>OX403622.1:30409120-32829300 GCA_948107755.1 Campoletis raptor | reverse complement strand
CAGTTGACGAAAAATGATGAAAATTTCAAGAAATCAACAGCGTACGATTGATTTATTGATTCTTTCAACGATACACAGAATTGTTTAATTACAATTTTCAATACATAAAGCGTAAATAGGGTAAACTTTCGAATCTGCACGCATTGCATACCCGATTTTATAAGATTTGAGATGAAAATTTTTTTATTCGCTTCGTTTGAGAACGTTTATTTGAGCACCCATTCCGAAGCCACTTGCTTCGACCACTACGTGCAGCAGAAAGTCGAGGCCTTTCTCGTATACGAACGTCAAAAAACATCTTTTGATGTTGGCAAGTAATACATAAGCAAGCGGTTTGCCGGACGAAAAAGAAGCGATAGAGAAATCGGATGAATTTCCAGCCCGACCAATGACCTGTACGCGATCTCCGTGACATGATTTGATGGTGTTCACCTAAAAATATTTAAGAAATTCATAATGTGCTTTTCATTTGTTACCCAAAAATTCTTTCTTTTGCTTTTATAAGTTTCACTGCATAGAAATATGAGTTCCATAGATCACTCACGGTTATTGTATCGAGATTCGGCGATTCTGGCAACACTGGCATTAACTTTCCACTAACGAGTATTATCGGTAGTTATACTTGCAGTCCCAATAACAACAGTTGAAAATGTAGCATGCACATGTTTAAGGAATTGTATTTTTCGCGCGGACATTCCTCTAGAGCCAAAAATTGAAAAGGTGGTCAACAAAAAATTAGTCCTAGAATCGTTTTTGAATTCTGCCATTTGTTTCTTAACCTCAAAAATCTTCGATCGTTACCTTTTTTAAATTTTTGAATAAACATGTTTTTCATTTTATCTGAAATCCGGAGACAACTCGTGACACAATATGAAAATTAATAAATAATGTCAAGACTGTTTCTGAGTCTGTTCTCATTGTTGGAATAAAATAAAAAATATATATTCATTAATTTCATCCTTCGGAGGCTGTGCTAGTGCGAGCTAAAATGTTATAAAAATGAAAGAAATAAAAGAGAAAGAATTTCTCGTAGTTTTGCGACTAAAATGTACGTTTTTCTGATGTAACAAAGAAAACATTTTAAAGCATAGCGAAAGAGAAACAGGTTGCCATGAATTTTGTTGAAACTCCAACGAGATAAGACACGCGATGAAATCCCATTTTACAATTCTAATTACCGAGCCCCTTTTCTCATGGTTTATTATTCTCCTTTTATGAAGAGAAATTAAAACCATTTATGACCACGTGTGCTGACGAGACAAAACTACGACAATTTCCATCGCTACTTATGACATTGCTCGTGAATGTTTACTAAAACTTTTTCGTTGAATTCGATTTTTCAACATTTTTGATAAGGAACCTGTAAAATAAATTTTAATTATCAAAATGAAATAATTATGTATGAAATTATTTTCAAAATAATGTTTATACATTTTAAAAAATGTTTATTTGTTATAAATAAACGTTATAATGAATGCTACATGATGAGCACGCTTAATAAAACATTACATAATCATAAAACGTTACTTGTTACACGAGTTTACTGTTTTTTCCTCTTTTTTCATTTATTGTATTGAGTAGTTATTTTTCAGCCTTTATTATTATTTTTATTCAAAAATTCGAGTATTATTTAGTTTTATGAAACAAAAAGGAAAGTTCCGCCATTTTTATTTAATTTCTTGAATGAAAAACCACAGAAAGTGAATGGGATTAAGTTACTGATAAATGTCAAGAGTTTGAAGAAAATTTTTTTATATTTAGTAACCCAGATTTTACAATGTGGTTTTTTTTTTTTTTAGTACGGGCATGTGGTATATTTCTGTAAGGAATGTTTGGCACTATTTCCATATGGTTAGGAAGGAAGTCAGATAAACCAAAGACCGAATTGGCCTCCTTTTATGTCGAGGATAGAGAAAAGACGAAAAAAAAGGTCACGTTAGACAGGCCAAGAACGAGCTTAAGAGGGTTGTTGAAGATAGTGAATAACTTTCACTGTACTGTCTGAGGACTGTTGGCTCCACATCTCGCAATGGCTGAGTGGTTTTCCTTGTAGCTCAGTTACCTTTACGTAACTCTACTGTACAGGGTGTCACGAGTTGAAAAAAAAAAAAAACTTCGTGAGTTTTGTCATTTCAGGACAGAATTTCAAGTCGAAAAGTTTTATATTAATTTTAGATCGGACTTCTCTTTTGACGACTTATTAATAATCAAAATTTCTTAATCCGTGTATTTCCAATATGGATAGATTCGAAACGATGAAAAATGTAGAGCATAAAGTTTTCTGCAAATAATTCGTAATGAGTTTGCTATGTCTGCATATTTTTATCGCTGAGTCTCATTGAGGGACTTGTTTTCAGTATAAAAGTGAAAAAATCTAGACTTTAATAAAACATCTTGTTTAATTTTGATGATGAAATTTAATTAAAAAATTTTTTTTTGGGTCGCTATAGTGTTTCTTATCAAAGAAAAAGCATTAAACCGGCTGTGGAAATCCTCGAAACTTCAAACGCGTTTTCTTCGAAACATCTCTGCAGCATTTTCAACTAATAGTTTTCGAGCTATGCTTCTTAAATTTCGTCACATTATTCTTCAAGATATTTCTCAGAAGGCATTGGAAACTTTGTTATAGAATTTAAAAAATTCATGTCTTATTGAACGAAAAACTGATGAAAAAAATAGTCCAATTCGACATTTAATTTCGAAATAGCCGCCATTTTGTTAATTTCTATTGAAAACAAAAAATTCTCCGGAGCTCCTGAGATTTCATTGATTTCGAAAGAAAATTATGGAATTCGAAATTTTTTATGCACTTTACCTGAGAATGTTTTAAAATTATCATTACTTTCTTGAATGTCATCAACTGCTCATCCAACAGATAAATGGATAAGAACATTTCTTATAAAAACTTTGCAATTGAGTCGTACTGCAAATCGAGAGAATTAACTTTTAGGACACCCTGTACGAATTTTCGCCAAAATCTATCCATGAAAACAGTAACACGTGTACCACGAGCAAAGATACGAATTTTAATGATTAACAAATATATTGTCCTCATACTTTTATATCTCCCATGGTCTCGACAGATTCAGGTTATTCTATTTGTTCTCCAAAGTTGATTAGATTAAATTTTTTAAATTTAATCAACTTTGGAGTGTGCAACATGGTGAAGTTATCAAACAACGTTGAATTTTCTGATTTTATCAACTTGATTAGAAGTCAATAATTAGATATAACTGTTTTTTCAGAATTCATCATTCAGTGAGTATTTGTACGAATTAAAATATTAAGAAATAACGTGATGCTTGAAATTGGAATCTGATAATAATCTCGATTCAGAATTGTTTTTGATTAAAAATTGTGAAAAAAATGTATTTATGTTTCATTTGATCTCAAATAAACATTTTGATTTTTTTGATAAATTTCTGTTCTTTCTCCAACTTTACAAATTATGGATTTTGCGATTTTGATTAATAAAGATTTTGTTTTATGTTCTTTTTTTTTTAATTGAAAAAAATATATATATAGTCTCAGTTGATTATTCTGTGACGGATGTAAGGGACGCGAGTCGGTGGATATCACAGGGTGCCTGTCAAGCTGTGGCTTCTGGCTAGACAGCTGCGAGCACTCGCTGCTGACGCTGCCACACGCCCATCGTGGTCTCGACGGTAATTATCGGAAAACTCTCACTCGCGTTGGGCTTTGTCTCTCTCGCACACGCACATTTTATCCCTTCGTTTCATTTCGTTTTTCTTCGTCATCCGCTTATTCTCTCATTCCTTCGGCTGATAGTCGAGCGAATAATTACGAATTTGTAATTAGTGGTTATAATTTATAAGGTGCTTGTGTCAATGATGCATGGGACAGAGGGAAAGTCTTTTCCAATGGATAAAATTTTGTTTCTTCAAGATCGATTTTATTGAATTAAAAAAAAAAAGTAAAATGAAAGGTATTTTTATAATATTTTTTGATTATCGACAGTTACTGTCAGATCATCAAAGTTAAGCAGATTTTGGCGAAGTCAATAGTTGGTTGAATGACCGTTTAGTCATGCATCGGCTCGTGTGTCAATTGTTGAGCCAACGACAGTTTTTTTGAGTTTCCGATCGTTCTGACGACTGAAATTTACTTAAAAAAATAGGCCACGTGTACCGGCCTTAACAGTTTCTTTGGGTGATGGTGCAAATTATAAAAATTCTCAAGAGTGGTTGCAGAAAAAACGAAAAATACAAATGGATAACTAGATTTTTATATTGTACAAAAAGAAAAAATATGAAAAAATAATATTATTTTCCTCTTGATTGACAAAAAGTTGTAAATTTTCGTACAGTTATACAATATACTGTATCTGCGTTTGTGCAGATTATTCAAAGTGGTTTAAAGTTGATCCACAGCCCACCCTCCATAGCCGTGAGAATTGCTCCCCGTTTGGGTTCCAACGGACGTTTAGTTTTAGGCGAAATTTCGGCGACGTAATCTTTGAAGATCGTAGCAATAGCACCTTTTATTTGCATCGTAGCAAATCTCATACCAGGGCATTGCCTTGGTCCATCTCCAAATGGCATAAAAACGGATCTCGGACGTTGTTTTTCCGAGTCATTGGTGAATCGTTCGGGTCTAAATATTTCAGGATCTTGCCAATATTGAGAATCGCGTTGAATCGCTTGAATAGGTAAAATGAGTTGAGTTTCAGGTTCTACGGTGCACTCGAGTCCGTCATTTCCCACGAATTTATATTTTTCTGTTGCTTTTTTGGTGAGGAAACCAACGACTGGAATGCATCTCATTGATTCGTGAAAACTTTGATCCATATACGTCATTTCTTTTAAAGATTCATAAGAAATTTGACCGTTGTGTTTTTCCAGTACGGTTTTTATCTCGCTTCTTAATTTTTCTTGCACTTCCGGATTCTGTGCTAATTGATAAACCAAAAAGGCCATTGCTACAGCCGACGTTTCATAACCATCAACAAAAAATGACGTTGCAGCAGCAACTATTGCGTTTTCGTCAACTTCACCACCTTCGCTCTTTAAACCATCGAGGGTCAGTTGCAAGAAGTCGTTTCGTGCTATTCCATCTTTTTGACGAAGGCTGATCATCTTGTGTACAACCCGACGGAAAAACCGATCCATTTTTTTCGGCATAAAACTTAGCTTTAATATTTTACTTAATGATGGAATGAAGAAGAGCAGCGTCTGGGTAATCACGTTGAAAAACGTTGGCTCCAAAAAACCATAAACAACTTCACGAAAAGAATTCGGTCCACTTCCGTTTATGAAAAAATCGCCTTCGACCCCAAACGCAGCATTTGCCACAACTTCCCCGGTGAATTGATTGCCAAGTTGTTTCATTTCTACCTCGAACACACCTTTCTTCGATTTTTCTACATTCTCTTTTAAATAATTTGTAAATTTGTTGCATACGTGGTTTATCGAGTGACATAAGATTCGTAATCTTTTGCCTGACATTAGAGCATAAGAAAGACGATTACGTAATGACTTCCATTTTTCACCGACATTAAAAAAAGGATTTTCAGCCAAAAGAGGATCCACTTTTTCATCAACTTTAAAGACATTTTCATGAAACTTTGGAAAGTCGCTTACTAACACTGTTTTTATGATTTCTGGGTCCAGAATCACGAGCGAGGGTTGTTGGAATTGATAAAATCCAACCATGCTCCGGCCTTTATTCGCCTTGTAAACTTTGTCGATGAAACAAGCGAACGTTTTGTTGCTCACGAGGATCTCGTACGTGTGGCCAATTATTGGTAGTGCACCAGGAACCGTTGGAATTCCTTTTTCATCCCAATATTTGTAAATCTGAATGAAGTACTTGTTGAAGAGATACACAAGTAAAAGTATTATTACAGCCCCGAGAATTAATTTAAACTCCATTTTAATGTTTGACTCGAAAAAACTTTCTTCACTTTTCAATGTTCTGATTTATTATTACTTTTTTTCAAGCACTCTTTTTATCATGAAATATCATGAAGTTTCCGAACCGAGAGGATATTTCAGACTGTCCGGTCTCCAACGCTGTCTCGTTGAGACTGACCCCTTGATTATTATTTCATTTTACTGTTATCAAGAACCTTGGGCGTCATATTATCGTTACAGCTGCGAACAGAAGCGCATGGATGAAAACAAGTATAGGAAAGATATATGCAATCTGATAGGAATCCTCGTGTTGCTACACCGCAAAAAGTACAAGTGCGTAATTTTCTCAAGTTCTCGTCTTTAATTTAAGTAAATAATTGATTAATCGATTTATTATTGGTACTGATAAGGATATTGAAAAAAAAAAAAAAAAAAAACGCCTCATTTTTGTCGTTTTTAAAAACAATAATCTAGATAAAATTTCGATTAGATAATGTCCAACGTTTTTTTAGAATCAACTTGATTAGGAGTCAGTAATCAAGTTTCACTTATGAATAAGTATCAAGACTTGATAAAAATTTATTGTTCGATAATCGTTTTTGCCACTTCAATTTATCTTTCAGTTGTTTCATCATCTTGAAAACCTCTCGTACCATTTCTCATTTTTGGTGCAGAATTTCTTATTAGGAATTATTTGAAAATTCAAAATCTCAAAATCTCGAAGGAAAAAAAAAACAATTGCACGAATTGTATTGTTCTCGTTGCAACCAAGAAAAACAATAAGGTTGATATCAACTTAGTTTGTGATCAAAATAAAAAGATTCTGTCGAATTTCTATTTATTAATTTTTTTTCTCTAAATAGCAAATGATATTAGATCTATAAAAACACAAAATCGATTATGTAACACAAAGAAATGTATTCTCAATGTTAATTGGTTGTTGGAATCTTACTTTTTCCATGGAGGTACTTAAAAATGTTTCTCTTTGTTTCTATAATAGATGAAATTTTTTTTTCACTGTTCATAGTCAAGATTACCTTTTGTTCTTCCCGTCAATCACTAATTCTTTCGAAATCTAAACCACAACAGAACCGAGGTTATATAGAAAAAATGTGTCAATTGAACCTAATAAAGTGCTGAGGAGGCAGATTGAACGTAATTCGCATCTGTTTCAAACTCACGTAACAGTGACAGACGCAGATGATCATTTAACTGCCCTATTTGCCTCTCAGAACATAAGTTGAAAATTTTGTTCATTTATAACGAATAAAAACAATAAATAATGAATTAATGGTGGTAGTGTGCAAATTTTTGCGAACATTTATTTTGTGCTTCAAAATATAACATAAAAATCATTTTTAAAAAGTTTAACCAGGTGAAAATATATCGCGATTAACAAACAGCTTAAAGTGGGGTATTTCGGCCGTTAGAATTTATGGTAATGATATCTGTCCGTTTGTCACCGTCAAAATTGCTTTACCTTTGTGACCTTGATAATTGATAATTGCTTAAAAATAATAATAAAATAAAATGCATATTATGGAATTAGACCAAAATGAATCGAGATTAAAATGTGCGATGATTAATAGAAATATATTTCGAGTAAAATCGATATCCAAAAAAGTACAAAATTCTTAAAAAATTGGCAAGATCGAGAATGATTTACATTCAGCACTAAAATTTATAATATCATTAATAGGTTTCGAGTAAAATCGATGGTGAATTAAAAAAATCTTATTGATCGTTTTGAAATTTTTGAAATATTGTGACTACAAAATGTTATGGTGAGGAAAATAAATGAAAATAGACATGTACAAGGTAAAAACAACATTTAATTTCATTAATAATTAAACACTTATTATTTAGCCTTCATTTTTATTTTTCGACGTGTTTACAAAATTGCCAAAAGAGTGAAACACAATTAATGGTTTTTGAGTGATTTCAAATTGACCCATAAATCTCCTTCTGTACTGATGAGAATCGTTCCAGATCCTGATTTCAAAGGTCGTTTAGTTTTCAGTGATTTTTCAATACTAAAATCCTTGAGAATCGTGCAAATAGCTGCTTTTATTTGTAGTAACGCGAATCTCATGCCAACGCAAATTCTAGGTCCATCTCCGAATGGCATATAAGACATTTTAGGACGTTCGTGATTGCAATTGGCGCCGAATCTTTCAGGGTCAAAAGTGTCAGGATTTTTCCAATATTTTGCATCTCTGTGGATCGCTTGAATGGGAATAATGATATCGGTGTTAGGTTCAAGGACGCATTCGAGGCCATCTTCGCCGACGAGCTTGCAACGTTCGTTGGATTTTTTCATCAAGGCACCCAGGGCCGGATACAGTCTCATTGACTCATTGAGAGCTTGGTCCATATACGTCATTTCTCCCAGACACTCGTAACATATTTGACCATTATATTTATCGAGAACGGTGTTGACTTCGTTTCTCAATTTTTCTTGGATTTCTGGATTTTCACCTAATTGATAAGCAAAGAATCCCAATGTAATCGCTGAGGTTTCGTAACCATCGAGGAAAAGGGAAGTTGCACTCGCGGTTATCGCCTCCTCATCTTTTTCGTTTTTGCTCGTACTATTCTCCAGCATGAGTTGCAAAAAATCGTGGTGCGGAATTCCATCCTTTTCACGAAGGGCGATCATCTCGTGGACAATACGACGGAAAAAACGATCAATTTTTTTCGGTAGGAAGCGAACTTGCAAAATTATATTCAAGCTCGGACTCAAGAAGAATATCATTTGTGCTAAAGTATTTAAGAACGTAGGTTTCAGAAAACCATTGACAGCTTCACGGAAGGAATTAGGTCCGGATCCGTTAACAAAGAAGTCGCCTTCGACCCCAAATCCCGCATTTGCCACTACTTCGCCTGTAAAACAGTTGGCAAATTCTGTAGTTTTGATCTCACAAATACCGTCTTTCGAGTTGTCAACCTTATCTTCTAAATATTTAGTAAATTTTTTGCACACGTGAGCTACTGCGTGACACAAAATTCGCAGCCGTTTGCTTGACATCAAAGCGTAAGAAAGGCGATTACGTTGTAATTTCCATTGTTCACCGTAACTGAAGAAAGGATTTTTAGCCACAAGTGGATCCACTTTTTCGTTCACTTCGAAAACATTCTTATGAAATTTCGAAAAATCCTTCACCAACACTGTCTTTATGAGCTCTGGATCCATAAGCATTACCGTAGGTTTTGTTAATTGAAACAGTCCAACCATGCTTCGACTTTTGTTGACCTTGTAAATTTTATTGCAAAAACTAACGAGTGATTTGTTGCTCCAGAATATCTCGAATGTGTGACCAATTATTGGCAACGCCCCAGGAATTGTTGGGATTCCTTTTTCATCCCAATATTTGAATATTTGAATGAAATACTTATTGACGAGATGAAGAAGTAAAAGTATCACTGCACTGCCAATAACGAAACTCAATTCCATCCTCGTTATTTTTTATTGAACAGATTTTATTTTAATCAATTATTAACACCTTCACAATCGAATTTCCTAATATCATTAATTAATATTTTCAAAACCATCGAGTCATTAAATCAAATAATTTCAAATTGATTCAGTACATTGTTTTATTGATTTAATTTTGTTTAATTACATATACTTTTGTTAGCATGTAACCAATAGAAAGTTTATATATTGCTTTAAAAATTTGAGAGACTTTTCACTCTGAACGCCAAGCGATAACTGCTGTATAATTGAACGTATGACATGAAAATTATTCTCAATTTAATGTACTCTCTTATAGTTCACTTAATCACAGAGTAGCATTTTTATCTACTGATAAGACAAAGTCCAAGAAATATTTTTCGAACGCTCGTCCAACTCTTGAAATCGAGCTTATCTTTTGAACGTTGTTGGAACTGCCTTAATAAATAAATGGGGCATTGCAAATAAAATGTATACATTGCGGAAAATTTTATGCTTTAAGATAGTTCGGTCGAATTGAGGCTCACGTTTAACATCCTGTTTTTTTGCATTAAATCGAAAGAGTTGTCATTGCTCTACATGTCTGCAAAAGTTCAAATTAATTTACCGTGTAGTTTGGGCGTAATTAATGAATAACTCAATATTGCTCTTATAGGCATAAGGCTTAGATGACACGCCAACTATCGAAGTTTCAATATACACGAAAAATCAATCGTTCAAGGGCAAAAAAAAAAACAAAAAAAAAATAATGGTTGATATCTATAAAAGATATTTACCGAATATTAAGTCGATTTAGAGGTTTTATTTATTTTAATAATGCGAGTCCGCGGCATCTGTCCTTGTCATACACTGGATCTGCTCGCTAGCACAAGTTGCACGCGCTTTATTTGAATTTGGTTGAATGTATAAGCATTTCACGTAAGCAGAGAATATTTTACGAATATTGTCAAACAGAAAGCATATATAAGTAAGTATTACGTAAACAAGGAGCAATTGGTATATACATAACATGTATAGCATATGAAATACGCGAAAGGCTAGATTAGGTCGGTCCCACAATTTAATTTATCGACGTTTTTATATGTTTAAATTGTACGTAAATAAATCTGAATTACGGATGAAATTTGACTTCGGCCAAACTCGACCGAATTACCTTAAGATATCCCCCAACTTCGGTTTCTATTAAGGATATTTTGTTTTTGTAGAAGAATCCGATCTGTTCATCCGAACAAAATGAACGATGCGTTCCTATAAATTTTCCCGAAACCAATAGCTCGAAAGACAATTTTTCGAAAACAGTTCCTACGAAGCATTTTCTTGAAATTCCAATTTGCCGAAAAAACAATTCCCCGAAAAAATGATTTACCGCAAACTATTTCCTAAAAAACAGTTTTTCCGAACATGCAATTTCCAGAAACAAAAAAGTTCCCGAAAACAATTGGGAAGTTTAAAATTCTTTTGCACCTGAAATACTATGCAAACCTGGAAACACGATTTAAAGCTGAGGTAGTCCAAACCTGAAGTGGTTTGAACCTGAAGTGGTGCAAAATTGAGAAGCCTAGAAACATCTTGCACCTTGAAATACTATTCAAACCTGAGACCATGAAAATTGTTTAATACGAGACCTGACCAAAGGATTGACCCCGTCTGGAGCTGCGTTTTTTCGATAATTGACAAATTTCCTTAACAAATCGATAATTTTTTAAAAAAATGTTATAAAAATATTTGAGGAAAGACGTTCAAAGTTAATGTTATTTTTTATTCTAAAATCATTGTTAAAGATAATTGGTGGTGCATACTTTTTTTTCTGGGTAATTTGACAAAGCTTGTTAAGAAGATTTGCACCATTACTATGATTACTATCGTGTTGAATAATCAATGTTATCTTGAGCTTGGTTGCTTGTTGGTTAAGCTGGATGAGCCTCCTTCGAAACTCTGACGTAACTATAAACCGTGTTTTGATAAGACCGTCACGTGGGAGCCTGGGGCGCTTTTAAGCATCGATGTTTCGTAATTAAGTTGAGATCTCGTTTCTATTGTATCAGGCAAATTGTCTGTTCATACTGAATACTCGTAAATCTCGAGAATTGATGCTCTATCCGAAAATCAACAAACTCTTCCCTCATTTCTATTTACATTCGAATTAGTCAGAAAAACATTTTCTTTAAATCTTAGTTTAAGTCAATGAATATGTTTTATTGAATAAAATTATTTCATTTATATTTTCGAAAAAAGTACATTTGTTAGCAATAAAAATTAAATGTACAGGAATAGAGATCGCGAATACTGAACAATAATAAATCGGCAGTGTCATATTGTCGAACCAGACCTGATTTTTGTTTTTAATTATGAAAAAAGTAAAAATCTATTTATTTGGACGTCACTGTTTGATTATGAAAGATATAAATTCAAAAAATATTTAATGAAACTGGACGTTCATGTCATTATATGACCAAGATTAAGAAAACGCCATCCTACGACATAAACTTTCTGTGGAAACTTCTCCTTCTCTTTTTTTATATCCCGAGAAAAGACTTCGACGTTTCGTGTGAAAGGCTTTTGCGATTTCTTTTGCTGGACCTGAGGGGACATTTCTTTATCTGTACATTCACGTGTTATCGTGCTCGACATATCCCTCGATTTTTCGTGATGCTTTGACAGTCGGGATCCAACGGATTTTCCCTTTATACAGGTAACGGACGTAATGGAATATATATTGCGAGTAGTTGAGAATTCCCACAAGACCGCTGACAAAAGACATCAAAGTATTTATTGAATGGGGAAAAAACTTTAGACGGCAAATCATAAATTCGAAATAAAAATTATTACAAATTTCATTAAATAAATACAATTTTTTAATTATTCACTCGATTATTCATGTTCGAGATGTAAAAAGTATTTTGAAATATTTCAAAAAGTCCTTGAGTAACATTATTAAACGGAAAAAAAAATCTTCACATCTTAATATTCTCTTAAGTGTTTAATAAAACATGAAATATCTGTGTTGGAATTTGCTTAAAAAAATTGGCAAATTCAGAAAGAATTCAAGAACGAGAGAATTTCGAAAAACAAAAAAACGTCAATTTGAAAATGGGTGAATGGTTCGTTGGATTTTGGGTGACCTGAGTTATTAATTACCGTTTGAGAGAATCATGCCCGCACGTGCAAGTGATGGGCACCACAATACGAGGCAGAGGGCTTGAGAGTTTGAGCATCGGTGGAATCGATCGTCAGCCGTTCTCTCGGGACTCCTCTCTGACTCTCACGTATAATATCTGCAGTCTTTCCCTCGTATATCGTGTTTAGCAAATGATTTATATTTTGCACGCTTTCATGAACCTACTAAACTTATATTAAAATATTGTTTACGTTGAAAGATCCTTAAAGCATCAATATATAATTTTAATGGAATGATCACACGTTCAATTTCAATGTTAATATTTTTTAAAAAATGATGTAAAAATTTTAATTATAAGCTCAAAGGTCTGGAAAGAGCGTACGAATGAATGAATAAACTGGAATTTTCAAAGACGATTTTTTGTCATCAGGTTCCGATTTATATTCTCACACGTTCATTGTCACACCCTTTATACCCTTGCCTTAGGGCACGTGTGAAATCCTTTCGAGTTGCCACGTGAACATGGACCTCCCGTCCTCTCCTCTCTAACCCCTTTCCGTTTTATGTAGCGGCTGCTGCTTTCTGCAAGTTCAATTGTCTCTGCTCGATTCTCCAAGCTTTTGTTCTAGTGAAACGTATCCGGATTGTCATTCCCACTATTCTCTTCGAGTCCTCTCAGCACGACCGATTTCCTGGTCGAGTTTAACTCCCCTTTTTCTCTTTATAAACCTCTCGACTTTCCATCCTCGTATATAATGATTTATCACCTGCAATGTGCAGGGTTTTCCAAAATTTGCTGTTAGACATACCGGCAATCGGTAAAGCTCGAAAAAATAAAGAGAAAAGTTCTCAGCCAGTTTGCTCTTGGATGCACCGTTCACTTATAGATATCAATAAAAATAAGTAAGAGCCAATACGCTGCGCCGGGGTTGCCCTGCCCATTCCCTATGTCTGGTGCACTGCATTGATCGTTATGCGATCAAAAAAATCTCTTATGTGATTAATAATATTTATATTTATTAATACTTTAAAAAAGGCTCTCTCAGCTATATTGGACTCTTCAATGACTAGCTCGTTAAATTGTTGCTATTGTTCTATCTGATTATTGTTATTTTATCCGTCTTATCATTCCGCAAAATTGATTACATGAAGAAATCACAGTCATAAAAATGAATAAAAAATAAGAAAAGAAGAAAAAATCTCAACCATTCAATTAAAATTTTATCGATGTGCCGATCATCAGCTTCAAATAATCCTGATTGATTCCAAAAAATGACAACTCTTCAGAAACAAAAGATTTGTCTTAAAATTGCGGCGTAAATGCATTCCTCATTAAAACGCGTGTTTCCAAGCGGAAAAATCCAGACTATCGTATACGAGGGTGAAAAATATGCATAAATTAAATATAAAAAAAATAACAAAAGGAAGAACAGAATGAAAACGAAGTGCCTGAAAACTGCTGGTGGTGGTTAGCGTTTTCTGGGTGCGAAGGTTTTGTCCATGCGTTTATAGGTGGCGTGGAGGTATGAGAGATTGAGAAAAAAAGGGGTTGAAAGTGAGAATGGAGGGAGAAAGGGGAGACCGGCTAAAGGGGGTTGAAGGGACGGCGTTGGAGCTTTATCGCTCTGCGCTGACTTCATTACTCGGCAGTATTAATAAAAGGCCGACGTAGAGCACCAAGCGTGAAGCTTCTTTTTGCCATTTCTCACCCCCCTGCCCCTGCTCTCATAGGCTTTTATTTTTTTCCCATACTTTTTTCTCCTTCTTTTTTCTTCCCTCTCCCAAACTTCTCCTTCTATCTCTCTTTTTTGCCTATATATATTTTTCTCTCTCTTTTTCTCTAACTTATTTTATTCCCTCTCTCTCCCTCTCACCCCCACAGTTTCTATCTCGTTTTATGCATGTTTGGCCGAGCATTAAATACAGAAATGACCGTAAAAAAGCACAGTCTTCTGAACGTTTATAGGAAAATGTGATATGCTTGGCCCAGCAACCAACCAAAATATATTTACGTTAAGGGGGATTGAGAGGAAGTGCGGAAAAGCGGGAAAGGGTGCGGAAATTCAGCTTGGTGCGACTAATAATCGTTAACGAAGGGCAAACGTTGTTCGAAGGATTAACCTCTGAATGAACGGACTAAAAGAGGCAGCACAATTAGTGAGGATCTCAAAGCTGACAAGTCTTCAACTAAAATGTCGTTATGATCAGCCTCCCCCGCCCCCCCCCTTTTTTTATATCCTATAGCTCATTCTACATATTCCATCATACGATCTTTTTTTTTTTACTTTTTTTACCCAATTATTAAATTTATAAATTGAGATAATAATTTTATTATTTGACTTCAATTTTTACTGAATTTCAGTTGATTTACACCATCATTAACTTATAAAAATTGGCTCCCCTTCAGTAATCAATACGGAAGTTGGTTCATGGTTAAGCGGTCACTCAACTAAGTATTGACCATTTCCGAGGCTGCTTAATCCTTCACAAATATCTCCATGACCCCTATGAGGGAATTAAAAAAAAAAAAAACCATGCTTTTATATTATACCGTTTCGGATGGTTTTTTGCATGTTAGGGTTGAATTGAATGAATTTGTCCATTAATCGATTTATGGGAGGCAACACTGTAAGGGTCCTAATGAAACATGAACGAGGAGGAGGGTTCTTCTGGTACAAAAGCAAACCATGGTTAATCTCGAGAGTCTCGCGAACAGGCAAACTATTCCTGAATGAGTCACCCCGAGTTTCTACTCGGTCACTTGGCGTCTCCTGAGGTTTCTTCAACAACGAGAAGGTAAAGATGAAATACACTCTGCATACAGGTGACGTATACATACATCTGGAATGTTCGGATTCTTTATTCTGTAATCCAAAGTGTATATATATATTTTTGCACCTTATTAAATACACCTGTATACAGGGGGTCCAAATTGTGATTTCGTCAATTGAAACATCGGTTTCCACAACCTTTTTGAACATAAAAAACTCCGATAAACTTTAATTTGATTTTTTTAGCTTGTGACATTTCAGCGGTTTCAGTTTTTCTGTTAATTAGTTTTTTTTTTTTTTTTTTTTTCAAATTTTATTTCAAGGATAAACCTGTTGAATTTCTGGTTACAAAATGAGATTTAAAAAAAAAGAAAACAGAAGAGAAAATAATGACTAAAATACATTGAGAAATCTTTATTATTATTTCATGTTTTAAAAAATAATTAGTGTTTGGAATAGGGGATGGGTTCGAAGAGGTGAAATTTCAATGAAAATGTGATGAAGGGAAATGAATAATTTAAAAAATTTACGTGATTCTGAAGCGAAGCTGAAATGAAAAAACAAATAAATAAATAATTAATGTTACAATTATCGGTTCGTGGCGAAAATTGTGCACTAAATTTGAATATTTTTATTTAAGATTTAGTTTTAGGTTCGTGGACCAGTGCATTTTCATTGAATGACGTTTAAAAGCGATAAACAAAACATTTTGTAATTGCAATGCTTCGTATATATTTGTATAACAATTTTCGAACGTTTTGAGGTTTTTTTTTTCACCTGAACTTCTATATTCTCGAAAAACTAACACCCTCCAAAAATAGTTTCGTTGACGAAGACTAGGACGAAAGTGTGTACCTGAGATGAGAGCTCCATGTGGGCTCGTTCGAGAACCGTCACTCGTGTAAACTAGACCAAGTACTTCCACCTTCACTCTTTCCAGACTTTTCTTGAGCGTGACGAAGTGGTTCGCGTCTCTTTTTTTTATCTTTCTCTCTTTCCAACTCGAAATTTCACCCCCCGATTCACTACAATCTTTCGTTTCCTTTCTCCGTCATCGCCAGAGTCAAATAAATCCAACTTAAAAAGGGCATTTGAAAATAAAGTTAGTTAAAAAAATACACAGAATTTTTTTTCTTTTCTATTATTGGCTTCTTATTTGGCTCAACATCATTACCTTTACGTTCCAATTCGTTAATTTTTACTGATTTATACTATTTTTTAAATTCCAAATAAAAATTATTACGGATTCCAAAGGCTTCGCCAATTTGAGCCTCCTCCACGTAATTTCTGTTTTATATTTCGATGCAATTTTTTGTGATTGATATTTCGAAAGATCCTTCGTTCAACCATTGCGTCTATTGATACATTACATTATTTTTCTTTTGATTTTTCATTTTTGATAAGTCACAACCTCAGAAATTGTGGTCACCCCACAGTATTTCTTTTTTTCCAAGACTAACACCAAAGTCTTTACAACTCTGTTATTCCGACATATATTTTATACCGGAAAAATGATCGAATCTTCTTCTTAACATACTTTATGAAATTTGTAATCGATTGGTAATTATGAAACCATCGTTTTCATTTGAAAAAAAAAGTCGAAAAGACTTTTCTTTAAAGAATAATATATTGAATTTCACGTGGCACAACAAATTTCAATCTTGTAGAGTTTTATTGTTATTTGAAGAGTCAAAATTGTGGGTTTATTGTACTCTGTTGTGACATGACGTATGGGTATTATTATCGACAATTCGACCACGAATATAGCAATTCATAGCTATGGATGCTTTTGGTAAAGCGTTGGAGAAATCGTATCAATGCGAATGAAAACGAGAAATATATTTACAGGGTTTCTCTCGCTCAAATTACCCAGCGATAAAGCCGCTGTTCGAACTATAGATATATCAAATTTTTTACACGTATAAAATATAAACGAAAGTATAACAAATTGGTTTGATGAAAAAAGGGTCAAAACGATATTAGATTAAAATAATTAAATGATCTATCAGAGTTTTTCTATATTTATTCAAAAAAAAAAAATGTTGTTTATTTTTCAATCATTTTATCCAATGGATCAAAACTCGTGACGATTATTATTGAACTAGTTGACAAGTTGTGCTGCTGTTCAAAATAAACTTGTCGTATTGATAAACTTTAAAAAAGATTTTAATGTTTGAAAATCATTTTTTTCCCCATTTATTTCGTTCTAATAATTTTGTATGATCGAAAAAAAAAAAACATTTGATAGGAATTAAAAAAACATTTCACTACTTTACATCGAATATGTTGCCGAATGTGTTCATTCAAGAGTACAATTTGTAAACCTCTTCAGGAGAAAACATTTGCAGAATACGTTGATTGCTTGAGGGCGTAATTGGCATGATACAAAGTTCGAAATCATCAAAATTACGTCCTTTTAGATGTCAGTAGTCGATGCACATTCGAGACTAGAGTGCGAACACAACTCTCGAAACTTTATTTGCTTACTGTTTTTCTGCCTACACGAGCAAGCAAGTTCAAATACCAGAGCAGAGTTCAACAGTCAGGGAACTTAATCCTATTCGAAAATTACCAGAGATAATGTTTTTTTCAATATTTATTTTGATTTCTTCGAACATGGACATACTCGATGGTTTGAATAACGTGTTGAACATCATAAAAAACGATTTTAACAATTTACGTTTTGGTCTCGATACCTTGAACATTTTTTGTTTTAGAAAAAAACCTATTTTCTGATAAAAAATGTGCTGGGAAATGGAGGATTCAAATAATTGGCTGTTTACGAGACAATTTTAGTGAGAATTGAGAAAAAAACGTGTAATACGTTAGAGAAACTGGTTCGCGATCGTTTCGAACCTCCTTCGTTGTGTCTGCACTGTAACTGTACAGAACTACTTACTAAGAAATATTGTACGTGATTCGTTTCTTGCAAAAAATAAAAATAAAAAAAATTGTAAGTGGCGCCCTCGTGTCTCGAATTCACGCTTTCTGGCAGAGGGTGCTTTCGCTAAACGGCAACCGGAGCCTTATCGTAATTGCATCGTAATTGCAAGACGCAAAACCTTTGGGCGGAAAACGAACGAAAGAGGCAAAGAAAACTTAAATGAGAAACCGGGAAACAGAGTTTTGAATTGAAGTTTTCTCTAATTTTTTTTTTAGACTAAACATTTTTTTTCTCTCACTGTCTTAGTCATATTTCTCTTTGAAGAGTAGGACTTTGTTTTGTTTTCTTTGAAATTTAATGTAAACACGTTTTTATGGGATTTCATTGTTTCCTATTTACTGACAAATGGACAATCGTCAAATTTTTATATAAATCAGAAAAAACACCAAAATACAACTCTCTTTAAACGCTGTTTAGTTTCATACTGAATAAGATTATCGATTGGAATATTCGAGAATACGAAAAATGTTATATACAGGAACATTTATGATTTTTTTTTCGTGAATTGGTCTTCGTTAACTGAGAAAAGTATACATTTCAGAGCCACGAATGTGTTGTAAAGAAAAAAAATCTGTTATTAATATTTTAAATCATTTTTCTATAATTAATTTTCGACTCTTGCATTTGAATATATTGTTAATTGGATATTTTTTTGTTTGAAACAATTAAAAACAGCTTCGACGTAAAATCTTTTTTCAGGTCAACTTTTTCGACCACTTTTGCTCTTTTCTTTCATCAGTTATATTACTTTTCACTAACATTGATTGATTAATGAATGAGGTGAATGAATAGATGCTGTTGATTATGAAATTTAGATTGAAATATTGTGAGCAGTTTTTATTCAAAAACTTTATTATTCTGATCATTTTCTCGTTTTTATTTCAACGAATGTTGAAATATTATGAATTAAAATTAAAAATATTTTTTATCTCGTTTTTTATAGATGAGTTTTTTTTTAAATAAATTATTTTATTTTATAAATGAGTTTTATAAATGAGTGAGATGGATCCTGACATTAGTTTCTTTTTACGAAAAATAATCGATTTTAAATTATTAATGCATTTTTAATGAATAAATTTGCTAAATATAGAATATTTATTCCACCAACATCACATTTGTTGATTAAAGATGATTAATCCAATTTAAATAAATCATAGAAGTGATTTTTTGGATTGAATATATTTAAATCTTTCCTGCTAATTTTTTGATATATCGCACATGTGTTTATTGTTGATGAAATATATGATTCGAAATATGAGTTTCGAACAAATTATTAATCAGTATAAAAATGATTTATGATTTTTCTGAATGAACAGTAAAAAAGGAATGTATGATTATTTAAAATGAATATAAATAAAATGATGGTAAATTCAAAATGAAATATCAAATTGTACCTTTTTTCCAATTGTTTTTCTTTCAAATTGTTTCAAAAAAGTATGAAATTTCGGAATGTAAAAAATGGTTTTATAGCCTTCTAAAAAAATGTCTCGAACAATAATGTGACAAAATTTGGACACTAGAGCTTGGAGAGTATCCGTTGAAAATGGTCTGCGTTTTAAAAATCGACGTTTCGAGAAAAACGCGATTAAAGTTTAAAGTTTCGGGGATCTCCATTTCCTGTTGAATTCTTCCGTAATAAGAAATGCTGTAGCAATCTAAAGAGTTCGAATGGCACAATAAAAATTGAACAGGGATTGATAAAATTCCCGATTTTGTAGATTTTACCCTCAACAAGTTCCTTAATGACCTAAAAATACGTTTTTGGGCGACAAAAATTTATGGGGACGTGAAAAACAGTCGTCGGTTGTTTGTATTTTTTTCATTTCTCGTTAAAGTGTTAAAAAAGTGTAAAAAAAAAGTGTTGCAAGTTAGAGTGACAGTTATAAAAAAAAAAGAATATTCATAAACGTCGAAAATCGGTTTGAGAACCCCTTGAAGCATGGCGCCAGGTTGGCTGGAGACCTGACGTCCGATTAATCAACCTGCCCCGCAATGCTTGTGCCCTGGGTTGCTCCGTTTTACCTTCTCTGCTACTATAGCCCTGCCGTCTTTTTCACTATATAAAACTTGATGTATATACCCCAGTGAGTCCGTAGACTCACCTGAACGAACTACACCGTTGAGTCGATAAACGACAACCCAGGTTTCCTCGTTGTGTGCA
Organism: Campoletis raptor; assembly: GCA_948107755.1. NCBI lineage: Eukaryota > Metazoa > Arthropoda > Insecta > Hymenoptera > Ichneumonidae > Campoletis > Campoletis raptor. The sequence continues at coordinate 32,808,979 of OX403622.1, read as the reverse complement.
CCCCTGAGGAGGGGTTGAACACACTTGTCGAGAGAATCACCTCCAAACGGTCAGGGCCAGTGAACTCTCTTTTCCTCTCTTTTATCGTTTCTCTTCTATTTTTGTTCTTCTCTCATTCCTTTGTTTCTTATTGTTTATCTTACTTGTTCCTTCTTTACTTTTCACGTCTTTTTATTATAAAAATGTTTTCTATCTCTTCTGTCTTTCCTATTTTTATTCTCCTTCATTTTTGATTTTTTGTTTTATTTTTCTTCCGTTTTTTCGATGGTATTTTTTCCCTCTGTTTCGTCCCTGTTCAATTCACATATTTTGTTTTTTTTTTTTCGATTCTTTTGCACTATAAAACATCGAAATAATTGACGGAACAACATATTTTCATAGTTACTCTATATTCTTTTTAAAATTTAGTGATTTCAAGTTTTTTTTCTTCTTCAATGAATTGGGTCAGAAGTATATACAAAGAAATGTACGAATTGTACAAATGAGAAACTTGAGTTTTATATTTTCTCATCATTTCATCCCGTTCATATAAAAACTCGTCGACCTCTTCGTGCAAGTGGATCTCTCCATTTTATGTTTCTCGGACCGGAATATCTGTTATTTATATTTATCCTGAACGAGAGAACTCGAAAAAATCATTTTTCAACGAATTTTTCATCAAAATCAGATTTTAAACTTAAATATTGGTTTAAATGAAAAATCGAATTTTTCTCACGAATTGATAATATGAATACTCGACTGAAGTATGAACATTTATTTATTCAAAACTTTAATTTACAAATGTAAACAACAAACATTGATGCAATATTTGTAAAAACATTTGTTATACATGTGTTTGTGAATTCAAGAAAAAAAAGAGTTATGAATATAGTATTGTCAGAGAAATTTGATCGGTTTTCGGTTATAACAACAAATTTTTCACATACAAATTTCGCGGTGTATTGGATTTTTTTCCTTCGTATGCACTGACGTTGAATTGTAAACCATTCTCTTGTCGAATAACATATCCTCCCAATACCTACTTTTATGTACAGAGGGAGCCTGAAGCAAAATAGGACGAAAATGCAAAAACATACACGACATTCAAAAACATGTGGACATTTATTCTCCGCATTTTTTAATTATCTCTAGAGCATTAATAAATATCGAACATAAATTAAGATTATCTCAAATCTTGACATAATTCGTTTTTTTCGTTATTTTACGGTCGAATTTTTACTTTTGCACGAGGGCTCAGGGAAACTTAAAAACTCTGCCACTACAGGCTTCTTTTTTTTCACTGAGTTTCAGTGGTTAGAAACATCAGAAACTCATAAAAATTGCATGGCTGAGAGGTCACTGAACTGAGTATTGACCTCATCCGATGTTGCAAAATTTAATTAATGAAATTATTATTAATGCAAAAAAGTACAATGTAAAATTGTAAACAATTTGTACTATTGTTTATATAATTGTAATAAATTATGAAAAAATTTTAAACAAAGTAAAATGTAAAAAAATAAAAAAATACAAATTGTTAACAAATGAAGAATTTAAATAAGTGGCAGGATCTTGTAAATAAATCTATTTCGGTTTGTATAGGATTTTTTGATTGCTCCATTTTTCGGTTTAGTATATTTATTTATATATATCTACAATATCGATATATCGATTATATATTTGAATATATATTGGATATGTTTTTGCGAGCTCGTTGTGTAGGACGATCGTCCTCGAGCTCTTGTAAATCCTCGTGTAAATCCTCCCTTACGAAAATAAGCTGGTATCTCTCGTTCTTTTGGTCCCTCTCATCCTTCGGTACTCCGGTGAAATTCGATAGTCGGAACGAGTTACACATATACATGTAGACACATAAAATGTGTCGTCATCGACGTCTCGCATTCTCTTCGTTCTCGTTCTACATGTTGGAGACTTTTTTTTTGCATCCCCCTGTTTTCGCACGTAATCCTCGCCATATATGTTTATCGATTCGTTGGCAAAAAAAGACATCGTTCCCTTCAACCCTTCCCATAAATTAATAGAAAATTCTCTGACATCGGATATTCGATGTGTTCGGATCAACGTTTTTTTCTCTTCACGCCTCTACTTTAGTCTCATCTTCTCCTTAATGTATTTGTCATCCGATGAAATTTCAACCCCCAATGATCGCTACTTGGCAATTCTGAGAGGTTTTCTTTCATTTTTTGCGGATACGAAATTTTTTTTTTTTTTTTTTCATTGTGACGACTGAATGATCGTTTCTTCACTCTTCGACCAATTTTATTTTACACCCTTATCCCAGACTCATCTGCTCTGATATGTTTCTTTATCAGATTTAAAGTGAACCCCTGGATAACGTCACTGTAAAAATCTGATCCGGGGTTTGGTTTTACATTTTTTTACGATGATTACATTGTTTTCTTTCAAAACCATGTAATTTACATGAATAACAATAGTTTGTCATTTTTCTTAAAATGACCTGCGTTTAAGGAAATGTTGGCTGAAATCATTCCTTCAGGCAAAATGACATCAAATAAAATAGATATCAATTGAAATCAATTGAATAATTAAATAAAAATGAATATTAATATTTTAGGTTTTGATTTGAATTTGACAGGTGCTTAAATTTTTTTCCAACTGTTATAATTATGGGAGTTGACATTTTAAAAGTAAAATATAATATCGACCAGAACTGATGGAATGTAGGACCTTTTTTTTACATGATGAATAACTATATTTGAATTTGTATAAAATCTCATTTCCCTCACGACTTCATTTTTATTGACACTTGTTCTGTTCCTACTCATCTCGAAGAAGTTTTCCACCCTAGTAGACCATTTTCCCCTATAATTGTTTGGAATACGAAGGGTGGTAAAGTCACTCATGTTCGAGGTTCGAAGAGGAAAGAAGAATGAGTTCTCGGAGTCTGGATCAGATCTGTCTTGGAGGGGATGGGGGTGAAGCGTAAAATTTTCATTGGCAGGAAGAAAATGAGGGAAAAGCGAAAAAAGGTAGCAAAACGTGCTGAAGAGATGTCCCTGGTCGTTGGACCGTAATACTGATGAGAAGATGCGAGAGTCAATCTCACCTGTCCGCAAGTAAAACGTAATTCTATTTGGCCAAAGGGCGAATAAGATTTCGTTTGGATTCCGTTTTTTACTATGTCTTTTTCCTGGTTTTCATCTTTTATTCCCTTTTGTTCTATCCTTTTTGTTTCTTTTTCTTTATCTTTATTCGCTCCTCGTCCTTCACATTCTTCCCTCTTGTTCCTTTATTTTTTTCTTAAATTTTTATGTTTCTATATATTTGTTCCCATTATTTTCTTCCTCCTCATTATTTTTCTTCTTTTTTCGTCTCTTTTCTTTGTTCTTTCTTTTTCAAATTCTGTCTTCACTCGTATTTTGTGTTCCTTTTTTTCTTTTTTTCCTGTCATTTTACCTGTTGTTTTTGTTTTTTATTTACTTAAGTACGTCCCTATTTTGTGCCATCGTCTTCCTATTTTGCTTGTTCTTTTTACCCTTTTCTTCTTCATACTTTTCTCTTTTTTCTCATCGTATAAAAAGCGAGTTAACACGAAGTCATTAATATCAACGTACCTCATTGGCCTATCGAGGATTTAGTTCAGGACGCCATCGTTGGATGGCGCTGCGATCATAATCGAGTAAATTACACCTTTTCAACTTAATTCTTGTCCAACGAACAAAAGAAGAGTTTGATCGAAGCTCCTCTTCTTTTTCACGTCGCTTAAAATGCTGCTTTGTCCTTTTCTTTCTTATTCACTTTCGCCATTGGGGCTGAAAATACACGAAGAAATTCTTTCGCGAGGAAGTAGAAGCCGTTCAAGGAGTCGTAAGATATCTCTCACTAATGGCTTTCTTTTGTTACATAAACATTGCAGCTTAATCGAATTTATCAACGTCAATATAAAAACCGGAAAACTTATATCTTTGAAATTAAGTGGAATTGATCGAGGTGAGAAAGCACGTGTAAAAGTATTTCGTCAAAGTTGAATTTCACACGATTTACGAGAGAGGAATGCGGTAATCGACGTTTTACTATTTAAATACAGAAACTTTTGTCGTTAAATTGAAAAATCTTTTAAAAAATTATTCGTAATTATATAAATTTAATTAGCTATAATGAATAAATTATTTAATTAATTTAACATTTCTGGAATATGTGCCCAATTATTGCTCTCTTTTGGACAATAAATAAATAAATCCTATGTATACAATGAGGGTTTCAGTATGTAAAGGAATCTCGAAATGCCTCGTAAATATTAAAAGTAAAATCTTTGAAATGTGATAGTAGAAACAAATAATCCGGTATATTTGTGACATTTTTACTACCGCTTTATCTAAATATATGTTTTGCGATCCATTACTCTTCTTAGTGAACATTGAAGGTATCTCTTCACACTGATGTGTTTTCAGTAAAGTTTTCATCGAGAGAAGTTCCCTTCTCAATTGCCCACAGATCGAATGTTTTACTATCACGTTTCTCTCAGTTATACTTTTGATGCAACTTCTGAGTTGAATATATGCGTCATATTCATGGAGTGTCATAAAACCGAAGCTCAATACTTTTCGGATGGATGCAGCAATGAATTCTGAGGCGAAAAGTCCTTTGGCGTTTTTTGATAAGACGAAGCAATGAAGAGTTTTGGACGTCCGGAGGCGGACCAATCGGAAGTGTACTCTCGCTCGCTCCGCCCACCGACTCACGCTTCCTATTCGTTCAACTTAAAACGTTCATATCTCATCACTGCTTCATTGGATCAACAAATGCCTGAATACTTGTCGACTCAGAATTTCATCCCAAATCCAGCTTCACATTGTTGAACTCTATTTTTGGAACACTGTGTACATTTATATGGAGGCGTCTTCGGGGAACTTGGTGAAACTCTTCTATCGGGATATATGTATAGTTGCGAGAACGGATTTCCATTACTAGTTTCATGATAGCGTGAGAGATCAACGAGCAATGTTGGCAGGACTCTCGAATCTCCGGTTAGAGATATTGAGAGCTTTTGCTTAAAGATCCTTCATGCTAAAGTGGAATAATCTACGGAGTTGAAAAATTTTATTGTTCATTCGCATCCTGTAAATACGTTATTCGATAATAATTTGCTTGTGTTTATTTTTAGAGCAGTAATCAAATGTTAGTTAATATTTTTAATGTGTCAAAGGCAATGCCAACACAATCGGAAAAATGAATAACCCATTTCGTTTTTTTTTTTTTTTTTTTTAAATTTTTTATAGTGAAATTTCTAAAAAATTTGAATCCACGCGTTAGTTAATCAAGTTTTTTCAAAAATGATATTATTTATTAAAGATATTTAATATATTGAAGAAAATATTATTATTTATTTCCATTTTGTTTTTTTATTATCATATAGTACAACAAAAGACCAAATGTTGCACCCCCAAGACTTAAAATTTGTATCATAACTACGACCGAGGGATGTTTACCCAGACAAAATGGGGGAGGTTAGGGATTTAAGAAGCAAAAAAACAAAAGATCGAGAAAAAAATCACGTTAAGACTGAAAAGGGAGGAGTTTTAGGGGTTGAAGGCTAACAGTGCAAAGGCGAGGTGAAAGAAAAGGCGAAGATTCGACCTCAAGCAAGATTTATTTGCAGACAAGGGCTTTCCTTTCCTCCCTCCCTCCTTTTGTCTTAAATCTCTAGCATTGAGAAAAAAAACTTATGACTTTCTCTGATGCGTCGAAAGAACGAAAATTGAGAAAATAAAATAAAAAATAGACAATAAAAATATATATCTACTCGCGATAGAGCAGGATCGCAAAATTGCCACAATAGCGAAAAAAAAGAATGAAGATTTTGTCGTTAATTGTGGGACTCACAGGACGTTTAACTACCAAAATTTAATAATAACGCCAAATTTTTCGTAAAAAATATTTATGTCATTAGATTATTAACATTTATTTCGGAAACGGTATCTTTCGAGGTGAAAATTGCATTTGAAAAGAATTCAAGTTATTTTGTACCAATAAAACCTAAAAAAATTAAATAATTATATTCGAAAAACTCAAACTATTTTCAAATTGTTCCCTCTATCGCAAAAAAAAAAAAACGTTTCCAAAGTATTTTCACATTCTGATGTATGTATCTTCATTTTCTGAAATTAATTTGCAATAACGAACAACTTTTATTATCTGTCTTCAATTTTTATTTTATTTCAAAAAACGAAATGTCAATATGGAACGTAATAGAAATGAACTTGTCGATTGAATAAATTAAAGTTTCAGGCAATAAGAAAATTGTCAAGGAACTCATATGTGAGATTCGATTTTAAGGGTTATCAAAATTCAAAAAGGCGTATAATACGTCATTTAACCTTGTCAAATGATGCGATATAGACGCTCTTTTGACTTTTATCGATCGACACAGACCGCTATAGGGCTCCAAATTTATCCCCCTCCCTCCTCAATTTTTCGCTACCAGCTGGTGTGTGTGACCTTTGTCATATACAGGGTGTCCGAATCACGAGAGAATTGACTCCAACAGTAATATTTGTGGTTTAAAATAAAATATTATAAACGAACGAAACAACCATAAATAACCACAACAAATTTCGAATTTTCTTCAAACCATTTTTTTCACTGGTCGAACAAAAATAATGCCTAGCATTTTTTTATATTTTTTCCGAGACCGAAATTGTCAAATGAACCATCAATTTCAATTAGCGTAAAACAGCAAAAACAACAAAATTATTTTTAAAAAATTCCTGAAAAGAAAACAATTTTTTCCTCGTCTTGAAGAAATACATTTTTCGTTTGAAATTTCATCCTTTGTTGTGAAAAAAAGCTTTCCCCAGTCCTAGAAATCGGCTATGCAGCTTTAATGTCGAACAAAGGGTGAATAAGGAGAAAAAACTGAAAACCATCATAACGCCAATACTAAAAGAAATAAGCCCCATGTTAACTGGACTTTTTTCATTGCAAATAAGCCCTAAAATCTACTGAAAAAAATCTACTGACGGAGTTTGAGGATTGACATTTTGGACACCCCATATATAGATTTATTCAAGAGGGTTGAAAATATATACATATATCTTAACAGGGAAGCGACGACGGCGCCCAAACGTCTGCCGGCCCTGGCTGGCCTTCTTCGACCCCCTCGCCGTACGAGGGACCACCCGCTCTGCTTTCCTCCGCCCTTCTCCCCCTCCCTACCTTCGCCGCGGTATCAAGCGAGTGGTCGTCGCGCGACTAGTCTCAGTACCGGTATCGCAGTACTGCCGAACAGCTCGCGATTTGACGGGACCCGAGTTCACCCTCTTGCATAGAATCCTATATTTATATATATATGTATATATATAGATATATATGGATATGTGTATATATTTATAAATATATATCTATACGTCTTTAAACATATAAATATATACACACTAAAGATTCAATATATCGATGCAGTAGGAGTCTTTGAGCCACGTGGCTCGCCCTGCACCGTCTATTTTACATCCTTACGTTCCATCGTATCGTTTTTATCGTTTCGTGTAAAACTGTCATCGCAAATCGAAGAAACTTTGAATAAAATGACCACGTGGATCGGATTATAGTGTTAAAAAGCCAAAATATTGTTTCTTGTGCTCTAAAAAGCATTGTATGTCAAAAAAAAGTTGAAATTTCAAACTTTTTTTCGAGGTGATTTCGTTCGGAATATGGGGGCGCGAAAAGGGTGAATTTTATTGTGGATATTGCAGTGCTGTGAGTGAACGCGACGGCAGGGCAAGATTGTTCGTCCAGAATTATTGGTTCGTATTTTTGGCTTTTTTTAATACAATTTCTTATTTTATTTTGTTTATTTTTTTCATTCGTGAGTTGTGCTGAAGTTTTTCAGAACTCTCTCGATTTTTGGAACGCGTAGAGATAGTTTCGTGCAGAACAAACGACGAGCAATACATTTATCGATCACTTTTGAAAATGTGGAACGCTGCATGTGAGTCTGACTCATGTCCTCGCATAATCGTTGTAACAGACAGAAGTGTTGACTGACGTAAACTCTACTTATGAGTGGATTATTTTCCACATTTATATTTGTATGATTAATTTTACCTTTGAATACTTTCTACGATGAATATAATTATTTTTCGTTTAGTTTCATCGACACATTTATACATGAACATTTTAATTAATTTTAATATTGAATATTTAAAAAATACGATATTTTAATATTAAGTTGTTGTTGAATATTTTATTGTTTACTTATTCATGTAATTTTTTTTTTTTTTTAACCATTGGCATTTATGGTTTATAAACTTTGTCATAAATGTCAATTTTAAATAAACGTTAAAGTGTCACTGAGCTTAATTTTCGTGTTAGAACGTACAAGTTATGACCTTTAGTACTTCATCGTTCAATATCCGTTGTACGTTATTTATTAAACGATATAAGTATCAAAATTCAATGACAGACGAAGCGTAAAATTATTTAGGTCTCGCTCGAGCTGACTTGATTTCATTATAATCGATCAATCGGCCTCTTCATCCTATTCTCCGTCACAGGACACACTCGGATTTTGATTCAACGACCATTTTCTTTTTACTATTCTCATATCTAATAATCGATAGTATTGGGACATTTATCGTTCACTTTGTCTCAATTTCCTCCTCGAAATCAATAACATCAATTGACCTATTTCTATTGTTTATATTCAATCGATATTCTCCAATCAAATGAAATTAATTTAAACGAAATCTCAATCCTGTTGTCATATTTTTTAAATTTTGTCATCAAGATAATTTCCCTGCTTCGCACTAGTCGTGAATTTTGAAGTCGTGAGGGTTGAATTTTCATAATAGTTTTATGCAAAGGTTAGAACATTAATTAAGTAAGTCTGAGGTGGATTCATACCATGTTTTAATAACGCAGAAATATATCAACAACGATAGATTTGCAAAACGATCAATTGATAAATAAAAATTTCCACGACGTCAAATTTTTGTCGACACTTTTGAATAAATAATCCATATTTTTCAACCATTTTCAACGTAGCATCGCTCATTTTAATTGTTAAAAGTTTTTCCACAAACTCACTGAACCCATTCTTTCTCTTAGTGGGTTATAATTATAAGATTACAGCAATTTTCTTGTGGCATATTTTTTTCGTCGATTTAACAATCAGCTGCAATATTGAAACGATAAACGCTGAATTTGTTCAGAATTTCGTAAGGAAAGAAATAAGCGTTGATGCATTTAAATCGCTTCAAAATTACTGATTATTTATCTAGAAACATCGATAAAAATATGACACTGCAGATTTACTCTTTTGATGACTACCCCTCGTGCACTAATTGAAGTATTTTAATGAAATTTACGACGAATATTCAAAAATCATAATTCTACACATTCCCCAACACATCCACCCATTTCTCCACTTTTGTTTCCACAAAATAAAAAAGTTGCATCACTATTTTGGTATTTTCTGCACTGATAAAAATTGGTCAAAAAAAAGTCGATGTACAGTGATAGAAATCGTTGTAAGAGCGATGCTGAACCGTACTAACGAAATACATTTCAATAAATTTTAATTCGAATGTATTTTCTGTATTGAAAAAATTGACATCAAAACTCAGAAATGATAACATTAATTTATCGATTTGTAAATTAAAATTTGATGAATGAATGTAAACAATTTGACATAAAATTGATAAACGATCTAAAATTAATTTAGGAGAAAAAATTAATTCATTTGAAAAAATTACTGTTTTTTTTTCACGTGGGACATAGAATTTCATTCATGAGGAAGTAGAATAACGAAGTCATAATTTAACAGCATTATTTTACACATGGCACGAGCCTCTTTTTCCTCTCTCTCTCTCTCTCTCTCTCTCGCTCACTCTTTTGATGTTTTAACACACATTGATCCCAGAACCGCCTCTCTACTTTTCTGACCCACGCGCCCCCTCGGTGTCGTCTTACTTGCAAGTTATCCACAGTGCCGCTTTAACGATACTCGAGGCCCTCCAAGAATGCACTCTCCTCAAAGTGCATCGGGACGAACTCACGCGTGTTGAAGAATGTGTAGGAGGAAAATGAAAAAAAAAAGCTCACCAAGTCATTAATATTGCATAAATTTGCGTCTGAGGATTGCATACAATGACAAATAAAAAAATGCAAGGTCATTCATTGACATCTTCCACAAATATATATTGTTTGCATTATTAATTTTCTGCCATAGTTGAATTGAAAAGAAACTAAAATTTGAAGTTTCAATTGTTTTTTTGAAACAACCTTTTTTTTAATCTACAAAAGAATTAAAATAAATAATATGCAATTGGGAATTCTTGTAAGAAATTGAATCGCATCGAATGTAATTTACCTTAAAAAAATTTTGATCACATTTTTTTCTTGTAAATTGAAAAGAACGTGTTTTTTTTCTTTGAGAGAAAATCTCGCTCATTAGTTTTAAATAATTACACTGAAATTCCATTACAAAAATAGATTGTTACAATTCACGTGGTTAAAAAAAAAATAGTGAAGTTTTCAGCTCTTTTCCTGCCATTTTTTTTGTTCCAATTTATTAGACAAAAATCTGGTTTTATTTTATCGTTCGTTCCATGGTTAGGAAAAAAATAAAAATACTTTTTATATTTTTACATTGAGGTTAAGGGCGTTCTATTATTTTGTTGTTGCAATTTCTGCAGTCAACGAATTTATATAGTAAATACCAAGTAGTTACGGTCCTGACTGGACTGACATCATTCCATGGGCTGCAAGAGCAGCAGCCCACACCCACACGTATCGTTTTGCTGTCCAGCAGGCGTCTGATGACGTAACACCGTGTATTTTTTCATCTCCATATTTATGTGCCATCTCTGTCTCCCTTTCTTTTATTCTTTTTTTGTGGGTTTTTTTTTTCCACTCCTGTTCGATCTTTCATTGTCACGTATTCTCTTTTTATACTTCAGGATTCTTTTGTGCGATTCTTTTACACAGAAACGTGTCCGGGAAGAGGGCAAGAGTTTCTTGAGTGTTCGTGTCAAGGCGCCGGTTTGTTGCCACCGGCTGTAGCCGATCTCCTGATAAAGGATAAAAATCAAATGAAAGTTAGAAAGAATGGGAAAAAGCAGAAGAAACATGGAAAGAGAGAAACAGTAAAGAATAAAACGTTAAGAAAAATACACAAAGAAGAAAAAACGATAGACACTAACCTCAGACTGAGAAAGGAACAAAAAAATGAGAGGGTAATGAAAATTAAATGAATAACAGGAGACCGATAAAACGAATGGAATAAGCAAACATAAAGATTGGATGAAAAAGAATTAAGAAAAAAAAACTAATGAAAAAAGACATATTTGAAAAGCAAGACTTTAAAGAAATGGATTGACCAAAAAAAAACATGACAGTGAAAAAGAACAAACACACGATGAAAAATAAATAAAAAGAGAAAAGAGTTAGAGAATGAGAGAAATAAGATCCGGTATTTTATCGCCAAATGCGAATGTGCCACGCGCTCGTCCACCTTAAGTGAGTTCAACACGTTTTTCGTCCTTCTCTTCTTCTTCGTTTTTTTGCTGTAATTTCAGAGGAAAACTTGTCGAAAGTTTTCAAGCAGGCATATGTCCATTGGTAACTAAAGTAAAAGAAAGAAAAAGCGTTTTCGTGACCAGCACAGGATGGCTGAGAAAAAAAAATCTATAAAACGAGCCTCGGACACGACTTTTCGAATTTTTCTCCTTCGGGCTTTTCATTCGGAAATAAAGCTCGAGAAATTGAAAATGCTACGGATAGCGAATTTAATATTCCGTAATAGAAAACTCACTTTTTTCACTGTTATTATAATTATTATTGATAATAATATGAATTTGTATTTTTCAACATTTTTTATAGTGCAACATTTTTTTTATTTACTTTATTGTTGTAATTATTTCCGGATGTATCGTCTGTCCTGGTATTTCTCCTTTTTTTTTTTTTTTTTGCTTAAAGTTAGTTTGACTGAATCTCACCAAAATCAAACTATTCGAGAGCAGAGTCTGCTATTGATTGAAGTTTGCTCCGACCCGAACCAACCGAGTTCTAGCCAAACCAATGTAATTCCAATTCAATGGTTGGAATTCGGTTACCTTAAGGTCCGGTTTTGTATAAATTAACTGGTTACTCAGAAGTTAGAACTTTATTTTTGAAGGCACTGGATAGCTTTAGCACATCTAATTATTTATGTTTCTATAGTAATTAATAAAAAATTGTCTTACAATGTGAAAATTAAATCTCTTCGAATCATTGAATGACTTAAATTTAAAGGGAAACATACCTATGAAATCTTGAAAATTCGAAAGTAAGTTTACACTTAAGTGAGCCTTTTTTTCGAAATAAACAAAAAAAGAACCCTGCAATGAATTGTTTCCAAATTTTTATTTTGTGTTCATTCATATTCCAAGTGTTTACAAACAAATTTTCAAAAATATTCATTAAAAATTACGAACAGTGGCTTTTTCGAACGGTGACCTTGCGTTCATTTCTGAAGTGCACGCACATGCAGCTTCTGATAGTCACAAAACGAACACAACGATATTTACATACGTGGCCATTATTTGGAGAACGACCAAAAAAAGTTGATACTTTATTAAAAAAAAAAAATCTTTTTATACCAAAGAAAACCCTTTTCATTGGAAGAAACACGTTCTCCCCTTCGCACCCAGAAAAAAGATTTAATACGAAATAATTCAACTAGATCCTAGTTTTGATATTTTTCTGGGTAATATTTTAGCTGTAAATCTTGGGTCCAATGATATAAAGAAAAAATATTAATAATTAAGTCGATTTCATTGCAATATTGTTTTCATAACACCAGATTTATTTTGAATGATCAACAGGTTTACAGTGGAAATATTCATCGAGGGTGAAAAAAAGTGTCACGTCGGTGCGGGGGTAAAAGGGGGAAAATCAGAGGGTGAATAAAATTGTCAGTAATTGCTGAGCTACCTATGTTGTGCGGTGAACTCTTGAACGGTGGCTTCGTGAGTGCGGGAGCTGTACCTGCGGTGCCCTGTGGTCTTCTCGGGCTCTGGTTACCCGGTTGCCTGCGAGCCACCAGTCCACGTTTACTTACATCCCCTTATATCGCATTATTGGCTGAACTCATCGCTGAGGGTTATCTCGACCATAATTCATCCACAAATTCTATAAACGATCAGAACAAACAGCAACATTACGACGATTATTCATATTTGAAACATTTTTACGAAAACATGGATCTCGCACGACGCAATCAACACTCAAACACCACCAATTGCCAATCCGACGATCTCGATCTCGATCTCGACAACGACGAGAGCGTCTTTCTCGGTGAGTAAAAAACACATCTTCCCCATTATATTTGATTTATTAATCAATGACGTATGTTAGAATTTCGAACAAATTTGTGTCGAAATACAAAAAGAAAATTCTACGCGTTAACGATTTTACAATAAATTTGTAAAGTCATTCATCTAACGAAGGCCTACAAAGTTCTGAAAGTTTTTCTTCCAAATACAAAGTACTATTCAAAAAATGGATACAATTCAAATAGAAACGAAATTAATGAATTGCATAAATTTCGATGAAAGTGCAAAATAAAAAAATTACGTCGATATTTTCAAACGACAAATGTCACAGAGTTTGAATGAAAATTTATTTCAAAAAACGATATTTTGTCGGTTTTTAAAGGTTTAGAGTTACTTTTTAAAGCATATAAGATGTCAAAAACAGACACGTAACCAATCTTCGTATAACGTACGTAATCTTATTTTCACTTCCAATTTATATGCACACATGTATTGTGTATACTTATGCCAATAAAAATGAATAGACATATTTATATATATATATATCGTTAAAAATATATATGTACATAAAAGAGGAATGTAGAAAAGTTCGTCCTGTAATAGGTGTCACAAGCTGTCGTGACATTTGGTGAGGCAAGTCTCATAGCGGACCCGTCACCTTGCATGAAATACTTTCTCTCTCTTACTCTGTTTCCTCCAACTGTTTTTCCCTTGGATCGGAAATGCAAGACATAGTCACGACCTCGACAGGCTAAACTTTGTCGCTTTCAATAGGTGTTGGCGTTCTGGGGTCTCGGGGTTTTGAGGGGTTGGGGGTGTAACGGAGGAAGGAGAATCTCGAGGCCACACAACGCCAACCCTTACTGTAACACACGGTCACCCTTGTCTTGTTGAAAAGACGATATCACTGGCAGAAGCTTCTTCCCAATATCCGACCATCCACTTGGCCCTGAATTCTCGAAACATTTAATTTTTTTTCTTTTCTCGGCTCATTTTGCCAATAAATTTAAAGCTTCAAGGTTTTTTGTTGATAATTTTTAAGTGGACAATACTTTTAATTGACATTTATGTTTTATTGATAATCATTTCTTTTTTACTTTTAATGTGGAACATCTGTTTAGTTATGAATATTTAAAATATAATTTGATATTCAAGTTTTGAATATACTCAACTTTTATAAGGGTGGAAAAAAGGGGATGACAATGTCGTAACTCGATAGAAAACCTTGACATTTCCATTTTCTCAGAAAATTGATGAATCATCGGGACGTTTTATCGAATAAAACGTACTCTCAGGAGTTATTACTTCGGAGGACAAAAAAAGAGAGTGAATGATAAATCATAGTGATTTCAGGTACTTTTGGAAATGAAAAAAAAGTTCGATAAGCGCACGGAGAGCGTGGGAGCATTTTCCGAGTCTCACCAGAATTTATTGCTAATTACTTTTCCTCTACATCTTTCAACCCTGACTGTTCTTCTTTCGCATATATATACCGCATATATGTGTATATAAAATTATTATACTTCTCAAATTTTAATCGAACAAATGTTTCTTCACGGAGGGACTGTGATCTGCCTTTTTAATTGACCTTCAACGATTTCTGCTACGTATCTAAATATCAGTAAAACATTACAAACTTGAGAAAATCTCTGAGTTAAAACTCATGAGGTCCTGGTTTGGACTGTGTTAAAACACTATCCCAGATGAAATGCTAAAAAATCAAAATTATCGCAAAGTTTACATGATCAGGATTCATTAAGGACCAGAAAAAGCGATCCGGAGATAAAATCAATTTTTTAGCAGCATACGCTAAGAAAAAATAATCGTGACGAAAGAGTAACTTGAATAAATCATTTTTTTTTAGTCAAAAAGTTACTATACGAATTAGTTGATAAAAAGTGCTTTAAATAGATTAAAAATATATGATTTTTTTTTTTAACTTAAGTCAAAATCTCTCAGTCATCATTATGGGCAACTTTTCCATACATTAAATTAAAAAATCGTCGATCATGTCTGAACATAATTTGAAAAAAGTATTGAAACCATAAAAAATTTCCAGTTGAATAAATGTGGCCAAGAAAATAACGTGAACATACGAAAGAAAAAGAGTTGGCTAAAAAAAATTCACAAAAAGATAGTTAAAAAAGAGTGAGTGAAATATTGACAAAGGCAGAGGCAGAGAATAGAGCGTGAAGGCCTGGTGAAAATAGTCGACAATGGAAGAATCCTAGTTGGAAGCGTGACAGTGCGGTGACAAATACATCCACATGAAAATGCATGCTTTTATATGCATGTATCTACAAAGTGGTCCAAAAGTTAGTTTCAATATCAAGAGGATGAATAAATAGTACAATTCTGAAGATAAAAGTTCTTTGACATTTTTCTCTACGATGCATCGTTGATGATATATCCATGAATTAGTGACAGCCATTCAGTTCTCTCGAGAAGAAAAAGTATGAATGGGAGAAGCTGCGCTTGCGTGCTTTTGTTCGGCCCCGCCCTACGCGCCGGATCGGCTGTCACAAATCGATGAATATCTCGTAAACGGTGCATCACAGAGAAAAAAAACCATAGGACTTTCGTCTTCAGAATCGTGTAATAAATCTTTAACAGCTTAGACTCAACGTTTCGGACAGATTGTAGAAAAATCATGAACAACAGAAGTAGCACAGTCAAGCTAGGTATTGGGAAAGGGAACATAAACCGAGAGTAGATGAACCACGAGGGAAAAGAGAAAGACTGAGATGTGAAAACATAGCGAGGATATAGATATAGTTGTGAAAGAAGCATCAACCGGAATGGTGGAAAGAGAGAAAAGTGGGAAGTGGAATAGGTCCAAGGGGAAAGGGGTGAAGCACAATGGGTTGCGCGGTATTATTTCTCTGTTTGCTGCGTCATCAGGCTCTCCCACTGCACACTCACCCCTGTGCTATTAACAGTGAAAATTCTCCCTGTTATCCTTCACTTTTTTATAAACTACCCCGAAAGCTTAACTTTTTTTTGCGTTATTATTTTTGTTTTTCTCTCGTTGTTTATCAACATATGGAATTCTGTTAAAAAATTTTGATTTATTAGCTCTGTTTCGCACGGTATGATTTCGCATTTGTGATTAAGCAAGCACGAACTACCTTCACAATTAACTTTAATCCCTGAATTGTCGAATTTACTGAATTGTGAAATTGTTCAGATGGACGAATTTTCACAAACAATTCATTGTCTGGTGGATAGTGACTTTATGTTTTTTTATTTTATTGTATTTTTTTCATTCTTCTTGACATACCTGAAAATCTTTGCTTTTTTGCAGTAGCTCTTAATTTAATAACTTTAATAACAACAATTATAATTTCCAATATTGTTGCAACATTGCTTTAGACAGGATTTCCGATCGAAGGGCTAAGCGAACGTCTTGCTAGCTCACTATACAGAAGTAACTATTACTGATATACGAACGAATGAAACGACTGATAGGAAATAACCCTCCCCCCACCTCCCCTACGGGGTTTCGGAAATACCCGGAGAGATAGTTAGGGATGGCTCGTTAGCCATCTATTCCTTCAGCATCCCTTTCCCATATATATTTCTCTCGCTCGAGAAGGCAAACAGTGATCGATCTTCCGAGAAAGCCTAAAGAGGAGGAATAGCAGCGAGAAATTACGTATTATATCGGATGAAACATATTGCTAATGAAAGACTACCAAACACAATATAAAAAGGGCAACAATGCATCACATTGATTACGATAATTAATCAAGATTTCTCAATTCTTCGTAATATCTTTTATTTTTCTACTTTATATTCCATTGCATTAAATTTTATTTGTTTATTTTGTACTGAATAATAGTTAATAATGAATAACTTTCTTAGTTTTTTTTTAGTTCAAATATTAATACTTTTTTAAAAATAATTTTGTTTTTAAGTAGAAACATTTATTGTTATTGTGACTTATTATCACTGTATGAATTATTTTTTAATGGAAATGAGAAGGAAAGAAAAGTTTGATAGACATTTTACCTTTGAGTTTCGTATAAACGTCAAAGGGACCTCGGAGTGCCTTTGTTTTTTCCTTAAATCTGGCAAAGAACGAAAGAGGGCGCCTCAGAGAACTCTATACACCCAGCTGCAGAGCTGGCTCATCGGTGGTTCGTTCGACTCTCAGTAGTAAGGTATCTTGCCCAGCTCTTTCATTTATCTCTTCTGTTTTTTATCCTCTCTACTTTTTTTTTTTTTTTTTTTTCTTTATTCTCACCCCATCTCACCCCCTTCTTTACCCTCACACCGTGGCCCACTCATTCCCTATCCGTTTCGTATCTCATCTCTGCTCGACCCTTCTCTTCTCTGTACAGGATAATCCACGCCTTCGCAATTTTTTTTTGTCAAAAAAACCTCTGTACCGATTTTTTAATAACTTTTATCTCGTAGTTCTTTCCAATTAAAAAAAATGGGATTTAACTGTTTTTTAAAATCATTTATTCACATGAGTGAATTTGAAGAAACATATTTTTTCAATTTTTATATGGAATCGTCGATTCATCAACTTGATCGAATTGTATTCATTCTTTAATTCAGTTACGTCGATTTTTTATCATGGAATCTCAATCATTTGTCGTATTATCACAATAGAAATTCTTTTTGAAATGTCTTTTTCATTAAAAAATTCTTTATGAAACGAATTTGTAAGAATTAATTTTGTTGAGAATCATAGTTTTCGAGTTTTGTTTTTTAATCAAACAAATCGTATTTTCTATACAATATGAACAATGTATGATTAAAAAAAAAAAAAATCAAGAACAAACATGAAATTTTAATATAAAGTCGAAGTGAGTCGGATTGGCCTATACATTTTGAGCTTTTGCGCTACTCACTCGTCTATTCCCTCGGCAGAGACCTCGATGGATGTTTCTACCCGTCGTCCCGTTTAATCACTTCCGTGAGAGCGCGCTGGAGCGTTTTTTCTTTTTTCACTTTTTTTACTCCTCTCGCCGTCGTCCTCGACGAGTGTAGTGAGTTGTCATGTTGAGAACCAGTCTATTCTCGCGATTGGGCATATTCAGAATTTCAAAGGTGGGATGCGTATCATCTTCGGTCTTGAAGTTTATATTTTTCTTGCCTGCTTCTTTGGCTTCGAAGAGAGAAAAAAAACTCAGCTAGATACAGGTTTTTATCTCAGCAACAAAGTTGATTCGAGTCGTACTCACAAATATTCTTTTGACAGACTTTTTTTTTTCGTAATTACCATCACAGTCTGTCATTCTGAAATGCAAAGATTAAAGCTGGACGAAGATATTGTGTCCATCAATCTTGGAACTATTGGAAAATTTCTATTATTTGCAAATTTGTTCGCTTTTTGCTTATCCGAGGAACAGTAATTTGAAGATTCTTCGAAAATCTTGATTAGCTTCGTTTTGCTTTGATTAAACGTTCAAACCAATCCAACTTGGTATATACCTCCGAATTCCAAGATAAAAGAAGATTCAGGAGTTTTTCATCAACAACCAATCGAGCATTAATTTCTCATATTGGAAACTTGATTGGATTAAGTTAACTCAAAAATCAATACTGTATATGAACGTTGAAGGTTATACTACGTTCAAGTTAGTTTCTGAAGCTAGTGGATGCTTTTTAAAATTGAAATTTAGGTTAAACTCGAATTTTTTGATTTATATACCACGAAACTCTTATAGAGCCAAATGGTCATTGATTCGACCAAAAGATATAGTAAGTTATCGATAAAAAGTCAGATTTATTTTTTTGGTTGTTCACAAAAACAACGAAATAACTCACAAAAGATAATGCTGGTTGGCTAATCATTGACGATTTTTATTTTCGTAGATTGATCATCTCTTTTTAATCACTGCAAACTGATTCTTTTCATCTTCTCACGAATCTATTATAAACACCAATGGAATACTTGTTCTATTATTGATATTATCAATTTTAGTGCTGAACGTGATTCTATCGTTTTTCTCTTTCATTTCCAATAGTTATTTTCGTTATGCTACAATTTTTTTTCTCGAGCTCGTTTTTGACACTGCTGTTTTTATCTGAAATCTCGATGAAATAGATCAAGTTTTTTTTTATTTCGATTTTTTATTTTGAGTGCAGTTGTTTTATGTAGGAAAACAATCTTCTTTTTCCGGACGTGATTTTGACATTGAAAAAAAATGTGAATCAATTATATCAATTTTAACTCAGAAAATCCGCCTGAAATTAGCTTTTAACTAACGACAAAACTGATCGTCTATCCAAGAAAGTTTGCTTGCTTTCGAGATTCCCCAAAAATAGGGAATAGATTCCGAGGTCAGGAGTTGCTTGTCAAAATTTACCAGAAAATCGTAGATATTCAATAACATGTAGTTATAAAACTTGTAATGGCAGAATACTGAGAAACTGTGGACGATTTATCGATGGCAAGAGTATAAGATTTCGGAACCGTAAAGTTTCGTTCATTCGGAAGGGTCGAAGTGAGTAAACTGGCTCGACCACGTCCATTGGACTGGCCTATAACTGTTATATACCATTCTCGAACTCGATTTCTCCAGAAATCACGCAGTCCACGTAATTCTTTTTCCAACATTAACCTCGGGTGAGTATTTATTTTCGATTGATGACGACCTGGTCGACCTTGGGGCTTATCCTGAGCTCTAGTAGCCGGAAACGTACCGTTTGCCATCCACCTTCATTGGGAGCTTGGGTCAGTGAAGCCTCTGAGGATTATTTGGTAGCGCGATCTACGAAGAAATTACACTAGCATTTTTTTTTTACTAAAATGAATATGCGAACATCCAGTTCCTACTTATATAAACCTGCTGTCTTCGCCAAAATCGAGAACAGATACCATCTGGTTATAAAATATCGAGACTAAGAATGTGTCAATTGCCAAAGTTTCCTCAAAAAGTTGTTCCTTCCGAAAATAAAGCGTTAAATCTAGGAGCCAGAGATGTTCTAGGGGTCATGTCTCCGTTGAAGTCACCCAAGATATACTTGGCTTAGCCATCTCTATAAAGCAAGTTTGCTCAACTATTCGGCAATAAAATTTCTTCGCTAATACCACCGAGAGTCCTCTGGCAGCCTTTCTATATCCGTTTAATCGACTCCATTCGTTAACACGTCTCAACCCTCAGGATCCCCTTTGGCACTTGGGCTAAAGGCTCTTGGTAGTTCCTTCGTGAGACTTTTCCCCTCACTCGAGATCGAAGCATATTATCCAAATTCCGTTCGTAAATTCCTACTGGCTGGCTTCAATGAAGGAAAGAGAGTAGATAGAGAAAGGGAGAAATGCAATTCCCTTTTCAAGTCTACCGACCATCCACTAAGAGACGAGGTTTCCTTTTACTCGTTCGTTCATCAGGCAGCAATCCCGTAAGAAATCACGATCTCTCTCTTCCCGTTTGTATATTGCGTACAGGATATGACCCAATAACCAATCGCTACCGTGTCATTGTAGTGACAACACAATTCTGAGCTGAAAAGTCCTTAAGCGTTTTTTTTTTATCAGCCCAGTAGTAATGAGCTATGCAGGTTTAAAGTTGGACGATTGGGACGAGTGCATCGGTGGGCGGAGCAAGTAGTAACAGCGTATCTCTGATTCGTTGAGCTTTCTTCCTTCCATAACTCGTTAACCCTTTTTCCTATCAACAAACTTTCAAATACTTTTGGATTCCGAATCTTGTCATGAATCTAACTACGAGACGACGTCCTTGAATGAACTCTGCTATTTTTTTGTTGCCATGCAATGAAAAAGCCGTCTCTTTCTTCCCACTCAACACACTATTAAATAAGTCTTCGCTCAACATTTCGTGTCCAAATATTCATCAATATTGACGTTAAGTTGAGGGACACCCCATGGATCTATCGCTATACGGTATGAGGGACACTCTCCAGGAGAAAATCCAGCCAAACTCCGCACCGACCCCCGAGGTTAAGAAGCAATTCCTGCGCGATGAATTTATGGGTGCCCGGGATTAGCGCACTCGGGTGCAATAAAAGTCAGGCTGCTTTTTCCTCTTCTTCTCGCACAACCGGCATCTACCTTTCTCATCTCAAGCTCCATCCTGCTGTTTTTCTTACTTTTTCTTTCATTCTCGCACGTCTCAAGCTTTTTGTTCCACCTTGTCTGCCCGTGTCTCGTTTTTTGGCCATTCTTTTTTCTCGACTCCGTCGTGGGTTGTTCGTTTTTATTGACTTCCTTTGGCCACCGAACATTTTTATGTTTACGAGCAATGGTGATATAAAAATGAACTAAGATTACCAGGATATTGAAATGTTTTGACTAAAATGTGCCTTTTTTTGACATTTTTGTTTTCAAATTGTCAAATGGCAGCTCATGCAAGTGTCCAATTTGAAATTGTGTAGTCTCTCAAATTGGACGAACTGAAGCGCCTGGTTGGCCAATTTTTTTGTTTTTTTCCACACGCACCCTATTCGAAGGGGGATTATAACAAAAAAAAAAGGCTTTATGCAAACACGAGCGATTCCCGGTCCTCACGATATACGATTCCGCCGACCCTCCCTTATTGCTCTGTACACATGAAGTAATCGTTTCAATTTCAATCCAATTCCTGAATGGATCTATCACGTTTGTGCAGGGAGTAAGTCGTCGATGTTTCTAGCGCCATCTCTCGGGGATTTTCGTGTATTTTGTTTCTCCTCTCATTTCAATTTTTTTTTCATCTCGCGCATGCGCTTTATCTTTCATTGAGCACAAACAGATTCGATTACTTTCGAACAAGGTAGTTAGATCGCGAGTTAATCCTGATGCCATCGAGTAATCCCCGTTTTATAGCTTTCAACGTCATCTACATGGTGTTCTCGAAATCACGTCCAAGTTTTATAGAGTAAAGCGAGCGGGAACTTCTGAAGCGAAAAGTCCTCAGCCATTTCGTTTTTTGACGTATTGCAATCACCTTCGAGCGCATCTGCTGCTGAGAGAATAGGATGCGTTTGCCACACGCGTGATCTCGTAAGCCCCGTGCACTCGATTCGCAGTCACTATTTATTAATATCTTGTAAACCGTACGTCAGAGAATAAAATGGTAAATGACTTTTTTGCTTAGAATTTCACGTTCTATAGATCGCGTAAATTTTGGCAGTCACTTTCAGGACACCCTATTTTTCGGAAAAATTGCATGAGCATGAGGGTCACTTGATGTCGAGAAAAGAAGCACATACGAATACTCGATTCGATTGAATTTCTAATTAACCGCGAAATATTCGTGATTATCACTCATAAAGTCAATGTTCATTATACATAAAAGAAAATAAGAAGACGTGAGAAACACAATTTCAAATTTTAACGAGATTACCACCCGCGATCCTCTTTTTCTTTTATCTCCTCGAATATCACCCAAATTCACGTTTACATCAAAGATGAATCTTTCTGGCATGACAAGAGAATTAAGGAGGAAAGGAACCAGAGAAAATAGGGCAGGAATATGGACGGTCACGAACGGAACCTTACTAACGCAATAATATTTCAATTTGTGGACGGAAATTACTCGAGAACTCGTCGTGCCTCACGTGCCTCCAAACAGAATTTTTCCCCTGTCCGTCAGAGCAGAAAGACCAAGACTAAAATTTTTAGTACCAGAAATCATTGATCTCTTGAAATGCCATTTATTTATTTTTGTTTTACAGCCATTTAAAACACACGCAAATAAAATGCGTGTTTTTAAATCTTTTCAGATCACAAAATTCAATTGAGACTCTCTGATAATAAATTATTGACAAAAATTCAGATGAAATTGTTGGGAAAAAGTGATAAATTATTAACAATGACAAAAACGAATAAAATACTATTGTCTGTCTATTATTTAATACTTCAGCTTATTTATTCCATCATAATTTTTCACAGAGTGATAGGCAAGTTTCTTGACTACCGTATACACTGTAACTTTAATAGTAGTTGTGAGAATAAAATAAAAAATAAGTTTTTTTGATATGCAAAGACACGAGGAAAGCAAGGAAGGCAGAAACGAAGCTGCTCCTGTTGGAGATCTAACCATAATTGCATCCTAGTACATATATATATATTTTATATATATAACGGTGTACATTGCTTTAATTAATGCGACATACTTTTGAACGATGAAAAGTGCCACCTTCTCGTAATGCGGCCCAGGGAGTCAGGCTGCTCTCTCGCTTTCCGCTTCCACTTCCTGCGGAGTTCCTGCAGACGGATCGACGAACTTTTCCTTTCTCCTTCTCTTTCTCTTTTTATCTTTCTCGCTCTCATTCTTGCGTTCTTACCCTAGTTCCTTCTCTTTCTTACTCTCGGTTTTTTCTCTTTCTCTCTCTTTTAGTCCTCATTCCTTCATTTCTACCTTTCATGCTACTTAATTCCTCCTCGTTCTACCACCAGTACTCTGCACCCTCTCATAATCCAAGCCTGGTCTTGCAGACTGCGCGCATTCGTTAAATGTACACGTACATATGCCCTGTTTAGAGTGCATTATTCTCTATTATGAATTTGTTTTTTTTTTTTTTTTTTTTTTTTGGGAATATTTATCTTTTACCTTTACCTTCTTGATTTTTACCTTTGGAAGTGATAGTTTTGGGGTTGGTTTTTCAGTTTTTTTTTGTTTTTCCGTGATTACTTTTGGAATAGGTCAGACTATGTCAAGTTTGGAAAAATAAATTAAAAAATTAAATTTCATGTGAAAAAGTTTCTTTTTCGTTTTCATTCGAAGATTCTGTGGTTAAAAATCGTCCAATTTTATTTAGAAATGCCCTTGTATACGCGCTATGCAGTATGAAAGAGACTTTCTGTCGGGGTGGCTCGGGGGTTAAATTTCTACGGTCGCCAACCTGCTATTCCGCTTGGCTATGAGAAGACCAAAGTTTCGCGAGGCAAATCCGATAGGACATCCGATGGCTCGCCTCGAGGGAAAGCCCCTTTAGAAATTCTTTCGATTTTCCACTCTTTTTTCCCTCCTTCTCTTTATCCCAAGCAGTCACCCTCGTTTTTCTCGATTTTATTTTATTTGTCCTCTTTCTTTCTCCCTCTTCTCTATGAATGTATACACACGAGTGTGCATTTAAATTTCACACCTATTTTCACGAATTCACACACGCGGAAACTCCAGACGTTATTCATTAAATCGGGTCAAATACTTTTGATTCAACAAATTTTTTTTCAAATATAAAACCGAAACATAATTATGGGTTGAAAATCGGCTATAAATATTTGAAAAAACCTCATAAAGTAAATATTTATTTTCCCAATTAAATCTCGATATTTCATTGAAATAAAAAAGCTCAATTTATCATTCAGAAAAATTCCTATTCATGTTTGTTTTTTAAATAATTCATTACTTTGCTAAAACTCATTTGATCTAAAAATAATTACTATAAAACAGAAGGACGTTATATTTTTTATTGTAATTACGAATGTTTTTGTTCGCAGGATAAAAAATTAATTAACAACGCAATAAATAAAAATAAAAATACTAAAAGTAATCTTTTAGTCTTCCAGAATATTTGCTGAAATAGCTTTTAATACTGAATTCGTAATCAAAATGATTATTTTGTAGAAATTCAAAAACAAATATTCGAAAAAATAAAATAAAATTTGCATATTTACAACCAAACAAATAATTATGTTCATGAAAATTATTCAATTTATATAATATTTGTCACATGTGCATAAACGGTAGATAAACGGACTGGCGAACAAGTATATTTACATGCAGGTGTATTTAGTTGCATTTGTGTGTGTTGGTAAATTCTCGACAAAAGGTCTCCAGTACAAATGCAACGAGAGAACTGTGAGGGTTGGTTTGGCGGGTTGTCTGTGTCCTGGCCAGGCGCACGTATGGCTACGCCAGATGATTTATGTGGATCATTAAGCGAGAGCTGCTTCCTCGTCCGGTTTGCACTCTTTTCCTCTCTCTCTCTCTTTCTCTTTCAACTCCTCTCTTTCACACATTTCAACATATACAGGGTGCGTCCAGATTTTAATAAAGTCACTTTTTCTGGAGAGGTTTATTCGTCATTAAAAACGAAACAATAATTGAAACGAATCAACAACGGAATCAGAATTTTTTTTCATAATTGAACCAATTTTAAACTACGAATGACGAATTTTTTGTTCGAGCTTTCGAAAAGTGTTTTGAAAATGACAGGCGTTTATCAATTAGTTGATTTATTTCATTTTTTTTTGTTTTATTTCAATGGTTCCACTTTTATCAATTTGAAAAAAAAAAAAAAAAAATGTTGACGATGCTGAGCAAATGTTGATTGAAGTAGAAACTTGTGTATTCAGGGGTTAATTTTCTTAAGGAAACATTCGATTTTAAAGGCACTATTCTAGTGTATGAATGACATAATCACTTTTCACTTTTGTGACGCCCGATATATTTGAATTTTCTGAAGTATGCTCTTCCACAGAACAATATATACGCCACTCATCATACACCGTATCCAGAAAATGTATATCAAACATTCCACGTCAAATTCCCCCACCGCAAATTAACGGTAATCCAGAGCTTTCGTTATTAATTAATTTCAGTTGATTTAATATCACAACGATTTCTCGAAATCTCATGTTGATTCGAGAACTTAATCGTAAAAATAATAATAATAATAATAATAATACAGCAGTTGATTGTATGAATATGTGAATTATTCATCAAAACTCTTCATCAAGTTCGAATACGTATTCATCTTCGTCGTTTGTTAATTAAAGAAATTCCATAAATTTATGAATTCTGGAAATTGTATACATTTTACGGAAAATCCGTGGTTCATTTATTTTTCCTAAACATTATTTCTTTCACTCAAAATGTACATTTTATTTGGCTGCGTTCTTAGTTTTTATTTTATTTTATTGTTATTATTTGGTTTTACTGGTCCAATGAAAAAATAGTTGATCGGCTATACAAAGTCTCATATAAATAAACTGTGACGTTATGATAATATGTTTTTTATGGGAATTCAGAATTTCATTAACTTGATAAATTTAATTGAAAATTTAGGTTTTGTTTATCTCGTTCTCATTGCTTACTTTAATTTTATTGTTATTATTATTTTTTGCTGTATAGAAAAAATGGTTAATTTGCCATGGAAAGTCCCATATGCATATACGGTGACGTTATGATTCCCTCCACCCACCCGTTTAGTCAGTTTTCCAGTGTTTTTATTCTATATAGTTGGATGCATCCATTGTTTTTATCATGCTACCCCTATCCGTTTTTCTCTCTCCCTAACTCTCTCGTTTTCCTGTGCTTTTGCTATGTAGCACCGTTGGAAAAGGTAGTTTTTACTCCACTGTATAAATCCCTCACCTCTGTGACCTTTTTCTTATTTCTCCTTCATGCTCTTATTCTCTCTGTCTATCTCCATTTCTCTTCAACCTCCAAGTTCACACGATCAACATTTTCTTCTCGTACGTTAATCATAAATTTCACCAGCATAGTTTCACATCCACACGTGTACAGTAATTCTACGACTCGATACCATAGCTTAATACGATTGAGGTTTGAGGAACCGTTGTTCCCAATTATAGAAAAGTTGCTCAGGCATGTCATCATTCATTCATCATTGGACGAACTAATTTTAAATCATTTCTGTATTTTACTATCAAGTCGATTGTTAATTTATTTGATGACTTTTAAACAGTACAAAATGTTATTGAATTACGAGAAAAAAAATGGCATCGAAATAAGAGTTGGCAGAGCTGCATAAGCTCAAATAAAATAAGAATTTTGCATTTTGTTACTGTTCGTTAGAGGTTTGGAAATAAAAGTACCGTTGTGATGATTAAACGATCGGGACAGGAGGTTGGTTTTTTCTCACGAGCTTTTAATTGCATGGATCTGTTCTTTTCCCCTCTCTCATTTGTCAGAAATCTCGTGCAAGCTCGTGCGACCTCGAGAGCCATTTCACTACGAGGGATAACTCACCCTTAAACTCACCATTTCAGCGCACCCTCTATTTTGATGTTCCCGAGTTTCCATGCTCTTCCCGTCCACCCCTTTCATCCACGTAGAGTTAATGTTTTTTTTGTGTTTTTTTTTTTCGCTTTACCGAAACAACGCACTTTTCCTGGTGTACGATAATATATGTCAGGCCTTGAATCTCTTATACTCTCGTTATTTATACCAAAAAGACTACTTGGATACTCACTGGTACCAAAAGTTGTAAGAACATTGTTAAAACTTCGAGGAATACGAAGGTATGCAATTTCTGAAGACAAAAGTCCTTAAACATTTTTTTCTCTTAGCTTCCGTTAACGAGATATCGAATCAAAGAGTCATCAGCCAATCAGCGGTGCAGTGACCAAAAGTGGGTGTGCCAAGCGTCACGTGGTTGCGCTCCTGCCTATCGGCTCTCCCTGGGCGCACCTTCTCCCACTCCTGACTCTTCTCCACTTAGAATTTCCTTCCACTAATTATAATTAATAACTCATTAAAGGTACGTCGGAAAAAAAAATCGCTAAGGACTTTTCTCTTCAGAATTTCACAATCTTCCTCCTCTTCAAGCCACGATCATGACTTGTGGTACATCCTCTAGTTTTTTGACAGTTTTATCAACTTGTGAGCTCGTCCTTCGTGGCTTTCTCTCACAAGTCTGTCTTCCTGTTGGACGTGCATCAGGTGCAAGCTCTCTATGGCTGACAACGTGTAATTAAATTTCACTTCACCTCCTGCTCTCTCGTCGACATATGTTTGCCGTCACGTTCAAATATACGTATAATCGGCTAGTTCATTCGCCAACTCGGACCACTACATTTCTCACGAAAATTCGATACAGTGTACTTGCTGATGTAATTATTCTCGCGGTCAGATCATAATTTCTAGATTCCTACCATCACTGGTGGACCACTATTCTGCAACATTAATGCTCGAAATAGAAAATTCTATCAAATAATAACTAATATTTTGAAATTTAGAGCATAAATATCATGTTCTCATTATATTCTTTTTTGTTTATCATTTTCAACACTTTACATTTCATTATTTCATTTATGGATCAAAATGTCAATGAATATTTTCATTTTCTGTTATTTCCAATATATTTCTCAGAATGATATTCCGATGACAATGAGATATTTTCAACAAATTTTTGATCTCGAATGTAAACGTCATCGTATTTTCATTTTCGTTCTCAACATAATTTTTTTTTTTTTTGAAAATGTTGAATACCTTCATAATTTTATCA
Organism: Campoletis raptor; assembly: GCA_948107755.1. Lineage (NCBI taxonomy): Eukaryota > Metazoa > Arthropoda > Insecta > Hymenoptera > Ichneumonidae > Campoletis > Campoletis raptor. The sequence continues at coordinate 32,780,552 of OX403622.1, read as the reverse complement.
AAAAAGATTCATTATTATTTTGAAATTTTTCATAAAATCGAAAATTTTATTCTATTATTATTGAAAGTTTTCGATTTATATTTAACATAATGGAGGATTTATTTTTTATGCAAAAGATGCTTGCTGCGAAAAAGCAAATTTATCAGCGGGCTAAAGATTAAGGTGCAATCATGTAAAGATCTGATCTTTATTAATCGTTGGATCGTTTTCCTCGTCCCTTTGTGGTTATTATCCACTTTTTGAAGGGCTCAAACGGTCAAGTTCCTTGTGTCACTCGAATAATAAGGAGGGGGGTGTGGATATAAGACAAGGACTCGTCTGGAGGGTAGAAAATAAAGAAAAATGTAATCTTTATTAATAGAGACATCGATCAGAACAATGGTATGGTCGAACACATTTTAGGGCTGTATAAGTTTGTGCAACCCGATAGAAGGGTAAGTACGGGGCGGGCAAATCTGTGAAGGGTAGAAAAAGATGAAATATACACAAACTTATCGACCCATTAAATATATCAAAATTATTATTGCCTGTTTCATGGAAATAAATTGCGAAAATTTTTTCTCCACTGCGAAATAATTTTTTTCTCGCTAATTTATTACGAAAATTCTTAATGCGAATATAGTACGTGAGAAAAAATGATTGAGAATGATGAAAAAAATTATCATCATCAATAATATGAACAATTGCATTAAAGGCTATCTAATTAATTTATAAATAAATACATTTTAATTAATTACTTTCATCCAGGCAGGTTCTAAAATCGTAAATTATACTCAAACAAAAATGGAAAAGAAATATTTTTACTAAAAAATCTGACAACGAAATTGTAAATAAAAATTATGTAAATTATCGTAAATTTAAAATACGTTTATTCAAATTAAAAATATGGATGTTTAATCAACTATTGGGTACCACATGAGACTACAGGTATCAAAATAATTAATAACAATGTTGATATTTTTATAAATGACTCAGAAGCCATCCAGGAACTCGCGAGTATATCTGCTCGTATTTGGATACAAATATGTCGAGACTTTTATAACGGACGAGGCGAAACAGTTATTACTGTATGACATACTTTACGAGTTCCATGTACAACCATTTATTTCCGAGCTGTTTTTTTTTGTATCCGGGTTCCCAACAGTGAATTTCAATTCTTTCTTTCTCTCTTTTCGTATTGTTTTTTACGAACAGAGAAATATATGACAAGAGAGACGAAGAGACGAAAAAAATGAGATCTGAACATGCCGCAGGGCTTTTCCTCTGGTTCTCTCGATTCACCGAATAATTTAGTCAACGGTTGGGAAAACGGATGTTTACCACGGGGCTATTTATAACCTCTTGCCAGAGAAAGGGTAGGAGTAGGTTTTAAGGGAGGGGGAAGGGGTATGATTGGAGCAAATTTCCAAGGGTTTGGAATTTTCTCTCGGATATATGGTCCAAAGGCCTGTGTATGGGCGAGAGCTTTACGAGCCAAGGAAACCCAGCACTAGTAGCGACCTGATTATTTATCGTTCCCGAGACTGTAGCTTCAAATTTTTCCGTACTTCCAAGTTTTTTGTTTTATTTTTATATTTTTATCATTTCACTTTTTTCCTTTTGTTATATGTACAGTAAGAACTAAAACGGTTTATCTGACCAGACAATTCCGCAAATGGATGATACACTCTTTTCGACATTTTTTAACGAGGATCTTGTTAAATTGAATACATTTTTTTTTCTCAATGTGCAGATAACTGCATATTTCAAAACAATACACGTACATGAAATATTTATTCAATTGTGTACTTTGTGAGGGAGAATACTATCGTTTACTTGTTTTTAAATGTTTTGTTAAATTTTTTTTTAATATTGGAATGAATAAATGAATGTCTGTTAAGATTAGAAAATAATAGATGTTTCGAAATGATCGATAATATAAATTAATTAATTAATATACAAACGTATCCATTATTAGTTTGTTTTGATATCCCATTTTTATTTTTATTCATTTATGAAAGACTCCTATTCCAATAATTTGTAGTGACTAACTGTTAAAGATATAAATAATTTGCAATTATACCTCGAGCTTATCTCGCGAGTAATTCGTTATTGAGTGACACATGCACGAGGGAGCTTGTTTCTTGGATCCTGCTTCGTAATGGCACCCAATGGCAATCCTTGCTCAATTATTTATAATCAAACACACTTTCATCGATATATTTATATTTTTATCTTTCAAACAATTTTTATAGAAATTCGTAGGAACTAAATTTATTCGTAATAAATATTTCTCCAAAAATGTATTAAGAAAATGACTTTGCAATATCTAAACAGTTGCACGAATAAGTTGATGGTTGCATCACGATGCATCAAGTATTAGTGACATTTTACATAAATTTTTATTGCTGAATATTTGTTCCACAAATGCAAAACAAAATGTACGAGTAAAAAGTCAACAAAACGATATTTCAATCATAAAAATTAGATGAAAAATGACGAAAAATAAAGAAGGACAAGAAATAAGTGTGAATTACAAAAAACTATAAAAGCAAAAAAAAAAGGATTGGGCTCAGTACAGGAACGTGTCAGCTTGATTTGCAGCGTCCTAAAACTCTCGTGGTGTCCCTACGTCATAGACACATCGAGAAAGCACGCCGACGATCCAGTGAACTGTGCCCCACCACCGATTTTCTCATAGCATCTCCCTCTGACCTTTTCCTCGTGATATACACATATATATAACTCGTTGAAGATCAAAAGGGCGTATGAGCTCATGTAAGGACGAGTTATTCGCCGTTTGTACTTTCTAACCTCTATAAATTCGTACATATTCTTTCCTTGGAATGAGAAGGGCTTAAAAATAAAAATTCTCCACCTAAAGGCTCTTGCTTCGTGCCCTTTAAACTCGATAAGTAATATATCGATGTGTGCACAGACCCAAAGCCTGATACTGTGTCTTCTTTTCTCTTGCACAATGTCCCCAAGCAGGATATTTTCTCTCGTTCGCGTTCTCAACCCTCCCGTCGTCTTTGTTCGTTTCTTTTTCCCTCTCTTTGGGAAGCGTGTATAGGGTACAGCGTCAAGCTGTACGAGGCACCAACGTTCGGAGCATATAGTGAGGTGAGAGAGTGTAAATGGAAAGGGTAAAGAAGGAGCGTGGTTGACGACTGCATTCCGGGGGCGCAGCGAGAAAGTGGCATGAGTTAGAAAGAGGATGAGAATCACTGAGTGGGCGGAGCGTTGATTGGTGGAGCGTGGCGTCACGTGGCTCTTCGAAGCCACCGCCGACGGCTGAGAGAGGCGCGCGATTGGCGTGGCGCGCAGGTGCGCGTTGAGGATTTCCCCCCGCGGTGGGGGGTCGCCCCCCCACGTCCCTTAAAACGGAGGCTTGGCGCTCGGCAGCGCGTGGCAAAGAGGGAGAAACGCTGTAGAACGAACGTGAAGAGCAACGTAGGGGCGAGGGAATGGGTCGCTTGGGGAACCCTCGGCGTGTGAAGGTGTATAATCGCTCGTGGAGCATAAAACATACGAGAAAACAGGGGATAAAAGCAAGTTGAGAATCACTGGCTTTCCGATTGCGGTTGGAACCCGAGGCTGAGGGCTCGGGGAGGGGAAAAGGAGATTGGCGAAAGGGGGATGAAGAAAACTAGAGGGAGACGAGGATAGATAGAGACGGATTGCGAACGTGAGTGCGACAGGGGGTGGATACAGGAGGGGGGGAAAGGGAAAACGATGTAGCTCGCCAGTCACTGCGACGCCCGCGACGCCCCAACGTCTACGGGGTTTTATTGGTTCGTTTTATTCGCCGGGCCAACGTTTTCCTACGCGGGACACCCCATGAGTTACCCTTGTACAAATGTACCTTTGAAATATTTACGCTCGTGTTTCCTCGATTATTTAAATTTACATTCACATTTGTTTTTTAATTATTCCTTTATATGAAAAAATAAAATAAAATAAAAAATAATAATAAAATAAAAATAAAAAATATTTAAAAAAAAAAAACAGAAATCTCGTGTTCATGCTCGGTGATTCCGACGACGACGTGTTGCCGAACACGCGATATCATCAAACGCCACTGCGATCCACAAATCGCGAAACGAACTCCAAACGAGAAGAGGGTGGGGGTGGTAAAAACGTGCGTGTGAGAAATAAAAATTTGTAGCTCAAAGCTGCAAACCTGGTGTTTTCGCGTTATCACGAGTATTACGATTACAATAAAGTTTGAGTGAATTTGAGGAAATTTTTATTGTCTTTACACTGTATATTTTTATTTCTATTTTTTGCTGATCAGTTTTGTGTGTTTATTCCCTTTTTTTTTATATACATATTTTTTTCGACCCATAAAGCTCAACAGTGAAGTAAATTTCTTCGCATTGTTTTTTACTTCAAGTTCAGGAATGTTTTCTGACAACGTACCTCGGCCTCGTCGACCTTGTCAACGGGACCGACTCAAATTTTAAAATCATCGCTCATCTACTGAATTTTAATCCCAGTGCGAGAACTTAAGATAAAAAAACATGGTTTCGCTATACTGAGCTCTGTTTTCACAGTGTTTTACGCGCATTTTTCTTTCCATATTATTCATACGTGGTTACGTGACTATTTGTTTTTTTTTGTGAAACAAATACAAATTAAAAAACTCTGTCAATTTTACGTTCATTTTTATACTCGAAGCTTCGAGTCGAACAAGCACGATGGTACTTCACGGGACGAATCGTAAGTTTTCAAAAACAAAAAAACCATCAATGCTCCTCCCTCCTTAGACCCTGTCTCGTCTCTGGTGTGTACCCTCTCGTGTAGGAATTCCCTGTAGTTTTATTTCCCTTGTACAAAAAAAAAAAACTTGTTGTGCGTGAAGGGTCTGTCTGGATGAAAAAAAAAAGAAAAACAACACGTCTGTTAATTTTTTTTTTCGTGAAATGATGTTTTTATATTCAATAAACGATTACGTATTTTGTGAAATGTACTTCCACGAATATTCGATCATTTTTTCAGAACAAAATTTGCTTAAATAACAGAATTATTGATATTCTGACGTTGAAAAGTAAAATATACTTGCAGTCACCACGATTTTTACAGATTTCCCTTAAATTATAAGATTCGAACAATGCATTCACAGAAGCGGTCTATGGACAAAGGATTTCTCAAGTTTTGCGTAAATTCTTATTTAATTCACTATGAATTTAATGAACCTCAATTTCATTGAAAATCACAGTTTTGACTTTTGACATCTGCCATTTTTTTTGTGATTGACATTTCGGAAATTTCTTCGTTCAAAGGTTGCATACATTTATTCATATACATATTTAAAAATAAACATTTTTAATTTGTTTATTTTAGATAAACCGAAACCTGAAAAATCGTCGTCAGCACAAAAGCCTTTTTGTTTTAAGATCACCACCAGAATGGTTATAACTTCGGTATTTCAATACATTTCATTATGAAAAGATTATGGAGTTCTCTTCAAAATGTACTTTAAGGAATATCCGAAATCAATCGTTGCATTCATTTGAAACCATCATTTTCATGGAAAAAAATAAAAATAAAAAAGATTCAGTTGTTTTTTCTTTCAGTTTTAACCAGACATGATCTCTTATTAACTGTATTTCTTGATAATTATATTTTTAGACATAACATTCAAGAATTATATATTAAGGGATGATGTGACAAAACAAAATATTTTTAAAAACTATTTATTAAAAATTATGCTTCATAGGGGATGGAATGACAGTTTGGAATGTCGAGATTTTGATTTGAATGTTAACAAAAAGAACGTCAATAGTTTGCCTAAGAAATTCGAAATTTATAACTCGCCAGGGCCCAACAAAGTGGCTTGAAATCTTGACTGATTCTCGTTTATTTCTCCCTTTTGTTTCATCCATCTTTTTATTCGAGCAGCCCTGACCAGACTCACGAAAATTTTCTAAAGCATTAATTCAAGCTTTTGAAAGTTTATAAATCTCTTCATGTGTATGTGCGAATACAATATACTCGAATGGACACACATAGTGTATATCGCGTGACACGGAACGTCCTGGCCTCGGGCCACCAGCAAATCACGCGAGATTTCTCCGAGTTTGCAACAATAAATGAGAGGGGTAGAAAAAAGCGATTTTCGCTGATTCGATGTTTCATTTCGTTATGGATACTTTTATATATAGAAATATTTTGCTCCATACATATCAAATGACTCTTTCTCTTTTCATCTTTTTCTTTTTGCCACACTAATTATTTACAATTCAATGAATAAACAAATATCTCAAAAGGACAAATTGGTTAACGATTGTGAAAACTGCTCGTTGCAGATATCTCGAGTATACGAACATCTATCATTATATTTCATTGATGCAAACCCAGAAGAAATATCTAGTTGACTCGACCACGATTTAGTTAAATTAATTTTGTTTCCCTACTCTCAGGGCCTCGTGGAGCTTTATTTAACTTTGAAAAATTATTTTTCTTCGGTCTCCATATTTTCATATTTCTTATCAATGGAAAACCTTGTTTGAAATTGAATTAAAAATTGAATTTATAATATTATTCATATCATATTTTATTCTATGGACTATTTCATAATATTTTCATCGATCTGCCAACCGTGTGTGACTATATAAAAATCACGACCAACTTTTTATTCTTATAGACATAGTCAGTAGCCAGGTAGTCAGTAATAATGAAAAACATACTTCGGTTCTCGCTATTCATGAACATCCACAGCGTAATTTGTACCTGCGAAATGCCTTGACTCCCTTTGCAACGTAGTGGCCGGAGTCTGAGGCTTTAACGTGGGTACTCTAATCAACGTTTCCAAACAGCAATATTTATTTCATTCAAATACAGATTTTTTGTTGAAGCAAATAGAAATTTTGTTAATTTAAATACAAGAAAAAAAATCGAATCAACAATTCTAGTAGATATAGTAATTTTTAAACTATACGTGTACATGAAATGTTCGTTTCGTTGTGTACTTCGTAGAGAAAAATACTATCATTCAAATGGACCAAATATATCAAAGTTTTTCTTTCTTTTCTAAATGAAAATTCTTAATGAAAGCTCAATGTTTTTTTTTTTCTTGAATTGTTCGACATTAAAATGAACAAACGAATGTTTATTTTATTTGTATACGATTTTATATTCTTATATACATGGTTTACATAAATGAGGTGCAATATACATTGGCTCAAGAATTGTTCGCCATTTACGAGGGGAATTCTCTCTCGAGAATGTTGCCCTCCTCGGAGGGTGGGTTGTCGGTACTGAATTGGACTTTATAGCCAGCAATTATTGAGTGTTCGCGTTGGCTCATGGCGAAGTCGAGAGATTGGTGTACAGAAATAGAAGAGAATTTTTTTCTTGTTGGCAGAGGTGAGTGCGAGTTGCCTGTTCAGGTGGGCGAATAAAAAAAAAAGACTTGTGCATTTGGGTGTTTGAATGTGTTGCGTACGAAAAAAAAAAGTAAAAAAATGATAGAAAAAGGATGATCAATGAATAGAGAATCAAAAACAAAGTGATTCAGCGAAATGATGAAGAAAAATGAAAAAGTAAACTAAAGAAATGATGATGAATAATAAATAAAAATGATTAAAAAACAGATAAAGTAGAAAATAGTACAAAAAAGGAATAAAAGTGAAAAAAAAAGCGACGTACATTTTCCCTTTCGGATGCATTAGCTAATTGTCCCAGCCAACCCTCTTTACTTTATTTTCCTTTTTTCCTACCCCCGTTTCCTCTCCTCCCGCAAGAACTGTCGATATACAGGCAATTTGTCCAATTTGTTCATGCGACACGTCGCGATTCCGCCTCCGATACCACAAATCTGTCAGAGAGCACATACGAAAGCCAACCTCCTGAACTGGGGTTATAAAACCGCCACTTAAATGCCCGATACGCGTTGTCCTTCGATTTATAACCTTCCGCCTCTTCCCTTTTTCTCGTCCCAGTTAAACGTGATGCAATTCACGAACATCATGTAATTGCGATTACATTGAGGGATGAGCAAAGATATTAATATTTTGAATTATTGAGGACAACTGGTTGGAACATTTAGAGGCTATCAATCCTTGTACCACTCACACAAAATTAGGGGAGTTTTTTTCTATTTTTTTATAACGATTCAACGTAGTGAGCAGTTTTGCTATTTTATTATACTTGTTTTTTGATGGGAAAATTTTTATATATTATGTCAGTTCAAATATTTACATTTTTCGTTTCTTTTTTCATTTTTTTTTTCTTTTAATGACGTAATTTAATACATTTCTTGATTAATAATATTGAACAATTTTCCAATCATTTAATACAAAAGATGAAATCGAAAAAATTCAAAAGGTGTTTGAAATATGAATTCAAAATAGTGGCAGAGTAATAAAAAATGGACAGATTATTGGCATATCTTTTCTGAGGGTAGGACAAAAATTTCGTCGAAAAACTAAAAAAATGAAAACAGTATTAGAATTCACAAACAAAATTAGAATTCAGTAAAAAATTAATTGGGAAAATGATTTAAATTCTGAAAAAAAAAATTTTAATCACGTCTGTGTCACTATTTCAATAATGTCAATGACATAACTGGTAGACTCTTGCAATTTGATATGTAGAATCATGCACGTAATTCATACGATGTAGACTCGACGTTAAACCCCGTAATAACGAGGTAAACCACAAACTCGTTTCGTTACGTCAAACTTTATGATTTTCCACCATGTTGGGATAAATTCAGGGTCCTTTTGATGCATATCTACCATCTTGAGGAGGGTGTACGTTAATTGAGTCTCGAGTGTTGTGAGCTCGTAGATTATTGGGGCTGAGTTGTATAAAGATATATAATTTATATATATATAGATAAACATATATCTTACAAAGCTAACCTATAAAATATAGGTGGAGGAATATCTTGGAGAAGCAGCTGCACCTGCAGCAATCTACCACCTCACTTCCGTTAAGCCAGTAAGCGTCACAAAGAGAAAGAGAGTAAATTGAGGGGAGGGAAGGTGTGTTTCAAGCTTCTCTTTCCTCTCATCTTTCTTCCAGAGCAGACTCCACCTTGATAAAACACAATTACGTGCTTTAACCAAGTTGCAACGCACTTAATTACTGAAAAGTTCGAAAAGGAGTTGGGAAGGGATGTGCAAAGTTGAAACTTTGAGGTTAAGGAGAAAGAGGAGCTGCTCCTTTGTCCTTTTTCTCTCTCTCCTTCTTCTCCTTCTTCCCTTGGTGACACACGCCCAATGTACAGTGACGCGTACTTCCTTGTACTGTCTCGTGACTCCAGGGATCCCACAACCTTCGACTAAACTCCCAGGCCTGCTCCCAGCTTCACTTCCTCCTTCTTCCTTTTTCTCACTCATCCCGAAAGCTTCTGCCTGGGGAAGTTTTTGGCGTCACACAGGGGAAGGGGTATTAAGTGGGGCTAGGTGTCTGCGGCACCTCTGTCAGGAAAGCTTGCCTTCCGACAACCGGATAATCACGCTCTGACGCTTCGCTGCTTGCTGACGCGCAATGCATGACATCTACGTGTCAGTCCTAACCGTAGGGCAAGCCTTTGCAAAGGTGTTGAGAATTTTTTTTTAATTCACCCTTCATGCATATTTGGAAATGATGTGACAATGTCTGTGTGAAATTTCAGCTCGGTATTCCAATTAGAACACGTGCCGCCAACTCCAATTTCGTTAATGTGCACGTCATGCATCAACCTTTGATGTATAATTATGAATTAAGGGTTCTGACTGATGTGTTGATAAATTATGAAAGGAACATGCCCTATGGGAATTTTAAATTGACATGAAAATGTTTTCGAGAAAACTCAGGTTCGAGTTCTAATTAAAATACGTGCCTCCAAGTTAAATTTTCTCAAGATATAAATCACGAGTCATAACGTTTCGCGTGTGATTATACGTATGAATAAAGGACTCCTTTGGACTCGTCGCTGAATTTAAACAAATTCAAATGAATTTAAACCCCTTACATAGATTTCAAATTCATTTGACAAGGACCTGTATACAAAACAACAGTTTGGCATTCCAAATGGACCACGTGCCTTTAATCTTAATCTGATTCTCAAATGACGTGGTTATACGTTTGGCGCATTTAAATGAATATAAAACAAGAACCCCTCTAGAGGTATGAAGAAATTTTCAAAAGTTCACCTCCTATACAAGTTTCGAATCGACGTCACTATGTCTGTGTGAAGCCTCAGCTTGAAATAATAATTTGACCACGTGCCTCCGAGCTGAATTTGGTCAATGTATAAATTATGAGTTAATATTCCACATATAATTATAAATGGAGAACCTGAGCAGAGGTTTCGCTAAATTTAGAGATAGACATCCCTTACAAAGCTTTCAAATTGATGCGAAAACGTATGTGCGAAGAGCCAGCTTGGAATTCTAATTAGAAAACGTGCCTCCAAGCTCAATTTGGTAAGCATAAAATGAAAAATGTACGTTTTACTTATAATTATAAAATTTAGAGCCTCGGTAAATGTGCAATAGAATTGAAAGTCCAACATATATATATGTGTCACATCAAAATGAGTATTAAATAATTAACACTTAGTCTCAAATCATAAATCCAATTAGAAAAACGTACTCGTTCAAATATAAATGAGAACTGACTAAAAAGAAATTAAGAAAAAAATAACTTTGCAAACTCACAAACGACCACGGCTTTTCCACTATAAAGTGGCATAAAAGCGGCTCTGGACGATCGTCTAGATTCTCTGCATATTCATGCGACTCGCATATAACGGATGAGCTTTGTAGTGTAACGGAGAAGAGAGCCGGGCATAAACAGTTACCTCAAATGGAAAATCGCAAGTACCCCGTAGACGCGCTTTCTCCGGTGTCGCGCCAAATACAAAGACTCAAAAAGCCTTTGTGTATTCATTATTTACGAAGAGTGCCAGCTTCGTTACCAAATATATTTCACCATAGTCTCTTCCTCTTTTCATTTAACGAGTAAAATTTTTAATAACGAAACCAGTAGTCATTATTTTCATAAATAAATCACTTTTTTTTCAATCTTATTTATTTAATAATTACAATATAATTATACTATTCATATTTTATCACAAATTTTAATAATAATAACGGCACTGATAACTGATACAAAAACGATTTACAATTTTATCGTACCACCAATTTATCATAATTATTATTGTCAAGACAATTCGACTGCCCATATCCATTGATATTAAAAATAACTTCGACGTTTTTTTTTATCTCTACTAATTATTCGTACCATCACTAGTTTTTATTCGTAATCCTATATTCTGTACGCGTGTGTACTTTTTTTTTTTTTTTTTTTTTTTTTCATTTATCCTATTCGCAATGAGAATTTCGATATTCCCGAGCGCAGTATGCGACGTCGTTGAAAATACCGCAGCTATATAAACGCGGACGAGCGGGGGATATGTGACCGCAGGGGTCATATTATAGAAGAGTGGTGGAGAGAAAGCAAACGGGTTGGGAAAAAAAGGAAGAATCTATAGAGTATAGCAATATGGGCTCTGGGTTCGCTGGTCGAATAAAAATCTGATACATTGGTATTCCTATTGTATTATAGATATGTATATTGTCTCGTATTTCCCATACAGACTTTGTATGAAAAAAAAAAAAGAAAATACGAAGAAAAGCTTTTGGGGTTGGCTTTTCCGTAAACGTGGAGGTCGCGAAATAGGAAAATACATTCGTGTATAGATATACATCGAAATATATATATATGTGAAGAATGAAGTCGAATGCGTGGCAAGCTTTTTTACCATTTTCCTTCTCTACACGACCGACGACATTATCGGTTTCACATCAAACCTATATTTTACACTGCTCACATGTAGTATTCGGGTTTTTTTTTTTTACTTGAATATTAGATTTTATTTATTTGATGTTTACATTTTTTTCAACGAAAAAATGCTGTATGATAATAAATAAATTATTGATATTTTTTGATGAGCTAAAATGTCGACGATTATTATTGTGGGATATTATTATGAATGCAGCATTTCATCACTAAATGTTTCTATACATTCGGATTCCTATGAACATTTAATTTATTTTGTTTTTGTATCCTACTTTCGAATATAAAGAATTTGTAGTGTTCTCATTTGAAAAAAAAATAAAAAATAAAAAAAATATACGCAATGAAAGTTAGGAAAATCTGTCGATGATAAAATATATTTGTTTTTAATTACATTTTTTTCGGATTTGCCGATTTGTATGAGCTCATCACTTCATTTTGACGAATCTTCTCGGTGTAACGAACATAAGAATCGACAGTTTTCATGATTTTAATTTTTTTCAATTAATGAAATCCGACTATATTAGATTTATACACGAGGGTTCAGGGAAACTTCAGAAAACCTGTGCTGATACAGTGCACTTTATTTTTCTGCATTTTTAATTGGTTCAACGAGATGAAAAAAATACTTGAGTCAGTGGTTGGTCAAGTGGTCACCCAATCAAGTATTGATCTTGCCTGAGGCTGTTAAATTTCACCGAAATTTAACATCAACCACGTACCTATCGCTGTCGGTTATAAAATAAAAATTATCAGTTGGTATATATTTATGAATTGAAATAAATTCTCCTATAGGTGATGAAATTTTTCCCACGAGAAATCGACTTTTGCACGAAAGTAAATGCTCTCGAGAGTAAACCGACGACTCGCAGGACGTCCACATTGTTTTTACGTTTTATTTGTCTTGAATTTTTTATTCTGCCAGTTGGAGGCCTGTAAAGCCATTAGAATGAATTCACTGTATCGAGGATCGATAGTTCGACTTATGGGGGTAGACAAATAGAGAGGGAAGGAAAAGAAAATAAAAATAAAAAGGGAGAATGATAGAGAAAGAAAAACTCGTGGAAAAATTCAATTCGATATTCAAGACATGCAATTCCAGAGTCCACGAGTACTGGCAGAAGAGTTAGAGGCGGATTCACAACATAGGGATTTTACTTTTTCTGCAAAAGGAGCCTGAGTACATTCTGGTAGTATAAGAGCCAGAGAAACGAGTCATGGTGGCAAAGGAACAATTTTTTGAATTAATAGACCCCCCTAAAGGGTTGGGAAAGAATGGGAAGGGCATGGGGGTTTTAAGGGGTTTTCTACTCTTACCCTCTTTTCCTCTTGTTCTACTTCAACCCTTATGCATAATACATCGAGTGCGCCAGGCAATATGTCCTTCCAACGCTCGCCACCGTTGTTTTATGAATCTCTCTCTTGCTCTCTTTCTTTCCCTCTTTCTCTCTCATTCTCTGACTCCCTTCATCTTTTTCCTTGCTCTTCAGCAGCTTCCACTTTGTCAGCTCCAGCTCTTTGCCTTCCCTTGTGACCTTTATCTCCTTCAGAAGAATTTCTTCTCTTACTATTTTCTCATATGGTTCTTCATATATTGAGAATGAAACTGTGAAATATTTTACGAATCCATTGATCAATAAGTTCACCGTTCAACGAACTCGATGGACTACACTGATGAGAAAAGTAATACGAAAACTCAAGAAGTCGCGTTCATCCTGATATGTTTCGATCCGCATTATACGAAATAAGTCAATAAATATGTCAACAATTGATGTTTAAAAAATAACGGAATGAACAAAAGTAATGCTTTAACGTAAAACCACAACTAAAAGGGTTTTTTTATTCCCATTGACACACTGGGTCATTTCGACCCGGAATGATGTTTTGGCGGCAACTATCCTCGCAACTATCTCTATCCCAGAAATATTTCTGAGGACTAGCAAGCGCTTTTTTATCAGAATTAATAATTATTTCATTTCGAAAAAAGTTCACTCGTTGGAATAAATATCTTTTCTGGAAATTTCGTTGCCACTTTATCACTTATATTTTTTATTTTTCGAAAAATAGCGTTCTACAGGAACACAATTCCGGTCGGGAAACATAAAAATATGAACACCTAAAAAATATTTTTTTCATTTTTCTTTTGAATAAAATGTTCACGTTGCAAAGTTCAATGGATTCAATCATTTTTAAAGCAATAAAATTTTATTATTTTCGAATTTTTATGATTCACACACGTTTGAGAATGTTCGAAGTGTTTTAATTTAAAAAAAATAAAAATAATAATAACCGGAGAGCTGCTGAGTCGAGCGAATGAAGCTCCGGGTCTAATTGATCCTAGTAAAATTGAATCGTGTCAACGAAGAGTTAAACGAGTTTATTATTGAACGCAACCTAGTATTGACTGAATCAAACTTAAAAAAAGCCCAGATCTGATAAAAAAAGAACGATCTTGAGGGTTTTTTTTGTTCTTTGGTATTTTTTGACAAATACCTTTCGTATTATTTTCCTTTATCTTCCAAACGATTTCACCATCGATACTCGGTCGAATCGACGCTTTACGAATTTCGCCCTCGAATCGGCGCTCACCGTATATTTTCGCGAACAAATTTATGGCAAATTGTTTTATCCCGAGCTGCCACGTTCCGCCACCTGGTATCGGTGAAATGTAACATATATATATATATATGTTACAAAAACTCTCACAAAAAAAGAGACCCAGAGACTTTGCGTCTTGAGATGGCTCGAAGGAAAAGCCGATTTTCTAGTGGTGAAAAAGCACTGCAGAGAGTACGAATACCCTGAAAAAGCACAGAAATATACAAACATGGATATATATGTGTGAATGCAATCATAAAAAAATGAAAAAAAAAAAAAAAAAAAAAAAAAAACAAGAAAAAAAGATTCAAAGAGGAAGAAGTTGGCGTGTCTGCAAACATCCCCTATCTCTTTCCACTTTATTGGCGAGGATTTTAGTCGCGATGCTTTTGGCACACGCAAGAAAGATTTTCCTCTCCATCTCCAGAGAGATTTTCGAGACTTGGAAGCCCGCAAAGTAAGAATAAACGAGAGAAAAAATAAATTGACATTGGGAGAAAGAATTGACGAGTGAAATTGTAAAAAAAGGCCTGCTTCAGAACGCACCTTCATAAAGCTAAAAAAACGCACTGGGACTCGTATGAATTGTGGGAACTCAAAAATCGGATAAAAAAGCTGGTTGCGGTTAAAAAAAAAAAAAAATAAGCCTTTGAAGGATTGCATGAGAAAACTTGTTAAGCTTTCGGAAGAAATTTCATTGAGCTTTCTCCACAATAAAGCTTCTTTAGCTTTATGAAGAAAAATTTCAGTTCAGCTTTTTTGCCGAGAAAAATTATGAACCAGCGTGGACGGGCTCGTAATTATTTTAATAATATAATAATAATAATAAATAATTCACTTATTTTATCGGTCGAAATGTTAATAAAAAATTTTTTTTAACTCTGCGATCAATCATCAAAACAAGATAAATGAAGTATATCATCTGAAAAAAAAACGAATGGAAAGAGAAGATTTAAAAATTCTTAACCTCAAAACTATGTCGAGAAACATAAAAAAAATCAACATAAAAAAAATACCGAAGGAACAGATTTTTCTCTGGCTGAAACTGCACAAGAAATTTTCCCCAATCTCGAATTGTAGAAACGAAAAGAAAGAAGCTTCAGAGGAGAGAAAGTTGTGAGGGAGAGGGGGGCGGAGAAAACGCTGGAAATGTTCCGACAGGGAGATGCTGTGCTCCTTCCTCAGTTCTTTACCTCTTTCCTGGATTCAGGGGGCAAGGGGGCGGAGGGGGGGGGGGGTGAAGAAGAAAATTGAAAGATAAATAAATGGACGAACGAGATGATGTTTTGTCTGGTTGCTTGCAACCCGGAAAATAGTAGAAAATGGGAGAGCGAACGAGAGAAAGGGGGTGTTCAGAAGCTAATGAGGTTAAGGTATGGGGCAGCAAGATTTTCCGCGTTGTAACTAGGGAACCTCTTACTTCTCGTGAATTAGACCTGCCCTGAAAAAAATTATTACGATGCATATGTAATTTTTCTACATCTTCTGTGTATCCAAGGATACCATTTTAATCAATAAAAAAAATTACTCACGCAAAATGAGACAATGTAATGAAACATTACACATACGATAGTTTGATCATTTTGAAACGGACATTCAATGCAAAACTTTCGCTACTATAATAAATAGCTCGATGATGAAATATTCGTAAAACAATATCTGCATGTCAAAATGTTCATAAGACAGAATGTCCTTAATTTCGTATGCCACACCGACGTGTACTTCTATGCCCAGAACAACCATCAATGTCGCTCCATGTACCATTCGTTACAGACCATACATCTTCACATCACACAATACGTCATCATATCACAGCATACATTATCACATTGCTCTATAAACCATCATATCACACTGCACACCATCGTATTGCATCATACGTCATCACAACATCACAATATACATCATCGTGTCACTCCATGTACCATTCATCAGACCATACACCATCATATCACACCATTTAGCATCATTTCACATCATACATCGTCAAATCACACCATAAATTATCATATCATTCCATCTACCATCATATCACACCATACACCATCATATCACTCCATATACGAAAATATCACACCATACATCATCACATTACACCATAAATTATCATATCCACCATCATGTCACACCATTCACCACCACATCAGTCCATATACCAAAATATCACAACATACATCATCACATCATCATGCACCATCATGTTACAGTATACATCATCATCACATCACACCATACACCACCTTGTCACACCATGCACCTTCATGTCATACACATACATTACACACACATACATCCATACATTATCATATCACTTAATCCACCACCGTATCACACCATAAATCATCATATCACACCATTGCTACCAAACGCAACAGACACACACCCAGCAATCTATACAACAGTATATTTGAAATAATTTCTTTATTATTACACATAGGCATTCAATTTAGCAGAGAGGAAAATAATCTTTGTCTCATGAAGCAAGTTCTCGTAGTTTATGAGACAGATTAAGATATGACAGATTAATTAAATACAGATTTATCGATCAACAATATACCTCAATAATGAATTACCAACGACAGATGTTTTGTCTTGTGGACAATTTTCCCAGCAGATATAAATTTTTTTAAATATTTTGTTATCGGATCAAAATTCGTGTTGCTAAAAATTTGATTGAAGTTTTATTTACGCAGTATTTAGGATATTATAAAGATTTTGTTCAGCTTTCTAAACATTTTTTTATATAAACATTCTGTTTTTTATTATTATTTATTTGAAATCAGTGTTGATATTTTATGTGATTGCAGTCAAGTTTTCGTTGACATAGAATTTGGAGCACTGTTGACTTGAAAAAATTTAGGCCAAAATGAAAGGTTGGAATTTGAAAATTGACCTTTTCTCTGTCGTAGTTTCGTTTTGTCGAAATTGATTCCTTATTTGAAGAAAATATTAAGCAAGGAATTCAAACCCGTAGATTGTCACGTGGCTACCACCGGGTTTTCGTTAGAAAAGCAAATGGTTGTCCAAAAGGGCCAAACACACCCTTGCCATCTTTTTCTGGCCCTTCAACCCCGGAAATTCAAGGATTAGAGGCAAAAGAGAATGAAAGGAAATGGCAGAGAAACTCGGATGAGAGTATCACGCCTCCTGAAATTCCTTCCGGGGATCGGAGACCATCCTTGAATATTAATGCTTCCTTCTCCAGTCCCGACCCTCGTTTTCTTCCTCAACCCGTCATCTGTCCAACCTCCGAGAAAGTATAACCCCCGGAACAAGCAAAATTTTCTCGTATTACGATCTCTACTTTACACATTTCTTGTTTTCACACTTAACGTTTTTCCTTCATACGCTATTCACCGCAAACAACAATCCTTACGAAATTTACAACATCCTGGTTTACCTCACTTCTCACGGAGATAGACAAAAACAATGGTATTCAGTAATTATTTCAAAGTGATATTTCCAACACTTTTTATCTCAATTATTCACAGTTGTCTTCATTTTTGGTTCTTTTTAAACATTTAAAAAAAATTCCAACCGTGGAATATACAATTTCTCAAATAATCTGACTGTTCAAATTTTTCAATCCATTTTTAGAACTTTGAAACATAAAAATTATTAGATTTTTCTCACAACGAAGACTTTAAGAGGTGAGATGAAAATCGATGTATTGAAAAAAAAAAGATATTTAAAAAAAAATCTCCATACGAGAACTTTTTGAATAAAATCGTGACGTTAAAGAAATTCAAAAAAATATCATTTCGATATAATCCAATCGAAAAATTTAATTGACTTTGATATTTAATGCATCTATAATGTGTGACAAAAAAATGATGACGAGGATCATCCCTTCGATTATCGAATAAAAAATTAATGAATACTTTCATTAATTTATCGAAAAGAATATTTTTGTAATCTCGGTTCTCAACCTATGACGAGAATAGAAGAGTGAAATAGAAACTTTCAGCGAGAGAGAAAACCGAGAAAGGGAGGGTGGAAGAGGCAATGAGAAAAGCAGCTCTTTCTACTCGCGTCTGCTTGAGCGAGCAAAATCAATATAGCAGGTGTATTTATATACCCTTGTCGGACCAACGTGTGCTTTCCTGGGGTAGACATCGCCGTCGACATGCACGAGTTTCTTTTGTATATTCATTCTCAATATCGAACACTTCATCATCTTCCCATTTTTTTCTCAGCATTACAAGCTACGTCATTACAAAATACGATGCAATCATTAACTGTAATAAAATTTTACAGAAATCGATATTTTTTGTAAAAATTTTAACCTGTAGGTTCGTTTTTTTAAAAAAACGTTTCCAATTTTCAAATCGTTCGAGAACTGCTCAAGAATAAAATTCACATTCCCATTTAAATCAATAAATAATTATTGCTTTCAAAACATCGCTTGTTCCTGATATACTGACGATAGTAAAAGTTCCATCATTCAATGTGCAATTTGTTTTTTTTTTTTTTTTTTAGAATTACCAAGGCGCAGAAACTGGTCACAAAGAGTGGCAAATTTTTTTGAATCTTGGTCTGTAAAAATAAATCATCGATATAAACAAAAAATTGTTATGTATTAAATATAAAAACTTTCTCTTTTGAACTTAAAAATAATAACCTATTCTCAATTTATCTTTTACTCCTTTTTCTATATTTATATATCGTGGGAGTCGATTTGTTTATAATTTATTTATTTATTATTAAAATAATAAATTCTTTTAGATTTTTTTCAATTGAATATTTGTTGGTTTTATATTAACTTGAATTTGTGTTAAAATTGAAAATGTTTGAAAAAAAATGTTGGCCCATTTTTGTTTTATCGACGAACATTATCGAATTCTCAAAAGTCACATTTTCTCGTCTCGGTTCGATTAGATGGTCTTTTGACGTGAAAGTTTGGAGCTTGGGCAAGGGTGGAACATGATTTTTCACCCTTGGCGACTTGGTCCACCCTTAAACTTTTTGGAATGCCATACATTGAATCACGCAGAGTTTTCCGTAGGACCAAACGATAGATCGACAAGAATAAGAGTTCGTGAGGGAGCAAAAAGTGGGGGAGGGGAAAAGAGAGGGCAATGCAAATGAAATTACGTCTACCATTTCTGGTCTGTCGTCCGTGGAAGTTTGGAACGATGCGGTGATCGACGTCTATGGAACTTTTGTCAAATAGAGGGGGGAAACGTTTGTCGCGTTTTCTGTAACCACCTAACCATTTACCCTTCTCGCTCCAATAAAGCTCCTCCCCCCCCCCCTTCTCTCAGTGTTTTTTTTTCCATTTTTTCTCCCAGTTTTTCCTCACTTTTCTGTTTTTTTCTGTTTTTCACTCTCTTTTTCGATTATTTCAATTCTTCCTCTATTTTCTCATCTTTTTATATTATTTTTTTCTCGTTGCTTTTTTCATTATGAATTTTTGAACTTTTTGCATTTAATCTTCTTTGCCACTTTCTCTTTTCGTTCATTTTTGTTTATTCGATATCTTTTCTCTTTCCCCTCTTTATCTTGAACGGTGTTTTTATTCTTTTCTTTTTGCCTTTTTCTTCTTTTGTCCTTTCTTGACTACATTACTCGCTACCTTTTGCCTATTCCTCAATTTTTTTTCCTCCATTTCTTCCTCACTCTTTTTCTATTTATTTTATCTTCTCATTCTCATTGTTCATATATTCTCGAACTCGTTGTTCTCCCCCACTGACTCCTCGATCACTTATCCTTCGCTCACGCTACGTGCCACGTCATTCGGAAACACGTATTTGCTCTTTCGTATTCGCGCAAGCTCCTGCTACCGATTCGCTATGAGAAAAGCCTAATATGTATATATATATATATATATATATATATATATTTGAGTGTGTAAAAGTGACGCGTCACATTGACGATCGATCGAGTCTACAAGGACGCTCGCACGCCAGCTCGGGAGTGAATAATTTCCAACAATTTTCAACGCTACATGCACTCATGCCTGTCTCGTTTGTTTTTTTCCATTCTTTCCTTCCTTCCTTCCGCTTTTCCTCGTTCCTTCCTTTCTCTTCGTCAATTCGATGAAATCGAGAGGCATAAAATCGAATGGGAGTGAAAATTTGTCAATGAGAGGCAGGGAATGTGATTCTGCTCGATTAAATAAATCATTCGGTTATCTACGAGCTATGGATAAAGATATGTTAACTACTGTACAGAATTTATTTCATCGAGACAAATGAAATTCATTAACGTGAATCGTTTGAGAATTTTGCAAAGGTTTACTTCGATTTTCTTTTTTAATATTCTACGAAGTTTATTTATTTATATATTGATTTATTTATTTATTTATTTATTTATTTATTTATTTATTTATTTATTTATTTATTCATTCATTCATTCGAGAAAAACTATTTATCTAAAAGTTATTGATCTAAAAGATATTAAAAATTGAGAAAATAATGATTTTTCTAATAATATGCACGTTTTTCTGAAATTCAAAGGTTTCAATCATTTTTTAAACCAAGTAAATTGAGTTTCCTTCAATTTTTTTTTATGCACACATGTAAAGGAACGTCTCAGGTGTACTCCTAATTTTTTTCAATCGAAGCTGGAAGTTCGCTGCTGACAGGCGGATGAAAAACGTTCCGGGTCAAATTGATCCAGGGCCGAACTAAAGTGCGTCAACGAAACGGCAACTTTCGATTGACAAAACTTGTTCTATTTGTGTTGATTTTCAATGAACTTTATTTTTCTACATTACAGCAAAAATAATAAGAATATTTAAAAGTTCGATAAAAATAAAATCAAAACAGTGGCAAGAATCTTATGTTTTTGGTTTTGTTTACTACTGTCAGTTGACGCATGCCAAGTTTTGAAATTCCATCAACTGAATCATGATAGTGATATTGAGTGAGTGAGAGAAAGAGAAATGAGAGATAGGGAGTAAAAAGAGTGAAGAGGTGACGAGATAGAGTTGAAGTGGAAATCTTTTCTGTCAGATTCAGGCAAAGTCCCAAGCGAATATCCAAGTAGAGAATGCACACGTTTCCAAGTTTGGAATGCTCTTTTGTACTCCACAGTGTAACCGTATAAATAGTGAAACTGTATATATGTATATATCGAAGTTGGAGATTCCAACTGTTTCTTCTTTCCTGGCTTTCCATCTTGCTCAGCGCTTATATAAACGCTGAAGAAAGATATCGAGTTCAGGGACCCAGGGACTCTTCACCAACGGATCCACTTCATTGTTGTCCTGGAATTACGAGAAGCGTCTTCGTCGTTTCCCATTCCAGAACTCGATGCTATTCTCATAGAGATTCTCCAAGGTCCGGTCAACTGATGGAACTTGAGCATATATATACAGTTCTCCCTCTTATCCACACACACAAGATGTGTGTACAGATATATTTACTGTTGTATTCCTCCATTCCTGGAGAGAATAAAGGAGAGAGAGATAGAGAGGAAGAGAGAGAAGAAAATGTGGTTGACTTGCTCGCGCAGCCCATGCCTAAGACAAGTCCCCAGGGTGTTCTCCCTAGGGAAACGACAGAGTTCACCGAACGTGAGAGCCACCCCTTCCCCAAAGGAACCTTCGTCCAGTCTAACACGAAATTCACGATTCTCACTATCCTCCTCTTGTCCCCTAGTACGTTCTATATTCTTGAGAGAATAGGACGTACTGGTCTAAATACACCCACAATTTTGCCTGATATCGTCATTGGAAACAAATGAACCTGTGCGAGGGTGTGTTTTAGAACCTCTCGAGGGGGTCTATCCTTTAGTTCTGGTTGGTCCCAGTGTGGAATCGCAAAACCTTGAGAAATCAAACAGTTCAAAAGTCCTGGATGCATTCATTTATCTGTGGGATCCTGCATGGGAAATTGAGAGGCTATTTGAGTCAGAACTCGATGATTTTTTTCACTTTTTTGTCTATCAGCTTTTCTGCATTTTGAAAACGTTATCCAACAGGCTTATATTGAGTCAGAACTGAAAAAAGACCTGGGGAAAAAAGTTGATGAGTTAGTTAAGTTAAGGAATGAAAGAATATGAGATCTTCCGGATCCGATGACAACCTATTATTGAACAGATTCTTTGGAATGATCATTTCGACCATACTGGTCCTTTCTAAATATTTCTCTAGAGGGTTTAGGAAAGTTTAAGGTTGTTTTCCTTAACACATTTCAGTCAGGTCCAAACTGTGTGTTGGAAAATCTTAAGGGTGTTTTCCCTCAGCTTTAACATCCAAGTCAAAATTGAGCGATCTGAGTCCTACTAAAATCGGATGAAGGGTTATAGGAAACGAAGATACAAGAGAGGGGATCAAGATCAAATGGATGGGAGGGTTGGTTTCTATGAGTCAGAAGACATAAGATGTGATGTCCTTTCGTCGATAAGATGCGAACTGTACGATAATTGAGACCTCGGCACCGAGGGTATAACAAGTGCAATAACGGAGGTTGGTTAGAATTCTAGGATCTGACCTCCGGGACGAAATAGGTTCGCCGAAACAACCCTATGATGACGAGAAGTGAATACACGGAGAATCTTGATCTTGGGAAATCGCGACGAGCTTGCTAATCGCTGCTATTATCGAGGACAACGGGATTCGAGGTTGATGGCAGTTTCCCTCACACCCCAATAATTAAATGGTCGAGATAAGAAATCGGATTTCCCTGATCCTAGACTAAGTTCCGCCCGGAAGTTAAAGAACTTTTATCGATTATCTTGTAAAGATCGATTACATCACTCCGTTTTAATCCAATCGTACTATTTATAGTTTAGTACTCGATCAATTTTGTCCTTAATAAGTATATCAAGTCTGAGCAATTAATTAGTCACTGGTTTGGATAACATTCGAGCTAAACGGAATCTGGTTGATCAGCTCATCGTAGCGAAATGCAGTATCAACGTTTTTTCTTTGTATTTGCATGGCCTACAGGTAGTTGGAAATTCTATATGGGTTTAGCTGGTTCGTCGAACGATTAGAAACTCTGGCAGACTTTGTAGACGAGAGAGTTTCGCGGGGATTACGAGGGAGGTGAGGGGGTAGGGGGAGGGTAGGTATCGCGCGCTACGGTAACAAGATTATCCCGTTTGTTGTGGAAAGTAGCGAGGGGCTGGGTGACGTAGAGGGGACTTGGCTAAGGAGGGTTTCGTGAGTTTGCCAGAAGGGATGTGGAAAACGTACGTTGTTAAAGAGAGAAAGAGTGAGGGGATGGTAGAGAGAAGATGAAGAGAAAGAGAGAGAGAGAGAGAGAGAGAGAGAGTCTCGGGAACGGGAGCGTGCTCCACTTGAAGCCTTAGGTCTGAGGTGTGTCCGGCTGCCTGGACGCGTACCACACTGATGTCGTTAACGTCTCCCATTGCAAAACTTGCTGTAGGTTGGGTTAGCTACGTGGAGGAAGTGAAGGGCAAAAGACCAAAGAAAAGCAAGTCTTTGTTACTCTGTAGAGAGATAAACATGAGGAACATGAGGAACATGAGGAGAGTGTACGAGAGATATTAGGGCAAGGAAATAAATAAAGCAGCGTTTCACGTTGCACGAGATTCAAAATGAGTCGAGGGAGATATAAGAGACCAGTAACAATGAAGATGTCGCAGTAGTACAAAAGCCACTAAACGAGTCACGTGATCTGCCGATTGTCCAAAGTATAATACCCGTACCTAGAGTAGTTTTTCTTCAGCGAAAACCCACACGTTCGTTGACAGGAAAAAAGTGTCCAGGTTGGTGAAAAGACGACTTGCAATTCGGGCTGGTCTTTGGTGCTGGATAAACAGACCTAGTGAAAAGCATTCGTAGATTAAACCGTGAAGGGTCAGAGTTTACAGGATGTTACCGTTTTATTTCACAACAGAAAGTCCCGGATAAACACGTTGGCAGGGTCGCCCTGATTCACAAAAACTCTTGTAAAAGAACTGTCGGAAAAAGAGATAACGAAAAAAGGGGGGGAAAAAAGGGATGAAAGAAAGATTACTCGGCATACACCAGGTTGGATAATAAAAACATGGCAACCTATGAAGAAATTAGAGGACCTCCGGATGAGGCTTCAATGAAGCTTGGACCTGGAAATTACTAGAAGAGGCAAAAGGAGCAAGAGGAAAAGCTCTTCGATCGTTGTAATCGATATTCGCGCTGTTCTCTTGGGGAAACAGCAAAGATGGGGTTTGGTGTTCTCGCACGTCGTTGCACGCTGTGTTGGACCGGAAATTATACCAGGCTCGTTGCCTCTCTCGTTGTTGTCCTCATACCATCCTTACCGATATCGTTTTCTCACCCCTTTTCTCGTCCCCTTCTCCTTCACTTTCTCTCTCTCTCTCTCTCTCTCTGTCTCGCTATATCTCTCTTTCTGGCTCAAATATTCTCTTGTCTCGTTCCTTCAGTCTCGTGAACTTTCCTCCAGCCCGATTAGCGCCGTTATACGAACACTGGCACACGGCCGAATTAACACCAAATCGCTTCGTTCGCTTATATATACACTCTCTGGCATCTCGTTTGCCTCCCATGTCCGGAAAAACAAGATGGAGCCTCAGAGCTATCTTGTGATACAAACTCCCCAACCTCCTCGTCTTCTTTCTCTTTTTCCTCTCTTTAACCTTCATTTACCTCTCATTCACACCATTCCAACCCCCAATCACTTTTAACCCCCGACGAAAGAACGCTCTCTTCTTTAATCTACCCGGACTGCTTGTTCTTTGCTTCAATTAAGTAAAACGGAATATAAGGTTAAACGAGTCCTGGCAACTGAAACACTGCCACCCAATTAAAGCAACTTTAAAAGTCAAATGATTCCACATTACTCAAAAGTCTTTAATTTAAAGATTTCTGTAGGCTTTCAAACTCGTTTTTCTTGTATTGGATGCCCAATTTTTTAAAAATAACACAACAAAAAAACTCATCTCAACTATTGTTGGTCTAGTAAATTATTTCTGGTCATTGCCCTACTCGAAATTTCTTCAAATTTTTGTGTCCAAGTAGCCAGAAATTTGACGAATGTTCTTGCCAGCGCCTTTTCGTACCTACAATTCTTTTGGCCTTTACAAACAGCATTTGGACATTTGCTCAAGTTCAATTATGCATTTTAGTCATGAGACATTTTATTCGACGAACGTGTAGGTGGACTTAATAAACAACAGGAGATCGATGCAAGGCCGCCTGTTGCCCTACTAGATCGATCGATACAATGTCACGTGCGAACACAGAGCATATTATAAAGAATTACCACGAGTTCAGGGCTGAATTAAGTGGCAACTGTGTGTTGGTTTGCTGATGGCAGGTTTGTTCATGTGTGTGGTTTTCCGTGGATGTGGTGTCATTCTAACAATCGGATGTCAGAGAGCGTTGGTGAGAACGAATAACGAGCCGTTTGTTTGCGGTCGATCTACCAAGTCTCTTCGCAGCTTCACCCAACAAAGTCTGTCCCTCGTTTACCTAGAGTTTCTCTACCTCAATCCTTTGGGTCTAGTCACTGTGTGCTCTCCACGCTCCACCAAAGTGTCGGAACCCCAACCTAATTTCTCCCTTTAGAAGTTACAACTAACGCTCTAACGCGCCCTCTCGTGGGAACTCCTTTAATCGCTCGATGCATGAGACATGTTCTGCCACCTGGTAGCCTTCTCGTCAGCTTTATAGCTTTTAATAAACATTTAGAAGCTGCGGGACTAATTTCCATCAATCTATTTATCAGTCATACAGTAGACGAATGCGAAGATATGGTTCGGACTTTTTTGATGTTATTCTATGCTCTTAAAGCCTTAATTCCTTAGGGTTTCTTTCAATTAATTTCAGAGGTTCACCCATCATATTGATTGTCAAATTCTGGAGAAAAAACTTTTTGGCCATTTTGTTCTCTGATCAATGGTTGACGAGATATTAGACGATTAAAGATAACCAAACGTAGCAGAAGGGTGGAGACTCGCTGGCGCTGGTCTTTGGCTGCAACTCTTAATGGCTAATATCTCCAAAATGGTATGACCGACTAAAATTTCGATCAGGACTTTTTTGTTCTAAATCTACTAAGCTATCTACTCTGTATGACCAGTTGTGGAAATGAAAAAATGAAAAAAGTCATGTTTCTGAAATGTTCTGTAATATACAAATGTCTTTAAATCTTTGAAGAAGAAGCAGATTTTTTATGTTAACCCTCAGCTGTTTCAACAAGAACTAGCTCTTCTTTGGTCTCCACTATTTGATAGTATCAACCCCTTTCAGAGCATCGAGTTGATCTATCGGTATCGATATTGTTATTTGTCTAGAACGTCTCGAAGACTTTTTTGTCCTGCCCACAATTGGCCAGACGGACAGAATTGTATTGACCATATCATAATAAAGATGAATTCACGAGATAAGGAACAAGGAACGTAATCTCATCCACTTGTATGAAAAAGAATAGATGACAAAAAAATGTCTCGAGTGTATAGGCGTAAAAAAAATAGAAAACTAGAAATTCGTTCGCGTTGCTTTTTCGTGATCTTTTTTATCCCGAAAATTTTTCACTCTCTCAGCTATCTCCAGGGAAATGCTTCCTTTACGTTGAGCTCACTTTTTCTTGTTCTCTTTCTCTCTCTCTCTCCCTCTCTCTCTCTTGTTCTTCAGCTCTGGCAAGAGGTGTGCAAACTCGACACTCTGCCTCTTTTTCTTACCACCCTCTTCTCTACGTCTCGACGTTTTACGTCGCTGCACATTTCCAGTATACTTCTCTCCTTCTCTGCCTCGTTATGTGGATATATATACATATAAATATCAGTGTAGTCGAGACGTAAACCACTTGATGCATTTTCCATTTTTTCTCTCATGGTTTCGTATTTCTCTTGAAGTCGTACATTCTTTTTTTATTAATTTTTATCAATTATCCATTTGTTTGAACTGTGGTTTTACAAACCGATATAACCTAAATTTTAATCGAAAATATCTGTGATCAACTCGTGTATTTTCTATAGTGACAATGATTCAAAATTATGAATACGATATTAGTTTCGCTTTGGAAATAGCTTCAATAATCATAATTTAGGTTTAAGGTGGTTTTAAGGGGTTGGCACACCAAAAAATTAAAATCTATTACGTTTTATTAATAAATAAATGCCCTTTGTAGTAAAGTGCTTTATTTTTTATATTAATAGGTTTTTTACTTTTATTATCGGACATCACGCACAGCAGATTATTAGAAAATATATAATGGTTCGTAGCAACGTATTTACATATCGATATATAAAACACACTTTTATATAAAGTCGTTCAGTTTTATATGTAATCGGATTACCTACGCGCCGACGCAAATGAAACTTCTCGGATGTCGATATAACGTTTTACCCAAAACGTTAATTTCCGTTATACAGTCTATCGTGTGCATTCACGTGTACAAAATATATATATGTTTATATTTATAAATATATATCGCATGATATATTTGCAATGTTCGCTCGTTCGCGTTCCCATCAGTATATTGGCATTTATTTGAAGAGATACACAGTGTATCCTGTATTTTCTGTTAAAAACATATCCGTATATATAAATGTCAATATTCCGAAAAATATCGAGACATGAACCAATTCACAGGGTGTCCCAAATGAGAACAAAAAATAATCTGTAAATTTGGCTCCTCGGAAAAGTTTCAAACACTGCGTCGACTTTAAATCTTGAATTATTTAATTTGATTATTCTTTTGACTAAATAAAAACGAATGACCTAGTTCGATTGGTTTTAATAGATTTTTGGCTTTTAAAATGATTGAAAAAATTATTTTTGGCTTTTAAGTAAAAATTATTTAACTAAACATTATTGAAATGTAAGAATTTCGAGAAATCAACCTTTTTTTTTAAATTCGTTATAAAATAAACAAGCTCTCGTAATTATTTGTGAATATTTTTAATACACTTTCGAGACATCCCGTATATACATACGAGGTTTTCATATGATACGGATGTAACATTGCAATGTGTGTAATATCGACAGGCATCGACGAGCCGTGAAAGCGGATATAGTGGAAAAAAAAATATCGACACGCGTATATGTATAGATAAAAAAATAGGTAAAATTCTCGCGTCCACCGTCGTCGATGTTCGATGATGTGTCCATCAGAGTCTCGGAAACACGCTCCGTTTGATAGGGAAAATGCATTTTCCCGCCTGTTTTCCAAGCCATCTGGCATTTTACGAAATTGTTTCTCATGACGATTTTGCGAGCCTTGTACTTCCTTTTTTTTTAGACGAGCCACCAGTATTGATAGCAATATCGTTTTTTTTTCGCCATTCGTTTGAGAATATATACGTAACGCGATGCGATCTGTGTATTGATCATTGCCCCATTCGCTTTATCATCGCGATTATTCGTCACAGTGACCACAGAGACCACTTGGTCGAGAAAAAAATGATTGCAGGTAGATAGGAAGAGGAAAGGACAAATAACAAAAAAAAGCAAAATAAAAAAAAAAAATCTTCCACCCTTCTGACTTCGAATTTTCTTCTACGGCATATTAATCATCGATCTCTGATGGTTCGGACGTCATCCATTGTGAGAAAATATAATTTATTGATGCAATAAATTGACGGCTTTGTAGTCCGGGTAATAAAGGTTTTCCTCAAGGAAATAAACGTTCAATAAAAAGTTTTTTTTTTATTCCACTCAAGCTTTTATTGTGATAAATTGAAATAAAAATAATAAAATAAAAATTCAAATTTATGAGGAATTTAATGATTTTCTCTTACAATTAATTCCCCAATCAAGGATCGTGCACGAAAGCATAAAAAATAAGACAAAAATATGCAAGAAATTGTGAATAAAAATTAACTGAAATAGAAATAAAATAAATAAAACAAATAACAATGTTTAATAAGAAAGTTAGAGGTGCAAATAAAAATCATTGAGAACGAAGAGAAAGAAAGAGCCAAATGCAATAAGAAACGCAGACAAAAAGAATAAAAAATCGAAACAGGTGGAAAAAAAGTGGCGAATAAGGGATGAAGAAAATAGTGCTTGCAGAGGGGCCAGAAAATTCTCATGGGTGGAATAGTCCTCGGTAACTCATCGCAACGAGCTTCGTAAATACGAGGAGTGGACATAATAGCTCTCCCCCTCCTCCTTTCCTTCTCCCCTGGAATAAGGAGGATCTTTATGTCCCCATAACCTGTCTCGTAATTACGAGAACGGAGGCTTGCAACGCGTTTCGAGCTTTATTACAACTTTCCTCACTTCCTCTCTCTCTCTCTCTTTCTCTCTCTTTTTCTCTCTTTATCCATTTCCTCATTTCTTTCTCTCTCACTCGCTTTTTCTACTCGATCTATTCGTGAGCACGCTTCTCACAGTTTTATTATTTATTTCTTGTGTATCCGTGGTGCACGCGGGCAATAATAATCACACAAATACACTAAAACGTACAGTGTACGAAATGGTCAGGATTTCTCACTGTCCAACCAATCTAACCCCCTTAAAACTAATATTGTCAACAATACTTATTTTTCTTTAGTCTTCGCTCCTCTTATCGTATTCGCTTCCATTATGTGTCTCGTACATTATTTAGAAATTGCAACGACCAGAAAAACACAACTTTTATGCATTTATATGTCTATAAATAGTACATTGTTAAAATATATTTATAAACTTTTACGATGAAAAATAATGGCGCTGGGGCATCGACTCTAACAGCGTTCTAATGGAAAATCAAAATTTCAGTACTTTTGTAAAAAAATGTACGAACTTTTTTGTCCGCGTGAAAATTTTTATTTAGTCTGTTTCGAAAGTTTCTTTGTTTTTTCTAAAAAGGTTTAAAATTTATTTCAATTTATTTTCGAATGAACGTATTCATAGGGTCGAAGGAATTGGAAAATAAGTTAGAAAATAAAACGACGTGATTATTTAGTTTGTTTTATTAGATAATCGAATAAAAAAATTTTAGTCTTTGTAATTTCACGAATTTTAAATAAAAACTTCAATTGCGATAACAAGTTGAGTAGAAAAATACAGAAAACAGCTATATGAAGAATATGCTGAGTTCACAAAATAAGAAGCGAAAAATAAAAAAAGGTTGACTACGCTAGAGAATGGAAATTGGCCAATTGCAGATTTTTTTCTTTCTCAGTCTCTTGACTGATCAAGCGAAACGAAAAACGGGCCACGTCCGCTTTCTTTCCCAATTAGCGAGCTTTTTTACGAGAATACTTTTTTCTTTTTGCCAGAGAGAAAGAGAGACGAAAAGAGAAATGTAAAGAGGCCACGTCACATCATCATAACATAGCAGAGATTCTAATTAGCCTTGGGCTTTTGCAATGAACCGAAGCTTTTGTTTTTGAAGCCCTTATTTTCATCCTCCTTAATATATTCTCCTGTTTTTTGTTGACTAGTCTCTTGAAACAAAAGTTTACGTTTATTTCGTATTTAAAGATTAATTTATGAAAAAATAGTATCAAAGCTATTTGGATTAATAAATAAATGATAAATGACAACACTCCAACCTTAGAATTTTCTCTGGTGCAAACGTACACCGTTTATTTTACATTTTTATCGATTTTATGGGGAACATAAATTAACGTTTTCTCTGTAATGGTAAAAAATCTTTTTAAAATTACCAACAATAAATTTAAATTAAACGACTTGAGCCAGAGAAACAAACGCTTAAAAAGTCTCGTTGAAAATATCGGTGTGCAAACGAAGGGTTGATTTCTCGAAAGCTTCTATCACATTTTTTATGATATTGGTATTTACGTGTTTCTATGTATGATGAATAAGACACATTTGTGAACTGAAGTATAAATGTATTCGTATTTTTATTAAATTTTTTTTTCTATCCACATATATCTTGGAGGGAAAAGAAAACGAGAAAAAGTGGATATGGAGTCTCAAGGAGCGAGAGACGATCCAATACTCACGACCCTTTAAAAATATTTCATCCGCGAATAGCGAGAAGTTCGCGCTTTTCATACGCCCGACGCGCCTGTACAAAAAAGTAAAAGAAAAAAAATGAACTAAAAAAGGGAAAAAAAGTTGTAGGGTCGTCGAGACGCTCGGAGAGACGTAAATAAGTTTTTTTTCCACTTTTTTCTTTTTTTTCTTTTCCTCATACACTTTTCCCGCCTTGAAGAAACTTGACTTAAAAAAAAAAACGTATAAAACATACGCGTGTTCTATGCCATCCTACGGTAAATAGTGTCGCCAGTTACCTTACAAGAAAATGAAAAAAATATTTATATTTTTTTACCTATTTCTCTCAGTACTTTTATATTTTTTCGTACATAGCTTAAAAAAAACGATCTCGATCTTCTGACTTTTTCACGGGACATACAAGGAGTGAACATGAGATTAAGATCCTCTCAGTTCACTTTTGTTAACTTACGACACTGTTGATATTTTGATAATAAGTATATCGATGATCGTAAGAACTCGATTGATTTCAATGATTTTATATTTTTGTCAAATGTCAATTTTTTTTAAGAGCTGGTTCCAAAAATTGGTGAAAGAAACTTTCAGAAGAAACTTTTAGGACGAGCTGAGGGAACCGCAAAATTTCGTAGTTTTCATAAGGTTAAAAATTTCGATGTTGTAAAATTTCAACTATTTTTGTTTTCTCTTATCAATCACTGTTCAAATAAAAAAGTTGAAATATTAGTTAAAAAAAAGAATATTTGGAGTTGTCGATATTTATTTTTCCAAGAGAATATTTTTATTAAAAATCCAGTTGGATTTATTCTTTCATATAAACATTTTGTTTTTAAATAAAATTTTAAATGAAGGCATAATGAAATTGGAGTAGGAACACACGTAGAGAGTAAAAAGAGATAAAATGAGAGTGTTTGACGAATGAGAAAGAGAGGGCAAAGGGCGACGATCGTAAATCTGGATGGCGACGTCCTCTCAATTGGACTTGCAAGTAAATACAAGACGCAGCACACTGGGAGAGTGAAAAAAAGATGTGCAGGTGGTAGAGGGAGGATGGAACATAGCAGAGGTTTTTGTTGGACGAGAGAGCTTGATGAAGGGAATAAAGGACAAAGGTGCTTCGAAAAAAAAGGAAAAAAACCAAATATAAAAGAGAAACGGATGAACAAGGACGAAACGTCGTCCTTTTTGTCCCTGTTGGCAATCTAGCTGCGACCACACGTAATCCTGTTCACATTTTATAGGTTAGGAAAGCGAGAGACTCATTTTCGCTTGTAGTTACAAGAAAATTAGCCAAGACAAGCCCACGTGGATATAACAGCAATGGCGACGCGCCCCTAAATGTCAACCCCCAAATCCCTATTCTTGAATCTTTCCTCGACCCTCCAAACCTGCCTCTTTCCCTTTTCCCTCATTGCCCAACCTTCATTCGTATTAACCACCGATGTAACATTCACACAACTCCGTCTCCAAGCACTCCGAACCCCCATAAGGGCGCAAGTTATTCATCTTTTCTCAAGCACAGAACTCAACCGAGTTACGAGGACTTCAACCCTTTCGTTTCCTATTCCTGTCTCGTACACAAACGTGACAACTTCCCTTCGACTTTGAACAAATGGAAATTTCATTCTCCAATCTTCCTTTGACAATCAACCGCATCGTATTTCATGCTGTAATAATTTACCAAGATTTAAGTAGTATAAGTCAGCCTCCGAGCCGACAACGAAACATTTTTACAAACAATATGGAATCACAGTAAACCAAAAAAAGGGATGAAAAAAAGTTTCGACAGTTAAGTATCTTGCAGAGTCACATTATTTCGTTTTTATCTATCTTTTGCAAAGCTTTTTTTCAAATCGGGATTATCAAATATCATAAAAATTCTATATGACGAAAAAATAATAGGTTGAGCTAGAAACTTGAGAAAAACAAGTTCCTTTGCAGTGGATTGTATATAAAAAGTCCGAATTGGTAATTTAAGAGACTGGAATATCCGGAAAAGAAAGGAAGAATGTGTTATTTTCAGAGGGTTAAAGCATTGACCGTAAACGGGGTGAACGATACTTTTCTGGAAAATGTTAAGAAAAGTGGTAGTAGGATGAGATGGGGGTGGTTTGTATGTACGAAAAAAATGAAAGAAAATACGACACTGGATGGGGAAAAAGAGAGAAACGAAAAAAGAACAACAGTGAGAGGAGGTTGAAATTTCAACGAAGCTGCAGTGAGAAAAAAGCAAGAAAACGTGTGTGCAGAGGGTTTAAGGCGTTAGTAGAAGAAGAAGGATGGAAAAAGAGAAGGAGGGGGAGAAGGAGAGGAAAGAAGCAATATCGGCTTTACGGTTGACTGGTCCTCAGTTATATACACGGTTAAAACCGAAAGACGCTTAAGCTCGTCGTATACGAGCCGGACGTGACTGCAACCCCCTTAAAAAGGGGTAAGGGGTGGATCGGTCAGAGGTTGAACTATCGTGAAAGCAAAGGGTTGCTCTGGGGGAAAAGGACGGTGGAAGAATTCTCTCTGCGGTAAATGGACATCATTGCGGAAATGCACACACGATACAAAAGAATAAAGAGAAAGGGAAAGAGAGAGAGAGAGAGAGAAAAACATAGATTATTTGAAAATATAGAGATGAAGAATAAATAAAGAAACAAAAATTGACATTCCAGAAGTTACAATACTGTAAAGAAAAATGGAGATAAGTTTAATCTCCGGAGAAATAGAGAGTTAAAATTTGCTTCAATGAAGCTTCGGTTAATGTTAATGTTACATCAACTTTCACAAATACCAGAACTTGTCGAAGCGAGTCTGCAGCAAGCAGGGTTGTAGGGCTGAAAGGTCGAAGGGATAAAGAGTTTTTTTTAATCAAAAAAAAGTTGTGAAGCTTTGGAGGGGATTAAAAATGTTCGGGGTGGAAGGACGCAAGATAAAAGGGCTCGTAGGGTTGAAGAAGTTTCCCAGCTCGTAAGCGTACCCACAATCATCCCTCAATATTTTCTTTTTTTCCCACAACAAAGGAATGCTAGAAAGATGAAAAATCTGCGAATTCTTTTTCTTGTCTCGTGAAGCTCTATCGGAATGAGGATATTTTTTATTTTGATTTTCTGCGAAAATAAACCAAGTTCACCTGTTGAAATGAATACTTTTTTTAGGAATTTTGTAGTAACAATGTTTTTTTTTTTTTTTGAAAAATCCATTTTTCGTGAGTGCATCTCCTTTCGTACTCTCAAAAATTAAAAACATGATATTTCAAATAAGATGCTCGCTTTTTCATTGATAAAAGTTTGCAGTAATTTTTTTCAACCATCAAATTGTATATTTTTTTAACTTTCATAATCCATACATATTAAGGAATATTTACAATGTACTCCTAATTCTTTCAATAAAAACACACCAGAGGGCTGCTGATGACTGACGAATAAAGTGTATTTCGGGTTAATTTGACCCACTGTATCAATGCAGCGGCCAACATTAATTAACAACGAAAGGTTAGACCGAGGTTTTAAATTGCGTGACTGAATTTTGATTGAAAATTATATTTTTCGCATATCTGAGGTTAAGAATTTTTAGCATTGATCCCTCAAACGCTGAAAAAAAATTGATCTACGAAGCGAAAGCTTTTTCCATGATGTTTCAAAAGACAAAAAGCTTTCGGTGGATAAAAATTTGACGAATAAAAAGAAAGGGGCACACACGCCGGTAAGGAGGGTTGCACAGATATTGTTGGGTTGAATTATTGAGGTTCAGTGTATAAAAAAAGATGAAGGGTGAGGGATGTACAGATTGGTAAAGGTGAAGATTTTTCAGTAGGAAAAAAAACGAGCAGATAAAAATATTGGACAAAAGATAGAAAGGTTGCTGGAGGGGAGGTGGAGGGAGGTGAATAGAATTTTCAGGTGAAGAGAAAAGCTGGAAAGGACGAAGATGAGGTAAATAGCTTTTCGAAGGTTATATCAAGGGGGGAAGGGACTGAAACGAATAGATGAGACAGGGGGTTGAACGAAACAGACGAGTCGTTCGAGAAGTAAGTCCTTCGACCATTTCGTGAACCTACAGTGTCGAAAAGGGATGAGTAAAACGTTGGAAAGAACGAGAGATAGAGAGAGGGTGAGAGAGAGAGAGAGGGGGAGAGCAAAAGAAGAGATAAAAATAAGGGAGAAAAAGAGGGAAAAATAAAGATGGCGAATTTGCTAGTACCTGGCGAAGCTCCAAGTAGTAGAGGTCGAGCTCGAAAAGCGGACGAGTTGCACGATCAGAAAAGCTCGTCGAAAGGAAGCCAGGCACGTATGCCCCCCCTTTAAACTCTATATCGTGTGGACTCTTCTCGTGTTCACCTTTTCCTTCATTTTTCTTGCCTCCTCTTTGCTCCCCTCTTCTTCTTTTTCATCCTCGAAGACGTGTTTACAATTTGCGGTTTAAGACCAATGAATTTTCTTGGCGAATGCCCTTCTTTCCTCCCTCCGTCTATTTTCTTCTCCGCACTATGTCACAGTTACTCTCTTATATAACACTACGGTTTGTGTATCCAATTATCCCCCATGGGACTCGATATATAAAATTTATTATCGCCTTTTATACTCTTCATTTTATCGAAACTTTCTTTATTTAGAGCTTATGAACTCTGTCAAACTACCTTCAACTTTTACTTCGTTTATCAAAGTATCGTGTTTATTGTTTTTTTTTGGATCTAATATCCCCGTCTTTTAATGCCAAATCATACTGAAAAAAAAAGAAACGAATTTGTTCATAGAACACAAGCCCATTTAGTTCCATGATAAATGGTGAAGCGAACGTTTTTTTTTTGTTAGATTCTGTTCAAACGAGACAACAGAAGTATTGGATGCACTATTTTTGTTGAACTAATTGTGATTTTTGTGGATTTTGACATTTTTTAAGAATTATATAATTCGTAATTATTCAAGGGTTCAATATATTGTGATGTTCTATATATTTTCGTTCTGCCTTAGAGTGAATGTGAAAAAATAACAAAAAAGAGTGGCGATGAAAGTGTGTAATATTTCAGGACAAATTTTTTGTTTGTTAACATTTTTAGATTTGCTATTATCACGATTTTTGCCCACGCTCTGCTAGCCACGGAGTCAACGATACGGGAATTATTGTAGAAGGTAATGCCTCTCTTTCACCGGAGCATTAGACAGGCCAAAATGCAGACAACTGGGAAAACAAGACGAGTAGAACAGCGGGATAAAAGAGAAAAAATTTAGAGCCGAAACTTTGACCATTATATGCGAGGGCGTATGTAATCTAAATGTGAATCTAACGAGGACAGTTCACTGAACTAAAATCGAGAAAGAGAGAGAGAGAATTTAGTACAAGTACGAAAATGTCAGAAAAAAAATGTATGTCTGCAACTTTGACTCTCCTTCTCGTTCCTTTAAGCCCGAAGATGCAAAAAAAAACTAGACAAAAACTGCAGGGAACCGCGTTAAAGATAACAAACTCATACCAACTTGTACTATTATTTTTAGCAAATTTTTATCGTCACTAACGAAAGTATACTAATTTCTACCAACAAATTCATTTTCGGAAATTTGAAGGCTTACATGCATTTAAAAGGGTCGGAAATGGGTTTAAAGACAACTATTTATTTTGATCCGAAAAAATGGATCAATTGAGAATGTTTTTTGTTCATTTGAAAAGACATAGAAGTGGAAAATAAAAAAAGTTTGTAGTTTTTTGAAAAATGTCATTTTCTGTAAGCCCCATTCGAACTTTCACAAAATTTCATGTCACTAATTTTTTCTTTTGGGTTAAAAAAATTTTGTTCATTATAGATATCGTTACTCGGGTATAAATCATTTCGATATCGCCAAATCGATCCTAAGATGGCATGACCACATTTTTTTTCCATGTTCCTCCAATAGCTTGTATCTGTGCACTATCGATTTCCGCATGAGCAAGCGTGCTCACGGATCCGAGATAGGGTTGAAGGGTCTCCAACTATTTCAAGATGGCGTCCAAACGCAGAAAGCTAAGAGTCAAAGTAGGCCGGAAAGATGTCGTCAAATTGGATTATAGTCCACTCGAGATACCCTCTTGATACATTGATGCTAATGGACGTAGCTATGTGTCACCAAATTTTGAACTAAGTTTAGTGCTTACATCGAAGAATTCGAGTAGAAAAAGTGACCTGCAGAACCATTAAAAACCATTAAATTCAAACATTTTCTCTTGGTCGACAAACAATGTGATTCGTTCCTGACGAAAAAAACATAAATTTTTAAGTAATTCAGGTCTTTATTCAATTAACAGTTTAATTCTTATTCAAGTGGACACGAAGAAACATCGTGAGGACAAATTGGAAAATTGCATTCGTAAAAATGCAAAGAACGTCAATTTTTTGTTAAGTATCGCGTGCGTGACGAGCAAATCGTGTGAGGACAAGGCTCAGTTATTTATTAACGATCCAATATGGAGAATGTTACCAACTAGAGTGCATACACAATCATTTTTATTCATTTAGACACGGTATTGAGCACGTACGTGAAGAAATTGTTATATATACGGGGTGTCCTTTAACTTGAAGTTTAAATTTCTTACACAGGTCGATAGATCGTGAAATTCTGAAGAAATAATTTCTTAAGCATTTTTTTCTACGGCCCATGGTTGCGAAGGTTAGTTAGTGAGCGAACCAATGCGCTCCGCGGCCGACACGGAGAAGGCGAGTGAAACCGAACTCGCTCCGCCTATTTCTCCTCGTCTGCGCACCACATTGGTTCTCACTGATTATCATGAATATTTTCGCAACCGTACGACGTAAATAAAAATGCTTAAGGACTTTTCTTTCTAAAATTTCTCGATCTATCTACCGTATGGAGATCTGCTAGTAGTTTTAAGGTACACTGTACATTCGTCTGTACAACGATAACGAAGAACTTCCCTTCTTGTTGGAGAATTTTAAGGACGACGACGCACGAAAGCGAGGTCTCGCCTATTAATTAAGAGCGACGACAGAATTTAATCTCTGCTTTCATAATGGCGGGTACGCCTTATCTAATATATGACGCGAGGCATGGGAACTGTTGATATACCGAATTATCATACGAGAAGGAGAGATAGGAACGAACAGAAATAAGAATTCTTCGTAACGGTTTCAATTATATTCACAGTCACGATGTACGGGGCTGTTTAACAATGAGCAGGAAAATACAATTTCCGGTCCATGACTTTTTGTTATCTGTGATTCACACCTTTCTCATTTTTGCCTGAAGAAATGGTTCTTTAAGGATGTGGTGCGTAGTTGCATGTGCAGTAGCAATCTTTCCACCATCGCAAATAAACAAGAGTCAGAAATTTACAATTTTTGAATATCAATCCTAACATTAGCGAAAATATAAAAAATAGGAAGTAACTTTGTCAGCAGTGCTTCAAAAATGTCAAACGTCACTGGGCCAATTTGACCCAGAGAGAAAATTCGATAATTTATTTTGACTTTTTTTCTTTGAGTGAAAATTTTGACTTTTGTGAAAGTACAAGAACATTTTACTTAAAAAATTATATTTTAAAAAATTTTCATATTTTTTCGATTAATAACTGAGAGTGTCCTCATAGAAAAATCTATTTTTCTTAAGAAAATAGTGTATAACTAATTATATAAATGGAAAAGGTATTTATTTGTATAAGAGAGTTTATCTTTTTTTGATACGGAAAAAAAAATTGATCAAAAGAATTATTGCACGTTTTTGATCACGGTTAACAATCCTAAAATGCAGATTTCGAAATAAATAGTTTTGCCAAAATTCTTTTTCGGGTAAAATCAAAATGACGAATTTAATGAGAAAAGTCTATGCATGTGTACGTTGTGAAGTGAAAATTGCTCGTATCGAGTCAGACGCTCGCCTGCCGCCTTCCGGTCTACGTAAAGTTATACATAATACGATGTATAATACCTCGGACATGCAAATTGCACGGAACCTTACTCACTACACAATTTCCCCCTTCCATTACTTTGTTTCTATCTCACACAGTTTTTCTCTTTTTCTCTTTCTACTGAAAATAGGATCGATTCTTCGTGGCCGAGATATCGAACGAATGCTCTGTATATATGGGAGGCTTCACGTATATAAAGACTGTGCTATAGTTTATCTCCATTTCCGGTTACGATGAATAATTTACTGCGAAATACGAAATCA
Source organism: Campoletis raptor (assembly GCA_948107755.1). Lineage (NCBI taxonomy): Eukaryota > Metazoa > Arthropoda > Insecta > Hymenoptera > Ichneumonidae > Campoletis > Campoletis raptor. The sequence continues at coordinate 32,741,207 of OX403622.1, read as the reverse complement.
GAATAAAAAAGGACGCGAACCATTTTTCAACAATTCTCAAATTATAAAAAAATTCATAAGTACTTGTCATTTCTTTCACAACCTAAGATCGAAATCATGTACGAAAGTGAACAAAACAAAACAAAAAAAAAAACTGTGATACTATTTCGATCAATAAAATCGCCTCTAAAAACGACATTCTAGACAACGGCTCATCCTTAATTTTGTAAAAAAAAAAATGAAAAAAAAAAAAAAAACAGCAGTAGCACATTTTTCTCTCGTCCTTCAAGTGGCTTGACGTTGAATTGTATTGAGGAACGAAGAGGTCATTGGCGTCTAGCAGGTAGTGAGAGAACGTGAAATTTCACTTGTACTTAAATAACTAACTCTTCATATTCTATATCTTACCAGTAACAACGTTAAATTTGTATACACATATACAAGACATTGCTTTTGAGAGAACCGAAGGGAATTCCTATAACTACTATATAAACATCTATAGATATATGACAAAATACAAGAAAGAAGGAGTGAAAGAGAGGAAAGAAAGAGTAATAGCGTTTAAGGGAGGTTGCGTGTGGCGCCGTGTATGAACGGCGTCGCGACGTCTGAAGCGCTCGACGTACCTACTTAATATATAGTTGGTGTACCAACTTGTCTATATGCGTTGGTATAAATTGTTAGATAAAAATCATAAGGGCGTATGAAATGAAGTCAAGCTAAAACATGTGCCTCTTTTATTTTTCAACCCTTTGACAAACACATATTTATATATATTTCCTATATACACTCAATATATACGAACTATGTTCGTATATAGTGACATCATAAGAGAATTGGCTTTGCCAGGGCGACCGGTAGTCGCTGCTCTGTGGCATTATACACGTTGAGTTTTTCTCTCTCTCTTTCGTTTTTTATTTTTTCTGCCTCTTTCTCTCTCTTTTAACCAGCCATGCATTTTAACGCTTGAAAACAAATATCTGTTCAACTTTGCTGCAGTCGAGTTTCTATGTGTTCGTCTATATATGGATAGTTTATATACATATATATATACGTGAAGCTGCAACGTTTTTCATGAGCTTTTCGTGTCATTCCCCTTTGTCGTTTATACGCTTCAATTCATTGTTTGGTTGTGAAAAAAAATGTATAAACAATATGGATGTTTTTTCTCACCCCTTCGATTTTTACGGGATGTAAACAACGTCGATTTATCTCAAGGTTTTCTTTTTTGTTTTTTTTTTGTTTATTTAATTCTCATGAAAAATAAATAAAACGACGATGAACGAGAGAGTAACAGGTAAAAAGATCGTGCGAACTCTCCATTATTATCACATGCGTGCTACCACTTAATTACTCTCATATTTCGCACGCGATTTTACTGATAACACAAGCCTCCACGATCGACGATAATGCACCACTCTCGACAAAAAAAATTTCTAACAGAAAATGCGGAATGGAAAAGTTTTTGGATTACGTCATTGTTTTGTTACGATTTTTGATTACATTTTCTTTTATTACGTCACTGTGAATTACGTGACAGTGTGTCAAGGAAGGTCTAATGAATTGTAGAAATGTTCCGAATTTTCATATCATTTTTTTTCTTAATTTGCCGCTTGGAATACGTCTTGTAAAATCGTGTAAATCCTTTTTATCACGTTGTTTTTCTTGTGAATTTTGAATTCTGTTAAATTTATCTCGGGTTCGAGAGCGAACGTGGGCGCGACTGAAATTAATAATTTTCGGTTTTTGAAAATAGTATTTTCCTTCAGAGATAAATAAAAATATTGAAATGAATACATTTTGACAAAAAATTAAAAAAAAAAAACTTTTCATTTGTGGATAACAATTATCTTACGATTGAAAACTTACAGGAATCAATCAAATATTTATTTTTAATATGTTTGCAGATTATGTCCTTAATTTTTCTCAGTCCAATAACATGGTTATTTATTGAATTACGAAAATGGCACATTTCCACTAAATTCTAAGAGTTACATTTGTGATGCAATCAATACTTCGTTGCTTAATAGATTATTTTTATCTTGTTGCTGGAAAGGAAAAAAAATCATCATAAAAAAACAACTCAATAACTCGTCCGTTTGTCACAGCCTTTTCCACTGTCTGCCTCAATGAGGCATTCGTGTTCAGAGAACATTACACTCATACTAAACCTCGAACGATGCTCGTTTAACAAATTACGTAACCGTTAGAGAAGAAGGTAACGAGGGATCGACAGAGAGAGAGAGAGAGAGAGAGAGAGAGAGAGAGAGAGAGAGAGAGAGAGAGAGAGAGAGAGAGAGAGAGAGAGAGAGAAGAAAGAAGAATTCTCACGAATAAAACGTGTGATCAGAATAAAACGAACTCAAACAATTTACATACGTAACCAGTTTTCTCACTCGTCATCCTATTCTACTTGAACAATAGTTTCGTCGAACGAAATCAAACTTTCAATAAAATGAAGAAGAAAATTCTTAAGAGTTAAAAAACAAGAAAAGATTTTCGAAACCAAACTTGAATCACGTCTATTTCGGGTCCCGACCGAAATGAAAATCAACCCTTAAATTTTGGGACATTCTGAGATTAGAAACAATGCTTAATATAAGTTTTATTAATTGATCATTTCGTTGGCTGTTTAATGAAAAAAAAGGAACAAAAAAAATTCTGTATTATTTCAGTAGAAAACTCCAATATCTTACAGAGATTTTTCTACTTAGGACAAAGTTATCCAGAATTTTTTTGTGGCCTCAACCTTCTCATATATTTCAGACTCCACAATTGGAAATGGCTTTTTTTGCTTATATTCTCGTCCTTAAAGCAGTACAAGCAATCGGTGATTCAGACAGACGATCGTTTTGTCTGACCATTATTTACTCTTACTACTTGAAAGCTCTTGAACTAGAAAGCATACTTTCTATCGTGGAAGATTCCATTTCGATTTGTTTTTTTTTTTATCAAGTTTCCATGAAGTTTACGAAGCACTGTGGCGTGATTTGACTCGTAACGACTTCTTATCATTAACCCAAAAGATTATTCAATTATTTTCATTGCCACAAATCACAATCAATGATTAAACTATTTTGAACGATAACATTTGAACGAGTGCACTTGTTAGTTTATTTAAAACTGAATTGAACATTTTTTTTCCCCAGCACAATTGTTTATTCGTCATTTTAGTATCGCTACAACATATTTATTTAAAAAAACTCTAATAACAGAGATGACGTTTGCTAGTAAGAATTGGGACAAGCAAAATTGTACGTGACTCACAGAAATTGTCAGTGACAGACTAACGTGAACATTCAGGAAAGTTGGGTATTTTCAGAAATTGTGCTTTCATAAAAAGTTATAACAGCCTAGAAGACAGAGAATGACAGAGACAACGAGTGAGAGAGTAAAATATAGTAAGAGAGGTGGAGAAAGAGAGAGAGAGAGAGGGAGAGAGAGAGAGAGAGAGAGAGAGAGAGAGAGAGAGAGAGCAATGGAAAGAGTGAGAGGTTGGAAAGTCCCAGCCTCGCGAGAGTTCGTCGATTGGATCGATACGGTGACTCATCGAGGGGTGGTGACAAGGTCTCTCTAGTCTTTCTCACTGCTCTTGTTCTATCCTTCTTCTTTTTTCCTCCCTCTTTCTTGCAACCCTCCTACCCCTTCTCAATCTCCATTGCCTCTATCGTCAACTGTATATTTCTTTTCTTTCTCTCTCTCTCTTTCTTTCATTTTCTTTCATCCCCTTAGCTTTTATCCCTCACCAGCTCCATCTTTTCTCTCTTTTTCGTCTTTTTTCATCCCCTTCGCGTCCTATCATCCCTCACCAGCTCCATCTTTCTCTCTATCTCTCTATCTTTCGTGTTCTAATACAGAAAGCGTGTTTGAAACTTTGCGAACGTAAATTCAACCCCGAGGCACGATTCTCCGTCCCTCTTCCTTCTTCTCTCTCTCTCTCTCTCTGACACTACTTCGCATCTATCTACTTTATACCCGGGACGAACAAACTGAACGCCAATAGTCTCATGTTCCCTCTCTCCTTTCTGTCTCTCTCTCTCTCCCTTTTCTCACCATTTCCCTTCTTGAACCCCTATATACAAAGTTTTCTACCACCCGTTGCATAACAAATAGATGCATTAGAAATAAGTTTTAGTTCCGTCGATTCCTTTATGCAGAACCAGATCCTGGATAATATTTCTTACGATCAAAAAATAATTTGAATGTTTCTTTAATTACTTATTATATCTTACCATCAATCAAATAGCAATAATTCAAAATTTGATGAAAATCCTCTAAATTTATGATTCTTCATCTATTCGATTCAATAATTTATCGAGAAATTATTCAAAATTCACAAATCAAAGCATTTTATGATAAGCTGAAAAACAATTGTTTCATTTGATTGCCATTCTCATAATTGGATTATAATTGAATGAATAAATAGAGTGGATAAAAGTAAAATGATAAATAAATGCGAGAATAAATGTCACTAATATTGAAAATTTAAACCTTTGAATTATGAGAAATTGATGAAAGCACGTTGTAAATATTTTTCATTTCGTTAGCAAAGCATTTTAAATACAAAAAAAATATTATCAAAGAGTGAAAAAAATTATTTTTCATTTAAAAAAAAACTGAAACCAAAGTAATATTTTGGTATAGTTTATAAAAAAACATTACTTCGACAGTTAAGGTAGAATAAGAAGTAAAAACAAAAATATGTCGGAAGAGTAGGAGCGTAAAATCAATTACGGAAATTGTCGATACGACACTCGCTCGATGGCTGTACAAAAAGGAACGAAAATACGTAGTAAATTCGAGTTAAGTAGTCTCGTGTACCACGTATCCAAACTTTTCCTCGCAACGCTTTTAGAAACTCGTCGCCATTGTATACATACAGAGTTTCGCTTACTCGTTACCCCAACAGGAGAGGTTAAGATTCGCGAAAAGTAAAATAAAGAGAAGGCGAAAAACAGTGGAATAAGGAATCGTCCACTCGGTAGTTTTCGCTCACGTAACTCGTCGTGTTGAAAAGTTTTACGGATTCGTTCCTTTCCGAAGCAAACATATATATAAATATATGTACGTGGGGTGTAACTTTATCGGTAAATATGCTACTCTCCGGGTTCTCTAGAAAAACAAGACTTTCCACTTCTTCACGAAAAAATACAAGGGAATAAAAATAACTTAAGCCTATTTCTTCAAATTCGACCCAAAAAAAAAAAACAAGTTCCGAAATATTTTAAATATATGAACTCTTCGTTGACACACTAGGTCCTCTCCGGACTAACGATAAGTGTCTTTTCCAAGTGTCAAAATTATCAACAATTTTTTCAAACAATTAAATTCCATATTTTATGGATTTTTATCATGCACATATTAATTAACGTTTAAAGTGTAAACCTGATTTTTTTTTTCAAAAAAAAAAAAAATCGACCAGAGGGCTGCTGATGACAGGCGAATGAAGTGCGCTTGACCCAGTGTGTCAACGCGAAGGACTAATGTTTTCAGATGATCTCAACTATTTTTAGAACGGACAGTAACAACAATTTTGATTAATGTGTGAACGAAACTATAATTCACGACACTTAGCGTTCCTGTTTGTTTAGTTACATTTTTACAAATAGTTAAACGAAGGATATATTTATTAAATTTCAAGTAAATTCGTAATATTTTTATTGGGAGTGCAAATATGAAAAAAATTATATGTAAAAGAATGAATTGAACGTGGAAATCTGTGGAATAGGAAAAAGTTGCTATTAGGCTGTGGCGTGTGTATAAAATCGTAGGGGTTGTGTAGGGGTTGCTTAATCTCTAGGTGTTGTAAAGTACCGTTCATGGCCGAGTGTTTAATGACGGGGCAAGAGTGGCCGGCAGCGGCCACAAAAAGCGGCTCTTAACCGTAAATTTGTGTTCAGGGATTGAGATCCGTCCTATTGTACCCGCACGTATAAATGCAAACCTCTTGAAAAGCAATAGAGCTTATTTCGCACTGGAATAGTATTTAAAGAAAAAACGTATTTCACTATTTATTATTAAAATAAAAATCAGGCTTATTCCTCTTTTCTACTCATTTCTCAATCACAAATTTAATTGGAATTGATTATTCATTTAATATTATCGTAAAATATATTGAGTTTGAATAATTTTTGAAAAAAATATGAAAAATAATAAAAACTGTATATTCTTGTGTTTTAATGTATTTTTTGTTCGTTAGGTTGAGATTTTTTATAAAAACTTCATTAGGTTGTTCACAGTTTTTACAAATTGAATAAAAACTTCACGAGATAAATTCAACTTCCTTCCCCATGAAACATGAGACCGAGGAAAATTAGGATAAATAAATCATTTTAAAAAGCATCGTTCAGTATGCACGAAGCTTACAGGCACACTTTTTAACTCTTCGTCGATACGCTTCAACTCGGCTGCACTCACACACTGGGTCAATTTGACCCGAAACGTTCTTCATCCACCTGTCATTAGCAGTCGTAATTATTCAGAAAAAAATCTAATTGTTCAAAAAAATAATTAAAAACTTAAACTTTTGAAAGAGTGAGAATTTTACTAGAAAAATTAAATCTTTTTGAATTATGAATATATTTGAAACAAATAATCGGGAATGTACTCATAAGAAATGCTATTTTATGAAAAAAAAAAGTTATACGAGATTTCCCAAAAGTGTGTCGAAAACGTGAACTTGACTTATTTTCGAAATGAAAAAATCGTCAATTCTAGTGAAAAAATGCTGACAATCATCGAAATATTTTTCAGACTAGAGATAATTGACACTGAAAATTTAATCTGGGTCAAAATAACTAAGAGTGTCAACGACGGGTGAAAATTTTGAGAACTGATTCTAGAATATATTTTCAAAATTTCATACACCAGGGGGTATATTTTCGATATTTATCAACAGCCACCAAAAAACCGCTTTCGAACATTTTTATTGACATAAAATTGGCGATTAATATTTTAGGCCAGATGTTTCTTTTTATTTTTTCATTTTGAAAGCTAAGAAAAATACTTATCGAACAATTGTTCCACTTTGAATGGAACGGCCATATATATTTTATATAGAATAAAATCAAAGTTGCACGAGTTATCCGCTGTGGCTATCGTCGGTTTAACGGACAAGATGAAAATTTCGATATGGACGGGTTCGCTACCTCGTAACCCCGCTTATGGACACGCTTTGCCGATGGCTCTGCAACATCTTACTCGGTGCTATTCTACTGCTCAGGAGCTTGAGTGAGTCTCATTAATTCATAACCAGCCGAAGAAAAAAATATGCGTTAATCTATCGCATTTTTCGTCTCAAACTCTTTTCTGAGTTGAAAAGTGTTTTGTTCGAAAAAAAAATCAAAATGCTTCGTCCTCTTCGTGTATTTATTGTGATAATTCATTATTGGGCTGTGTTTTGTGAAATAAAAACAACAACAGAATGTATTTATGCTATTTGCACCCCTGTATGCAGGCTTTGTAAATTTTGTATTTGTGACACACACGCACACGCAACGTAAATTATTTATAAGACAAAAAAAAAACAGGTCAATTGCTAGAGAGTTTTTCCAGGGCATTTGTGTTTTGTTTAAATAAGTTTATGATGATAAAAACTCTACTAAATTGCGATGTTTCTTTGTAACAACGATCTTATGAATAATGTTTTTTTAAGGAAATTACTTTTTTGTAAAATCGTTAAGAGTCAATAATAACCGACAAGTTTTAATTTTTCATGTGTTTTTTTTTTTTTTTTTAAAGCTAGTGTCAATAATTTTAGTAGTAAAAAGAAAATGGACAAGTGACACCAATAGAAGGAGCGACGGTTTGAATTTCGTCAAAACATTAATAGAAGAAGAATAACTGAAATATTTTTTTAACAATTCATTCAGGTTGTGTGAGTTGAAGAATGAACAAAATTTCAGGAATGATTTTCTGGATAGTGTAAATTAATTATTTGTTGAGTATTGTTTTTATTTTTATTACTTTGGACACATGTTTATTGGTTGTTCAAAAACAAACATATTCTTCATCTAAATCAGTGTTGTGAACAATGGTACTAGAATATTTATTACCGATTTTTTGTATCCTTTTATCCGTTCTACGGGTCATAAAACAAAACATAACAATTATTCCGAGACAATTCTAATATCATTAATGAAAAACAGTTGTACCAAATTTCAACTCAATCGTTCAACTGGTTATCAAAATATCGTAGTCGTAAATTTGAGAAGCATATTTTTGAAAAATTCTCCCTAAAGTTGTTTATCTTTTTTTTTTCTTTTTTTCGAAATAATTTGTATTTGTTCTTAAAGGATCAATAAATACGTGTACAAAATTTGAGGAAAAAAATCTCGAACAGCCTCATATTTATTCTATACCGAAAGTAGTTTAGAAAATAATTCTAATAGTCAACAAAACAACCTTAAGACATTGTTTTGTATCACAGGCATTAATTAAAATAATTATATCTTGTTTCCTATATTCTCAACATTTGAAATCATTAATCACAATCCATTCATTTATTTATTTATTATCCAACATAATTTAGCACAATTTTTTAATAAAATCGAAATATTCAAAATTAATATGCAATTATTTCGATTTTTCCCAACGTTTTAAACCACTATATTGAATCCACCATAAAATTGAGTAAATGAATTAATTAATATAATGAATTTATAATGAATTATTTATTAAAAATTCTTATATTATTGAATCAAAAATCTGAATAAAAATAAATGAATGTATTTAAACGAGTCTTAATATTTTTTTACCTTGTTTTCGTGATTGCAGAGAACGGTTTACTTTCTTTTGAAAATCCAAATTATCATCTGGACCCAGCGCGTCTGGACGATGCTTTGAACAGTAATGGCAACGGTAGTTCGATTTTCGATGAGCTTTATCAAGAATTGGTTGGTGGCAGTGGACGAGGGGGTGAGGTCACAGGGAACGGGGGTGGAGGGGGTGTGGTAGGCAACGGGGGTGGAAGCACGAGGGTGCAAGCACGCAGAACATACGCGGCCCTCGATCTCGGGAGTATGGGGGTTGATGTGACCCAAGGACCTTTAACCGAGGACTCAACGAACGAGGAACCATCTGACAATACAGATAATCACAATCTTGGGTAAGTTCAAATGAATAATTAATTATTCTCCATATTATCGTTTACAAAAAATTCAATTTTTTAAAACATTATTTTTTTCTTATTAACATTTTTTCTATGATATTTTTCTTCGCGATCATTTTTATTTCGTCATTATACATTTTTAATTATTACTTCATCGACGAATAATTTTCCAGTCACTGTTCTTTAAATGTATGAGATTTCATCTGTTTTGCTGTTGACTTTCCAGCAATTAATTTTCCAATCGACTGTGCAGTTGTCATATATTCACCTTTGTGTGTTTTAAGAGTGGGGAGAAAAATTGATAAAATAAACAGCTAAGAAAAATACGAGAAGGCATAAAAATCTAATTAAAGAAATGCCCCCTGCTTCTTTTGGTTTTTTTCCCTTTTTTTCGCGCCAGTAAACCCCATTGCTTCGTATTCTCGGAATGAATCTTTTTGATAACTTTGAGTAGATCCTAGCGAGGAGTAAAACTTTTTTCTACTTGGCCCAACAAACTTTTAGTTCACTCACAATTTCCTCAAGAACATTTCTGAAATATTCCTATCTTTCTCGACGATCTATTTTATTTGTAAAACAAAATTATGTTTAAGAACTAAAAATGAGGTCATGGAAAATAAACTAAAAACATTGAAACAATAGAGAAATTAATTAATCTAAAATATGATTAATTGTTAATGACCTTCTACAAAAAATATTAATGAATAGAATAAAATATAATTCTGATTTGAAGAGATCAATGACCGAAAAGTTTGCTCGACTAAACGGTTTGCTATACAGTTTCAAAGATCCTCAGCAAACTGCGACGACCAATTGAATCGTGGTAATTGGAGAACAAAATCCATTGTTTCCCTAACGAGACTCTTTGTTCGAAACGTTACGACGGAAAAAGGAGGTGAAATTGTTACGATCGTCGGGGTTCGCGACTTTGATCTCGATGCGGTTCTTATTCTTACCTTTTTATTCTTTCACCCTTTCATCTAATTTGTTGAATGAATTCGAGCCATAAAATGAGCTTTTTCATCATTTAAAAATGTCTGATTCATTTCTCAATTAATTAATTTTTCATTCTTTCAACTTTCATAAGAGATAAGAGAAAAAAAAATCAGGACAAAATTTAAATTTTAACTAAATAAACGTTAGGAAAAAAATGAATCAAGAATGGTCATGAAAAAAATGAAAAGCTGTACAAAGAAGAGAAAGAAAAAAATCTGAAAAATTTATATTACTTTTATACTTATTCACAAAGAAATTTCAAGTGGTTCGAAAAATATTTATTTACTGCAACGAAAATTGGTTTTTTTTTTTTTTTTTTTTTTTAAGTTAACCTTTTCCGCAAACAACGAAGTACAATTTTCTGTATAAAAATGGGAAAGCAGAGAGAGAGAGAGCGAGCGTGAGAGGCAAAGAAACCAAAAGCCCAGGTAGTAAGCCTCAGGCTTTGAGGAAGGGTTTGAAGTTTCGTGGTAAAAGCTTTAGTTGTCACGATATAGAACACAAACTGCACTGTGCGAGCGCCGTGGAAAACCGCTCCGCGATTCTCTGCACAATTCTCGAGAAACGCGCACGTGCCTTCCTTCGGCACAACGTGGTTTCCTTGCGGCCAATTTGCTCTGTGTATTCCTTCTACGCGAAATAGTTACTATATCCAACATTTATACGAGATCTACCAATTTGTAGATATAATCTTTCGAACTGTGGAATTTGCTCATCCAGATGGAAAATCCTGGAAATCAAGCACCCTATTGGTAGCTTACAGTGAATAGTGGTACAAACTATGTAAAATCTGTGATTTATGATAAATTCAAAATGATATATAATTGGATTGTGGTTTTTTTATTTTTTAATCTTTATTTTGAATAATTTTGGTTTTACAATATAATTTTTTTTAAATAAAAAATGAGTAGTCTTTGAACGACCGAAATCTGAAGAAAAAAGTCTTTTGGCATTTTCCTTTACGATGCACCGTTAATGAAATATTGATCAATTAGTCTGAGCAAATCCGAGACGCTGTCAAGAAAAAGCGGGTGTGGCAAGAGTGGCGCCAATGTGCTGTAGAGGACGGAGCGTACTTCCCCCACCGCACACGTTCGCCCTGCAGCCCACTGTATTGGTGAAGGACATACTAATTGATTTCTTACAACCGGTGCATCGCAAAGAAAACTGATTGAGGGCTTTTCGCTTCAGAATTTTGAAAACTCTTCGCTCCTTCGATCTGAAGCTTGAAAATTTCATTATAATCATCGTTTACACACAGAAAGTGTTTACACACGCCCGAGGAATAGTGTATACGAGAAACGACACGAACTCACGTGTTCTCTTGTTTCCCAAACAGTCCCCATTGAAGAGCTTTGAGATCATGAATGTAGACTGATGCTTGGGGGGCTATTAATCAACCCTTATCCAGCTGATGAGATGCAGTTGACTGTACGGTCTTTCATGAGGTCAGCAAGGTTCGGTTAGCACTAAGTAAAGATACAGAGAAACTAAGAGATGATGATGATGATGATGATGATGATGATGATGATGATGATGATGATGATGATGATGATGATGATGATGATGATGATGATGATGATGATGAGAGTTGATTGCCTTAGTCACCCTTGAGTCAGATTGCCATTTGTTTACAACCAAATTGGTGCTGACAAATCTCTCTCTCTCTCTAAATGAGGTTGGTTGATTGGTCAATTGACAAAAAAAAGCAAAACACCTGTAGTGTTAATAGTGTCATGAATGTGTCCTTAAAATTGAAAACAATAATCTCCAGAAAAACGCTTTAGCGTAACCTGTACCTTCAAAAAAAAAATGTATATAAATCTATATCTATATATCCATATTTGCACAAAACATAAGGACGAATAATACGTATAAAGTGTGCATTACATACTTCGTAGCCAAGGGGTATTCCAGCCCTTATTTACTCCCGATTTTCCTTACTCACATACCTCAACCAATGACGCCCTCTTTCTGCTGCTTTAAAAAAAAAAAAAAAAAAACTGTTATCGCCCTTTTTTTTACTGTCATTCACACAAGTGCACAACTAGTTTTCACATACACACGAATGTATATACGTACAATTTTCATTCGTCCCTTTTACAAATACATACAGTCTGTATACTGCAAACATACATACCTATATTTAGAGGAGTGAATAAACAATTTTGAATACACGCCACCTCCGTTTCGCGACCCTCGAAACTTTTTCACGAAACAAAAGAACCTCATAACCTCCATTTTTACTACTCTCTCAATACACACGTACGAAGAACGCCCTACCACGTGAAAAAATAAAATAAAAAAATAACACTTCCCCTCGGTAGACTTTCCACCGAGTAAAATGATCCCTTAACTTCATTTACTTCCTTAAACTTTTCCTTCCGCAAAAGCTAGCACATTCGATTTCTAAATTGACACATATACATTGCAGGAATTATTAATAATTGTTTTTTTTTCACTCCTACACAGTCCTCATGAACTTTTAGGAGCTTCAAACAGGGGAGAAATACGACATTATTTTTCATTAATGTCATCGCGTACCTTCGATCGGTCGTAATTAATTTAAATTTCATTTAAATACATGTCCAACTGCCAGTAGCAATTTTGTCGGAATGAAAATATATTTCTGTTTGCCCGAATGTTTTTATTAGAAATTCCAGACACTTGTCGACGCCATTTGAAGTCATTTGAGAAACATTGGTTCCAAGAGGGGACAGACGAAATCTGAACTTATGTGATATTGAACTTGTCGAAGTAACATGTGTATATGTCTACATATATACGAGAAAGCGACGAATATCGAGTGGCCATTCGTCGCCTAAGTCCTTCACGAAAGGGCGATCAAGAGAGAAAGAGAGAGAGAGAGAGAAGATGGACAAAAAGTACAGATCGCTACTTTGGCAAGAAAGATAGCCGAGGGCAACTTCGCTCGCAACTTTAGATTGAGTTCACGATGTTTTCGTCGACGACGAAAAGGCTTGGAAAACTCGTCATGAAAATGTACGTCGTACTGGCGTTCACCATAGGCAAACGGCTTATGTCCGTTTATCGTCTAATATACGTGGACCAAAAACCTTCAAACGACCGAAATATCACGACTTGTTTGTCCTTTTTTTTATTTATTCTATGTTTATTAACGTATGTGGATTGTATTACACGACAACTAGAAAAGCTTCGTCGTTGATGTACAAAATCCGACTAGAATTTCGAATTGGGACCACATCAGAGTCTGTTGAAAATCAGATGAGGTTCAAATCAGGACGTCAAGTTTTTCCCAATCAGGTTCTGTGGAAGATTATCTCATCAGGCTCTGGTCAGGCGTTTTGCGTGATTGGGTCTGATGAGAGCCTGGCCTTGCAGGACTGAATATATTTTTCACCATAAGGGATTCTGACTTGGTCCTGATAATACTTAGATCAGTTGAATGTTCATAAAATCTGATTATACAGAATTGATCCTCATTTGACCCAGATCAATCAAACCTTGACGAACTTGGATATTTTTCATCTCTGATTATCTTGATCCGGTTCTTCCATCAACTAGATCAGATGAACTTTGCTATTCTTAAAATTGACGACATTCAGACATCCAGTTCTGGTCCTGCCATCATTCCGATCAGGCAAAACTTCCTGAACTTGAATTAGTCTTATCTCTGGTTATTCTGACCTGGTCCTGAATGAATGATGATGAGGTAAACCTTGTCATAGTTAATTATTATTTTCTATATTTGGGTATCCGAACCCAAAAAGTCCGGTTAGGTTAAATTTTATCTTTGATGACTCTGTCCTTGTCCTGAATGAAACCTAATTAGGTAAACCTTGCCATACTCAAATTAATTTGAATTAATTAAATTAAATTTATTTTTGAATTAATTTCAAACCCGGTCTTGACAGAGACTCGGTTTGGTTGAGACCCAAATCTGTCGAGACCCAAATTTTGTCGAAAAAAAGATAATTACAGCATTTTAGACATTGGCGCGATCGGAGACTCGTACGAGGCTCAAATAGGGGTTGCGATTTTTTTCCCTTTTCGTTTCATTGTTTCTGTATTTGGATCGAAACAGGGTAATTGAATATTTTATGATCAGTGAGCGATAATGAGGGTTAGAATTCTCTTGACCAACAAAATGACTGTACGAAACATGAGAATAAAGAAATAGGGAGAAAGAAAGAAATCCCAAAGAGAAGGATGAAAACAGAAAGGGATGAAAAGAGGTAGAGGGGTTAAGGCCAACGGGACAACGAAGGACGTCGTGGATAGGTATCTTAACGATCGTGTCTGAGGCGAGCTACATTGGGCGTGAAATAAGGTGCCTTTGTTCAGGAGAGGGGTTGCTTTCTTCAAACTTACCCCCTCGCTTCCTTCATCTACTCTCTCTCAGCCTTTTCCTTCCCAGTGTCCTGCTGTGTATAATGTTTATGTACTTCTTTATATATGTACATACATAACCCCTTAATATATATATCGTCATATTCACGCTTCTCTCAGACACCCCTGCAGACTACTGCTTTTCTCTTTACCCTCTTCCAACCAAGATTCCATCAACCCCTCTTTCCTATTTTCCAGCCACACCATTCATTAACATCTCTGTCTCGGTCTCTCTCTCTCTCCCTCTCTCTCTCTCTCTTGTTCTTATGCTTTTCCACGATGTATACTTGTCTTTCTCTGCCAATATGCAGTTCCATTAAGATCTATTCTTATCGTATGACTTCATTATCATTGTTGGTTCTGATGAGAAGCCGATCAAATGCAGTTTCATTCCCCTTTGTATCGAACGCCATATTTAATCTCTCGCTATCCTCCTCTATATATCTCGCTTTTCGATCGAACAAAGGCCACAATTGTGTTGCCATAAATAGCACCATCATCTACTAATATTATTTTCTTGAATTTTCGATTTTTTGGTGTTCATTATTATGTTCGAATATAAACTCATTTTTCGAAATATCTCTTCTGGAAAAGTTGGAATCAATCATAAAAATCAATGTGAAGATTTCACTGTGAATTTTTTTTTTTTTTTATGTTTCTTATTTAGAAATTGAATTTTCGTCGACTAATCGATTTGATTACATTATTTGAATGAAAAAAAAAATGTTAAGTTAACTTTTTTGTTTTTTTTTTGTTTCAAGTCAATTTAACATCAAATGTTCCATGTATCTGTATATATATCTCGGTAAGATTTCAAGAGGCGATATAGCATGAAAAGAGAAAGAGAGAAAAAGAAGGGTAGCACGCCAACTGCCACAGAGCATTGCCAGCCACCTCGTTTTCGCTGTAACGCTGTAAAAAGGGGTGCGAAAAAGTCTCTCGCGGGAAAAACGGAGAGAAACAGAAGGGGAATACGGTCTACCGGTTAAAACCAAGTCCCACATTTTCCTTTTCAAATTCTATCCTTCTCTAAACTTAAACTCTCTCATTTGGTCTCACTCTTCTTTATTTTATTTACAGGGTGTCCGGACTGTTCTAACTTGAGAAGTTTAATTTAGAACTTATTTCAAAATAATGAATTCCTATTTGAGATTACAAAATGAAACTTTTTGACTTTTCATAAATAACGATTACCACGTGTAAACGGATTTTTCTTTGAATCATGTTTTTTACTTATTCTATTTCCATTTTTTTATCTCCCCAAACTCTAAGAAAATCTCTTATCATGGCTAAGGACCACCCAACCAAGTATTGACCTCTCTCGAGACTGCTTAACATTGCTCATGACTGAAACGTTACATTTATTTATTTTGAAAGTTAATTTTTTGCTATAATTTAATGATTTGTGCTTGAAAAAATAAACAAAATACTCACCTCACGGTTTTTGTTTTTATTATTGATAGATTTTTTGTTTTTTGTTTTGCTATGTTATATTTATTCTCGGAACACCTTGTAGATACCACGACATACTCTCAATTTTTGTACGTATACATATACAAATATATAAATGAAGGAAAATGGAGGGTACCATCAGGGACTGTATTACACTTTATTCAAATGAATTCATTTCGTAGTGAGAATTCCGTTACAAGGGAAACATAGGAAGGGTAGAAAGTTGAGGGTGAATAGAGTGTACCAAGGGTACACACAGAAGGAAGTATTCTCACGAAGGAGAATCGGGATAGAATCTCGTAACAGGACAAAACCCCTTCTCTCGTCACGTATAATTCCTATATCCGACGAAATCACTTGGTGCTGCCTCGTGTGTTCGTGTATACACAACGACGATGATACAGACATTTGAATAAATGGCGTGAAATTCTCTCGTCTGACCTATTAATGTCAAAAATCGTGTATTTTCAACGAACAAACGTTCCCCATTTTCCTAGTGAAATAATCCACGCTATGCTCAGACGGAATAACGAGATTCAAATTCTTCGCCACATATTTATAATGCTGTAGGCATTTATATTTTTAATCGTATTTACATTAACGCTCTACAGTCTGGAAATGCATTAATCATTTTTATTTATCGTTCAAATCTCTCTGGTTAGTTTTTGAATACTCGAGTATAATTTCCGAAATAATCTTATAATTTTAACTTTTACATTTTTTTAGAAATGTGAAAACATGTGAGCTTTTGGAAAAAATGTTCAACATGAAGCTCACAGTTATAATAATCACCTTCTTCATATTCAGTACATTGTATCACTTTGTCACTGTATCTCCGAAACTAAATGGTCGAAATTCCTAATTTTTTAGACAAGCTTCGTCATGTTTCTCTGCAATTGAGCAAAAAATGTTGCACGCGGTTTTCTAATTATGCCTCGAATGTATGCTGAACATTTGAAAAAAAAATGGTAGAAAACTCTTCGGCGAGACTACTACCTTAAAGAGGTTTTTTTCTTTTTCAATCGAACTTTCGTTTTCGTTGATATTGTCTGAAATTTCAATATTTCGATAACTCCATAGAAATGGCGGTGTCACTTTTTTTTGTTCAAAATTGAGACCAATAAATGTGCTCATTCGATTTGTTGTCGAGTCTCCTCTAAAATGACGCTCAGTCCACCAAATGATATCCAATTTTTTATCTCCGGTTAGTTTGTTAAGTTGACGAGGAATGAATAAAAATTCTTTATATTCTAATTCCCATTGTTTTTCCTATGGCAGAAACAATTGATATGATAATCTGAAAACAAAATTGTTATAAGTATTAAAGGCAAAACGAAGGAGCCAGACTGCTCTGGATAGATTTTTTCTTATCTCAAGAGCTTTTTTCCCATTTAAACCATCCAGGCGTACTAGAATCTTTTCATGTGAAAATACATTCATCCACGTTTATCTAAAGTGCGGGTGGAGAAAAAAATTGTATGTGTGTAGTAAATGGCGAGAAGATGCGATGCATCCATCTCAGCGTTTGTTCATCCATCGTCTCCCTCTTTTCCTCCCCTTCGCCCTATTGTTCAGCATTATTTCTCTCTCTTCCAATCCCGTCCTCCCCAATCCTTTTTTTCAGCCCTATTTTTGTCTTCTTAAATTTTTCAAGCCCCTCTCCCTCTTGCAATCCCTATTTTACTCTGTGTTTAAATTTCTTCCTCCCCCTTTTTTATTCTTCGACCCAATTTCTCTTTTCCAAAATTGGGTCCAAACATTATTGCAAACCGATGTCTCCTTCCTTCAGTTCTCCTTCCTCTCCTTCAAATACTTTTCAACCCTATTTTCTCTCATTTTAAATTTTCAAAGAGATGCTATTTTTTTCACCCTTTTAACATCTCTTTTGTACTCCTTTTGTCATTATTTTTTCTTTACCATCTCACTCTCCAAGTCTCGTACAATTTTCTCACCATTTCCCACCCTTTTACACTCATGTCTTTCTTTTTTTCCCTTTTATTTTATTTCGTCTTCTTCCTTTTTCGTACCCCTTCCATTTTTTGTCACTTACAACATTTCTTCGTTTTCTCTCATTTGTTTCATTCAATTTTTCCCATGCTTCCCATGAGTGTTCATAAAATCATATTGGGCCGAAATAATTCAAAAAAATTGCAATTCAGGTCCATTTATTCATATCCACTTTAAATCTTTATCTCTAAACACACGACAATCCTCTCTCATCCTTTCACCTACACCAAGCTTCATCCTCTCCACCTTTTGCTCTACTTAACTTCTTGTACTGCAACCCCCCCTTCACCCTTCCTCCCTTCGTGAAAGGATTACGTGGATTACACATGTACGTGAACCGTTCTACGTCAGTAAATTATACACGATTACTAATGAATTCCGATTCGGGATACGTGCGAACCTCTCTCACAACTTATAATCCCGAATTATAATCCAACAAGTGTTCGGTCACTATGTGTTCAAAAAGTAATATTATTTATGGACGTACATTCAGTCATGGTTGGGAGATCATCAAAACAAATTTAAAAAAACGAATAACGATAAGTAAAAAAATCGGAAATAACAAATGTTTTATTTTTTTTAATGATTCAGGAAAATAGCTGTATTTTTGTGTCTTTTTGAAATTGGAACCCGAGCTACCCGAGCTCAATTGCTTTGTTTTCGAAGGATCTTTAAACTGGTATTTTGTATTTTTATTTAGCGGCATATTTCAGTTACCGGTGAATTTTGAAAGATTGACATGGTATCGATAATTTGATTTTTTGGTTTTGATCAAGTCGGTCAATCAGTTAAACAGATTTCAGCGAGGTCAATACATGGTTGGGTGGCCGCTTTGCCATGAACCTGCTAGTGCATTAATTTGAAAAAAATAAAAGCAAAATGAGATATTTTAATATTCCATAAGAAGCAATTTCCTACAGAATTTTTTAAGGGAATATCATTAAAATTCTTAATTTTTTAAATTATTTACTATTTTATATACAAATCCAGTTGAACAATTGAAATGTTTGTAAACAATTCAAATCGAAATTTTTTTTTTTTCATGTTCACGAAAATTGAATAAATTAATATTTATAAAAAATGCATTAAACTGAAGAAAATTGAGGAAATATCAGTTTTTGATATGAACTTATTAATATTCGGTACTGCATGAAGCAACACTTATTTCAAAAGGGCATGAAAACGTCTTAAGTTTGTTTTCGTCCTTTCGAGACAACGATAGTGAATTGGTCATTTGTATTCTCATGAGAATTCGAGCCACACGGGGGAAATGTTTGTTCAATGTTTCACGTCCCACATATGCTCGAGATCCACACGCATTTGGCAACGCAAGGGAAATTCTAGGGCGAATCCAGACTCACATCAGTTTCGACCAAAATTGTACCTGGAACGAGAAATTTTCGCTCTCCAGTTTCCCAACATGTTTTCCCTTCCCTTTGCACAAGCACCAGAATATTATTAGCTACAGAGAATCGACTGACCCTGTTTTGTTGCCATAACCACTTGGTTACCGTGCTCCATACACGAGCACCAAATATACTCGTTCCATTTAATCCAAGACAGTGTAATTTTGAAGCAAACCTGTTTCATGTCGATTCCTTTGTAACATTAAACGATACTGATGTGATTAATTTTGTCGATACTTATTTCGAGAAAATTATATCATATTTCATTTACAAATAAATAACATTTTTTTCGGGTTTTTTAAATAATAAATTTCAACCTGGAACTAATTTTCATTTCCATAAAAGAATTTGCCAAAAAAAAATTTCTGCTATTCATATCGTCAGCGATACCCAAAAATAAATTTGTAAAAGTTGCTATAGTTTTTATTAATTTTTAGTTCATATAAATATATAATGCATTAATGATAAATTTATTTTTTACGGATTCGCATACAATATTAGAATATTTTCATTTTATTTCTGACTTCAAAACTTCACGGATGCTTTAAAAATGTAAATAGATTAGAAAGTGCGGGTTCTTCATTTGAAGGGAATTTGAAAACAAATACAAAATTTTATTTCTTTTCATATTATTGATAACAAACCCAAATTAAAGTTTAAAAAACCACCATATAACTCGTCGCCGTTTACCAAAGAAATTTTTTTATTTCCAAAATATCACATTTTGATCTCCACATAAATCAAAACAAAACTTTTTGTCAAATATTTCTTCTCAATTGGTTAATCAGTGATAAGCCTCAATCGACAATTTATTTGAACATTGCAAATGTAACCCAAGGTGCGACTATGTTGAAAATTTGATAATGATCTAAATTTTGTTGCCACGAAAAGTTTCTTGAGTGCTGCAAGTGGGAAATATGATCGAAATCAAATTCCGTAGACGACAAAAATCATTCTCACCGCTCACGTACCGTTTAGGTTTAATAATGAAATTTCAGATATGAAAATTTGAAACGACTCGTCGACACTTCATCTGAAAAGCCAGACGTTTACCGTGCAGCATGAGGAATCGGAAGTAGAAAAGTGTAAAAAAAAAATAATAATAATAACAATTCAATTCCGCGTTACTACCTTAATGAGATTCCGTAGGAGCCTTATAGAACAGGGGAGTTTTCAATTTCATGTAAATCGGTGACTCGGGAGTCAGAAGAAAAAAGAAAAAGAAGGAAGAACGAGAATAAAAAATATGCAGAAAGGATATGTGTGGGAAAAAAGGGACTGAAGGATCGTGCAAGTGTTTCCTTGGTGTGTGTCAATGTAATCAAAAAAAACATAATTTACGCATTTTTGCAATTAAATTTTAACAATTTTATTCACACGCTGTAGTATCGTTGTTAATGCAACTGTGATATTAAGGGAGTAGTCTCACAAAAGACCTTTTTACAGAACTTTTCAAAATTTTGAGCATAAATTTAAGACACCATAAAGAAACCACGTACAAAATTTCAACGGGATTCAATGTTCTGTATTCGAAATATTGCAAATCAAAGATTGCACAGTTTTTCACGAGTTCTTCTGGGGAGCATGTAAAAAAATTCACATTTCACGAAATAACTCTAAAACTTTCCTACAGCCAGATTTTATTCGTTTTTTTCTAAATTACAGACGAACATGTGAGGAAGTTTGTCTAAAAAGAATTAATCTTTACCATTTAGTTTCGAAAATACAGCGACGTGAAAGACAACCTATAATGAAATACGATATTCTTTATCGATTCATGAAACTTATTGTGACAATTTTTCTATCCGAGACTGAAACCCCAGTCACCGCTTATCTCTTTGTTTCCGAATTATCTCTGAATTGCCAATTTACGTTTTCATTTATCTGCATTTTTGAAATATTCGTGTATTTTTAAAGTTTGAAATGGTATAAAAAATAAGATTTTTTTTTGCATTTTTATAAATAACGCTTTATCGGAATTATTTCCACTGAATTTGTTTATATTTATTTTATGATTTTTTTCCGATTTATAATAAAAGTTTCTACAAATATATATGTGCGATTCATACATTTTTCATATACAGACTTGCAGGGTTGTCGTTATTAAAATACTCATATCACGGTCGAAATCCCAGGAGAAAAAAAATATTCCACGAAATTTCATATTTCTCACGTATCTCGAGCCTCTTCCTCCATGACGAAATAATAATAATAATAATAATAATAATAATAATAATAATAATAATAACTGTAATAAGAACTCACAGGAAAAGGTGAAAAAAATGTTTTTCATTTTAATTTGACTACACATCCGTCGGGAAATCTACTGGCAACTTTTTTGGCTTCCTTCACGAAGGCACCTTCATTTTATTTATTCATTATTGTTCATGAATACTTTGTTTCTATTTACGATTTGTTCAGAAATATTTTTTTTCGTTAAACTAACATTAATTTTTCGATTTTCTTGTACATCGTTTTGACATTGAAAATTATTTTGAGTTCCTTGCCATAAAAACAAAACTCATAGTGATGTCGAATGATGACTAATGTGACTTTTTTTTAAATCACAGGACTTTTCTTGAAAAATTTTACTGAACTTTTCGGTTCATATACACGATAGTGTAAAGTTTTCGAAATTTCCTCATGAAGATGCAACGAAAATACAAAATTATATATTTTTTAAATTTTCATAACAATAATCAATGGACTACTGTTACTAAATGGTTGGTGAGGTTCCAAATTTCTAGAATCTTAGAAGCGTACTCAATGAATTATTGAATTAATCGTGAGTGAAAAAACGTTCAAGCTAGGACCCAAAAGTTTAATTTGAAAGAACATTCATTTGTAATTTATTCACGACTTTGAAACAAGAAGTCAAAATTCACGTTCTCTATGCGCATCAAGATCGGGAGTCGAAATTTGTCTTCGGATATTCACGCTGATCGAGTCATTTGCGTACGTGAGCCAGCAATTTGTGGATACGTGGTGAGAGAAATAGAGAAAGGGGCGGAAGAGACGGAAAGAGAAAGAGAAAGAGAGAGAGAAAGAGAATTGCGAATATAGGTTGGCTCGAAATCGAGACTTATACTGTTCGTGATCGTCGAGCTGCATCTCGATCAACGTTCCGCATAAGAATTCTCCTTGAATGTGTAGTTTTCCCTGAAGAAAAGTCATCGAGCAAGATGAACAAGAACAAACAACAAAACGAAAACTTGGTTGTTTGTCAAGAGACGAATAAACAACAGGCGAAGCAAAACGAAAGGTTGCAAAAAAAATCATTCTAAACGTGAATTTTCATGAATTTTTTGTGAACGCTTACTTTTCGTTGGTACACTTGAATTTCTCAACAATCCCTCCCTCCATCTGTTTTTATTGGAAAAAAACAGAAGTAGAGCTTTAACATATCTTTTGATATATGGGTATAATGAATAATGTAAAAATATCGAATGAAATGTTTCCCAAAAATTATTGAAAATTCAATTTTTTTTTAAAGTAAGCATTTTACTGAAACAATCATAATTTTGTCAATTTTTGATATTTTTGAGTTAGAATCGAGAATCTACTCCTTAAAATACCTATTTTTCGAAAAATAACCAAGAATACAACGTTATGACGAGATTTCCAAAAAATCGTATTTATTTGAGTACCAGTTTACTTTTGATAAAGAAAAAAAATGTTATTTTTGGTGAATAAGCGTTGGCAGTCCTCGAGAATATTTCTGGGGTGGGGATAATGACGCCAAAAAATAAATCCGGATCGAAACGACTCAGTGTATCAACGAAATGTTGCAAAAAAATTGACTCAAAGTCCTTAATTTTTTAATTGCAGAAAATTTTCAGATTTTTTGTAATTTATTAAATTAACGAGTCCTTTCAGATTTCGAAAAATATTGATTATACAAAAACTAAAAGAAGTTGCCCATGTAAAAAAATGTACCCTGTATATTTTCGAGTTGGTCACCGAGATTCCTGAGTAAGGAAAAAAGTCGAATGTGACCACAGCCGGACACGTAATTCCGCTCGTATTCCTCTGGACAATGAAATTTCCTCAACGAACTCTACTGGCTGTGGGATCCATTTAATGTGGCTAATCCTACGAAGTGCATTTCCTTTCTCTTTGTGCACCTTCGGCGTCATCGGAAAGGCTCGGGGATAAGAGTAAAAGCGAATAAGAGTATAGAATAAAATATAAAGTTTTTAACCACAGATTTACAGAGAAAAAGAAATGAAAAAGGAAAAAAAAGGATCAAAGTTGGGTGAGAGGTAAAAAGCACAGAAAAGCTGCCAGTCAAAAAGTTTATAATTAGTCAGACATGTGAGGGTGTCAAAAAAATTTGAAGAACGAATAAAGAAGAAAAAAGCAGAAAGAAAGAGAATGCAATGAAGGATGAAAATGTAAAAAAAAAGTAGTAGTTTTCAGTGGAAAAAGAGATTTTTTCGTCAGACAAGTTCAAATATTGAAAAAAAGTACAATGCTTTGGTAAAAAAGGGCAGAAAGAGGAATAGGAACAGAAAAAAAGACAATTGGAAAGGGAAGAAAAATATATTTAAAAAGGAGTAACCGTGTATGGTAGAAAAAGGGAGATTTAGTCAGACATGTACATGTATAGAAAAAAAAAGCCTTGGACGAAGAGAGAGCAGGGAGGGAGAAAGAGTAAAGAAAAATCCTGCCGCTGCTGCATTGATATTCAACGGACTTGCCTGGATTTCATTTATATGCTAAGCTCCGCCTCGTGCATTTTTCGTTTCGCGTTTAGGACTCGCTCGCTGAGATTCATGTTTCGAAACGAACAGCTATATATGTGTAGAGGCTCTCTCACAAAATGTGGGGCGATTTTTTTAGTTCAGAATATTTTTCCCAAGCTTTTACATCACGTACCCTCGAATCTCAATAAAAATAATCAAGCACGTCGAAAAAAAAAAAAATTCTTGCAACCACCAATTAAACTAGTAGCCTCGAGCTACGTGTTAACCAAAAGTAACTTTACATTTTTTTCATCAACTTTTTCCGTCGACCTTTTTCGAATTTTACTCGATTTTCATCCTTATCTTGTAAGAGAATAATATTTTTGTCGGGCTGCAAGGACAGAACATTTTGAATCCAATACAAAGTCTCCAATTGAAAGTAAAAAATAAAAAATAAAAAAATCACATTAGAAAGAAAGGTTTATACAAAGTTTTCTAAACAAACGTACAAAAGTCTTCTGTACATTTGTGTAAATGCAAAAAGCAATGTACAAAAATGCTCTTTAAGGATTTAGCATACTTGGTGGAAAAATATTATCGTGTCTGACTAATATTGACTGTGACTACTTCCTCCCTTACATCTTTTTATAATTTGTAATCTGGCTTCATTATGCTAAAATTATAAAATATTTATACGTCTCTTTTTACGATGATGAAAAAATATGTAAAGCACGTTATAAAGAAAAAGTCACCACCACTTCCTTCAAATTGCCGCTAAAAAATAACCGATTCGGAAAAATGTCTTATTTCGCATAGAAGAGCCTTTGTATCCATGTATACGGATAGAAAAGGCCTCGTTGTTGGTTGGGCTCGACGATTATTCCTCGTGCCCACAAGTAAAGAGCTCCCGTACATCCGAGGGAGCTTTTTCGTGCAAGCTTTTTATGAGAGAGAGAGAAAGGGAGGGAGGAGAGTGCCACAGCATCCCCTCGTCTAATTTTTTTTTCTCTCTCTCTCTCGCTCTCTCTGTTTCGTGCGTCGTCGCGCTCTTTACGTTTGAGTTATCCTCATTTTTACCATGTTGTTCCTTCTTTCTTCTCTTCCTTTCCTCTTGTTTTTACTACAAATTACCCAACCACACAGGGGCTTGAATTTTTTTTTTCATCCCCCTTTCATCCTCCCCTCTCTACATCGTTTCTTTTCGCGTTCGCTTGTACGCTTTCTCGTGTTTTATTTATTCCCAAGTTCTTTTTTTTTTGTCTCCTAAACGAAGAACGTTATCGGAAAAAATGTTGACGTTAAATGAGACAGGGGAGGATTTTCTTGACGTTGCAATTAAAGCTTCATCGCGCTAATTTTCCTTTTTCTACACATTTCTCTTTTTCTTTTCTTTTTTTCTTCTTCTTGCTCTCATTTCTTCTCTCTTTTTATGCATGTTTCTCGTATAATTAAGCGTTCCGAGTGCCGCGACAAACGACAGGTAAACGAGGTCGTTAATTCGCGAAGCGATCTCTATTTCTCTCCTCCTCTCTCTCTCTCTTTCTCTCGCCACGCATGTGTTATACACTTTCTCTCAAAACACACACCAGGTATTACATTATATCAGATATTCTTCTCCGCTTAGGAGGACAGTTAATGAGAAATTCCATGTAAAATGAAACATTTTGACCTAATTAATTTCCGAGTTTTGCCAATTGCACTTTTTTTTTTGCTATTTGTTTATTTCAAAAAACAAGTTTCTTAAGAAAATCGGAAAAATTGATAAACTCAAAAAATTTTAATTTCACGAAATTGCAGCACGTTTAATGAAGTATTGAATTTTATTTTCTTGAACAATTTTTTTTTAGTGAATTTCATTTACGAAACAACTATGAAACTTAATTTACATCCGATAACTAGAAAATCACGAGACAACCGAAAAATTAAGGATATCGTGATTTTAAATCATTTGAAAACGAGAAAGGGTATACACAGGAATAATGAAAAATAAAAAAATTAATCATTTGAGTTCGAAAAATCAAAAGTGCAATTCGGATTGCATTCAAATTCGAAATACAACCGACATAAAAGATGCCAATTTTTATGATTTTTTCTTTCAATTATTGAAATTCAATCCACAGTCCGGTTTTTTTCATCTATTCAAATGAATCGTCTGGTGCATAAAGAATTTTTTTAATGTTTGACTTTTAAATTCTCTATGATTTTATTGGACACTCGAAAATGGTGCCAAAAAAAATATCGTCCGATGGTGGATGATCCTCCTGCTCTAAAAATCCTTTGAAAATTACCAAAATGGCGACCACTCCAAAATAATATGTCAAATTGGGCATTTTTTTCAACAGTTCTTCGTTCAAAAACCTGAAATTTCGAAATAAAAAACAATAAGCTTCCATTCAGCCCGTTAAGGAGTTTCTTGAAAAATGATGTGTTAAATTTTGAAAAACTGTTCGTTACCAATGGACGACCTCTAGGTTGTAGTGAACCAAAAAATCCGAATTTCAAGACCAAAATTTGACAGAGTGTTTGTGAAATGCAAAATCTTGTAAATTTCATACTGAAAATGTCCCTGCAACGTATTGTGAAAACGTTCCATTGCTTTGTTTATGCTCTTACAAGTTTGAGAGATCCTGCAAATATTTCGGACCTCTATTCGGTATTGAATTTCCTATATGCGTTCAAATTTATTACTCAAAGTTGGAAGGGCGTATTTCACATAATTTAATACGCTTGATTACCTGGGATATGCCCTTAAAACTATTGGAAATTGCATGGTACACAAATTCATGAGAAGTATATTATTTTGGGTGTCAGCATGTCTCTGTATATTTCGTGTAAGCAACACGAAATTGGACCTTAACGAAGAGGACGAAACGCTTGCGAAGAGCAAAAGGTCATTCTCTCAACTTGCTCGATGCCTAGTGCCATCCGAGTGGTCTCATTAGCTTCGTTAATTGAGTTTTCTTGCTCCCCCTTTCTCTCTCTTTCTCATTGTCTTCTTCCATTTCCCTTTTATTTCATCTCAACAGCTTCTCACATATCGTCTACATTACAAAAGATTTTACTACTAAATAAAGGGTACATACGACTATATTATCAAAAGTACTAGAGTGAGTAGGATTATTTTTCAAATACCAACAAACTGAATTGTTTTATCTACGATATGATATAAAAATGGCAAAAAAAAAAAAAAAAAAAAAAACGTATTGAAAGTATCTTGATTCGAAATATTTCTAGGAATCGGACATATGAATGAGTAATTTTGAGTCCATGTCAAAATTTCGAAAATTCAAAACAAATTTATCAACGCTTACGAACGATCCAAGGAAGGTTGTTAAAAAAAAATCTCAGTAAGAAAAAGTGTAAACGAGGACGTTAAAATATTAAATGTGAACTCCACGAATGATAATTAAAAGAAAAATGAACAAGAGTGTGATTAAAAAAAACTTGACAAACCCAGAAAAAATGGTTATCCAATTGTGACAATTTTTCTTCCAAGTCGAGTAACGATAGGATCGAGAAGTTAACATTTAAGTGAAAGGTAAACCAGCCCTTGTGGCCAGGGGTGAAAAATATTAAGCTTTCGTATACAGGAGCAAAAGAAGGCACTTGGAAGATTAAAAAAAAAAAAGTTCGTCCGTTTGGTTTTAAAAAGGTTTTAACGTTTCTCGAACTCGGACCACGTGACTTATGAGGAGGTCGTGCCCGAGGTCGACCTTACAAGGGATGAAGAAGAAAAAAAACTTTTCTTCGAGCCATGGAAAAGTGCGTGGGCGAGGGCGAGACTCTGGAGGGTTGAGCTTCGGGAAATGAAAAAAAAAAATCGTCTCGGATCGCGATAGGGGTGGGGGATGGTTTCTCGCTGAGCTCCTCGTGTATAACACGTGTCGCTCGCGGTCTGTCCTCGTAAAGTTTCCCTTCCTTCCTGCCTTCTTTTCTTCTTTCGTTTCCCTCACTCTTCTAACCTCCAAATCGAATCACCTTGTGCCACGAAGATTCCCTCTCTTTCCTCGTGTCCTACACGGCAGCTGGGATGCCTTTTATGACAAAAAACCCTATTTTACACCCGAACTCCAGACTCGTGGTTAAAATAACTAAGTTGACAAAAAAAATATGCTTTCTATCGACTTCAACCGTTGCCGGAACGTTTTTCCGTAATTACGCAGTTAGATCACTTTTCCAAAAAATGATGAATTTTTTTTCACAAAGTGGTTTTTTTTTTTTTTTTTTAATTATTGATAATGAAACATCAACCGTTTCAGCCATCGTGAGACTTTTGGTAATAGTCTCGCCACAATCATGATCAAAAGTTAAGTCTCCGGTTAAACTTTTAAAGCTTGAATATAAATTGAGGAATAATCTAATCATGTTAGTTGTTATATATCATCAAAATGTAAAAACATGTTACACTTCGGAATAATAAATATCTAATATGAAGTTTAGAGTTTGAGAAATAAACGCCTGTATCTTAGAAACTTAAGGTCCAAAATTCTTGGTTCAAGTTCCCAAAAACCGTTTGTGTCAATTGGACAAATCACAGTGAAATGTCTTTGAATATTAAAATTTATATTACAATTTCTCTTTGCCTTGCAATCAGGCTTAATCTTTCAAACAAATTTCTTGAAAAATTCTCGAAATTTGTAATAAATTGCTCAAAAAATGAAATTCGCAATAAACAAACATAACGTGTATAATAAAAATAAGGAAATAAATTTTTTCATACTACACATTCATCAAATTCCACTAAATAAAGGTTGTTATTAATTCATGTGGACAATGAAAATGGAATAGTCATAAATTTTCCAATTATTATAGGCCATTATTTACCTACTTCCCTAAATGGGGTCAAACATAAGAATAAAAAAAGGTAAACATTGATTATTTCGTCACGATAATCGTGCCTAACAAATCTTATTATATTTCATATAATAATAACAGTAAAAGGTGTACAGCGTGTAAAATCCGTAAAATATGATCGATCGAAATGAAAGAATGATACAAAAAAGTTAAGATTAATCTTTGCTGACGTAAAACTTGAGGCAAATACAAGCGACTGAAAAATTGTAGGAAATGGAGATTTTCGGGGGTTGGCACAAATTCTACGAGTCTTTTATCCAAAAATACAAATGTAAATATACGTGAGCGTGTAATTTTAGTGGCAAGTGGAACACGAAAGACATGTAAATCTTGAGGGGACAGAGAGGTTGACCGGAAACGAGAATAAGGAACAAATGTATACAATTGTATATATACGTGCGCAAGCGTTCTTGCCGAATAATCATACATGGCCAACGACCCACACTTAACCTTTTGACCCTCCACCAAATGAATTTTACAAACGTTCGAAATATCCTCTCTTTATAACGTATAAACGTTTATTTTTGTATTGAAAGCTTTTTAAAATTCTTCGATTAAGACGAATTAACAATTTTTTATATGTCACGAACGTCACTGGAACAAAACAGACATTTTTGTGACAAAAATCCTATTGTCAGAAAACTGTCATACAAAAACTACCATCACAGCTCTTTTAATCGTTTTGTTTTCTTAATTAAATTAATCAATTTTCATTGACAACAGTGGGTCTTCGGATGAAAAATAGAATAAAATCTATCGATACTTTTTTTCAATACAAACAAAATTTACTGAAATTCATCCTATTTTCACCAACTCGACGATAGAGTAAACCCTTAATTTTCATCCAATATCGTGTAGAACAGATTGTCAAAATTTCAATATTGACGTTTTGGACACCCTGTATGATGACTTTTTTTTGTTTCTAAATATATACATAAAAATATATCTGTATATATTTAGATAAAGAGTAAGACAGGAAGCATACATACTCGAGGAGTATGTCAGGCAACTCGACAAGAGACTCTCCTCTCTCCACGTGCTTTATACAAGGAGAATGGTATTTTTTTTTTTTTTCTGTAAAGCTACCAAAGAGCCAAAAGATCGTGTACCTATAGAGAGCCCTTTTCCTCCAAGCGATAGACGCAGTTCTGATAAAAAGCTTGAAGCCAAAACTCTTCTTGAAGCCAAAGATCCTACGAAGAGAGTGAGAGAGGGAGATGGAGAGGGGGGAGAGGAACGACCTCAGCTTTTCACGAATAAACCCTCTTCGGATTATCGATCTTCCATAGAATACTTGCATACTACATTTGGAGGCAAGAAGCGCCATTGCTTTTTCGAGAAATTATTGCTGAAATGGCTCTTGCTCCCTCATCCAGTTCTTTATGGAGAAGAGGTCAAAAGTTCAGGAGATTATTCAAGAATCGAAAAAAATAAGAGATTTATCATTTACTGAGATTCTACTTTACTCGATTACCAACTTAAAATATAAATTTCAGCGAATTCTATTTATGAAATTTATTCAAATTGTTATTCCGTGAAAGATTTTTATTTACTTTTTCTTTTACTTTGTTGTGATCGATTTTTTCGTAAATCAAAAGAAATCTTGAATCGTAGGAAATCATTTGCAGCAACTCTTTTTTTCATTTATATAGTTACTGAAAAAATATAATGAAAAATTTCGTGTTGTTCCAATTCAAAATGAGAAAAAGACCAGGGTATGAAAAAAAAATTTACAGTGGAAACCTTCTTTCACAAAATGTACATTGTGTACAATATTTCAACAACAGTATACACTGCATTTATCAAAACCCTCTGTAAAGTTTATTCGACAAATATTGAACAAAGTTCATTCGAAATCAATTCTACACTCGAATTTATTTTCAGAACCCAAAAAAAAAAAAACAAAACAATACTCATGAATTTGAGTTCCAAACGATAATACGATTTCTTACCACAATAAAATACAAACAATAGTGACACAAGTTTTTTTTAATAGAGAGACAATGCCAACAGCTTGGAATCCAACGAAATCAACCCTTTTTTTTACAGTCACAAACAAGCTGTTTTTTTTTCTGGCATAAATACATACGATTCCCCTCGCACTCCTTCACGATTATTTCTCCGGCCAACCCTCTTTTCATCTATTCTTCAGTCTCGGCGGTGGAATGACCCCAGGCGCTCAATATCTATATATATATTTTTGTTATAGACACATACAAATATATATAAAGACATGTGTATGAAAGTAAACTACGAGCGAGACCGAAAGATCGTTTCAGTGGCTCCGGGATATCTGGCATCGGTAGTATGCACTCGATAAGACTTGGGGAAACCTAAAGAAGTGAAGGGTGGATCGAGAAGGGGCATATAACGTTCGAACTTCATGGGAGAGAGACAGAGAGGGAGAAAGATTTCTTACCGAGTGATATAGTACGAAAAGGAACAGACCAAGTGAGGATAGGGTCGTTGAAAGAGAAAGAGAGAAAAAAACTCGCCTCTGTATCTATATGCAGAGATATAGATATGTATTTTTATTGATTGGTCTGCCTTGCGTTCCATACCAAATTCCTCTGGTAATATCGACCAACGTCCTCGGGGAAGACCGTTCGTCAACAACTGGTATATACATTTTGAGAGATTCCGGGTAAAATACAGCGTTTAAAGCAGGCCAAAAGCATGAAGGTCATTGAACAGGAAATAAATAAAGTTAAGCAGCTTCGGAGAAAGTTAATACTTGGTTGGGTGACCGTTTAGTCATGCACTGGTTTACGTTTCAATCCCTGAGGATGAAACGGTCTTTCTGACAGACAGAGTTTCTGATGGTACTAATTAACTGAAAATCATGAAAAATCAACCGCCATTATCGATCGAGTTTTTCACAGTTTCCTTGCGCCCTTGTGCAAATTCGATAATTTTGTCCATTAGGAAAGATTCTTCGTGGGAAACATTTTGTGTGGTCTCACAGGAACAGGAAGAGGAACAGTGAAGTGGTTAAAAACATGATTTTGAAGTTTGTCTCGTTCGAATGCATAGAAACGTTTTTTTATTCAGGACAGCCGAAAGTTTTTGTGCTGTGTTTGGGTTCCATATTTGAATATTTTTTGTTTAGAGCGTGAAAACGAAATATGGAAAAAATTTATATTCATTCTGAACTCGAATAACATTCTTAAACAAAACTTAAAAAAAAACATTTTCAATTCATTTCACACGAACATCTGACTATCCAAATGGTCAGTACACGGCGACTGGCAATTTTTCAGGGTAGAAAAAAGGTATAGCTGTTGGCACATCGATATACAACAGACAATCACTGAAAGGGTTGCCAATAATCGTGCAACGTTGATATCTTTGAACCGTTAGCAAGTATCGCACGTATTGAAGCACCAAACTCTCGCCCGAGGTTCAACAAAATAATCGACTGTAACTGGCAAAGCTGCAAGAACTTTTTTCTCACAATGGCCATTACGTTGATACACATCTACCTTTCTCGGCTTTTTCTATCCGCGGGTGAACATAAAAAATGCCTTAAGACCTCGATATGATACAGTCGAAGAAAAAAAATAGTAAAAATGATAAAAGAAAGTGGAAGCTGTCAGAAACGAAAATAATCTGATTCTAAATTTTTCAATTCAATCGTCAAAGGCTTCTTTTAGAAAAGGAGAGCAAAAGAAAAAAAGAAAAAATGCATAGAACAGTACTAAGAATATTTACTCAATTTTCAGTTACAAAAAGTTGGTCAAAAGTCAATAAAGTTAAGTCGGTTTGATCAATTAAAAAAATGGTTTCGTATTATAAAGATAGCAATTGACGGTCAGATCGTTGGATTGTTTGTGTCCCTGTCAACGCGTTTGATGGCAAATGTAATTTCGAAAAGAAGGAGAATACCATATTCGTTGGGGTGACTTAACTTATACTTCAAATGCAAAAGTGCAGTTTCTGGACCATAAAAAAAATTCGTATGGATAGGTTTTTCGTTATTTTCATTGTGAGAATCTTCATGAGCACACCTCGAAACATAACCGTGACGGAAGCCTTTTATTTATTTCTCTCATTATTTATAGATTTTTTTACTAATTGTAACAGTGAAAGAAACGTTCCAACAAAGTAAAAACGGTCAATTAATCAATCAAAATGCTGTGATTGCTTAAAAATTGTCTATAAAGATTCCATTTCAACGGAATACTAATATGCAAAAAAATCGATTAACTACACACATAATAATGCAGTGTTTTTTGAGAAAAAAAAAATCATTTTCTACGTTCTCATTCATTTCATAGATGATGCTTTTATCCATACTCGATTGTACTTCAAATCTATTGAGGTTCTCATAATAATGAACCAATTATCAGAAATTCCACACAATTATTCGCGCGAGCATTATCAACCATATAATTGTTATAATTTAAGTTCCGATGTGATATCAAACGATTATTACGAGGAATAATTAATTATTCGAACGTATGGAATCACTAGTAATGAGTGGAATTATACAGTTAATATCAGTATAAATTCAAATTTATAAATAATGAAAACAAATGGTTATTTCTGATGAATAAGTGAATTTCTCATGGGAGTTCAATAAACACAACTCGACTTGGTTCATTTATTTGTTACTTTTAATCTTTTGTTACGCCTCGTAAATATAAGCAGCTTCCTTTTTTTTCATTCGTTATTTTCTACATTTCTCCTTCCCAATCCTCGCGACGTCTCAACAAGACGAATGGGAAATCGATTGCTATGTCGATTCTTTTTTAGTACGTTTTCGCCCATTCTTTCATGGTTTTCTTGTACCGACATGTTTTTTATTTATTTATTTTATTGTGTATTTCACTCGAAGTACTTTCCTATCTATTTCTATAACTGAACGTTCCGAAACGTCCATTATGAACTATCGGACATTAAAGTTCATTTGGCTCTTTCCAGGATTAAAAAAAAAATCATAATAAAAACAAAAAAATTCAAAATAACATTCAAGTACATCGATGAATCTTAAAAAAAGAAAAAATGCATTTATGTAATGCAATTTCTTCGTTAAATTTGCTCAAAATTCAAAATGATTTTACAATAATACAAATTTTCTTAATTTCCATACTGTGTCGTCGGAAAAATCGTAAAAAATTGATGGAAAGGATAAAACGACGGAGGAAAGAAAGCCCTGTGGTACGACTCAATTTCCGAAACTCCCGGACGTTTGCATTTTTTTCTTCTTTCCGGCAAAAAAAAATCGAGCATTTCTGAACCCGTTTTTTTTCATGTTCACGAAACTGAGAGCTTTTTTGCTCCCGGGGTGTCCACGATACTCTTCGGCACCTCAGGGGAGGCAAACACATCGTTCGTCCGAAAACGAGGTGGAAAGAAAGGAGAAAAAATGTTCGAGTTACGAGGACCGAGGGAAAGGAAAACTCGGTGAGGCCAGGGGCAGCAAATACAACGTGTACGCTTTCCAGGCTTTTTGCTCGAGGAAGAGCGACGAAAGTTTCGAAAACAGTTCGACGAAACGCGTATAGAGAGATTTCTCGCGGAAAAGCACACGCACTGGTACACACACGCAGACACACATAAACGAAAGGAAAAGTTGTTGAACGAAGGAAAATGCAGTGGAGCAGTTTCACCAAACATTCAGATTCCTCGAGGGCTGGTTTGTCTGTCTTGTACAATTTTACTACCCTGTTCAAAGGGGAGGCTCATAAAGTGCGGGCATCCATGGAAAACGAGAAATCCTCAACGACTACGACTGTAAACTAAAGTTCACCAACTCAAAATACCTTCGACTCATCTTTTTTCTCCTCTATTTCATATTCACTGCTCTAACTAAACTTTTCCCAGAAATATATGTTGATCTACACTATCTTCACATATATTTGTCTCCATACAACCTCGCGAATGAGGTTTTAAAAAAAAGGAGGTAAAATGGACCAGTAAGAAAAAAACATGAGTTAACTTTCCAAAGGTATGACTTTTATTCAACACTCATTACTCTTGTTGCACCTATTTTTGCTGACAAGTTTCCTGAATAAACATGATCAAACACCTGAGAAAAAGATTTTTTGTGCCAATCGATGGAACCGGAAGAAGGACGATCGTTATGACGTCGCAAACTTTTGAACTTGAATATTTTTTTTTCATTAAATAGCTCGTGCCTTTATGATATCACTTTTCAAAACTGCAATCACACTAACCGTGTCGTTTTTGTGTAATAAAAATGAAAACTGACGGGTTTTTAACGGTGAAAATGTGTCATTTTGTGGAGAACGTTGACCGCAGGTTCAATGGAATAATGAAAAAATGATAACAATTTCAAGTAAACTGAGTTAACTTTGAATCTCTGAACAGAAGTGAAAGAATAAGGATTTCATTTTTATTTTAATCATTATTTTTTTGGTTGGGGTTCCATTTTGCCCCAGGTTCAGACCATTTGGCCAAAGTGTTACTCATGTGTTTATTAAGAGGGTGAAAAGTTTCGAGGGTATGCCTATGGGAGCACGGTTTCTCGACAATCTTAAGAAAAGTGGTTTTTCTTCTATCATTCGAAAGATCCTGTAGATATTACCTTGATACGACGAAATAATACACGGTGGTGAGTCTCATTTCGTCGAGACGAAATTCATGTGTTCTCCAGTCTTTGATATCTCTTGGGAAAATCTTTTTTGTACAAACTATATCTATAGTATTCACATTTGAATACGTGTTGAAATGTGTAAAATTTTCTACCACCTTTCACCTACGATAATATTATCTCTAACCCCTGGAACTTCAACGTGAAACGTGCCATTCGCAAATACGATGAAACTTTCGATATTCGCTGCGTCTGCCCATTATGGCCTGTAACTACTGCACAAAGCTCAGCTTTCAAGCATACTGGATCTCATTACGTGTGGTAACGTCACAGGCTGACGTTTTTTTTCTCTTATCACATTTTTTCTATTTATAACCGAGTTTTTAGTTTCCATACTTGCCAAACTTTGATGATCTCGTACCTTAATCGCACTTAATTGTAAATTAATGAAAATTGTGTGTTGTGATAACGTTTTTCAGAACTCAATTCATATAAAAATGTTCTATTTCCCAACAGAGTCAGTTAATTAAAATCTTAGAATTTCAGATAAAGGACTCTCTCAGGTAATAGCCATAAAAATTGACGACTAATATAATTTTTTTTTTTCAACAGTTATTAACGTTTGATAAACTGTCCAATTTTTTTCGTTTATTCAACTGAATCCTGTATTTTATCTTCGAGTTTTAGTTTTTCTTTCAAAAAAATCGAATGAACAAAAACGGATAATCGATGCAGGAGAATATTTTTTCATGACTACCGACTGCGATTATGCATTTCTGAGTAAAAGTTACGTCAAAATCAAACTTGGAAATCGGTTTTTCCAAAATTTTCTCCCTTATCCACTTCGACAGTAGAACAAGGAATCTAATAATCCGATCACCTTAAGGAAATTGAATTCTGTTAAAAATGTCTCTGGTTATCCTCCTACGTTGCCATTTTTTATTGATCAAACCGACTCCATTTTATTGACGTAAGACCATTTTTTGTGAAAGAAAATTGAGTAAAATTTTTGAGTACTCTTTCATATGTTCACCATTATGGTATTTTTCAAAGTTTCTGAATTCCTGTTCGTACAACGATGATTATTTATACGTTGTAATTAAATGACTTTGGTTTTTCAATGTCTAATTTGCTGTCAATTGCATCTTAGCATTTTTGTGGAGACGTTTCTTTTGGCCTCGTGTATCCCACTCCCATACAACACCAGGGTGATCAAAATTTTTCGTTGATATTGTTTCATAGTTACTGTAAAAATGTCATGAAACTGAATATTAATATATAACATAATTACTGTGTGCAAAATTAAAAAAAAAACACAAATAATTACAGGCCTCTCAACCTAGTGACAGTCCTAAAACAAAATAGTCGATAAAATTGATGAATATTTTATCAGAAAAAAATTTTTAATAGCAATAAAAGTATAAAATGACTTGATTTAAATAGATAGGATCATTGTACTATGCACTGCGGATACAAGAGAAAGAGAGGGAGAGAGAAAGAGAGTAATAGGGAAGAAGGGAAAAAGGGAGTTTTGTGATATAATAAAGCGGCGCAGTAGTAGTAAAAGAGAGTGGCAGGAGGGTGGTGGGTTGAGAGGGAGAGGGGGGAAAGATCCGGCCCAGCCGGACGCCACAGTAGTATAGACCACGCGATGGTATGACAGAGATGACGTCATGTTGTAGAGCCGATGTAGTCCGAGATGCACCGAAGTTGTCCGAAGTGTTGGTGAGCTTGGCGCAGCTGCTGGGGCGTTCAGTCTGTCGCCGGCCATGGTACGGCCGTGACTGCTAGTGAATCATTTATCCTTACGAGCGAAAAATTAAATAATTTTTTTTCCCTCAAAAACCATCCGATGTTTTTCAGTTGGAAAAAAAAAATTTGCATCACTGAAATTTCGATGTTTCGTCGCAAGAAGCTCAAGAGTGCTCGACCAAGTGTGGCTCCCTGAAAAAATCGTGCGAAGGATTAGAGAAAAAGGACCTCCAAAAAATTTGGAAGTGGAAGTAGAAAAGCTCCGTTCGTGGTCAGACACACTATTTTTTTGTTTCTCCAGGCTTTCCCCTTCATGGGAGGAATTTTCGGTGAGAAGAACGTGTGTTAACGAAACATAGCAAGTGTTTTAGAGTAGAGCACGTAGAAAAAAAACGGAGCTAGTCCGCTAAAAAAAAAAAAAAAACACCTAATCATTCTAAATGAATAATAATCTGAGTGTTGTGGAGGTCGAGCTGGTGGCGCGAGTACCTTTGGTTCCTGAACTTCGAAGTGCCGGAAGCTGACTGTAAGTTTGTTCAATCGTTTTTTTTTTGTTTTCCTCTCATAAATGTCACCTACATGCGTCAATAAATTCATATCAGTTTTTTTTTTATCGCATTTTCACATCCCACGCTCGGTGACTCTGTGAAATTTATAAAAAAAAGAACACTTCTGCTTCCGCGGTTGGTGGAATGAGGCGATGTGAACAAATTCAAGAGCTTTCACGACAAAGAGAACGTGATATGATTTTTTTTTCTTTTTTTTTTTATTCACAACAAAAGCTCGCCTGACGCTTTATTTAGTACAGTCGATAAGTCGATTTCAACGAATGCTATGTACACCTATACTTCAGAAAGGTAAAAATATACATATATGTTTCGTCGTTGATGGCACTTGGTACGACCCAGTCGATGAAGAAATCCCTATTCTAGGTTAAACTCGGGCTTGTTTTGGCCCTCGATAAATCTTACCTAGCGTGTCTTACTTCGTCACTAAAAAATTCTTTCTTCACATTGATTAGTCAGGGAATACTAGAATATCGGATATTATTTATTCGTATATGTTACGTTCCTACACCACTCTCAATACTCAATATTTTTTCATAAATGTTTCTTTCTCTCTTTTCTCATTCTGTCTCTTTCTCTCTGGTATTTTTTCTCGGTCTTTTTATACTTTGTATAGACATAAATAACTCTATCGATCAACCCCTAAAAATTTAATTAAAGCTACATTGTTTTTCATAATTTTTTTTTACTCGGCGAACATTTTCTGAATATAATTAATTTCAAACTGTTCGGGTTTTTTATTTGTTTTTATTTTTTACATATATTTATTGATTCTTTAATAACACGTACGAATTTTTATCGAGCTGAAGAAACTGAAGAAAAGATGATACACAAATTTAGACAGGTTTTCACAAAAATGATGTTTTCAAATTGGTGACCACGATATCTTGATAACGAGTCGACCGGTTGATTTGAAATTTTATACACATTTTTAGTAGACTGTTTTGCAGCAATGGTACCAGAATTGAGTCGAAATAATTGTTATTTCTTGTTTTATGATTCGTAGAAGGGAATAAATGTATGCAAAAAATTAATAATCAAAATTCAGCATACCACCATTTTGTGAAAAAATTGTTTTTCCTTCGCATTTTGGTACAGTTGCTCACAACACTGATACAGATTAATAATATGTTTTGGTCTTTTTCGGATGCATTGAACGTGCGGAACTCTGATCAACACTCAAAAGTGTTTTTAAATAAATAATAAATACATGTACGAAATGAAAAAAATGGTTTAACAATCAGCTGATTTTCAAATTTTAACAAACCAGGAAATTGTCTCTGATAACGTGATTTTAGACATCAATACGGCCTACAATATTGTATGTTTCAATTAATTACGAACGATTTTGAACTTTTTTCGTATTTACATTTTCGTTTATTTCTGACAATTATCAAAGACAATTTACTTCGACATTTATAAAATCGATTTTTATTCATTCAAAGTAATATTTTTTTTTGGTCCTTTACTGAAATAAAAAATCGTACATTTTCATGACAACTTTTAATTAACATGTAAGAATACTTGGATGCAACAAACTTCAAAATTTCATTCTCAATTTTTTACAATATTCTTACTGCTAAAAAAAACGATTTACTCGGAATTGCGTATAAGAAAAAAATACTTCAAAATTCACACTTCCGGGTCTGAAAAAAAAACCTGTGATTCCGTTCTCAAGATTGGGCAAATTTGTAGACCGTTTAAATGGAAGAAATTTAAATCCTTGACATTTGAAAAATGTATTGAGAATGTTTTGACCTTGTAGAAAAAAAATCGGAACATTTACTACAGCACGTAAAAAATATGACTCACGAAGGCGGAAGGTCAAATATTGTTCTATTTGTCCTACAAAACTTCATACCATCGTATGTATCGACTTTTTTAAAATTTTGAGCATATTTTCATAGAATACTATGAAATTTTGTGCAAAATTTCAATACAATTCACCATCTTGTATTTGAGATATAGGCAATCAACGATTTTACAGTTTTGCAGACATTCTTATGGGGACCAGTAGAAAAACTTGCATTTCACGAAATAACTCCAAAATTGTTATACAGATTTTGTTCTATTTTTTCTCAATAACAGAGGAACATATGACGAAATTTGTTTCAAAAAATCAACAATTTTAACCCGTTAGTTTCTAAGATACAGCAACATAAATCAGAAGTCTCTGTGTATTTCATATGGAAAAGGTGCTTATTTCTCAAACTCTCAACTTCATATTAGACACTTTTTCCGGACCTCCATATATGTTTTTACATTCCTATAAGATGTGACAACTAACATTATTAGATAAAACGAAGAAAATTCAATGAATGAACGTTTCGATGCCGTTGACCTAATTCTCATTTTTTTCACTCCTTTTATTGTATGTTTTATATATATATGTACATTTATTTTTTTCATAAAACTATGAAATGAGATAGTACAATTGCAATTTCTAGTCTCGCTAATCCTTCGTTCCTTTCGCCTGTCCTTCGTAATACAACGAACGATAAAATTAGAAACGACTTCACGCTCGTTCTCTCCCACCTTCGATCCTTTCTCCTTCGACTTACGACGCGTGTCCACGTAACATATCGAGCTGGAACGTTTCGTTTTTTTTTCTCACTCACTCATTTTCATTCTCGATTTCTCCCGCTCCTGGATCTTTCTTCTTTGAACACATTCCACGCAGGCACTCCACTGTAAAAAGGTCTCAAGGGTCATGCACATACGTCAATATTCTACCAACACACGTCAATCGTTGTTGACTCACCGAAATTACGAACGATACGCTCGATATAATTTTAATGTAGAATGAATGGAACAATTTCACGATCGAATCGATCGCAATGTGAACTTTGTGGAAGGCGGTACGTTATGATGTCCTTGAACTCGTTACAGTTCGTTTTTTTCTATTATCGAATTATTCCAAACAATTTTACCACGTGACGAAATTTTCGTATGTGTCACGAAATCGTATTTCACTACAATAAAACTTTGTTTAACTTCTAAAATAATTTATAGGCCGATAACTTTATTCTTTTTTTTTTTTCGTTCCACAAAACCATTTATTGATTTTTATTTCTGCAGTTTGAATAAAGAAAGAGATTCATCAAAAATTCCAATAAACCAGTTCAATTTTTAATATTTATTATTTATAATAAAACATAAGTAGTTAGAAAAAATAACAAGTTAAATATTTTTTAATTTATTTGAATGTTATTTTTATTTAAAAAACATAATTTAATTTTGCTAATTATTTTTATTTATCTTTTTATTTTATTGTATTCCATACCAAAAATTAAACAAAGATCTGATTATTTGAATATATGATTTAAAAAATTAAAAAATTGTATTCTTTTTTTTCGCGATGAAAAAAATTCTTTTTCAAATATTCATTTTAAATGCAGAAGTTGTCACATTTCTGAGTCATCGTCTCGTAGCTCCTCGATTCGAGGGAGAGACTTGAATTACACGAGCCATCTCGAGACATAGAAGCCTCTCGTTGGTACTCGAAAATCCCACCGAGGTTTTACGAGCCTTTGGAAAGGCACGAGCTTTTCAACGTGAATACTGAACTATATATGACGAAAATAATAATAAAAAAAAAAGAGTTTTTTTTTGTAATTCCAAAAAAAGGAAAAAATAGAGTGACAAAAGTACATGAAGAATCGTTAGAGCGAATCAGACAACGTCGAATAAGAATCTGTACAGAATTCTATACTCGGGTCTCGAAAAGCTTGCGAGCCATGAATTCTATACTCTGCTCCTGATGCTCGAGTGTTTTCTACATCGCACTCTATACCAGAGATAATTTTAGGCCAGACACAGTTCCAGAGAATCCCGAGTCTCCGTCGAATCGTCTCGCAGAGTTCAAAAACACTTTCATGCTTTTCTCACTACTTTCATTATTTTTTTATAAATTCCTTCCAAATATGAAATGAGCCCCTGAAATGAAGACCGACATTTTTTTCAATTTGATGCGATAGTTTTCATCATACAAATATTTCAGACTAGGATTTTGTAACCGAATAGTTTCCAAAAATCAATTTATAGTATTCCACTTTTTTCCTTCACTTGCCCATTTAATGAAAAATCAACTTACAACATTTAAAACGATCTCGTAAACTACAAATACATAAATAATAAATGAATAATGAAAATATATGTTTTTTGACTATTTAACGTTTGCCCTTTTGGTCGTGGATTATTCCTTGCGTACAATTGCCCAGAAATTTGATTCCCGAAGGTTTTTGGACCCAATGTACCAGCGACTATGTAGAATCGAAAAATCAGGTAACGCTCGTTGAAACAGTGATGTAATGATGAAAAAACTGCAAATAAAAATAAGTGGAACACTTATAGCATTTTTTTAAGTGCACAAGTTTCCATTTTCTGGGTAAAAACTCATGGTTTTTCACAATTACTAAATTATTGTTTAATAACATAAAACATAATGGGAGAACGAAGTAAAAAACTGAATTCAGAATTTATATTATTTTTGTCTGAACATAAATGTCAGTTACTACTGCAAATTATGGTGAGGAATAAAACGTACGAGAAAAAACGTGGCTTCATAAAATGAGAGACGTAGCTGAGGGGATGTTTGAACTGATGCTGGGCGTAACATCGAGGAATTGCTGAGACGACCTGCACCAGAGAAAAGTGCGACAACACTGCACCATGTATACATATATATACATTTATATATTTAATAGACAAATATATATATATAGGATTCAGCAGCACACAGGGTAACGGTCATAAATCCTCCAAATGGAATTCTCTCTTCTCGCACGTCTGGCGCGAGCTTCTCTTTACCCCTTCCCTACACACTTTTCTTCCGGTTTCTCTTCACCCCTTCCTTCTTTCTTTCTCGATATTATTCTGTCTCAGTCTCTGTACATTTAAATATTTATGTATAAAAAAGAGGAAATAGACAAGAATTCTTTGACGTACATATGAAAAATCGTAAAATATAAAATGCATTTGTTTGAAAAAAATTATTGAAAACTTTGACATTTTCAAAAGTCAAAAATTCGACCTCACATTGCTTAATAATGATAAAATTGTTTAGGCCATTGTTGATAATGAATTATTATTATCATTAACGATTGTTTATAATAATGATTGATTATAATAATATTAAGTAATGTTATATTTAATGAAATTCTGGCAGACGAAATACTAAATTGTATTTATCTATTTGTTTTTTATAACAAAGTTTAAAAAATGAAAAAAAGTCAAAAAAATTCAGCCTAAAAATAGGTCCAGCATGTGCTTTTCTTCCTTTTTGGTGGTTGTTCTAAATGTGAGACGTAATCGGTGATCACCGGAAGTCTGAGACAGTGAGCGCCGATAAGCCAAACACACACACAAAGACAGACACGAGCCTGGGGGTCTTCTGAAATCAGACCACGCCGAGAAATATCGCCAGAGCTCTTCTCCCTTTCGTCCCTTGTGGATAAAATATCCGAGACACTATCGTGTCTCTTTCAAAGTGAAAGGAAAAAGAGTGCGACTCCGGTGAATCAAAGTGACAGAAGAAAGAAGCGAAAAAGAAGAAAGAATGAAAGAAAAAAAACACACAAAAAGAGACAAATAGAAGTTAATTTGTATCGGCTTTTAAAGCGTCGAGAGATTGGAAAAACTTAACAATTAGCTTTCGATGCAATCAAAGATCACTGTTAGAGTGGTGACGAAAAAGTAAACAACAAAAGAAAACAAACAATTAAAGTCATTCAATTATCAAAAATAATTCAATTGAAAACATTTAAGTGAACCTAATTTATAAAACATTAACTGAATCATTTCAATATTAGACAACTCTTCGTTGCCAGACTTAGTTTGGCTTTTGGTACACTGGGTCACTTTGACCCGTCATCAGCAGCTCTTCGGTCAATTATTATTTTTTTAAATCATGAGTCCACTTCAAACATTTCGTAACATGTGTGCACCTTAAAAATTCGGAAAATATCAGAACTAATAGTCCAATAAAATGATTGCCAATTTAGGCTTTTGCAAAAATAAGCGTTTTGGTAGAAACATCATTTTTTTTCAATTTTCAGCATTTTAAAATGACAAAAATCGTCAAGTCTGGTACAAAAATTGGTAGGACTTTGGAAATATTTTCTGCCATGGGATAATTAGCACCATAAAGATACTCCGGGTCAAAATGACCCAATGTGGTCATCAAAATGTTAAAATCCCGATAAATAAGTGAACAAAAATAGATAAACAAACAGAATGTTTTTTAAACCGAAGTTTTTATTTCTAAACCGCATTTATTTATCAATTTTTCACATCAAAATATGATCCCTCGTTACAGCCACTTAGACTCCCCTAACGAACTCACCCTCTTAACTTTATACGTCAACTGGCGTGCCAGATACGAGAAAGTATCTATCAATGTACTCGGACAACACGTACATCGATATTTCTATCCAAAGAGCGAAAAAGTCATAACCCCTTAAATTTACCGACAAAATGTGTGAACTTACGCCCTTTAGAGTGTCAGTTATATCGAATAAACATGCACATACGTTCTGTAGCTATAGCAATGGTCTATTTTTCTTCAATGTATATCTATATACGGAGGGTGGCAAAGCGAATGGGAGAAAAGCTTCGACGCGCGCAAAGCTTGGGCTCTTGGCTCGGGGATGGATAGAATGGCGAACTCTCGCGAAGGGTGTTGGGTGGTGGTTGCGCCGGTGGTGCTGTGCGTATTGATCGAACGAGACTAGTCCACCGACGCCAACGACGTTGACTACCGTTACGGACTCCTCACACCATCACCCATTTTCTGTATACATATGTAATCTACATAGAAACACAATACACGTGTATACAGTAAGTTCCAAAATAAGAGAAACGAAAAAAGACACGTTTCCATCAATTTTTCAATAATTGACTGTTGCAACAATTTTTTTTTAATTAAAAGAGTCCTTTGAACCTCAATTTTGCAGCTTTTAAACAACATTTTGTGCTTTCA
This sequence comes from Campoletis raptor, assembly GCA_948107755.1. Classification (NCBI taxonomy): domain Eukaryota; kingdom Metazoa; phylum Arthropoda; class Insecta; order Hymenoptera; family Ichneumonidae; genus Campoletis; species Campoletis raptor. The sequence goes on along the minus strand of OX403622.1, from coordinate 32,696,495 downwards.
AAATTGTTGCTTCGTTCAATATTTGAAAAAATCGAAAAGAATCTTCGAATTACACTTTTTCGAACGTTACTGTACTTGTTATTCCATTTAATTGTATTGCATTTATATATTTATATACTATTGCGTTTACGGTACATATGTAAACATTTTGTGGTAAATATGTACGGAAAAACTATGTACATGAGTGTTCATTGAAGACGGAACTCACGTGACTAAATCATTCGAAAACTGACACTTTTTGGAAGAAAATCGACGAGATATGGCGTCAGCTGTTCAAACTTTTCATTCGGTCTCGATTTTTGTTGAATAAAGATCTATTATTATTGTTTTAAAATGTCCATAATACCATTACAAGTGAATTGTAAAATATTTATAATGGTACCATAAAAAAAAATGTGTTCGATAAATGGAATATTTGTCACGATACAAAAGAAAAAATTCTAACACTTTCTATTCATTTTTATTCATTCTCTTTGATTTTATATCGTCAGATTTTTAAAATTTTATTTTAATAATAGAAACAAATTTTTTGTGTAAATCTATGATAAAAATCCATTAATCCGGCATAGATTTATTGTTAAAAATCTCAAAAAAACATTTTCCACATTTCAAAAATTCTCAATTCTTGTTTAATTTTTTATTTTTACGGGCATTTTCAGTTCTTCTTTTTTAGCAATCGCTAAAATTCAAAGACGTATTCTGGCAATTGAATAATTCAAATAACCGATCGATAAGTTCCGTTAGTTCAGCAGAGACTTTTTTTTTGTCGAAGATCGTTGATAGAGTGAAACTGGCTTCGTGCCAAAGTTCACTTTCCAAATATTCTCCAAACTCTCTTTCACTGTCTCTCTCTCTCTCTCTCTCTCCCGTATTCTCTTTTTCTCTCTTTGTCGCGATTTCTTTCGCCAGAGGATTTTACATAGACACAAATACACGTATACACAACGAAGGCGAGGATGCTTTGCATAAAACGTGGGGAATTTAGCAGAGTGATTGAGCTGCGACTAACGATATATCGAAGCTTGGGTGAGAGGCATTTTTTTTTCTTTTTTTTTTAGTGGAAAATATACGAAGAACACTCTTTTAGTCCCTCGAATTTTTCCGGTACTTTGCATCGCTTTGTCTCATCCATTTCCTCACCCCAACGAATTGACATCACGATTGACAATTAATTTTTTTCTTTTTTTCATTTATCCTTCCAACCCCTTATTTCATCACAATTTGTTTCTACAACCATATTCGCAAAACGACCAGACCTTTTTTTAATCTTTATGGAAATTTTTTTGGAAAATTTTATTATTTACTCGCCTTTTTATGACCAGGACTTCACGAGCTTCAAGTTGTTTCCGTGAATGGAATGTTTATTTTAACTTTATTTCTTCTATTCTTTTTCAACTTTTCATTAGTGAGGTCAAAAAATGTGAAAACTGTCGTAACAGGAAAAAAGTTTTTTTTTTCAAATGTTGTCTGAATCATTCTTTACGAAAATACAACGTTTGTTTTTTATACATACATAAAAAAAAATAGTCATGATTTTTTCTTACTACACGTGACAAAAAAGGAATATTTTTTAGATTCAATAAATTATGAGAATCGTGAAGAATAATTTACTCTTCCACGTAAGAGAGACATATATTCTGGTCCACGCGACGTAGAAAAAAAAGACGAAAAAAAATATCACACGTGTTACGACCCTTTGGGATAATAAGGGCAGACGACACGAAACGCTAAACTTTTCGGGAATATATATAAATATATTAGCAACGATGGGTAGAAAAGAGGGATAAAAAAACGTGAGGTGAAAATGGAACAATTTGGTCTCGCATCAAACTCAGGGTTGAAGTAGCGTATCTACTTAAAATCTACGAGTTTAGACTAGAAGTAATAACGACATTAAACACAAGTTAGCATTCGAAATAAATTCAACACATTTTATGAAATAACCAAGACAAGTTACACAATCCGAAAAAGTATTAATATTCGACAAAATTATTGATTTAAATAAATCAAAAAACAAAAATTTGACAATTCTGATTATCTTAATATTCTGAATCCAATTTTTGGAACAACTAAGTCCATCAAAACATAGTTACTGAAAAATTAATTGAAAACAAAAACTTGTTTGAATTGTATATCAAATCGGTTGAAATTATTTCGTTTTTAATTTATTAACACTGTATTTTATTTACTTTTTAATCGAATGAGTTTAAAGGTTTTTGAAATTCTATTGAGAATAAATTCATTAAATGAATTTAATTAATTTATTTATTTATTTTTTCAATTTATATTTTATCAATTCATTAATTGAAAGAATTTAATAGCTTTTATAAAATTTTATTCCATTAATGAGAAATATGAAAAATATAAAAAACGAAACAATAAAATTCTGGTGGAATACAGTTGAGCAAGGAACAGAACGATACAGAGAAAAAAAAATTGTTGACCTCGCAAGAATTTCTTGCCAATTCTCGCCAAGCTTATTTTTTTATTACTTCGAAACGGTTAGCGAGTCCGCGCTAAAGAGTAACTGACATCGCTTCTCTTCTCTTTGATAGTTACACGGAAGTAATGTGAGTGAGCTCTGCCAACACACATGTGTAAATAGATTAATGCGCGACTTCAATCACGTGTATTCAGATCAAACGAAATTTCCTTGAATCAAAACGTAATCCTTTAACCATATTTTATTTAATTCGAATAAATGGTTCATTATGAAACAAAAATTACGTCATTCAAATAGAAACGAATGATCAGGTGTAATAAAAATTCTCCGAAACCATTGAAAACCATTGAATTAAGTAATTAATTAATTAATTGACAAGTACGTATAATTAATATAAAATAATATTTTTTCGACATTTAAATAAGTAATAAATAAACGAATCAAATACTTTCAATAAATGTCAAAAAAAATAAAACATCCGGAAACTTAATTAAATTACTGAAATAACAAATTATTACAGTTATTATTTCGATTACGAGAATTTTGAGCATGAATAGAATCCGCAGATAAATATTTTCAAAGATAATTACATTACCTAATTTAATTACTCTTATCAAATGAAAAGCCGCAAATGCTTTGAGTAATTACTACTTTGTGATAGGGAGATTTCATTTACCATACAACGAAGGAAAATTTAGCAAACAGCCTTCAACCCTCAGCTGATATTGAAAAATATTGACGTTTCGTGTTATTAAGTCTTGGAAAAAGAATAATAATTGAAAAAAAAAAAAAAAAAAAAAATACTTCTCACTTCGTTAAGTGAAAAGCAACTAATCAAGTTGCAAAAATGTTCTGTAAATTGAAATAATTTCGATTTTTTTTTAAAGGCTCATTTTTAGGGTAATTGAAATAAAAATTAGATACAAAAAAAATACCCTCGTGGTAATGATTCAGGTATGGCAGTGAGGGTGCGGAAATCGCTGAATCGAGCCTGGTTGACGACACTCTCAATGGAAATTCTCGTTCGGAACCTACGACGAATCCGTCCCCTCTGCATCGTAGAGATACAGATGGTCCTCTAGGACCTTCCGCGAACCTCGATGATCTTGGTTTAGACCACAGCCTCACTACTAAGTACGTACTTTATCGTGAGTCGTACTCGACCCAACTCTCTCTCTCTGTCTCTCTCTTTCTCTTCCGATTCATACCCAAAGTGTCCAGAATTGAAGGGCAATTATTGCGGCTCTGGAATGTAGGGTTGACTTGAAAAAATAGACTTGGAAGTTGTATTTTTGTCCCTTGATTTTCGAAATCTAATACTTCGATGGGAAAAAAAATGTCGTGAGTTTAAATTTTATTTAAATTATTATAACCTTAAAACTATAATTATTCGAAACCATGATTTTGTTATACGTTTATATAAATTTAGACAATTTTTTCATGATAATAATAATGCTTTTTTGTAATAAATATGAAAACAATACACCCATTTTTTATGATTCAATTCGATTGTTTGTTTTCAATTGCGAATAAACTACGAAGTAAATTGCAATATCAAATTAATAAATTGTGTGCTAACACTTTTTCCTTTTTTTAAATCTTTCCAGAACTTTTATTTGTTTTAATAATTTGCCCTTGAAATCCGGACACTACACCGCTGGTGTAACCAGTTAGAAATGTAATTTTATTTTTCTGTACTTTCTTATCTTCGTAATTACTTTGTCTCTGTACTTGTTGAAATGAGCTGCTATTTACATTCTCTTTTTCATTTTTGTTCTCTCATTATTTTATATTACAAATTTACATGAAAAATTTCTCAGTAGAAAAAATCCATGACTTTTTTTTCAGAAAAACTCATTTTTCTCTTACACACACATCAGTATATTCAACTTTCAGAACAATTTCTAATCATTATTTTCCTGCGATTTTCGTGTAAATTTATTCTTTTTTAGAGAAGCTTTCGTAAAATTGTTTTGGTTGTTTGAAAAATTTGAGTATTTTTTAATGAAGCTTTTGTAATTAGTACGTTGTGAATCTTTCGTTATCCTTGTGTGTATTTTTTTCTTAAGCTTTTGTAATCTGATTTTTACAAAGCCTTTACGAATTTTTTTGCATCGATGTCTTGAGGCGTCGAGATATGAAAAAATGAGCTGTATTGCTTTTTGACAATGGTATACCATGGATAGACTTTCTCTGAGGCCTCTTGAAACTTTCGAAAAGTTTCAGGACTCTTGGCTCTCGTATTTGAAAAGAACTTCGAACAACAACGTGCTATCCATCTTTTTCTCTGCCTCTCTCTCTCTCTCTCTCCCTCTCTCACTGTGCTATTACCTGATGCTTTTATGTACTGGTTTTCTTTGTGTATTTCTCGCTCGGTACGAACCGTGTCCCAACGCCCATGGACGATCGACGAGAGACCATGGCTGACCGCGTCTCGACCATAACTACTAGCAACCCTCGAAAAGCTAGATTCGTTTGAAAAAGACTTTCTCCCGCTCTAGTAAAACGAACGGTTGTTTCACATTTTTTTTCTACTCAGTCTTTCTCTACGTTGCTCTTTATTTATGAAAAAGACTCTCTCCCGCTCTAGTCAAACGAACGGTTGTTCGACATTTTTTTTCTACTCAGTCTTTCTCTAAATTGCTCTTTATTTTTTCACTTCGCTCCTTTTTGCGGCTGTCTTTTATTTTTTCGAATGATTCCCCCTTCTCATGGAAGCATTTCCAGTTTGAAAATATTTTGAACCAATTTTCACGATCCCTAAACTACAATTTTTTATTTAATAATTTTTTTCTTCATTTATTGTATCAATAATTTATATATTTTTTGTTATTTATGTTTATATTTTTACAAAATATCATTGGTGTTACAAGAGTAACATTAACAGAGAATGTTAATTTTTTATGGTGCATTTTTGTGTATCGCTGTTTGAAACAATGTTTTTAATTATTGAGTTAATTTGATCTTTTTTTAAAAACTCTGTCGACAATCATTCATGACAAACACGTATAACCTAAAAAAAATGTATCATTTGTTGAAAATAAAACACTTGGATGAATATTACATTATTTGGTAGCTATAAATATTTTGCATTTTTTCTACTTCATTGTCATTGTGAAAATATTCTTAAGCAGACATCGATCTTATACCCTGCTCAAACCCTTTAAAGACAAGCTTAAAGATGATCTCAAGGTTCATTTTAAACAATTTTCAAACATTTTCATAATATCAAATGTCTGTTCTTGAAATTCTCGATCTACTAATGATTAAAAATTTTTTTTTTACTATTTCGACCCTCCCGTTATTCTCTATTCTCTATTTCTTTCTTTCTCCTCATTTTTATATCCTCTTTCTCTATTTTTCTATTACTCTTTTTTTTTGCTTTTTTCCCCTTTATTTGCTCCTTTCTCTGCTTCCTCGTTCTCTACGTTTTCTCTGCTTTTTCAGTGACTCGGTGTTTCTTGTTTTTTCGTTTATTAGTTAGTCTGTTTGGGTGTTCTCATTATCTTTGCTGTTTTTCTCTTTTTTCTCTATTTCTTTTTATCAAGTTTCTTCAATTTATTTTCTTCTGTTTTCTTTACTTCCTTCTCTGTCTCTTTCATCGTCTTTTTATTTATTTTTTCAACAGCTTTCTCCCTTTTTATATTTTCCTTTTTCCTCTCGTTCTTTCGTACTCAATAGCAATAAAAGCTTACGAGCCCAACGAAGTGGAGTTCTACCCCATAACTCGATAATACTCTCACATACACCCACTGTAACCCGAGTATTCAATTGGTCATTTCGGCTACCACCATCCCAATGACGATAACCACCCTTTGCACACATTCTACCCGCTATATTTCCACCCATGCCTGGCTTTTGCCGCTCTCATGACATCGTCTCGTTCAAAACCACATCATTAACCAATCTCTATTGACGGACTACAAACTTTCATATTTTATTATGAAAATAACGTCTACGTGATACTTTTTGAAAAAATGATAAAAATAAAAATGTCTTTCGAATTTGGAAATATTGTTTCAGGCTTTCTTATATTCGGAAAATAAATTTTCATTCATTTGTTGCTTCAAAATAATGTGCAGAAAAATCTAATTTTCAACACTCTATATGTCATTCAACATTCTCTGGTTTTTTTATGCCCTTGAAAAATCGTTAAAGTTATCTTTAACTTCAAAATCGTGTGATGAGAAATTCAATTTTCAAAAATTTGTATTTCGAAGCATTTTTCATTGAACAAGTTGGACCATTTTTTTTTTTAGCATTAATTTCTTTTCCTTTTGAAGTCGTCGCAGTAATTTTACGTCGCTTCGTATTGTTTTTGTCGAAATAAAAATTATAATAAATTAGGAAAATTTATGAGAAATAGAAATACATTTTTTTCATTACTTTTATTGTTTCTTTTACAGATACTGCGAAAAAGCCGATAACGAGACAACGGACATGGGCGGTGTTCCGCACGTCGAGGGTGGGCTCAATAGTGAGCTTTATGCACTTCCGGTTAAGCGAAGACAGCCAAAATGTCAGAAATCCAATGGGATAACGCAAAATCAAACCGAAAAAATTCCAACTGGCCTTGATACGAACAGCATCGATACCGAAGACAAGGACGAAAACTTGCCAACTGGATGGGAAAAACATGAAGGTATTGATTGATTTTTTTAACAATTTTTACATTTTGTTCGAAAAATATAACAACGAAAACGAGACACGACAACTTTTCAGCAATATTGGAAGACTCCCGTTTGTTTATACATTAATATTTCCATCTGAACATCCAAATTTACAAATTGCCAAAAAATTGAGCTGAGTAATTTCTAATTTTTAGATTTAGGTCTCCAATTTGAATTTTTCCAGTCATTTCGACTGAATTTTTTCGAAGAATTACAACAACAAAAACCAATCACAACAACTTTTTTAGCATTTTTGAAAGACTCCTTTTTATGTCGACTTCCATATTGTCAATTAATTATTAAAACCGAAGAATAGGCAAAAATTGAACTTAGAAATTTATCATTATTAGATTTGTGTCTCTATTTTTTATTTTTTTCAAATAATTTTTTTATTACTTCAGTTCCCATCGAAGATTAATTTGAAAAATCCATGATTTTTGATCACTGTTAAATATCGTGACACATTGATTCGATTTTCATAGACCAAAAGGTGATAAAGTAAGGTGTCGAGTACGTTGGTGTAAAAGAGACAAACGCGAGTCCTGAACGCAACAGGTGCCATCGCGTAACACATGCGTTTTAACGCTCACGGGCCTGCTGTATTGTTTCAGACAAGGATGGCCCTTACTACTGGCACATCAAAAGTGGCACAATCCAGCGGGAACCGCCCGAGGCACCACTGAATACGAAGATTGAAAATCGTCGAAGTTTCGTCAAGGATAATGACAGCGTATGTCAAAAAAGTTTAATTATTCAAAACAAAAAAAAACTCGAAATTTCTTTAATTTTTTTTAAACACTTTAAATTTTGTAGACTGTATTGTTGATTTTTATTAAAATTCCTTCTGTTCTTTATTTCATTATCAAAGAATTTTTATTCTCTTTGTATTCATTCACATTTTAATTGGACTGATAATTATTTTTGTTTTGTTTTTTATTCCAAATTTAGATCAACAATTTTCATGGCCTTGGTGGAATCGTCAATACTGTCACTCGAAGCAACACGAGTTCAGCATTAGACCAAGAATTAGAAAACAAAAGAAAGGAAGAGCTAGCACTCAAGTAAGTACACAAATAAATCGTCGTTGAATTCGTTTTTTTTATTTCAAAAACCTTTCGTTGGCACACTGGGTCAATTAGAGCCGAAATAATTTTTCGGCGTCAATTGTACCTGCGGTGGAAATATTTCCGAGTTCACATAAATAAGTTTTTTGTTTGCAATCTCGTTGGTTTGTAATTTCACAAATGTTAAGGATTGAGAAAATTAAGATTCTTAAATAATAATGATCGAAGCAAGATATTAAAAGGAAAAACAAAAAAAAAATGTCGATAGATCTCAAGAAATTAAAATTCATTGTTACTAAATTATTGATTAAAAAATTAAAAACACAATTGCGAAGTATTGAATAACAATTTTGAAAAAAAAATTGTGATTACATCAGGAGGAGAAGTTATCCAGCTCGAGCAGACTCTGAAGGGCGAGATAAGCCAATAAGATTTGCCGTGAGATCGCTCGGGTGGACCGAAATTGCTGAAGAAGATTTAACGCCCGAGAGGAGCAGCAAAGCTGTTAATAAATGCATAGTCGATCTCTCCCTCGGCAGAAATGATCTTCTTGACGTCGTTGGACGATGGGGCGATGTAAGATTCCCAGAAAACCAAAACTTCAAACAAATTTTAAGAAGAAACTTTCGTGAATAATTAAAAAATAATTAAAAAAACTTTATTGGTCACAAAAAAGTTGATATTTTCTGGAATAATTTATTTATTTTGGAAAATATACATCACGACAAGTTGTCAACAATTAATATTTATAAAAAAAAACGTTTCGTACATCATTTTAATGATTTTTTAAAAATAATTGTTACAGGGAAAAGATCTTTTTATGGACCTTGACGAAGGTGCTTTGAAACTAATCGATCCAGAAAATCTTACTGTTCTAAATACACAACCAATTCATACTCTAAGGGTATGGGGAGTTGGTAGAGACCATGGACGGTGAGTGACACCCCTTAATATCGAGAAATAACAATCAAAAATATAAAAATAACAAAAATCCAAATTTCGAAAGACGAAAAAATTGTTTAATTATTCTAATACTTATGTCAATGTATTTTTCCATGTGTGCTATTCCTTTACACTCGGATTCAACAGCGAGAGGTAATTCTTACAAAACTCGCACGACTAATTTACAAAAATGTATATAAAATGATCATTGAGGAGTTTCATCAGAGTAAAAAGTCGATGTACGCTCGTGAAGATTTTCGCAATGACCAAGACGAAAAATCGATGCAGAACATTTTTTTTTATGGTCCAAAGACTGCATTTTTGTATTTCGAAGTCCAAATTATATCAAAATCGAATATGAAAATCGTTTTTTTTTTTTCAAAATTATATTTTTCAAGCACGTTGACAGAAAAACAAGGGCTCTAACGATTGAACCGCCTTAATGAAAGCTGCATCCTGTAAAAACCGCTTCTCGTTATCGTCCTGCCTGGTCGTTTATTTATTGATTAAACCGACTCAATTTTATTGATTTTGAACCAACTTTTCGTGTACAAAAATAGAGTAAAATTTCTAAATACTTTATCATATGTTTGCCATTATGTTATTTTTCGAAGTTTCTGAATTTCTGATCGTACAACAATGATTATTTGTATTTCCCTGACGAAGCTTCTTGATGTTAACCATGGGCACGGAAACTTCTGAAACGAACTAACTCTGCATTCCAGAATTATTAAATTCGAACATTTGTTCTTTTTTTTTCATCATTCAGGGACTTTGCATACGTGGCCAGAGATCGATCAACCAGAAAGCACATGTGTCACGTCTTCAGATGCGATATCCAAGCCCGTACGATTGCAAATACACTTCGTGATATCTGCAAAAAAATTATGATCGAACGATCGCTTCATCAAAATCTTGCTAAACCGATCGACATTAACGGAAGAACGAGCCTTGCAACCAGGCCAACGAATTTACCTACAGAGCATCGACGTTTTCACAGAAACGGTCAACCACTAGTCAGTGAGTATAAAACCCTCACTTGACTCGACCTTGAAGGTCTTGCGTGACCTTCAAAAATTGCATGTACTCGTACAAAATCTCCCATGACCTCAAAAGACTTTAAGAAATCTTTATTTCCTCTTGAATTGTCTCTCGTGACCTCAAATAAATTTCATGACCTTTAATTAACTCGCAGCCTAATTTGACCTCAAAAGAAACTGTACCTTATTACAAAAAAAGCAGAATCAACCTCGTCAGAAGTGAACCCAACAAAGCATCGCTTAAAATTTGTCTCCTAACCGTGAACCGATTTTTGATGACCTCACAAACGCCTTTGATTGATCTTAAAATTAATAGACTCACGATGGAAATAAATCGATATTTTGAAATATATATTTATTCTCAAATGAGATGAAAAATGTTCGGAGTTGTTTATTATAAAATAGTGAAATTTTCGTTTTTGCTAATATCTCGAATACAGAAAAGTCAATACTTGTTAAATTTTGCTCCAAGTTTCATGATAGTGGCCTGAATATAATCTCAGAATTGAAAAACAATTCTGTAGCAAAATACTTTAGCGGGACTTCTACTATTATGAGCTCACGTGATCTTGAAATAGGCTTTCAAGGTCATAAAAAAAATATTTACACAGTTCTTATTCATTCTATTTATAAAATTTCGTACAATTTTAATTGCACTTGTCATTTTTCTTAGCGCAATCATTTCCAACTCCAATGGAGGAACCGAAAAAAGTACTTCGAGCACAGTATCTCGGTTCGATGCAAGTTACAGCAGCGACTGGTATGGAAGTACTTAACGATGCGATAGATCACACCGTTACAAATACACCGTTAAATCAGTGGCGAAACGTTAACGTTGCCGTTGCACCGAGCATGATTTCAATCATGACGCCAAATGTGAGTTTATTCAAGATTTTTATCATCTTACAGCTCAAAGCTCAATTTTACGTTATCGATAGAGTGCATTTATTCAATACGATGCACAACAGTATGATTTTATTGTTATTATCATCGTTCGCATTAAATTTCAACTATAATCTTTACAATTAAATTCATTTGACTTATTACTTTTATAAATTTAATTTTTTTTTCTATTTATAATAAAATCTAGTTTAATTCGTGTAATCACTTGAAAAATTTGTTTAAAAAATTGGAAAACGAGAAGAGGGGAATTGGAATTCAATTAAAAAACAAACGAAAATTAGTTATAGATCCGGGTTGACAGGCGAAAATCTTAAATTTGATTGAATAATACCGAAAATTAATGGATTTTATTTGTTGTTTTCACTATTTCAGGACGATAAACTCATAACAGAGTGTCGAGTGCGTTATCTCTCATTCTTGGGTATCGGACGGAACGTCAAACAATGCGCCTTTATCATGCACACTGCCCAGGACCTTTTCATCGCACACATATTCAATTGCGAGCCAAGTAGCGGAGCTTTATGCAAAACTATCGAAGCAGCTTGCAAAGTAAGTTTTTATTGACGATTACTTCATTTCTGTTTAGTGAGTAATAAATCCATTTTTTCTGTATTTATTAATGAGTCAATTCTTTAATCGATCATTTAACAAACATTTCTTAATTTTTTCTCTCAATTGATGAAATCATATAATCAATTTTTTAAATGATTGCTTTTTCTGTTCTTTAACATTTTTCGGGAATTTTTCGGAAAATGGTGCCTAAAAAAATAGCACCTGACGGTGGATAGTCACTCACTTGATGAAAATAAATAAAAAATAATAAAAAACTATCATTGCTCTTTATATAGAGACTCAAAAGCCGATCGAATCCTTTTTTTGTTTTTAAGGAATGCGATAGCAACCCAAACAATGCAAATTTCGTGAGCAAAATGGAACAAGATTTTTATGAGAATCTAGATTTTAAAAATTTCACACTTAGAAAGTTCTTTAATCATATTTTTTATTTTTTTATTTTTACTGGAATAATGATTTTATTTTATTTGATTTATTTCAGTTGAGGTACCAGAAATGTTTGGACGCCCATCCACAGGGGTTTAGAAACGCAAGCAGCCTCAGTACTCCCAATGGTCGAGGACTCGGTGCTACACTAAAATCGTTGGTAGGTTCCCTCACCGGACGAAGAAACAAGCAGGGAGGTGAATCCTGAGACGAGGCTCTCTCGCTGCAGGTAAATATAAATCAATGAATTATCATTGGAAATGAGAAAAAAAAATGTATGAAACGATAGCTTACAAATTACCATTTTTTTTCCAAATTATTGTAAAAGTGAAAAAATCATTAATTAACTTATTTATTCAATTATGTTGATTCTAATCCTTTGCACAATTAATAACATAATTGATAAGTTCTTTTGATCATTTTAGCTGCTAAAAAAAATAAAAAAATGAAATGTAAACTGAAAAATTACGAAAATCACAGCAAACACATAAATCAAATAAATTTGAATTTTTATATAAATTGAAGAAATATTGAAAAAATCATAAATGAACTTGAGAACAAAAATAAAAATGAAAAAAAAAAACCATAAATGAATTATCGAAATTATTTCGACTCCTGATTTCAATTTCGACAATTGATAACATAATTGATAAAAAAAAGTTTGAATAATTTGAGTTGCTCAAAAAGATGAAAAATAAAGTAATATATAAACTTAAAAATTCATAAAAGGGTAGAAAACACATAAACCGAATAAATTTGAATTTTTATATAAATTGAAGGAACTTTGGCCGTTGCCTGCAGAGCGAGAGGTGATAAGACACAGGCATCTGCAGTCACCATTGACGCTTAAGTACTTCGGTGGTTCTCCACCCAGTGCATCCCTGAGATCCTTGCTTTCGCCCTCGCTCGACACGAGACGTATACAATTGGCGCGTTGGGAGAGTAATCCATGAGGGTCTTGAAAAAATCGTCGCGAGTCAGTGAGTAGCAGCAGCAACAGCATGGACGAAAATTAATCAACGTGAGAGCGTCGATGAATCACGATAAAGCTAAGAAAATGTGAAAGAAAATGAAAAAAAAAAAAAAAAAAAAAAAATCAGGACAAGAGAGAGTTCGATTATTTATTAAAGAAAAAAATTAATTAAAAAAAAAACAACAATGTGAAAAATAATTCGAAGCAAAAAAAAAACAGAGATGTTTCATGTCACTATCTCTCTCTTGGTTTTATTACCGCTTACAAATGTGTCGCGATATTAATTATTAACACTAAAATGTAACTTTTTTCCGACAAGGAAATTTTTAACGAATTTTTTTTCCCTGGAAATGTTTTTTTTTTTTTTCGTACCACGACGAGAGGCGGTAATGAGCAAATGAGCGGTTGGAAAGAAATACAATACAGAGGGGGCATGAGGATAATCACTTAATTCATCGATCGTTTATTTTGAATTAAAAAAAGAATAATAATGTTTTGTTTTTTTTTTTTTTTTTATTAAATTTTTAAAAATAAAATTGTTTCAATCGATGCCGAAAAATCTCGAAACCGAAACGAGTCAAATAGACTGTAAATATCAACTTGCACGATGGATCTGCACACCTGATTGTTATTTGAAAAAAAAAAAAAAAAAAAAAAAAACACGAAAAAACACAAAAAAAACAAAAAACAAATGATAATTATTATAATTAATGAAAATTTTACAATATATAAGAATTTTCGTCCTTAGCCCCAAAACAATAAACTCGAGGCGAATATAAACAGCGAGAAAAATGATGGTATTCTCGGATTCGCAACGAGCTTAGAAAAGTTTTTGAAATCTATTTTACCGATTTTTAATTGATCAATTGTTTTATTGATTAATTAATTAATCGATCGGTCAAACATCCTCGACGACAATCGAGAAACACACACACACCCACACACACACGAACATTCTACACGTTTGTCGAAGTATTCGCATTGAAAGATGAAAAAAAACGAATTCGTGGAATGACGTAAATTGAAGAAGAAAAAAACAAAAAAAAATACATGAAAAAACCGTTTAGCTGATAGGGGAATTTATTTTTTATGCCAAATAATATGTGAGCTTGCGGCGAGAGGTGATATGACAAATATTAGAAATGGCTATCAGAGTCGTAATGAATTTAATGAAAAAAATAAAATAATATTAACTATTTAATTAATTGAGAAATTAATTAAATATACAATTATTATTAATCGAATTGTATATCGAAAGAGCGTAAACAAGACTATCGTCCTATCGGCCCGAATATCGAACTATGTTCTCGGATTATTAGTCAAATAACGGGAATATTCATTTTCGAATAAAAAACTAAATCAAGCAAGGCAATGTGCGAGAGAAAATGACACTTAAAAAAATTCGTTATTAGTCTGGGGAAAAAACGAAATCTATAAATAATTGAAAAATTCCAGACCAAAAATTATATTTACAATTCACACGTAAAAAGACGAGAAAGGAAAATTGAAAAAAGGACGTAAAATCGTTTTATTTTTCCATGTCACGTCGAGCTCGCGAATAATTATGAAATATTCGATTCATTGTTGCGACGACGTCTGGTCCATTGAGAATCGAACATAATTTTTTTTTTAAATCACTAACATGTACGATTATCATTAATCCAATTCATTTTATGTCCTTTTTTTGAGCTAGTACATTTAAACAATTTAAAAAAGGATTTTATTTTTTCGAAATAATAATGATGCAATCGTAATAAACAAATTTCTGAAACAACAAAAATTTTCTTCAGAAAATCAACATAACAACAATTAATATTTTATTCAACAAAGTAACAAACGATATTTTAAAATTAATCTATTATTGGACTGATTTATATGCTCGTTGTGACAGACGAAAAAACGATTTTCAGGAGATCAGAAAAATGACGAAAAGACATGAAAGAATGTGAAAAAAAAAATGCAAAGTCGTGAGAAATACAAAAATGGCACGGGACCCAGTTCGAGGGTACACGAGATCGTGACCCTGAGAAAAAGAAAAATATTGTATTACAAAAGCGTTAATGATGAAAAAATAAGACGACAGCGTGAATGTAAAATTCCAAAGAAACCCAAACAACAAAAAACACAAACGAAAAAAAGTCAAATGGTAGAAAAAAAAAAACAAAAGCATGAAAGAAGAAATCGAGAAAGAGGAGATAAACGAAAAGGGAACGAAAGAATATCCCAAAAAATCATTGTTGTACTATGCATAATTATTTATTTTTCATTTCCTCTAATCGCAAAAAAAAATATTTGGAAAAATTAACAAAATGAGGTTATACACGTGCGATTTAGGTATAGAATGCTGAGCGAATTAAGAATTGTATCTTAGAGAGACAAATGAATATAATAATAATAATAATTAATAAATATATAATAAAATAAAATAAAATAAATGAATAAATAAATGGAAAGTCGATGATAGAAAAAAAGAAAGAATAACGAGTGAGAAGAAACAAAAAACAACAAAAACGAATAGATCGATCCAAGATAGGAAAGAAGAGAGTTATCGAGAGAAAGATTTACTAAATAAGTAAAGAATCACTATTGTAAATAAGACACGCTAAACGCCCGCCTTTACTATGACTTTAACTCAGATATTTATATGTATATATATATATATTTATAGATATATATAATATAAATATATATAAATATATATATCTATGTACATGAAAATTCATCTCCAAATACAGGGTGTTCAATTTTCACCGAAACATTGAATTCTTATAAACCTGATGAGACTGTACCACAAAATGACTGTTTATAAAGTTTCGAAATTCTGATGCAAAGCTGCTGTAATCTATTCTTTTAAAAGTAAACCCAACAATAGGGTCAAAAACAAGCCGAATCTTCTCTTTAGCATAACTTTTTTTTCTTAACAAAAGGAATGGTATATGACAAACTCATATTTGGTGAACATTTAATAATGGAAACTTGATAAAACAAAAAAATGGAAAAGAAGAAATTAATTTGATATTAATTAAATTACTTAAAATCGAAAAAAAACAGTATAATTTTCATTTGCTGGAGAAATGATTTGACGCAAATTAAGTTGAAAAAAAAGAAAAAGTTCTTAGTTCTAAAACAACCGAATTATTGCACAATCGAAATGTTCTAAATGGTTTACTTTTTGAACAATAACTTTTTTGAAATCGTCAAACGGAAATTTATCGTCATTTTTCAAAAAATAACTTGTTTTGAAAAGAATCGAACTGAATTAAATTTCCCATTAACACAAACATCGAAGTTGTCGCCTTTTTGAATTTTTCAATAAAGGCACCAATCAACTTTCTCCTCCTTAGAAAAAAAAAAAACAAACTCAAAATTCTCCAAAAAACTACATTTCTTAATTTTCTTTTCTCTATTTCTTGTTGGAAGTTTGAAAATATTATCGAGCTAATATTATTACAAGATTTTCGAACTTTTCTATCCAACCTTTTGATGTGCGGTCTCATTTCTTGTTTTATTTTTTTTTATTTTTTTTTGTTAATCAAAATTGAACACTCTGTACATGTGGTTTTCGTGAAGAGATTGTAATATCAGCCGAAGATTCGCTATCGCCGTCTAATATTCGTGATCGACGCGATAACGATTATTATTGATATTATTATTATTATTATTATTATTATTATTATTATTTGATTATTATAATTATTATGATCGATGCTGAAACGCGAAAAATCGCGATCGTACTCGGCTATAGGTGTAAAACGCAAAAAAACGTCACTGCTATATATCATATATTATATATACTCGTCCTGTATATGATATAATATATAATTATAAGAAAAATAATAAATAAAATTATTAATAAATACATATTTGCGCGTCTCCGTGTGTTTGTGTTTATGTGTGTGTGTCTCATGCCCGTAAAAATGTGCGTGTGTGTGTGTAAGAATGAATTCAATTTAGTTGTGATTTTTGTTAACGATTTTTTAATTTATTTAACAAATAAAATTACAAGGTTTTCATGAATATGGATTGAATCATATAAATATGAAAAAAAAATGGAAAAAAGATTCGAATATTCGTTACATTTTTTCGACCAAATTAAACTTTTTTCACATTTTTTAATCATACGTCAATATTGGATCCAAAAAAAATGGTTTGATAATGAACATAGAGTTTTTTCTTTGATTTTGAACTTTGGAATGTAAAATTTGGAAAATAAAAGTGATTTGCGAATTTTCGATGTAGCTGTGGTTGGAAATAATGAGGCGGAGGAAGAATTGTAAATATAAAAATAAAATAAATAACGTGGGCGTTTAATGAATAATCGAAAGAAGTTCGTCGACAAATTTGCATCGAAGTTTTACGATTAATTATGCGAGGGCAATTCTACACACACGTCGCAAAAGTGTGAAAGAGAAAAGGGAGAAAACAAAAACGAACGGGAAAATTCGATATGTAAACGTGAAAAAAAAAACACAATCTTGCGAGCTATTAGCTTATCTGTCTCTTAATAAGTGTTCAAAAAATAAATCGATGTAAGAGAATGATGAAAAAGCGAGCGAGAGAGAGAGAGAAAGAGAGCGAATGAAAAAAAAAATCACGACGAAATAAGGACGAGGTGCACTGGAAGGGTTTTTTTAAAATTCAACAACTATCGAACGCCCAAATTTTGAAATTTATTGATTTTCCTCTGATCGCGGTGAAATAAAAAGTTCAGAAAAATCTATATTTCCACCTAAACCCAATTCATCATTATCGCAAATCTCCAAGTCACAAAAAAACATTTTTTGTATCTTTGCTTTGTTTCGATTGTTGAAAAAAATAAAAACTTGTTTTGCTTCATTCAACCAAATCAATTTTCAAATGAAATTTTTAATATTTTTTCCTCAAAATTCAAAACTTTTTGAACATTCATTCAAACGTTCGAATAATAAACAACAATTTTTGCATTTGTGATTATTTCAATTGATCAAATTTGAAACGAATGAAAATGAGTGAATAAACTATATTGAAAAAATAAAAATTTTACTCCCATAAAAATCGAAGTATTTATCAAATTTATTAATATTTTTTGAAAATTATATATTCACCTGAATGAAAAATCAATTAATTTTATTTATTTGACAGCGATTGGTTAAATATTATCGTCAAATCGAGGGTTCGATGCTGACAGTCCTAAAGAATGTGAAAAAAGAATCTAAAAAACCGAACTTTTTTCGCGTTTGAATAAGGCCGAGAAGAGATAAAAAAAATAGAGGGTATTCGAAGGGCGATTTACGATCTCTTGCGCAGAGGTGACATTGGGAAAGCCGTAATAACCGAAGACACTAGCGTTAGTACACGAAAAAAAACCTACTATATATAACTGTCAACATTAAATAAGCCTCTAAAAGGTTCAAAAGGTTACAAGGGGAAAGAATTAAAAAAAAAAAAAAAATCCCCCAAAAAAAAACACTACCAATACGATAGAAGAAAAAAAAACGTTGTTCTGCACAAAAAAAATATCACGAATGCTTCATCGATAATTAATATAGTATTTCGAGATTTAACGTACCTCTCTGTTCATTGCCCACCCTCACCCCCTTAAAAACCACCGCCGCCGACCCAACGTTCCGCCCAATGAACAATAAAAAAGAAAAAAAAAACAATAAAAATAAACATTTTAACAAAGAAACTGAAAAAAATTTATGAAAATGCTCGTCGATCGGTCACGAAAACTTTGTTTCGAGATTTTCTCGTTGATAAACACACCCAGAAAATATATATCTTTATAAAAATATATATCGATATGTATGTGCGTTTAACCTTAAAAAAAAAAAAATATATATATATATATAAATATATATGTATATATCTACAAAAATCCGATCGACATATATTTCGATAACAGAATTCCATAATTTTTTCTTTAACTCGATCATAAACGTTTTGTTTTAATTCTCGTTATTGTTGTCATATTATCGTTATCATTCATCCGCAAAAACTCTCGTCATCGATCGTTCGAAATAATTTTCTCGATTTTTATTGGGATTTAAAGATTGGAAGGTATAGTGTATGGTATAAATATATATACATATGTATATGTATATTATTATACGTCGTGATAATTTATGACGAGCGTCGAGACACACACAAGGATTTCCGTATTATATTATATGTGTATATATATTTATATATTTAAATATATATATATCTATATATATATATATCTATATAAAGATTAAAATGTTTCGTCGAGAAGCGGAAGCAAAGGATAGATGAAAACAATGGTGAAAGTTTAGGTTCGACCAAGGTTGTGTATGTTTCACAGATGGAGACGAAACACACCCTAAAAAAATGAGATTTTTCAAAACGGCAGTGCACCAGTGTGTGAGTCGTTCAGATTTCGAAACGCGTTTTCACAAAAGTGTGTTTCAAAGAAATAAGAATCGAAAAAATATATATCGAGAATGATAAGGCTTGAATACGAAGAAATAATAAATAAATAAATTAAATTAAATAAAAAAACTTACTTTCATATGCACCCGCCACCACTGTAACACGCCCATTCGTATGCATAGTCGAGAAATGAAAAAAAAAAAACACGTTTTCGTGCCGTTTTATTATAATAAAACGGACGCTAAAAATATATAAAGATAATATAAAGCGACAAAAAAACATAACAACATGAATGAAACAATGTAGCCAACACACCCGCCTCTTGTGAATAAACGCCTGTTTGTTTCTTTTCACTGTGTCTTTTTACCTATTTCACATCAATTTATTCTGCGATCCGGACCCTTTTGTAATTTGTTTTGAATTTTATTTATTTTTCTATGCAAAAAAAATCAATTTTCCTTTTCATTTCCTATTTCTACAGCTGGTTGAACTTTTTAAGTTTTTTTTAACCTTCGCTCTTCGGTTATTAGGAATTATCATGAATACTGAAATGAAAATCAATGTACGCACAAGAATTCGTAGTTTTTATTAAACATTTCAAAAACAAATACATCGGATCACTAGGAATAAAAGTTTTCGAATATCAATGCGGTAAAGTAACCTCTAAAGTCTCTTCCGTACTATTGCGAAAAAATAAAAAAATTTCCTCAAAAAAGTAGACGATAGATGATTATTAGTTGACACTTGAAGCCAAAGCGGGAGTTTCGTTGTCCCACATGTTGTTTTGCGATTGCTTATTTATCAATGATGTTGTGTCGGAATTGGAATTCTGAAAAGTTCATTCCCTCGAAATACAATGGTAAACTTTCATCAAATTCTAAACATTACGATTCACTCGTGACAACCGTTGGCGTCTAATGATCAATTCAATAAAAAAAAACAAATCAATGAACATCCCAACCCAATCCCAAGAATGACACGCAAAATCCAAGTCGTTAAAAACTACAACCTGTTTCGTTAACAGAGCCGCGAGTTGTCCCTGATAAAGGGCCTGCATAAGAACGACGAAGATGAATAAACAGACTAGATATATCATCTAGTATATCATCTGAATAAAATGATTCGCCGTGATGGGCGTCAAAAAACTGAAAGTCATTTTCTTCTAATTCGAAGCTCAGGAGACATGTGATGATTTGAAAAATGAACAGGAGACTAATTGAAATTTTCTGTATGCAGGGGGATAGTTTAAAAACTGTCAAGGAAAAGTGTTACGTTATAAAGGTCATACATGAAAGGATTCAAGAACGAATTGATAGTCAGCTTAAACGTGTGAAATCAATTTATTGAAAAAAATCTAATTATCGTAACAAGTTCAAATTTTGATCGGTTAATTCATTTGAAATTGTTTTCCTTCTTTTGTTTGATTGCAGTAAGTATAACCATAAAAATTCCCCACTTCGTGGACAATGAATTATAAGATTGTTTATCTAACAGCAGCGCATCCGAGCATACAAGTGCAAGTAAAGACGCAGGGAATTCCCCATCAGTGTACTCCTGCGACCAAAGGTTGAACTATCTCTAAACCTCAACCTGCCTGCCGCGCGCTTGCATCTGGAAATTCAGAAGAGCCGTAAAAATCGGCAGAATCACGTGACTAGCACGCAACATACAAAGCACGAGTTGTTTCCAGTTCCATGAAAAACGTGCAGAAATAACGACATTCTCAGATAACTCTTGTTGACAAATAATGAACTTTGTAAACGTGCGATTGATGCATCTCGTGATAAAACGTAGAAGACTAGAGCATTGCGCGATTGTTGTCATCGATATGTTTATATCGGTGACTGTACGAAGGAAATGGCGGGGCGATTTCCCCCTCCCGCTCATTGTACTCATTGGGCGAATCACATCTGTATTTCCGTCGATGTACATGGTGTCCTCAGACAAAAGATCGTAAATCTAAACTCAAGTTCGGGCTGTAATTCCGAGTAGAAAAGACTAAAAATGTTTTTTTATCCGACTCCTTCCCAGTAAGATATTCATTTTTCAGGTTGAAGAATACTCGCTATTTCATCGCGATTTCTGCCTAAACCGCCGGAGATGATACAAAATTCGAAAGGCTCAATCTTCTAGAGCGTAAAATTTCCTACAGAAAATCTGTGGACGACTTTTTCCAATCTTCAACAGTTTAGTCCTGAGAGTCGATCAAAAACTAACCTGCCTTATTATAAGGCCGTGTAGGGTAAATGTTATTGAAGTTCTTTGTTCGATTTGCTCTCAAGATTAAACTACCGAATATAAAAAGTGCCATTGGTGACTTTTTTGTAGGAAATTTCGTGCTCTAAAATATTAGTTCTGTGGACCTCTGCTCTGTTTTCAAACGTTTCGCCAATTAATTGACGCAATTAATCAACGATCACGTAGCCTCCAATTTATCGTGGGACACACTATACATCGATGTATCAATATGTTGAAGCCCTCCACAAATGGGTGGATACTCGAGAAAAAAACACGATCGTGGTTGTGATCGATACGAGAAGCATGGCGCCTTCCAGGCGTCTTAAACGCGATAAAATCTCGTCGCGTGCTTTCTCTTTCTCTCTTTTTCTCACACAAACCCTATCACCTGGGCTTGTCATTGCGCAATGTTTAATTTAAATTTATTGTTTGTGTTTACGGGTGCTTATCGCAACTGTCGCCATCGTCAACACAAACACACGAGAACACAACGTGTTTGTCATCGGCGACTCTACTCTCTCGCTTTTGGGGTTATGGAATATTTATAAACCCCTCCATGTATCTCGCGGCATCTTCGTCGCCGCGTATCACACGGGACAACAAAAGATCGCTTTACGAAACCAATCAGTAAACAATACTTTTTAATCCAATAAAACAAATCGATCAATTCGATGATTATCTGTGTTTTCAGATTATTTCATTTTTATCGACAAAAATTCGACTGCATTAAGAAACTTTTGTTTATTCTATGTTTTAAAATCATTTTAATCCTTATCAATGTTGGGCCTTAAGGTGATGGAGCAGTCGCTTTCTCCCAATGTAAGTGCGAGAGAGATAGCTGCAATTTTCGAAATTGAATACTTCCGACACCGTTTTACCAATAAAAAAAAGCACCTGGCAGCCGATTTTTGCCATCGTCCTGTGTACACTGACAGAAGCTTTTTTTGATTAGTCAAACGACATGGAAGAATTTTTATTTTGAAAATTCGAGGAGACTGATCCATCATCTTAATGTTTTTTTGTTATTATATGATTTTCAATTGCCAAAAATATGAAAAATCAAAACAAAGTTTCACAAAATCGCTTTTTATCGATCAACATGGAATAATTCTCTCAATTCGACGAAATCAATTAGTGCAGAGGAAAATTCTTAAGCAAAAAATCCCCTGCCATTTTTTGCTACCACGAAATGTTCGTGAAAGATTAAATAATTACAGATGACCAATCCGAATCGCAGATGAATAGAAGTGGGCCGAGCGCTGAGCTCTCTTCTTCCCATCACTGCGATTAAGAGGGAAGGGGCGTACGCTCTCCCCACTTTGCGCGTTGCCTAATTAATTTGTATCTCATGAACGGTGCATCGCAGACGAAAATGGCAAAAGATTTTTTTCTTCGGAGTTTCGCGATTTATCGATCTAGAATATTCTGATATGTTATGGATGTGTCTCCAAATTGTATAAATTATGAACAAATGAATTAGTCAGGTCTTCCTGTTGTCTGCCAAGCCGAGACAATCGATCTTTTTTGTTAATATGCAATTATGGAGATTGACGAATTTGTAAAAATAAAAAAATGAAAAATACAATTAAAGGAATGGAGACATCGTTCGATAAATTTCGTAGATTTTTATGATTTATTTTTGTTATTGTATTAATTTACTAATTCCACGATCCATCCAATTGAGGAAATAGATTTCTATATTTAATTGGAAAAATTTATTTTTAAACGCTAACATTCAATGTTTCAAAGATTTAGCGTTTAAACGTAAAACATTCAAGCGTTTCGGTAAGGGACATAAAATAAACATTTTTCGAGTATTCAAAATTTATTAATAAACATAAAAATTCGATACATCTTTACAAGTTGCTTTTGATTATGGTATAAAAATTATTATTGTCATTAAAGTATGTCTTCTTTGAGGTCACGTACGGTTGTTGACCTTTCATGCAGCGTCCTGAAAAAAAAAAAAAATGTTTAAATACAAGTCGTAACCTAAAGTTTGGATGTTTCAGGAAAAAATATTCTTTACTCACGTATTTCATGTAAGAGAGAAATATATCGTAAAACATAGTCATCAAATTTATGTAAACGACTCTGTACTGGACCGGTACAAATAAAAAGTTGACAAACTGTGTTGGTGGCCAAAAAAAACAGTCAACCTGCAAAGAAATTGTTATTACGAAAAGCAATTGACGAAAACTTGAATCCTTCTGATTTCAGTCATTTTCAAAAACAAATTCAAAAAACAAATTTCGAAAAATAATTCAGAACATTTTTTTATGTGACATAGTGTCGAACATTTTTGCAAAATACTCAAATCACAAAAAAGTATAAATGATTAAGATAAAGAATGGTATTTATTTGTTTGTTTCATTTTAGTTTTTAATTTAATTGTTTGATTATACTTGACGTACTTTGTAAGTATCGAAGAACTTGAGTTTAACCTCGCCACTTATGTCCTCGACCTTCCGTTGTTCGAGTGCTCCAAGACCGAAGAAAAAAATGCCAAGGCATGTTGGGCTAGCGACAAGTTGATCGACAAGTGTTTTTTTAACGACCGAGCTGGTGTTTCTACCAGGAAGGAAACGATCGAGAATAGCGTAGAAATAATGATGAAAAGGTCCTTGGACGAGGCCAACGGTGCACATATTTTTCGTTCGTACATAATCGTGTCCATAATTTTTATTCTCATCGCAATCGTTTTCGATAATCGTTACAATTTTTTCGATCGGGGAATTAACCTCGTCGTGATTATTATTTCGTATCTGTGTTACTTCAGTCACGAGATTTCCATCGTTATCGTACGATCTCGTCTCTTCCTTATCCGACTCGAAGTACTTCGAGTACGTGTAACGTTTCCAGTGATCGCCACGTTGCTGCAAAACGTCACCGAAACCCATCATTGCTCCGCAACTCAGAGTATTCGTCACGAGCAGGTATTTGCCTGTGAATAAATCATTTTCTTCAGGAGTCAGTTTTTCAGTGGCCAATTTCAATCAATCAAAATCTCTAGACTGAATCAAGTCTTGACAAACACAACGAGAATTACCAGAGCTGAATAATTGTAAAATTGAAAGCCACCGAGACGCTTGCATCGTTAAAGTATTAAATTCAAAATTAGTGCAGTCAATGACCACTGGAGGACGCTGCCCTTATGAATGTTACTAAATGAACGCTGCAAATTATCAGCTATTTGTAATTTTTAGTTAATCTTTCATGAATTATTTACTTTTTTTGATTAAATCGACATTTTCTATTATTACGATTTAGAAACAACTAAATTGTTTTAAAAAATCAAATCTGTGAACATTTCATTTGAAATTTCACATTTGTTTCATTATATAATCGATTTTATTCATATCTGTTTAACACAGTCAAAAATATGTAAATACCACGCAGTTGGCTAACTTCTTGAAGCGTATTATCTATTATTAAACATTCTAAGTTTATATTTATAGATCTTTTAATGCACGAAAAATAGGAAGGTCAAGTTCAACGAGCACAAAAACGAGATGGGTGCCAATTTAAGTTCAATTGAGTACTTGAAAAAAATTACGAACAGCTCTCGAAATCATTTTCTTCATTCCAAATTTAATTTGCACATAAATAAATAAATAAATAAATAATGTAAAAATATGAAAGTCATGTGCCAAGCATCACTTCAACAATTAAAAAAATTAATCGTTATTTAAAAACTTTTCATAATAATGAATATACCGTTCATAATTAAGGAGGTTGACGGTTTAATTGTCATGAGTTTTTCTTCTAACAATAATATCAATTTCTGTGAACATTTTTTTGCCGTAATTTCTCTTTCAATTGTCAGGCTTCATACTCAACACGGGAAGTTTTGTAATAAAAATAATAACAATGATTGTTTCAACGTTGGTCATTGTTGTTTAATAATTTTTACAAAATTTCATAAATTGAATATTTTTGAAATATTTTTTTCAAGAAGAATAACAAATAAATATCAATAAGAATGATTTTGTCAACTTACCGAATAATTTCCCGAATACACCCATTTATCAAACTTTTATGGCGTAGATTGACGTCGTTTGAAGAAAAAAAATCAATTGTAGTTTTCGGAGCAAGCTCAATGATTGGTTTTTTTTTCAATGGCGAGAAAATTGAGCTCTAATCATTCAACGGTAACCTCATGGTGTACCTTGGATTTTGAGAAAAAATCTTTCAGAATAAAAAAGCGAAATTTTTACAGTTGGTTTGAAAATAAAAATCCCTCTACTTCGCTCTCTTCTTTTTAGTTTTCTCTCTTTTTCCTCTCAATTTCCGGTTGTCGGTGAATCGAATAGCCGAGATTTCAAGGACTACTTTATGGTGTCCTGATCAGCGCGAAACTTGATTTTTTGGTGCTTGTGGAGACGGAATGTTGGTTGAACTTTGAGTGGCATAACGTTCCACCCACTTTCCCCCAATGTACGTTGATTTTTTCAAATTTCTTTTTGCAAAAGGACGGTTTTTTTTAGAGGATACCGTCCTTTGGTTGGAAAAAAGAAAAACCAAATTTATATTCGGACCCAAGTTCTCACTCGTGGCTCGAATTACTCTTCGGTTCTCTTTATGAAAATGTAATTCGAGGCTGTTCAGTGAAAAGCGATCGAGCAACTTCTCGTTCTTCCCATCTTTACTCGAAAGCTCAACGTGACTGACTGACATTTCGTTGCTTGATTAACGCTGATAAATAGACGCGTTTCCGATCGCATCTCTTCCATACAATGTCAAAAGTTTACTTTTTTCACGAGTTTGCGCACTCGCAAGTCCGAATATTGTACGACGCGAGTTCTTTCACTTATTTTTATCATCTTTTTTTCTCCTTCTCTTACTCTCGCAATTCAGCAAATAGAGTAAAACTCGTGGTCGAGTATATTTTTTTTAAAAGCCGAGCTATCGTTACAATTTTTTTCTAAAATTTTCTTATCCATCTAATCGTCTATTTTGCTCCCTCTTATTATTTCTATGATATTGGGGTTCTGCACAAATATTTATGACTCGAAACCTGTTTCGATCTGACTCATCAAATAAAAACAAAGGTAAACGACGTAACACTCGCAAAACAAAACACAAAAAGTTGATAACAAATTCCGGCGTGAGACTTATTTATTTTTCTATTACGTTTTCAAGTTAATTTTTATTTTCTGATTGAAAGATACCTTTGCAGTAGGTGCGGTTGATAAGAAAAAAAAATTCTACGACGATTTTTTTTCGTTTTGTTTATGTCTGATTGTTTATAGCACAATTTCCTTCAAATTCTCATTTTTCTCATAAATCGATAGAAAAATATATATAAAATATATACGTCCGAAGTTGATGATTGAAATCCTAAATATTATCACAATTACGACTGATTTTTTACTATCGACAGATCGAGGCGTTCGAACACCTTAAACATTGACTCGTTTCACTGGAAACGAGTTTCATAAACTTGGACAACAACGTATTTTTCAAATGTTTTTAATTCGTCGTGTCCCATAGATCGATGACTTTGTAATTTAGCTTCACCTGGTTTCGTTCAATATAGAAATAAATAAATATTAATAAATGAATACAAATAAATAAGTATTTTAAAAACTATTAATTCGATATAATAATTCCTAATTATTTCACTTCATGAATTCCTCAACCTTTCCTTACTGCGTTGATAAAGTTTCTCCACGTGATGTGCTCAGGAATAATGAATTAATTGGAATTAATTGAATAACGAATCTGCCTGGTTTTTGTTTTTTTTTTTCGGCGACTGTACTTCGTTTTAAACTTTCAACGATTTATAAATTAAGTTTAATGAATACTTCGTATACTTGTCCTAAGACTTCTTCGACTTTTTTGATCGTTTTAGTCTTAATTTTGGCTCATAACGTGCCACAGTATAATAAATCATTCATTCATTAATTCTCTTTGTATCTTGTGTTTGTGTAAATAGAGGAAAATGTTTGAGTACATTGGAAAAAAAAGGTTGGAGGTAACGTTTGATTCTCTCATAAAATCCTCTTATCCCACACATCGTCTAGCTTTTGTCTTTTTTTTCATTGATTACCTGGCGCCGTAGTCGCGGAAATGCACACACGATACGACGCCGATAAGTCGCGCAAACCTTCTCAGACGTACGATAAAAAAATAATAATAAATAATATTTAAAAAAACAACGGTAAATAAACGAAAAAACAAATAAACAATGAGCTACAAATACTCACGAAACTCAGACAGTGTTATAAACCTTCAAGATCTTTATTCGAAGTTACAAGCGATAATACAGTCCATAGAAACAAAACGGCTTTAATTCAGTTCTTCAAATTTTCTTTTCTCATAGAAAAAACGTTTATTTCGCTGCGACTGCTTTTGGCTTGGGTAGACCTTCCCTGAATCCGTTCCTGTTTGAAAAATGGAATTAAAAAAAACAAGAAATTTAGTACTGTGGTAGTGTAAATGTCCTAAAATTATAGACAAACGATTTAGACTGATTTTATATCGATTTCGATTCATGAATTTAACTCAATTCAGTCTTCAATCAATAATTTTTCTTTTTTTCTTTTTTCACAAACTTACTTGAACTTGCGACGAACAATCTTAAGATGACGCATACGGCCAGTTCCGGTGGTCTTCCTCCTCTTAGCCTTGATGGACCAGTTGTCTATGGAAAATTAAAAATTCCAATGAAATTGAAATTTAATGATATTCTCGAATGGACTCGAAAAGAGCCAATTAACAATGATTGTAAAAAAAAAAAAAATTCTCTGGGATACAAGGTCATTAGAATTTTTATAATTAACCGAAACTCGACATGAAATAATTTTCGACAAATTCATCAATTGTTGAATTATTATGTGCAATTTGAAACGTTATTGTTGGAAATCATATTCAGGTCGTCTTTTGTTCGAAACTCAGTTATTTTTTGGGTTTATCTTCGTGTTTTCATAATGTTATTGAATGTTTAGGTGCAAAAAATAAATAAATTGAACGTAAATACTATTCAGCTATTACTTATTTCTTTAATTGGGCGAAATTTAAGACGAGAAACAATTTTCCAATTATGTGTCATAAAATGTTCAATTATAGTCGAAACAAATGCAAAAAATGCACATTACAAAAAATTACGAAAATAAATTCCCATTTTGAAAAACTGAGAAAGTCTTGTTTATCTTTTGACGAAAAGTAAAATAGCTGTATTACTTAAATAAGAAACTAATTTTTTAGAGTCATAAAATGTGACTTTTAGTATTACAGTGGCATTCATTATTCAAACTTCAATATGTTTTGGTTCGTCAATTTCTTCCCCAGTCTGAGTTCGAAATTTTCAATAATATCTCTATGTTTTCTACTGTTTAGAGGTTTGATGGGCAAAATACTTTCTAATTTTTTTTATTTTTGCAAGTTAAACAATATTATATAAAAGTATTTGGTGGTTGAAAAAGATTGAGAAGATTGATTCAGGGTACGATCTAGAGGGCCTGTAGATTTTTTAAATCTCAAATTTACTCACAAGATCTCATCTTCTTGGCTGGATATCCACACTGCGCGCATTGCGACTTTTGAATGTGGTATGAACTACGACCGCATCGCCTGCACAGCGTGTGGGTCTTATTGCGCCGCTTACCAAAGCTCGACGTACCCTTCGTCTATATAACACAAAATTATTCGACATAAGTACACTTTACAGTTTCTAATCCATTGGCATTACCATTTTTAAGAATAATAAAATTTTGAATAGTGTTTGATAATGTAAAATCGTTAATAAAATGTGAAAACAACTTATTTTTTAGTATTTCTTTAAAATTTCATAGAAACGTTCGAAAAAAAAGATATTGCATCAAAATATTTAGAATGGAGCACAAATGATCGGAAAAATTAGAAAAATGGTGTAGTCCATGACAATAAAACTAAAGAGTACAAAACAATGAAATTATATTCGTATTTTTCGCGTTTGGACTCAGTTTTGATGTTAAAAGACAAAGCTTTCGATCGATTTGAAATTCGAAAAAAATGTTATTTTGTCGTGATTAAAAGAAAGGCTAGAAAATTAAGAAAACTTCGCAAATACGCTCAAATCCGTAACAGTAAAATAAACCAAAGTTTCTTAATTCAGGTTATTCTTGTAATAAGTTCGCAACTTTTAGGAAATTCGTAAAGAATCGTCGTTTTGAATATTGTGAATGGAGTTGAAATATTGGGAAAATAACACTTGGTAATTGCGATCGAACTTGAAGTCTTAAACGAATCGAATTTTTGAAGAGACTTGATTTGTTAAGGTCACTCTCGCAAAGGAAGTATTTTGTGTTTTAATGAAAATGTGTAGGACTTTGAATTTATTCAAATTGTTCAACACTCGGTTTCCAAAGCCCGTCAGGCTTGGAAAGTGTACCGCCGCAACGTGATATTAAACTCGTAAACACTGCACGCCATGTTTAACCTCCAAAATTATGGCAAATTTCAATCACTCGTATCACTCAATTAAAAATAGCAAATACGACAACTATGATTTTCTCCATATCGCGTAAAACTCGAAGAATTTAATGGTGGTCTCAAAAACATTTTGTATTTAAGGATTGAAAGACGAAATATGGATTTTTTCAACGCTCGTTTTCACTCACCATTTTGCGCGAAGGATCACTTGAAAAGAGACGACAGAGGTCGCTTGAAAAAATATACTGCTCCGTTAACGGAACTACTAGCGAGGGACCTCGTTCACACGTGATTTCCGGTTTGGTGGCAGAGTAGGGAACCAATTGAAAGTTCATCACTTTTAGCGGGAAATTCAAATTCGAAACAACCCTATTTTCATTCTTTAACGAAAAAACAATAAATCTGAAAAAATGTATTTTCTGACTTTAAGATAGAGAAACGTAGACATTGAATTTTTCCATTATAATTCTTCAAATCATCGAATAATATCAATTTTTTTCCAAATTTCACAAAAATAATGTTTGCAATTTATCGATCCGAACTGAAAAGTTATAAAAAATAACTAATTTGGATTGGATTTTTTGGGTTCAAAAGAATAAACGTCCATCTATCAATATAAGGATTTATTCATCAAAAAAAAAAACTATATCTCCATAAGTCTGTCAGCATCGGTAAGAACTTCCTGGGTATGACGACTGTCAGAAACGACGACGTGCTGAGCTCCAACTAAACAATCTTTCAATTCAGTTCCTTCCTCGATAACGCAACCATTGCACAATATGCAATTGTTTATAACGCATCTATGAAAAACAAAGAAAATTTGATACAAAAATTAGATTAAGAGATCAGCATTTTGGACGGATCAATGATTTCATATTTAAAAAGTATATAAAAATTCATTTTGAGTGAAAATAATTGTGAAAACTTCAAAAAATTTTGCCAAATCGTTTAGAAAGTTCAAAACATTGGAAATTAGTTTGTAATCGTATAGAAAAAAGAAAAAAAAACTACCTTTGCCCAACAGTAACGTTTCCCATGATGACACTTTCGGAAATCCGAGTTTTCGTAACCACGTTCGCCGATGGTCCAATGTGACTGTGTTTCAGAG
The DNA here is from genome assembly GCA_948107755.1 of Campoletis raptor. Taxonomy (NCBI): domain Eukaryota; kingdom Metazoa; phylum Arthropoda; class Insecta; order Hymenoptera; family Ichneumonidae; genus Campoletis; species Campoletis raptor. The sequence continues at coordinate 32,665,328 of OX403622.1, read as the reverse complement.
AAGTTTTCTCGTCTACGAAAGCATCTTCGTCGATGCGACAATTGTCTACTTGAGTACTTTTGACGACGGCGTTTGATGATATCGCCCCAGGTAAAGAAGCTCCATCTGTCGAGTCTCCACTGTTCCAAATTTCCGACAACTTGAAAAAAAAAAAAAAAAAAATCACATCGAATCATTATTGAAGATTTATTTACGGCAATAGAATTGTTTTATTTTTGTTGTTATTTTGGAATAACTATTGAAATTGAAATTGCGAATTGGAAATGAATAATTTCATCTCATTTTTTGGTCTTGTTTTAATCATTGCCCAAAGAAAGCCAAAAAAAATTTGAATATTCGTATCCATGTCACTTATTACTGATGTTGCGAAAAATAAAATTCAAGAAAACCCCTGATTTGGCAAAAAAATTTACCATTTTATTAGCGAGAGCATACATCTGAACGGTATTTGCTCGTAAACCAAGTTTTCCTGTTACGATGTGAGCGTAACATCTGATCGGATCATCGTGATAAGCGTCCTCCATATCGGTGTTGTGATCGTTGAAAGCTGACATTTTTCTAATAAGCTCATCAATCGGTTTTTCCACAGCAAATCGAAAAATGTCATCCATCATGTCCATTTTAACGATCGAGGTGTTTCTATCATCAATTATTTGCTTAGTAGGCCTCGATAATTGTTTACTCACAACGTATGGTAATAATTCGCCCTTAAGAGTGCTAAAGTTCCTAAAAAACCAAAAACCAAAACAAATATTCATAAATACCAGCCAAACAGGATTATCCTTGCGCTCCAGCAGAAAAATGTTCGTTTATCAATTAAACAAAAAAGTTAATATCCTAAAAGTAGGTAGAAAGGAAACAAAAAGTTTCTCTTTTATGCAAAGATTCGAAATGATTTAGAAATGTCTTGCATTTAAAAAACCTTGCAAGTATAATTAATACGCAATCAATAATAATTTTCAGTAATTGTAAATGTTGAATCACGCCGACAAAATTGAAAGAATTATATCAATGAATTCTAGTTGAAAAGTCGTTTTGTGATTAAAAAATGGATAAAAACGGAAACTGAATAATAAACCATAATTTTAAATCTTCAGCTTACTTGTTATGAACCAAAAAATCGAGAACCCATTTATTAATGATGTACAGATGGGCATCCATTAATTTGGAGTGGACGGTAAAGCTCTTGTGTTTTTTCAGCAATTTTCTTGAGACGTTGATAGTTTCTTCAAAGTCTGATGCAGAGGCTAAAAAAACGAGGCGATTGGTGGTGTTGTCAATGCCGATGAGATCAGTTTCTGGTTTCTGTTTGCTTCTTGGTCCAGGAGTAACAAAATCATGAGGAATTTTAGGAACTGGGAGCATCAGGGCACTGATGCTGGCGTTATGTTTTCTGAAGGAATTAACAAATTCTGAAATGTCAATATCTGCAATCAAATCACAAGAGACGATGATGCAGTCGTGATGGAGTTTGTCGTAAATGGATCTTATGGAATCAGCTGTGCCAAGATCTTCTCCACTGGAAATTCCCACGAGCTCCAATTTCATTCCAAAGCTCAATTTTTCGACGCAAGCCGCAACATCATTTTTTATGTTTTCCGCTACTACCACTATCGCCTCAGTAAAGCCGGCTCTTTCCAAAAGTTTCAAAGGAAACCATATCATCGGAATATTTCCAATCGGAAGAAGACACTTCGGTTTACCGGCCGTCAACTCTGTCATTCGTGAACCTTTTCCACCCGCCAGTACCACTGCTTGAAATTCCGTGTAACGTACCATTTTTTTGGCTGGAACAAAAGTTTTTTTTTTTTATAACTAAAATTTGCTTTCTCATTATTGTTTAAGGTTCAATATTAATTTGTTCATGATTCTTAGCGACGCATGAGAATAAAAATTTAATTATGGCCTGAGTTGCTTTCTATAATCCTTTTAACAGCTTGCAACTTGGTAAAACCATTTTTTTATGAACCACTAACATCCCTGCTTCAGAAATGCAAAATAAATCACTGTTTGTGGCACAAAAGCTGTTACTTCATATAATCTATACACAATTGAAAAACCTATGGAAGAGTGTGTTATGCCATATTCTAAAGTGTCATCAACACGGAAAGACAATGTTTTTTTTTTCTATGAAGGACAAAATGTCAATTTTTTTATATCGAGCTAAAAATTGTTTTAGAAATGTAATGGTCAAGAAATGAGAAAAAAATGGATTTTGTTTGGAATTGAATTTTTTTTGAGAACATTTCTTACTTTCTTGTACAAAAACAAGAATAATAAATAGTACCATCTAGAACGCTTAAGTTTTCGAAGTATTATACAAATTGACTTTACAATACGAAATGATCGATTTTTATAAATCATTTTATTCGTAATTAATCAGATTGAGGAAAAAAAAAAAGTAATGAAAATTTTGAAATTATAACACACAAATTTTGGTTATAGCAGCAAAACTCGCTACCGTATTTCTATCTTCTTTTGTTTGCTATTATCTTCGATTATATTGTTATGAGTTTGTTATTTCTATTATAATTTTTGTAAGAATCGGCTACTGCATACACGATGTAAATGAGTACGCCCGTAAATAAATAAAGAAATAAAATTAAGGCAGATGTTACTTTCGACAAGTGATTGTATTCTAACCTCCAAAATGTATTCTCCCTTATTTTTTCTGTCAAAATCTTTTGTGATGTCAAGAACAATTAATAATTCTCAGAGCACATTGTAAAATTATTAATTCTTATAAAATCAATGTTTTTTTTTTGACGGGTAGAATGAAATTGACCTCTATTTATTTACACACGAATTTGACTAATAAATTCTAAAATTCTATTGGTTATGTTCGCTTCGATCGTGATGAAAAGAAAAAAAAAGGGAGACTAGAGAGAAGTAGTGAACACAGCGTACTTTAGAAATGTACCCGAAATTCCGTCCCAAAGCGGTGGCGCTGTATGCATAAAGATCCTATTAAACCATATTACACAGCTGTTACACAGTTTAGACACACAGCAGACGCATCAGTAATGTCTATGTGTGGGATCTTTGCAGCTGGTGGCAGAAATAAGAATTGTTTCAAGACGAGATTTTTAGGATGCCCCACCACTACTCTCTAGTCTCCCCTTGTCCCCTGTGTCCATTGAGTCCGCTCCTTCTCTCTAGTCTCCCTGCAAAAATATTTTGAAGCTTAGCTCGGGTGATTGTTGACGTCGATACGTTACTGTTCAGTGCTTCGCCGGGCGGCAAAAAATTGGGATTGTGAATTTCATCTCGTTTATTCATCAATTCCACTAATCAGCGAAATAAATAATGAATGAATGACTATTCCTTAGAGAATTATAACGATAAAATACTTTTTATAGGTTACAACCATTTTTGCTAGCTTTGGAACATTTTTTCTTTGTCTCTGAATTTTTCAGACGTTTTGTCTGTTTTTGTTTTATTTTATTTTTCGATGAACTCGTAGGGTTACTGAACTATGATTTTGAAATTTCCCATGATCAAATCTGATCATGACAATGGCATAACGGAAAGTGTTTAGATTTTTTATTATCATCATTATTATCGTTTACAATTCGCCTTTATAGATATCATCGCTATTCGTAACATTATGAGGATCGGGTATTTGCTTCAGCTCTTCTGGCGTTTCGTCTTGTGTGCATTCTGCATATGATGCGGTCGTTGTTACCAGAACGAGTCCAATCGTGAAATTATTAACTGTCGATTCTCACGTACCCGTCAAATTCTTTTGTGTTTCATGGACAAAAGACTCCAATACGTTTGATTTATAAATAAAATGATTACCAATTTGCATGAATACATTCATCAGGTTTTTAGGTTCATTTTTTTTCTTATTATTTCAAGTTCATTTACAAACTATAATAAATATTGCAGAATGAACTGTTTTGTAGTTTATTATTTATGTATTAATTATCTAGACTCTGTTCGTATTTCAACGACACCAGCTTTTTTTCATTTTTCTTGACCAACGATCTGTCGATGTCCTGACCAAAAATAACATCGAAGTCATTGTGACGCATCAATAATTGCAACAATCTTCTAGCGTTGCTTCTGAATAAAAATTAAAAAAAAGTTTATTGAAAAATAATTTGTTTATTGTTTGGAAAAAAAATTAAGTTCCATTCTCATTGTAGAAGTAAAAATATCGGCAAAAAAACCGAAACTACGTTTCTACAAATTTACTAACGATCATTTTACCTGGTTTCTGTATTCGCATCGCTCAAAAATTCTAAACACATTTGGAATGTCTTTTTTCGTGAATCTCTTAAATTTGACGTTGTCAAAAATGTTTCGACTCCAACGCCACGCACTACGTCGTATAAAAGTCTGCTTACCGTTGATCGGACAATGGGGTTCTTGTGACTAGAGAAAAACGAACAAAAATTACTTACACCTGATTTTTGTTATTTTGTATTTTTATTTTTAATCAGAGCCAAATAGTTTTCCGATTTCATTGAAATTTCAAGCTTAATATTGAAGAATCTTTAGGTTAAATTCATTTCATTTGTAAATTAGTTTTTTAGTTGACCATTTTTGTCCTTTGGAATTTATAACCAACATCTATTACATTTTAACATTTTTTTCTGTTTTGTTCTTTGGTGAATGAATTTCGCTACATAAAAAATAAATTCATTAAAGGCATTAATAAGCCATGATCGTGAGAATATCGACAAAAAGTCATGTGACAATCATTTTTCAAAGTGAAAGTATACGACGTAAACTGAAAAATTGTAAAATTGAAAAAAAAAAAAAAATTTTATACGAAAAAAAAAAAATCTTTAAAACGTTCTGGGGTAATGTGATTTTTTTTATACCTCGCACCACAACTGGACATAACAGAAATACAGTGAGTAGCTGGTATGTAAAGAACCATAGCGTCCAAAGCGCGATTAGCATCCTGCCTCACAGCTTTGTTCATGTGCGATGTTTTTTGGAGTAATGTCCCAACGAGCTCATCAAATTCTGGTTTTTGAGTACATTGCATAGTCTTGAATAATTCTTCGGCGATTTGACAAGCTGTTCTCACCACCTGAGGTCTCACATTTCTCATTAAACTAAAGAGACCAAAATCGAGTCCCATTTTTACACAAAATTAAAAATTCTTTAGTTCTTAAAATAAATTTCGTTTGACACACAGCCGATATTTATTTCACTAAGGAAAATAGCATAAAATATAAATTGCAGGAATGTTGAATACGCGTCGATACCTTTTCACGAAAAATAAACAAATAAAAATACTATACATGAGCAATTTGTCAAATTTAGGCAAATGTTGAATAATAATATTTCGCACGGATTGTTATTGAGGAATATTCAAAGTTTTTCGACAAAAAATATTGAACTTTAACTGGACGTATAAAAAATAGAATTTCATCTGAAATCAAGCCTAAAACTTGAACATCCTTAAGGGTTTATATCTAGGGAGGCCATACAGATCGATTTTTCAAAAATATTTTCATTCATCAATTCTTTCGGTCGCACAGCAGATTTATTTCGAAAAAGGCGCTGGCGAAAAACAAAAATATTTCAAAAAACCACACACTCTCATTTGGAGGGAATTTATTTTTCTGCCGGATTTGCAGTTTTGAACCCAAAGTTTCACGTGTACATCGATTAATTTATTTTCGTTCGGCTGCAATATTTCTTAAAATTATTATAAAAAGAATAGAGTTATTTAAGGACCTTCTTAGTATAAAATTTAAGAAATCTACACTCTCGTGAACATGCTGTTGATTTTTTGCCCTAAATTCAAATTATTTCGGTCGCTATTACAGCCTTCTCTATTTAAAAAACCAATTCGAAAATTTTAAACGAAGAATAGTTTAAGAAAATTTGAAAAAAAATAACTTGATAACAATTCCTTGAAAATCATCCACCGATTTGAAAAACAACCTTTTGAGAAAAACACGTTTACACTATCGACGATCTCCACAGTCGAATCGTTATGTACAAAGAAAAATTTTAATTCAAAATTCAACAGCAATTTTATGTGGTTCTAGATTTTTTAATTTTACACGGAGCAGGTTTTTTAAAATGTTACAAAATACCTATGCAAACTTCTAGTGATCAAAGGCATACTCGAGTCGATCATATCCGGTTGAATGCGCGATATGTGAACAACATTAAGAAGAGCCGAAACACTCGTTTCCCAATTGTTCTCCTTCAATCGTTGAACAACGAGTCGGAGAGTTTCTTGAAGATTCGAACATTTTTCAGATTCGTGAAAGTTGTGATCGAAGGTCGTCACATAATCGGCTGTGATGTCAAAATGTTCAGGAGGACTTCCGCGACGATTTTTCGAAGTTTTTTCAATCGTTGAATCACCTCCAGCGACATTAAAATTTGCGACGAATTTTTTATCCTTTATTTCACTCGAGGACTCCAAAATTTCTTTGGCTTTCGTCAATATTGCATTTTCCTGATAATTTTTCTCGTTCAAATAACCTGATAAAAATGAAAAAGACATTGACACATTGAACGAAAAGTACACATGAAAATTTCGAAAAAATCGTAATGAAAATGTGGAAAAGATATTTTTGCAAATGTTTTAGAAATCTTTACAAATTCAATATTCTTTCATTTCTCACCTGAGCCCTCGCACATGGGACATACTTTTTTATTGTGCGTCAACATGTGCTGTCAACTAAAATATTAAGACAATTCATCGGCTTGTCAAAAATAATTGAAATGAAGTTTCGCCGGAATTCCATTGGTCGTGATAGGGCACTGTTTTTTTTCGTTTCAATTGAACACAGTCAATTTTTTCGCAGGTACAATTCATGAAACAAAAACATCATAAATATGGTAAACTTTAAATATGTATTTGAATATTTTTCAGGCTTAAATCGACAAAATTTGAGTGAACCAAATTTATTGATTTGCAAAGAAATATTTATTGCTCTTTCCAAACACTTAAATTTAATCCTAAAAAAAAAACGCTCGTCACTCTTGAAACGAATAATTTTTTCCCAAATTGAGAAAGTTTTTGTATGATAAATTTTGGGTCTTTGAATACACGAAAAACGTTTCGAAAATTAGTTTCTTTTTCTTTCAAAGTATTTTAGACAACAAAATCATAATTTTGTAACTTTTTTTCTGAATGAATACATTAAAAAGTAAATGAAAATTTCTTTGTAATGACAACATTGGTTGTCTATTTGTTTAATTGGTGTAATATTTGTTTAGTTTGAAGTCTGAAAAAACTCTCCTGATTTATTTTTATTCACTTGCGTGGGAAAAAAACGATCTTACATATATTTGACTTGATTTTTAATCTTTTTTTATTGGCTGCTGTGATCGTCATCCCTCAAAAAATCTTATTAAAAAAATTAAAACTAATGAAAATAAGATCTAGTCGTTGATTAAATCTAAAGAACGTAACGAGCCCAATTGAATTTTTACAGTGTTTTGTTTTCTTTGGTCAGTTTGACTTCGAATAAAATTTTTGCTGTAATGAAAGACTCGAACGTTCAGGAATGCATCGTGAAGGCTTAATTAGCGATTTTTAATCGCCACTTCGAAATTTCGAAGCACCACACAAACGTCGCGCGTGATAATTCGTCGATATTCGTTTTTCAACGATGATTGTTATTTTTCCTCTCTCTCTCCATTTTGTACAAAACTACAACGACGAGATTCTCAACTTCAAAGCGATCTCTTTCTGCTTTTTTACTTTGTTCGCACGACAATCCTCGTAACTTTTTTCGATCTCGTTCGAACGATCACTGGTGCGATCGTTTTCTGTTTATTTTCACGGAATCACCAGCATTTTTGTATCACGATGGCTCACGCTCCTGCGCAATGTTGTGCTCCAGATGATCGCAATGCAACGGACATTGATAATACGAGACAGCGCTTGCGTGACCCGATCTGCCGGAAGTCATCGGCGGTCCTTGCTCCCAAACATCCTTCGCTGGATCATAAACTTCTACGATGCTGAGAAACGACGTGCCATCGTAACCACCTGAATAAATAAAAACACAAACTTTATTTGATTAATTTTTAATAAGAAATTTCAATTTATTTCGTTTCATAATGTAATGCGATTGTGAAAAAGGAAAACCCATTTTTCGAGCTTTAATTTACCCAGCAACTAAAAGTGTCAATATTTCAATTGTAATGAAAAAAAGAATAAAAATCGATTTTTCGATTCTTAATCAAATTTTCCAATGAACGTATTCTCAAAAGTAATGAGTCAGCTACAAATTTTCTTTTATTTCGAATTAATTCACTCAGTTAGGAGATAGAATTTTTGAGAAAGGCAATGAAACAAAAAAACTTAATGAATCGTGCAAATAAATTTTATCGTAATATAAAAATTATCACGAGGTTCTTTATTGGACTCGAAAAAAAATGACAGACAGTCAGTAGACAAAAGGCTTCTTTAAAAAAATAAGACCAAAATCGACGGACAAATAATAAAACAATTAAAGAAAATTTGATCATCAAAGAAACTCAAATAATTTCAATTAAACTGCTGATCAAGTTTATTTTCATTAGAAGAAAAAAAATTTACCCATGGCGTATAATTTTCCATCAAGAACCGTGACGCTCAAAGCACTTCGCGCAATGGAAACGCTGCTAACGTATTCCCACTGATCGTTTTCAGTGTCATAACGCTCGACCGAACTCAATTGTCGTTTGCCATCGTATCCACCGACAACATAAATAAATTGTCCAAGACTGGCGACTCCAGCTCCGGAACGGCTGCATTCCATGGACGTGACCATTGTCCATTCATCGTTTTCTGGATGATAACACTCGACCGAGTTCAGTCTGTGAGTTCCATCAAAACCTCCGATCGCGTAAAGTAACCTGAACGATGAAAAATCAATTAAATGATAAAAGAGAACGAAAATATTGATATTCTCATTGAATTTTACTGAAACACTTTGGAAAAATTTAGTTAAAATATATTTTCAGTTCTCGAGTGTTGTTTCTTTTCTTCTTTTTTTTTTTTCTTAAAATTGCATATGGTTACCTATTTACAACGGCGACTCCAACGCCTAATCGTTTGACGTGCATGGGTTTGACATTGGTCCATTGATCCATATCGGGATCGAAACATTCGACGCTATTGTGATATTCCACGCCGGCACTGCCACCAACGGCATATAATAAACCGTCCATAACCGCGACACCGACACGATTTCTAGCAATTGACATTGGACTGCAGGGTCGCCATTGATCCGTAACTGGATTATATCTGTCCACCCAATCACTGTCGAATCTGTAAAGAAATCATAAAACAAACTTCATCAAAAATATAAAAATAACAAAAAATAATAGAAAAAAAATGAAAATTCATCGTAAGGGATTTTATTTTTTAAACCATCAGCAAAACTGTAATTGTTATTAATATTTTCAATTCTCGCGTGTTCAATGTATACGTTTTTTGGGATTTTAATGTACGAACGTTTATTGCGTGCCTCAATAAATTTTCTACAAATTTACTGTGTCAATTTTTTCCTGAGCTCCATCATTTCAACGTCACAGTCGATTCTTTAATCGAAAACAATAATAATTCATAAACAAATTCCTATTATTGTGTCAAAATCAAGGAATTCGGAATAAAAATTGACGCCGTGAATTTGTGGAAAATCTTTCGAAGAAAAAAATAAACGGTGGTGCATTAGAATGGCTCAAAAAATACGAATTATTCGTAAACAAATACCGATAAAAATATTGGTGTCTTTGCATGGAGGCTTTGAGAAAATTAAACTCCTTAAAAGACTAAAAAAAAGTTTCAATAACTTTAATAAAAATGACAATATTATGTTTGTTTAACACTCGAAAAAATCAACCGAAAGATAGACCAGCGAATTTATTCTCTTTACCATTAAATAGCTCATTAGTTTGAAATGATTGGATAAAAATATTTGAAAAAAATGTATACTTTTACTAAACTGATGTTTTGTTGAAGTTTACCTTGTGTCAGGAGAATTATTACGTCCACCAACGGCGTAAAACATTCCTTTGAGAAATGCGCCACCGAGACCGGATCGTGGAACAATTAATTTTGCATGTTGATTCCAAGTTTTGTCATCGGCGTTATAGCCTTCGAGGGTGTCAAGAGAATTTTTGAAAAATCCTCCAGCAATATAAATGACACGCGGTGTATTGGGCGTTCGTTCTTTGACAATTGGTTTTTTGTGAAGCGTTAAATCCTTGAAGATTTGAGCGAGATATTCGCGACAAGCGGGAACTTTTTTTAAAACGTCACAATTTTTCATTTGTTCACGAAGAAAATTAGGTGTTAAATATTGACAGCGTACGGCGTGTAAAATATGCTCCATTTTTGGTCCACGAGCTTCTTCGTTGTACTTGACCCATTTTAATACAGCGTTGTAAACCTCACGCTCTTCTTGCACGTTAAGCTCGTCTTTTCTCACCAACGATATCAATTGTATCGCTGATAATTGCAAAAATTCTTCCTCCTGACATATCTGACTAAAATGTTGCACTATAAACTGATTCGCCTTGTGATACAGACTGTGACAACCGTGTTGCTCTGCAAAATTTGCTATACCAATTGCGTTCGTAGGATCCAACTGACGTTCCAAAAATATACAACAGGCGTCAATTACGTTGCTCACCTGATAAAACAGTAAAAACAAACTAAAATTAAAATGACTTATACTTGATTAATTAATTGATCAATTACAATTATAAATGATTCCTGATCAATGAAGTTTATTTATTTATTTGATCATTCAACAAAAACATTGTACACACTACACAATAATGGACAAATATTTCAAATACGTGTAAAAATCTGTTCGACCACAAATATAAAAGGCTTCGTAGCCAAAGTTCTAATATAAAAATTTAATTTAATTTTTTAATCCGTTGTTTGAATCGATTAATTTTTGTTATAATTTTGAATCTGATACGAATTGATTTGAACTCAAATAAATATCAAAAAATCGTTTTTTCGATGCTCAACTATTTTGTAACCTTTTTTAAAGCTTATGCCCCATTCTTTAACTAAATAATAATTTTGAATGAAATAAAATTTTGGATATTGTTTTGGTTTTACCTAAAATTTATTGAATTTAATTCTTATGATTTATTTATTATTTGTTTTTAATTTCAATATTTTTTATCCTTATTAAATGAAAACTCCATTAATTTTCTATATATTTTTTTCTTTTAATTATCAATTTTTGGATACTCAATTGTTTGGTTTATTATTTACTTGAGGTCATGCTCCTTTTTCCTATTAATTATGAATAAAAAATAATTATTTTATGTAATTTCACAAACCTGGAACATTGTAGCAGCAGGTAAAAGCGAACAAACGGTAACTTCGGTCACTCGAATTTGTCCTGTGTACATAAAGTACATAAGCCTTGCCATTGCAGTGGGACAAACACCTTGCAATTTCACTCTCGTCATTTCGCACTCCTTGAGTCCTCCCGTGAACATTGCCTGAGCAAAAGTTGAAAAAAATAAATAAAACTTTCACTAAAATTGTCAAATTTTAGCACAAAATTCGAAGGGTAAACAAAACGTATTTTTCCTTTAAAAAATAATATTTTGACAAAAAATTCGAATACAAATTTTCGTTACAAAATAATATTAATAATAATAATAACAACAGTAAATAAATTTCTAAACGAATTAGGACTAATTGACAAATTGAATGAATAGTGAATACAACAATTTTTTTACGTCGTGTTCCAACAATGCTATAAAATGCTATTAAAAAAATGAAAAGATATTTACCTTGAAATATGGACTGGCAGCAGCAAGAATAACTTTATGGGCATGAAAAAGTTCTGAACCAACTTCTAAAATGACATCGGTGAGCATATGATGACTCCTCATCATGAACATCATCTTCATAGCTTCTTTGACATAATTGGCCATGCAAAAAGTCAAGTCCCCGAGGTCACTCTGTTTCTCGGCGTTGAGTACACCCTCCAAATCATTTTCGTCGCTGAGGATGAGGGAAACTCCGTTTCCATAATTAACAATGTTACTACCACTTGGCGCTCCTTTATTTTTTTGTTGATGATCCTCAACCCCATCCATCAAAATAAAATTTCCTGGATGAGCCAGAAACTACCAACAAGAAAAGTAACGAATATAAAAAAAACCAAATTAATTACTGAATCAATGAATTATTATTATCATTATTTTGATAAAAACGAGCGTTTTTATGCTTGGAAATGAAAATACAATATTTAAGAATTTACGTGAACTAAAAAAAACTTTGGTTCTGATCGGAAACGATTGGCAGTCCTGGAAAATATTTCTAGGCCAGAAATGATTGTCGCCGAGGAAATATTCCGGCTAAATTGGAGTATTTTGATCTAGGTTTGTACGAAAACGCAATTTTTATAACTATTCAAAAATTATATCCCGATTCGATATCGATTTAATAGCAAGAAAATAATAAAAGAGTGTACAAATATCTTGAAATTATGTGGAATGTGTAATCACTTGTTAAATTCCCTTAAATTACAACAAAGTTGTGTTTCAAAATTAACTAGTTTCGAAAAATCTAATACGACGTTTCTACCCACGTGGATCACATGGTTTTTTCTCTTCGTGGAATTAGCGTTGAGTTGCGATAAGCTGTTGTCGTTCAAAGTGCAAAGAAACTGAGATTGAGAGATTAAGGCATTACTTTTCGCTCAGTCATGTAAAAAAATACTAAATAACCGAAACATATTTAAAAAATACTTAATATTCATTCATCACACACATGCGCATTTTAATACGATTACCGAAGAGGAAAACATTCCGGTGTCAATATTGCGAACCACAACACAAACAAATAGTTAAATTGTAAATTCAACAGAATAAGAAAAAAATATCGAAAAATCATTATTCAATCAAATTATTTTTTTATTTTTTTAAATTTAAATTAGCAATGTTATTAATAATTGTACCAAAAGTTACCAAATCACTTATTCCGATGTAAATAAAATGTGATACCGCGATAAAATAAATCAACATAAAGCAAACAATGAGGTTGCAACGAAACAGCTGATTTGGTCAAAAGTCCAATATAACCTTGTGAGAGATTCGATCTGAGTTTGTCTCGTGAAAAATTTACTTCGGCAGAGTCAAAAAGAGAGAGAGAAAGAGAGAGTGAAATAGTTGACAAACAAATGGGTGAAAATGGTTAGTGGGATTATTTTCGTTTGATAGATGGAATGTTTCATTTTTATTATCGAAGAATTACAGTGAAAACATAGAGTTGAGAAGGTTAGGTTTGCACGTTTGTATACGAAAGAGCATTTGCCAAGATCTGAGTCATTTGGTTTCACTTAATGGATTTTTTTATTGTATATATTCGTACGGAAAAATAAGGAAGAAGTATAGAGGTACGGCGGCAAATTTGTAGTAAAATGTAATTATTCGTAATTTCAGTATTTCGCTGAAAAAACATTCGCAAATAATCTTTAAAAATATCCTCCGAGTTTTTTCTTTAGTATTTTTTTTTGCTTAGTATTCGCTACGTATTATTTGAAAGTTTTGTTGGAATAAGATTAAAATTAATTATCAAAATTAATATTTTTCGTCAATTTGGGCAATTTCCCATTAAAAAATTTTTGATTACAAAATTATTGTCTATTTTTTAAATATTATTATTATTGTGAAACATTTTGTGTGAATATACCCGAATTTCCACTCAGTTCGAAAGAAACGTCGGAATATTCCGTAACAATAGTTAATTTGGCAATTCATTGACCAAAAAAATCGCGTCATTTTAATTAAAAAAAAAAAAGTTATCCCTCGTGAAATGACAAAATTCGTTTACAGATCAGCGTAAATATTGAGGTAACAAAATAACCAGAATTCCGAACAATTAAATTCTCAAGTGTGTGTTTGACATTGCAAAAAATCATTCTGCACGTTTTTCGTGCTCATAGAAACGTAACCTCGTATCGGCTGACGAAGAAGAGGGGGGGGGGGGGCGGGAAGAGACGAGGGAACGGATCGAATTTCCATAGAGCAGGGGAAACCGCTCATGACCTCGATGTACCAATTAAAGTTAACGAACCAAATCGCACCGGTCATATGACAGTCGTATTGCATGTTTTGAGAAAACTTTTACAATTTGATAAACATGAAAAAACAACAAGTGCAACGAGGAACAGAGTGTGGGAGAGGGGAAGAAACAATAGAAAATGGGACAGAACAAAACAAAATCTCGAATTGTCAGACGTGTCTGGATGTTAAACTTCTTTGGAAACGATACAGAAATTGTATCTGTGTTCTTTGCAAAATGTCGATGTACTATAATTCATAGTGTTAAAAACTAATCATTATATGTTGTGTTTAAAACTCATTTACCTTATAAACGTTTGGCCAATCCTCTAGAACGATTAGAAACGAACAGAGAATCGAAAAAAAACTAACGACGATGAGTCGTCCAAACGTCACTCTGCTCTCACTCGTGCTCGCTCGTACACTCACACCACTGTCGTTTTGTGATAAAAAATCTACCAAGAAATAATTCACTCCGATCCTTTTTGTACAAACATGCACCCGTATACGCACTGCCGTCACACATTAACACTGTTTTTTTTATCTTCTACTTTTACACCACAACGGATTGTTAATTTTTTCACGAAAATACGAAATATCCAACCTCGATCGATAATATCGTCGATACGATGAGTTCATGACGGAATTTTTTTAACCGTCCTTACGCTCCTTCTCCGATTTTGTATCGCGAAATTCTAACTTTTTCTTTGATCCTTTAGACTCGATTTTTTTTGCTACAATTGTTTTCAACTACATGGTAAAACGTGTTTATGTAATTTTCTATGGTGTAAAAAAATACTAAACTAGAGAGAAAGAGAAAGGAGGAGAGAGCAATAGAAGAAAACGTGGACTGAGAGAAGTTCACGATTATGTCACGTTGCGTTCCCAACGTCGTTCCTCACACAACTGATTCACTTTTGCGTCTTCAACGTAGAGCCATGTACGGGATGGGGGTTAGGAAGTAATAATTCACGTCGCCAACACCGTACTTTTAATCTGAACGCTATAAAACTAACTCTTTTTATTTATTATCCAAATCACAGTAAAGTTGACTGTTTAACACGTGAGTCTTTTTCGTATGTTCCCTACAGCTCTCGCGCTCGTTCTCTATCTCTCTCTCGAACAATCGAGAATATGTTACGCGGTTTTATCTGCTGTTTTCGACGTTGCTGCTTGGCGCTGTCTGCTCGCGCAGGCGCGTTTTCGTCCGCGTTAGGTGGCGAGACCGCCACATCTACTCCCCCTCCAGTGAACGAGACTTTTGTGTCGGGGAACGAAACCTTTTTTTTATATGTTTTTGCAGGTTTATCCATCGTCGATCCCCACTGGTGCGGTTGGATGTCATCTTCTTCTGCTTGTGCCGTTGTTTCTTCCTTGACCGTGTACGCCGGCTTTAGCCTTTCGACCGAGACTGTTTTCTCTTGTCCCTCAACGTCGATTACAAATCTCCGATCGTCGAGTCGTCGTATCACTTTGTAGGGCCCAGCGTAAGGTGGTTCCAGCGGTGGCTTCACAGCGTCGACACGTAGGTATACGTGTGAGCATCGATAAAGATCCTTGAGGACAAATAATCGAGCTTTGCTATGGTGAGCCGTGGGCGTCGGTCGGATCCCTCTTATAAACTCTCGATACTTCTCAATGAATATTTGAGGGTCGGCAGGAAGGTCCTGGTTGATGAAGAATTCTCCCGGTACCCGTAATGTGGTGCCGTACAGCATTTCTGCACAAGATGCACCAAGGTCTTCTTTGAAGGCTGTGCGGAGACCCAGGAGTACAGTTGGCAGTAGTTCCGTCCAAGGTATTTTCCGATTGCACATAAGTGCTGATTTCAGCGTTCTATGCCACCTCTCCACCATGCCGTTGGAAGCTGGGTGGTACGCCGTTGTACGAATCTTCTTTGCTCCGATTAATTTTGCTAAAGAAGCGAACAATGCGCATTCGAATTGTTTCCCTTGGTCCGTAGTTATGGAGAGCGGAGTCCCGTATCGGCTGATCCAGTTGTTAAAAAACGCACTGGCCACCGTGTCAGCTGTTATGTTTCTTAGTGGGATCGCCTCTGGCCAACGTGTGAACCTGTCAATGATGGTGAGGCAGTACCGGTATCCATCAACCGTAGGTAACTCAATGATGTCCATGTTTATGTGAGAGAAGCGTCCATCTGGTACATCTATATGATTTGGTTCGAAACGATTGTGACGGTGGATCTTTGACTTTTGACAAGCATCGCAGCTTCTCGCCCATTCGATAACGTCTTTCTTCATACCCGGCCACACGTATTTCTGTTTGATGATCCGCGACGTACTTCGACCGCTCGGATGCGAGAGTCCGTGTATTGAATCGAACGCCTTTTTTCGCAGTGGTCTTGGAATATACGGTCGAACGAATCCTTCGAACACGTTGCAGAATATCTCGATATTGGGCTCGACTGAAAGAGGTTGCAAGTTTAGAGCTGTTCTTCTTTCCAGGAGTTCTCGGAGTTCGTCGTCCTGTTGTTGTGCTTCAAGGATGGTTTGAGCTGACAATATCTTGGGCATTTCAATTTGATTAATTTGTTCGATTCGCGACAAAGCATCCGCAACCACGTTTTCGTCACCTTTGACATAGATTATTTCCGTCGTAAATTGTGAAATATAATCTAGTTGCCTTAGTAATCGTTGAGACGTTTTTTCGCCCTTTTGTTTAAAGGCGTAAGTCAGTGGCTTGTGGTCGGTGCGAACCACGAATTGTCTGCCGTCCAAGATGTGATGAAAAAATCGAATTGACTCATATATCGCCAGGAGTTCGCGATCATACGTACTGTATCCTTTCTGAGTCGGAGAGAGCTTCTTTGAAAAAAATCCCACCGGTTTCCATTCATTATCCTCGAGTTGCTCTAGTGTAGCGCCGATTGCGTTGTCTGACGCGTCAGTAGTTAAAGCGAGATGAGTTTCGGGACACAGGAATCGTGTGAGAGTGGCATTGACAATGCTTTCTTTACATTGCTCGAATGACACTTCGGATTCGGGAGTCCATGGTACTTTTCTTTTATCTTTCTTTTTTGAATCCTTTAAGAATTCGTTGAGTGGAGCTTGTATTCTCGCCGCGTCTGGTATGCAGCGTCTAAAATAATTTATGAGGCCTAGAAATCTTCGCAATTCCGAAATGGTTTGTGGTTTCGGAAATTCCACAATTGCTTTGACTCTGTCGTTCGGTGGTTTGTATCCGTCCTTGTTGATTTCATACCCTAGGAACGTCAGTTCCTCCTTGCCTAGAACACACTTATCCAGGTTAAGAGTTAGACCGTGTTTTTTTAGTTTTTCGAATACCATTTTTAAATGTTGTCGATGCTCCTCTGGACTCGTTGAGAATACTAATATGTCGTCGATGTAGACAATTACGAAGTCGACGTCTCTGAAGATATTATCCATGAAACGTTGAAAAGTCTGCGACGCGTTGCGCAGGCCAAACGGCATGACTAGAAATTCAAATGAACCGATTGGTGTCGTAATTGCGGTCTTCTCAACGTCCTCGCTGGCCATGCTTATTTGATGGTATGCTCTGGAAAGATCAAGCTTTGAAAATATTGTCTTTCCATAAAGCGCCTGAAACAGATCGTGGCTATGGCCTGTTGGGTATCGGTCGGGAACTGTTACGGCGTTAAGTCCGCGAAAATCGCCGCAAAGTCTCCATCCCCCCGATGGTTTTTGTTGTAGATGTACGGGACTGGCCCATGGACTATTTGATGGACGTATCATCTCTTGGTCGAGTCAGAATTTTATCTCCTCTTTCAGTGCTTTTAATTTTTCGCCCACGATTCTCCTCGGACGCTGCGCGACCGGAGGGCCCGTTGTCTGGATGAAATGTCGTACTGGGCTGTTGTTGGCGTCGTGACTAGTTTTTTTTATTATTTGTTTTCCATCAAAATATTTTTTTAATAGCCCGGTGTACTCACCCTCTTTGCTGCCAGTCGAGATATTGTATATCGACGTGCGAACTACGGAGCCTGTTGACGTCAGTGAAGTTTTAGAGTCCAACAGTCTCTTGTTTTTTAAATCGATGAGGATCCCGAAATGCGCGATGAGGTCGGCTCCAATCAGGGCAGATTGTACGTCAGCGATTACAAATGGCCATCGAAATTCCCTTCTCAGGCCCAGGTTAACTGTCATTACCTGTTCGCCGTAAGTCTTGATCGGTGTGTTGTTCGCAGCATAAAGGTCGCTGCCTTTTTTCTTTGGTTTTCCTTTCAGCATCTTCGTTGGAATTACTGATACTGATGATCCGGAGTCGATGAGGAATGTGAGGTTAGTGAGGCTGTCGTAAATAGTCAAACGAAATTCAGGCGGTGGACCACTATTGCAGTTGATGTTGCTGTCACCGAGAGCCTGGACTGGTGACAGCTCATCTAGTTTCCCTGGTTCTGTTTCGGTTGATATGTACATGGCGAGGTACACTTGTACGCAGCGTCTCCAAATTTTTTGTGAAAGAAACATAAACCCGGAGTCCTTGTGCGTGATGCTGATCTGGATCTCGAGCGTCTTTGATTTTCTGATTTGTTATTGTAATTATTTTTACGCTCACCTGATTGCGAGGTTTTTAGAAACTGCGTAAACATTTCTCGCAGCTCTTTCATTTCTCCGGAAAGTCTTGCGCAGTCAGTGCAGTTGCTTTTTACCTCCTGCGGAATGGTGCTTGTCGCCATTACCTGCGAATATCGAAGCGTGTCGATTACCCTGTCAGCCATTTCAGCCAAGCCGTCAAGATCTAAGTTTCCTGACATCATCAACATCGGTTGGAGATTTGGAGGCATCCGCATAATCCACATGGAATGGAGAACTTCATCGCTCAAGCCTCCTGCGGCCAGATCCTTCATCTCTCGAAGGAGTTGAGATGGTTTTTTGTTGTCGAGTGGCAGGTCGTTTAACAGTTTCGAGAGTTGTCGCTCCTTGGATTTGGAAAATCTTTGTATTATTATTTTTTTTAGGTGCTGGTACTTATCTGTCGCCGGTGGATGTAGTATGACGTCGGAAATCTCGTCGAGCGTGTGCGAGTCTAGCGCTTTGAGAACGGCGATGTACTTGTGCTCGTCCTTTGTAATTCTTGACACTGCGAAATCCGATTCCACTATAAGAAACCACACGTCCGGTCTCTCGGCTCGAAAAGGTGTGAGTTGAATTTTGTTCACCACGGATATGGCATTCTCGTCGAAATTGCCTTGTGTTGTGTTCGGCCTGTTTCGTCCTCCGGTATCGTGCAATTGCCTCATGGTTTGTTCGCTTTGTGTTGACGTGCCTTGCTCGCCCTCACAATCTTGAAATTCACTCGCTTGTGTTTCGTCGTCACTACGTTCGTCACCGCGGGTGTTACCTTTTTTTGGAGAATGTATCACCATTTTTTCGATTTTTATTTTTAGGTTAGTTTTAGTTGAATCGCGTCGGAGGTCACCAACTGTACGGGATGGGGGTTAGGAAGTAATAATTCACGTCGCCAACACCGTACTTTTAATCTGAACGCTATAAAACTAACTCTTTTTATTTATTATCCAAATCACAGTAAAGTTGACTGTTTAACACGTGAGTCTTTTTCGTATGTTCCCTACAGCTCTCGCGCTCGTTCTCTATCTCTCTCTCGAACAATCGAGAATATGTTACGCGGTTTTATCTGCTGTTTTCGACGTTGCTGCTTGGCGCTGTCTGCTCGCGCAGGCGCGTTTTCGTCCGCGTTAGGTGGCGAGACCGCCACAGCCATACGACACTAGCGCCACAATCAGCACAACTCCGAACTAGTCGTTTTAATCTCGCGTAAAATTCTTTGACCGAAACATTTTTTTTCTCCAATGCTGAACTAACGGAGATCTCTAAGGTGAGAAGATGGATCAAGTTTTTTATTATTCTTTAGAAAATTGACTTATCATCGATTCCCGATTCAAACTTTCAAATGAAATTCTGACTGTTGCGGAAATTTCAGGAAACGTTCTTTCCGCGTATGAATTCATTTTTTCGACATATTTTTTTCAATACAAATACACGCTTCATGAACCAAAAAATTCTCTCTCCTGTAGTGCATTCACACTTTTTATCAACAGATCAATGATAACAAATTATTTTGAAATTTTGTGGCAATATCGTGAATCAATTGAAAGAATTGGATCAAAGGAAGACCAGTAATTAAAAATTGGATTATAGGAAGTATGAGTAATTTTTGGACTGCGTTAAGTACATTTCAAGGAATCATGTTGGATTAATTGTCATGATTATTATTATTTTTTTTTCATGATACGATCGAACCTCGTGGGCGTATCGAAAAATCAACGGTATTGCATGAAATTCGATTTTTGTCTCGTAAACAAAATTTGTAAAAACGTATAACAATGGAAATATAAAAAATATTTTTAAAAAATAAAAATAAATAATAGAAATACAGAAATAAAGAAAAATCAGTAGAATAAAGGTAAAGCTTATTCAAATCCTACCCAGTTTTAAAAAAATGCACAACAAATCAATAATCGACGTAATAAAAAGAATAAAGATACGTAATTTATATTTTTTTATGTATCGTAAGAAGTCGAGGCACTTGACTGGGACGATTTTCAATTAACCGGCAGTTTCAATTATCGAAGAATTAATTGGATCACCGATAAAAAAAAGCAACAACGAAGCTGCGCGTTGTTAAATATGCATTTTTTTCTTCTTACATTCATATATAATATGATCAGCGTTTAGCTAGTTCGTGGTAAAAGAAAAAAAAACAAAGAAGTAGGGATTAGAGAAAAAGAGAAGGAGACATTCGTGACAAGCGATGACTTGCACAATCGGTCAAGTACATTCCCAATCGATTCACTTCGATAATCGGGCGTAAACATAGTATGATAAAATCGAGAGGAAGAGAGGCACAAAAAAAGTGTGTCCTCACGTGTCTGTAGCAATAAAAAAAATGAAACAGAAAACAAAACGAAGAACAGAAAAAAGTATTTTTTATAAAAAGCGAGCAAAGTGTGTCCATGTAGAATTTTAAATTTTTAAATAATTTAAAAAAATGTAGAATATATTATTTGATTGTAACAAAAATTGAATATGGTGTTAGATAAAATTGCGACCGAAAACAAAAACGTGGGAAAAAATAATTGATCAAATGTATATATATATAGTTTTGATAAAAAATTGCTCGAAAACAGTTCCATTCGAATGAAAAATTGTTAAATTTAACAAAAAGTAATTTACTCCACAATGTACTAACGTGAATTTTGCTTACGACAACTGCACATAACCCCGTAAGCTTATTTATTTATTTATTTATTTTTCGTCTTAAACGACTCCATGGTAATAAATAGCAATATTTTATTTGAAAAACTACTTCAATGACAATATCATAAATTGTAATAAGAAGACCGAAAAAGAGCTTCAACCGAAAAAGAGCAAACCTCATGCACGTTTGTTGCTTGTACGTCTTATACATTTTTGATAAGTCATCCTTAGGCTGCACTTTCCTCGGTGAGCAGCCACGAGCATGCAGCTCATCATTCATCCCACAACCAACACCTGTGTCCTCGGTGCCGACTTTTTTTCCTGCTCCTCCCTCTGTCACATCTATAGATTAATTACTTTGACGAAAATTTTTTTCTTATGAATATTTATGTAATTTCAAAGGTATTTAGAATTTGAAAAAAAAAAAAATCCCAGAAACAACGTATATTTTCAAGACAACAAAAAAGAAAAATTGTCACGTACATACTAAATAGAATCATGCCCTTTTTTTCTTCTAATTAAACAAAAAAAAAAAGATTTTTTTTTCATCGAAGACTTTTTTTGAAAAGTTTATTCTCCTTATTTTTTTGGGCAAAATTTGTCGATTAAACGATTCGTACGTTAATTAAATTCCCATTAGTTAAACAATTTTTCTACGATCGATTAATGTTTTATAATTAATACTTTTAGAAAAAAAGTGAATTTTTTTCATGATTGAGACATGGATTCCAAATAGTACCAAGATAAACAAATTTTGACAGATCATTTGTACACCTGTCCTAAGGCTAGTAAACAAAATTCAAGACTATTCACTGAGGCGTTCAGGAGTTATAAAAATTCTAATTTTCAACAAATTTACACCTGTTCAAATGGGACGATTATTTTCTTGTGAACTAAAATAAGAAAAACACCACGAAAAAAATGTTGGTACATTTTTTTTTGCAAATTTACATTTATGGCGTTAAGATATAGGAAAATCATTTCACTAAAGAATATTGGACACACTTACTTTGTTATTATTATCAGTAATTTATTATCAAAGAGTGAATAAATTAAATCATAATGGAAATCAATTCACTAAAGAATATTGGACACTTACTTACTTTATTATTGTTATTATGAGATTATTATTCACGAGTGAATAAATAAGCAACAAATTCGCTGTTAAAATGTGACAACTCAAGAAACAGCTGATACAAAAACAATCGCAAGACCTGTTGTTATCTTGAAATTTTGTATAATAGATATTCCCGATTTCGATACAATTTACAGGCAGCCTACTACAGAATAAATATAATAAAAATGTTTCGAATGTTCACTATTTGTCTGAGAACATTAATTAAATATTTTTTATATATTTTAATAATAGATCATTTTAATATACTTCACAATTCCCACAAACAGTAGAAAAAATTGTAAAAAATACGTTTTCATCGAAAATCAAATGGTGGAACAACCTCGCGTACAGTTTTTTACACTCTAGACATGTCTCTAGATATATTCGATGTAAAAATATCAGTGAAATAAAATTTTCGGCCATACGCGTCGAAGAAAAAAAAATATCTTCGAATGATTCCCTCTATTAAAAAAAAATTATGTTAATGAATGAAATACATTTGTTTATACGTTAACTCTTTTGATTTTACAATTCCTGTTTTGTTTCTTACAAATTTTTTAATTGTTCGCGCTTGAATATTTCCGAAAGATTGTAAATGGAAACAAAAATATATAAAGATTCCAAAAAAATCGTTAAATCCACATGACACGAACATTATAAAAGTGTAGCAACGATAATAATGAAAAAAAGTTGCCTGTCATGCTCCGGCAAGTTCGAGCTGCAATAAAATAAAAAATGGTAAAACTCGCGATAGTTTCTATTCGAAAAAAATTTGAAGCTATCGACTTAACAATGTATCGATGAAATTTGAAAAAAAAGAGGAAAATGAAAATGTGAAACGGTGCACACTTTGAACGAGTTCTCCCCGCATAGACTCGATTCTAAACGCGCAAATATTTCAAGGTCACAAAAAGACTTTATATACATTTTCCACTAATAAAGTTTGAACAAAGGAAATTTCGAAACTATAATAGACGAATTTTACGAAAACATTCGTGACCTTGAAATTTTACATGTTCAGAATCGATTTTACTGCACGGAGAAAAATGCCCCTGTTCAAATTACCACACCACACCGGTAAAACAATTATGGTCAGGGATTCTATAATTATAGTTGCAATCATAGGAGTATACATTTTTAAATACGCGCGCAAAAGTGAAAACTACAATGAAATTATGGTTATTCGAAATAATCTCATAACGGTACATTGTACCGATTTTCTGTGACCATATACACGCCGTATCTTTTTATGAATTCGACAGATGAGATCGCAAGTTTTACCAGTCAAATGATCAGTTTTACTACGCAGCGCTAGAATCGTATTCTTTCTCCGGCGGCAAGACTACGGTCAGATTGATACGCTTTGCGCACCACTCTCGCGTGGTCTACGAGGCATTGATTGTAGCGCGCGTTGTCGGGGGAATCACCGAATGCGTGGTAAATCGTACCGATTTTTTCGGTACGGTTACTAGTGTGTTTCGTAAATCTGCATGTGGCCATCATAAAGATTACAGAGGCAAACGTATTTGTTACGAATTTGGCGGAGAAATCGCACGGGTATCATGTCCGAGTATTTCGGAGTGACAGTTCTCGGTGACTCTATAAACGGAGTGCACAACGACGGGAGTGATGCGCCGGATTTTTTTACAAGGATTTATGGAATAAGAATCAGGTAAGGAATTTTGTAAAACGGTTTTTTGGTTAAATGTGATGTGAAATTAGATGATAGAGTGTTTTGGTTAAGGAGTTTCGGTACAAGTGACGGAATATAACTATTTTATTCAAATTTCTACAGTACGTTCTTTGACTTATCCTGAATACGTCCTCCACGTTTCAAAACGATTGTCTACACGGTTTCCACAAAATTCTCTAATGAGAAGTCACTTTTTAACGTAGAGGCATGCCTACGATATCCCTAAACTTCAGTTATGTGCATGAAACAATACGAAAAAATGTAAAAAAGGTTACAAAAAACTGTCAAATCACTCAAAATATTATTACAATTACGCCAACAGAATATGAAATATTTCGTCTACATGATTTATTAATTATTCTATTTTTTATCAATGAAAATGATCAATTTTTCAGTAATCATGAAATTTTTATACGGAATTTTGTTGTGAGAAGTTAGCGCTTTGCTTGAGGACAATACAATTCCCCCTCACCCCTGAATCTCCGTAAAAATAAGCTGAATCATTACATTGTATGACTTGTACCAAAATTCCTTAAGTGTGATGTTACTTGATTATAAATAAAATACATTTCTTTTCCTACAGGCAATCTGCAAGAAATACTGCAGGCAAATATTCCTCCCGTCACTTCGGTGTTGACCGATTTGCCATCGCATCGTGCTACAGGTGATACACCCGCAGCAGTAAATCCCTTACCGTCTTATCAGTTTAATTATCATTTTTGGGGCTTCGAAATAGTCAATTTCACAAATATAGATTCACCTAAGAAATTGATTTCCCTTGACGCATTACCGTTCTTACGCCTGTCTTGTTTATTGCTCCATAAGCTATCCAAGATGTATGTATCCGTACGTTACGCATTATAAATATTTCCATTATTTGTGCCTCTATTAATATAAAAAATTATTTGAAATGTACCATGTAAAATACTCGCAATAAAATTATAAAATGTATAATTACGTGTTTAATATTCCTTTATACCTGTCTTCCTTTTTACAATTAATATTTACAGCGATTGCAGCGGATTTCTAGTGGCCATACATGAAGGAAAGTGTCTGCTGTTAATTATACAAAGTAATTTCGTAGAAAGAATATTATTTGACCGGTAGTTTAAACTAAATAAAGCACTAATAAAATGATAGGTAACTTGTGGTAGCAGTTACTTTACTGACTGGTAAATAAAATGGGTACATACACTTTATAGTTTAGTAATTCCTAATACTCGAGACAGATACTGCAAACCAGAATTCGGCGATTAATTTACCCATTGGAATTGGTATATTAATTATTGTTTGCCGTAACAGTTACCAAACTGACTAGCTCCAGAAACGAATAAACGACCGAACAGTCTGGTAAATCGAACGGCTTAGACTGGCTCCGCGACTGAAAGCTTGACGAATAATTTTTACTATATGGGCTATTAAATTTATCGTTGCAAGTGATAATCATCCTTACACCCTTGACTAGTAACTTTACTACATAACCGGGAAAAAATACCACAAGTTATAGTAATGCTAACGCTTAGGACTAGATTAGCAAACCGAACTTCGTTTACTGAATTGACAAGGACAATGAAGTAAGAAATACCGCACAGGCTCTCTATCCATATACGCACTAGTCAGTTTGGTAAAAGCAACCTGGATTCCGGTATTTTGAACAATTTATTTTTCTCCGTGTGGAGAACTTGTACAGTGTGCAATTTTTCATCTTTTACTTTTTCAAATTTTGTATGAAATAAAAAATTTTTACGTTCAATAAAAAATGTAAAGATTTTGAAAAAATTTCCCTATTCTTGGGAGAGAAATTGTTATTCACGCGGTTTCCACGCAATTGAGTGATATGTTACCCATGAATTTTTATTTTAGAGCAATATTGATGAACCCAAACAAAAATCGTCGCGATACGCGTGTCACATTTTTCGCACATACAAGAACGTAGAAATCACGTTGAAATTTGTTATCAAGGTACGACCGAAAAATTTGTCATCTCATGCTGCATTTTTTTCGTTAAATCGAAAAGGGTTCGGGTTCGATGAACCCAAACAAAAATCGTCGCGATACGCGTGTCACATTTTTCGCACATACAAGAACGTAGAAATCACGTTGAAATTTGTTATCAAGGTACGACCGAAAAATTTGTCATCTCATGCTGCATTTTTTTCGTTATTTGTTCATGAATTTCGCAACAATGTTGTTTATCTTTAACATTTCGAACGAGAGATCGAAGAGAAGAAACATTTTTCTTTATTACAGAAAAAAAAAACGAAGCACTGTTTAAAAATGTGCACCACTAGATTTTTTATCTCAAATTTCTTGAATGTTTCGAGATATTTTTTTCGTTATTTATTCATGAATTTCGCAACAAAATTGTTATCTTCAATATTTCGAATAAAAAATCGAAGACCAGAAGAATTTTTTTTTTAATATTCAAAGAAAAAACAAAGTATTATTTAAACATGTGAATCACTAGTTTTTTTTTTCTCAAACGTATCGAATGTTTAGAGATTTCTTTGTTTATTGTATGAAAACCACAGTAGCGTAGAATATTTATACCGTTCGTATCATTTATTGAAATTAATTAATATCAGATTCAAAACATTTCGTTAATCAACAATATTGCAGAAATATCTTCAAAAATTCACGAAGTTAAATGGGCTTATGTGCTAAAACTCTATGCATTAATATATCCAAAATGCTCGATTAAGATGGGGTGCCAAGTTTTTCAATATAATAATTAAAATACGCTTTGAGGCAAGGGATTACCCGCAACAGCTGCGTAAAGCTTAAAGCCCACTATACGGACGGTAATCATCTAGGACGTACCTGAGCAGCTTCCCGGGCAAAATATGGTGCGACTGAGTATACACTTGGAAAATCGTCACAACTATTTTTGACGTTTCTGGTTTCAAGTTTGGAACCGAATTTCCTCAAATCGGATAACCGCTAATTATATTGTAATTCTTGATTTTACTTTATACGGATTCAGTGCCCATGAAAATCTACGCACACCGGGTTTCTACGTCAGTTTCTACTTCAGATTTGGATTCCCCAAAAACCTCCCAGGTACCTGATCAACTGTATGCTGATAACAAGCGAAAAAAAAACAACATCAACAACAGTGCGTTGTTGTTGATTGTTTTTTTTTTTTTTTAATCTAACATTGAACAAAGACAAATCTTGATAACAATTAATGCCAAAGACATAAGCGAGTTTTTGGTTTCACCGAATGCCGCTTTCCAACATAAAATTCGACTATAAAACTAATCGTCGCGCATCCTAATCCAAACCCAAGAATTAAAAATGCGAAATCCAAGTCTGCAAGGGTTAAAATTCTAAAATCATCGTCACTAATTGCATTTTCATTTAATTCTAGAGTACGATGTCCAGCTGCAAAATTCTTCTCGTAATCGTAGTTGAAGAGACCAGACTCGAGGTAATGTGAATTATGACGATTGAGTCTTTCTTCCAGAGGCCAGTTTCTTCTAACCACTGCAGTAACAGGAATCTCAAGAACCGGCCGAGTAGACATATGCAGTTTTGATTTGATAGCATCATTCATTAGCATTTGTCTAGCGCCTACGCAAGTAATCGATGAATTTAGTAGAACGTGCTCTACACATTTTTCTCTCAAGATATCAATAGCCACGAAACGTCCTTCAAAAGCTGGATTGGTATAAGCTGTGCTGTCATTACGCCATCCGTAGATAACATAATCGGACTTTATGAGATCCTCTGCGTTGTTGATGTTCGGGAAGCGAATTTGCTTTGACAGCAGAGCGGCCAGCTGTCCCTGATAAAGAGCTTGGATGACAACAACAAAGCAGAATAAACCGGCCAGATAAATTCTCGGACCCAAGTTACCAGGCAATTTGGTGAAACAAGAGTTGGCGATCATACGAATAGTGTTGAGAACAGCCGTCATGAAAGATTGGCGTAGAATATATTTTAAAACAATCACGTTTGCTATGATCACGACGCATAGGCCAATTCTTGAAGAATAATCAATTGCAGAAATAACTTTTTGCCATTGGGTCATATAAGCTGTGTACTGGGTCACCGCAAACATTTTTTGATACAGATGTGGATAGTTTCCTGGTAGTGTCGCTAAGGCGGCTACCGGCACTACGATCCATACTACGTCTATTCGGTCCTTAGTCAAATTCCCAAGGCCATCGCGATCTTTTTCATCTTTATCGATGTGTCCGTAGGGATTTTTTTGGTAAGGTATCATGTTCAAAGTCACGTTAATGTACCGTGAAATCATGCGCAATAAGGTACCAGTTTGTTTAAACAGAGAAATTTTTCCGGTTTTCGTTAAATTCGAGAAAGTATCAGATTGTAACATTGCCAAGCGGATCTCGTATCCATCAACTTCTCTAGTCGGGTTAAAATCAATGTTTTCACAAACATTTCTCTTTTCGTTATATTTCCGGACAAGTAGAGCCCACGGATGGTCATTCACGCCTTGATAAGTCCGTTCTAATTTCCAAGGATGTGGCGCGTAGTCGGTGTAAGGGTTGAAAGCGTAAATCAATGCTCCATCGGCACCATCATTGCAAATAATCTTCGCCCCAAAAATATCCATCATCCATGCTGTCCACAAAAATTCAAACACTTCCGAACATCCCTTTCCTTTACCGGACGGGTCGAAAATGTAAAACTGAGCCATGTGATTCCACCATCTAGAATTTTTTATATCAACAAGAACCCTCTTGAGCTCGGGCGGCGACGCAGACGTAACAACGAAAACCTGCAGTTTGTATCGAGACCATCTCGAGACTCTATCACTTTGCACTGATCTTTCGTTGCTGTTGATTGAAACTGTGGCAATCGAATCGCCCGATGACATCAAAGCACCCAAACAATCAGATGTATCTCCGGCTAGACCGATCTCGTTCACTTTCTCGCCATAGCACGATTTTATTATTTTCGCCTATTATAAGGAATAAATAAACTCGACATTCTCTTTCCACTAATATTCAAGTAATAAACATTATGTTTGTTTGTACAAAAGCAATCCAATGAATCGAAGTTACTTAGCAACAGAGTTCAGCTTACTGTTACTGTGGCGAGATTAGACGTTTGTTGCAACACTGGTGTCAACGTTCCCCTAACGAAAAGTATCCCGATAGCTTCCAGAACTAATATGACAATTAGACAATTTAATTGCTTCATATTTCGGAAGTTGATACCGGAAATTCCTTGATTTTAATGTTGACTGAAAGGCCACCAACGATTTTCTATTCCTCGTCCATATCAAGACTTCCCTTTTATATAACAAAGACCCTATTTTATAAAGAAATGAACATTAACGTATTCACCATTATAAAATAGCAATTCGTTGCCAATACGATTGCGTGCTGCTGTGACGGTATCATCCCACTGAAAATTCAATAAGTGAGAGCTTATCCATGCTTGGAAAAGTTTTAAAATGAACGTCTCTCTCGCTATCAGTAGGCACCGTCCTACGCAAGTAATAGCTCAATTTTATTTTTTATACTAAATTATTAATCCATATCAGGGAACAGCATTTCACATATTCAACTCAAACCTGTTAAGACGATTCTTTGACGAGACAAAAAAAATTTATTAACCATTTTGAATTTAATTAAAAAGTTGATTTTCATTGATTATCCCCAATAAACGATCATTGTAAAAAAATGCTTATGTTTTAGAAGCCGATTACGAAGATACTCAAATGTTTGGGGTTAAAAATGTAAATTCATGTTTCCTCACAGTTGCCAGTGAATTTGAATTTTATTAAATAACAAATTTGACGTCTCATAAACACTTTTTATCAATATATATGTTCATTTAATTGAAGATAAAAACTTAGAGTTGAACTGAAACGACTTTTTTTATAAAAAGATTTGAAAATTGATAACAATTTGTTATGAATATTAAGTAAATAGTTTATGTGATACTTCAATAGTATTATACCACTTGTTATTATTATTATTGTTATTGTTATGACAATTTAAAAGATGTTCAACTTTGATATTATTATACATTGTCCCATACATTTTGCAGTTCAATCTTTTCGCTTTTTGTATCACGCCACACCGTTTAACAGATTGTCTCATCTGAAAACGTGCTACAAAAGGAAATGATAGTTTTTAACACAGAATTTAAAACGCAAAGGAGAAGGTAATCTGTAAAAATTTCATTAACGTGTTATCATTTTTAATACGTTTCAAAGAAATCCCAAAAAACTTGATCAGCTGATATTCCGTCGCGTTATCAGTGCGACCTGTCGTACGCGTTAAATGGATAGATTTTTTTTTTCGTTAAGTAATTAATACACTAGCCATGCACGGGTTTGCGTTTCAATCCCAGAGCGGGAGGCAGTTTTTTTGAGTTTCTGATGGTGATAATCAATTGAAACTCAGTTAAAATATATAGCCGGCTGTATCGGCCAGGTTTTTCCACAGTTTCCCTTGGCCCTCGTACAAATGGGATACAACAGGGCATTAGGAAAGAGTGGCTGTGGCCAACACTCTGGGCAACTTTCACAGGAACAGGAACAAGTAAATGGGCAAAAGTGATCGGATGGGATCGAAAAAACTCGCAAGAGTATACGCAGGGATAAAAAAAAAAAATCAATAAACATCACGGCACACCATTTATTTAATTATTCAACCCAGACTCAAACATTGAAACGAGCGTTTACAAGACAGGGTTTTATGAAAATAAACAAAAGAAAAGTCCATAGATATTTTTGAATCGATGAAAAAAATCATTTTAAAGATTTTACTCATGAATATGAAGAAAACATGAAAAAATTCATTACAATAAACAAATGTACGAGAGAAGGAAAAAATTGGGTAAGTAAACAAATGTTTTTGAGACAATATATTTATTTCTTAATAGTGTGAAGTTTGTTTTTTTGTTTTTGTTTTTTTTTTTCAGTTTTCATTCAACAATAACAGTGTAGTTAGTAGGCGTAACAAGAGAGACGAGGGTAGGTTGCGAGAAACCTATCATAATTGATAAACGTACGCCAACAAGTTCACTATGGCAGCGGGAGCCCAGAGTAGCTTAATGTTTTCTTTTCTCATTCCCTTTTTCGCTTGAATACATTACGTTGATTTAAAACATCTCTCTTCGTTCTCCCACTATTTTTTTTGTCAACTCTTAATAATATTAATAATAATATAAATAATAACAATAATCCAATGAATTATCGTTTTTAATCTCAATTACGATCTACATGCACGTTCCTTGTGGTGTTGTGTCTTGGCTTGGTATTATTTCCTTAACTAGTAGCGAAAATGCTTGATGGTGAATACGAAGTTTAAAATAATCAAAAAGTTCTGATTTTTTAATTATTTCCTTCCACACGATCACGATTTTGTTCTTTGTGTAGAAGATTTCCGTACGGAAATTGCCGCCAAATATAATGAAAAAAAAATGTATTTAAAATAAAAACGGAAAATTGAAAATCGTTTCGGAGTATTTTTTCTTGTTGGTATGTCACTATATTTACGTATTACGTTAAGAATCGTTTCGTAAAACCCTCGAAGCTTCGCTCGACTAAGATTTTTTCTCTTCTTCATATTCCTTATTTTCTTTCTCTCGTTACGTAATTGTTGATATTAATTAATTTAATTACAATACATATGCGAAAATTAACGCATCGTTTCCTAATAAAATTCGCGGCTTATACTCCAAAGCAAAAATGACAACTATAATATTTTCGAATTCTCATGGCAGTGCTTCGTAGTGAGTAGAATTTATATCTTATTGCCATTAGTGTACGAGTGTTGTTTTTTAGTTTTTTTTTTTTCGTTTCGAGTGCATCGTGCTACGTGACAGTTTCATCGCAAGGAAAAATTCAAAATAACAACAACCGTAATAATAATAATATCGAGAATTATGAGATTAGAGAAAATGATTGTTGTTTAAATAATGAAATAATTAAACATTAGATCATAACAACCACTAGACCATGCACGATTTACGAGAACAATTTGTCTTGTTTGTCAAGTTTTTACATTTCGTAGTTGTATTGCTGTCGTTTTTTGTTTTTTTATTTTTTTAAATTTCATTGTTCTTTTCGTATAATTACATGTTACACATAATAGATCAGTGCGTCAATTTTTGACGCTGGATTTATACGAGAATACACCGAGAAAAACTCATGAATTTCTATTTGTTTTTCGATTTTGGAAATATTTTAATCGATGCTCGGTTAAAGGGCCAATTCTACAAATTGGAAAAAAATTCGTGTTGATAAGTCTCGTCAACGTGGAATATTTTTCTTGTTTAAAACAATTAAAGAAAATTATATTGGGAAAATTGTTTTTTTTTTTTTTTTTTCAAACAAAAAGAAATCTTATTTTTTTGGAAGTTTTTCAAGAATTTTTCAAAATGCGAAATAAATAGGTTTGTTTTTCTTGGTGTATCGAAGAGAAAATCGCGAGATCAGTTGAATCAGTTCGCGCGTTTAGAAATATAGTGAGCTGAAAGGTTTTTTGGTTTTTCTTAGCATGTGTTTTGTTCGACAAGTGCTATAGGGTGCGTCAGTTGCCTTTTTATTTTATTTTTTTATTTTTTGTATTACAGACGAGAGTTTTGGGACGTTCGATTTTCGTAGGCCATGATTATATAGATTTATTGATTAAAAGTCCTGAGGTTGAAACTTTACACTTAAGTGGATGACATTATTTTCGTTAATACGATAAAATGAAGTAATGTTAAATGCAATAATGCGCAATATTTCTTTTTTCTTAACTAATCTATTTTTTCATTGACAAAAAAAATCTTGTTAGAAATTTCAAATTGATTGTGTGTTGAAGAAATTTTTGAAAAAAACCAAATTGAGAAAAAAGAAAGTTTATTTTTCAATTTGGATGCGAGAGTTCTCGTCAATTATCCTGGGTGTATTTTCGAATTATGGTCCAATCGGAATTTTCAAAATATTTTTTTTTCTGCTGTCAGCTTTAATCTTAATTGAATTCGTTTTTGATTTAAAAAATTTCGATCATAATTCATCAAATTGGGATGATAAATAATAGGTGAAAGGAATTTTGTTCGTTTCATGAAAATGAACGAAAAATTAACTCAATTAGAAAATCGAAAATTTCGTTAGAGAATATTAGGAAGAAAATCTTAAAATTTGGTTCAAGGTTTGAAATAATTGAAAAAATGACTTTTTCGAGTATTTGGTTATAACGAGACTCAAATTCATGATCAATTTTCGTTGGTATTAATGGAGAAAAAAAGATTTCTTTTTTTTTTGTTGTTAATTACACGTATGGTGCTTGATTAAAATTGTTATTATTTTTCTTTCTCATTTTCCACTTTTTCTTTCTTTTGACCATTGTCACGTCTCCTCGACTCTAATCAGATTCTTGTTGGCGCACAAAAGAGGTGGACAGTCGATCTCTGATTCAGCAAACGTGGTTTTTATTAACACACTCACGAGACTGTGAAGGACTGTGGGAACGACGTGCAATTGTTAAATTTTTTCATTTTTTTTTTGCTTTTTTCTTTTCATTTAACTATGTACAATATTTTGTTTTTTAAAGTTGTGTATTTTCGTGCTAGTACTATGGAGGATTTTCGGACGGGAAGGATATTTCATATCGTCCATCTTTATTTACTTTTCCGCTTATATTTCTTCCGTCTTTTCGCATTATCATTTATCTCACTCGTTGGACAAAAAGTACACACTTTTGTCGAACCAGAGGAGGAGGGTCGAAATAAATACACGAATTACATTTTTTTTCAAACAATATTAGCTTGAAACTGACTTTTCAACTTCGATCGAATCACAGATGGATCACTCCCGTCCGAGAATATTTACGTAAATATACAGGGTGTCCCAATTTTGAGACGATTTTTCAAATATTAATTTTTATTAGAATTTTCGAGAAATAGAATTAAATAAATATTTATTTATAATGCAAATAATACTTTAACGAAATACGACACGCGATATTAAAAAAAAAAAAAAAAAAAAAAAAAAAAAAAAAAAAAAAAAAAATCCAAAACTTACGAAAAAAATAAGCTTCAATATTTTTCTAATCAATTAGCGGAATTATTTGTTTTCATGTTGGAAATTATATTTTTTGCACAATTAAATAATTATTGATGTAAAATTTGTCTTTTAAAGAGTCCACAATGTGCACACCCTGTATAAAAATACGCTTATATGCTTATGTACATATGTATAGATATACATATGAACATACACAGATAGATCCCTAAAAAGTTATTTTGTATTCCGATAAGTCTATCTTTGATTTTCTTAGGCTCGGGTGACGCTAGACTGGCCCCCTATAAAATTTGTAGTTTTGATCACTCATTCTTTATAATTTCAATCGCAAATATTCGATTTATCTAAGTTTCTCTCGTCTATTATGAGAATTTCATTATATTCGTTTTTTTTTTTTATTTATTTTTTTAAATTTCATATATATATAATATAATTTTTTACTTTAGACGTTTGGTACGCGATAGACTATTGTACAGAGCTTTTTATCAGATTTCCCCATATTTTTTTGTTCTCCCCTTTCATTAGTTTTTTTCCTCTCTCCCTATCCGTAAAAAGCAGCATTATGAAACAAAGAGATGAAATATATATACATATATTTTAGATTATTTGTATACACCGGTATTCCAGAATTACAGATTAAAATTTATGGTATTCGATAGACAACGAAATTCTGAAAATAAAAGTCTTTGGTCATTTTTCGTTCCGAGCCACCGTTTACGAGATATAATTAATTTATTGTTGAGTATACGATGCGCTGGTGAGTGGGAGGTGACTGAGCACGCCCCGCCCTTCCTCCACTCTCCTCCGCACGAGCCGATTGCGAGCAGGGAGGCGGAGCGCGCTACGACACGCCCACTCTGTCTTACCAGCGGTTAGAACTGTCAAAAATCAATGAATATTTCACAAACGGTGCATCGGATCAAAAAATGACCAAGGACTTTTCTCTCCAGAATTTCGGCCTCTATCCATCCCTAAAGTTTATTATTCGAAATCCTGAAAGTCCTGCATATATGCAACGAATGGATAATCGAAGAAAATCTACAAATAGTTCCATTTCGTACGCGTCGATTCCTTCACCGAACCTTACAATTTTTCGTCGTGTTTGCATCTGTTTGAAAGGTTGGAAAAGGAAGAGGAAGGCAGCCTTTGTAGACACACCGTAGAGTAAAATGGAGTTAATTACAGGGTATAATTGCACGAAATCGTCGACAGTATCTTCTCACAATGTTATCGTGCATTAAAATTCAAAATTCACTATTTCACTAATTCTAAGTATTAATCAAATCCTACCAAGACTCTAATCGAAATATGAAAATGAATATTATTCAAAAATCTAAACGAAAAACATCCTCTTTTTTAGAGACATTCAAGACGAATCTTCCTAATCAATAGCAGATTAAATAATACGTCGTAGAATTTTGTGATATAATTGAATGTGCAATTAATTGAAATAAACCATTTTCAAACAAATCATAATTATAACAATAACAATAACAATATTATTAATAACGATCGATAATGATAATAATAATGATGATGATGATGATGATAATAATAATGCACTCTAATTCATAAATATTCCAATCACGATGACAATCATCATCAATTAAACATGGTGTTTTTTTCGTAAATGTAATTTTTTTTTTTTTTTCGAATTTCTTCCTTCAATGGGCGGATACGACTACTGCTAAGGCCTCTCTTATATGAATTATCCAAAGTTAATGATAGAATTTAGTCCCATACATTCAATCACTAACAGTCTAAATAAAGTATAAATAAAAACAAATAAATAAACAAATAAATAAATATATTAGTATTTATTTGTTTATTTATTTATAATATATTTATGTATGCGTGTATATACATGTATATATATATAGTCGTTAGAACTCGAAACAAGCTGTATCGTCGCGATTTTCTTCGCGATTCGACATGAAATAAATGAGAATGTTATTTTTTTAAATTATTTTTTTAGTTGAAATTGTGAGAGATCATTATCCTGATTTTTTACTTCTGCGTTGAAATGTTTTTTTTTTTTATTTCTTCAATCAACACTCTCATCCATAATGTTCAATTCCAAATACTCTCGGAATATGTCACTCGTATATTTTGTGTACAATCCCCGCTCAGTTCACTCAGTCGAGATCAGTTTGGAAAAAAAAATGTTTGCACATTGAAGAAGTTTTATTGCGTTTTTCTCGCTCTTTGTTACACTATCGTGTGCAGAAAAATTGTCTTAACTTTTTGACTTTTTGGAATTGTTGAAAAAAAGGTCCTAGCGTCGACGTTTAAGCAGTCGTTCTGTTCTTTGGATTTTTCAATTCGATTATTTTCACAGTCTTAAATGGTTTTCAAACGAAATTATAGAATTTTTTTTATACTGCTTTTTGCTCTTTTATTTTTATTTTTCAATTTGAAAGAAATTTTTACTTTATTTTCATGACTTTCTTTTCCAACGTCCTAATTTTTCTCGATCGATCTATTCAAATGAAAATATAAAATAAAAAATTCTCTCCAATCATTAAATACTCCTAATTTTACAGATTTTAAATTTTTTCATTTTTTTTTTTTACTTTTTTTTCCCCAATAGGCGCAGGAAGTTTAAGATTAAGGTGTATCCTTAGTAAGTGGTCATTCTACGCCGAAAGCCCACGGTTCGAGCCTCTCCTTCTACAGTCGCCATTATTTTTATTTTGCTTTCTAAATTCTCACTTTTTCCATTTTCATTATTATTGAATTTTTTTTCATTTCCTCTTAATGCTTTTTTCGTTTTTTTTTTCCTACGTTTCTTCGTACGGTGGCAGTGTGTGGTCCAAATAAAAATTAAGAAAAAAAAATAAATTAATGGTTTTTTCGTTACGAAACTTTCGTAAAATTCGTTTCAGAAATATTCCAGTGCTTTAAGAAGAAGCGGAAGTGATGAATTTTTCGGCGAATTTCATGATTGATGATCTTTTTGGCTTTTGTTGTTGTTGTTGTTTATTTATTTATTTTTTTGGCACATGGGTTTCGAAAAATCGATGAGATTTTAGAGACGGAAGTTACAACAGACTTTCGGTAATTGGCACGTAAAGCATCACAGTGTTACAGAAAAATTAGTATCGAGAAAAAAACTATAGTGATTGTTTTTGTTTTGTTTCGTTTTTTGTGAATAAAGTCTTGGCAAAAAATTACAGCTGATCAGAAATTTAGTCATTCACGATACTACATGAATCTGAAAATGTCAAAAGCATTGATATTTCAATGATTTTTATAACGAAAAGTTATTTATTAATATTTGCATCAATAAATTTGTGATATTTTTGTGGTTTGTAATTATTTTTTTTTTTGAACACTTATGTTTTTTTAAGACACTCGTAAGTATTTGGATTCTGGTTTTTTTTTCGTATTAAGAAATCCATTAATTGCATATTTTCAATAAATTTTTGTAGAAAAAATCCAAATTTCATTTGGAAAATTTTCATAATTACTGGTTGATTATATATTTTTGAATATTGATCACAAATCACAGTTTCTCAATTTACAAGCAATATTTGAATTGTTTTGAAAACTCTCAAATTGTTATTAACTCACTTTTTCACATTGTTCTTGTGTCAAATCGATATTTTATTAGAATTTTTCACAAAGTCGATTTTTTCAGATTCTTATGGAATCGCGAAATGTTCAAAATTTATACCAAAAGTAATTTTTTTCAAAGATCAATTTACACGAAAATTGAAAACGTAAAAGATTGCAGCTCGTAAGAATAAAGTTTGGATGCTGGCTGTCCGATCTGAGATCAATTTTCGTTGAATATTCGCCATTTGACGAGTTCCAATTTTTCGTTTTCGTTTTTTGTTTTATTTTATTTTTTCTATTTTTCGTGTCTCTTAAGTCTCGTTACGTAATATTTATCGCAATTACAATCGAAAGAGAGACTCGACCGGGCCAACAGTTTAATGTAGAGTTTAAAATGCCAACAAGAAAATATCTTAATATTTTGCATACGTTCTACATCACTCAGTTAAGATTCTGTTGTTTCCTACTAAAAAGTTTATAGCACTTTACGACTTTTTTTTTGCTTTTCCTTCTTATTATTATTATTTTTTTAATTTCTTTAATCATAATCCTAATTTTATTAATGTATATAACAATATATATCAACGAACTGAGATTGCCGTCTGACGGTTGTTTTTGTATTTGTATTTTTGTGTATTTGCGTGTTTGTGTGAGAGTGTTTATAAAAATCAAGAATTATTGGCTTTGGAGTACAGTCGAAAATGTTTGCATATATTTTTTGAACTTGACCATTTTTTTTTTTTTCATAATTATTGGTTTTTCATTGTTTGGCCATTGATTAAATTCAAATACTGATTATTTCTGTAACGTACAATATTTTTCGTATTTCAAAGAAAAATGTACTGGATTTTTCAACAGTTCTCATTCTTGATGGCGACAGATTTAATTTCATTTTTTTTTGCTGGCGCAATCAGCCGTTCCAAATTCAAAAACGTTAGTTTTAATTTTGTGGTAAAATTGAAAGTTCATGTTTCGAACAATTGAAAAAAAAAAAAAGCAATCTTTATTGCAATCTAAAAAAATTGGACGTAAGTCATTGTTTTCCGAATTTCGACGACCCTCGTCGGAGTTCCGTGGAATTTTTTTTTTTAATTTGCATTTTAGTTAAATATGGCAATTCATCGAAAAGAAGTGCAAACTTTGTTTGAAATTTTTGAATTTTTGTTTCTCGACAGTATTTTCCGAGTGCAATTTCTTCACAAAAGTTTTATGATTTTCGTGTTATTTTGTTTTCACTGATAAACAGATAAATGAAGTGCAGAAAGGAACAAACTTAGTTAATTTTTTCATGTCAATTCGCTTTGTCGAATTTTCCTTTTTCCAAAATCTCGATTGACCAGGAAAAATAAAATAAAAATTGAAGAAATGGGAGAAAAACAAATATAGTCATTCAAGGATTGTTCATTGATTGAATTTTTGACGAATTTTTTGAAAAAGTGATAATCTTTTGGAAACTATTCTGAAGCCGAACTGAAATGTGTGATGAAGATTCCACATTTTTGACCAATTTTCCCAATGAAATTCCACCAGAAAAATCTCTAGTGTTAGTGAAATCAATGAATTTGTTCTATTCTCACGCTTGTTGTGAATGTGTGGGTGTGTGTATAATAAGTGTAGTGTTTAAAACTGCGTCAGATTTTTCTACAAATTGACCTATAAATCTGATATTGCTTTAAAACAATGAGATGCCCTTGAGAGGCAGAGGCGACAATGGGTAATCATTAATATCGCAGTGCCCCGGCGAGGCAATTTCCAAAAATCCGCAAATATTTCATCGCCCATTAAACCGGTGAAAAAACCGACATAATTTAGTGATTTAAGTTGTTAAAACGTTTTAACCTTTTAATCAAGGTGGATGAAGATCGCGATGATGAGCTCTCGCGGTGAGAATAGCTTTGAGTTCAGATTCCAGTTGTTTTTTAGTTCTTTCGCTGACGGATCTCCCTCCAACGGAAGGTTGTGCGGTTAATCGTGGTGTGGGAGAAGATTCGAAAGCAGATTTGGAAGTGTCTCTATTTTCGTGGCTGCGAGCACGTCGTACAGGTTTCTTCGTGGGTACGACAAAGATTTCGTCTTGACGTAAGTCCGGTGGAGGTTCCGGAAGATCGAGGTTAGTTTCTGGAGCGGGAAGAGTATAAGTTGAAAAATTGCCAATAGCTTCAGAAGATCGACTGAGATCGATGGTGCCTGAGCCCCATTCTCGCGACAATTTTCGACCGATAACCGAAGTAAGTTCAGCGTTTGGTGACAAAAGTGGACTTTTAGCGACCATGTGACTTGTCGAATGCGGCGGTGGTCGGAGAGTCGCGAATACCGGAAACGACTGTCCTCTCTTGGCAGGACTCCGTGAATACCGCGGTGTCGGCGCCCCGCCGCTCACAGAGTCCGATTTCACTGGCGCCAATGGTCGAAGAGTCGCGCTCCCGCCAAAATTTGAACCCAAACGTGGCGGCGGTGAACCACCGTCCCCGTGACTCAATCTGCGACCTACCGTTTCCAACGGACTTCGCGCACGCAAGTTAGTACTGCTCAATGTAAACTCGCGCGGTTTTGGCGCGTCCAAACTTATCGGCGCCAAACCCAAACGCGAACCTGACAAATTCGTCGAACTTCTACACTTCTCCGAACCCTTTGGACTTCGCGGCATTAACGGACTTTTGCTCCTACTACGCTCACGACCCTTTGGTGGCTTGTTGTCACGTTTCGCCACTCGCGATGGTTCCACTTCTTTTGCTGGAGCTTCCACCTTTTCTTCTTGTTGTACTCTGGGCAATTTGAAATTTTCCTTATTATTTCTTATCGAATTTCATTTCACATTCGATGCGAAAGCTCCAATAAATATAGGACTAGACCAAAGAAATATTGGGTCACTTTTCACAAAATAGATATCATTTTTTTTGCTCATGTGTCTCTATGGAAATTGTAAGCTTCTAGAAGTTTCCAGAAACAGACAGAATAAAATCTAAAGATATTTTCTTAATGATGCCACAATTCAATGAACTTGCTGATTTTCTAGAATACTGTTGATTTTGACAAAATTGTTGTCTTCTTAAATGAGTGATCAAAATTTTGGACACACGTCTCAATAACTTGTCCAAAATAACTCCGATCAATTAACTTTCTTTATAGCAACATTTACAAATAAATAATCAATGATAAAATAAAATGATCAGCGTAAATAGTGATAATTTGTAATTAGTCCATTCAATAATCATCAATAATTAATTTAATAATAATTGGTTTAACTTGAACAAATTATTATTATTATTATTATCTATAATTATTAAAATGATATTATTTCATTTTGTCAAATATATTAACGCCGCAATAACAATGAGAATAGTTTACGTACAAATTATTTAGACATGAAGATTTGTTTCCATTTGCAAAGTGTCCAAATTCTAACGCAATAAAATTTTTTCCACAGACAAATTTCTGAAGGAAAAGAAAAAAAAATGAAAAAACCAATACCTTCTGATTTCTTGAATCATTTCGAAAAACTGTGCTTTGCTCTTGCGACGTCGACGCTGTTCGTGTTCCTTCTGAAACATGGGAACCTTGTAGAGGATTTAATGAAATCATTGTTAATTGACATTGGCAAATTAGAACTGAGCTACCAACCCGTTTGACGCTTTTTTGAAAAAGCGAAGTTATTTGTCCTTGTCTAACGGTATGGACCAATTCTCTGGCAGCGTGATGAGGTGAAACCAGTTCCACGCAATTGATGAAACGATAGAGTTTTTGCGAAAAAAACATAACGTTTCGGCTACGCCATATTGAGGTTTTTGGCCGATGACGTAAACGAGGCAAAGTGTACTTGTAAAAGAGCAATTCACCGACGAGAATTAAAGTTCCGACCAGCAATCCGGTGCCCAAAAGACAAAAAACACCGGCAACCGAAGCGACCCCTAACGGTCGTGGTTGACCACTCGTATGCATCCCTAGACCTGGATTCAATCGGTCTTGAGCTCTGATGCAAGGCAACCCACCGTACCTAAGAAAATTACCAAAAAAAAAAAAACGAAAATTAGAGAATTATTTATGAAGAAAATGAATATTTTATTATCGTATTTTTGTTAAAAATAATTTATAATCAGTTATATAATAAGATTGTTAATAATCATTTTGTAAAACATTTTTGTAATAATAAAAAAATAGTAAGGACTCGGAAAACATATATTAACCATTTTTCCTTAAGAATATCGAGCATTCCGTTGCTCGTGTAATTCGCTATGACCTTGGAAATGCTTTCCTTCAAGGGATGACCTTTGGTAAGTGCAACAGCGTAAGTGTCCTCTTTAATGGTGTCACCGATCGTTCGCAATCGACATCCGTTATCCGTTGCCCGATAATAATCGAGTATGGGTGTGTCAGCTATCAGAATATCGAGACTTCCATTACGAAGACGTTCAACGCCTTCGGCTACATCGGACAATGAAAAACGAGCCATGTGTGACCACAGCACGTGATCCGCCGATTGCACGTAATACTCTGCTGCTGATGCTCGCGGTGTTCCGACCCTTTGTTGCAAAAGCTTTCGCGATAAAAAAGGAAGAAAAAAAGAATAAAAGTTAGCTTCCATTATTTTAGGCGCGATTGATCGAGCAAAAAAACCGCGAGTTTTATACTTTCACGCTGTTTTCTCCTTAGCGCCGCCAACCTAATTGGGAGCCATTAATTTTGCTAAGTTCTCGAGACAGATAGGAAAACAAAATATAGCTTCAATTCTTTTTCACGCGGTGAACCGAGGACTAAAGGCGCCAGTTTGATGTTATTGTGCTTTGTGTAAAAAAAAAATTGAAGTAAAATGGAAGTAATGTTAGCTTGAATTATTATGAAAGTTCTTGGCTATCAAAAAAGAGCGCAAAATGTGCTCGTCATTGTGTTACAAAAACGCAACAGAAAATAAAAAGTAGAAAGATGAAAAATGGCTTCAATTATTTTCTATGAAATGGACGAATGATTAACACTGCGAGTTTGACAGATCGGTGCACTTGAAATATTTCTCGGTCACCATTTTTCGAAATCTGACTGTTTTCATCGTATTTTCAAACTGCGTAACTTTTGCGTTCGTTTCTATCGATTTCCTTTGGAATAACTTGAAGGAAAATAAAAAATAATTCTCACACACTTATTTAATGAGACTACTCACACTTCGATCGCGATAATCGCTAACTGCCGAATTGAAGATGAGTCCAGCAATAAGAGCGGCGATGTTTGCGGTATAGGAAGCGACGAAAATAACGCAGAAGCCGCCCCAAATATTAATGAGAAATTTGTTAGGCCATGATTTAGGTGCTTTGAAAGCAACCAAATGTCCGCAAAGTAATCCCCACATAACCCAAAGAGCTGAAGCGATGGAGAAGTTTTTGCTGCGTTGACGACCCCAAGGATTCAGGCCGAAGGGACTGAACCATTCGTAAACGGCGACAGCCATTGCGGTGACATTGAGAAATGTAAAAACAGCAATCCAAAGCTCGGTGCTGAATGGCATTAAAAATGCCAGGAGTGGAATCTCAGATTTGGGTTTTGGGGCGGTTAGGAAACTGACACCGCTGAAGAAATATGGCGTTGTGAAGTCAATCACTTCTGCTCTTCTCGATAAAACGCTTATCGGTGCAAATGCCAATTGTGCATGTCCTTGTAACAATTCACCAACTATCCCATTCCACGTACCATTTTGGCCATTTCTCTTGCCGAACAAACCGTCACGTGAAACGTAAAGATCGAACCTGAAGCCCAAGTCACGAGACACCAGGCTCAAAAGATCCATCGTCAGACCGTAACAGCACATTGTCTCTTCACCCTGATGACACGTTAAGCCCCGAAGACAAAGTCCCTCTTGTAAATTCGTCATCATCGAAAATGGCGGCGCCAATGCAGTCACGATTCGATATAACGGCATTCCCACTTTTTCACCACCTTGCTCCAAGTACGCCGGTACTATTCCACCACCTGGCCATGTTATCGTGTCCAAACGAACCTCTTTTCCACCTCGTATCGTTCCCACTTTTGTCCACCTGCGAAAAAAAAAATTGAAGCTATGGTTTCTTCATTTAATTGGATGCGCAGGAAGAATGCTTGTCCTCCTGGACATGATTAGATCGTGTTTGGAATTGAACTGAATCGTTAAGTCAATATTCTATTGTTCATGTGCCATCGAGTTTCAGATCATTTGATTTTTTTTTGTTCACTATGTATAAACAATATTTTTATAATACCTCAACTGTGTTTTGTTGCCAGGAAATTGTATGGCCTGCAAATTGAGCAACTGAAATTCAGCCTTGTCCTTGGACAATT
Source organism: Campoletis raptor (assembly GCA_948107755.1). Taxonomy (NCBI): domain Eukaryota; kingdom Metazoa; phylum Arthropoda; class Insecta; order Hymenoptera; family Ichneumonidae; genus Campoletis; species Campoletis raptor. The sequence goes on along the minus strand of OX403622.1, from coordinate 32,621,421 downwards.
GTTTCATAGAATCACGTAACTTGTTTGTTAAAGTTCTAGAAACGTTGTCTTTAATTTCATTAACGGATAATTTGGCATTAGCTTCTGGGAAGCAATTTGGCACGAACTGCTCCTTCAATTGTGCATCGCGTAATCCATTAAGCGAAGTTTTCAACTCGTAAAAAGTGTTGTCAAGTGCCTGGGAAGTGGCGCGTAACATTCTCGTTAAAATGGTGTCACCGCCGGAAATCTTGAGACTGGAAGGTCTCAAGGCCAACATTCCAACGGGCATGAAAGTTTTAGAGTTTAAACTTTTGTCAGTCATTCGGATTTCTTCATCATCATCGAAGGTGTATCTGTCTTCGCGTTTTTTTACATTTTTCTTCTCATGTTGCCATCGATATTCTTGAAGATGATTAACGTCGTTGGCTAAATTTGAAAGCGAGTGAAGATGTGCTCTATTTTCTAGGACAAGACTCGCACTGTGCTCAAGAATTTTCTCCAATGGTGAATTTTGTTTCTCATTTCTTGTCACAGGTGCCAAAGAATTGTATAATAAATGCGACGTTATTAGCCCAGGCTCGTTTGGCCTTAGTTCCGCTTTCAAATCCAACCACAGCCACAAAAATCTTCCAGCCATCATGTCAAACTTGGAAGCCGCTGCTAAAATTCTTCGCGCATTGTTCAAATCACAGGCCATCACTAAAACACCACCACTGCCACCCTCCTCTGAAATTCTTCTCAATCGCAGCCTCAAACTCTTGTCATTCGCAGGTAAGTGAATTATCTTCCTTGGTGTGAGGACATAACGATTATGTTGTAGAAGATGTTGCATCGGCAACAGAGTTGTGTCAATGAGGAGAGTAAAGGCGTGCCAGTTGGCTTTGTGCATCAGCGCTGCTGCCGCTGCTCCAGCTTCTTCTGAACTTGAACCCAAGCGTGTCTCGAACCGTCCACCTCTTCCCTGCACAACAGGAAAAGTCCACTTTCGTTATAAGTTCTTCACAAAAATCTGGCTGACATAGTAAACCTTGTATTTTTATGATGGCTTTGGAAATGGAGAAAAAAATTTCCAGCAAAACAACAAGGAGAAGAAATAAATCATTTTGTCACTATTTTTTAATTTTTTTTTTCTGAAGGCCGCTAGCAGAGGAGAAAGAAAAAAGAGACATATACTTTGGGACCACGATTTCAGAGCGTCACATGTTGAAAAAGAATTACATCCTGATTACATTGCCAAAAAAAACAAAAAATAGATCAGCGAAGTAGAAAATATAGCAAGAGGTATGAAGAATTTTGTTCACCTGTCGCAGAAAATCTCTGTGCGTCATTGGCAACCACAACGAGGGCAGGTTCAGCGAAGCTGCTGCAGTAATTAAAAATCTTGCTGCAGAGCCTCCTCCGATAACTAAACTCAGTACAGTTTTTCCATGTTCTATATCCGCACAGAATTTTGTGATCAACGAGAGCGGATAAGAGAGTGAATCTGTCATCGGTGTCATTCTTGCTTCGACGTAAGAAACTTCTATCTCGCTTTGTGAAGCTTCCATTCTCACTTCTTCCCAAGCTCGCTGTACATCCATTCTCGATGGTGTTTGAGGCTGCGATAAACACACTACCAACCGCCATGGTGAATGTGTAGTTCGTTGTCTATTTTTTGTTGCTCTTGCAGCTTTGTCAGCTTCTGCTTCGCAGCTCGCTTGCAGATTAAATAAAATTGCCAACCAAAGAATAATTGATCTACAGGATGAGCCGGCTCGCATCTTCTCTCTCTCTGCTCTCTCCCTCAAACTCTCTTCCCTCGACTCCTTAAAACATTGATCTTCGCTCTGTTAACTCATCTCTGCGAGAATCCAATCTGGAAGAAAAATTGCTTTATTTATCTCTGTCCCTTTATGCACCATTTTTTGTCATTGCTTCAATATTCGTAATAAAACTCGTTTTTTCAAGCAAAAATTTTTTCTCTCATCTCTATTTTTACTGAAGTTTCAAATAATTATATTGTCATTTTTAAACTAGCATGAACCAAATTTTTCTCCACCAATACTTTGAATTTTGTAAATAGCTTCTATTTTTTTCTCAATTATGGCCTGCTTCGCACACATTAATATTATTCATCGACTCCACATTCTCAATAAGATCATTTTTTGTTTTACTACTTGTACCAGCAAAAGCTCCCCCAAATATGAATTAAAAAATGAAATTCGTAAATTTTTCTCAGTGCAATATCTTTCTATATCCAATTTCAAAGTTCAACATGACATCCAAAATATGAAGAATATTATTACTTAAATCATTTCAATTCAAGTTGTTTTCAATATTTTTAATTAATTTGATGAAATAATATTTCAAAAATTCAAAGCACTGCTAAAATTGTTGAATAGAAAGAAAATATGTAATAATTTTTTCTCTTTTAAAATGTAATAATAAAAAATTGTAATTAATAGTCCGTTGAGAAATGTGATATGCATTTCGACAATATTTGAATAACTTCCGCGCACACGCACAGCGATTAATATTGCAATTTTATTTTCAAAATTACTACTTATGATTTCGTGTCTGAAAATCGGTTAAAAAAAAACTCCGAAGGAAATAACAAAGATTTTAAATAGAACAAGAATACGTTCATGGCGAATATTTGTACGTAAACACACAAAATAGGAGTGGCAAATAGTGAAAAAAAAGAGCAAAAGAAAAGTGTGTTGTAGAATTGCAAGGTGTGTTTATCCGGTGAGATTTATCGGTCAACTGCTCTCCGTGACGCACGAAGTTTCACTGACCTCAGACAGAGAGTGATGTAAATACTCGAAGATTTCATCCCCTCGAAAGGTTCACCATATCTGGAGCGTGGTGAAAAAAAGGCCCCAAATAAAAGTAGCGTAGCACGAAAAATACTTTAATTTCTTCTTTTCACCGAGTGTGTTGTAGAAAAACTTGAATATCTTCCCTTTTTTTATTATTTATTTCACATTTGAGCACAGTTTGTTAAGGTGTTGGGATCCGGGGGTAGTTTGAAAAGAGTGCGGATATTGGCTCTTGACCGAAGCATAATACCTATCGATTGGACACTAACCGGTCTCGCTCAATTGTTGTAAAACAATGTCAATTGGTCAGTGATGCGGCGGTGATTGGAAGACGCGAGGGGACGAGACTACGAGACGAAAAAAATTCGTTACTCGCCCACCTCCGGACGATCTGTCCCGTGGGTGACAGCCATTTTCGGGCAGCCCCTCCCTTTAAATTTCATCCCCTTTTTCTCGCCCCTCCAACATTCTCCTCACCCGCCTCCTCTCGTTCTTCTTCTTCTTCTTCTTCTTCCCTTCACCCTCCTCCACGTTCCCTTCTCTTTGGCCTGTGCTTCAACATCGCGCGAAACACACACGTCTCGAAGAGTCGAAGGTAACAAAAAAAATCACACACAGCTACGCAAACTCGACATTGCGATACGTACGAGACACAAGAAAACGTTCCTACAAACTCTATTCGCGCGTGTGCATCGTCCCTTACATCCCCACCCCTCTCACTTTTTCTACCCCTCCACACCCTCAACGTCTAATTCCTTCGGTATCTCCGAACAGAGAAGGGCTGGAATTTTCATCCCCTCACCCCTTGACTCGAGTTCGAACGAGACTACTTCGGATTGCGGTGGAAATCCTCTACTTTATGCGAACAATGTAACGTCAATTGGACCACGATCGCCCACGTCAATGAGAAAACACAAAATAAAACAGACGTATTCTTTCTCTTAACCATTTCAGGAACTATTGCACACATTTTATTTTTCACTCTTAATTGTATACTTTAAGGCGGGGCTCTCCTTCACGTCATGCCAAATTTTCATTAATTTTTTCCCTTTTTTTTTTCATCATTTCCCTGGTATACAATTTTACACAATCATTTTGTGGCAATTCAAAAATTTTACTTTCATATTCTCATTATCATTTTCTCGACTCCATCAATTCGAAAATATTGACAATAACGTTTACTTTTTTATTTTTCTGACTCAAATAAAACACCCTTTTTGGACAATTTTCGATATAATTCTTCATTCTATTTCAATTTATTGAATTCACGACTGTTTTATCGAGTCAAATATTGTTCCATTTTCTCTCTCTTCTGTTTTGGATTTAAGTGAATCAAATTTTTTTTTAATTTCGTACTTTGGCTAATTTTGAAGTTAAAGAAGAATTTATGAATAAAATTCTCAGTTCAGTTTTCCGAAAACATATTTTTTTTCGCTTTTTGCTGATTCAATTCCAAAAATGATAATTTTACACAAATGAAAAACAATGGCTTTGTTGGTACTTGGATTTCAAAAGTATAAAAAAACACGTTTCGAGTCATTTCACCTTATCATTGAAAAAAAAAATCTGTTTACCAATTCGCGTGTGGTTAAGAGCGATATTCGTGAAATTTTCATCGTGGTTGAGATTTTTTACTTAACTCGTCAGTTGTCCTAATCCGGGTGTGCTATTGAGTCGATAAGGGTGTAGAGGATTGATTTTTCTCTTAAACTTTTCATCTCTAAAAATAAGAGAAGACCTTTCTCGAGCGAAGACATAAAAATAGTGGAGAATCGTTCGAAAGGGATTTTGCCTCTCGACCCTCAGTGTAGCGGCTGTTCCCCTCATCGGGATTGTTTGGCTGTGTGTGTGGGTCCTTGGGTCCTCGGCCTGAGAGGCGATAACATCTCTTGATGATCGTTTCATCGGACGGGAAACGGAACTACGCAGCAAAACGAAAAAGAAAGAAGAAATAAATAAAAAAACGAATAAGTTGTCAAAAAAGAGCAGTAAATAACAAAGAAAGCAATTTTCCTATTCCCTTTTTTCTTAAGATGATCGATTTATCGAGCGCAAATCGGAGATAAAAAAAGTGTAATAAACCAACAAGGAAAGAATGAGCAGAAAAAAAGAACGTTTTTTTTGCCCTTTTTCTTCGTGATTGTCTTTTTATCAGATGCGAAGGAAACTATGTAACAAAATGAAAAAAAAAAAAAAAAAAAAATTAAAAAACGGGCAAAAAAAGGAGAAAAAATTCCCCTCGAGAAACCTTTGAAACGTTACTTCGAGGAAAAATAACGAAAGGACAGAAATTCACGTTGTATTTCCCACCCTCTCGTGTGTATATAAGCTGGTCAATCTCAGTTAAGTCCTCCCAAGAGCCGAATCTCGCAAATTGCGTTTGCCAAAAATAAATCCCTCACACATAAGACGTGAGATTTGCGAAAAAAGGCAACAGAAAAACGTTGAAAATAAATAAATTATTTATACGAAATGATAAAAAAATTAAATTCTTTCTTCCTTTCGCCCGAAAAATATCATTTTCATATATTTGGGATTTGTTTTTAATTTACACTGCGTTATATACATAGAATAATCGTACATTAGGTTCTGGAGATTTTTTTTTTTTTTTTTTTTCATTTTTCAGGGGATGACAAGAGAAAGTTCGATACATAGCAAGTCTTTTTACCTCTTCGATCGGTTCCTTTTTTTCCTTCTTTTGGTTGTCTTTGTTATTGAAGGTAACGATTTTGGTGTACATCAGTACCAAAAAGTTTGGAAATCGCGTTAGTTCCAACATTTTTACGTATTATTGACGTTTTTTTATTTATATTTTACACACTTCAACTTTTAACTATTTTTCATTTTATTCTGCACCTTCGTAAACATAATCCACGTTGTGTAAAAATAAATTACGAGAAAAATAATCATTTTCAAATGTACACAAATTATCCAACTACTTACTATTTATTTCTTTTTTTTAGTCGCTTAATCGACCTTGTCCAATAAATCAAATTGTAGATTTTTTGAAATAAAATTTATACAATAATTTGCTCGTCCAACTAATGCGTACTTTTTCTAGCCCGAGAAAATATTTGACATTCATGTTTGTCAAATTTCCAAAGTTTAAACACTTTCTTCAAACATTCAATTCGAATGAATTTTTAAAAGACATAAGAATTGAATGAATTATTGTTCCAAACTTTGACTTCGATTTTTTTAATTCTATTGAGCTGTTATAATTTTTCAAATGGAAAAACTTTGATTAAGAGAATTTTATTAACGATTTTTGAAAAAATTCAACATTTATTATATCAAATCCATTAGATTGACGAATTTTATTTAAAAAAAAAAACATCAAGAATTTTGAACTATTGAATGATTAATTTTGAAAGTTTTTATCAATTTTTTTAAGACGAAGAGAATTTTTAAAACAAAAATTCAAACGTTTCCAAACTTTTCGATAACTTGGTATACGTAAAATCTTTGTAATAATTTTATCTCAGTCGCCCATGCTGACCTCGTCATAATGCGTTTTAAATCCTTTTATTTAATTGCAATTGCAGTCGCAATTGCTTTACTATAACTAATAGTAACGTTTTTTTTGTTTTCTCATTCGGAATGCTTTGAAGAGAGAAAGAGAAAGAGAGAAGAGAGTGTTTGCTTTTTTTTTTTTATCTTACAGGCAACAGAACATGAATAGCACATTCTATCAGCCGGAATCGACTCAGCAACGATAGGTCGTGTAAGTAACTTTCGAATAATAGATTTTTTCGTTTTTGTCTTCTTCTGTTTCTTTTATCCGTAATTATAATGATTTTTTAACTACAATTTTAACTAAATAAATTTTGCTGCGAAGCATCACTTTCAAACGCGCTCCAGGCGTTGTTCAGTTCCATAAAAATCAGCTTTGCTATGTTCTCGTTCGCCGTTCCCGCTTGCTGAAAACATTTATGAATTGTTATTCAATTATTTTCATTTATTTACTATTTAGATGATCGAAAATTTCGCTCGAAGAATAGAATTTGATTTTCAAGCTTTTTTCTTAATCTTTTCGTTAAAGTTGACAGACATATGTATTTTATTTTTTTATTTTAAGATGTGTTACCGGGCGCTCAGTCTCGACAGACATATGTAACTGTTAATAATTTCGTAAAATTTATTTTTAACCGAAGACATTTTATAGAGTCCTCGAATCTTCGATTGTAAAAAAAAAACTTCAATCTTGATTGAAATAATTTGATATAGAAATTCTTATTGTGAAAACTCGAATGCCTGAAAAAAAAATGAATTGAAAAATGACAATATTTAAATGTAAATGTAAATGTTTTTAATGTAAATTTTTAGTAAATTAAGTAAAATTTTAGTAAATTTTCATGAAAATAAAATAAAAAAGCATTCGATTTGATTTTATTTTCATAAAAATTTACATCCTACACATTAAAAATTACCAAACAGTCAAGGCCATCCTCTGTAACCATTCTGTAATGATAATTTTGAAATATCCTTTCTTTCCATGTCCGAAAATGCGATAAAATAAATTGTTCAAAAATCTCCAGGCCTCAGGCATCGTTGGTTAAATTTTTTATTAAAATTCGACGAATATAAAAAAAGTTACCTTATCAGGATGAACAGCGAGGCAAGCTTTCCTATAACCTTTTTTGACATCAGCTGGGGTAACAAGTTGATGCATTTCGTATCGTTGCCATCGATCAGCTTCGGGCCAAAGAACGGTATGAAGAGTGCAGAGGAGAGCTCGTAAATTGCCTTTTTTACCTTCGGTCCATTCGCTGACTTTGAGTAGATCAGGATCCATGGTTTTGGCAGCTTCGACTTTCCTCATTTGATTAATAGTTTTTGGGCTATCTTTTTCGGATTTTCGTGAGCTGAAAAAGTTGTAACCTTGGCTACCAAGAAGATCTTCGAAGGCGTCGCCAGGTTTGTTGGTAGATTTATTATTGAGATCGGGATTTCCGGTTGCGGAGGTTCCGAGGCCACCGGTATTGTCGTTCGAAGTGTTTGATTTGTGAATTCGGGGACTGGAATGAATGGGTGTGCCTGAAGGAGCTGGACTGGCAGATTGTGGTGTATTTGAATCACGTGGTGTTCCGTTCCAACTCGAATTCAAACCAGCACCCAAAGAGCCCGCCAAATTAGCAAAAGGATCTTTTTGCTGCTGTTGCTGCTGCGCAGCAAAATTTGGGACGCTTGAATTTCGCGGAAAATTTTCTTCTCCGCCTCCTCCAGTTCCAGCAGGTTTCGACCAATTTCCCAATAAATCATTCGCCCCACTCGGTGCCCCGCTCAACGGATCGAACAGCAAATTTCCCCGTGGCTTTTCTCCTCCTCCAGACCCTGCACCACCGAACAATAAATCGCTCATGTTTGAATTACTGCTTCTGGTCTCTTGACCCCTGGATACACCGTTGCCGAATATCAAATCATTTTCACCAGCGTTCGATGCACCTGCGTAAAAACCATAAATAAAATTATGTTTCATTAATTTTCTTTAGGCACCATTTTGGAGTGGCCGAAAATGTTGAAAGCCTCAAAGCAAGAATTACTAACGATTATTATCGATATTTCGACGTTAAATAAATTATTTAAAAATTAATATTTAAAAAAATATTCAAGTCTGTCTTCAAATTATTTGTCAGAATAAATAACCGCCTTTCAAAAATAAAATAAAAATACACTATACAAAAAATAGATTTTAAATCGACTGTAATTTTGTTGGACGAAAAATTCATACCTGAAGAATTCAGTTTGGACGATTGCTGATTAAAATTAGCGAATCCTCCGAGTAGATCATTTTCGTTAGTGGCGGATGACGAGAAGATATCAAGGCCCGGAGTGACGGAAGGCGAGGGTTTAGGATGTGGTTGGTTGGTATCGTGTGTTGCAGGATTTCCAAGATTGAGTAAATCAGCTTCGGCGAATTGGTTGTTCTGCACAGTTTCTTCCTCGATTGGATTTTCCAGAATTTCTTCTTCGTCCTTAAATTCCGTGGTTTTAATAGGTGGTTCAGGAGGAGGAGGGGGAGGAGGAGATTTATGTTCTGTAGGACTAGTTCGAGGTACGGTACGAAAATTGTCAAGAGTTTCTTCCATTTCGAGGGTGGAAGCGAAGAGAGGATCAGGGACGAGAGTGTGATTGGCTTCGACTTCCCAGGGGGCTGGAATCCTTGAGATTTTAGTATTTTCTTCGGCGATCATAACGTTAATAATTATTCGAAAATTGCCTCCAATTTCGGGGGCGTCGTCCAAGTCATTCTTTTCAAAGGACAACGTATTTTCTGACAATGGTACGTAACCGGTGTGAAAATGAAGTGACGCTATTTTAATTCCTATCACTCGACCCAATTGTTGTCTCGCATGAGAAGCGACGATCGTTACGTCGCCACGAACTGTCGCATCCCCAAGCACCAAACAAGCTTTTCCTTCCATCATGTCGTACAGTCTCATTTCCTCGTAGTCCGGACGTTTCGTTGAAAATACTAACGCCCCGTTGCTGTAAATATCGACAAACGGACGACAACCGTCCTTTGCCCTCGTGAACAAAGGCACTGGCTGCAGCACCAACGAACGTAACGTCAATGGTTTCGTGTGCGGATGGACACCCGAATTTATAACGCTCATGTAATTAATGCACCGCAACTCCGAGGCTTGCAACTGAGGAGGCTGACAACGACGAGTCGCGAACAACGCCATCGCCTCTTCCGGAGTCGTCAATGCTCCGGAATATAACAACAAAGCACACGCCACTGTTGCACTCGAATGGCAACCGTCCTGCAAATTAGTTTTTGGCACAATATCAAAAAATCTGGTCATCTATACACTGCACACATTGAATATCTTCATTATTATTCAAATATTTAATTATGCGAAATCCAGTGGACAAATTAAGAACTATCAATAAAGGGTTAATTCAGCCGGAAGGATGGTGAAGATTTTAGTAGGAAAACATTGAAAAAATCAATAAATAAATATTATTTTATAACTACAAACAACTTTCAAACTCATAGGACTGCCAAAAGTATTGAATTATTTTCAAAAAAATATAAGACTAAAAAATTATTTATGTTTTAAGATTCTGAACAAACATGAATCCCCTGTCCATTTACTTTATTTTTATATTAAACTCTGTAGAAAACTTTCGTGATAATTGAACATTTATTTGTATAACCAGATGCAACAATTTTACCTCAATAATAATAAAAAAATTGCAGAAAAAAAATCAATCAGGCAATCGGAGTTACACTATGGTTCAAAGAGTTTAAATATGATGGGCTACAAGAGATGACTTTGAATATTAGGCAATTTCCAGTATGCAGAAATGAAATTTTCATGATAACAAAATTAATTTTTTCGTATTTACAATGAATTTTATTTGATTTTCATGAAAATTTACATTTTGCACAGTGAAAATTGCAAAAATTCAAGGTCATACCTCATTTTTATTGTGTAACGATAATTTTGAAGTTTCAATTTACTCGATAAAGCAAGAATAAAAACAATAAATAGTAAATTGTAAACTCACCGTGCAATAAAGTACAACAATGTGATTAAAGTCGGCATCGAGATACCGATAAATATCCTGGCAAATTTGATAAAGAGCAGAAAGAAGAGGAGCGTTGGAATCAGGTGATGCGTATGCGAAAGTACAATCGATATGTTTGCCAGGAAGTCTAGAGACGTTTGGTCGTCCACGTGATAAATTATAAAGTTGAATTTTAGCCGGAGGTGGATGTCTGGTTTGTAGATAGGCGCGAACATCTTCAACGTGATTAGAACGATAGGCCGATTCGATGCCGTCCGCGGGATAAGGCATCACCAGGATTCTGGAGGTCAAATAACTCGCGTCGAGTTCGGTTCTGGCCATGCTTTGTTGAACGGTGTGCATTACTTTAGTCGAAGTGTCTTTAATATTTCGAAAAATACTTCCAGCGCCGCCCTTTAAAGAACTAAAAAGTCCGGAGCTGTGAGCAGTTCCAGATTTTCCTGGACCGATCGCCACTGGCTGGCCTTGAATTGGAGCTGGTCGCGGAGGTGGCGCTACGTTAACAGGCGGCAAAGGTCTCGGCGGTGGCACCGTTGTCGTTGGACCGGAACTCGTCGTCGGATTTGCAATCGGAACAGGCGGAGCTGGCCTTGGTGGTGGACTCACTTTTGTCGCTATTTCAATCTTAGCTGGCTCACGAGGATCAAAATTGTTCGATTCTGCGATCGCTGCCAAACGCTCCAATAGTGCAGATGTCGTTAATCTCTTGACTGGTGATGCCTCCAAACAACCTTTTATCAACTCGTGGATACACGAGAGTCTTGGGTTAGCCAGAAGTGGCGCATATCGCGCATTCGTTATCGCCAATTTGTTTCCTGTCGATAAATAAAGTTGAAAAAATTCATAAACACACATTTGTCTGTACGACATGTTTTTTTTTTTTAGTACTAATATTTATTATTTTACTATTATTAAGAAATGGTCCGAAAAGGATTTCATCTAATTGGATTGCCAGTGTACCAAATACGAATGAAAAATTCTAATGATAAAAATTATTCAAAAAATATACGAAATTTTGGAATTTCCACAGACTTCTTGGAACGTAGACAAAGAATATTATTTTTTTTTTACTCAATTGAACGTTTATGAAGGAAGAATTAGGACAAAATTTGTCGAAAATCTCTGAAAATTTATAAAATCAATTGATAAAAAATGTAAAAAAAATTGTTTACCTTCAGGAAAAGGATGTCGAAGGCTTACAAGTGCATAAAAAATGCATCCAAGGGCCCAGCAATCGACGGGTGGTCCGATAGGCTCATTGTTCCAAGTGTCCATCATTTCTGGTGATCTGTACATCGGTGTCGTGTATCTTGACATTTGATCCTCGAGAGTGGAACGTTTTTGAGCGTTCCATGAAGGATCTGGTAAAATTTGTTGGGTCGAGGCGCTTCCAAAATCGCATAATTTAATGAGGCCATCAGAGCCAATCAAAAAGTTCTCTAATTTAATGTCCCAATGAATAATTGGCTGTGGCTGTTGGCTGTGCATGTGATGCACTGCTCTCGTAACCTGATAAGCAACTCGACAAATCTGTGCAAGACTCAACGAAGACACGCTGTTTGTTCCTCTTAACAAATCTGCCAAAGTTCCCCCAGGACATAATTCCGTAACTAACAAATATTCGCATCCTTTACGATCCTCTTTTTCTATCCTCTGAGCGCAAAGATATTGTATAATATTTGGATGACCAGAAAGTTTCTTCAATGTCTCAATCTCCTGAATAATACATTTGTTCGATTCTTCGTCCACTGCTATCAGTCTCTGTAAAAAAATATTCACAAATCACACCATTTACTATTGATTTATTTGAAGGGTTCTTTTTCAAATTCTGAAACAATTTTTTTTTGCAGTTTTACATACAAAACTCTACTCAACCATTTCATTTTTTATTTATTATTTTACAAAAAGGTGCATTAAAAAAAAAAAGTTCTGGAGAAATTCCACTCAATTTTCTACGTTATCAACTGGACTTGCGTCATTCATAGAAAATAATAAATAATTTACTGTAAATATTAACCGTTGTTTTACACAAATCGCAACCATGGATCGTCTAATTTTATTTCCTAATAAAATTTTCCAGTTTTATCAACAATTTATCTTACCAAATAAATAAAAATTTGTTTCATTAGATACATTTTTTCAGTATCAAAAAAATTATCAAAATAAATCCTATTCTTCCTGTAGATGTACGAAAACCCTTAAATTAAGTAAAGGTGAAAAAACATACATGAACTCCACTAAAAATTCAAAAAAACTTAAGATTTTTTGTTTTTAAGTTGGTTACCTTCAAGGCATATTCTTTTCCGGTGGCTATGTCTTCAACGGCAAAAACCAGAGCCCATCCACCTGTTTTTTTAAAAAGAAAATTAAAAAAAAAACATAAATAGTACATTTTTTAAACAGCACTAAGTATGACACAATTTATCTTTTCAAAATAGCAACAATACATTTTTATGAATGTATAATTCAATAAAATAACAAAATTGATCATTCCAAAGTATATACATTAATGAATTAGTAACGAAACCAAACTTAATGACAATTTTTAGTAAATGATACAAAAAGACTTTTATTATAATGTGTAATAAATAATATAACATTTTTTATCATTATTTAGAAATAAATTCCAGTGCTATACGGTTTGCAAATATTGTAAAAACATTTTGCCTTCAAGAAGTCACAGACAATTGATATGAAACAATATTCTCATCAAAAAGTTGTCAACAAATTGTTCAATACAAAATTGTCATTCAAAAAATCAGGCCATTTTTTTTTCTGCGTAAAAGAAATGATTTTTCAAACAAGTTTTCTTATTTTGTTTTGTTTTGTAATTCCTCTTTCTGACTTATCACCAAAATGGTAAAGCAATTTTTCCAATTGCCTTAGGAATAAAAAAGATTTTACAAAAAATTAAAAAAAAAGAATATATTTTAAAAAATTTCCATACGCAGTTAGAAGAAAACCTCGTTTCCTGTGCTAAATTTACTGTTACTGTGCTAAATATGTTTTTGAATAATTGCAACTGAAAATTATAATTTTGTGAAGTTTCACAAGCATTTCATCAGATTTTAGCCCAGTTTCAAAATTTTTTGAATCCTGATCCAGGAAGTTGTTAAAATGAAAAACTGCATTAATCGTTATTTTCTTATGAAATTTCAATCAGCAACAATTCTTAGAACAAATTACACCTCTGCAAAATGTTTCATTGTTATCGAATTATTTCAAGAATTAATTCTCTAGTGAAGTAATAAAATAATAAAAAGAAACCTTGCAGACCGTGAAACATTTATATAAACAGCATTATTTTGAAACCATCACCACGAAGCTTGTTTTTAATAATTATAAAAAAAAAAAGTACATTCAAGACGATTATCTTTCAATCTTCATGCACAAAAGCACAAGGAGAGCGTTTCAGAGATTGTTACATTTGAAATAATTCCAATTATACGTTCACAGCATAGCATGTCCCATATGTGTATAATACATGTGTGAATATATATATATATACTTAAAATGGAGGCAGACTTTCAAATCTGCACGTTTATCTATCGTGCATGGCAAGATAAAGGGATAATGTGACTCAATGGAAATTGGAGAAAAAACAGCGTTAAAAGATCGTAAAAAAATGTTAATGGAATCGCCAAATGTCAGGAGAAAAGAAACATCTTTTTCGAATTACGTACGAATCAGGGGTCGGGAAAATCCCGTACTTGAAGTTGGGAGTAAAAAAAAAACAAAAAACTGTATGGACGAAGGAATGTTGAGTGCGAAATATTCGATAGAAATATATCAGCATTCGTTTTGACACATGTGACGAGAAAATGCTTGGGCAAAGTGACAGAAACTCGGTTGCAATGTTCACGTGGACGGGGGACGAAAAAAATTTGACAGTTATGTGAATTTCAATGAGAGTGGAAAATAACTGAAAGTATTGCGTTAAAACGTGAATAAAATTTGAAAATTCGAAAGAGGCTCGGGAGAGTGAAAGCGGGTAGCTTTTGACACTTACCCTCGGCTATGAGCCTTGTTACGCGAAGCTTCACGTTGTTGATTTCCAACACTTGTCCCACGTATTCGTTCGAATTGACATTTCCATTGAAGTAACCGAGAGCGGATCTCAAATAATCGGACATGATTTATTTATTTAATCTTTTTTTCAAACGACCCTACGTCGTCTGAATTTTCGACAACACGCGTCAAAAAAACGAGGCAGCCTTTATGTTTTTTTTTGTTTTTCTTTCACGAAAGATCAAACTGAGCCACCCGATGCCGATCATCCATATTGGATCTGTGACGTCACGCGCGAGTTTTTCGGGGGATGCAGTAGCGTAACATCCGCCGGTGGCGCCACTCTCACACACTCCTGTTTATTGAATTTTTCCCTCACACCCACGTAAACACGTCTTGAGAATAAAAATAAATCAAAGGACAAAGGCAGAAGGGTCAGTTTTCTTTATTTTTCGAGAAAATTCAATTTTTTCTGTTTTCCTCCATTAACTCCCTCAATATTTCCGGTCCTAAGAGACAGGTAAAATCTTTAAACATTTTTGTACCCTTCGTCTTCATTTTCCACGAGTTTTGGTTGCATCTCCGTTTTGACACCTGTCAGATGATTTCTTTTCCAGTTAACATTCAATCAACTTTTATGAGATTTTGTATAAGAATTTTCAATTTTTTTTTCATCTATCAATGACGACATTTTTCGAATTTACAAATTACCCGCTCTTTTAAGTCACCGACAGTTAATAAGCATGTAAATGAATGGGCGTATTTCAATGAATTCGAAAAAAGTGCGAACTGTCAACAATAAACTGTCACTTTTGTACTTCGAACTGCAATGTGACGACCCTCTGTCACATGCCCCCCCCCCCCCTTCACTTTACCCATAGCTCCGCCAAGTTGGAATCGTTGTTTCTGCAATCAGCTTGGAACGACATCGAGAATTTTAAAAATGAAAATACTTACCTTACCATCGTTTGTTTCTATTTTTGAGTTTTTTCGCTTTGATACGAAGGAGGATCGCATTATAAATTGGCCGAAGCATTACATTCACTTGGATGCAAAAGATAAGATGCGTCTTCGTTATTTTTGAAAGAACAACGAGATAAGTTATGTTTAAAAATTCGTCTTCGTTCGTTTATCTGCGTTCGAACGCAGATAAAAATTATCCAAAATTTTGTAAAAAATCAATGATAATTTACAAAGTTATAAATTTTCATGCGAAGATTGAATAAGAAATTTTTCTTTATTGATCCATCGAAGTTTTGGTGAAGATAAATAAAATAATTGAATTTTTTCAAGTTAACAAAAGACTCAGCCACGACAATTACAAATCTTTTAACAACGAACATTTCTCAATAGATTTCTGTAGTGTTCATAAAATTTCACTGAGTCAAATTTGAAAACAGTCAATTCACGAAAAAAGCGTCTCAAGCAAAAATAGTTTTGCTTAAAAGAGTATCTTAACATTATATCGTCAACTCGTGTGTCATCGAAAATGTAGATTTCAAAAAATTTGACGCTTCGTGTATATTTTCGAGAAGAAAAAACGAACATATCGCGAAAAAATGACATAACAATACAATTCAAATACTCAATGTATCATTCAGAATTATTTATTACAAAAAAAAAAAAAAATTGAACTCAGTGTAAATGTGATGTCTAGTTTTGTGAAATTTCGATGAGTCTTTTTTCTAAAAGTTGAGCGTCAAGTCGATGTTTGCACAAATATTGTCCCTCCAAAAACAGAACGGGTATGTCGTACTTGTACAATTGGTAAAAAGATTCATTGCCCTCGGCGCTAATGTCGATCTGCTCGAGTTGATAACGATTTTGAAAGTGTGTTTTTAATTCGCCTTTCAAAACGTCACACAATGAACATGGATTTTTGGTGTACATTGTGATCCTTGGTGGTGACGAAGCTCGATGCGATCTGTGACATGATACGTATTTACAGTTTGTCCCATTTAATTTTGATTTTTTGTCCATTGAAAATGGCTTTTATTTTTATATTCAACGAAAACATTGAATTTTTTAGTAAGTAAAATCTCTGTCAGTTTCAACAATAACGTGTACAAATATAATTAAAAAAATAGTCGATTTACATAATAAATCTAATCAAGATTTATTATTCAGCAGTTTTGGTTCAGTTCGGGTGTATTTTTGGATGTTCCGATCCCGGTTTACGAAAGCCACTCACTCACAATTTTTCGATGAGTATCGAAGAAGCTCCACCTCCGCCGTTGCAAATCGAAGCAACGCCCTTTTCTCCGGCTCTCAGGGCATGAACGAGATGAACGATTATTCGGGCACCGGACATCCTGTTGGTTATTGGAGTCAAAATTGGTCTTAATATTTGTCTATCTCTCAATAATTGACACGTATTTATTAATCAAACTATACTTAAGTGACGTTGCTAGCAAAAACAGAGAATAAATGCACAAGGGGAGAAGGAGTTTGAAGAGCGGAAAGATAAAGATCTTATTACCCAATTGGATGTCCAAGAGAAACCGCACCACCATGAACATTAACTTTCGAAGGATCTATATCCAGAAGTTTTTGATTGGCGACGACAACTCCACTGAAAGCTTCATTGATTTCCCACAGTGCAACATCGTCCTTGTTAACGTTCGTATTTTTCAGCAACTAGAACAACAACAACAAAATATTTATTTGTAAAAATCATTCAACAATATGGTGTTCTTGAAATTAGTTTTGAATTTCAAATGATTATAATTTCGTGCGTTTATTCGATTACCGTTGGTATAGCCAGTGCCGGAGCAATTGGAAAATCTATGGGATCGGTTGCTGCGTCCTGAAATCCCACCACTCTTGCCAAAGGTTTCAAATTAAGCTTCTGGGCTACTTCGGAGTTAGTTAAAATCAAAGCAGCTGCTCCGTCATTTAAGGTTGACGCATTTCCGGCGGTTACCGTTCCATTTTCCTGCTATATTTTTTCATATAAAACAATTAAATCAAACGATATTCGGATATTCGAATCGGAAGGGAGAGAGAGAGAACGGACAACTAATTTTCGAAGATAACCGGATTGATTGACAAGTGGAATTTTCTCAGGGAATCTCAGTAATATCAAATTTTTTGGACGCAATACGTTCGGTAAAATCATATCTGGAATCACTGCTTACTGCAGCCGATTTTCCAGATAATAATCCGTTTAAAAGTCAACATATTTGGAACGAAGGCGAACGGGGCGCGGTGGAGAGTCCTGTGAAGATAAGAAGACTTTGCTTTTTTTTTTTTGGATACTTGCGACTGATTGATTTCGTTGCTTACTTGAAAAACGGTCTTGAGTGTATGAAACTTGTCGAAATTGACGCGTTTGTATTCCTCGTCCTCGGCGACAACGATATCGGGTTTGCCTCTTTTTTGAGCTACGTTAACCGGCACGATCTCATCTTTGAATAAATTTTGTTGCCATGCAGCTGCACTTCTCTTGTAACTACCAATAGCGAAGTCATCCTGATCTTTACGAGAAATACCGAGTTTTTTCGCGGTATGCTCCGCGCAGTTTCCCATATGGCATTTATTGTAAACGTCAGTAAGACCGTCAAAGACAATACCGTCCTCGAGTTTTATTCCACCGTACGTTGTTTCACCTCTTTTTAGATAAAACGGAACGTTTGACATGGATTCCATTCCACCAGCAACAAGAATCTCTTGATTACCGCATTGAATCGCCTGCGACGCCAACATTACACTTTTCATCCCACTTGCGCATACTTTGTTCACCGTTGTACAAATTGTTGACTTCGAAAGACCTGAAAATTCGAATTTATCTTTTTATTTTTCAAACAAAACAATCTAATGTCATTTTTTTCATCGTGTAGTCGTCAATGTAAGGGTTGCTTGAAAAATTCAAGTAAGAGCCCAAAGATAAATTATTTTTCGATCATATTACTTGATTCATTGTTTAATTTTATTGTGTTCAAATTCCTATGTTTCGAAATGGAAAAAAAATTGACTAGAAATACCAGCAAATAAAGTTGCTTGTCTCGCCGGCGCTTGTCCCAAGTAGCTCTGACAAACATTCCCCATGTAAACCTCTTGGATTTGATCTTTAGGCAGTCCAGCTCGTTCTATAGCAGCCTGTGATCATTTTCATGTATCAAAAAGCAATCGATTCTATTACTATGCTTCGACAGACTCAATGCAAAAAAAATCAACAGGATGGACGTTTACAAAGTGTCACGAAACACTTGATATTTTTGAATGTTTCATCAATTATCAAAAAAATAGCAAAGTGGAATGGAAAAAGAATGCGATGAAACTGCTTAAAACTGTACTTTCGTATAGGGATATGAATACAATATTCAAGTTGACAGTAACCACAAAAATACCACAAAACTCTTTTTTCTTTTCAGTGGAGCCCAATGCAGGTTTTAGTTTTGCTGACGGACAATACTTTTTACGGCCATTATATATGGCTATGTGAGAAAAGCCAGCGGTCTTGTAAGAACAATTCTAATTACATGAGGCAATGCAAGAGATAATAATAATTATACTCTATTTTATTGAGCAAAATGTACCTGAATTGCAACTGCACCAAGTTTTGTTGCAGAAATCGATGATAACGAGCCAAGAAATGATCCTATAGGTGTTCGTGCCGCACTGACGATAACAACATCTTTCAAACTAACTTTGGTACTATATGTACGACATCCATCTATGCAACCCTGCAACACAAATACGAATATAAGATAAAATTGCAATGATATTGCTTGCTGTTAACAATATTATGAAATTAAACCACAATTAAAAATTTGCAGCATTAAATAAAAATGTTGACTCAGTAACAATACAGACACGGTGATGTTGATATTATTAGAATAAAGACTTATCCGCATAAAATTGTACCTGTTTTTTCCTTTATTATTTGATCATTTTTAAATCCTCTCTATTTTGTGTTATTCTTTGTCCAAAAATAATGCTGTTGATCCTTGCAACGGAATGGTTGCTAGTTCCATTGTTTTCGTAGTTTTTATTTGATAAATGTAATAGCACGAGGTAGCGGAAACTTTAAGCCGAGTCTTATAGTGAACTTTGATATGCATTCCAACATGTGTGGAGCGCGTTTTGTATAATCTCGCTACGTATTTTTATTACGAAAATTTAATCACGACGGAACTGGCATATTTTTATATAGTAAATTGGTAATTACTATACTCACCTTTGCCACTTTCACGGAAAGCATTTTTATTAGTGAAATTGTATTCGTTTTAAAAAAATAAAAATATTCCTTATAAAAATATATCGAAAAATCCAAATTATTTGAGAACTTTTTGAGGCATAAATCGGATAGGGCGCCCAGTTGTGCAAGTCGTCCCAAAGATTCCAGACAGACTGCTGATAATGATGTGTGATGGGGGTCGGGGGATGAGGCTTACACGTGTCAGCTGACTCTGCCATTAGGTCAACACAACATTGGGTTCAATTTTTTTTTTAATTTCCCCATTTTAATCGTTTGTGATTTGTTAGACGATGATAGTTCGGATAACCAAGAGGTTCAATAGATGAGCTTAACATGTTGAAAAGATGAAAGAAAAGAAAGAATTTCTGGTAAGTCTTTCAGAAACGGTCATATTACCCGCAATATTACAAGAAAAACGTGTATTTTGAATGGACCGATCAGTCAAATCATAAAAAGCATCATGGTTGAAAAATAACACTAACGGTGGTGAAAAACTCGAAAATGTTAACTCTTTTCGAACTAATACATTTTCCAATTAGCTGTCGTGGCTGTCGTAATCGGTATCTACATTTTTTGGGGAATCCATAACCCTGAATTTATATGTTTCAAAGTTTCGTTAAATTGTTGTTATTTGTCAATAATTATTCTCAATAATGAAAATGTCCATTGGATTACGCTGACTACATTGACTACAAATATTTAAAGGTTAAGTCAGTACTGTAAATATTTAACAACAATAGAAAAGGCCATGAGTTTTAAAGACAAGGATATTTTTTGGAAAATTGTACATTATATTTCAAAAAAATTCAACATTAACAATAGTTATTCATCAGAATGAATTGTTTTTCGTATATCTGGAAACTCGAATACCTCTTCTTTTTATGGCAAAACGTTTTCACACATTGTGTATGAATATTGAACCATGCATCAAAAAAGAACAATGATGGGTACAGATTACAAATTTCTTTTTGTGCATTTTTGTAAATATCTTTAAAAAATTAGATTACAGTTGTCCTGCACATTATGTCCTGCTCAAAAGTTTTCCACCAGCATTTTAGTTAGAAATTTCAAAAATATTTGTTGCTAGAATCTTCAATCAAAGGATTTTAAATCATGTATTTTTTGGAAACAATTGATATTCTGAGATAAAGAAAAGTTACATGTTATTCTTTGATAAAAAAAAGAACAGAATGTCGGCTTTCCTTTTCTTAAAATATCAAATGTCTCTAAAAACAGCACTGTTTAGATCACCTTAACGAATACTCAAAAATCATTCACTAATTCTTTCAAGATTCAACATTTATTACTGTTATTTTGGTAATCATCTTAAGGCAAGACTGCATAGCTTTTGTGAATAAATAGAAAAAACAAAAATTCATGAAAGTATTTCTATTCTAATTCCATTTCATCCTGTTTTTCCAAAAGATGTGAAGATAAAAAATTTCTAAGAGAAAATTTATGAAACAAAGGAAAGAGTAGCCATGGATTCCATAAACAATGATTCCAGACATTTTCCGTTGAGCGAAAACAAAAAATCTGGCTCTCTTAATTGTTCGATATGCGACAAAGAATTTATGAACGAAAAGAGTTATTTTGGACATTTAAGAGTTCACAGTAACCAAGGAGAATGGATTTGCAATGGTTCTCCAAATTCAGAAGATATTTTGGAGCCTGAATCACAACTGAGAGGCAATGAAATATCTTGGCACTGTTTGTCAAAGCCTTTTAAATGTCCAATATGTGAAAATGTGTTCGATCGAGCTTCGCAGCTTGATTATCACCAACGAAGCGTGCACCTGGGAGAAAAGTCTCAAATTTGTCAGATTTGCGGAAAAGGATTTTTTCGCAAGAATGATCTGCAAACGCACCTCAACGTTCATCTGGGCACGAATCAATTGATTTGTGAAACATGTGGAAGAAAATTTAATCACGTTTCCAATTTGATCAGACATTGTAGAACTCACGCAGGCTCAAAACCTTATCCTTGCACTATTTGTGGCAAACGTTTTACTCAAATAAGCTCTTTGTCGAGGCACAAAAACATTCATGCACCAAAGTTGAGCAGGGAAAAAAGAAAAGAGAAAACAGA
This sequence comes from Campoletis raptor, assembly GCA_948107755.1. NCBI lineage: Eukaryota > Metazoa > Arthropoda > Insecta > Hymenoptera > Ichneumonidae > Campoletis > Campoletis raptor. The sequence goes on along the minus strand of OX403622.1, from coordinate 32,599,802 downwards.
CATTGTTCTCAGCGGCGAAGAATCAGCGACTAAAAGAAAAAGCACCAAACGTCAACATTACTGTCGTTTCTGCGGTGAAACTTTTCAATTTATGATTTTGCTGAGACAGCATAAAAGAATACATTTGAAAATTCCTGAAAAATTGAACATGGAAAATTTGTATAATCGGGAAGATGATAAAATAATTTTTCATGACAATGTTGGAAATAACACCATTGGAAATCTCGTGGAATTGGACAAAATGAATTCGATCGAAATCGAACGCGACGTTAGCATTTCGGATATTCTCAGCCCTTATAATTGCAACGACATGGAATTGTCCAACGAAGAAAATCTTGAGGAAAAATTGTATGGAAATTCGTCCAAGGAAGGTTTGACGAAAGATTACGATATTGTAGAATGTCTCGAACATGTGGATTTATCGTCGAGTCATGTTCCTCAATTGACTGTATTAACGGGCCCGAGAATTCAGGAACAAAACGATAAATTTGAAGATAAATTAAACAGAATCCAGAGCGATCGAGATTATCAGGGCGAGGTCAGTCATGTTTTTTTTTCCTAAGGTTGATTTGAAAATTGCTTTGAATAATTCGTTGATACGGTGAAATTCCATGGACTAGACAAAAAATTAAAGGAAAGGCTCGATTTTATTTTAGAAAAAAAAAAATTCTATGGAGTAAATTCAAAGAATTTAATTATTAACTTACATACACTACTTCCAGTGGTTAATAAAATTCTTCATTACAATTTTATGTTTACTATTTTTATATACTATAAATTATGTGAATTCAATAATTAACTTTTTGTCGATAAGTATGCAGGAGCTTTGGTGTTAGAAATTTAATTATTGGTGAAATAACATGTAATAACGAGTGAAAATTGGGAAATTATTCTAAATTACATTTTTTGAATTATTATTCTCAGATTACTCCGGAGACAAAAATTCCAATCAACAAAGGGTACATTCAAGTTGAAGAAATTTCAAGTGTCGACAATCTCCAAGGAATTTATTTCGAATCAAACGAGGAGAGGCCGAAAAGTGATAAAATAAACCTGCAGATCGCAGGAAAGCCAACAACGTTAGCAGAACATTTGGACTTGAGGAGAAACGAGAGTGAGATGAGGGACAAACAACTTTACGAATTAATGATCAACAATAAATGCGATGATTTCGAGGATGTTAATATTGAAAAAAACAAGGAACAATTTTTCTCAGAAATGGTTGAAAATAATAGTAAAAAGATTGATAAACAAAATGAGAAATGTGGGAATGACTGTTCGAGCGAATGTCATAGATGTTTATCCAACGTTGGTAATTGTCGAGAGGTGGAAAATTGTATGGATCAAGAAAATACGCCAATGGTTCGTCTCGTTCAGAACGAAGATGGCGAACAATTTTTTGAGCTTGTGCGAGAACCTTTGGAGTACGAAAAAAATCGAGGGAATGATAAGAATCTGGAAAATTCGTCCGTTTCCACTTTACTTGAAGAACATCCCAAAACCTCGACAACGTCGAATATAATTAACTCAAACTCTGGGGCCAGGAAAGAAAAGAAAGAGATTTGCATGGATAATGGGCCAAAAGTTGTGAAAGATCGTACTCGCAAATTTAAATGCAACGAATGCGAAAAATGGTTCTCAACCGCTTACAATTTTAAACAACACGCTGGCACCCATTTCTTCGACCAACAAAAATATCGGTGTGAACATTGCGGCCTTTCTTTCGCTTGGAAATCTACTCTAAACAAACATTTAGCAAGCAATCATCGTCCCGATGGACCACAAAAATTTGTTTGCGAAATATGTCCTAAAGTTTATAGTACGCTCTCACAAGTTAATGTAAGTCGTCATTGTTTATCTTTATCCCATAAATTACTCATTTTTCCCAATTATAAATGGCTTTAAAAATGAGTCATTATTAACTTAGGAAACTAAAAATGTAGCTTCATTTTTTGTAATTCATCATTTTTCATTGGTCCTTGAAAAATGACCACAAAGACATGCCATCTTTCAAAAAAAAACGTTCATTTTTTCTGATTGAAATTGTAAACATTGAAAGTTGGAAGCTTGACATCGAAATATGTGTTTTCATGAAGAATGAAAATTACAATTGAAACACTAAGGCATACATTTTTTTGTTTTCTTTATTTTAATTATTTAATTATTTTCTTTATATTAATTACTTAATTATTCACTTTTTAAACGATTTTCCATCTCTTGGGCTCAAGGTTTTTTTTTTATGGCTCTGTATTACAGGAGCATGTGAAGAGAGACCATTTGAAGGAAAGAAACCACGTGTGCACGTTGTGCGGAAAATCGTTTTTCAAAAAATTCGATTTAAAGACGCACAGTCGAACCCACACGAAAGAGCGACCGTACATTTGTCGTGCTTGCGGCAAAGGTTTTCACCATCAGAGTCACATTATACGTCATGAGCGTATACACTCGGGCGAACGACCTTACGAATGTCAAGTTTGTCAAAAAACTTTTGCCCAACCAAGTTCTTTGAAATCCCACCGACAGAGGCATCGCGAGGTTAGAATTGATATTTTGGAGTATCGAATGGACGAAGACGATCCTCTTACATTGGCTGTGCAATGATGAAAAATTATAAAATGCCTACGAAAACCATAGTTTAGAAAATTATTTAAAAAGTATTCTCAAAATGTCATTGAGATTATTATTTACGAATTCTATACATAATATATTAAAATTCATTATAATCACTATAGACGAATTACTTTTCAAATAAAAATGATCTCATAATTGGTAAACGAAATTGTTATTACAGTTTCCACTTTTTCCATGGGATATACATGTTACAAAATAATTATGTCGGTTACGGTAAATATTATTTCAATAAACCCAAAACCTCGCGTTTTTGCCAAAAAAAAAAAAAAAATCCGTTTTAAGAATTAAAAATCATAATTTTCAGCGTGATTGTTTAAAAAATCAGGAAAAATGTCGAAAGAATTTATAAACATTGTAATGTTTTTTTATACACACAACTTCAATATTAATAATTTTCCTATATTTTTGAATTCAATCAAATTGAATACGAGTTATTGATTTAAAAAAATGATATTCTTGATGGGTGAATTATTTTGGATATTGAAAAATTATCAACAAGTACGAAATGAACGTTACATGAACAAATGAAAAGTTAAAAAACGAATGCAAAGTACAAATAAAATTGTCCAAATGAACGGAAATTAGATTATTTTAACATGTGGATATTATTTTCAAGGCAATTATAGGAGAGGGTTTAAATCGTTTCGCAATTGTTTCAACAGAAAAATGTCTCTCGTCTAATAAAAAAAGTATAAAAAATAAAAATAAAAATGAAATGAAATTAATAAGAAAAATGATGGAGCAAATAACGACTGATCCTGAATTCAATTGGCTAATAAGGACCGGAGTGAACGCTTACAACATTTATTTGACGATGTTTCATTTGATAATGTGCGACACAACTGCCGACATTGATGAGGAGAATTCACGTAAGAAAATTTTGAGAAATCTCAACAGGGCGAATGAGAAAAATATTCAATTAAATTCCAATACTTTTCTGCCTCGTAGACACTATTTTTTATCCCATGTTGATGGCCGCAATCGATTTGTTGGCGTACTTGAGTATGGATTGAGGACGAAGAAATGTCGGAATTTTTAACTCCTTTTTTCTTTTTGATATTCTCTCCGTGCGGACAGAGGTAAATGGTAGATAATTTTGAGGGATATTGTAAAAAATATTCAAAACTTATATTTTAAATCGTCTTAGTGAAACATTCTCGATCCAGAATTGTACAATTACACTTACATTTTGTATATACTCGTAACTAATCATTCTTATAATGCTTACAAACGGAAGTTTCGGGGTACAAGCGTCATTTTTTTCTTTCCCTTCGACCATAAAGAGCCAGAAGGAAAATAGATTTTTTTTTCAAAATTATTCCTACTGCGAATTATAATAAAACAAATAAATTCATAAATAGTTTCACGTTATTTAGAAATTCATTTCGAGTACATTGAGGCGTCAAGAAGAAAATGTTTAACGTTGGAAATTAATTTTTTTTTATCGTGAGACATAAATTCATTTAAAAAAACATACTCAATCGATCATTTATGTTTTACAATTAAGTTATTCAAAAAATTTATAAATAATTAATTTATTCTCATATTCGGCTAGAATCGGGTCGTCAAACAAAAAATAATTTTGATGGTTGGATCATTTTCAATTAATCAAGTCTGTGCGAATAAATTCCGTTATTTTTTGTTAAATGCAAGTAAAAGAAAAAAGAAACAATTCTATAAGACACATTACGTAACGCACTTATATTATAGGAAATGGAAGAGAAAGTGCCTGTCCCATTTTTGTCGAACACTATATTTAAAAAAAAGCAGCAAGCTGCATCTCACTCTGAATTTAAAAAAAAAAGAAAATGAAAAGCAATGACTAATTTAAAAAATCGTTTTCATGAGGGACGACGAAGAGGCCAAGATTTTCGACAACGAAAATCCTCATATTTTTGTTTCCTTGAAATCTTTCGGATCTTTCTTGCCACCGAATAGCGACATTTAATTACGTCTCAAATTTTTTTTTTGTTTCCTTATCAATTATGTTTTCTGTTTTTTTTTGTTGCTGTTGTTTTTTTTCTTTATAATATATACAAAGTTTACGATCTACGTTTTCTCGTAACATAATTTATAGTTCTGTACACAAGAAGTTCGAGACACTATGGTAAATTAAAAATGTATACGTATTTACAACGATTCTGGCGATTTGAAAAATACTCAAAATTTCTTATTCATCAACGCGAGTACCGTCGAGAAGAAGAAGAAACTCGAGGCGTGGAAATTCGTTTGAAGAACAAGAAAGTTTCAACGATCTCAAAACTCTTCGTACACTCTCACGTATTATCTCGTTTTGTTTTGTTTCTTCAACTGCAAATATGGAAGTTGACTGTCGGAAATTCGAGTGAAACGAAAAGAAAAGTAAACTGTTGATTTACCACGAGGGAGGTTCCTCCTTTGGGACTCTCATTTTTTCATCTTTTTTGTTGTAAATACGAGGATAATCGTCCTGATAAGGAACATACTGATGACTCGTCGTTTTGGAGCTTTTTTGTTGCCCACCGATCGGAGAATGACTCGGAGAATATTTCATTTCTTGAAGTTCCTGGAGTTCCTTAAGGGATCTCATTACCATTTGTACGTCGTTGTCTTGTTCGATAGCCTGCTGCTGGACAACCAAATTTGAAACGTTCTCTTCGACGATTATATTGTGTTGTTGCTCCTTACGTTTGTCGTTCGACGAAACTCGCAAAGGTAAATCATCGTTTATTATTTGACTGAGAAAGTTCGTAGCTGCCATAGTTTCCTCGATCTGTCGTTGTTCCTGTTCTTCTTTGGTCAACGAGGAAGTTTGAGGACTTATCGAAGTCTCGCTTTTCAGGCTCGGCAATAAATTTTGCTCCGTTTTTTGTTCCTTCCGTTGTTTTTTCGCATCTTGACATTTTTTCTCCTCGTGCCATTTGTCTCGTCTTCTTTCACGTTTTTCTGTTTTTCTCGACGAGTCAAAGTTGCTTTCATCGATTATTCTCTTTTCCGATTTCATCTCGGTTCCATCTTGAATTCTCTTCGTTGAACCATTTTTCACACCACCCACGGAATCGTTTATATTTGTCGTCGTTGTTTCGGAATACGGAGTTATCGAAACTACGTCTTTTTTCATTTCCAATATAGAAGATTTGCTACTTTTCGATAAATCGTTCACCGGAGTTATGGATAAAGAACTACTCGTCAAATCCATCGGATTGAACTTTTCTGGAACGCTTTTTAAACCTTTATTTTGACTTATCAGTTGACTCGTTGGCACAACCGTAATTTTTGCCATTTCTCCAGGCCCCCGTCCGCATGTATTTTCTTGAGTCACCGGACTCGCATTATTCTTCTCACGCGATTTCGAAATCATTTTTCTATCCATTTGCTGCTGCTGCTGTTGCGTCGTGTCCCCCGATTTTAAACTCGTCGGAGAGATATTCAAACTGTTTTCGCTTGTCAATTTCGACGGATTTGTTCCAGATATTTCACCTCCTTCCAGACTCGATGGAACCATTGATATCCTCGGCAAATCCTGACGCACTGCGCTATTGGATTGCCCCGACAATGTGCTCAAATTATTCACCACCGTTCCACCCTCTCGCGACTTTTTCTGTTTTCTCTTTTCGCTGCAACATAAACACAGATAGGACACATGTCTTGACAGATGAGCATTTTTATGGCTACGAAAAAAATTATTTTTTTTTTATTGTTTTCCTTTTTTCCGGTCGGTCGTTTCCATTTTATTGCCGAATGCTCTATTATGTTACTTTTTTTTTTTTTTCGAAAGACAATTTGAATTTTTTCCAGGTTCCATTTAGATGAGATTTTGTCAACAAGCGTAACTGAATTTTGATTAGTTTGTAAAATGATGATATACTCATTATTATTATGCTATATAAGAATTAGAGTAATAATTTCGAAAATAAGCGAATGTTTGAAACTTTTTCTCAGTTTTGTTATTGTATTTTTTTTTTGTATGAACGATTGTTTTGTTTTCGTTCATTTGCAAACCCAAACATTAGGAAAACTGTGCGTGATTGAGAAAAGGGTACTTTTGGATAAATTTAGAAAATTTATCGATGTTCTGAGCACAAAAATGATAGGGATGCACATTTTTTTTGGATACAAGTTTTTAGACCTCGCAACAGAAAAGTTCAAAATTCTTTGTTGACTGAAAATGTTCAAAAAATGTGCATAACTCGAATGACATTTTTTTGTATACAAGATTTTTCATATTTACGAACAAAATACAAAGTGATTAATTGTTCAGAATTGAGGAAATGGAATTGAAAAGTTATTCGAACACCGAAAAAAATGTTTATAAAGAAAAATGGAGTGTGAAGGCGATGATGTATTGAGTGTACAATGAAAGAGGTAGTTGCGAGGGAAATTAGAAAAGAAAGCAAAATTATTTGCCAACAGTTTTAATAGTTATAAATTACAAGCTTTATTTTCCGTTTTTATTAGTTTTTAGTTTCTTAATTTTTTTTTACTTCGATCTCTCATTCATGGAATGAAGAATATATTTTTAAAAAATGGTAGTCGTCGATTTTCGAACCGTCGACCGCGTAAGATTGTAGTATTAGAAAAATATTTCCAAATTTCTGATACTGAAATTGTCTTTTCTTTTTTTTTCTCTTCTTCGTTTGTCTTTTTTAAATATTTTTTACAATTAAATCGCTATTCTAGCGTTTTGTGGAGCGTATTCAAATCATCGTTACTCGACAGACTATTACATAGCGACGAGGATGCAATTAACATTTCGCATAAATAATGACGAAAAAAAAAACAATTCATGAAAAAAAAACCGCGACATTGAGTTTGACAAAAAGAGTGAAGAAATTCGCTCGTGTGTGAGGAATGCACATTGAGAAAAACAGAGAGAAAGAGAGACAGAGAAAAAAACACACACACACACACCGATACGCAACAAAAATTAAGTTAGAAAATAAACAAAATAGAAAAATATTGAAAATTCAAAATAAAGAGAGAATAAATATACAATTATACAAGTAATAAAGGAACAAATATCAATCTACTCGGTTCATTGACAAGAAAAAAATGATTAGTGCTGATGAAGCCCCTCAGACGATTTTTGTGGTTTTTTTTTTCGTTTCCTCTTTTTTGTTTTTGGACTAGTTTTTCTGGGCATTCACGAACCATAAACCTTTGGTGAGTTGATAAGAATGAAGGCCTGTGTTGTGCGCTGCTTATTTACAGAGGCGAAGCTCGAGAATGAGAAGTTTTCGAAAGTCAATTATCCGTGAATTCACAAATGATGTATTGTATGGTTTTTTTTTTTTTTTTTTTTTTTTTACTGCTGTGTGAGGGTGTCTTGGGTTTTTCTTGGCTACTTACACCGGCTCAGGGTTCGAATACTTCAGTAATGTCTGCAATCGAACCCATCCCCCTGGCCAGAGTGGCAAAACTTTCGATTCCATGTACGTCGCGATGAACGTTTCAATGTTCTCCTTTCTTGGCTTTCGCATTTTGAAATAGTGACGACGCGCACACGCAAGTTCGTAAATCAGCTTTCTGTTGAAAAAAGTCACAAATTCTTTTAAATACTTTGATATTTTTCATCAGATGAGTAGTTTCTTATGATAATTAATTATAGAAATGAAATTAGCATCGTTGGAAGTTAACGAAAAATCTTCTTTCTCATTGTTCCTTCAATTTGTTGTATTGTTCACATTTTTTTGGTAATTTTTGTGTTTAACAATAAATGTAAATCATTTGTATTAATATTGTAAGTCAAAGATTATTTATAATATCATAAAATATTTTATAAAATGTGAGAATAAGTAATTTTGAGGTAGAATTTTGTGTTGGTTTCAACGCTTACTTCATTTCTGTAGTCCATGGGAACTTTTTCCGTGGAATTTTTGATCTTTCGAAATTTTCTGCGTCACTGCTGTCCACTTCGGCGGGTGAAACTTCGAGACCCCTGGAAAAAATAAAAATTGGAAGCGATTCATTCCGTTAAAGATGAATTTAATAAAAAATAATTATGAGAAAAATGAGAAAAAAAAGTCGATATGTTTGACGATTTGCGATGAGCATGATTTCGATTCTTTTTATTTCTCAATGAGATTCTAATGTACTGAGTACAACCGAAAGAACAGGGCGAAGGATTTTGCTACGGAATTTTCGTTACGGTTTCAAGTGTGATAGGATAATGATGAAAAAATAGTCGCGAATATGATAAAATGAAGAAAATATATAAACACAAAAAATAAATGAAAAAATTCGAAAATATATGAGATGATCTAAAAATAACTGAGTGCCGAAAAAGGTTGCTTTTCGAGCTTACCCACAGTATCGATAAATCTCCCAGTATAAATGAGGGCTAAGAAATAAAGGGTTACGTATGAGTTACCAAAATGAAATAAAAATCGATTGTCGATCATAGTCAATATTTTGTTCATTTTGAACAATAATTTCGTTGATATTAGAAGCAAAAAAATTCATCTTTTTTTCAACTTTCTTGCCCTCGGAAATTGGTATAAATTGAAAAATCCATGAATAGCATTTAAAATGAAATTTATATGAAATGCTCACTTTTCCTCAGCGGCCCTCTGGCATTCTTTAGCGTATCTCTCAACGACTCCTGGCATCATTCCTTCAATTATGGCTTTCAACCTGTAACATTAGGACACTAAAACAGCGCGGGTGATATTCGTAGAGTCCACAGAAACATGTGGAGATTCGAAAATAGTAAAAAACTGTAAGTTTTTTGGAATTAGTTTTCTTTTTTTCTTGTTATCCTCTTTCCGTGCTATTGGGTCAAAGGTTGTAAAATGTTTGAAAAAAATTTCGATTCAATGAATAAACGATTTTGGGCCTTTTTTTTTATTAGAAAAAAGAAAGGAAATTCCCTTGTTAAAAAACGCAATTGTGTTTGTACCTGCGAAGAGGATCCGTCATTCTTCTTTCCGCATCTTGAAGGCAAAGTTTCTTAGCCCTGTTGACTAGGGTCGCTTTATTACATCGAAGAAAAGGCGCAAGATGGCCGTAAGTGAGTAAACGAGCTCCTGGTGAATTCATTATCCGCAACTTTTCTTCCAACCTGTAAATAAAGAAATAAAAAACATGTATAAATAAAAAATGAATTTTTTACTCGTTTCAAATGTCAAATAATAACAAATTTTAACTAATTTTCTTATTGATGTTGAAAAAGTAAAAAAGAGTGAAATAAAACAAATTATTACCGATTATAAAATGTTTTGCTGAAAATTTTTAATAGGGCAAAAGTATATAGAAAATTTAATTGTCAAATAGGGAAGTGCAGGAAAAAATAGAAGAAGAGAAAAAGGCGTGAGCGGAGAATGCAATTAGAAAGAGTAAATATTTTTCCTGTCAGATAAAAATTCATATGTTTAAGATAAAAATTCGAATCCATTAATATTGAAAATACTTACAGAAGTAGAATCGAATTAAAATGTTCATCGAAAATTTTGTTTTTTCCCTCGCGATTTTTATCTGCGTGTGACTTGAGTTTGTTAATGATATCTTTGACATCATCGGGTAAAAGTTCGGGTAAAGGAGTGTCTTCTTTGTCAAGATCATCACACTCAGATTCGGAGCCTGGTAAGAAATGTGATTTGGCGGAGTCGATAGAATCGTGGCTGGATTCGTCCACGGCTCTTCCGGCATTGACGACGCTTTCTATGGCATCATCGATGTTGCTGTCCTTGCCGATGAGTTTTTTAAGATCGATTTTTTTCGCGTCGATTCCATTGCTCGGGGCTTGCTGTTGTTGCGGTTGTTGTTGTTGTTGGTTTTGTTGTAGTTGTTGCGGTTGTTGCGGTTGTTGTTTTTTCTCCGGTCGTTTTGGCTCAATTTTTTTGTCGATCTTTTTAACTTCGTATTTCTTCTCACCACCGGTTGACTTGGTTTTGTTCGTGTCGTACTTGGTCCTCTTCTTCTCGTCCTGATCCTCTGTAAGACGTCAACGATCACAGAGTTACAATCATTCCTTTCTCCTTTCTCTCACTTTTTTTTTCTATCCCTCCAACACGCCCCAAAACTCTCATCTCTCAAATCTGCAAAATTCAGACACCTGATTTCGCTTTTTTTTTGTCTGCTCTTTTTCTTTGTTTTTTTTTTTGTTTATATTGAGATTATCGAATTACCCGAGGAACAATCGACATCGAGTATTTCACGCTTGTCGTCGCTGACACCTCCACTTTTTCCCACCGACCCGCTACTGCTCGTCATCGTTGTTGTCGTCGTCGTCGCCGCTGCCGTCACCGTCGGTGTCCCGCTCGTTATTCCCTCCATCTCTTCGCACTGATTACTCAAATTGTTACTCGAGTTGCACGAATCACCAGGCATTTTTCTTTTTCTCTTCATTACGTTCTCCTGCTGCTGGCTCGATTTCTTCTCGCCATTCTCCTCGGATTTGTGTTTCTGCAATATTTTCGTAACATTTTAATCCTATTATTATTGCAAACGTCATTTTCACGATATTTTTACATGAAAACTATTTTAAGACGAGCGAATTTAAGGGCGTCGTTTTTTTTTTTCGATCAAGTTAAAATTTTGGAAAATATAATAAAGCACCTTTCGAGGTGGATCACTGGAAACGATATCTTCTTCGTCGTCGTCGTCGGAAGAGCTGAGAATTCTTTTTTCCATTCGTTGTAGAACCCGGTTGCCAATTTCTTCCTCATCGTCGACACTGTCCTCGCTACTTTCCTCCTCCTCATCCTCGACGTTGTTGTTATTGTTGTTGTTGTTGTTGAGCCGACTGTGCACAGGACTGTTTTCATCGGCTGGCTTGAATTCAAGGGGTCCACTGTTGATGTAGAAACCCCCGTAAGCCGTCGTCACCTCACGGGGTACGATTTCGTCGTACTACGAAAAACAATGATTATTAAAAGTTTATAAATACAATGAAAATGTAAATAATGTTAAGGAATTGTGAAAAAAATGAAGGAATTCATCAATTCTTGGATAAATCAATGATTATCCGAAGTAAAAGATTTTAATAAAAATAAATAAAAAAAAAATGGTCTCACGGCATCAGTGTTATCGATGAATGAATCGTTTTCATCGTATCCAGCTCCCAAGTCGACGTAATCGTCGTGCTTATGTCTCTTCCTTCCCGCCGTTGCAGTCCCCTGTTTTTTTTTTTTTTTTTTTATTTATATAAAATAAACCCAAATTTTTTGTATTTTGAGTTCTTTAGACAATGAAATTTTTGATAAAACGTTGAAAAATTGATCGCAGAGTCAAACTGGATTTGCAAAGCTCAATGATAAAAACTCATATTCACTAAAATTTTGATAAAACAAATACTTAATTATTTAGCATTGTTCGATTGAAAAAAAGAAAGCGTATACAAGTCTATAAATCTTACGTATTTGGCTTCGAAACGGCTCGCCATTTCTCGGAGTTTGTCGTCGTCCCCATCTTCGAACGGATCCAACCCGTTTGTTGCATTTTCATCATGCACTCTTGATTCTTCTTTTCTTCGTTTTTTCTATAAAAAATATAAGAAAATGTTAACAATGTTGCTTAGCAATGTGCTGAAAAAATTAAAATAAGAAATAACACTTTCATCACTTGTGTGAAAAGCAACAGTTTTTAGGGACGTTATCTCGAATAAAAATTGTGTGAACATAGCGAATTAAACTCACGAGAATATTTGATTTATAATCTTAGAAAAATAATTCCCAAAATGAGCTGGACTATGTTTCATTATCAATTGAATAAAAAAAAACTTTCGAAATTGTAAACAAATTTCATTAACACCTCAATATATGGAGGTCGGTAAAACAGTTTTCCTCAAAATATCCCGAGCAGCATCAGTATTGACATTATGCAAATACGTTTCTTGGTATAATTCACGACTCAACGATGCCATATTTTCTAACATATATAATAAATAAATAAGATAAAAACGAGACAATGTAGGAAAACACGAGAGTCAGAACGCACGCGTATATTTTTTCCACCTTGCGACCCCCTTGAGACGCGTTTGAAGATGAACCACGTCGCGGTCGTCATATTTTTTTTTGTTGGAGGATTAAAAAAAGTGGGTTTGGTCGTTTCGGAAGATTAACAGTCTAAAAGGGTCAAAAATTCGGAAAAAAATATATGATACTCTTTCGGTTGTTACTTCGAGATCTTTTGCTAAATTAGATCTGAAAAAAAAAAACCAAACAGATGGCCTTGGAGTTTTTCTAATCTGATAAAAAAAAGTATTTTTATCAAAGCAAAATTAAAATAAAGATAATAATAATAATAATAATAATAATAATAATAATAATAATAATAATAATAACAACAACAATAATAATAATAACGAGAAAACTAGACAAGACGAGGTGGGGCCCAAAAAGGCGCAAGTAAACCACGAGACATTCACCGAGATCAATAGCCATGAGCGAAAACAAAACATGAGGTAAACACGCGTCTGCCATATGGAGACAATTGCACTAGAAAAGGACGAAAATCATTTTGACGTAATAAAAAATGGATCAATTCAATCGATCGAATAAAAAGAAAAACAACGATTGTTACGATATGTAAATGAACAACAATAAAATAAGAATGTTATCTTGAAATATTATTATAATTTGATCAGATTCGTGATATTACGTAAGAATCTGTTGATGGTCGTTCAGCAGGAAAAAATCTTGCTGTATGTTTTCCTTCGACGCGAATGAATTTTGAAGAAAAATATAAATCGCATTTTGTTAACTTTGCAATCACGCATATGTCGATTCACGGATAGTTGGCCTCAAGGGTGAGAAATCTAGTAATGAATAATATTAATTTTTGCCATATAAATAAACAAGAAATGGAAACGTATACATGTCCATCATCCCCGTTGGTGTTTGGGGTTTTACGTATATTTAATCGTGTTATGATCAACAAATCTAGAAAGAATTTGAATTGGGAGGAAAAATGTAAAAAAAAATGACTTTAAAAATTGTATTTTGACGAAATTTAACTTTATATACAAAAAGGTTTCAATTATTTTACACATTCATAAGATTATAGTTAACTTCATGTTAATTGAATAATTATAATCTCTCATTTAATCGCGAGACTGAAGAAAAAGTTTAATAATTGATAACAAATGTGTAAAAATGAGCTTCTTGTAATTGAAATTATCGATATTTTATTGAGCATATGTCAAATGAGTGTTCTTGACTAGCGGGATTTCGAAGCGTGGAAACATGTGCTCGCTATAGACGCGCATTGTGTGTTCTTGGCTGAACGCGTCCAGGACGCGAATCTCTCGATTCGCGGATCGATCTGTTTTGCCCCTTTCGAGATATACATATACATGTATATAATAAAAGGTGAATGCACGGATCTGCCGTCACAGCGCGTGAGAAAGTCGCATGATCCTTGAGAAGAAAGAAAAACAAAGAAAAAACGAAGGAGAGAAAAAGAAGAGTTCGATCGATCATGATGCGTGCTCTCGAATTCCGCATAATATACAGTATATATACACACAGACGCGCGAAAAATACACGCATGCGAAAGATCGCACGTAGGCCACACGAGACGGGGACGCGCGGTATGGGAAACGTTGAATTCTCCAATCTCGTCGCGTCGGAGTAGAAAAAGGGACGCAGTGAAAAAAAAAAAACAATAAAAAAGTAGAAGAGGAAGCCAGCGCGAAACAAAATATGGAAAAAAAAAAAACGAAGGAAATAGACAGTGAAATACGTGGAAAAGAGAAAAAAAATTCCATATATTTTACGATTTGATATTTTTAGTTGCGAAATGTCACCGTGGGCGCTACTGTCAACAAATTTAACATTTTGTCACAAAAATAAACATTAAAGTGTCGTTAATAATTCACTACGATACTCAATGCTAGAATCTATAAAATTAGAATGCTAGAATCTATAGAAATAAAAATAGAATCGAAAACTCGAAAATCGAAGTGTTACGATAAGATGAGATTTATGCAGCGACGTCTGTATTTGGACCATACAGAGTACAAAAAAAGCGACTTAAATGTTTACAAAATAAAAATAGAGGTAAGTTTTATGAAAAATAAATAAGGCAATTTTCGGAAAATAGCTGAAATAGATTGAAAACAAAATCAAAGAAAAAAACAATGCGAGCAGCTCGAAAACCGGATATCCGGCGCAACCTAGCGGCGATGGATGGAAACAGATTGATGCAAAAAATTCGTACAACTTGCGGTGATTCGGTGGAGACATTCTCAAATGTCTCATAAAATACGAGACGCCGTGTGGCTAAGAAATATTAAAAAACAAATGGCAATGTCTCAGATTAACACAAATGTCTATAATAACAAAAATTTTACAATAAAGGAACAGTAGAATATGAAGACAGAGTTTAATCGGGTGAATAATAGATAGTTTCTGAAATTATTAATTGACGCGATGTAACGAAGGTTTCGAAAACTCCCGAGATCCTCGTGGAAGAAGATGAAAAGCCATAATTGTGTCAGGTAGCGTTTCGTAGCACGTACACTAATTGCTCTCTTTTTCATCGTTTCATGTTTCTCTCTCGCGCAAAGACGTGACAGCCACGCGAGCATATTTTATTACAATCGAGAAATGTTTAGTGCGAGAAAACAGTTGTTCAAGGGGGGTGGGAGGAGGAAGGGGAGGGGAAACACGAGGTTTACACACAATTAGGTTCTAATCGCAAATTCAACGCGGAGACTCTCCCTCGCGCCCGACCCGCCCCCTTGGGGCAAACATTCTATTTTTCACGCTAATCCGTTCACGATCGGAAAGATTCTATTCCCAACAGCCGGTTTGTTATACCGGTATAATTTCTCAAGAAACACGAAAAAAACTTGGGCGCTCTCAAGAAAAAAATAAACTTCAATTTTTTCTGTTTTTTTTTTAAACACTTTCCGATTCTTTTTTTTTTTATTCAAATATTTTTTTTACAAACCTCCGCGGATTTGACGAGCTGAGCGTAATTGAACTCCGAATATGCCTTGTCGTTGGATTCTGGCAGGGCGATCGTAAAGCGGAAGGAGGGCGCGAGCTGTTTGCCCTTTTCCCTCTTCTTTTCTTTCTTCGTTGCGTGCCCCAGGGAATCCGGAAACTCCAGGCACTGCGGGACAACCCGTTTAGGTTCTGACATTCTACATTTGCACGATTTTGACGCTTTTCACGGTTACCAATCTCGATCCAAACTTCCACAACATCGTAACACACGCGATTTCTTTTTTTTTCACTACTATAGACTCCGTTTATTTTCTCTTACTGGCATTCGATCTTTCGTATATATATATATATATATATCTATATGTGTACTTGTAACTATTTCTTTTTTTCATTCTCTTTTTTCCACGTCTTTTTCAAACACCCTTCGGACACCAGCACTCGCACGTCGCCATCTTCGGCACGAGACTATCTTCACTGTTTTTAGAGTGCGCTGCCGATGCCACACACGCACACAGTTACGCTTTCTCCACACGCCACGATGCTAGCGCCACCGAGTGATGCAATACCGTGAGTGCGCACTCGCGTGTTGTTTCGACGTTTACGCGGTAACATTTGAATCCCCGCCTTATTTTGTTCAGCCTTGTAATAACTTCAGAAATGTTCCAGTCGCCCTACGGACGAATCACACCTAGACCCGTACCGATAATTTTATTGTTTCGCAAACTTGGAATTTATTCAAAATTCGTCAGTTGCACATTTTTCACATATTTCCGTGATCATTTTTTACGATAATGAGCCTTTTTGCTATGTAATTGTTTTTCACAGAAGTACAATTTATTTTGTCATTCTTTTTTGCAAGAGTGAGTCTATTGCTTGTTTTAAGATGTTAAAAATCGTTTTTGAAGAATATTTATATGAGGCTCGTTATACGGTAATAAACAGCCATAAAATAGAGATTTTGAAATTTTCTCGTACATTTGGGTTTGTAGCGTTTCTTTTCGGAATTAACTTTTTTTGTATAAATATCTAGTACGTTAATCATTCGTTAACATAATTTCGGTAATGAACACAGAATTATTAACTTTTTCGTTGGCAAAAATTGTCTTCAGGTGATATTTCGTGTTTTTTTTTTAAGTTATTTTACACCTTATCGTACGAAGCAACTGTGAATATTCCATTTTTTTTTGAGCCACCGCTTATTCTCGTTGTTTTCGAATAATCTTCAAATTGGTAACTAATGATTTTTCTAAATTTATTTACATTTTTTAATTACTAGTGAGTTTTTCAAGTTCGACATGGGATGAAAAGTTCCATTTTTTTGCTAGAATTTTGATGATCTTTATTTTAGGTTTTTTTTTCTTGTTGAAGTATATGTTTTTGGTGTAAAACTATATTTTCTTATCGCTTAAAACTTTTCAAACCCGTCGTCTAGACCTTCCAAAACTTCTTTCAACCGTGAAATGAAAATTAGAAATAAATATAAAGAACATGGGAAATAAAAACAATAGACATCATTGTTTGAATATCATTTGATTTTTACTGCAAGAGATCAGCTCGATGGAAAAGGACAAATTTATTCAATCGAGTATTTCGTCTATAAAATAATATTTCTCTAGCGAATAGCTCGTTTTCACTGTATTCACTTGAAAATATATACATATATATATACATCTATATAAAACTATATATATATATGTATCGGTACGATTAAAAAAAAAAAAAAAAAAAAAAACAAAAAACTAATGCGTACACTCGTCTTTCTGAATTAAATGTAATATGGTCATTTCTTTCTTGTTAAAATGTCGTTTCTCAATCCAGCGCCTGCAACGTGATGTTTTTACAAAAAAATTATATTACAATTACATATTTGAGAAAAATCACTAATAAGAGCGGTAAAAAATTAGAAATTTCTATGTACAATTATTTCAGAAAAAAAAATTCAAGTTAAACGAGAAATGAGAATAAAAAATGGTACAAAAATCGTGAACTAAGTATTAGGAAAAATTACACAGCCCTAAAGTGTCGTGAATCGTTATTAAAAATTGTAAAATCCTCAGTCTTTTGAAATCAAATTATCATCGTCCGGCGCATCATTTTTTTTCGATATTTTAATTGCTGAAAATTGCTGACCTAATATTTGCATTACTTCCTTGTGCGGAACTCCTTTACGATCCTTCTTCACGCTTGAATAATTTTCCTTGACGAACAACGCAAACCCAGAGGGTTTTTTTGTCACGGGTGTTCTCGTCTCGACCTTACCCGATTTTGTTACTTTGTTTATCAACAACTCGAATTTGCCGTAACAGTGGCCGCAACGTTTTCTCTCCACGTCCAACGACTTTGAGTGCCGACCAACGCTGTATCCACATCCGGTACAACGGTACGTGAATTTTGTCGTTATTTTGTAATCGTGGCAACGCTTTATTTGCGGCAATTCCGGAAATGATTTAATTGCTTTTGAAGCCCTTGAAAATACAGATATTTCATTAAAAATTTATTCAAAAAATCCTCCACTGTGAACGAATTTCAATGTTTTGTTGGATTTTTCTTGTAGTTTACATTTAAAACGCCTCAATTTTCGAAAAAAAACGTCACTATTCCAGGAGAATTCCAAAATTAGGGATGGAAAAATGGAGTTCTTTTTCCTTCTATTAGTTAAAAATATTTTATTGAGATTTACCAGGCTTTCCAAAACGGTCCGTGACCATCCGAAACGTCATTTATTATCCAAGCTGCCGCGTGACACATCTCGTGAACGAGAGTATCCCTGAGTCTATCGGGAGTATCGAGAATCTGAAAACGATCAAAGTCATTGAAAAAAAACGATCGAATAATTGTTGAAGGAGAAATTTATCAAATAACTTTCCAGCATTGTTACAGTAACTTGTACAGGAAACTGGGATTTGAAATTTTGTCAATTATTTTTAACATTAAATAGAAATATTTGGATATTACATTTGTTTCATAATTTAACCGAACAATATTTCGGCAGAATCTATGATTATTGATATTGTTTTTTGAAATTTGTTGAGAATATTTCATTTGTTTAATTAAAATGTAATAAATGAATTGAAGTTGAAAATAAATGATAAGCAATAAATGGGATAAAAAATGATACCTTGGTGGCCAGAACAATTCGTGAAGATCGTGTCATACCACCGAGAGCTTTGGTGGAGCGTTTGTTGTAACAAAAACCAGCGGTTCCCCGCATTCTAACGTTCCATTCAATCAACATATCGCTCGGTAATTTATTATCGAAAATAGTTTCGTTGTACATTTTGTACAAATATTTGCAAAGCTCTTCTTTCGTGTTCTTGTAATCTTGACGATATTTTTTTGCCTCGGGATGAGCTTCGTTCAAGGGAATTGTCGTGGACAAAGATTCGAGAAAACTTGGTTTTCTTTTCGTTATTTTTGAACCCGATACGGAAACTGGAATTTTTTGTTTCTTCGACACGATTTTTGGTGTCTTTGTCATTATCTTTTTTGGAATATCGAAGTCGCTTGGTTCTGTATCACTCTCTTCTTCGCTAAAGGACAATACTTTTCTATTGTCAATACATTTGTCGTCATCGTCCGAAGTGTCTGAATCGCAAATTGCGATTACTCTGAAATTATAATTCAATTAATTCATTTAAAAAATTAATCATGGATAAATAATACTAATATTATTATAATTAATGAATATCCATTGATGTATGAAGGCGTAGAAAATACGAATTTTTGATTCAAAGATACACCAAAAACTTACAGAAATATTTATTTCATTGTAAATGTTACAGAACGGCAATAATTCTCAAAAATGAATTTCGAAAACCGAACTTAAATATGAATTACTTCAATTTTATAGAATTAAATCGGAACGACAAATTTTGGAAGTTTGGTAAGTGAATAGGGAATAAAAGTTATGATTGAAAAAAAAAATTTTTACCTTTGTATATTTAGAGATGGTGGTGCAGGTCGATCATCAATTTTCCGATCGTTCGATGGTCGAGGATTTGTTAATGCTGTAAGATAAGTTGATTCACTGCTACTCTTGTGTGGCGACTCTGACGAAGATGAAGAATCTTTTATAAAAGTCCATTTACGACGATCCGTTTTTCTTTCAGGCTTTTTTGTTGAATTCAAATTTGGCTTCAAATTCTTCACAACTGTGACGGACAGAAAAATGTACATCGCATTTATTCAGCCCTATTTTTTTGTCTTGCCGAAAATTGTAGCGATGAAAATTTCTTGAAATTATTTGAATCTCGCAACTCATTTTAATAAATAATGAATAATGCCTTACAAGTAGAGAATCCTTCCTCTGACGAGCTGCTGTTCGATGAATTTCTCACTTTTCTCGATTTCGGTTTAGCCTTTCTGTTTGATTAAAAAATAATAATAATAACTTTTTGTTCATCTTGATTTCTCTGTATAAATGAACCTGCAATCGGCAATAGAATTGAGAAAAAGGAATCAGAAATAAAATGAAAAAATGGTGACAATGAATCGAATACTTAACAAATTTGCGAACAATCGAAGAATACAGAATCGCTCTGGAAAGTATCGGGAAAACATAGCTTTGTGACGAAAATTAAAACAAAACTGTTGTTAAATCCAATTTCAACTAAGAGAAAAAAATGCACAAATCAAGTTGCGAAGACGTAAAAATTTCCAAGAAATGTACTTTCTTTTTACGAGAAATAAAAACATAAGAAAACAATGATTGAGAGAAGGATAAAATTTCAAAACATCGTGACTTACAATGTAAAAGAGGTAAAGTGTGTTTACTCGCCTTTCGGTTTGTACGGCTTTGTCACGAAGTAGAATATTTTTTTTCCTCGGTTCGGAAGACGGTAGAATTTCGTGGGCTTTGGCTCGCCAAGTTTTTCCATACAAATTATCAAGAATATCAGCGCAGTCCTCAATTCCAAGATTTCCTGCTGAATTGTCGTTGTCGAGAACGTTTTTTTTCGTTGTAACAGGAGTTAACATTTTAATTCCATCGTCATTTTTCTTGAAGTAAGTGTCGATTGGGATTTGCTTTGATTTTGTGGCATCCAAACGATTATTTCGATTCGATTTGGCGGAATCAAATTGTTTTTTGTGATTAATCTTCGGCGTTTCATTGGTTCGATTTTTTCGTAATTTGTCACGATTATTCGGAGTCTCGTAATTCATTTCTAAACGTTCGAGGCTACTGTTACCTGAACTCGGACTGTTGTGCTCGCTTGGAGGAATATTACTGAGCGAAGTTTCGCTTCTCGTGTCCGCCGAATTCGTCAACAGCCAATAAGCGATTTCTCGCTTTTTTCGTTCGCTCATACCATCCGGCGAATCCAAATTCGGATCGAGAAACCTGGTCAAGTGAGTTTTGTAAGGTTTTGAAAGATCAATCTTCGGACCACCAATTATTTCTTTATCGGATTCCGAGTTAGATTCGGAAATTACGTTCGCTGTGCTTTTTTTTTTCAAATTATTGTCCGTCTCCTCCTCGCAACTATCCTCGCAATAACTCTCTTCTGAACTCGTGACTTTTTTATATTCTCTCGGCGACTGATAAATCGCTCTTTTCGATTCAATGACGCGAAGAATTTTCCGTGCGTCTCTATTTGATAGGGTTTTAGCGGAAGTTGGAGTTTTCCGGACTACCCCAATTTTCCGTGTAGCTTCTTCCCCGTTTTTCGCCAATTCATCGTTTTTATCAGAACGATCCAATTTTTTATCGTCACTTCTGTCTTTGAAAAGTTTGGAGACTTCGTACCTCTTACTTGTTTCTGTCGATTTGGAAGAACTTCCCGTGTGGCTTTTTGACACGTTCGTCAATTCTGGCGTTCTTTTTAAATCCTCGAATCTCTTGTTCGATTCTTTAAGTCTGGAAATACTGCCCGTTTGGTTTTTCACAAATTCGGGAGTTCTTCGAAAATCCTCGTTTCTCTTGTTCGTTTCTTTCAGTTTGGATAGACTTCCTATTTCGTTTCTGGTCGTGGTTGCGAATTCCGGAGTTTTTCGCCACTCTTCGATGTTTCTGTCAATCTCGCTCGATTTTTTCACACTTTCAATCTGATTTTTTGAGTTTCTTATTGAATCCGGAGTTTTTCGCCATTCCTCGATCCTCCGTTCGATTTCGTTCAAGTTTTTCGAACTTCCCGTTTCATTGTTCGAGTTTCTCGTTAATTCTGGAGTTGTTCGCCATGCTTCAATTTTTCTGTCGATTTCATTCAATCTTTTCAAGCTTCCCATTTGATTTTTCGAGTTTTTAGTAAAATCTGGAGTTTTAGGTGAGTCATCATCGAGTCGCTTTTTGATCTTGTCGCGATTTGTTAAGTCATTTTCTTTATCGTTTTTTGAAGAAAATTTGTCTGAAGTTTTTTGATAATTTTTCTGGAATCGTGAATCCTTTGGTGCATTTCTGTCGGAGATATCGAGACTGCCAAGAGATTCGATATTGCGTTGGTTATCGGTCAAAATGCTTCGCACTCTTTCGTAGCTAAAAATCGATTCGTCGCTGTCAGGAATGATTTTTTCGAACCTCAAATTTGGAGATTTCGGTGAAATTTCGTCATTAGTAATATTTTGGGAATCGCGGTCACTCGCAGTCTCGTCCGACGTGTACATGCTACATTTTCTGATCGGATGTCTCAAGGTCACGTTGTCTGGAGTTTTTTCAAATTGCCACAAGATTCCATTCTTCTGTGCAATATTTTCCTCACTGTCCAGTGACGAAATTTTAGATATTGTGCTCACAGCTGGGGATTCACCTTTTCTCAATCCTGTCCATCCATTATTTGACGATATTTCTTCGTCGCTAGAATCGCTTATCACAATTATTTCCGGCTCTTCCGTTCTTTTTTTTTCTATACTTCTCGATACATTTTCCTGGGTATCCTCCACTATGAAACTGTCAGAGACTCGCAATTGTATGTTTTGCGACTCCGACAATTCTGAGCTTCCTTCTTCGCAGCTTGAATCCTCTGGCAATGCCTTTTTTCTTGAGTTTTTTTCAATGTCATTTCTAGTTGACTGTATCGCATGCTTGCTCCTTTTTAACGATAATTCGTACTCTGAAATTAAATAAACTTTTATTTAATACTTTTCATTCACTTAATTCACCATTTTTTTGTTATCGTTATTCATTGTTCATCATTCAAAGGAACATAATATGTTCCTTTGTAATTAATGAAACAATGAATGTAATTAATGAGTTGAGAAACAACTCATTAATTAATTAATATGACAACAACTTGTCATATTATGACAAAGTTGTTTCCCAACAATGAACGATTGTGACAGTTTAGTTTTGAATTTTTTCAAATGTTATCATCAAAACTTTATTTATTTACAAATAAATTCATTTTTTTGAATGCCAAAACGCTGGGGTATCGAATCGAACAATAATTTCTGTTAATTTGCGTGAATAGAAGCAATTTGAATTGGTTTACTCACTTTTTTTCGATTTAACCTCGAAATCTTGGTTTCTCGCGTGCAAATCCATTTTGGAATGCACAGTTGAGGAAAATTCAGCAAATTTGTGAGTTCGTTAGACTGCGGTCCGATTCTCGGCACATAATCCAAATTTTCCGAGAATAAGACTCGGTAAAGGACGTTTCGATGTCAACATAAACACTTTTTTTACACAACTCGCGACACCAAAAATTTGAAAGAAGTCCCAAACATTTGAGAACAACGATTGTCTTAAGTTAAAATTACATTCGCGAGGATAATTTCATACAATTTCTCATCAAATTTGATTGTGTGAGCTTGAAATAATTAAAAAAGAAAAAACGGAACGTGAAACTCGACAATGGAGTGAAAAATCATATAACTACGAAGCTCGTATTGTTTGAACGCGATTCGAAAGAATCCGTTACAAACACTGAGCAGTGCTGCCAACTGCCACCAGCAAAAACATTTATCTAAAAATTATTTTCGAGACCTCTGTTGAAAAACTTTGGAACTACATTTTGTGCGAAGCTTGTGCTTCTGTGACTGAAAGTGTACCATTGCTACTCTGCTATCTCTGCCTCTACGGGAATATAGGATATAGATATGAATATTTTTTCAAAGCTCACCATATTAGAAGTATATTTTCATTTATTAATCTGTCGTTTCAAGTCGTGTTCGTATTTATCTTTTTATAATTACACAAACTCAAAAACTCGGCTACTCATTTATTCGATCTTTTATGGAGCTGTAATTATTTGCTGTTTATCTATTCATAATTTGGTCTTTTGGTCTTACAGGCCCCTTAAAGTAGAAAGTTGTTGCGAGATTCCATTCGTTTGAAAATTTGATTATCAAATTTTTTATTCATATATGTATCACAACGGAAAAATGGAAAAAACGATAAACATTTTTGAATTTGGGCATGTCAAATCGATAGTCTGGCCTGGCAAAAATAATAGAAATAAAAAAATTAGATTTTGAGTGGAAAAAAAGAAATTTGTGCGATTTCGTTTGAATATATTGCATCATTATACTCCAATAAAAGACGCAACAACACCGTTTCTAAATGATTTCGATATGTTTTAAAATGAAACATTCCACCACTTTCCTTAACTTTTTTGACTAATTGTGTTGTCGAAATGTTGAAAGCATTCCCAATCATAATTATTCAATCAGAAATAAAATATTCTACGGTTGGATGTATTCGGAGAATTTGACTATAGAAAGTTCCAAAAAAAGCAAGAGAAAGTTTGGATAGATGTATAAAAACCTGGTACTAAAAATAAAACATATTTCAGTGTGAGCATAAAAAAATGGCGTCGAGTTAGTAATGTGCGTGAATTAATAAGTGAATAAACAAGTTGAAAAAACATAGCCGCGAATGTAGATGAGTTTGTCGTACCGTCCGCTTGGCGTCGCGGTGTGTAAAAGTGACGTAACGCGCCTGTGCACACCGCGCACCGTTTCGCAGAGTAGTCAGTGTGCCCGGGGGGCCAGCTGAGTGACCTTGCAGTGTTTGTAAACAGACACACGTTGTCGCGGCCATAAGTCTAAAGTGAATTTTCATAAAATCATTTATAAATTTCCGCTTTTGTGAGTTCGCGCGTTTTCTTAGTGCGTCAGAATATATAAAAAAATAAAGTGCGTTTCGGGAAAAAATATAGAAGAAAAAACAAAAATCATGGAGGTGGAACACATGTGTATTGCCGAAAACGAAATGGTGAGTAACCGAAATTCTTTTGTTACGAATGGAAAGAAATGTGTATACGTACACATGAGTACAAATACACATACATGTATGCATACATATGTTGTATACTGAACATATAAATATATGTAATATAGTGTTTGTCACATATGATGCAACGTATTAAAGCGCGTGAAAGAGAGAAGGAAAATTTCCGAATGATAAAGTCTGGAGACACCATTGTGTGTTGAAAAAAAAGACAACTACAATAACAACCATTTTCGATGTCTCACAAAGGCGAAATCACGTTTAAGCAACATGACCTGGTAGCGAGTGGTGGGGGGTTGTTGTTCGATAAGGGCGTGTTTCTTTCGTTTTTGCCGTACTTCAGCAGAGAATGGGGCGGGGGAGGTATTAGACGACCGGTGGAGATGTTCTCGGGACGGGGAGTTTACGAAGGGTAGATATTTATCCAAAATCACCTCACACTCCGAGGAGAGTACCGACCCGCCAAATGGGCGCCTGATGACGCTGTGAGCGCGCGTAGTCTAAAGAGTTTCCATCGTCGCGCCCAGATAGCGTTGCAAGCGCTTTGTTTCATCAGCAGATAAAAATCATTCTTTTTTATTATTCGAACTGTTTTGCAAGCTATCGGGCAAGTTTGGGAAAACATTTTTAGAGTTTGGTAATGTTAATATTTTTATTATTGATGAAAAAAATCTACAACCGTCTAATTAGCCGTTCTTGGTGGTGAAATTATATCGTTCCATGGTGGTTTCTTTTTTTTTTTTTTTTTTTTTTTCAAAAAATAAATTTCAAAATTCAGCCTCCCCCGAGCAGATAAACTGACTTTTTTTTTTTTACAAATCGTTTGGGGGTCGTCAGTGGTGTACCGTGTTTTCAACTAGTGTAGTCACTGCTTCAACATATAATTTAATAGATAGATTGCTTTACTAGAGTTGATAAATGAGAATACCGAGTATAACTATCTGTTGAGTACATTTCTGCGATCGTGTCGCTGATTACAAGGTTTCTTCGTTCGCACGAAGATGGCGCTGCGCGCGCAAAAAAACT
This sequence comes from Campoletis raptor, assembly GCA_948107755.1. Classification (NCBI taxonomy): domain Eukaryota; kingdom Metazoa; phylum Arthropoda; class Insecta; order Hymenoptera; family Ichneumonidae; genus Campoletis; species Campoletis raptor. The sequence goes on along the minus strand of OX403622.1, from coordinate 32,574,110 downwards.
CACACCCGCGCGCCGCGCTTCCCCACGCCACATGAGACGCTCTTTTGTTTTGTACGTCACGTGATCTATGCACTTCGGAAAAAAATATAAACGGCGAGAAATTACAGTTTTACGGCGCGTTAACGAGTCTTATTTCGTACAACATCGTATTATTTTCTTTTATCTCTTTGTTATTGTTTTTTATGTTAACGACGTACCGTTAAAGAGTCACGACACGAGAATAGTCTTTGAGTTTAAACTTGCCAGTTGAAACGGCCATCTTTATTGCGCGGGAGTGTTCAATATTCTGTTTATTTTCGTTATCTTTTCCACGAGTGTTTTTTTAAGGCAGATGTATTCGAAACGTAGATGCACGTCGTTATTTAGTGTAAACGACGTATCAGCTCGTGATATAAGTGCTAAAGGTCGTTTCAAACGAACACAGCTTGGGGTTAGCAAGTTGAATATTAGAGGCGTTGATAGATGTTTTTATGGTTATTATGTGACGTACGTAATTCTACTGTTGCGTTTCTTGCAACGAATGAGCATCGATAACGGTTTACTCGTGTCGAGAAACGCCGCGTGAGGCGCGCGCGCCGTCATTACTCGCGTCTACGCGCAATAAGAGAAAGAGAGAAAGACAAAGACTAAGCCCCCACCGGGAGTGCATACAAAAAATAATGCGGACGGTGTTTTCTGTTGTACTCGGGCCACTCCGTCGCAAATAGGCATGGGTGCTTATTTATAACTGCAACGTACTTATATATAAATACGTATATATTATTGTATTTACGTTCAAATACACAAATATATTAATATATTTATATATAAACATAAACACAACGTAAATACAAGTGAATTCTGCGATCATTCGTTTTTTTCCTCTCAATACGTAAACGCTCCGGGCACCGTCGAAATTAGAGCGGTCCCTGAAGAAAAACAGCCCGTGTTTTATGCCAGTGAACTGCGCAGTTGGTCACGATCGGTCCACGACGCTTGGCACCCGGTAAGTCGCGTAAATTTTGTAATTTCCTTTTTTTATTACAACATCTTTTCTACCAAATTCAAATTTCGTGTTTACATCGCTTTATATTGACGAAAGTAAGTGAGCCAGTGAGAGAAACAAAATACACCTGTTTAAAAGAAATCGTGCGCGTGGCGTCGTTGTTTTTATTTCTGTCTCTCTCCCTCTCGCTCACTCGCTCGCGCGCGCAACCTCCTCAATTAGACGTTCGAAAATTCGGTGACCCTTGAAATATGTACGCCCCTTGAATATTGCGACTAACCTATAAACACGCGTCGCACGCAACCCTTCGTGTTATTAAATAAAATACAATATAATTCACACTTCACGTAATAATTCCGAAACTTTTCTACAATTTTATTTTTATTTTTCACATAGAAAAAATATATGATAAAGTTTGTCTAAAAATATCGAAAAACGTTTTACGATTTCTTCAAAACATAACAACTCACATTATTGGATTAATCCGTAAATAACATTCAGATTTTTTTAAATCAACCGGAGAGATAACTTTTGAACGACACTGGTGAGAATACCACGTTAACGCGCATATACTGATCATTATATTTTATCGCTTTTTAAGAAAGTCTTCGTCGCAATAACACGAACGTTTTTTTTTGTCTCGATACATACATTTTTTTTCTTTCTTTTTTTCTTCACTAATCGTTTATTTCATTTTTGTAGTATATTTGTGTATATTTATGCCAATAAACCGCCGCGATAAATCGACTTTTTCAAATATAGGGTGAAAAATTTAAACAATGAAACCATGCCGCATTACTTCCGTTGATTAATCGTTTTTTTTCAGCATTATGACAAGAAATATTGAGAAAAAGTTCATATCGAATATAAAGAAATTTTCACATACCGTAAAATCGCGTAAATGCCGCTTGGAAACGCGTACGAAATCAAATGAAACGTCACGTATTTTCGAATTTACGAAATTACACGGTCACACTTCGGAGAAAATCATTTAACCGATAATTACGAAGTTTTTTTTTTTCATCCTTTATTTAACTCTCCCACAACAATAAAAAAGCTTGCTTTTTTTTTAAATATCGAACCTTGTAATTAACGAATACGTAACTTGAACTGATGTCACAAATATTCCGGGACATAGTGAGCATTGGAAAGAAATTTTTATTCCCGAATTAAATTAACTTTTCATTTCACAAAAATTATAATAATTATTGTATGATTACATGATATAATAATGGAAAATAGAGGAACAACTAGACAAGAAACCACTCGTGAAACACTGCGACTATTTCAGTCGATTTGAAACATTCGTGAATAAAACAATGTGAAGAGGAAAAATAAAACTACGATTGTCCTATTGTTCGTGGAATATCGAGGGGAATAATATTGTAAAAGCTCTTTATATGATTAAAAATAATTTCACAAAAATATTCAATTTTGTACTGTCGAGCGAGATTTTGAAAATAATATTTATGTGAAATTTGAATTTTTGCCTTTCACTCAATCAATAATACAAAAAAAAAAAACAGAAATGGTAAATGAAAGGATTCTGTTTGTTTTAGACAAAATTATCCGAATTATATGAAGGACCGACGTGAATTACGTTCTCTGGCCCTTTTTTCTACCACGTACGAGTCCAAACTCACGCAAAAACTTTTCGCGAAGCCTCTGCCACGTCTGACTCGTCGCGAATGCCGTACGTGCCGGCAAACTCTTGAATGCACAGGGATTTTTTTATTTTTTTTTCCCTCATATCGCGTTCTTCTATCGACCAAATTAATTCATTACGGAAAAAGGTTTTTTTCTTTAGTATATGAACTTACGATACGATTTCAATCAGAATCGTATAAAAGACAATAATGGCACAAAATAAATGAAGGGAGAAAAAAAATCTACAATAAAAATCAAATAATCACGCACAATTACAAAATATTCTATATTTAACGATAAATGACAATTCATGACGATTTAAAAAAGTAAAAAAAGTAGTAAGAAATATGAAAAACAAATAATATCCGAGCTTGAAAAATTTCTGCTAAATAAAATACAACAAAAACACGAAAAACAGTCACAAGAATGCAAAAACTCGAATAATCAAAAATTGTAATACAAACTTCATACACTATCAAAATGTTCACGCTAGGATCAAAGGTCCTATAGGTGAAAGTCTGGCAAACGAAGCTATAACTTGAAAAAAGAAACACAAAATGTTTTATTTCGTACACTACTAAAGTACGCAGAACTTTATGATCGGGAAACAGAGGACGTTCGTTAATAGTAGGTATATTATTATAGGATTCGTACAGCATGACGTCTCTCGGCAAAAGTAACGATGCGTGTCTCTCTTCGTTCTCCTTTGATATATACATTTACGTATTTTTTTTTTCTTCTTCCATTATAAAAAGGGAAGTCTCGTAGTTGTCCGGGTTCTTCTTTTTCCTTGAACTACATTTTCACTTGAGTGACTACAGTGTGCTGCAAAAATTCACTCCTGCCTCAAATGCATTGGCTCTTATAATCTTCTATTCAACGTTTTTACATTACAAATTCGTTATTTATATTCGAAACGTTTATCTTTGAAAAAATATTCGTAATATTATTTATTCATCAATTACTTTGTTATTCTTTTATTTCAAGTCCACATCTTTATAATTTGTTAATTAATTTTTAATCATTTTGAAATTATCGACTGAACAAAATGGTTGAAAATTTTTTAAATCCATTTTTCTCAAATTAAATTACGGACGAATTGAAAATAAATAAAAATCAAAATTTCTATATTCATTTCAGTTATCCATATTGAGTGACCCCGCAATTTTATTAATGAAATAAAATAAAATTATTCAACCTGGACACCCTGTATGTAAATACATTCAAGTTTTTGTAGAATCTGAATCGTCTTGTTCTTGCGTGACCAAAACCCCTTCTAATTGTCATTACGGCAGGAGAAGAGGAAAACAGAGAGAGAGAGAAGGAGAGAGAAAAACAAGAAGTAGCGAGTATTACAATTGTCGCGATTGTTAGCGTTATCGTCCGAACCTTACGATTTCCATTATCATTATCGTCCTCGGCTATTCTCCATTTACCCCCTCGTTTCCGGTCTCTATATAGTAGTCCTGTTTCTCAACGAATACGAGATAAGGATCGTTGATTTACGAAAATAAGCTTAAGACAGGCTGGCTCTCAGGGGTGAGTTGTCTACATGAGGGTTTTGTTGCTAAGCAAAAATATAATTCTCTTAACGTTAAAGATGCATTTCCCAAAGATGCGAGATGTTTCAGTCTCGAAAGTTATTTTTTTTTGAACATTTACACTGTATTTTTTTAAATTATTAAACTAGTTCTGGAATTTTTCTTTAAATTCATTGAAATTAATTCGAAAAAATATTCTCTCACTTGCATCAGAAAAAAATGCCAGGCTTGTCTTATTTTCATTGGAAAAGTACAATAAATCTTGAACAATACTCGATCGGAAGTAAGCGTGAAAGAAATGGGTCAAAAGCTCTGGCTAATAAATCACAAGACTTTATTTGTTTTTATACTTATTTTTTGAAATTTATCGACAGGTGGTTGGACGAGCTAATCCGCATAACAATCGATACATATCGCGCATAACGTTTATCAGTATATATGCTCGGGAGTGTAAATTCGCATCTGTACATTATGTCTCCCTCGGTTTGCGAAATTTGGATATTGACGTAATCCTTCGGAATGGCGTATTATCGATGCTTACCACTACTGTTTGCACGCTTTAAATTTATGCTTATTATATTGCCAGACAAACAGCGAAAAGCGTGTACTGCCGATTATTAACGGTCTGTATCCCCTCACGGTGAGACATTATCTATTCTCACTCTCTCTCTCTCTTCCTGTTCTCATAATATCTCTCCCTCGTTCTCTCCTTTTTTCACTTTTAAGCACCCCGTCGCGTCGTAATATTTTTCTCCTCTTTCTTTCCGCTCTCTTTTTTTTTCGTAATGCAAAGATGGAAGATATGTTCCAAGCGATGCAATTTATACCCGTCAGTTTATTATCACAGTAATTGAAAAATTCACTAAAAGTAACACAATTTGAGAGAATAAGAAATATTCAAAACCTCTATCTCTTCATTATTCATCTTTTTTACTTTTTTTTTTTTTTTTTAAATCCTCGTTTTTTTCTCACTCCGTTCTACTCTTGATTCATAATTGTTTCATATGTCCCATGTCGAAACAACGCTTCATCGATACCAAATATAAACGAGGACACGAATTGGGTTACCAATATTTATCGACATATTGTAATTATCATTATTACTATCTCGCCTCATACGATTGGCGAGAGTGCTCTGTAACTGGGGCTCATGACGATGTCACATGTAATTCACAATTTTCACACGTCTCAATTCGCGATTGGGAATGTAAAAATTCGACATCTTATTTGACTTTTTTTTCAAATACAGATGTCCACCCTCCCTTAATTCTGACGAAAACCATTTTGAAAAAAAAAAAAAAAACTATCAATCCAAATTGCCTGAAGTCATTTTTATTTCGTTACATGTATGATTTGTTTGCTTTTCCATTGCTGGATTTAATTAATTCAAATTATTCAATTTCATGAACCCCCGTGTGATTAGCATTTATCAGCACTATCGGTTCGATTGGTTCCGTTTAAACGTTTCGGAACATAGATGAGTCGTATTGACTTTGGAATTCGAATATCAAAGAGGTTGAAAAGTAATTTTTTTGGAGTAATTAAAGAGGAAGATAAGAAAAACAATTTGTTCAATTTTTTTACGTCTTTTTTTTGTGCGAGGATTGCGAACCTCGATGAAATAATACAGCTCAAGAATTTGGAGTATAATTGAAGATAATTTTCGTGCACAGTCAATGTTCCATTAGAATTTTGAGAGTCTAATGAACTGATGCATGGTGACAAATGATTTTTGTATTTTTTCTTCTTGAGGAACGATTTGAAAGAAAAAAAAGTTTAATGACAGATCTGATCGTGTAGCTTAGCTGTAGGAAACAATTTGCGGGTTTTGCGTAGTCCACTCTCTCTGTCTTCGTCTCTCTACAGCAGTTACCACCGAATGTCATTTCGTTCGTCAGTAACGTCGAGGCAAGTAGTTATGGTTCGTGAATAATCAGACTGTGCTCTAGCTGGCCATTGCGGGCTCGGGCTCACCGGAAACTTTGCTCTGCTGCCTCAATCCGCTGTATCACGCGGAAAATACGATCGTGGGTGAAAAAAAATTGACAGACGAAACTCGTTGAGTTGTAGAGACAGAGAAAGAGAGAGAGAGAGAAAAAATGGTGAAATTCATGTGCATCGCACGTTTCATCGTCAGCATCCTCGCTCGTTTTGTGTGATGCTCTTGCGACGCCGTTTACCTCTCTCTGCATCGCGCTTTTCGAGAGTCATTGTTCATTCTCAAATAACTGGAACCCACTAAAATGCGTCGTAAAACCCTCGTTCGTATTTCTTTTTTTCCCTCTCGTTCTCTCTCTCTCTCTCCCTCTCTCCCTCTCTCTTTCTTTTGCTTTCCTGCATGAACTTTTATTGTTAAGACCCCTATTTTCGTTTACTTTATCTATCTAGGCATCTAAACATCGATATATACGGGCCACTCAGAATCAAATTATTTCCTACGAAACGTATCCTTTTGTTTTAAAGTTAATTTATCAAATTTTTTTGTTTATTTGTATTTCAATATTTCATTGCGAAAACCAAATGAAATTCCATGAAATAGTTTTAGATTTTCTTGTAGTCACACACAAATCCGAATTGAAATTTTTCTATGCAGACATTTCGATGCGAGTCCATCGAAACATTTGATTAATATTTTCTTACAATTTCCATAATTCTTTATTATTCTGATTCTTATCCGTACCTGCCTTCGAAATGATGAGGATTATGTTTTCACGTACATAACTATTGAAAAACTTTTCATGGCGATAGACATTTTTTATAAATGTAGTAGCAGTCTGAAATTAAATGGAATCACATTTCACGGAAATTTGTTGTGCACACAAAATTTAATAGCGAGAATTCTCACTTGCACACAAAAACAATCGCCGATGTCGAAAATCGCACGAGGTAGCGACAGGGAGAGAGAGAGAGAGAGAGAATGAGAGAGAGGGAAGTTTGGATCGTGAATAAATAAACGAATTTACGCGCGTTCGAAATTATACGCGTAAATATTTTATAGTTTGATTACAGTTCACATTCAGAGTACACATTCATGGATTTAAATCGTATTTCGTATATGCGAGATCGACTATTTCAACCAAATGGTTACCGGTGTCAAAAAATTTTCGTTGTTTTTGTTTTTATTTCTTTTTCCCCCTGCACAAAATCTCTTTTATTTGTTCAAAACCTTCACTAAGTGCAGGATGAAGAAGGAAATTTTAGTCACGTTCAATAGTATTTTCTATTTTTTATTGTATTTTTAAATATATATATATATATATTTTTTTTCAAGAGAATAATAAATGATGTAGTGTTATTAAAAAATGTGTTAACGCTAGTAGAATGGCTGACAATTTGGGCGCAGCGATGAAGAAACACGCCTTTGTCAAATTTCCGAGAGTTTATCTCCCGTGCCAGTTCGTTTTTGGTCTCTGCAGGTTGACGTATAATAGCCCTTTAAACTAAACGCCATCCCATGACTCCGAGTGTAATTCAGTTGAATCCTGACTTCAATATCCCCGCCGTTTTAATTGCCTCACGCTTTCGGGGACAGCTAGAGAAAAAAAAAAATCTGTATGCAATTTTTTGGTTCGTGCGCTCAACACTTTCATCAAACGCGACACGGAAAAAAAAAATTTGAATGAAATATTCTTTTCCCCTGACAATCGGTCGTGTCCTCGTGAAATAGGGTTCTGTTGTTTCTATCGACAAAAATACAATTGCAAAAAAAAAAAAAGAAAAGAAAAGTCAATAAACATTTTATTAATTGGGTTTTCGGGAACGAACATAAAGATGCAACCGGTAACAAATACGACTGCAACTTTTTATTTATTTTTCGTCCTTGTACTTTTTTTTTTGTGTTGGAACCTAAAACATTGGGTTGCTTTTAATCGGCTTTATTGAAATGTGTTGAAAATAAATAAATCCATTTTCTCACGATATATTTTGGTGCGTGTCAATGGTTGATTTATTCGAATAATTTATCATGCTGAGATTCGCTGAAGAATTAATTGATAATTGATAATCAGAGAATTGTATTTGTATGAAAGAATTATTCATCGTGTTCAAAATGAAAATGTTCTGTATATTAATTTAGCAATGGATTATTCGATGATTTTCAATAGCAGTCGTTGAAACAATAAATTCATATTTATAATGATGGAATTTATTTATTTAATCATTTTTTATCATCAGCCAATCAATAACTGTTATTGGATTTTTTGGACCTGCAATTATTTAGCGTTCGTTGATAATTAATAATCCGTTCTTTTTTTTATTGACGAAGAAAGGGAAGGAATCTTATAAAGTTTTTTCGTAGTGCAAATTTTTTTGCCAATTGATCATGACGATGCACTTCAACCCTTTGTTGGCACACTTCAATTAAACCAGTATCAAATTTAGTTCTTTAGAAAAAATTTATGAAAACTTTAAGTGTTGGAAAAATAATCATTTTACTAATAAAATCATAATTTTTCAACTTTTTCAAAATAAATAAGCTCCGGGGGGATGTATTCATGGAAGAAGTAACTTTCTAAAAAAAAAAATCTACTGTCTAGAAGCATCAAAGGGTATTTATTTGAATGAGGGAATTTAGCCTATTTTTGGAATGAAAAAATCGTAAATTTTGGTGAAAATGAGATATTTCTGGTCTAGCGATAATCGCAACGTCGAAGAATGAGCTCGGGTCAAAATGACCCAGTGTGTCAGCAAATGTTTAAAGAAAGGTAATTTTGATTAAATACAAATGAATATAACTTGATCGTAAAATAATTTCAAGTAGCAATAATTGACAGGATACTCGATTGGAATAAGGGTCGGAAAATTTTATTCGGTTTCATTATCTCGGTGAAAAAGGTTTTGCTGCCTGTACAACGATTTTCTCTTGGTTAACTCGTATAGATATCAACTGTTCTTGGTTAAACCGAGATCGTGCCATTTCTCTTGGAGGAAACTCTTTAATTGCGCCACTTTAACCACCCCTGGAATCCTTTTAACCGCGAGAACGCCCGGTGAACGTTCAACAATTTCCAGACGTCTCGTAAGCCCTTCGAGCTAAGTTTGAAAAGATTGGTCGCAACGACCTTTATGCCAGAAACCTAGCACCTGGCCGAACCAGGGATCTTCCAAGGTTAATAATATTCTCTCCTTCTCATAGAAACTTAATTGTTCTTTCAAATTACCCCCTTAATAGTTACCTTCTTTATTTTGGCTGTGGTTCGAAGGTCACCTTGAGCTTTTCTTAGAGGTCAGATCTTAAAGGTTATCACAATTCTGATCAAACCCAGAGAATAATACATAGTGACAAATGTGACACCCCGTATGTGTAATTGCGAAACAACATTGGACAGCTTAAACGATGAGAAATAAAAAAAAATCAAAACAATAATACGACAGTCATCAGGAATAAAGTCAAGAAAAGTAAAAGAATTTATTTGAGATCAGCAAAAAAACACAAAATCTTTCAGGAAAGTATTTCTAAAACTTGACCCAGCTTGTGACAGTTTATCGCGGTTACGTTAAAAATTCTCAGCGATTCTTCAGTCAATGGAGAGTTTTCGATACTGCAGGATAGTGGAGTCGAAAAAACTCAACGATTTTGAGCCCCGAGGGCCTGAGGCAGAGGAAGATAGAGAGGTAAAGAGAAAGATTGACGTCGAGGGGTAGAAAAGAGAATGACAAAACAGAAGGGAAATGGATATGTGCTCGAGAGGGAAAGATTGTACGAGAGAATGTGGTTCGTGTCACGAAAAGAAAAAAAAAAAAATGGAGTGAGCTCGAGGCGTGCGAAAAAAATTCCCTTCTTCCCTTCTTTCTCGCACGTGAACGTCAGGCAAGAAAGGGGATTCGAGGAGATTTAATACCAGATAGGATTCAGAGAGGACAGGATGGAGGTAAACATCCTCCGTCCGAAGTCTCGTCAAGCAACGCCATCTGGTGGACTAACTGCTCTCTCTTTTCCCTTTTCCCTCCTCTCACAACCCCTTCCCTCTTTTTTACGTTACCGACACCAGACCCTACAGTAAAAAAAGGGGTTACGTGTGACGTTTCGGTCCGAGTAGAGCCAAAAGAATTTGTATTTTGTCACCGGTGGCCCGTGAGAGGTTTATGCATAGTTAATAACCAGAGATACCTACCAGGAAAACTCCTCGTCCAACGTGTTAACTTTGAATTTTTCAATTTTCCTATTTTCGGTTTATTTACCATTCTCGTTGCTATCTCTTACGAGCTTTTCTGTTACATTGAATGTTTCACCTAATTCTTACAGTTTTTTACGACCTCGATGTTGAAAATATAGATTTTTTTGATTCTAAGGCTTTTTTTTTTATTACTAGGAAATTCGGGACTACCGAGATGTCGTGAAAGGCTGCGATTTTTATGGTTTTCAACATTCCGCAATTCAATGTCCATCCCTGTTTTCTTCTTTTGTTTCAAAACGTATTAGAGGTTGATTGAAAAATAAATGAAAAATGTGTCGACCTTTTTCTATTGAAAATCCAATTTTCAGAAACAAAAATCGGCAATTAAATCCGGTGGTTGAATAATTTTTAATGGATTTATGTACCGGGTGCCCTGACTGTAAATGTGCAGTTTTTGAGAATTCACCTGAAAAATCGATCGATAAAAATGAAAACTCTTTGGAGTTTCACATCCTGCCGATTTTTGAAAGAATCGTCAAAAAAGGCGATTGGTTTTTTTGCTCCCTAAGTCTCGTTTTTCAAATGATTTATCTCGCAAAACAGTCGATTTATTATAAATTATCTTATCCAGAAAATTGAAGGCATTTTTTCGGAATTTCGACATTTTTTTCAAAAACGTCGGTAGGGTTTTGACGTTGTGAAATTTTTTGATCAAAATTAACGTTAAAATTTTAGACACTCTGTATATATGTGTCAAAATCATTCCTCGATTCTTCAGTGTCCGGCTAGTCGTAAACCTCTGATGAACGCAGTGCTGATTTTTTTTGTATCAACGAACGTCCCTTTGACGTGTTTCAGGAGAGCTCTCGCGGCGACCGGAAAGAGGGGGGCAAGCGAGGACGCAAGCCCGGAAGGAAGGCGTCCGACAAGGCGGACATGAGGGCCAAGCTCGGTAAGTGAAAGATAAAAAATGTAACCAACCTGTAAAAAGTAAGAAAAAAACTGACCGGAATCCTGAAAGGAAGAATTTATCCCATTTTCTTCCGAGGGCCCTAAATTCCCAGTGGAATCCTTTTCGATCCTCCCTTTTGGGATTACCCTGTCTTAAACAAAACACGAATGAAAAGCCCCGATCCCGTGATCCACCAAAAAAAGAAACGATACGAACGAAAAAATTGAAAAATGTGGCATTTCAAATTTATTGTACAGGGCTACCCTTATTTTTTCTTATTTTTTTTATTCGAAAACTGCAAAATTTAATAATTGGAGTTATTTAAAAAAATAATACGACAAAAAATATAAATATCCATTAAATAAAATCTTCTATCCAAATATTCTTTATTTAAAAAAAAAAAAAAAGGCGAATTTTCGTATGCAGACTCAGTTGGAATGATATTTGTTATTTCTTTTAAATCGCGATCCGTGCATATTACGAATATTTATTTCTTTGCCCAGATGAATATTTATGGCTACGTTTTCTCGACGTCTTGAATATTCGCTCAGGTTTTTTTCTGAGTTCTGTGGAACGAAATATTCCATCGTGTTGTTTCCTTACTTCTTGCAATGTCGCAGAGAATTTCGGCTCGTACTTTCAATTCTGTGCATTCTTTGGTGGAAAGATGTATTGTAAAGAAAAAAATAAATAGTGGAGAGAAATTTTATGTTCATAGTGTGAGACTTTCTTTCTCCTTGTTATTTTGAGAAATATTTCTTTATCCTTGTCAATAAAATTTTGAAAGTATGATTAACATATATTTTTTTTTACTATTAATTCATTTTCGAGTCACAGTAATTTCACTCCGAAAAACAAAAATTTCCATTTCATAAAAAAATTATTGCAAAGTTAAAAAAATCTTCAAACAATTTTTCTTGAAATAACTTTTTTTTTTTAATATTTGTTGATATTCAAAAGAGTAATATTGTGTTTTCAAAAACAAAAGCGAGTCATTGCGAAGGTACATCTTTGTGTATATTGAGAGCAAAAGGGGTTAAAATAAGGGCTGGAAGAACGAAACGTACTTTTGTGTAGATTTTACGTACAGGAAATGCCGCGAGGTGTCCTTAACTTCCGTTAAGGGGCAGCGCCTAAGGGATTCTTCGTACTTTTCTATAAAAACTTTTCTATAAAAATCAAAATAGTGACAAACCTTGTATTTCAAATGTGGAATATTTATCAGTTGAATTTTTGACCCACATTTTAAACAAATATTTCGTAGACGTTTCGTCCCAAGGATTTTTCAACCGTATGTTAATTTTTTTCATCTTATTATATATTTCGCATTCCATTTTTTTATCAGATTTCTTCCTGTATCCATTAAACTTTTTGCTTCGAGCTGCTATTCCGTTTATTGATTGAACACATAATTTAATTTCTATTTATTCTCATTTACGTTGTTCTCTCGTTGTGTGTTCGAATTTGTATTCATTCTTTGGAATTATTTAATTTAATTTTTTGTGTCCAATTAAATTTATAAATTTCCTGACTGTGTGGATAAATGTGTTTTTTTTTTTTTTTTTTTTTTTTTTACATTTATTTAAGTTTAAATTCAGTTTTTAAATGTGTTATTTTTTTTTTTTTTGAAGAACGCAGTCGTCAAAGTGCGAGGGAGTGTCGCGCTAGGAAGAAACTTCGATACCAGTATCTGGAGGAACTCGTGGCCGATCGTGAAAAAGCCGTTCTTGCACTGCGTAAAGAGCTCGACATGGTGAGTCCACATTTTGTTTAAATTCAAAAAATTGATGAACTCTTCTAATTATGACGAAAATATTCATCGATGCTTATTAGGAAAACATATTAAAAACACAAAGCATATATGTTGTTCCTCGCACTAAAACTACATATTGGATTAACACAACATCTTTTCATATTTTCGTTTCAAAATTATTCCTACATCCTTGAAATCTACCCAACGAGCAAGTTGTTGTCATTTTTTTTAGTGGATCCCTATTTATCTGGAGGGTAAACAAAAGCAAACATTTTCCCTCGTCCTTGTACACAAAACGCAACACAAAAACTGTCATAGAATATTCACCAACGACGAGTATACTTTTTCGAAGAGAAAAAAAAAACAAAGTAAAAAAGAAAAGCTAATAAAAGCTTCGTTTTATCCCTGCGTTCTTCGTGATTCGTTGACCTGTGAATATGCGGATCTGACAATGCTAATTTATTGTTATTTTGACTTTTCGATTTTTCCCTCGAGCAACGAAAAAATTGTAAACCTATCGATTCTCTTTGTGCTTTTTCCGGCAACCGGTGATGCCAAAATTTTGCGCGTCCGCTCATTTTAATTTTCATCACTATCCTCTCTATTTTTGAAAGGAGAATTTTTTTTTCCGTTAATGGAACACTCAGCAAGCGGAAAATTAATTTTTCCTCGTCAATAATAGAACGGAGAATATTTAATCGTAGTGAAAATAAATTGAAAAATGATCAAGTGTCGCTTGGTTCAAACGGAAATAAAGAAGACGAAGAAACGGAAGAGAAGAACAAAGTATTGTGAGAGAATCTACAATTCACTTTTTGAGAAGCCAATCACAGTCGCGTATGTCGAATATCATTTTTCTCTTAATCCAAAATTATCATTTTTTCAACATAATTATCACTCACGAAACATGTTTCGATTATTTATTGTTTTTTTTTTAGCAAAAAATAGAAAATGATCATTTTTTTTTCTTTATTTTTCATTTTACCAACAATATTTTCAGTATCGTTCGTGGGGCGTGGAACTGGACAGTGGTCGTGTACCTGAGGGTATTCAAGCGATGCTGGAAGAGCTCGGGGCCCTGAAAGTTGAGAAAAACAATAACTGACCAACAAGGACCAGCGAGACTCATCTTTCGAAGAGAAAACGCACGAAGAAAAAAAGAACGAGAGCGAGAAAAAAGTTTGCGCAAATTAATAAGGATTTTTAAATATATATATACAGATATATATTTGTTGGGAACAGAGATTTTGTCCGGCGCTAATTTTGTAAGAAATTTACGAGAGCTGAAGAAGTTTTTTTTCTTAATTCGAACTTTTGTCTTTTCCAGTCTATAAATTTTTTCAGTTTACATTTTTTTAACTTACAATCACAAATTTTTACTCTCTCCCAATTATTTTTTTAGCTTTTACAGCAATTTTTGTTTTTCAAAATTCAATCCAATTGAATTTTTATTCCGAACTATATTAATTCTTTCGCTAGACGTTTTTTCTTCATTGTCAATCGCCATCCGGTCCATTTCTCTTCCCATTTATTTTGTTTTTAATTTTATATTAACTTCTTTTTCTTTTTTTTTTGATTCTCGAACGATTTGTTTTCCTTGTTTTCTTGTATTTCATTTTACTGGTAAGCATTTTGTTTGCTTTTCAATATTCAACCGATTAAAAATTCCCTCCCCTTTGCGTGTTGCTTTGTTCCCACTTCGTTATTATTCCGTCGTATTCACATTTTTATTCATTTATTTTTAATTCTTTTCAATGTCCCTCTGATTTGTCAGTTCCATGTTTTCTCTCGATATACAATATCGAAAAAATAACTAAATGAAATTTCCTTGAATTCCGAGATGAAATAACCAAGATCTTTGTTGCATATCACACAATTATTATTATTATTATTATCATTATTATTATTATTATTATTATTACTATTACTATTAATTGAATATTATAATTATTGTTTTTTTTTTTACATTATCTTTAAACTCATGCTTACGCTTTCCATGTAAATACAGTTTTAATGAGTACGCAGTAAAAATATTTACGATAGAGCAGAAAAGAAAAATAGAAAAATGTTTGAAAAGAATGAATATATTTATATTTAAAGAAACAAAACCGAAAATTTTACCCTCGTTTCGACGTTGGGTTAAGGCGAAAATAGGCGAAAAAAAGAAAGCAGAGCAAGAAATGTACCTGAATCTTCCAATCCTCCGAACCGGAAGAGTATTCGGCCGGAATGTCGATAATATATATTTTTTGTTTTTATTTCGTAATTTGCGAAACCTCCGTGTAATTATTTTTCATCGATAAACAGATATAATCAGTCATTGTATATTCGTAGAATAAAAAGTCATTTAGTTTACGATCGCATTTATTTTTTCTTCTATTCTCTTGATGGCAATGTTCATCACAAAATTTTATAGGAATCCTCCTCCCTCTTCCTTACCTTAAATGATCTAATTATTCCAATAGGACACACATATTCCGATAATCGCTAAAATTTCATCTTTTCCCACAGTCACATTCGAAAGTTAACTCAACGATGAATTTTTGAAAATTTGCATACAACTTGCGACATAATGCAGTCGATTTTCAAATTATCGTATGTCTACTGGGCTTCGGAATTGAAGAAAATTACTTTCAGCTTTTATTACCCCCACCGCGGCGAATCGTTTTATTCAGAGACAATGAACTCGGGCCAGCATACGACAAAGCTGTCAAATGTGCTTGTCCCGAGACTCTACTGTTTTTTGATTATTTTAGTTTTCCAAAACTATAGAAATGTCAAAACATTTAAATTTCCGAAAAAAAAAAAAAAACATTTAATATAAAGTTTGTGAAGATACGAATTGAAATAAAAGTTAAAAAAAGTTCTGTGGCTCTAAAAAACAAGATTTCCATTTGTTGTTAGTGTCGTTTTATCGGTGACATCCCGATAAAGAGCTAAAAAAAAAAAAAAAAAAAAAAATTCTGCATATTTTATGATGTTCTCGAATATACAGAGAACTTCAAAGATCATTGCAAACGTTCGAAAGCGCGTTTCAATTCGTTCATATGTGAGGCGAAAGGAAAGAATAGAAAGAATATATATCGTATAACACTCGAGTATCTTTCCCGTTTGAAACAGCATCGTTATCCTTTGTCCCGCATAGTTTCGAAGTGTACTTGGCCTCGATTCCTTCGAAAGTTCAATGCATTCTTGAAATTTCTATGGCCATAAACACAAACGTTGCAACTTGCAAGTTGTGTAATCCTGTGACAAAATAATTACAGTGGAGTTGAATATATTTCTCGGAATATATCACACGTTTGCTTGAACCGTATAAATTTATTCGAATAAACAATTAAACATGTACGAGATCAATCGAAAACGTAGTTTTGAACTCCCCTGAATTCATTTATTTCGCAAAATTCAATTTGAAGCCTTTAGTATTTCTCCACGTCGAATTCGATTCAGCTCAAATCCATTCGAACTTTTTTCTATTGGACTAAAGTTTACTATTGTTTTTGCAATCGTTTTTGAAGCTAATTGGTGTTGATAACGACGAAGTTAAATGATGCTAAATTTCCAGTCAAATAACTGACACATATTTTTTCCAATTCATCAAAATAATGTTACAGTTTTTATTGAAATTTTTTTTAATTGCCACTTGAGAAACGATTTTTTCTTTCTAATTTTTTTAGTATATCTCCACGTCGAATTCGATTCAGCTCAAATCCATTTGAACTTTTTATCTATTCGACCAAAGTTTATTATTTTTTTTGCAAACGTTTTTGATGCTAATTGATGTTGGTAACGAAAAAGTTGAATAATGCTAAATTTCCATTCAAATAACTGACCCATATTTTTTTCATTTCATCAAAGTAATGTTACAGTTTTTATTGAAATTTTCGAAATTGGCACTTGAAAAATAATTTTTTCTTTCAACCCAAACGAGAAAGCAGCAAGCATCGTTGATTTTTCTATACAACATCTGATTTTATTGAAATAAAATGATTTTTTTTGCCATCCAAACAGAACTAAATTGCTCTAAATAAAAATAAATTTATCCGATTGTCGTCTGTGTTATGACGCGATTTTTGAATGCCATTTTTCTAGTATTTTTATATTTATGACCTTCTAAGAATAATAATAATAATAATAATAATATTTATTTTTTATAAAATTTATACGCAGCAAGTGCCTGTTTGTTTATGACCTTTAAACAAGATATGAATGAGACCTATCGGAGGAGAGAAAAATAGTTAAGTAAAAAAAATTAATAAAAAATTAACAAGAGTGTGCCTAGTTAACGGGGGGGATACTTTTTTTTTTTCACGAGTCAAGCGCTTGTTCGGAGAGCCAGGAACGTTGAACAACATTGTGGCGTAATCTAGTGTAAATACACACAGAGAGAAAGAGAGAAAGAAAAGTTGATACGGGATTTAAGCGTGGAGAAAGAAGGAGGAAGCGTTGACGGCGTCGACGCAGCTCAGCGTTAAAGCTTTGACCCCGTGCACAATTGCGCTCCCTTTCACAAAGTCTCGGCTCCGGTACCGTGAGAGCTTATACATCCATGTACGCGTTTTCTCGTCCAACCTCTCCGGAGATAACGACGTGCTGCTCCAACTGCTGCTTCACGTCTTTTTCTTTTTTTCTTCTATTGTTTATTCTCTTTCACATTTCACATTTTTTTATTATTATTTTTTTATTTAATTATTTTTTTGCGTTTATATTATTCTGTATTTTTCATTGGTTTGTTGTTCACTATTTTTAGTGGTGGTCGATCAGCAGTTTTTACTTCTCGATTTTATTATTCGATGATTCTTAGTTTCATTTTTTTCGTCCTCTTCGATTTGTCTTTGAAATATTTTTTTATTTATTTATTTTTTATTCATCGTAATATAAAAAAAAAGCAATGAAAATTTATACACAGGTTATCTTTGCGCAGCGTTACGATTTGAAGGAATCATTCGTATAGCTCTCCAATTTTATCTTTAACGCCGGCATGAAATATAGGGTTCAGGGTGGATTTTGTAGTAAACGATGTTATATCCAAGCAGGGGTCAACCCTTAGTTTCAAAAGGCTAGGAACTTGGATAAAAAATGATCTCTCGTTACACTTGTCCTCCATCGATTCTCCGGTAGCTTCAACATCGTAAATTCAGACTTTGGTACAACTTCCTATTTTTCTTTTTATTACTTCCACCGGACTGGCTTTATGTACCGTCCCTCAAAATTTAACCCACGCCAAGTTCCCTTAGATACAAGGATCCCTTGTTTTGAGCCCAAGAGCCCAACAAAAATGCAAGCAAATAAAAAATTCATTTTCAAAAGAATGTTTAATCAACAATCAATTCCATTATTAAATATGCCAACCGCATGTAGAGTTAAAGTCAATCGTAAAGAAATTTTTCATCTTGCACATCGTGACAATTGTTGAATATTCGAATGAAAAATTCGCCACTAACAATAAAACTGGTGTTACAAAAATTAATTTAATATTTGGAGAACTGTAAGTTATTTTTCTTACACTATTTTTTCATTTTTATCTCTTTGAATACTTTCTTCTATTCCTCGACCAGTAACTTGTAACCTTTTTTCGACTTAAGCTCCTTTACAAATAAATGTATATGACCAGGGCATGGAGATAAACGTTCGAATATTCTCCCCAACCGAGAGATGAAAAAGAGCAGATTTAAAAAACAAGAAAATTCTCTCACCTCGCTCGCGATCTGTGTAATCGGATAAAGTGCCAACTCACTAAATTTACCAACACTTATAAATTTTGATACTTTCTCTAAAGGGATTTTGCATTACAATTTCACATTACAACTCTTCTCGGTATATATAAATAAATCTCTACTGCAAAATTGTGCTTGGCAGATTTTCACGCGAAAACCACTTCACCAATTTCGATGGATCTTTCATAGGCGTGAAGCTCATGATTCAGAATAGGCTGAATTGCATTCCGATAATTTATACATTACTGAAATGCCATCTAAAAAATAAAAATTTCCAGCAGATTTCTAGCTTTTAAACTTCACGAGTAATAAAAAAAATGTAGATAAATTAAATCACTTATCAGCAATTCGAAGACATTTTGAAAACAGAGAGATTGAGCGTTGGCTGGGGTTTTAGGTTCGAATGGACAAAGAATAACACTGATTTTCGTGAATTTGGTAGAATGTCAAAGTTTTGTAATCGTCAATTTTTTATTTGCCTTTGCTCATCTTATATAAATCTGACGAGGATTAGCATCGATTTAGCCACATACTTCTGCATCTATTTGAGACAATCCGACGAAACTAAATTGATAATCTAATACAAGTGGGAATTTCAGATAAGAGCGTGAATCCATTTTTGTATGTGATTTTCAAAACGCGTACATTATTCACGGGCCCTTGGAGCGCTTAATGAAAGTTCCCAATACCGGTGAGTCATAATTGGTCCAAATTCTGCGTCTCTATAACTTGGCCGTCACTAATTATTTAAAATCTCAATAACGGTCTTAGAAAAATGTCTTAGAAAAATATTTCTGAGGACTTTTCTCTTTAGAATTTCACGATAAACCCAAATCTGTAGTTACCTGGGATGACTTTTAGGACACCCTGTAAATGTTTGACAAATGGATCACGGATAAATATATGTCGAGGTCTAAAACTACTGTTCGTAATCTTCTCTGAACAAGATTAATGCACAAAGAGAAGCATCGTAGTCCTACAAAAATAACTGCCTGTTCTCTCATCTATGTTTAAGAATAAAGAGGCAAAATGTGAGGGAGAAACGACAAGTGGAAATGGGCAAGATGAATAAGGGGCAAAAGTAGTCTCGAGGTATCGAGTTAAAGTACCGTCCTTTCATCGTTTCATCCTTGTATATAATAAGTTATAGTCGAGAGAAAATGGCTCGAAGCGCGAGAACGAACACCCCTTCCTTTTAATATCATCCAACATTTTCGTATTAACGCTCAAATTTATAGGACTAGAAGTGTGAGGAAGTTTTCATAAACTTGGCTTCCTTCTTTCTTCTCTCTTTCTCACTCGCTCTTTTGCTCTTTATATCGCTGTACTTGGACACAAAATATCTCGAGCTTGAAACAAAAGCACCGATCTCGTGCCCAGGACATCATCCGTGAATACGAAAAGTCTAGGCGGCTGCATATGAAAAAAAAAATGGCCAGTAAAAGTTGGTTGAATTGAGCTGTAAATAACGGCGGATAAAAAAAAATGTTCATTTTTATTCTGTTTCGTAAACTTTACCCGGAAATCATTCGAGTACAGAAAAAGGCACTTTGAAGAATTAATTCTTACTTATTTAATGATAATCGATAACTTTCTACAATGATTTATTATTATAAAACATTTCAACTTTTTAATGTTTCAAAAAAAAAAAAAAAATTAATTTCAATTGCATTCATGATCGTTAAAAATGAGCATTAGTGAAAAACTGTATCGCATTGCCGAGCTTCTTTGACTTTCGTCGTGGTAAAAAGAAAGATCGTAAAAAGCTGTAAAAAGCTAAAACAAAATTTTTTTATTCGTATATACGTCTGGGGAATTAAGTGCGGAAAATTAAGAGACTTTTAGCTACATTTAAAACTTTTAACGACCTCGTTTATTGGCTCATAAGGATTGTGGGACAACGCCCAAAGACCTGCTGAAAAAGATGCTTGAAATTTGACCAGAGAAGATCATATTACGTATGTAAATTTTCGTACGTACTTTCCAAAAGTTTTGATGCTAATTATTTTTCTTACGAGCAGTCTCTTTAAAGTTTTGAATATTATTAGTAACGTAATGTGTTCTATTGCAACTATTTTCATGTATAAAATTTTGAAACCCAAACACTTAACCCAATTTCGAAGAATAAAAACGACAGTCGATTTTTGATGAATCATCATCAAATAATTCGACTATGAAATCCAATGAAAATGTTGATGTTTCGTTTTGTATCATTTGTTCTTACTCGTGCTTCGATTTTTCTATAGAAAAAAAGAAAAACAAAAAAATTCGCTCGATGGATTCCCCACAGATGTAGCAGCTCGTTGAATCCGAATTTTGTAAATTCATCGGTAGTTTGTGTTTTCCCCGCCGATGTAACACAAATCGAGAGTGTGGTTGGATTCGATGGTTATCGAGTTAATGTACCTCGTGGGTCTTGAATAAATTGTCATCGAATATCACTAAAATTCAATTATACCAAACACGTTGTTGCACTGTGAAATTCGTGGTAAACATTGGCTGAACCATTCATTACAAATGAACGATATTACGTATATAGATATGATGCTCTTCCGGTTTCAACATACCTTCGTTATACAGGGTGTCCCTAAAGTCATGCTTTATTTTCGAAGAATAATATAAAAGTTGAAATTCTAAAGAGAAAAGTCCTCAGCCATTTTTCTCTGCGACAAACCGTTGATGAGGTATTAATTAATTAGTGAAGACCCATTCAGTTTGTTAGAAGAAGAATGGGCACTGTAGCGTGGCTGCTCTTGAGCCTATCCGGCGCGTGGAGTGGTTGCAAGCACGTTACCTCCGCTTATTCCAAAGACACATCTGATCGTTAGCCGCCAATTTATTAATATCTCTTGAACGACGTATCGGTGAGAGAAATGATTGAGGACTTTTCTTCTCAGAATTCCAAGATCTATCGTGTACCGCAAAAACCCACTATAACTTTCGGGACACCCGATATACATGAAATTTAATGAGCCCGGATTGATGTTTGTATTCATACAATTAGACATGTTTAAATGGATTATGTTTGGTAGACTGGAGCATTTACAATGCTCTTCAGTTTCGGCTAGAGAATCATTCAATTGCCATAGCCCAGAGTGGGCTTCGAACCGTGTCTGTCATTTGAAAGCTTATTACTCAAATATCGTCGCCACCGGTAATGCCGTTGCAAATGTTTCGGTATACATTGAGATCACGATGAATTCGACCGAAAAGAACCCATTTTATGAGGCTCGCTATACTTTGATGTGCTTCTCTATAATGACATTAAAAATTCATTTAAATTAAATCAATTTAAATAAAGAATTTATGAATTTAATTGACCTCGAAGGACTCGGAGCTTCACGTGAAAGGAATTATGGAAGGGAAAATTTGGTAGATGAAAAAAAAAAAAACGAGACGTAGGCCTGTCTTTACAAGTGGTAAATTTTTTTTTATATATTTTTCATACACCACACCCTCTTATTTTTATTCTACCCTCAGGGTTGAATTTTTGATCGGATTCTTACTCCGCGATGAAAAACACTTTTCATTGACCTTTTTTTAATGACGATGAAGTTTGAGTGAGAAAACCAGTCGATATATGGTCAAGCTTTTTCAAAGCTTTATTCGTATATATAAGATACACATATATACGAAGTGTTTTTGACGATACGAGAAAACCTTTCGATCTCAATGTTTTTTTCACTCTATTCGTGACTCTATTTTATTGTTCGCTTTAAAGAAGGCTCTGAATTTGTTCCACTTTAATTCTTTGTAGCTTGCAGTTTTTCATGTCTCCACATTCAATTTTTGTCTGCAATCTAAAAATGAGAAATCTTTTTGAAGAATGGTTTTTCTAAATGCTCAATATTTCTGTAAAATGATAAACTTAAAGATTTTCTCGTTTCGCAAAAAAATATCTTATATACAAAAAAATGGTTCGTATATTGCTTTTTTCATTCATTTTTTTTTATGCAACGAATTTCGTCAACATTTTTACATCATCGTTCAAAAGGATGAATACATGTGATCAACCCTATAAAAATGACCATTCATAACATCACAATTATTCAATAATTACACACGATTTCATACGATTTCGAATTAATTTCGAAATATCACGAATTTTACACAAAAAAAAGTCATAATATTTTTTTAAACTTTTCTTGCTCAACAAGAAACTTGTACTTTTTGATACAGAAAATTTTAATCAATATTCATCACTCATATACCAATCTCAATATTTTTGAACACCATAATCGTTGATGACAAAATTTCGGAATGTCAAATTTGAAAGAAATAAAAAATGAATATTCTTTTCGATACTTATCGTCCACGCGTTCGAGGATTTATTTATAAAATAATAATTCTCATTCCATTTTTATCCACGTTCCCTTGAAACATCACACACGTACAAGAACTTCAATTTTTATTTGTTTTTAACCAGATGAGGAACAGATAAACGTTTTCGCGTCGATCATCACGATGGAACACTTTTGTTCTTACTTCTTTTTTATACAAATTTTATCTCTTTTTTTGGTCATCAAATATTACAATAGTTGTATATAATTATTGGTTTCTTGAATTCTCATTTTTTTTTTCATACTTTGTAGTGTTCATTTATTTAATAAGTGAACTGTTTCCACGATAGGCGCAGTTTGAGTCCTTCACATAACATTTTTTTCCCATAATGTTCACTTTAGACGGAGTTGCCTTTACATTTTCACAATTTTGTTCCTGTCCTTTTTTTCCCGTGCATATTATATCTAGACGCGTATAAAAATGCAGGAATAAAAATTGCACTAGCTGAAAGAGGAGGGAAAACAGCGGATAAAAGTTTTTCTTTTTCATTTTTCTTCGCTTTTTATCCAGATATCATTTTTTAGGGTGTGACGAAACGTTTCATATTGTAACGGCAGTAGTCCCGTCCCATTATATCCTCCGTTGGTATTTCCTCCTCCAATGGCTCCATTCCCTCCGCTGCCATTCGATCTCTTACCTGAAACATGAAACGAAAAGAAAAATGCGAAAAATTAAAAGCGGTTTTTCGTGATGGTCGAATTAATTGTTTCGTGTGAATATTTGCGTAAGTGGCAACAAAAAAGAATCTAATTACACGATAAAATTTTGATTGATCAACAAACGGTTGGTTTTTCATTTTGTTTAAAAAAAAAAAAAAAAAAAAAAAAAATTCAACTATTATTGTTATCCAAATGCATTTTTCATGTTACAGAAAACGGTTCGAAACAGGGTAATGTTTTTTACAAAGCACTTTAAATTGTTCGTGTGCGAGAGTGCGAGTGGACGAAAAAAAATCTCAAATCTCTTCAATGAATCAAAGATTTATTCACGCCACTATAGAGTTACGAGAAAAAAATAGACTCTGGCAATTTCACAGGCAACTGGGTATATCAATTTTCGATAAGCCCATTAACTCCTGTTGCGGATTTTCCAGATAGTCCGCTTGTACACAAAGCGGCTTTTGAAAAATCGTAAAAAAGACGGAAAAAAAAAAGTAAGACCTGAAAAGCAGAAATATCATTCAGCGGTTATATTCAATTTTACCAAACAGTGTTTTCGTGAGCGTATCGCGTAATCCCTCTTCGATCTGAAGTTTCGATATGAATTGTACATAAAAAAAAAAAAAAAAAAAAAACAAAAATACCGCGACATACTTCGAATTGTTATCGAAACGAGCTCAAATTTACCGACAGCTAGACGTTCGTACCCATTTACCCATTTACCCGCTTACCCATTTACGGACTTGCTTATCAATCGCTCAATGCGAGGCAGATTTTCTGATGAGTTTCTGACGGTATTAATAAACTGAAAACTCAGTAAAAATATACTCTCTTATATGAGCCAGGTTTTCCACAGTTTTCTTAGGCCCTCGATCAATTCTTTAGCAATATTCTTAGGGGGCTTCGAAGTAACAACGCAAGTAGTTAATTAAAGAAAAAGTGGGATTAAAATAATGGGATGGGCCCTTAAAAACCTGCAGGAAAAATACAAATTTGAAAAATATCAAATATGAGCAATTTTTTTTTCGAATTATTATAATTGTAAATAAGATAAAAATGTAAAAATACAAAATGAATTAACATAATATGAGTTTTAAACTTATTACGAATATAATTACTTTTGTCTGACGACTGTCGTGGATTCATAACGAAATAAAGAATTAAATAAAAAATAATTTAAAAAAAATGGATTTTGAGGTAGTAACATAAGAAAGAAATTCCTACACCTACGAATACAATCGTTTTCTGTGGCACATTTGACAGAATCTCTTACTTGCAATGGTTGCAGCGAAAAATTTATCTCTCGTTAATTAATTTCTTTTTTTTTTATTCGTGACAAAAGATGTCATGATTATAATTATAATCGTGAGACTCGCGTGTGGATTGGTAAGACGAAGAGTAAGGGAGGTGGAGAGGAGGGGGCACGAAAGTCTGCTCTTTGGATTCATCGACGTTAATGGGATGGATCGTCGAGGGTTTCGTTAATGAGATACTTTCTTTTTTAAGACTTTCTCTATTTTCCTCTCTTCCTGTAAGGATTCCGGATGCGCAGGAAATGCACACAGCGAGACTCGTCTCTCGGAAAAAGGCGGAAACGGCTTTGCCATTTGCTCGTCGTTAACGGTGTAGAATAAAAAAAAGGAATGAAACAAAATAATAAAATAAAATTAATATACATATTTTTTTTACACTCAGCGTGGGTGGGAAAGGATCAGAATGAAGATTTGACGAAAAGGCGAAAGAGCTGCAGGCTGGAATATTGAAGGAGAGTACGAGCTTTCGTGGATAAAAAAAAGTAGTTTTTTTTTTTTCAATCGAATTCCTGTGGTAGAGGATTGCACTTTTTTTTTTGGCCTAGAAGCACGAATCCATTGCTCGTCTAATTGCTCACACCTACATTTTTGTATGCGCGTTAGAGAGCCTGAATTTTTTTAAAAAATCGTAAAGAGAAACGCATACACACACATTCATTTTCTTTTGTTCGTATTCGTTGATTCGCTAATATTTTTTTTACAACAAAATATCAGCCAGGGTTTGGAGAATTGTGGGCGAGAATTTTCACTTCGAGAAAGAAAGCTCGCCTGGGGCTCTGCTCTAATCAAATTCCGGCTTTCGGGGTAGCGAGTATTTTTTTTTCTTTTTCAAGAACATAGCCTAGGGCTCGACAGACTGAAATTCATTTGTCAAAGTATATGTTTTATTGAAAAATAGTACGAAGAGGGTACGAAGAATTTTTGGCCTGATTTTTTTATTCATCATTCTTCATTCGTTTCGGAGGTTACTTTTATTTTCCACTCGTGCATCAATTTTGATGAATTTTTCAATTTCATTCCGTAATAAAAAATGAAAAATTCTCAAAATTCTTCACAAAATGAATTTGCGAATAATTTATAAAACTAATTAAAAACCTAATCATGAAAGGTGGGTGAATGAAGAATGAAAAATTCGAGAAAAAAAGTCTTCAGCAGATTTCCTTTTCAATAAATGAGTTTTGATAACTTATACAGTTATCAGTTTATTAAATATACAAGCGCACTCCATTAGATTTCCTTCCCAGATTACAAACTAGTGACTAATCGATTATTATTTTTAGAACTGTGCGTCGGAGAGAGAAGTACCAAAGGACTTTTCTCTTTAGAATCTTTAGATCTATCTGTCCGGTCAATTTGAACTGTCACTTTTTGGACACCCCATATACTCACATAATTCTCCTCTATTTCACGGTTTGGGCACCTTCTACGTTTATGCAGGCATACAGAACGTATACAGAATGTGGTAAATGGTCTAGTTTATCGCACCGGATGCAGCCTCTCTCCCATTTAAATGTCCGACGAATATGTACACACATATATTAATACATACTGTATATATATATATATTTTATTTTAATCGACAATGTATATTCCCTCGTACATTATCGATACATCGGGTGATGGGGTATGCGTGTGCATTTTAATCGTGTTCGATTTCATTACGGATGTTCAATGAAGCGAAAATACCGAGTAAAAAGACTTAATTATTCGCCCCGCTGACTCGTGTAATCGCAGGACAAAATAAAATAATCATTTTATTCATGTACATCCGAAGAAAAAGCAGCTGTGTCTGAAAATTTAATTCTAAAATTGGTACTTTGCAAGCAATGAAAAAATCTTTTTTTTTTTTAAACTTTCTGCCCATAAAGTTTTCACGTGGCCAATAAACAATATTTTTGGGCATCTATCAAATAAAGTCATAATTCCTACAATTTTTATTCGCATTCAAAACATTTCCTTGTTCGGTTATTCTCGTTTATGTAGAGTCCATAATAAAAATAAATGTCACGTGTCGTTAAACGGACAAATAAAGGGAAGGGTTCACCGTTGTATTTCGAGCCAAAATCGATGGTGAGCAATCACGTTTATGGGATGGCCATGCATCTCGTTACATTTTATGCACTTCTCTATGTACACATCTTTCAAGGCTGCTCCACAGTTGACACATGTGTGTTTGTACAAAGCATTCCATTCCAAATGTCGATAAATAGTCAATTTCAACAAATTTCGTATCAGTACGTCATAAATTTTGTTCTGAAAGCCACACGTTGTTATGCTTTTGATATTCCTTAAAAAAATAAATAAATAAACAATTACACCGCAAGATTTGAGTACTTTGTTGTGTATGAAACTTCGTTCTTTACCAAAGTTCTGAAAATGAACTATTCTTTTTCTATTCCTGCGTATACTCGTGTGAGTTTTTACGAGCCTTTTCCACAGATAACGGGAAATCTGTGGAAAACCCGGTTCGACACAGTCCCGGTTGACGACAGTTTTACTGATTTTTAGTTGCTAAGTGCCATCGAAAACTCTGAAAAACTGTATACTGACAGACACGCCAATGGTTAAACAGTCACCCAACCACGTATTGACCTTGCCCGAAGCTTGTTAATTTTGGTTATTGCAATTGAAACTAAAAAACCCCAGAAACAATATGTCATCAAATTATGCATGTGAATACGTAAAAATAATCGAACAAATGTTATTTTAAGACAAACCTTTGACCTTGATAAAAAAAAAAAAAAGGCAACACAGTTTTTCCTGAAATCGCCTTTTCGTGGTATAACACCATCTTTTGTATCTGTCAAGAGGAAAGAATCCTTTTAATAGAAAATCGATTCAACTTTGATATATTTACGATCGTACTGTAAGCCTTTTCGTTGCCCTACCGACGACGTATACACGTAAATGTGTGAGAGAATGTATGTACAGAGCATTTACAGAAAGTCTCGATAAATCATTCGTTCCTTGGTGGTTATGCGAGCAACATTAGTATGCGAAAAATATAAGGAACGTTAAATTTCACATATAGATATATTTGATATTTTTATGTTTCGATGGAGTTCACGAAGTATAACGTAAATATATATATATAAATTTTTTTGTTTGTTTTTTTTTTCTCGTAGAAATAAAAGAGAAAAGAAGATAATGCCACACATAAAATGACTTGGCATTCGGTCTTTCCTGACATTCTTCATTTTTTCGCATTTCCCACTCTTTTATATCGCGTTGTTATTATATTCCGTCGAATTATTATGGAGCATATAAAGCCGCAATATGTATAAGAGTCGAGAGGAAAAAAAAAACGAATGTCGACGAACGCTCGAATGCTATTTTCTTCTTCTCTCTTTTTTTTTTTTTCGTCATCGTGCACTCGACGTCTCGGTGAATTCTATCGCTTTTACGAGGATTGTATAAAAAGCAAAAAAATTGAACTTAATTATTATCTCGTTTGCATGTCGATCGAGACGACTAAAAGTTCCATCACGAATAGTTATGATTGTTTTTGTTTTCGTATTATTGTGAGGAATATTTTTGCATCATTTTTGTTGGTTTTTTGTTTTGTTTTTATTGTTCCAAACACTCAAATACTCTTTTTACTGTTAAATAATATGATAGAATTATAAATAAATTGAAATATTGATTGGGAAATTCATCGCTCGAAAAAAAGTTTGCAATTTATTCATGAAAATGTCTTTGGGTGATAAAATGACTGTCATCTATTTTCTAGACAGAAAAAAATGATAAAAAGCGATGAAACTTCTCACGTGGATTTATGACAGTCTCTTAACAATTCGGAAACGAGAATCTGGTCGCGGCCACGTGCGATTTACTCGCTTTTATGTAGAGCGTTGTTACGCTTCTAGAGTTTGAGCGCAGGGCGAATTCGCGTTTTCTTTTTTTTTTCTACTTTTTATTTCTTCCGAGTTACCCGCGACTGTGGATTTTCTCGAGCAGCTGCTACTAACTCGCGGTCTCGCTGTGCGAGATTGGCAAACCTCCAGAAGTGAAAAAATCACGCGAGAGGTGCAGAGACCTCCGAATCTTTCTTCCTTGGGCTCTTCCCTCTCCTATTTCTCTTTTCTTCTCTTTGAATTTTTCATTCTCCGTTTTCTTTGTCCGACTTGTTTCTGCTTTCACCGTTACTCATTCTTTTTTTCTTTTACTTCATTACCTGAGCCTAATTTTCTCTGTTGTTCCAATTTACCTTTTTTATTTATGCTGTCTTTCGAGTTTGTTGTTTTTTTTTATTTATCTTCATTTTTCTTTTCTCTGTTTCCTTATTTTTTTTTTTTTCAATCGTCCTTCACTTTCCATTTATTTCACTAATAATTTTTTCTTCTATTTTTCTATTTACTTTTGTTTTATGATTCCGTATATATAACCAGGCACCTTAATAACTTTGTCATTTCCATCTGTCACCGCCATTCAGTTTCGCAACAGTGGGTGAGACTGTTGCAGTTCTCCAGACTTTCTGATGAAATTTGTTATGCAAATGCTTCTAATAAACACAAAGATGAACGTGACATAAGAAAAAAAAAGAAAAAATGAAAGATGACAGACTTTTCGACAAATGTTATGCTGTCAGCTCGTTAAAGGAAAGAAAAAAATGTTGTGTACCTCTTCAAAAATAGATGGCATACGGAAAGCTTGTTACAAACCTGTTCAAATCAATTTGTGACGATTTTTTAGATCCCTGATTGTCTATTACAAATTAAAATCTGAAAAATCTATCACAACAGTTCTCACTCTGCGAATGACTCAACAACAAAAAAAAATTCTTAGTTTGTTCATGAGAATAGTATTTATTTTCGGTTTTCACTCAAACTCGATTAGAACAATTAATTGAAGTCGCTTTTTCAAAGTCTATATTCGCAATTGACTACTATTTCGTTATTCTTATTCGTTTTTTTTCTGTTTTTACTTTACTTTCATTTTCGTCATCGTTTTTCCATCCGTTGATCTGGAAATCACTCTCTTTCTTTCTCTTTTTTTCTCTGGCTGACGATTTCTAGCTCCTGCTGCCTCTTTTTGCTTCTTTCGGTCTTCCTTTTCGTCCACGTTGTTCCAACCCAGATACATGATTTATGTGCTTTATTAAATTGTATATCGGTTCCGAGGACTCTTGGCTAACCCGATTGGAGACCATCTACATCCATATATAGATTTTTTTGAAGAGGAAAACGTTCGAAATGGGACTGTGGGGCTAAATGGGTCAATAAAAAAATTATACGCTGGAAAAAATAGAAGCGAATACTCAAGAAATGACAAGCTGCATGGTTGACTCCTGAAAACGTCACTAATTATAATCAAAAAAACAAAATTCAATAAATTTTATCGAATTACTTGAAAAATCTCTATTTTTCAAAACTTGGGATTTCTTTTTGCCCCATTTTCTCATTTTGCCCCTGTCTGACATATATCTATAAAAAGATTATTTCGGTTGAGATACGTTCCTCGTCCGTCATGGAGTGAACGATCGCTTACCTGAGTTTTTGTATATATATGTATGTATGTATATATATTTTTATATACTTCAGAGTACATACATATACGTATATATATGGGGTATAAGCGATTGAGTTTGACTTTCTCTATCGAAGAGAGATTTTTATCCACCCGATAAAATAGCTAGAGCCTTCGGGCTTTTAGGATTAATCCTATTAATTCTCCCCGGAGAATAACGTATCACCTACACCCGCGGATTCAAGTAACTCAGACGTGGATAAAATCCATCGACTTTTCCTATTTCTGTCTTTTTTTTTTACCGAATTTATATTTTTTTATCCTGTAGGATCTATGATTTTGATATCAGTTATTGGCCAATATTTTGCAAGGGAATAACCAATTGAACGCATTGAGGATCATCGGGAAGTTTTTTAAAGCCATTCTGTGATGGACATCGATATTTTTTGTGCTTTTTTGTTTTTGTTGTTGAATTCGGTGCGGGGAGGATGAAATAGATCGTTAAGCTATAGGAATTTTCCAGAATTTCACAATTTTCGTGAAGCTGCAGAGAAGAAAATAAGTTTTCTAGATTTTTTGATTGATGATTAGTTTTGAGTATTTGTTGTTGATTGACTTTTTTTTTCTTGTGACGTACTTCGCCATATGTTGCTTTGAAATTGAGAAAAAAAAAGGAGAAATCTGCCGAAAATTTCCCCAGTTATTTCGTGAAATGTGATTTTTTTTAAATTGCTCCCCATAAAAACGAGTACGTGAAGGTGAATATTTCTTACAATTGTGTACGTAGATCCAAAATAATCTCGCGTACGTATCCGCGAAATGAAAAAAAAAAAAAAAAAAAAAAAATAATCCGTAGTTGAAGACAATTTCAATTCTCAAATGGTCACCAAATGATTATTGCCAATTAAGTGAAAACCTGAAATTGTGTTTCACACAAAATGTAGACAAATGCAAATATTAGTGGTGCAGTTTTGCACCTGCAATGTGCAGCTGAAGAGTCAAAACAATTGATGCAAATTATGAGTATTTTCTAATATGATGCAACTGCGTTTAGCGTTATTTACCTGTTCGACGGTTTTAAAAACTCGTATGAGATTCAGTCCAGCCAGTTTTTGAATGTCCCTTTCGGACCAACCCCTAGCCAATAGTTCGGCGAACAATGCGGGATATTTACTGACGTCCTCTAGACCTGCGGGCGTCCTGTAATCAGAATATATGAATATTTATTTAACACCATGTATAAAAACAATTCATACGTAATTCCAGATAATTTGATGGAACTTAATTCCAATCTTAGAATTCAGCTGAAATTTTAATATCGTGTATACACATAATTGCAATTAAAAACCATTTTTTATTTGCACCCGACCCCTGAACCTAACCTAACGGAAAGGGACAAAACTTTGCTAACTTTTTTGGTAACGGCCGCAATACGGATTTTAGGATTAAAAAAAAACGCACGCGCGTTAAATTTCAGAATTACAAGGAGGATTTTAAGTAAATTTATTCTTACAACAAATCAAATTGATTTTATAAATTAATTCATTCATCCTACGCTTATAAAATACAAATTGTTTATATATTATTTATAAAAAATTTAATGTGAAAAAATTCGATTTCTGATATTTCTTTTTTTTTTTTAATATAAAAATTTCGCATTTCATTGAATCCATTAAAAAATAATCATGAAATAGCGTATTACGAATGCGTCTTATATTTAATTTAATAAAAAAAAAATTTGGCGAATGATTGACGTGAGAAAAAATGGAATTGACAAAAGTGTTCTCTGTTCGGTCGAGTAATTCGGAACGATTTTCAATCTGTCATTTCTCAATCTTTCTCTTTTCCTCAAATGGACGACGTCAGAGCAAGTCCTTGCATTCGAATCGTATAGATCGACGACGACGACAGATTCTCGACCGTTCATAAATCTCCTGGATCTTTGAGACTTCGTATACTTCCGATCCACAACCCCCCCACCCTCCCTTGTTCCTTCAAACCCTTTCGGCTCACTTTTCTCTGTTGCCGTTGATCCTTCACGAGAAATCGTTTTCCCACTACGAAAACTTTTCAAGGCTCTTTTCTCGTCGATCTACAGGACGAGAGAAATTTCCCGGTGCGTTCAAAAGGAGACATTTTTTCGGGATCTTTTATTCTCGTCAATTTGCTGAAAAAATAAACCTCCAAAGCCCATTATCGGGACACGACAGTTCTACTCAGTCTTCCATCTTCTCTCCGATCGTTCATGTCCCGTGGCTTTTGACTTGAATTGAGAATCCCAACAATTTATTGCTTTTTCATTATTCATTAAAAATAATCAATCAATTTCACTGAATGTCGATATTTTTTTTTTCATGTAGAAAAACAATAATTCTTTTGAAAATAATTTATTTTTGTACAACAAATTTTTCCATGTTAATCGGTTTGTTTATTGACGATTATGAGATTCAAGTAACATTAATTTTTTTTTAAATTAAATTATTCATAAAAAAATGCGAATAAATGAAAACGTGTAAATTGAGGTGAATGGTTCAGTCAATTTATTCAGTCGGAGTACTTTTTTTTTTTTTAATATTCAAATCGCGATATTGACTGTTATAAAATCGGAATAGTTACAAACTCGTAATTCAATATGCACCAGGTATATTATGGGCCTCATCTGCATTGCACCATTAAATTTATAGATCATAGACGGTCGACGAAAGTGACTTTCGGATTTTTATACGCGGGATGATAGAATAAGAGAGAAAGAAAAAGGACAGAAGGAGAATGTGGTGAAAGAGAGCGAGGGAGAGGGGTCAGCATGAATTATTTTATCCTGACTCGACAAGCACCAGAAATCGTGTCGTTTTATCGATATTTTCGGATTGGCGAACCGGTCAGTTATTCTGAAAAATTGATGGTCCAAATCCACCGGGTATAGACGACGGAAAAAAGTATATAAATAAACAAAATAAAAAAAATAAGAATTCTGATATTGAAATTTCACCAAGGGCGATAAGAAATTTTGTCATTTTTTTTCAAAATTATTTAAATTTTGGATATACTAACAACCATGGGAACGCGGTTGGTTGGTGTGTAGCTTTGGCGATTACCAACGGTCAATACTTGGTTGGGTGACCGTTTATCCATGCACAAGGATTGTGTATCAATCGTTAAGCGGGAGGCCATTTTTTTCGAATTCCTGATAGTGTTAATCAACTGAAACGCAGTAAAAATATAGACCCCTGTATCGGTTTGATTTTTCAGTTTCCCATGACTATCGTGCAAATGCGATACAGTAGTTCATTAGTGACTGTGAGCAGCCCTCTGCAAGGGTGTCCCATTGGAACTGGAACAGGAACAGTGGAGTGAGGAAAAAAGTGGGGATGAAAATTTAAAAGGGTATATGCAGTAACAATCACAAAAAAAAAAAACATAAATCTTAAACGCTACGCCGTCTCTTGATAAGAAAAATCTTCAGATGAGAAAAATAATAACAAATCATCCTTCATACTCGAATTTGTTATAGTTAACCCGTTGCTGCGTGGGAGCGATTTGGTAAAATTGTGATGTCCCAAAAAATCCATATTCGAGTATATACAAAAGTATGGCAGGGCTCGTGCTGACTTATTCCATTTTAATACTTGGCGTCGAGCTTCTCTTAATTGTATCGCGTCTCTTAATTGTGACTATTTGTTTGGTTATATTTATTTAAAGAAACTACATTTTAGTATCGTTATTTCAATCAACATTCAAGTATTAATCCAAGATGAATGTTAAAAATGTATATATGTATAAGAATTATGAATAGATGGGTTGAATGAGCAAAGTCATGCACAAAGTGAGATTCTGCCACCTTGTTCAACGTTATTAATATCGTTCGACAGCATGATCGAGGAAACTGGTGGTTTTGGTGGTTTGTAATGGGCAACTCTCGAGAGGTTCTCGACGGTGAAGCTCTCTCCCCATAGTGTTAAACTCCTTCCATCAATGTGTCCGTGTTTCTCTCTATCTCAGGAAATTCTCACGAAGCTGGCAAGTGTGAGAAAGCACGCTGCCGAAATGAGGTAACGTGTATTACCGTGGGGAGTCATTGGAGACAGCTCTTCGTACTCGAGAGACTGCGATGTCGAAGGAGAAACAGGAAGTGAGATATAGAGAGAGAGAGAGAGAGAGAGAGAAAGAAAGAAAGAGAACGAGTGAGTGAGTGAATGTGAGTGAATTTTCGATCCGAGAGTGTTCCAGTACTTATTCATGTTCGGTGGTCACCGAAACTGTCAGTTATTTCAACGGAAAGAGAGCGAGAAAGCTGAGGTTTATCGATCATTCAAACACCCGTTTGCTTTTATGCATCAAAATGTCTATATATATAGAGAGCGATGCAAAAGTCGTGTTTCGAATTTACAGGGTTGGTAGATCGTGAAATTTCAAACAGAAAAGTCTCGGACTATTTTTCTTTACGACACATCTTCTACCAGATATTAATAAAATAATCGTATAGCCAATGAGATGCGTCGACCCGAGCGTAGAGTGGGGAGAGCGTTTCCTCCACGAGCTCGGCCACGCCCCACCAACGACTTTCCTTTGTCTCCCGCTGCATGGAATTCGCTCCTAATTATAATTCATTAATATTTAAACAACGGCGTTTCGTAGAAAAAAATAGTTACAGACTTTTCTCTTCAGATTTTCATTAGCCATCATATACTGAAAATTTGAAATATAACTTTAGTGCACGATGTACATAAATACTTGCTGTTTATATAACATATATCATCGTGCATTGGTTTGCCCTGTCTTGACCACAATTTTGGTCGAGTAGTACATTGAACAACGACGTTGGAACATACATCCATTTCCTGAATTCGAATTCCCTCGTGACTCAGCTTCGTCGGCCGATCGATCACGCCTTTAGCGAAACTGCTTTCATTCCTTCTCCCGTTTTCATATGTCTCCCTTTTCCCATTATGTGTATCGCTTATTTACGGAATTGGAATAATATCGAATCACAGAAACCTAATTTTGTTTTTGCTTCGTTTCTCGCGTGTCCTCGTACATTCTCCATTCGATAAAATATACAAACTGCGTTGGTTAAAAATGTCCGATAGCGGATGACAGCATTGCAAGAAAATGTTTCAATCAGGAATCGTTTTACTAGGTATTACAACCGATTTCCATACCGTTCAATATTTGCAATATCTTATAGAAGATCGAGTTCGATTTTAAACATAAAAATTGAAAAATAATATATAGTTTTCGATAATATGAGACTTTTTGAAAATTTTAAGTCTGACCAAGAAAGTCTTATATTTACTGTAGAATAGCTCAGCGTGAGTCAGTCACGAAACTGTGAGAAAAAGTTGACGACATAGAAAAGGTGAAAACGCGTTAGACAAGGGAACGAAGAAGGTTTTATATAGAAACGTAAAAGGATGAGAGACAAGAAAAAGGGCAGAAAGGGGTAGTTAGTCGGGAATGGATACTGGAATACTTTCGTTTATCTGGATACATGCAGACGGCTAACATTTTCGCGAATTGTTGAAAGTACAAGGAGAAGAGAAAACGAGGAACAAAGTAAGGAGTCGGAAGGATGAAGGGGTGGTGGGGGTTCAGGGAGGGCTCATTTAATTCCATTATTAAGCGCGGATGGGCGGTAAAGTAGGTCAATGGAAAATGACAAAAGAGAGTCGAGGTGGGGATGAGAATTGCGAGGAATGGCTACGTTGGTAATGATAATCGCAGATATTATGACATCGCTCGTTAACAGCGTTACCGACATAAACACACGTACATCTGATAATAATTTAAGATCATAAAGATGAATTAACAATTAGAAAAAGAAAAAATTGTGTACATTGATATTTGAAATGCTGAATGAATCAAATAGTCAAGAAAATATTTTGTATCGTTTTTGACAGAAATTATTAATTGTACTGCCCGTGTACCATTGGGCAATTGGTCAAAACTTTGGTGCAGTCTGAAGATGACTAAAAAGTGTCGAAAAAACGTGTTTGCATAATATTTTTGTGTAGAGTACGTTGAGAAGTGTTCGGGTGGGTCGGAAAACTTGGCTCGTTGATGAGTCTAGCATGGAAGGAATTAATATACATGTGTGATGATAACGAGCGAGTGAAGAGGGACCAGCAAAAGCCCAAGTGTACCACACCCCTCAAATACGTATATATATATATGTATAAAGGATGTCCCAAAAGTGACGTGAGTTTTCTTATGGATTGTGTTTGACTGTAGAATTCTGAACTCGAAAGTCCTGAGTCATTTCCCTATCCAAAGCGTCGTTGATGAAACCTTATATAATAAGTTAACTGGTTAATTCAGAAATCTGGTGGTTTATCAGGAAGCGACGATGCACAGAGGACACGCCCATGTAGCAACATGGATTGTATGGTTCCACGCGTGTCTGCTGGTCGCCCGCGGGCTCCGTCTTCTTTGTTTAGCGTGTAGAAACGGCTACTGCTTATCAGTTAATGACTCATCAACCATACGTTGGAGTAAAAAATGGTTCAGGACTTTTCTCTTCAGAATTTCATCCTCTACATTTCCTATAAGTTTTCGGCCTCGACTTTTCGGACACCCCATATACAATATATGAAAAATATTTAATATACATATAGAGATGCAGTGTCGAGTTCTCGCGTCGGCCAATAAGCTTTTACGCGAGATTAAAATTCATATTACTCGTCGTGGGCGCGCTCGAACGAGACGACTTTGGGGGAGTGAGTCGGTGAACCGCCACTATGACCATTATCGGCTTAAACGTGCCATTCTATACGTACGTATACACATATAACATACAAGTGAATGTAAATACAGCCTCTGAAACATGAATTGAAGCTCAAAATGGCGGTTTAACACTCTTGGGATAAAATTTTCACAGTACATAAGCCAAAAAAGCTTGAATCGTCTACAACATTTTTTTTGAACTCATCTAAAAATAACCTCAATTCATAAAAAATCTGAGTATTCAATAAGCAATTGACGTAATGAATTTTATTCACATTTTTCTTTTCAGTATTTCACTTTGTGAAAAAAGTCTCAAGACTCATCAAACATTGTGAGAAATTGTTAATTCTTCGAATCTTTAAACATTATTTCACAGTTTCCTATCGTAAATCCCCGAGTCATTAATATTAAGATCTTTCAAAGAAATTAAATGCTTGGGCTCAGGAACTGCTGGATTTATGTTTTGTGCACTTGCTTAGAGCACACAATGTATGCATATCAATGTATTTACAGCCACGTCCACATTCGCATCTGTATTTGTATGTGAACATGTAGATTGGAGTTTACGTGCTAGAATGCCAGATATGCCAAGCTTCCCACTGTGTCACAGTAGCAAACTCTCTCCATAGAACATATTCTCTTGCTCTAACCGTCCACCCCAAGTCTCTCGTAATTTATGTCATAATAATTATTATTAATTGCCCGTTACTACTTCTCTCATCATAATTATACATATTAATTAGTTTAATATATGAATCAATATAATAATAATAATATTAATATTATAATAACAACACGCGTTCATAAATATATAACATCATTCATATTAAATATACGTTATAATCCCTTTGGAAATAACAAATCATGAAGAAACGGACATGGCAGAGGGATGAACAAATTCATTAGAAAAAAAAAACCTCTAAGGTGTGCGTAGGATGAGAATATGTTGACTAATTGATATCTTACTTCTAATTTTATAAAGTAATCAAGAATTTATGAGAAGTTTATTTCCATATTTCATATTTGATAAAACCGTGAAGCAGTTTACGGTGACCCATGGAATTTCGAGTTTTTCTACGTTCATAAGGTCTTCCGAGAGCCCTTTTGAGATTTTTCACCCCCACGTCGGTCAAGTAACGTACGAATTTTTTATGTGCTTTCATTAATTTTTTTTGCTGTTTCCCGAGCCCAGCAAGGCCTTTGATAAAGGAAATAGAAGGTAAAGGGAGCATCCAAGTGTGTAAAGGGAGAGAAAACAGAGTTTGAGCGAGGAGTGAAGAAAGTACGAGATTGAACGTTATCCAAATTACTCAAAAGACTAGTTTTTCTTTTATTTTTTTATCAACAGGTGCGGAAATCTGATTTTTATTAGTTGAAAGACGAATTTTTGACTTCGTGAAATTAGAGATTTGTTTCTTAAACTAAATTTCTCAGAATGATTTTTACATGCAAACTGAAGAAGAAAAAAAATTGTTAGAATTTTTCCTTTTTCTTTTTTTCCGATAATTTATCAAAGTTCCATATGCGATCAGAAAGTTTTCTTCTGCTAGAATAGTACCCCAAACGATATCGTTGGAAATGCAGGAGAAAAACGTATTGCAAAAATCCGTATAAATTTGCCATTTTTCGTCGGTGTACGAAAAACGAGAGAGTCGAAGCATTTGAGCTTCAAAGCTGTAACAACCTACGGGCATACGTAAGCGAGGGTTTGGAAGTCTGAAAGTAACGATATCTCGATGTTCCGGATATCTCTCGTCGAAAGTATACGTATAAAGACGAAAGAGCGAACAAGAGAGAAAGGAGGGAAAGAGACGACGTTATGCAGAGCCGGTGAAATTTAATCTAAACGCCGCGGGCTTCTAGATTAGTTTCGGAGAGTCGTATGGGCTTTTACGTGTATTTATATATCGCTGTGTATATAGATACGTGAATAAATATACACATGCACATACAAATATATTTATATGTGATTGTACATCCGATTCAACGCCTTAACGCCAGTACAGGATGTCCCAAAAATTACGTCTGAAATTTGGAGGGTTGATAGCAAATCTAAATCTAAGACGAAAAGTCGTCACGCAATTTTCTCTTCGTGGCACGGGTAATGAGATAATAATTATTGTGAAATGTTAATATTGACGCAGTTCTCACCGTACGATTCACTAGTCCCGATGTTTTCGAGTGGGCTAAGATCGTGTCTGATAACTTTTTCATTCAGAGGTTTAACATCTATTTATCTGATTGATCTTAGGCTTGACGATTGGGACACCCTGTATATGTGTATAAATGTTATGAGCACAAGAATCATGTCTCGGTGCTCTTGTTCGGAACGTGAAGCGCACGGCACGAACCTGGCGACCACTTCTCTCGTTCGCTTCTTCTGGTTTTTACGATGCCATAGCATAATTTCTCGCCTCTTTCCTCCCCCTCACATCCGCTGCGGAAGTAAAGAGAAAGACATCTTCCGATGGAGAAAAGGGAAGAGCTACGTGCTCTTATTCGTCGTCGTTGTCGTCTTCTTTCTTTTGTTTTGTTTTCATATACATTTTGAATCGGCTGAAAGTGTGTGTTCTCTTCTTTTACATTTTACTTATTCGAACATTCGATATTTTTTCGAAATATGTATAATATACACAAGATGAACAAAAAGTTGGGCAAAGAAACATCGCAATTTCGCATCAACAATCGTCTTCATCGATGCGAGAAAATGAATAAAATTATATTTACAAGTTTGTTTCGTTGAAAATTTTTCAATTTGCTAGTTGTGAATGTAATAA
Organism: Campoletis raptor; assembly: GCA_948107755.1. NCBI lineage: Eukaryota > Metazoa > Arthropoda > Insecta > Hymenoptera > Ichneumonidae > Campoletis > Campoletis raptor. Next base: position 32,534,123 of record OX403622.1, on the reverse strand, counting down.
CATCAGAAATAGCAAGAATTCTTTCGTTCCGTCCCTTAAGTGGAATGAAACACATCAGGATATAGATATAGTCGACCAGATAAAGAACGAGTGAGAAACATGCAACTGCCTTGCAACGATATTACATGTAACGCGAGATTCTCACGCCTCTATTTAAAAACCTCCTCTTTTTTTCCCTTGCTCTTCTTCGCATTTTCCATTCGCAGCCTCCTGCCCAGCATTGTTCCAATCCCTCTTCAACACTCATCCAACCTCTCTTACACCCACACCTTTTTTTGCACCTTCCCTTTATTTATTTTTTCGAAGAAAAGAAAAATGTTCCCCTATTTATACGCTCGCACAGCTCTTTTCACGTTTCTTTAAACACGGCTTCACATTCCGGAGGATTTAACTTACCTCCACGTGTACACATTTATCCCATGCTCACATTTTTACACCAAGCACTCATTCTAGAACTAAAAATCATCAGTTTGTGGAAGTTGCTGTTTCGTTCTTTTGCATATAGGAATATTAAACCACTATATATGCGTGTGTACTTGAGGATTTAACAAATCCTCTTCGTTCTTAACAGATTGTTGAAATATTACTTGAATAATGACCGGAACAAAGTAAATATTCTTATTTCCGTATATGGCTTCCTCATACCTTGATTAGGGGAAAAAAATCAATTCGTTTAGCGGCCTCTTGGTGGCTTTAGATGCGTGAGTCTCGTGAGACTGAAGTACTCGGGCCAGACCTATATAAGGCTTTAGGTCTCGTATTTTGGTTCAAACTTATTTTTCGTCGAACAGAGTTTAAGCATGATTTTGCTTTAAATGGAGTTTCTCCCATTCTTTTCTTAACTACATAATATAAAGTCGAATTACCGTGGCATAAAACCATTTATATTCTTTGTGTTTTACCCGCATTGCTTCGAAAGGAAAAATTTGGCAACTGGAACGTCCTGCAGTTGAAAATTTAAATGTCGTGGAAATAGTTTTCGATTTTTTTCCTTTCATATCTAGATACTTGAATGATTTATCGTTTTGGCGGTTATTTAATTTTTTTATTGCCTCGCTTAACAGTGCCCTTCGGTTAATTTATCGTTGGCAGATGAAAAAAAGCGGTTGAGAAGAATAAAAAGGGTAGAGAAAGCGAGCGTACTGAAGAATGCGAAAATAAAGATGTTTTGAGATCGTAGCGTCTTAAGACGTGAGACAAAAGAGCGTTTGGGTTGAAGATGAAGGGGTTTCAACTTGAGATCACTATACATTATAGAAGATGAGCTTGTAATTCTTGCAGAAGACAATGTACTTGGTAAACAATATGTCTGCTGAGCTGACTGATGTCTTTTATAACCGCACTTTTATTTTTCTTATCCACGGATCTTCACGTTTTAAAATGAAATATTGCATTTCGCCTCGGGCTCTTGCTTTTTGACCGTGGGATGTATTAACTCTAACCCCTGACTGTTTATCCAGTGGGTTTTCAGAGTTTCAAAATTATTGTACAAGTTTATTTCACAATCATTTTACTCCGGTTTTGTCTATTTTTCTATAAAATTAAGAATAAGTCCAGCAAATGTTCAGGTTCATTTTTTAAGGGCAATTTATTTGAATCTATCAAATTAAATAATCATTTCATCATTTATTTCTTGTTTTGCCAAACGCCATAAATAATCTGGATAAAATGTCGTATTTCAAACAAAGTCATCTAAAACTATTGAAAATTTTATCACTTATCGGCGCTCGTCAATGTGTTCAATCACCTATTGTACAGTTTGCGTTTCAAACCGCATCACAACCGCATCACCGTTATTTTGCTTTTGACGTTGCTTCCTGTATCGACTTCTATTTCGGGGGTTCGTTTTTTTTCTACTCCCTTGCAATTGGATCAGTCTCCATTTTCCAATACAATTTCAGGCTGTGTACATACTACATATTTGTATATGTATATTTACAGATATATGTAATGTATAAAATTCTGGAATACCGTCGTTCATCGAGCACACGTAGCTCTGAAAACGAGCGTACCCTTGTGCAAACGAAGCTTCATAGAGGATGAGCCTTTAGAAGAGTATCAATACAGTTGAAAAATTTAGTTGTTTCCGCTTTGCACCACGATTCAAGAATTTTTTTTTTTTATCTCAAGCTTACCCAACTGTGCAAATGTTTCACTTGACTCAACATTTAAAAATTCTCGTCCCCCATCATTCGCCAATTGATTGGAATAAGTCAACTATAGTACAAAATGAAATTTATGTCTACTTTTTCTTTTAATTTCAAGTGTTTAAGTAGAAAATGTATAAGATTTCATTTCATTTAACCGTATAATGATTATTGTCATTGAATTTGATGAAATTCAATTCCTGGTTAGATGATAATAGGATTTGATAAACAAATAGTCTTTGCCAATGGTAAAATGAAAATACTAGAACTAAAAAATAGATATAAAATGTTAGAAAGTGAAAAAAATTTTTTTGGACGATAACTTACAAATTGATCCCATCATACCCAGCCCCTATTCCGACGTGGTCGATGCCCGCGACGTTTCGCACGTGGTTGATATGCTCTGAAACAGAAAATCAAGAGCGCTTCACGTATATGTACTTGAACGTTATGTACATTGTGGTTATATATACATATGTATATATCAATACATTGATAATGGCGCGTACCCGGGACGAATGAAACTAAATGAACGATCGTGTCTAGTTAGTTACAGATTCCGTTGGAATGAACGACAAAGAATGGAAGTGTGTGTGAGGAAGCGAGAAAGAAAGAGAGAGAGAGAGAGGAATGTGTGAGAGGATAAAATAGAGGTGGGTTTACTCTCGTTACGTTTTTTCCCCATGAGGATTGCGTACACAGTCAAGCGCGTTATTAGCTTTTCACAAGTAACGATTATATCGTCAGTATGTGGATTTCTCTTTTTCTCTGTATCTCCTCCCATTTTTTCTCTTCGTTTCGCTGTTTCCTTTTTATCCTGCTTTTTGCTACTCCACCATTTTTTTCCTCGAGATGATTATGTTTTGTCTTTTCAAGCTTTTTCCTCATATCTTCTGTATAACTTTTTTCTTTATTCTTTTACGTTCGTTTTTTTTTCGTGATTTTCGATCTTGTGCTTCCCTAATGAAGCCAATTACTTTTTCATCGGAATTAATATTTTTCTTTTCTTATTCGATTTCTTTGCTTTTATTTTATTTCCTGCATTGCAAGTGCACTTTTGTCTTTATTTACTCGGGTATCTCAACAGGAGAGAAATTTCACTCAAAATTTCAAAAGACATCAATAAAATTTTCCACTTCAATCTCTTCCTACTTCATTATTTGTTCGAGCTAATTTTCCGTTCTGTCTCATTTTCAATTTATATTCATCTTTCGTTTGTTTACTCTGATATTCCATCACGAGAAAATAATAATTGGAAATACAAGAATAGAAAAAATTAATATCGTACATTTTTTTTTTTTCATTTTTTAAATTTAGTTCTTTGTTCCAAAGAAAAATAAAACAACAACGGAATGTTCATTCTCCTGTTCATCTATCTATCGTTGCTTTTATGCTGCACTCATGTGCATATATACATGTAAATATATTCGTCGTATGTACATGTCTGATGGCACTTTGGATTTTACTCGGATTTTCGTTCCTCTATGTATATTCTGAATGGTTCGTGGCCTCGCATATCTCAGTGATCGATTCCAACACTTGCTCGTAAATCAAACGATGAGAACGACCAATCAGAATTGTAAAGGCGAAATTGCGTTTGTCATTACTGTCGGTTATGTCACGTATGTGCTTGATTATAGTTTTAATAATATATCAATATACGAAATACGTGATCTGTAAAGTTTAATATTGCAATTAAAAACATATCGAGATTTCACCAATGTCCCGAAGGTAACAATATTTTTATCATTTTAACGTTTAATTGCCTAATTCTGATATTATACAAATATTGACATTTAGCGAAGATTAGGCTTGATTTTTATTCGACCGAAACAAGCTGATGCGCTTGTTTCAAATGTATTGGATTTTCAAACTAATAATCGATCCACAATCGTCAACTTTTGGATGCAATAAAAAATTATTTATTCAGTGAAATAAACTGGTACGACAAATTCTTTTGAGAGCGATCGATCGGTACACGAATTCGACGATCACCAAAGTTGAGCAACTGCGTAATTTGCGAAGATGTTAATGGCCATGTCATTTTACTTACTCAGTATGATTCCCTTTCTTTACGTTTTATAATTACTTGAATTTTGAGCTTTAAACGATTATATCGTGTTTAATAAAAAATATGTTTTTATTTTTTTATTTTACTCATCATAACTTTGTCAAGTTTATTTGCATAATGAATCCCGCTGTAAAGTAAGCAAACGAAATTTCACAATTCTCTAGTTTGTCACAACTTAAGCTTCTGCCATTAATATTATGCATCCTTTGGGAATCGAAAGCTTTGACGAGCTATAATCAGGTTTTAATTATTCAAGACTGAGATACAACCCGCAAACTACAAGTTTCTTGTACAGGAGGGCAGAGGTTTCAGTGATTAATCAGAACGAAACACGTTTGAGATGAAAATTAACGTACACGACGATGCACATAGGTCTCAAGCTTTCGCAACGTTGCAGCACATAGCAAAATATGATGTTAACCACAAAATTTGCTTCTAATCAGTCTTCCTAAAGCAATGAGCCACCAAAACGGAAGTGACGGGGAGACCACTCTCGTTACCTGATAGAATATGGATTTTCATAACGACTTGCTCGTACTTAAAGGCAGTTAAGATTATAATCCCTTATCGCGAAGTCTTAATGCAGAGTCAACGAAAATCCAGACCACCAGAAGTCGACAATAATGTTTATAAAGCTTTGCCTTAAAATATGTTTTGGTGGAGAAACATATTTTTGAAAATGACTATGAAAATGATGATTTGAATTTAATAATTTAAAATCTAAAAATTACCAGCGACGTCATCGAGGGTTGATTTTTCTGCGCAGCTTATAAAGTGTGGGTAAAAAGACACCATGACAATCCCACCCGATTGAGCCTGTAATCAAAGCATACATTTCGTTGATCAAGATATTCTAATAAAATGATGAAGATTGTAAGAAAAAAATGTGTAAAATGTCTCTATTCGTTTATCAGCATTTAAATTGATTTTTTCTGCACAGAATAAAAAGTTTCAATATCTACGTTCTTGGGTGAAAAAAATATATTGAAAACTTTATTTTCGCTCTTTTCGTATTTTTACGTCCATTCATTTTATTGTCTCAAAATACGTTCAAGTTTCGATGAATGCATATGTAAGGAATTTTTTAAAATTCAGATCTTTTTTTTTATTTCTATTAACAACCTATAATATGAAGTTGATACTTACGAGAAGTCGAAGAGCGTGATCTGGCACGTTTCGTGACGAGTTGCAGAGTGCATGTGCGCTGCTGTGGCTAAATATGACAGGTGCTCTCGAGGCACTCATTGCGTCAAGCATCGTAGGCACCGAGACGTGCGAAAGATCGACCATCATTCCGAGTCTGTTCATCTCGAGCACGATGCTCTGAAGCATAAAGAAAAAAACCACGGAGTGCTGACAAATCATATTTTTTTCAAACATTTCTTTAACACAGATTTATTTTATTTCGACAATTTTCCTTTTGCTCTTATAACAAAAAAAAAAAAAAATGTAAAATGAATAAAAAATTATCCCTACGCACAATTAAAATAAGTAATTAATAAAAAAATTTTGTTTGATCTTATGATGATGAGCCACAGATAAAATATTAATTGTTAAGATTACTTTTAATAAGCTGCATTTTTGCAGATTTTTTAACTTGATTCATGACACACAAGAACAAAATTACAATTGACATTAAATAGTTATTTGAAGAAATTCGTTGAAGCCCAAGGTGTTCTTTGAACGAAAATTAATTTGACTTTTACCGATTAAACAAGATTATATTAGGCAAAGAATGAATAAAATCAAGTTAATTCGGTTTAGAAGCAATTAGTATTTTGCTTATTGATGTGAAAGCTGGTGTTAACGTCTGTAAAAGTTTGCAGAATGTTTGATTCGTAGGATCGCAAGATTATAAATAGGGGCACTCCGATTTTGGGGTTGAAAAGAGGTCGGAAGGAAGAAAATGACAAAAAATAGAAGAATGAATGGGGGAATAAGCAACCCACGTTAAGACACTGACACTTATTGCTCGAGTTGTTGGGGTTCTGGCCAGAGAAAATGGTCCTTTTATTGGTGAGAAAAAGGGCGAATAAAGAAGGGGTGAATGAAACGAAGGATGAAAGAGGGGAATTTTGTTCAACTCACACGCTGAATTCCAATGTGTCTTCTCGGGTACGACAGTGTCATGCGGAATCTCCGATCACGCGAGGACGGAATTCTCAATCTTTTAGATCGTCGTACAATATAAATTACATTCCAGGTTATTTTTTCAAAAATGTATTATCAACCAGTCGAGCGTTTAAATCCAATTTCAATTTGAGTGGAAGAGGTTTCGAGGTACATTCAAGTATAAAAATGTTCGTAAACAAAATTGGGGTTAATGAATAAATATATAAACAATATTTCAACAATTTAATTCTTAGATTGAAGTAGAGATAATTATTTACAAGTGGTCCTTTTGCGAAGTAGATTATGACAGCGCTGAACAGAAACCGTTTTCGCTGGGATTGAATTCGATGAATTTTTCATTGACCACATCGAAAACAAAAAATCGTCGATTCAATAGCAATTGATGTCACTGGACGATTTCATTGATTTCATCGCAAAAATATCGGTCTGAAGAAATGTATCGTTCGTTAAAAAATGAGTATATTTGTTGAATACTTGACAATATTGTTATAACTATATAATTTTATTGTCAGACATGAGGCATTTAATCGATCCAACAACTTTACACTTCAGTGTATGAATAACTGCGAGAGCAAAACATTCATAAGGACGAGCAGCGCAAATTTACAAAGCGTGAAAACAGGAACAAAGTAGCGATACAAAAATAAAAAAATTCAAACGTTGCTAAGCACGACGGAAAATTTACTAGCGGGTCATGGGAACTCATAGAAGACTGAGATCCAGGAATGGCACTTGACTGAATGGAGACTTGACACTTTTGATGCGATTGGAGGTGTTGCATCGGAGGCTTTGTTGATGAAAACGACACATTCGTGGCGTCCTCTTTGACATCGAAGTTTTTTAGAGGGTTAATTTCGTTGAGACTTCTATCATGAGGATGATTATCGACTGCTGTGGAGGAGCTGTGAGAAGATTGGTGACGAGTTGATTAAATTGCAGGATTCAAAGCTTTATGCTCGATTCGTTGAGTGAGGGACAAAGGAAAATTCTCCCTGGTTTTAGTCGAGGTTCTGTTCTGACTTGACGTGGACGGAATTTTAATTTATTTCTCTGTAAAAAAGATGGCGAAACGCAAGAGTATTAAAAAAAAAAAAGAATAAGGATTGTGATAAATACATTTTCACAATTAAAAAAATGTAATTAATAATAATAATAATAAAGGAGGGTTTGGAACCCTGAGGAGTAAGACACTGAACAGGGCGGGTCCAGTGCACTGGTCAGCGAGATATGCACTTTTGTTCCCACCGGAGTGTACAACAGAGCTTTTACTAAGTCGCCGTGCCAGAATATTTATATATATAACCGCGTATTTATACACATTTACAAATATAGAAGGGATTGACAGTTTGGGCCTAAACTAATTATTCATTAAAACGTGAATTTAAATTTGGAGAAAAAATCGCTCCAGCTGAATTTGAAGAAAGCGCGACTCGAGCTCGAGTTTCGAAAAACAGGAGCTCGAGGTTGGAGCTTAAGTGAGAAGCAGTCGTGTACCGATTCTCCTCGGCTACCGGATGTAATTTTGGTTTCACAAATTCAAGGATCAACGGACCTTGTTGAGAAGTTGCCGGGAGAACGCTTCCCACGCACAAAGAATTTAGTGCCGTCGCACAGTAATGTTTTAGTTTTGGGAAGTGACCGTATTTGCAATAAATGGATTTTATGCTACAGGTGGGTCTGTTATTAATTAATAATAAAATATTAATATTTTTTTTTATACGTAGATCGATTGCATTAATTTTTAGGAGGATCGAAAAAAGAATCACTAATCATAATCTGCAGTCATATATATTATTACAAGGTATATTTTGTAAGCGCGGGTCACACTGATCTATCTTTTGTTATCCGTCGTATGGTTTCCGTACTAAACAGTAAATAGGCCATGCCCATAAATATATTAAATGAATAAATAAATAAATAAATAAATCAATAATGACACTAAGAACGAAAAAGATCGATACTTGTTTGAAAACTGCAGGATAGCTGATACATTATTTAGGATGACGAAAAAGGGTGACTAGAAATATATAGTTTCGAGCATGAATTACTCGGGGGGTTTAAGTTGCTGGCCTAGATCGAGAATTTCGACGGTTCCTGAGTATACTGTTTTACTATTCGATGGACTTGGGTTATTCAACGAGTCATGCTGGATATTCATCATCATTAATCTTCGAGAGTTGTGGCTTATGGGCCAATGGGGGGTGAGTTGGAGGTGCAGAGATTTGGCTTACTCCGTCTCTCTCGCTCTCTCTTTCTCTCGCTTTTCGAGGTTTCCTCCGATGTTGTTGAATGGGCCAAAATTTAGTTGGCCAACTCTTCCGATATACGAAACATGCGTTCGGATATCTGAGAACTTGGAATACTCACATGAATTTCCGTCGAGATATTGCCATATTGGGGCTAAGTTTTCCTTATTTCATCCCCGGAGAGAAAGAGAGAGAGTGAGAGAGAGAGAGAGAGAGAGCGATATGAAGACACTGAGTGAGTGCATCGTTCCATTGTTCGTATCTTAAGAAAGTTTCTCAGACGAGAAACTTGACAAAGTTTATACATAGTACATAAGACATGCCAGTCGAATTTGACACAAATAATGGAAGTTATAAATAAGCTTCAAAATCACTATGTATTTTTCCTTCTCATTGGCTCAAAACATTTTCAAAACAATGTTTTGAAAACCTTTTGTTGTAAATTTGACTACGTAAGAAATTGTCTTTCGGTTGTACAAAAAATTTCTTAATTCTGAATGAATGAATTTTTTTTTTTTTTTTTTTTTTTTTTCAATATCTAGTTTTATAAATAAATGGCCGAGCTTTGATAAAAATTGAATCGTCTTTCAATCGATCACGAAATAAAATATAAAATACGAAGCAAGTGAAGCGTGTATACAAACGTGGTCGTAGATCATGGAATTCCGTTCATTGGAAACGAGGCAAGTGTTTGAAGGACGAGAATTGAAGAAGAAAAGCAGAAATGAAGAAAGAGTCTGACGTGGAAGAGGAGTGAAGAGGGGATCGGGTTGTATAGAGTGCGGGTGACACGAAGAGGGGTTGATGAAAAGCACGAGGGAGTGGTAAGCCGGGCTGAGCTTGGCTCTTTCCATTATTCAAGCAATTTATTTCGTTTGGGGTAGGTTCGGGTGAATGAAAAAGAGAGTAACAAATATTGAAGTAAAGGGAAAAAGAAACGTGGGTAGGAAAGCTGTAAAAAGCTCTTTTTCTTTCATTCTTCAAACGGTGAGAACGGAATGCCATGATGTGGCCATAGGCACCATTTGAACAGTTCGTTATATAGAATTCTATGTTGTACTACAATTTTTTTCATTCCTCGTTTTCTGGCTATTTATTAATTTTTTCGAGAAAAAAAAAGACGGAAATAGAGAAAAAGAAGCAAACATCATGACATCTCATTCAATCGGATTATTTATTACTTGGCCCAATTTCAACCAATTGCAAATATTTTAACACAACGAATCATAATTTTAACTAAATCACAATAATGATAACATTAGCACAAATATCATAAGACCAGAACCAGACCAGGTTCAAACAAGGAACTGACCAGGACGGTAACACTTAATAAATCGCTGGTCCTGATCAGGATTTCCATGTTGGATTGAAATCAGGATTATGGCATCGGGTTCCGCTCAGAACTGTTTTTTTTTAAATCAGGTCTCATTAAATCTGTTCTGACGCCACACAGATGAGGTGAAACTCACTGCGTTTGAATATTCGCAACATCTGGTCATTCATATTTGGTCGTGATGGAATCCTGATCAGGCAAATCTTCCTGCACTTCGATAATTTTTTATCTCTGGTTATCCTGACCTGGTTCTAAATGGATTCTGTCCAGGATGAACCTTACGAAACTTTAACATATTTTGGGACTCAATGAGGATTGTTTCCCACGAATTACTTCAACCTGTCTAAGAACTGACATATGCTTACGTTGAATTCTTGGTTGATAAGAATAACAAGAGAAAGAACAATTATATTCTCAGAAAAAGAAGGGAAAAGAAATAATAAAAAAATTGTAAAATAAAATAAAAATGAAAACGAAAGTGATGAGAAGAAAACGAATGTGGCGAGAGAGAGAGAGAGGGAGAACGAAGAAGAGAAAGATATAAAATAGAGAAAACAAGAGAATCGGAATTTCTATCGATACAAGAGGCGAGAGAGAATCGCACACGATAGTGCAACATGTCGATATCGTTTGTAAAAGATATATTGTACAAGGACCATCTCCCTTCCTCGTTCTCTCTTTCCCTACATCCCTTTATCTTTCTTTTTCTCGCTGGTCGTTTCCGAGCTCAAAACCTGTTTCAAAGTTTCGCCTGTACATTCAACTGACATACAGCGAAACATTTTCGTTCGTCCTACACACAGTCGGCCAACAATGTTTTTCTCCGATGAGCGTATTTCATATTTATAACCCGGAGAGCATTTTCCTATCGCATCAGAACCAAAGACGCACCAACCAAGCGTAAAACCTCGAACGAAAATATCTTCATTTACATCAAACGAAACTATCCTTGAATAGAAAAAAATACATTATCAACAGAAATAAAATCTAAAAAGGGGAAAACCATACACGGGATCAGCAATGAAATCATTAATGAAAAAAACTTATTGAAAAATCATAAAATATACTTTAAGTTCTACCTTGATTATTCTAAGAAAATCAGATGGCAATCGTTTCTGAATTGATTTCCCGACATAGTAGGCCAGTTCATAGATAGTTAAAAAATCAAATGCCTTGAAAGGTAAAATTTTGAGTTGAATGTTTTCAAATATGTCTTCCTTCAAGTAAAAAATTATTTTGGTTCCGTTTCTGATGTCTCTGAATTTGTTTGATATTTAAACGACGCAGAACCAGGAATCTAGATGAATGAAAATGTGATTGATAAAAAGGAATATTCTTCTGCCACTTCATATGCATCGATGAAGAATATAGGATGTCAACAATATATTTGGATGTACCTAGGAACAAATGTAGAGCATTGCCCTCGAGCTGTGTCTCTTTTTCTCAATATCAATATTTGTCGATATATATATGCGAAAGCGATAAATCGAACTCGGTAGCGCTGAAAGAAATAGGTGAACGAGCAAAGAGTTTCTTTTTTCAAGCACTGAGAGGACAAAGGGTTACAAGAGTAAAACGTTTTTTGCTTGCCACCAATTCACTGTCAAGTTCTTCCTCTGAAACTTCAAATATCAATTGAGTGTCACTATTTTATAAATTTACATATATTCATAGTATATATTTATAAAGGTTTCTTGGCTACTTGTCGTCATAGTCTGTTGACGATATTTTCCCTTCACAAATGTTTTTTTTCTGATTGTTTTGTCTCTTCACATCATTCCTGTTATTGCATTACAATACAAATACAAATTTGTAATAAGCTATAACAATGTATTGATTTAATATATAATAATAAAGGAAAGTGTGTACTATTCAATGGTATGATATACTTTAGGATTGTATCTTTCTCCGAAAGAAAAGAACTTTTCGAAGAAATAAAAAGTTCAGAAAGTTTTGCGTCCTAGTTCCCTCGAGAGTGATCGAGGGAACTAGGAAGAATCCGTATAAAGTCACACATTTGTGCTTGAGTGACAAACAAATCTCGTAGACATGGATTTTCGAGACTTTTTCAAGCGGTTAGAGATAAAACATATGTAGGTATGTTTATATATTGAATGTAAAATATAGTTTGGAGTGGGTATGGAAAAGTTTCGGATAGCAGGACGAGAGAGAGAGATAAAGAAAGAGAGGGAGAGAGGAAGCGCGTTCCAGTGAGTTTGCAGATAAGGTCTCGTGTGAGGGTGCACAGAAATCTCAGTCGACGTACTCCAGTCCCAGAACTGTAACTGTAGAAAAGTCTTGTAGATACGTACGAGTTTTATTCTTGCTGCGTAAGCGAAGTACGTAGAGCTGAAGCTATAACATTCAAGGGGTGGATAGGTCGTGAATTTCCGAAAAGAAAAGTCTTTAGCCGTTTTCTTCTCTGCCGCGTCGTTGCTTAAATATTAATTAATTAGTAGTCCAGCCTATCTAGTTCGTTGGCAAGAAAAAGTAGGCGTGGCTACGAGTCGTGCCCAATATTCGAGACAATCCACTGCTGCTGGCAGGGCCGGCGTGTTTCTCCCACTCCAAGCTCTCTTCACAGAGCAACGGTTAGACTTTCACTAACTAATTAATAATTCGACAACAGTGCGTTACAGAGAAAAATGGATAAAGACTTCTCTCTTCCGTATTTTGTGGCCTACGCGAAGGGAGCAGGAGCGAAAACTTGGTTCCACCCGGTATGGGTTTATGGGAAGTTGAATATGTATGTGGCCAGACTAGGCTGGTAAAGTTAGATGCCTTGTGAAAGTTACGGCTGAAGGAAAGTTCTGTTTATAGCCTTTCGGATTCGGTGAGCATGCCGAAAGGAGTTTGCTTTGATTGATACAAGTTCGGTAGAGTAGAGAGCGCGAGAGGCAAGCGTTGAAACGAGGTTGAAGGTTATATAGTTGTACCAACGGCAGCGATACATTCATTCCTGGCAAATAAATATGTTTGTCTCTTTTTTTTCCTCTCTCTAATTCTTTCCGTACACATGTACTGTGTTTCCTTATTTTGCTATTTACTTCTCTCTAGTTTCTCAAACAAATTTCATAGTATTTTTGTCTAAAGTTGGATTCTCAGTGATGATTCTTAGGACATAATGAATTTAAGGTTTGATGTTTGAAATTTTGTTCACACATTCATTGATCCTTTCAGAACTCATACAAATTATCTTCTAAAAAATGCCGAACAACTTCAGAGAGTTTTATGACAACTTATTCGCTCCCTTCTCCAGAACCCTTTCCGCTATTTTTTGCTGAACAGAATTTGGTAGATCACAAGCGGTAGCCTCGTAAGAGATATCGGAAAAAGTGAAGCTTGCTGTTGGCCACCTAATTAGACGAAAAGTTTGGGTAAGCGGCCAGCAGATGGTCTCAAAGGTCTCTCCCTACCTCGAAAAAGTACTTTCCCAGTAGTTCGACGCGGCAGCCGGTCAAGGCAAAGCAGACGAACCGAGTCAAGCATAATACAGTACAACATGTACATGTATATGATATATAAACATAAATATACGCGTATAGAGAGCCATGTATTGCAAATGGAACGTACAGGGTGCCCCCGTCAGAAACGATCACCAGAGTTGAACGGAACATGTTCTCCTAAAGATCATTTTGCGAAAACGGTTGAAGATAGAGGAAAAATGAATGAGATCGATTTTCTAGAGCATAAAATTTCCTAGAAAAAAGTCTCTGATGGCACTTTTATATCTTCATCAGTTAGTTCTCGTAAGCCGATCAAAGCAGTAGCTGAAAAATGTTCTTCCAATGACTGACCCTTGAAATCGAAGTGTATCTAATTCATTCTCAGAAAGGAACTACGGGAGATAAAAAATATTTTCAAAAGCTTTTGTGTAGCTAAATTTATACTCCACAAGAAGTTTCGGCAGGATTTACGATAATTAAAACTCGTATATTCGTCACGTAAAAAATGATGAATTCATCGAGCGGAAACCCGATCAAAAAATTTGGAATTCCTTCGAATTCCAAGGAATTCGGAATTTATTCGCAATTCCTTTCTGAATTGAAGTCTACGGGGATAGCTATTTGTTGTGGAACACCCTGTGTACATGTAACTGAGCATCCGCTTCGGAAAACTGGAAAGGGTGCGATATAGTTCGTAGAGATCCTCCTTCCATCGATGTATCTAGATATTGCGCTTCCTAAGGACCCTTTTACCCAACCTCTCTATATATGACTTAGCCGAAGACGCTTCTTTCGCCCACTCACAATTCACCCCTCGACCTCTTCCTCCCTTATAGCTGTTTCCTCGCGAACCCTGCAAGAAATTGCACCAGCAGTTCCTCTTGGACTATCAACGCTCTCTCCACAGCTCTCTGTACTTATACGTGTTTGTTTATATAACGGGTGGCCCATTAAATGTGTTGGTACGAGTTAACTGTTATTTTTAAAAGTACTCGTTGATATAAAAAACGTTTTTGAGAAGAGTTGAATGTCTCCACGAAAAATAACTGATAGCAATTTCATTTTGACCTTTTGTTTCATAGCCAGGGTCGAATGAAGGTAAAATTGAGTGTTTTATTTCTTAAAAAAGGATTGGATTCGTAAAAAAAATAAGTGTTAAATTTTTATAACGGCCGACTCACAAATCTCCATTGCTTATTTCAACAAGTATACATTTATATTTCGTTACTTTTGTTATATGAGGAATTTTCTGATACAAAATTTTCCAGCACCTAGTGGGACACCGTCTATGTAGACCTGTTGGAAAACTCGAATTCTTGGTCATAGGGTTGATCGAGATTTTCGTTGAAAGGGGCCAAGTTTAGTAGCAGCTGTGAGATGTATTGTAATCAATCTCTCGAACAAAAGTCAACGATGAAATATGATCGAATGGTAACCAAAGTTGTTATTAAAGATTTGCTGTTAACACCATCCCGTGGAAACAGTGAGTCAACTGGAAATTATAAATGAAAGGATTATAAAAACTCTCTACAACGTAAACAACCAGGAAAATCCAAATCCAAAATGGATATTTGTTGATTTCTGTACCGTCAAAATTGAAAAAAAAATAATAATTTCCCGTCATCATTCTCTAGAATGCTGAAGTAACATTTTTTCTAATCATTCCCTAAACATTCGTGCGAAACATACATGAGACATGAAAAAATTGCTGGTCATGTAAATATCAAAGAAATCAAGAATGTCGTCGAGAAGCTTGTTGGAAAAAAAAAACAACCTTTCGAACGAGTGGCTGCGAACGAGTAAAAGAATGCAAGTTAAATAATCATTGAAGCGACTAAATGATCGAATAAATAGCAAGATTGAAAGATAATCTTGGCAAGTGTGTGAGCAAATATGTACATGTGCGAATTCGATAGTAACACTTCCAAAAACGACGTGTTACAATTTCTGTTTTATTTCAATAGGGTCAATGACGTGTTTTCCTTAGAGTTGCTTGAGTTTTGTAATTAATTGACAGGGATGCCATTCACGTATATTTAAATGTATATAACGACATCGGTCGTTGTTAAAGTGCAGAAACGGGGATGTAAAGGAAAAAAAACGAGGTGAACAGGGCACGGGTGGAGATAGGGAGACAGTATGAACAATTTCCATTTCCGGACACGCGCCTGAATTTACCCCTTACTCGATGCAGAAACACGCGACCGAGCACGACCAGGCACGTCG
Organism: Campoletis raptor; assembly: GCA_948107755.1. Lineage (NCBI taxonomy): Eukaryota > Metazoa > Arthropoda > Insecta > Hymenoptera > Ichneumonidae > Campoletis > Campoletis raptor. Next base: position 32,518,521 of record OX403622.1, on the reverse strand, counting down.
ATTAACTCTTTTGCAGATCACCTATGACTCTGCTAACTATATATATGATTGAGTTTTTTTTTCGCGTTATTTAATAGTTAATTGGTCTATCCATTCGATCTTGCCAATTAGACTCATTCGTTTCACCAGAATACACTTTTCAATTGATTTTTATGTGTTTGTTATGTTTTTTTTATACGTATGACTTTATTATAATAATTGATGAAATAAGAAATAATAACTTTCAAAATAACACCACAATATTTTTATAACAAAATCGAATGGTAGGAGCACATAGACACGATCCCCAAGCAAATGAGAATCCTTACAGAAAACTAACTTCAACGAGGCGAACAAACTTCAAGAAAAAAGTATTTTTATCAAAAACGATTTATGAGGTTAGAACCACCTCACGTTTGAATAGTATTTCCAGGTTAGTACGTTCATCAACAAATAGCATAATGGGAACAACAAAATGGGAAAAAAAATTTTTCTTAGTGATATTTTGTCGAATGTTGTCTGTGTTTGATGTCATTTTGACGAATGTGCCATTTTGATAATGATACCATTCCTTTTTCAACTAACATTGCATATCGTTTATGTTCACAATAACGGTATAAAAGTTTGGGTTTATATATATTCTTTCTCATACTTCCAAGCTCTTGATCGGTTACTCTTGAAAAGCGAATAATTTTCATTTTGTATGTTTGTTTGTGGATATATATATCTGGGGTTGGAGAGGGGGTGAAAATTCAATCGTTACGTTTTCTCAACGAGGTACTATACGTCTTTCTAAGATCCGAAAAAGCAATTCTCTGAGCGCCTTTTTTCGAGGAAAAGGTGAGCATTAAACGAGAGCGACGATGTGAATTCGAGAAAGATGAGGAAGAAAAAGAAAAAACGGAGAAATAGAGAGAGAGAAAGAGAGAGGGAAAGAGAGATGAAAATAAAACAAAGACAAGGGGTGGGAGAGAATAGAATAAGATAAAAAATGAAAAAATAAAAATAAAAATAGAAAAAGAGACAGAGTGGGAGACAAGTGATGGGGTGATGTTTTTAACCCTCAACTTGAACGTTCGGGTCGTGCACACAGTACACTTTCAGGTCCGATTCTCTTACAACGACGTGATGATGATGCTAAGAGAAGAGTTCTTCAGTCTTTCTCGAGCCCAGTTTTACCCTACACTTTCGAGGTACATTTCGCTTCACTTCATCACGTACCATTCGTTCGACACTATTCCGTTCCACACTATTTCACTACACGATGCACGTGCATCATTTTTGTCAAACCCCCAACATCAATTTTCTTACACTAGGGTTCATCACGCGCGCTCCCGCGCGCGAACGGTTTCCTAGTGGCGCTGCAGCGCTCTAACATTTTTTTTCTCTGCACCAAATTTTAAATAAAAAGAGAAGGGATAGTTGTAGTCGACCCGAAAAAAAGTTTAATGAGCGTTATAAATATCTTTCATTTTGAATGCGGTTATTTCTTTTCACAATAATATATATACATGAATTCAAAACTGATGTCCAAAATGATCCAAAATGTGGATAACAATCTGGCGTTTTTTATCAACGATACAATTCCTTGCATACATAGTTTTCAACAATATTTCCATTTCGTTGGGTTCCAAAATAAACTTTGAGTGCTTCCCAAGAACGCACCCGCGAAAAGGCTACGTATAGTTGGCCATGATTAAATACTCCCTTACGAAGATCGATACTGATTTTGTCAAAAGTTTGTCCCTGTGATTTGTTGATAGTTATAGCAAAAGCTACCTTTACAAGAAATTGACGTCGCTGGGAAGAGAAGGAACAGTCATTTTCACAGGAAAGAGTAATGCGATGCAAGAAAACGATGTAGCTCTCTTTGTCACCAGACAAAATCTCTCATCGTAAACCCGTATTACCTAATTTCAAAATTAGTCATCTCGTACCATTGCATAAACCTTCATTGATGATCAAGTTTCTAATAAGCATGAAAATGCCATACTTCCTGAAATGGAGGTCGCGAGGCGGTAAACTTGAAGGTGAAAGTGTATTCAAATATTCGGGCAAAATTGTTTCATTGATCGCGTTATTATCACCACAATCCTCGGTACTGTCTACGCTAGTATACAGTTTTTCGGAAGTATCGTCAAATAAATATCGCGCCAGGTTGGATTACAAATCATCATAAAAAAGGGATCCGGTTTTCCGAATTTTCGTACGATTCCCATGGCATCCTGGTAGTGTTGCATCATATTTTGGGGCGAGCCACTCAATGTGTAGGGTAAGACGACCCTTTATCCGATCCGTGCATATTCAGGCTGTGCAGTAGAGTCTAGATAAACTACCAATGCCGATGCAACACTCCTCACTTTGTGAAATCTTTTTTTGGATCATGAAATTTATTTAATTCACAAATCTATGATACTTCGAGGGCGAAATATATTTTTTCAGCCCTCCGGGCGGAAAGTGGCAACTTTCGGCCCGCTACGCGGACCGAAGTTGCCGCATTCCGCCTACGTCGGACTAAAAAATTGTATACGCACCACGGGAGTTAAAGCAGACTACCTCAAACCGCGGGCAGAATTGTCAACCGAGCCGAAGGCTTTTCCTCCCTAGGTACGTAATATACTATTACGCACCTGATTCAAATGTTTATTTTCTGATTTAACTTTATGTTGAAATCAAATTAAAACTCAAAGTGTTTCTCGTTCTTGAATTTTCTCGAAGTACATTGGGGAACAGCACAATTATTTTGAAGATTAAAGTATTTTCATATGAATAAGTTTGAATTCCCTAAGCAAAGAATAGATTAAAGTTTGCTAGGTAGGAGCAAGAGGAAGGCGATCTCTAAGGTGTGAATCCATAGAAGCAAATTCGCACGGGGTCGAATATCTCGTGGCTTGACCGATTTCTCAAGATTCTCTTTCTGTATGTTGATGTTATCATGGTCGATCGTCTCCATGGTCTTTGGTGTCTCGATCGACAGCTTCATGGTTTTCGATGTCTAGATCGGCGCCGTCATAGTTATTATGGGGTCGAGATCAACGTGTCACTGTCATAGGTTTCCGATGTCCAGGTGGGTGTTTTATTGTATGCGATGTCTAGGTCGACATCTTCACAGTTATCGGCGTCCGTTGATATTTGTTCATGGTCTTCCGTGACTTCGACATCTTCCGTGTCATTAAAAACCATAGAGTCGTCGATCTGGATGTCGAAAACTATGATGTCGATACCCAGACATTGGAAACCACTGAGCCGTTGACCTAGACATCAAAAACCATGGAGCCGTCGACCGATAGATAGCGAAGACTAAGGAGAAATATACCTGGACATCGAAAACCATAGGGAAATATTCCTAGACATCGAAAGCTATGGAGCCGTCGATCAAGACATCAAAAACCACCGAGAAATATTCCTGGACATCGAAAATCATAGAGAAATATAGCTAGATATCGAAAGCTCTGGAGCCGTCGATCTAGACATCGAAAACTACAGAGAAATATGTCTGGACATCGAAAACTATGGAGCCGTCGACCTAGGTAGTGAAAACTATGGAAAAATATACCGAGACATCGGAAACCACGGAGAAACATACCTGGACATCGAAAGCTATGGAGCCGTCAACCTGGACAGCGAAAACTAGAGAGAAATATATCGAGACATCGAAAACTACGGAAAAACATACCTGGACATCGAAAACCACGGAAAAACATACCTGAACATCGAAAGCTATGGAGCCGTCAATCTTGACATCGAAAACCACGGAGAAATATGCCTGGACATCGAAAAGTATGGAGCTGTCAACCTGGACAGCGAAAACTGTATAGAAATATACCGAGACATCGAGAACCACGGAGAAACATACATGGACATCGAAAACCATGGAGCCGTCGATCCAGACATCGAAAACCACGGAGAAATATGCCTGGACATCGAAAAGTATGGAGCTGTCAACCTGAACAGCGAAAACTACGGTGAAATATACCTAGACATGGGAAAACATGGAGAAATATACGTAAACATCGAAAACTATGGAGCCGTCGACCTAGAGAGTGAAAACCATTGAGCCGTTGACGTAGACATCGAAAACCATGCAGCCGTCGACCTAGATAGCGAAAACTATGGAGAAATATACCTGGACATCGAAAACTATGGAGAAATATGACTGGACATCGAAAACCATAGATAAATATACCTAGACATCGAAAGCTATGGAGCCGTCGATCTAGACATCGAAAACCACGGAGAAATATGCCTGGACCGCGAAAAGTATGGAGCTGTTGACCTGGACATCGAAAACTGTAGAGAAATATACCTACACCCCGACAACCACGGGAAAACGTACCTGGATATCGAAAATTATGGTGCTCTTAAGCTGGACAGCGAAAACTATGCAGAAATATACCTAGACATGGGAAAACATGGAGAAATATAAACATCGAAAACTATGGGAGACGTCGACCTAGACAGCAAAAACTGTGGATACGTCGTCTTTGACAGCAAAAACCATGAAGTCGGTGACCTAGACAACGAAAACCACGCAGTTGTCGACGTGGTCATCAAAAACCATGACAAAGTCCATCTGGATTTCAGCAACTAAGAACCGTCGACCTAATCACTGAAATTTCGAAAAATCAACCTCGACCACAAAATTTTGGATTCTGCGATCTCACCTCGCACCTTATGAACAGTTTTCCTCTTGCTCCATACTGACGATTTATAATTCGATTCCTTGTAATATCCGTGTATTTTCAGAATTATCCTACGATGAATCTGTTATTATTCGAAAATAATAAAAAAAAATTCAATTTGAAATGTGAATGACGTCATAAACATGATATTCCATTTCAAGCTGAAATGTACGAAAAATTCTTTTTCATTTCGAGTTAAAAAAAAGTGGAGACTGAAAAACTATTCGTTATATTATTTTATACACAAATACAAATTCTTTTTTATCCAAATGTGCTGCTTATCTCTGGGCCATATCATTACACGCTGTTGATAAGAATAGACGTGATCTAATTTGTCTTAAAATTAATTAATATTTCAAAAATATACTACTTTCATGAACTACTACTATATTAACTACTATTACTACTACTACTCTCATACATGTGAAAAAGGGTTTTGTTCTGAGAGGAACATATAACCGCAGGCGTATTCACGCAAATGTCAAAATGACAGCGGGAGTGCGACTGCCAAACGACCTGAAGCACGGTACATAACCAACCGACCGACCGACCAATCACAGAACGAATAAAATGGGGACATCGACTTTCGAGATAGGTCGTTACTCACGAACTTTTTATTAGAGGATACACTCTTATTTTTGACAAATATAAAAGACCATTTCAAGGAATAGTTGATTAAAAAAAAAAAATTTCACGAATATCGAAGCAAACTGTCAACGTCATAATAAATCAATTTTTCTAATATCAACTTTCTGCAGTAATAAATAATTAACAAATGAATAAGCTCATAATAATTTTTCACAAACAGCATAAACATGAAATATATTGTTCAAAAATAATGTTTCCGTTTTCAATAAAAATTTCAAAAAAAAAAAAAGTTTCCGTGCACATGGTACTTGTTTAATAAATATTTGTATATTGAAAAATCTGAAATTTGCAAAGGTCAAGTTATTTGTGGTTTTGGTTTGTAACATTAGTTGCAGAAGCTGCGACTGGCAACAGATTTCGTTTTCCACTCGTGTACTGATCCGTAATAAGAAGGAAAAGAAAAAAATAGGCAATGGAAAGTGGAGTGGGTAGAGAGAGGGAGGGTAATAAAATTTGAAGAGAGGTTACAGTATCGACATTGCTTTCCTGTACACGTTTGCTGGAGAATTGCCCGAAAGCTTGCAGGGCTCGTGGTCTTTATGCCCGTTTTTTTCAGGTCGAAACTTTGCATCGAGATCGTGGCTGACCATTCGTGGATTTTACTACTGGAACGCGACACTCTCCCATCCTCGTCTCACTCGTTCTCTTTCGTGCTTTCCCTGTTTTTCTCATGACAAATCGTTTTGTTGCGGTTTGCCAAACCTGAAACCACCAGCCTTGCCACTTTTCCAACCCTCTCACCCCTTTCATCTATCCATCGTTCGATCAACAATATCCATTCCACAATTCAACGATATTTTACGACCTATTAACATTGTGTTAGCATTTGACGAGTCCCGGCTGGAACACAACTGAGTCGAGAAGGGGCAGAAGGGTATAAAATCGTCGGGTTATGTCCACACTATGATTATCACTCATAACTGGACACTCGGCTTCGTTTTGTACTCTCATCGTGGAAATCATCTGAAAATCTCTTATCCCTTTGAAATTACTCTGATTTGAAAATCACCGCTTACTTTAAAGGTTTAGTGGCTAATTAATGTTTTTTTTTTTTATGATGATTACTTGGGATGTTGATAAAAAAATTAGCTACTTCACTTTTTCATTAGCACATTTTATTGCAATTGACATTGTATCGTAGATTTTTAATTTTATATTGCTGTCTGTAAAAAAAACGACTCACAACGAAATGTGTGTCGATCAATACAAATTGTAGACAATTTGTTACACAAGAGCTTACTCTTACCTGCGTGTAATTTGCATCGAAATAAGTCAATTTCTTTCTGCCCGATTATCCCGTTTCTCTCGAGGCTTGTGGAATTTTCAAGATTACATTTTGAGTTCGTGTTCATCTAACTGTGTGAATAAATCCTCTATTTTTCTTGTGTGTTCCTCTATTTTTCTATATTTCACATAAACGTTACGATACAGGGTAGCCCTTGGTATCACTTGTGAGAGTTACATGCTTGACAGATCAAAGGATAATGGAAACTCCGCCAAATATAACTTCCTTGAATGAATTCATCGCGTTCTTAATTCATTTACTTATTAAGTAATATCTCATCGATGGTTCATCGTAGCGAAAACTGGCAAAGGACTTTTCTGTTCCGAATCGTCCGATCCATCTATTCTAGAAATTTGGGATATCACTTTCAGGACACCCTTTATATTGATTTTTTTTTCTTCAATTTTTATATTATACTATTCTGTTGCGAAAGCTCGTGACAGAAGTCGCATTGTTGTCCCATGTTGGAGCTTTCATTGGAATGCTTGCCACGTTTCTAACGTCTCGGATTCCTTGTGTGCGCCGTTATCGCGGTTAATCTATCCACTTGAAACGCGTTTCACGTGTAGACGTTCTTCCCATAATACCCTTGGAGAGTCCATTAAAGGGAGATGAAGGCAGCAAGCAGGTAAAGCATAATACTTGAAAGTGCGAGGGTGGAGGCCTTCCGAGAGAAAGGGAATCGCGGGGGAGAATAGAATGTACTCTGGTGCAATTATTGCTCTCTCGTTCTCGTCCTGAAAGAAATCGAGATCGAGAGCGAGAACAAGGAAACGTATAAGCATACCACACTTATTAGATGGAACATACACATTTGGCGGTGCACTTTACTCCGAGGAAATAACTGGAAATATCTTCAGTATGTACATTCCAAGAAATCTGAGAAAACGAAGGAAAAAATATCGTTCTGTGGTCCTAAGTAATTGGGTTTAATTAACCCATCAAGGCATATATATTTTTTTTGAAAATTTCTTTATTTTCGTATTTTTTTTTGCTTTCCTCACTTGCAACTCTCATCACTTGAAAAATAACCATCAGGCAGTAGTTTTTGAATAGTTATGAAATGCATGCATGCTGATGCATGGCTAAACGGTCACATATCCAAGGATCGACCTAGCCCGAGGTCGTAAACATTAGTGATCGCTGAAGCAATCCAACGACCATAAACCCTTCGCTATTAGTGAATTCCGAATGTAATTCTGTCGTGAGAATTCACATGTTTATATTATTGTTAAAGCAATGAAGTCAAGTTATTATTATAGCATTTTTTTCTTTTTAATTTAATAAAGAATTAAACATTTTGTTTAAAATTGAATAATGATGATTAAAAAAAAAAAATGTAATGATTTGTGAAAAACAACGAATCAAACTATATTTTATTTTTTAATCACACTGGTATTTAAGTTACGAAAAAAATTGAATAAGTTTTCCGGAATATCTCATTTATTGAATTTATTTTTCGACAGATGGTTTCTATGATCAAATCGTGAAGGAGGTTTTATCACTAAGTGATAAAGTAACATTTTTATTGAGCAATACGAGAATACACCCGTTGACAAGGTTTCACAGCGTCAGGTCACTCGAACAAGGAGAATCTCAGATGCAAAGCCTTTGATACTGCGACTCGTTTCATCACTGCAATTATCTGCTTGTACATGAATTTATTATACAATAGGAGAATTTTTTTCCTACGGATTCCTGGTTTTTCGATTTGAAGTAAAACGCCAAAATCTTGGATGCCGAAAAAATTTTTTGCTTTTTAATATTACAAAAGAAGTTCGACTCTAATGTTTCAAATTTAAACTCTATTTCATTTTCGAAAAAGGGTTTTTTTTTTTCTAATAGTAAGAATTGTAGTAAAAATACATTTCAAATAATTGTGATAAGAAAAATCGATAAATTTTATTATCTCGATTTTATAATATAAGTAATGAATCGAGAAATTGGAAAAGCCAATTGATCGAAATTTGTGTGTCTGGTGTAAAAGTTTCGATGCAAAATTGAGACGATAGCAAAAGTTTCACGAAATCGTAAAGGTTAGATGGGGTGTGAGCAGTCGAGAGAATGTTTTTGAAATGTGTTTTTCAGTGAAGGGAGGAAACACAGGTTTCACGATTTCACTCTTGGTGGGATTAAGGCTCTGATTAAAAATTCCATGTATACTCAGAGAACTTATACAGGCAACGATATTTCTGGTGTATGCTTATACCCGCTGTTATAATGGCTCGTACACTTAAGCTTCCCAAAACTAGTCTAAATATTGGACATTTCGTGTAAAAACGACAAAAATTGTTTTTCGTTCCAAATATTTTAGCCTCGAGTAATTACATTTTTTTCGTTGAATAATGAATCTTTTTTTTTTTTTTCTTTATGCATTAACAAAGGAAATAGTAGAAAGAATGTACGCATAGAACAAAACCACAAACGGACATGAATATAATCGTTATAACGAAAAAATGTGATGAATATAAATTGAACGGAATCAAAAGTGAAACGTAATGAAGAATTGAAAAAAAAAAAAAAATAAAGTAACAAAATGTCAGCAGACAAAAATTAAACTAAAAAAATTTAATTATGAATTTGTCAATTTAATTCAGAATGTCTTATAGGGATGTGGTTAAATTTCACCAGAAATGCATTCGTAGAGTCTCTTTCACTGGAGGATTAGGCTATACGAGAAAATCTCTGCTTGGACACGTTGTGCGGTCGCACATAAAGACCTAAAATTATGTAAACCGACGTTGTGCGTCTCTGCCATGCTCGAGGATTAAAGTATAGCTGCGGAAATTGGAGAGATGTACGAGGGCGGAAGTTTAGGTTTAAATATTTTCGAGCTTTTCTCTGAGGATCTTGTCTCTCTTTTTAATATCGTAGGATTTTCCAGCTTCCTTGTGGTGAAGCATTCTTCTCTAGCTTTAATAAACATTTCTACACGAAAGTGAATAATTTCAAATTCATTTTCATACTAAATTATTACCACAATTTACCAATTTGTCTTCTGGTTTAACCAGAAATGAAAAAAAAAAAATACAAAATCCTTGATACTCGAGAGTCAGAATAAAAAGGTATTTACCGTTCGTCCTTGAGGGTGTATTGTTGTCTGGAATCCCGTTATTATTTGTTCAACAATACATGTAAATTTTTGCAAAAAATTAAAAAAAATATTATCCTACAATTTTGTATGATTTAGTAAAAATGTGGGCGAAACATATTTCTGATTGGTGTCTTTTTCTTGAAAAAATCCGTACGTGTTCTTATAGAGTCAATAAATACGGATACGAAATAAAAAATCTGACAACTCGAAATATTTCAAATTTACTTAATCCTACAAAAGTTGTTTGAAAACATAAAATGTAATCTTTATACTGAGGGTGAAATTGTGTAGCTTTTCTCGTGTTAAGAAAACATTTTAATTTTCATAAACGTTTATTTGATAAAATTTTGTCTCAATATTTTGTTATGAGTATTTTCTACGTCTTTGGATATGAAAATAGAGAGGATATGTTGAAAGCCTGTGAAATACGTGGGACGATCTCGTCATTGCTAACGAAATGAAAAAGATATGAAAACGGAAAGACAACACCCAGAGCTTCAGTGTCGAGTACTTGCGATCTTCTCTAGAGAGTTGAAAAAAAATATATATATGAGCTACCCCTATATCTAGGGGCTGAAGTCCCCCCCCCCAATATATATATGTATATATGGGAGGGTTAAAATTTTATATACCTATATTTTTGTATGTACGTTCAGGACTACAACCCTCTGGCAAAGAAGAGCTACATCTCGCGAATATTTGAGCAGAATCTCTCGCGTTTTCTTTACTTCCGTTCCATGTCTGCTTATGCCACGTTTACGTATTTACGAAGTCCCCAGTCGTCTCTATCTCTCGCAAATTTCGGCACCCCTTCGAGAAGCAAAAAGCATGATAAAACAATGTTAAAATATATTGAAGAAAAGAATAGACCTAAAGTTGACTAAGGTCGTAGAAAAATTATTTTCTTTGTTATTCGAAGTTCTCGTCGATCCTTCATATTTTATTGGCAGCTCTTAGAAACAATGGAACAAACAGTGGCGAATGTCAAAATGACTACGTTTTTGTTTTCTATTGCGTAATGAATTTTATTCAGACGAAAAAAACAAGTGAATTCTCATAATCGCTACTTTTTCAATTCTTAGTCGTTTTTTTTTTGCCAAAACTTTTTTTTTTGCAGCAATTTCAAATATTTTTAATGCATTTTTTAAAATAAAACATTGTTGAATATTTTTTTCTTAGGATTAAAAAAAAAAAAATTATTTTTCTCCGTAAATTCGAAATAATTTGATACGTAAAGAGCTCATCAACCAGGCGGTGGTAAAACTCTAATATTTTTGTCTCAGCTGTTGAGAAAAGTTCGCTCCCATCTACTCAGCAGTCAGGTGTTAAAAATTGAGATAGGGGTGGTTTTCTTAGTTGTTAGACAGTCTATGATCCGCTTGAAAGTAAAGGATGATCGGCACGCTCTACGAAATTACATACGAATGGCAAGGGAATCGTAATATTCACGCTCGAATGACCCAGTACATTTAATCTAAACGAAAATAAATAAGGACAAAAACTACATCTGTGTACACATTTGCATGAACCGGGAAAGTTCGTGGCCCGCGGCATCGACGATTTCTGCCAACATTAGTATTTCCGCATGAACTTGTATTTTTTTTAAACAATTTTGTGATTGAAACTTATATTCTTTGTTTGGAGAATTTTTTACTCTTTGCATTATTTCGAGGAGAGAATGAAGCTTTACAGTTTCTTAAATATTAAAAAAATAATTGTATTAATTGCAACAAATTGGTCAAATAATTAATTTGAGTCTATCAATAAATTGGCGAAATAAACTGTGACGAACATCATTGTTTTATTTTAGTTTTGAGATATTTTAGATGAAAGGGTATCAAAGCCAATTATTTGGGAAGTTGGAAGAATGATTTAATTCATTTCCAGTTCCCAAACCATTGAATTAAAAAAAAAAGTATTTTGTACGCATGTCTGACCTGATGACCCCATATCCACCTATCTATATCTCGTAGCAGAAGGCAACAGCTCAAAGGGACGTTTTCCTCTGTTTGTCTTGCTCTCTCATTCGTTCATCGTGTTGCTCGGTGGGAGAAAATCGCTCTGGAGCTTAACAAAGGAAACCTCAAGGGGGTGGGAGTGAATCGTGGTCGAACGAATATTGGAAAGGTCGGGGCTCACTGTGAGAAAAATACTTGCGTGAGAGTCAAGAGAATGCTTCTGATGCGTGCGTAAACCATCGTACATATACATCATGTACAATTCCTCTTTATAAAACGATGATTTATAAGATATTTTTCGTCAACCGGAACAAAAGAACCTAAATTACATCTTGACTTATTAATTTTATTTCCAAACTTTCAGGGCATTTAAAAGGTCTAAAATCGTTTATGAATTTTTTTTGAATTGGAAGCACGAGGAGCTAGTTTCAGGATAGGGTGAAATTTTTTGCCACTGCAAAGCTTAATTTTTGCAGACTTTTAAATATAAAAAAACAAATAAAAAATGCAGAAAAAAAGAATAGATTCCGTCGCGTTAGAAATACATGAATAAAATTTCTTGCCGTAAGGCGTGTGTCAAATGGCAAAAATAATAAATAATTTCATAAGGATTTTATATACAAAATTTCATTTTCTCGGTTAAAAATATCCCATGAATAAAAAGTTGAGTGAATGATTGAGAGAGATAAGAGGCTCGCTTTGCCCAGATGATCTTGTTAAACCGGAGACGAGGATAAAACGACAGGTGATGCCACGTAACTCCTGTGGCAACCTCGCAAAGTGGAGATTCTCTCATCTCACCGATCGAATTCGTATAATTCTCGAACGAAAACGATCCTCGACAAAAGACTTGTGTGTTGTGTCAAAGGGATCGAGGACCACTCTGTTCTTGCCCGAGAACACTTTACTGCGAACCTTTGAGCTTTATATAGGGTGTCCAGGGTTCAAATGTGGTAAAACACTTGAACCTAGACTCTGAGAATCTTTTGAAGAGAAAAAACAATTGTAGTCATCACAAAGTGCTTCCGTAACGATGTTCCGAGTGTCACTTTGTTTTAGTTTCATTTCATTTTTTTCAATTTCATTTTCAACAATTTGAATTACGATTTTTTATTAAGGATTAGAAATTGAATTCAAAAACGTGTACACTGTTTCAATTGAAAAAATGGCACGTTACTTTTTGACGATTTATTTATTGAGATAAAATTTTGTCAAAATTTATTTCTATTGTTAAAAGATTCGACTGATAAAAAGACGAGGAAGGTTTGGAAAAATGTAGAAGCTCTTCAATCTCGTCAATGGGGGATTTAAAATCCCTCTCGTCTGAGGTAAATAAGAGCTCGTGAGCGAGCGATAGGGACAAGTGATAGGAGAAATAAATACGAAAAAAGTCGCGCTAGTAAAAAAACAAGCCAAGAGTTATTTCTGGTTGAGGGAAAGAAAAATAAAATAAATAAAGAGAAAGAGAGGAAGGCGAGAAGAATGAAAAAAGTGAGATCAGAAGGGATGTGGTACGAGAAAGATCCAAGAGTTCTTTTATCATGAGCTTTCCTGTTTTCTGTCTCTCGTGGGAACAACTGAGAGTTTCATTTTTAAAACTTTCTTTATTTATATATTTGAATATACATTTTATATTTCTTTCGAAGTTTTTTTTTCAATATTTCTTTTTTTTTCAACATCCGCATGTGTGTACTAGAATTTTACAGAAACCTTAATAATGACGAACTAAAAAAAAAGAATAAAGGTTTCTGAAAAATCTTTTTTTTTCTATCTTTTATTCGTTTCACTGTGTTTTCTTGCTATGAATGTGTTGTGCAAAATAAATATAGCGTTGAAGTATTAAAAATAGATAAATAAATGTGATTTTTTAAAATTTATATTCTTGTAATTTATCATTTATTTATGTTTCTTATGAAAATAATACTTTTTCTGTGCAAATCCATGATCTCTCTCCTACAAGATCCGATATATATAACAATGAAATAGACCGTGCACGTCCCTTTTCTCAGTACTCAATACCCTTGAGAATTCCTTTCTAAGTTAAGTAAACGAAAGTCCTGCGTCTTGGTGATCGTTCTTACATGGCAAGACAGTCAATCCTACTGTACGAGCTTTCTCTCGACACGTGGAGAATCGCTTTTTTCTGTTTTTTTTTTTTTTTTTTTCCTTTCAAATTCTAAATTTTCTGTCTCACTTGACCGTGTTATTCGTCTTTGATACCTCAAAAGTTCGAAGGACGGGCGGAAAGAAAAAAACCCTAATTGTTCTCGAACAGTTTTTACATTCGATATTTTGGAATCTTTTCTTTTCAAAGCAAAAAAAATCGATAAGAATAAGAAAGAAAAAAAATGAACAGACATCGAGTAATGCTATATTAATTTTTAGAAACCTCCAGTTTTTCGAAGCAAACATTATTAAAAATACATTTCTGAAAAGTTGTAATAAATGTTAAATCAATTATAATTTATTGAAAAAGCTCACCTTGCCGAAATTCGAGAGTCCACCGACGTGAGGCACTTGACCAGGTTCGTCCGCTGTGCTGCAGTCTGCCCTACCGAACCAACAAGTCAGTAACTCAATAGTGACAATTCTCTGTATTATTGACAATATTAATCGATATTTAAAAAAATTTCAACGTTGTGTTATAATTAGATAAATGAAAAAGACAAGAACGTTGTTGAATGATTGGACAAATAGATGAAAGTATGAAAAAAAGACAAGCCAGCAAGTAGAGAAAAAAAAATTAAAACTGAATTGTTGTCTAGATTTTGTTCTCAAAAGTGATTCTCTGGACAAAATAGATTTCAATCTAGTGGGGGTTTTTTTTTTCTGGAATTTCATACATGATTATTAATTGTTAAGGAAAATCATATTTTAGAAATGATATTCTTTTACGTGTTCTTAAAGAATCAATAAGTATTTGTTTACAGTTACAAAAAAAAATGTCGAACAGTTACGAAATTATTCTTTAAGTGAACAAGTGGATTGAAGAACGAATGACAAATGGCTTTGCAACTTTTGTCACACCATAAACGATGAAATCTTATGGTTAATTATAAATAAGTGACTCCCCTATATAACTCGAATTGCCTAATTATGTTACTTATGCCTTTTTATACGTCAGAGGTGAATTTATATGAACTACTGTATAACTGTACATGTGTAGCCATACATTTCCGACAATAATGTTATTTAGGTGACTGTTACAATCTCACACAATACGATGTGTGAACACGCTAATTATATATATGCATACTCGTATATATCCCTATATTACGTGGAAAATGGAGAGCAGTTGAAACTCTCTCAGCTAAATTGCTCTCTCGCTTTCTGTCTCGTGATTACCACTTGATGGTTCCGATTGACCTTTGGTCCCATGCTCCTCTATTGTGATTGACGGATACACATACACACATATTGCTATAAATGTGGTTTATGTAGATAGTTATGCATGAACTCTTGTCTTGTGGTCTAGGGAGAGTTAATTGTCATATCTCACATCAAGCTTGTAACTAGTATCCTAAACGTCATCACTATCCTATTAGGATTGCATTCAATATTTTCGATAGTATCTTAAATAAGTATCTTAAATAAGCGATACAATTTTTGTGATTTATTTTTTTGGACCATTGTGTTTCGATGTACAATTATTTTTGAAGTTCTGTATTGAAAAATTGACGGGCGGAATAAGAGGCGGAGGAAACGTTTATTTTAAAATATGATGGCTTTGAGAATGGAAAAATGATTTTATCGTTTTGACGTTCCTTAGATCACGTTTGAAATAATGGTAATGTCATGTCATGAGCAGCCATTTGGTCGGTTTTAATTTGTAAATATCAAAATTACGTTTTAAACATTCTTTCGTATGTGTGTATCATAAACATTCGAAAATTATCAAATTAATGTGTTTTAAAAATTATGAAAAATCTTGACTTTGACGAAAGAGAGCATTTTAATTAAAAAAATTATAATTTTTTCAATTTGCATTTTTTTTTATATGAATTTCTAGGGATGTACTTATGAGAAGTGCAATTTTTCGCAAAAAATATGCTCCAACGAGATTTCTCAAAAAAATATTCGAACAAGAGAATTTAGCTCGTTGTCCCAATGAAGGAATCGTTAATTCTAGTGAAAAAGAGCTGGCACTTTTTTAAAAAATTAGTCAAAATTAGTCATTAGTCACAAAATGATCGAATGTGTAAACGAATAGTTAGGAATTGAGGGCCCAGAAGAAAAAGATCAATAGTAAACTTTTGGTAACCAATAAAATAATTTAATACTAGAAAATTAATAGAAATTCAACTGTCTCAAAAGCTGGAGCGTATATTGGCTGTCGGATTTACTGTGACATTGAGGAAATCTACCACGAAAATCGGTCTGAGCAAAACCTGCAGTTACTGCCACTGAATCGTTGGCCCGTTCCGTTAAGCTCTTGCGTGACGCTTTATATTTTTCACCCCAACTCAGTACAGCACGTTCTCGTATATTGCCATTCGTGCGACTGATCCTCTTCTACTCTCACTCTCTCTCTCCCTCCCCCCCCCCCCCTCTTCCTCTCTTTTCCGGTATGCGAAATCGTTCGTGCGATTAATTTTGGTCGGTTCGATCGTTGGCTTTAACGGATCCCCTCCCTTCACCTTTTCATGTCCGGCCCGCACCCCTCTGCCTCGCTCCTGCCACTTTATATCGACGTGGTTGGGAGAACGAGACTATTGGTCGCGTTGTTTTCGAAACTAGGGAGCGACAAACCTCTCTTGCGTCCGCGGCGATTACGCTTCGATCGTGTCGATTCGCGGTAGTCGTAACCACCAAACCGTTCCCCTTTATTTCTATACATATATGTATGTACATTCAAAAACAGCCGAGTTTGGAAGTTTTTATACTGGGTGTCCGAAAAGTGAATTTTTTAAATTTGACATTTTTTTTGTACAAGTTATTCGGAGAAAAACAAAGTCTAATATGAACATGGGGTCGTTTTCTTATCATTTTCGAAAAAATATGAGCGTTTTTAGGTTTGCTGCATTTTTTGTTAATTCATTTTACGATAAAATTCAATCATACGATATTTTTCAAGCTCAGAATTATTCCAGAGTATCTATGAAATTAATTAAAGTATTGGAGTTGATATAAAGGCGGAAATAATTGGGTTGATTGCGATTTTTCACTCGGATACTCACCAAGGGGTATTGCACGTATGAGTCAGCGTGAGATATCTCGTTCCAAGCTCGTACAGCATCCTCAGAACCGGAAGACTAGCACCGACCGCGTGACCACCCTCAACTCCTATCAGACTGGCTAATCTACCCTCTTTGTGCGCTCTCTCGATACCTGAAACAAACAAACAAACAAAAACACAGAATAACACATATGTTTAATTAACTCTGTTCGTATGATGCTTTTTCGGTACTTCAAAAAAAATTTTGCTGACAAAGCTTTTAGTACTTTAATTCTGATATTTTAAAAACTCAGAATTAAAAGCTTCTAAAAGTTCTAATTTACATTAAATTCAATTATCATCCAAATTTTAGTTCACGATTTTTCTCTCCCTCATCATGAATTTTTGTTTGATGAAACTCTGAAGTAATTCGAATCATAAATATAAATGACGTCTCGTGTATTTTATTACGAAAATTATCAAATTACACGTATTTGCACAACATGTGCGCTTTGCAGCTTGAAAGACAAGAAAAGCTGAATGAACAGTAGCGAATCAGGTAAATCTAAAGAATTGAATATAAAAAGAAAGTACACTCTCACAAAGTTATTATCCATTAGGAGGTATGAGCTTTCCGTGTGAACCGAGCGTATTCCATTGATGGATTTTTTTTCATCCTTGGCAAGTTCTTTCAATTCTTCACCTTTCGAAAGCATTTGCTCGTGATGCACATGCTCCGGCTGGCACTTGAGAGCGTCTATCGGTAACAGCCCTTTTCCTTCATCCTCCTCTCTTCCCTTTTCAATCCATCCCTTAACTTTACCCTCCCTCATTTTTCCATCTCACATTCGCTTATTTTTAAACCCTCTCCCATCACTCTGCACCTCTTCTTCTAAATTTTCCTCCCTTCTTCCCATTTTTGATCCCACTCTCCTGAATGGTCCATTCCTCCCCTTACTTTTCATCGCCTCTTTTAAACCTTTTCAGCCGTTTCCTTCCCACCTCGTCCCCTTTCCACCTTTTCTCCTTTTCCTGATGTGTCAACCTCCTTCCCTTTGCTTCCACTCTCTCGCTCTTTGACCGAAATTCATCTCGTATTCGCAAGCTCTCTGAGCATTCCGAGAATGTCTCCCTTTTTCTTTTTATCTCTAGCTTGTCGTTGTCCACGTCCACGTTGACGTCGAAAGTATACTCGAGAATGGAGCATCGAACGCTAGGCGTGCACAGCATTGGTATATCCGAGCTGTTGGATTTCAGAAACACCCTGCGAGAGCTCTTTTCGAGATCTACTTCATTCTCTTTTTTATCTCTCTTCCACTTGCCTCCGCCCTCTTTATTGTCATTCCTCTCTTTGTTTTCCCATTCCAAGTACTACGTCCTTTCGAAAACGCTATGGAATGTCGTTTAACGAGAAAAACTATACTTTGGGAATTGCTAAGCGATGCAAACACTGTTTTGAGAAGAATTAGGGATCGTGTTGTTTGGTATCGTTTCGTGAGTTTATTGGTTCCAAGAAAATTGTCGATTATTAATTTTTTATAGTCTGCGGCTTCGGCTATCACAAAAGTTAAGCAGCTTTGGGTTGGGTCAATATTTGGTTGGGTGACCACTTAGCCATGCAAGCCATGCAAGGCTTGCGTATCGATCGCTAAGTGGCAGGTACTTTTCCTGAGCTTCTATTCGTGCTAACCAACTGAAATTAAATAAAAATATGGCCTCCTGTATCGACTCGGTTTTCCACAGTTTCCCTTGGCCCTCGTTCAAATGCGACGCAGGAGTGCATTAGGAAAGAATAGCCGTGAGCAACACTTTGGGGGTCTCACAGGAACATAAAGAGTAGCAGTGATATGCTGCAAAATGCAGGGTTCAAGTAAGGGGATGGGCTGGAAAAACTCGCAAGATTACACGCAGAAACGATTAATGAATTTAAAAAAAAATGTCTTTTTTAATCAAATTTATAATCATTTTAAAAAATTCATATGAATTTAGGATTATTCAGCCATTTATTTTATTAATAATATTTCGATGGATGGTGAATCGAACATTGTTCGATATTGCAGTATTCTTCAGCAAAATCACTGTGTGAATCATGTTCAATAGACAATTATTCACACTTGTTAATTAAACTGAAAAATGATAATATTTATTATTTTTTGTGCGCTTTTCCGCTGTCTATTCACAACATTAATTCTTCATTCTTTTTTTTTTGAATCACGCCCGTTGTTTTTGCCTCACTTTTTCATTCCTTTCAAGTAAAAAATTTAAAAAGTTAAAAGAACGAAAATGAAGACATCGTTGTTCCGTTACGTGACCGGAAGGAAAAAAGGGGTTCCATTTGTACCGGAGGCGAGAGTCGTTGTTCAGAGGCGGTCCAGAGGAAATTTCATAATTGAGACAAAAAAACACAAAGAAAGAACGACATGGTGAGCCTTTTCGTCTTTATAACAATTAATACTCAATGTTCGTAAAAATTGTTCTCTACGTATAAATACTAAGGGTAACGAGCTCACCTTACCTTAAAATCATCGGTTTCTTCACCAATTCGAAAAATATCATTTTATGATTGTTAGGCTGAGAGCAAAAGATTGCTCAAATATTAAATAAATCGATAGTCTTGAGCCTGAATTTTCGTGGAGTCGGTGCGCCAGTTAAAAATAATAGTAGCTTAGAAAAAACATTTTTGTACTTGATTCAACTGTTGTTTTATTTAGGGAACTGACCATTAATTACTCCCCCATTAGATCCCGGTCAAGATCAGATCACGATAACCGACACAAAAAGTATAAAAGTTTAGCATTTACGACCAGGTCAGGATAACTAGAATTAAAAATTATTGAACCCCGCGAATATTTGTTTAATCGCAAGCATATCAGGATCCGATTCGGATGATTAGTTTTCGTAAAGCTTAGCAAAATCTTGTGGCCCAGCAAGATTGATTCGATCTAGGCGCTGGAAGGTTCAGATTAAGACAATTAATAATGAAGAATATTCAATTCAAGGATTTAACTGATCTAGATCGTATTAGGACCAGCCCTTCCAAGGTGTTACGATACTAAACGGTCAAAAATATTCGAGTCTGTTATGATTAGACTCTGATCAGATCAGATCAGGAGAGAAGTCTGACCAGAACCTGATTAGAACATCTTGACTAGAACTTGGTAAGAACATTGTGGTTAGAACCTGATGGTCTGGAAATTCCTCTCGAGGTCAAAAGTCAATTGACCGTTACAGTCCTGTTCAGGTCCTAATATGATCCTGATGTGAAATCCTAGTCAGGGTGGTCCTGAATTTGAGGTGTTTCGATAATTTGAAGTTTCGTTTAATTTTTAACTGTCAGATGGTTCTGAGATATACATGTACATATGCGTGTATATTCAGTATATTTATATGTGTTAAGGGTCTCGTTACGACGCCTCTCTTCGAATATACCGAGGCTCGAAGAAGTCTGCGAGGAGGCCGTCTGTCGTTGATGGGTAAAAGACCGAATACGCCAGAGGGTGAGAGTGAGCGTGAAGTAAAGTGTACTGGGGGAAAAAGATCATCGGCTCTTGTAAAAGCTCCACCTCTAAATACATACACAGTTATCTATATACGTATATATTTGCAAAAGAGTGCGGCGAAATAGTATAGAAGTGGTAGAGAAATCCGGTACACGAAATAGAGATAAGATACATACAGATATATATATAAGTATGTAGAATGTCTGGAGCGATTCGCCGTTTCCGTAAGAGAGCAGAGTGCACTCTAAATTTTTTCGAAAGAAATCTTTCCCCGCGACAAGTGGTCATGGATCGAAGAAGCCACGAGGGTGTCTCGTGCGCTCGCGCCTGTGATACCCCGCGAAAACTATTTCGCCGGTTGTCCGCTGGACCCCCATGCTCCGTACACTGTTACATACGTGTGCGAACTGTGTATAGGGGTGAAGAACCTCGTCTCGTCGCTTCTTTATCCTTATTTTCAATGTTCATATACAGGGTGTCCGAAAAATCACTTCTTAAATTTACAGGACGGCTCAAGTGTGGAATTCTGACGACAAAAGTCCTTAGTTATTTTTGTCTCCGATGCACCCTTGATCCAGTTCAGAGAGTTAATTATATTTCAAGTGAAAAACATTATTAATCTTTTTTAACTTTTGTACACATTTTATTACCTGTTCCAACATTGCATTAAAAAATGCTTATCGAAATATAATTATTGTACAAAGGGAGCTATTTAGTTTTAGCTAAAAATCGTCATTTTTAAGTTCCAGCTCATAAACTTTTACTGTGTTACACTGTTTTTTCATTTTTCTTACTGCCACGATTATGAAAAAGGGTCTGAATTTGAATTTTTTTTTGGGTCTTTGTAACAAGTTATTGTAATTGCAATGTAACTAGTAACTTTGCCTCAAGTGATTAGTGACAGGTCGTCATGAGTTTGGCCACGCCCACTTTTCGTGAGCTGTGATCGTTTGTAGTGGCACATGATCTCGAGCACTGATCCACCTTTATGGATTTCTTATTGAAACACCGAATGTGCTGTCAGTAATTAATTAGTATTTCGAAAATCACAAGTCCATCAGTAAAATGGTTAAAAGCATTTTTCTTTGGAAACTCAGGATTTACTCAATCTGTAAATATCGCGGACAATTTCTCGGACACCTTATATACTTATGTATATATATATGTGTGTTCAAGCATTTGCTCTTTTTTTTGATTCTCTGCTCCTGGACCCTCGCCAGACATAGCTTTTGCGAGCAAGCGAGACGGAGAAAGATAAAGAGAGGGTGAAAAGAGATCCTTCGAGATTTCAGTCGTTCGTGACGCAACGACCGGAAGAGACCCCGGTACCACGAGGATTTCGCTTCGTCGCACGAGTTAGTAAGTCAGATTTGAAAATAAAAAAATGAAAGATTCGGCCAAAGAGTTAATGAAAAACCAAGAAAAAGGTGAAAACTTTTTTTTTTCGTAGATTGGTTACTTTTGATAAAAAAATTATTTATTAAGAGCTAGTGTATAACAAGGACACAAAAACCGTACTTTTGTTATTGTTGAGTGAAAAAAGTGAACAGACTTTCATTAAGTTTTGTCCACTTCTTGTTCATTGGCCCCGTAAATTCTAAGTGTATACTGGAAATAGATCCATTTATTGGTATTGTAGTGGAGGGTGCGTCTAGTGGAGGGAATAAAAGGGTGGATCGGAGTCGATGGACACGAAACTAGTTAGAGTAAAAATATGCCAGTGATCGAACATCGTTTGGATGTTTGCCAGATAAATGGAGAGGTATAGTGAGAGAAAGAGTGCGGAGAAGGGGGAAAGAGAGAGAGAAAGAGAGGGTGAGAGGCTGAACGAAAAAGCGAGGGAGAAAGAGGGTAGAAATTTTATCGTTTTTCCTGTGTGCTCTCGAAACCTCTCTGATGTTTGACCCAATATTGTGTCGACCTTTTTTCTCCTATCATCGTTCTCTTCTGTGTTTTTTTCTCTTTTTCTAATCATTCTATTCCTACCTCTGTTTCTGTTTTTCTCTGTAGAATTTATTTTCTCCATTTCTCTCTTTCGTCTCGCCTCTTTTTATTTATTTTTTCCACTCTTTTTCCCCTCCCTCTTCCGCTCTTTCTATTTTTTTTCTCTTTGTCTTTTTTCACTGGCTTTCGTTTTTTTTTCGACTCTCCGTCTGTCTACCCTTCTGTCAGCTCGTCTCTCCTTCGATACCGATTTTCCCCTTCTACTTTTATCGGTCTCTTGTATCGACTGTATTGTTCAGAGCTTCGGAACTTGGCATGCTTTACGATTCTGACCATCAGTATCCTGTTCTTCCTTTGTTCTTCTTTCTTTTTTCATTCTTATTTCTCTTTCCCTCTTCCCATGGCTTCATTTCTCTTTCTCCCTTTTTTCTGTCTTTTATTTTTTACATTTTCTCTATTCTTTCCTCCATATTTCGTCTTCTTTGCCTTTTTTCTCTTTTTCGTACCAGAGAAAACTCTACTTTTTTCTTTCATTTTCGTTTCCCTTTATATAGACCTATTACCTCTTTATTTCTCTTTCTTTCTACTATTCTGTGTACTTTTTTCTTTCCCCTTCAACTTTCTTTCTATTTCCCTTTTTTGTTTTCATTTTTAACATCTTTTCTTATTTTTCTTCTCTCTCTTACTTCCCATTTCAGGGTGAAGTGCATAATACTCCGGTGCTGCTGAGGTGCAGTGCACAATAGGCTGCAGCCGTGGTCTCGTCGGCCACGTCGTTCTCACAGTGGTCACGGTTGTTAGTGGTCAGCCATCGATGCGAAACCCAACCCCCTTAACGCGTGTACACACCAGACGCTCTCCAAATAGCTCTTAAAGATCGAGCCAGCTCCACCAAACACGAAAATCTTTTAAAATATTCTGTGACCAATTTTTTCCCATCCTCAAAACATGGATTTTATTAATTTTTAACTATCTCTGGTAATTCTAAGTTTTTTTCTGAATCTATTCCTACAAGAATCTAAAAATAGTGGATAGTAAAAATGACAGTGAATTCTTGCTATTAGAGCTTTTTGTCTACTGAACACAAAGTACAAAGTGCCATGTACTTTTGTTTCAGAAAACAATCGTAGAAAAAGTTCAATTAAAAAGTATGACCCCTTGGGCAGAAATACTGAACTTTTTAATCATCGAGTGAAAAAATAAGATTTTATATTATCTTTTGTAGTAAATTCGATTTTGATCGACTGTGACAAATCCATGATAGGAAACACGTAACGTAAACACTCGGGACTTTGAATTGCGTTGGGAGGCCACGAAACATCGCGGTCAGCCTGGCAAAGCGAATGAAGCAGTAGTAGAAGCATTTAATGGTCAGCCACTCTGAGTATCTTTGAATAAGACTGAATAGGAATACTATAACCTATCAAAATAGTAACACAATGGCTTTGCTCGATTATCATCCCTTTTAGAATTGTGATGCGTGCCACGGCTTCGAATTGTTGGATGAGTACAAAAATTTCTACTGTTGTTAGGCAAAAATCGAATGTAGAGAATGTGCTGCAAATTTTATCGAAAATTCTCAGAATATATCAATCGAGTAACTAAATCGTAAAGTCTCGAAAAACAAAGTTTTAAATATTTTTTTCTGTTATGCTCCATTGACGAGATATCAATTAATGAGCGATAGTCAATCACGTGGCCCAAGAACAAAGGACGCTTCACACTGGCCACGCCTACTCGGTACTACTAGTTCATTTGATGGGTTGTATTAAACGAATGAATATTTCATGAAAAGTTCATCAGAATGAAAAATTGTTGAGGACTTTTGCCTCCAGAATTTCGAAATCTGGCTCAGCGTTCACTTAGTAGATAACTTTTGACATTACCTGTACTTCCATGCACAAAGTCACGTCTATAAATGCAAATGGAAGTAGACGAAAACTGCAATTTCAGTGTATATTGTCTAAACACTTTCTTTAGAAATAGTACACACTTTGCGAAGGTATATGATGATTCATGTATAAATGACTCAATTAATTGGCTCTCACGAAATGTTCACGATTTTGGTTATCTTTGTGGCTGTGAGTGGCGCCCATATAATCCCATTGTTTCCTCGCGACAATACTCCATCCTTTCATTGTCCTTTCTCTCTCTCTCTCTCTCTATGTCTTTCTATCTGTATCTGAGGTTTACGACTGCACGAGGCAGAAACTCGTACAGCCGTACGAGGAAGGCTCTTTGCCAAGCTCGTTCCACGAGAGAAGAGGGAGAATCGATTTCCCACAGTAGTAACGGGGCTCTGTGGTCAGCCATCAGGCTTACATGACCAGAATGAGAGAAAGAGAGAGAGGGAGAGGGACAGAGAGAGAGAGAATTACTGATACATACTGGGAAGGCCTCAAAGATTGAGGCTGTATGGTCAAATGAGGCCAGGAAAAGCTTGTCCAACATAGACTCCTATGCTTACATAATAAGCACAAATATGCATACAAAAAAGATACTAGAAAATATTATATCTAAATGTATACTGATATGTAAATATATGAATCGAAAATGCATATGAGTTTTTATATATAAAAGTTCATATTTGTAAACATATTGTATGCATGTAGTACAGATTAGCTGCATAATGAACATATTCTCCTCAAACATGTGCATGGAACAATATATCATTGAGAGGAACGTGCGAAGAGTCTCTGGCTTGTTTTACTAAAGCTGCGCACTATCTACCTTTGGATCGAGCAACACAACAGAGTGTTAACGTTATGTCGAGATAGAAACGGACACATACAGAATTTCTCAAAAGTTGTCTCAATAATTTCCACTGTTGACAGATTGCAAAATCCTGATGAGAAAGACGACCGAAATACTGACATTTCTTCACTTCAGAATTTCACGATCTACTCATCCTCTGAATATTGCCCATGACTTTTAGGACAGCCTGTACATTCTTTTCTTACAATAGATACTCTTGATATCTGATATGGATCAGGGGTCAAAAAACGAGATCATGAAACGCTTCATTCTTATGCAACGAAAAATGGCATGGAAGCCTTTTTATTTTTTAGCTATTTGCGTATAATCCATTGAAGAGAATATCACGTACCTTCGGCGCTCGTTACGAGGACCATATTTTGTGGATGCTTGTTCACCAGACGTCTAATCAGGTCGATCTGCTCAAGAGCCAGCTGAACCGAGTCCAGATGTTGCGACGAGCAAGGCACGTAGGCCGACCAAAACTGTAAATAAAATAAATTGTACATCGACGTTAAAATTTGAATATTTGAATTTTATCATTTACATTTTTATGTATTAAAAATTTAATACATTTTTTGGGATGTTTATAAATTGTTCCAAAAACTTCAATAGATCGAGTGTTTGAAATTGTCGACCACATTTCTACGCCTCATTGATTAATTTTATTGAGTTAATTCATTCTCCTATACATCATTTTTATTTTTCATGTAGTTTGACATTTCAATGAATTTTTTTGATTACTGTCAAAAAATTCATCGTCATATTTTGCATTATAGGGTTGACAATTACATCCCCGACATTATGAAAAACGTTCGGCAGTGAAAGCTTCGACGTAATTCCCATAAATGAATGAAATTAGAATCGAGGACTGTTGTTACGTTAATTAAATCTTGATATTAACATTTTAATGATGGTTTAGCATTTTTTGTTTCGTGTCGCGGTAATACGTGTGTCCAGGTGTTGTCGAGGGGTTATAATTCAGCGACGATAAAGGTCGAGAATGATGGCGTGTTTATCGTACCAAAGGACACGTGCAAAGTATTATAGTAGATGTAAAAAAAATATATACGTGAATGCATGTGGAATCCTGTCGACGTGCTTCACGCGACAATTTCCGTCCTTCTCTGCCTTTTTTTCTTCTTTCCCTATGCGACGTGTTGACGAGAAAAAGAAAACAGCGACCATGTCAGAAAGCACGTTGTAGCTATACATAAAGGATGTTTGTACCCCTTACACCCTGGCAAAGTCGGGGGTAGTTAACGACACGCAAGTAAGATTTATACCCAAGACACCCTCAAGGCTACGTAGAGCTCGGAGATCGTGACGCTCTTTCTCATTTCTTTTTCTTTCGGGCTCGAGACTGGCGTTGAGATTTTTATAGGCTGTGCTCTCCGCCCAGCTTCTCACACACAATTTTCTTTCTAACTTTCTAACGCACACGCCACAAAGCAACAAACCGAAATGTTCGCGAGTTGAAAAAATGAAAAAAAAGAGAAAAATATACGATGTTTTGGAGAAATCCGACCTCTGGAGCGTGACGAAACTTTCCTCTAGCTCCATCATTTCACTCTTCGGATGCTGTTACGAAAAGTTCATAATTGCATCTGTATTAACGGTTGATGAAGTTATAATTAAAATTGTAGGAAAAACTTATGATAGGATTAATCATTGTCGGGTTTCTTCTGCTTTTTTTTTGTTCGGATTGAAATTTATTGCAGTTTTCAAGCTGTCTATAGGAGACCTTGGCTAATGCGTGGGAAAAGTCGTCTCGGTTGGTCTATAAAATCGATCTCCGATTTATCGAAAGTTCGGAGAGTGCTCTGAAATTTCCTCTGGCTATTCTTCCACTTCGTCTTCTGTCGTTCTCTTTTCTCCATCTGGAAAATACTCATCGCGGGCCTCTACAAAGTTTTGTGTGATCTATATGTATATCTATACGTCTTATAATGCGTCCATATACAAGGTGTCCGAAAGTTACGTGAGAAATTTGCAGAGTAGGTGGGTGCCAGAATTCTAAAACGAAAAGTCCTCAGCTGTTTGTCTATCCGACGCGGGGTTGATGAGATATTAATTAATTAGTTGTAATGAGGCTCTCGCCACATGCAGCTGAAGCGCTGCTTAGGGTGCACCCTGCCCGTCTAGTGACACCGGGTGAGCTAGAACGCGCTTTCTAACAGCTGAATTTAGGAGGTTATACTTACTCGCCGCCCATTTAGTCTTATACGCGCTCTGATTTCGTTCCGCTATCTGATAAATATCTTATCAACGGTGCACCGGAGAGAAAAATGGCTGAGGACTTTTCTCTTCGGAATCGCTCGATCTATTGAGCCTAGTAAATAATAAGTGTGACTTTTGGGACACTCTTTATATTGAAATCAGCACTTTTCGTTGGTAAAGTTCTCAATCGAGGTTTCTTTTATGTGTATATATATAGAGAAAATATTGAACCTGATATGCACGATATTTGAAACTCGATGATCGACGATGGGAAGTGACTGGCAGCATTAAGTTTAATTCTACTCGTCACTATGAACTTTGCCTGAGGGCCACTTAGTGCAGGAGGGAGTCACTACAAGTACGTCCTAAATTTTCTTGATGTACGAACTGATAGTATCTCGGATGCTGGTTGGCTGGGCCTCTACTCCAGTAATATATTATTTTTCGACTTCAAAGAACAAGTTGCGAGGCTTGTCGCTAAAGTAAGTAACAGTAAGTTCGGAGACAATATCTATTAACAGTGAGCATTGAGTTTTGAGATGGTTTGTAATATTGATTCGACATTTGAAAACAATTGGGAGTTAATTGATTTGCGTTTATTATAGTGTCCTCAGTCATAAAAATGATGTTTTTGGTACGAATTTGACAGAAATAACGTTGTTGGTATTAAAGACGTCAAAATTGCCCTATCAAAATTGATAAAATGAGAATAAAGGTGGAAAAATATGATTGATCATTCTTTCATCGGATTAAATATGAATTCTATTCGCGTTTAATTGATGCAGTTTTGACTTCATTTTTCGTCGTTATTTTCTCTTCCTCTTCCCCTCTCATTTCGATCGATACCGACACGACAGGTACATATATTTGTGCAAACAACGCGATCGTAAATTCTCTGCCATACTCCCACGTAACCAATACTACCTCCGATAAATTAAATCGCCTTTGAAATTAATCGTGACAGTGATAAATCTAGGCTCGAGCTATGGGCGAGCGAAAGTTGTCTTCTCCACTCTGTGCTTTCGTGAAAACGTGCTTGGATTCTTCGATAAATCGAATTTTTTAATACCTACTCTTTTTTTCAGTCTCACCTAAATTTTTCCTTCAAATAACTTTTCACTTGACCTTTGAATCATAATTGAAAAAAATTGTTAAATTTGGAGCTAAACGTTTTATTTATTTAACAGCAGACTTTTATTTTAGTTTTTTACTTTTTTTTTTAATTTTATTCAAATGTAAAATTTTGTACATTAATGGAAAATAATATTTCGGAAAAAATGTTCTCATTTTGAATATAAACTTTTTTGTTTCCTTCTTTTGCCATCATTCCAAAGGAAGTTTTACATTTTTTCATCCAGACAGTAAAATAAAAAAAATGAAAATTCATTATGCCTGTGATGACTGTTGAGTTACCAATTCACAAAACCTCAGCACCCAAAGAGGTGAAGAATATCTAGTTGAATTATGTCAAGGGGTTGAAGCAACCGTAGCATGCAAGGGATGAATAGCATTTCGCAAACTATCTCTTAGCGGAGATGGTCGAAACACTGCACATTACGCTTATTTTCTAGTAAACGCTCCTTGTAATTAATCCCAGCTAGGAACAAAGTTTTCTTGCTCGGCCAATTGAATTACGCCATTTGGAGTTGTGCTCCGGTTGTTGATGAATTTAAAGTATTTATAGCTACTTTTACGAGTCCGAGAAACCTCACAAAATATTTATACAGAAAATTTTATTGTAATAATACAGTCGAAGCAATTCTGAAGAGACCTTAAGAAAATGTTTGTGAATTAAACAAATTATTTTCTCTACAAAAAACAAAATCAAAATTAAATCCGTCAAAGAAATTTTTATGATGATTAATTAATTTAATTCATAAGAGTAAATTAAATTAAAAAACATAAATATAACAATAAAGTAGCAATCGATTTATAGACAACACTAAATTAATTAAACTCCTAATACATAATTATGTGCATTATAATATTTTTAAGTTTAATATTAACGTTAAGCAGACTAAGAAGCTACAAAAAGGCGAGAAAAATTGAAGAGTACGAGGTAATATCATTGCGGAAGTGAGAGGTGTGCCGTTGAATTAAGTGAATTCCCGAATATCGTGAGAGACTGACGAGCTTTAATTTTGTTAATGGACTTTTCGACAGTACGAGAGAAGCGTGGCGCCTCACGCTGAAAATCGTCGAGTTCTTGTATATGAAAGAACAGGGTGGCGAGTGGGAGGGGGGCAGGAAAGCGGTTGAGTGAAGGAGAGACGAGGATGACGACGCCTTCGGAGTCCAAGGGGTTTTAGCTGGATTAAAGCGACGGTTAGGGGCGACCTCGGTCGAACCCTTTGGACCACCTGGCACGCAAATAAGGATTAATTAAGCACAACGAGCTTTTCCTAAGACCTCGCTTTCGCTACTCCTCTGCCTTTAATTCGATATCCTTAACGGCCAAAAGCCTCGAGTTTTTCTCAAGACTTCAATTTTGTTATTAACTTGCGAACAATTTTCATTCCACTCGTTACACTCGTTTTTTTCACAAGTTTAATCCCATGTAATCATTTGTCCAACTTTGCAAGCTAAAGGCTAATTGAGGTGAAAATGGAGTAAAGAAAAAAAGCAATTGTACTTCATTCTGAATTCAAGTGCGGAGGGCTTTCGCGATGAGATGAAAATTTGAGGCAGTTTGAATAATTTTTCTTTTTTCAGTAACAGTTTCCATGTCTCTTTATTTGATACTTTATATTTATAGAAAAAAAAATACATTCAATAATATTAAATGTTTCCACTGAAACTATTCCATCGAGTTTAAAAAGAAATAAAATAAATAATATGTTCAACGAATCAAATTTTTTATTCAAATCAGTACAATTTTGTTTGATAATTTTTTATTCGTTTTTTTGGTGAATAATAATAAATATAAAAGATTTTCGTGTCAACTAGATCGTCGAGACGAAAGCCAGTCGATGCTAAGACCTCTCGCACACTGGAGTTTCAGAGAAATAGAAAAGAAAAAACATACATATACAACACCGAAAAATATCTCAAGTCGATAGGTAAAAGGACTAGAAAGTATATCGAGGATTTGAGAAGGGAAAAACCAGAGATGTCGAAAGCACTCAGCCACTAGATGGATATCCGATTCGGGATTCCCGTGGGTCCATTTCACTCTAGAAACAACCAGAATTTTCTTCGATAATCGAGTGTATAAAATATGTATATATGTATAACATTATACACATATATATTATACACACGTATATATTATATACGTATATATATATACATACGCTTTTTACTACGATATTTATACAATCATTTCCCTCCTTTTGTTCAATAGTTTAATTATCATTTTTCGATTATCGATCGGTAGTCTTTCGTGTGTTGCCCTAGTGACTTCTGCCAAAATTTCTCCGCAACAATAACTTAACCTACATATTTGAATGAAAAATATTCCTTTTTAAAAATTTCTGTGTACAATGATATCCTAGTTAATAATATCCCATACATTATACTTCATTACGACATAGTTTTATGTTAATATGTTTATTTTACAGGGATATTCCAACCACATTATGTAAATATATGTTATATTCAATCATTCAATTATATGGTACTGTTCGATGATGTTTATGGCCTGATATGATGATGTACAATGTGAGATGGATTCTTTAAGAGATGTTGTGCAATTTTGGATCATTTTCGTTCGGAAAATTGTTCTCAGTAGAAATCTTTTCTCTGTGATATTTGTGTGCTTGTTTCTTTTTCACGGATTAAACGTTTCGTTTGACTAGACAGTCGTATACAGGACAAGAAATATTGAAATATCAACGATTTGAAAACGTAAATAGTATTTGCTTTTCTATAATTATTTCGCTTAATGATGTCAAGTTTGGACAATGCACACACAATGCTTGTCCACAATTTTCATGTGGTTTACCATTCCTTTGATTCTCTCTTTTATATATATAGATCCGTTGAAACAATAAAAAGAATAAAAAAATGTAGAGCCACAGTGTGAGAAAAGGGAAAAAACCGTGCCTCTCGTTTTTAATTTCCTGCTTCTCCAATTCTGGAGGATTTTTCTCACCGCCACATGGCCACGAACACAGCGGGGTGATTTTTTTCTCCTCGTGCAATTTTGCTTTTCGCCGGTTTTTTTTTTTTTTTTCATCCTTTTTTGTCGACATATCTCGGGGTCCGACTTGATAGGGTCGCGTGAAAAATTCAAAGCGTTTCTCATCGTTGCAACAGAGCTGAAAATCTAAGAAGGTTGACGGAGATGAAACGAGTGTGGCGAGGAGAAAAAACAAAGGAGAGACAAGGAACAAGGGGAAAGACGAAGGTGTCGTCTTTGCATCCAGTTTTCGAGCAAGAGAAACAAGTACAATAGCAAAAAAATAATAAAAATAAAAAAGCAGAATATAAAATAAAGAGAAAATATGGAAATGTCATAAAGAAAAAGAAAAGAGAGCGAGAGATAAAATTACAAAGAAAAAATAAGAAAATTCTAGATAAAGAACTAAAAGAAAGACGAAGGAGGCTAAAAAGAGCGAAAGAGGGAAAATGTTAGGAAAAGTCAAAGGAGAAAGGCAATCGAGAAACCGCCGGAAAGATTTCTGGGTGAAAGGAATAGGAGTTCCGGTGTCCTTAAAACAACCAAACGGCATGTCCACATCTTTTGTTCCTTTCTTGCTCTTTTTCTTCTCTTTTCGTCCTTGACGCTCTATGTATAAGTATTTCCTGTTTATGTATATATGTATATAAAAGGTAAACTCGTACGATTATACGACGAGTGGTTCGTTAATTTCCTCATATACTTTCCTCTCTTTTTCTCCATTTCATGCTCCCTCTCTCTCTCTCTCTCTCTCTTCGCTTTTTCGTTATTTTACTTCTTCTCTTTCGAGTTTGTCTTCGAACCTCATTTTCTCGTTCGCAAGAACACATCTCACTGTTTTAGCTACGTAGTAAGGGAGAGAAAGAGAGAGAAAGAGATACAGAGAGAGCAGGGGTAAAGGTGGAAGTTGCGAACAAAACTCTCACCCCCCTGGCTAGTAATTAACGAAGCTCTCTCGCTGGCTCTCTCTTTCCTCTTAGTTGAGAGCTCTGACCTGACAGAACAACCCTTCTTTTCCATCTCACACTACCACACTCTTTACTGTTATATCCTGAAGAACCCGTCCGTATGTTCCTCGAACTCTTTGCTTTTTGCCGTAAGGGATCTACCATTTTGTTAAGTAGTGCGATTCGAACTTTCCCGAGAAAAGAGAGAAATTGAGACTCACGAGTAGATATATCTCTCGGTGTAATGTACACCAGGATCAGGGCGGGGTAATATGAGACAAATGTGCAAAAATAAATTTTTCGATTTATTTTCGAAATAACTTCTCTATAATTTATTATATGTTTAGCCTTTCGAATCTATTTTCCCGAACGTAAACTCGTCAACAAGGTCGAAACAACCCAATTTTCTCTTTAACATAAAATATTCCTTGAATGGGATAAAAATATCTTATCCTGCACCATTCTCTTCGTTTTTTAATAACGAAGAAAATGGTCTATGAATAAATCATATTTAGAAAAGATTTCATGATTAAAACTCTAGGCAACGAAAAAAAGTTTGGAAAAAATGAAGTTTTTCACTTTCACATATTTGGGGTCGAAGATTTTTTTTGCTGGTGTATTATGAAACATCTCGGCCACGCCAATAATCATTACTCTACGGAAAGATCGATTTTAAAACTGTGAGGCTTTAGATTCGCATCCAATGACCTTTTGACCTCGTCCAGACAATCGTTCGTAGATAGGAAAATGATGTCTCATTATTTATCAAATATCCGATATTCATCGACTGATAGAGCTTATTATAAATGACTCACCTGCGCCGCCACCATCCCTTCTTTTAGACGCCGCAGATCCGTATGGCTCCAGGCACTCCGGGACCACGGATGGGTCTCTCGCAAATCGTCAAACCTGAACTCTCGCAATTGATTCTTCAGGAACTTTCGTATGTTCCACGGTAGATCGTTGTGACTGAAAAATTACAAGGGCAACAACAAAAAAATCAATTACTCGTATTTTTCCGCATAAATATCTTCGCAACCGTTTTTTTTTAATTTTTATTTAAAAGCATTTTTTAACGAAATTTTCCAATTTTTCTTTTTTTTTTTTCAATATCTTGATTTTTTAAATTACATTTAATTTAATCATTTTCCAAAATGAAGAACATAAAATCATTCGATAATTATTTTATGTTTCCATTAGCAATTTAATTTTCTCTCCCCTTTTCCTTCAAAAATGTGCACATGATCAAAAATAATTAGAAATTATTTTTAGCTGACACAGGAAAAATGAGCCTGATGGAAATTCTGTCGTCCACCAGAATTTTCGCGCTGACGGGAATTACCGGAATGAAAGGTAATCCTTCGCGTGTCACCAGAAGTTATTGCTAATTATTTTTTTCCCGACTACCATATTTTTAACAGCAGGATATACTGGAAATTTAATGCAAACTGTAAACGTAACATTGGACGTAAAAAATAATTTATATATATTTTTAAATACCTTGAATATTTAGTGACGGGAAATTTTTTTAATAATTAAAAATAGGTCGTAAAAGATGTATTTCAAAAACCATTATTATGAAATTTTAACAACACGGAAAAATACCGAATAATTATATTGTGTGAACATTTTTTTACAACGTTGAAAATTGTCTATATTTTTCGCTTTTTCTAAAGCGAACTTGAATTTTTATTTTCAAACACCTTTAATATGCTTCATATTTTTGCTATAAGATAAAAATAAAGGCAAAAACAATAGAAAGGAGAGAAAAATCTCATGAGAAGAATAGCCGGCGTCTTCATGAAACTCGTTTGCCGAAAAACAAGGAAGAAATTAAGACACAGAAATTTACAACCCTGTTCCAATTCCCCAAGGGCTCGTACTCGAAACTCAGAGGAAAAGCTTTTTACCCCTTGACGATGTTGGGACCACGCTTAAATTTGCCTCATAAAAATTACAAGTTTGTCGCTCTCGTGGCTGGATTTTGCGGTTATCCTCGGGATTTAGTCCTCTAAACTATCCTCTTCCTTCGTACAATATATAGTAAGTACCTGCACCTATATATCATGAGAAAGTTTTCGTAACACGCTATAGCCAAATGTAGTAGAGTATTATATCCAAAGAGACGACTGACGACCAAAAAGGTAGATCCCTCGTAAGTTCAAAACATTACTTGGTTAATATATCAAAAAAGAAATAATTTAAAGCGATTTATATCATAAACAAATCTTCAACTTCATTATAATCATTAATTATTTATTATAAAACCTCAAGTGGAAGTAATTGTTTACAATAATAATTAATATTGAATTTAAGAATGTACGAAACTCTTCTCAAAATGAAAATATTCAGCTGAAATTTATTGTTGTTGTTTAAAATTAATATTGAAGAGAACGGGCCCGGCTTACCGCGGGGCGATAGAATAGACGGTGAGGGAGGGGATGAGCGACACAACCGGGACTTCTCGGAACGTCGCGGTAAACACGGAATTACCGCGTTGTCGCGGGAGGGGGTCTGTTGATAAGGGCAGTGATAACTGAACGCTCAGTGAAAGCGAACGCTCGACGTGTGATCCGCAATTTGGCATTCTGTTCTATACTACACTCGATAAAATAAGAAATTTTTCATTCCTAAACTATTCAGTTCATTGAGATTTTGCTGTGCATTTATTCTACACTTACAGTATCGTCTGACTCGTTTCGATGTTATTGGTTTTTCTATTTTTCATGTGTTTTTATAGTGATTGAAATGTTATGAAATAAATGCGTGCAAAATATAAACATAAAAGAGTGAAAAAATTTCGAAAAGAATACATAGTCCCAAGAAAAATACAAAAAAAACCAAAAAATACAGAAAAAAAACTATAGTTGCAAAATCATTGTGACGTTTTCGAGAAAAGAGAATAAAGAAGAAGCGATCGTGGAAATATTAGTTTTATATCATATGCACCTGGTGACATTGCACTGCACACTGAATACAAGACACGGCTACATAAATATAGTATCTCGTAGTACGTGAGTATATATTTTTAAATAGTTTGAATTTGTGTTTGTAGTAGTATGGGACGTTGTGATATCTTAAGGTGGCACCCTCGTCAAAGCGTTTTTTTTCTTCATAATTATTTTAAATTTTGACGGCCCATTCGGGGGACTATTTTGAGATTACGCGTAAAATTTTAAAAGGATTGACAGTCCCGTATACGAGATTTTGGAAATGAAAGCTTTGCACGCGTTATTGTGGGAATGGCCTCAAATCTCTTCTGCACATTACTTCTTGTTTTTTTTCCCGTCATTACAGATGTTTATGGGAAAATTTCTTATTTCGTTTGAAATGTCTGTCAAATTGATTGATTTTATTTGAGATTTGTTATTCAATGAAGAAAAATCAGGGTATAGAGTTTTTGCGGTGAAATAATCATCGAACAGTGGCAAGGCACACATAAATCCACGAACATGTTTCTTTTTTCTTTATTCAGGATTTTTTGTGAAGTTTCGATCCATGAAGTTATATTTGGTTCCTGCGGGTTATTAGAATTTCTTCGGGTGCTAAAGTTTGCTAGAGCAATCAAAAGGGAAAGAGGATGAAAGATGAAAGTGAGGAGGCCCGAGATTCGGAAGAAAAGGTTGCAAGTTTTCTTTACTTTTCTCTTTTTTTCCTTAACCGCCCAATATTTTCTGACATCCATACAAATATACATAAGAATATTTGGTATGCACTAAAACCGGAAACTCTTCATGTGGCTCTTACAAGAAAGTAGAAAACGTGTGCATTTCCCTCGGGCTGTACAACTGCAATTCCTTTTTCTTTTCATCCCTACCATCTCATATATATTTCTTTTACAGTCCAGCCACTTTTCTCAAACACGAGAAAACATACTTGCAAAACTTCCCCTTTATTTTCCTTCTTCTCCTTTTTCTTCTCACCCATCCAACTCTATTTTTACACCGAATCTTGGAAAAAATAAAAAACAGAGAAACCTCCAACTTCAAATCCTTTAGGTTGCACCCTTAAATTTGTACAATCGATACCACCCGTCCCCCTCTCCTTAAAAAACACGTTCGATGATCCGTTCGTGAAAAATTTCTGGCACATATGCAACTCCTGAAAAGCTTTTGCAAGCTGGAGGAGAATTTTGACCTAAACTTTGTCTCTCTGTTTTCGAGAATCGAGCGAGAAAAGTTTGGCGGTTTGTGCGAACGCGAAAGACCGCAAAATGCTCTCTGACAACGGATACAGACACTTCCCTTCCTGCAAGTTTTCGTTCATTCTCAGCGAGTTTACGATGTTTTGTTTCTAAATTGTAACGAAAAGTGATAGGTCGACATTTGTGGTACCTGCGATGTTATTTTGGGTCAACAATGAGGAAAAAATTGTGTAAATGAGAAAATATTAAAAGTTGTTGACAAATTGGTTACAAAAATCTAGGAGGATCGTTCCACTTTCATTCCAATGTAAATTAATAATTTTCCATCCACTTCAACCAACATGGAATGATATTGTATTTAATTTAATACGGTTTTATTTTTGCAGAATGAAAACTATTTTGTAATAAACATCAAAAATTTTGTTTTTCTCTACAGACATTAACTTCTGATGTTACAGTTGTTGAAGGAAGATTCCTACACGCAAAACAATGATTAAATATCTGAAGTTGTGTCTCAACGGTCATGAGGCTATGTCTACAACTTTGTAGCGTGAGACGTACTAGCAAAGTTGTTTCTAAACTCGAATTACCACAAGGTACGAAGTACCGATGAAGAACCGATGAAGTACAGTGTACAATTTCGAAATATTTATTGCTTTTTTACAAAAGGGCGTGAAACTTAACTCGAGCACTCTGAACAATTTCGAATAATTTCAGGTTGTTTATAATCGTGTGACATTCCAAGGCATGACATTGCACTTTTGACATTTTTTTTACATAACCTCTGAACCCTTTTTAGTGCTTCATTCGACTTTGCAACATTATACTGTTTCGAATAGTCAAGAGGGTTTGAAATACTTTTCATAATCAATGCAGCAGTGTCAGGGAACATTGTAGACTTGATAATTTAACAAACAGTATCATGACAACTTTTTAGTAAAAAAACTAAAGCATACTTTTCGATTTTCCTGTATATTCACTCATTAAAAAAGTGGCATTTGAATAAAATGAGGATATAGTTTGAAGGTGTTTTCATTCCTGGAAAAATAAAAATTTCTCTCTATCTTGAATTTGGATTAAAGTTATTTTTGTAATTTATGATTCATATATAACACTCAATTAAGGCATATGAGAATTTTTTATATCGCTGAGCATCCTTTAGGTTTTTTTGTAGTTCTTTTGAGTGCCACTCGAAGTCAAGGAGCTTTGATGATCTCTTGTGCCAGACGGTAATTTTCGTTCGTAATACATTTAATATTTGGTACGAACGAGTGGACAAGTCATTTGGGAAATGAAACATGCATTTATGAATATTACACAATGAGAATTGCAACAGGAGTGCAACATATTCAGTGCTAATTTCGTTGCTCCAATTCAAATAATATTCGAGAGATATTTTATGTGTATATATGTACAAATGTCAACGCCCAGCTCCGTTCGACCCCTTCGTATAAACTTGCACACCACGTTTTCCTTGTTCTAGACGTACCCACTCTACTCGGTCGTTTCTTGTCTTCTTGAGAACTATACTTATATATACATAAAAATACTATAGATATGTATGCATATATATACATTTGACCCTTATGCCTACCTCCAGGAACAAGTGCAGGGGTTTCTTGAATTCTGATACCATTTTCTCATGGTATTCACACAGTACAAGGAATACTTTCTTCCCTATTCTAAACACGATTTTATTAATATGTTTTTTTGAATATTTATTACAAAATCATCATATTTTTATATTTATTTGAACAGCAAATGAAAATATTTTATGAATCAAATTTTCATATTATGCGAAAATGGTTGTTTAAATATTTTAAGGTAACTTTTGTAGTGTCAAATGTGTACTACATTTTCATAACGTTTTTATGCCCAGTTCAATCAACTGAATGAACGTAGTGGAAGTAAATTTGTATGGCAGTGT
This sequence comes from Campoletis raptor, assembly GCA_948107755.1. Lineage (NCBI taxonomy): Eukaryota > Metazoa > Arthropoda > Insecta > Hymenoptera > Ichneumonidae > Campoletis > Campoletis raptor. The sequence continues at coordinate 32,480,164 of OX403622.1, read as the reverse complement.
GTCAATTCATCTTAGAGCAATATTGCTAACGTATTTTTTCACCGATTCTAAGGCATCGGGGCTTGTTTTGTTTCTCAAGATATTATCTACTAATTCATCATGTACATTTTTTCTAAGCTTATGTGTTTGGAAATTATATTAATTCGTTAACGCGATTTTTTTTTACTAATTCAACAATTGACTACAAAAGGGTATCGATCAAGCTTAGAAAAAATCTACGTATTGAATTCATTCGGAATCTTTTATTGAACAAAATATTGTTGAACTTTGAAAAATCTCCATGAACATGCGCTATCACAGAAATTTGCATTTGGCAGGTTAGATTTTTTTTCACTTATTTTCACCTAATTATCTCGTATTAAATATTCATCTATGCTACGTTCAAATAGTGCATTAAACTTGACATAAGGCAATTGTGGAGTGAGTGCACTCATTTGTCTACAATATGCAGTACAGTAGTTACTTTAACTCAAAAATTCTGTATTTATTGCTTCGCATGTTACATCAAACGAATGATTAATTTATGTTCAGAATAAAACGACAATCTTGGTCAAAATATGATTTAAAAAAATCTTGGAATACAGTTAGCAAAGTGCTTTCAACATGCTCATTCGTTTGTAGCACTTTTACCCGGCCTTACAAAGTGATTTAATGTGCTTGATACAACTTTAAAAATATATCTTGTCGCACAGTTTTTGACAGACGGTAATTTAATGAGAAAATACTTACGGGACACGAATGTCTGACTAATAATCGCTATTCCTAGTAGTTAGAGCTCGTATAATTCGAGACAGTTAAAAACGCGATTTCCTGCTACTTCCTGGTTGGTTCCCAACTGGTTCTATATTATTCCCACTTCCATGTACTTTTATCGGATAGTTTATATATGTTGATATCTCCATGTATATAAACATCGTACAATTTTCACTGCTTTAGATTAGTCATAAACGAGTGAGGATGGACAGCATAAAATACACATATTATATTTTATGCAAGACGAGTATGTATTTGTACTTCCTGTTTTCTGCAATATAATACGTAGTGCGAACAGCTCCGGGTTTCTGGAAATGTTCTATTAAAACACTATCACCTATCCATCCTGTACATTACGAATTATGTGTACACACACATACGTATATATTTACTTCTGCAAACAATACGTGAATTAACTTTGCAATCAAACTTCCTGGAAACGTCCTTCGTCCCAATATGCATGCTCATATACGATTATTCAAACATAGAGTTTTACATTTACGTTTATAAAATATCCTCTTAATATTTAGTGTTTTCTATCACGTCATATTTTTCCCTATTTATGACACTATTTTTGGTTAGAGAATACGTGGAATGAATAAACGTTGCATTAACGATGTTTTATTCAGAAGCTCGTTACAATTGGGCGAAACAAGAAATAAAACAATGTTTACAAAGCACAAAAGCGTTGAGAGAATAAGTAGCTTTTTATTTTCGTTTTGAATTGTTTGACGTCAAGACTGGACATGATTTTTCTTCATTTTCCATTTCGTTATATACAGTAAATTTGAAAGATCGGTGGTGGAACCTTTTTTTGGTCCACGTGTGCTTTTTTTCTATTAAAACATTTCGTAACCATACATTTATCGAAAAAACTTGAATTTTAATGATAAATGAATGAACAAATACATTGATAAACGTTTTTTTTTAAATAAAATAGAAGAAGCTAATAACGTTTCACGTACGTCTACCTGTATGTGATTTGCTCTAATGAAAACTTTACGAAAACTCGAAAAATATTGAAAATCCACTAGAGTTCTTGTATTTCAATCTGTTGTTGATATTTTATTGCTATTAAACATATACAATGAATAATATAAACGCAAATATGTATTTATATGGAAAGGACCGTTTTGTCGTCCCGATAGCCGATTTATACTACTGTGTGCACTCGGTCTGCTCTCGTAGCTCGTAGTTGGGTCTCACTACTGCCGAATGCCACTTCGCCTTTCTATTGTTCACGATGGATAAAGGCTCGCTTTTATACATACACACACACAAACATTTATGTAAACACATATATGTATATGTATATATTCGAACAATGCACGAAGGTATGATTACCTCGTAGTCTCGCTTGCAGCCGCGGTTTTACATCACAAAATTTCTCCTCTCTGGGCTTGAAATATATTGCCATTCCTATAATAATGTAATGCGAAATGTTACCTCTTCTATACAATTATTTCCTAGTCTCCTTCGAACCTAACGAAATTTTATTCCAAATTAGTATCTTTAACGTAGTAATAACGAATTATGAGATAAATTTATAATTAGTGGTAATTAATATATAGTATGTTTTTGAAAAATTCATTTTTTGAAGAAAAGCATTTTGCATGAAAAAATCATTTTAATTTCTGGTTCTGTTACGACTGCTCATAACATCGATACGGATTAAGGTAGTAGTCTTTCCAAAGCTTTTTTCTACAGGTTTTTTTTTTTTCTATTCCGAGGACACATTCAGGGTCCTGTTAAATTTTAAAAGTGTCCATCTTTCTGTATTCGAGATATATTGACAATTGAACATTGCATTGTTTTACACACATTCTTATGGGAAGCAGTAGAAAAATGTACATTTTACGAAATAACTTTGAAACATTTATACGTTTTTTTTCTTCTCAATTACGGAACAACACATAACGAAGTTTGTCTACAAAAATCAAGAACTTTGTACGTTTAGTTTGGGGGATACAGCGATATGAGGAAAAACTCCTCGAACTTTGAACTTTATATTAGACATTTTTCTGGAAAGTTTACATGTGTTTACATTCCTACGAGAGATCAGAAGTGACATTATTATATTGTTCAGCAAGTTATATCCATGTTTTCAAAAATTAAGCTGCAGCAAGCATAGTTTGGGTTTTTTTTTCGAGTGCATAGAATTTTCAAAACTTTTATGACTTAAATTTATGTATTTCCAACTATCAGTATTTGATTGAAGATTTGAATGAAACCATTTGAAAATTTTTAGGATCTGTGTTTTGCAGGACTACTTTACATGGTCGAAAATTTTCGCTGTAAGTTTTGACGTGGAAACTTATGAAGGGCTTAAAGTAGAAAGGATGAAAAAGGAAGTTGAAAGGGTGGGGTTATAATTGCTAAAGGACGATAAGGCGGTCGGTCGCACGATATGCATATGAATGGAATATTTTGTTTGCTGGGTGTGCCTTTCATTCTACAGGGTGAGTTAAAAAAATTTGAAATGTTTTCGACTTTTTTTAGGCTTATTGCAAAAGTATTAACGAAGTTTTTTGCCTTGACATGAATTAGTTTTGAACTTGAAAATTCTTTTCATTCACTACTGTTTTTTTTTTTTTTTTCAAAGCTGTAATTGATCAGTATTGTACTGAATTTTTTAATGAAAAAAAAAAAAACAAACTTTTTGAGAATCAATAATTAAATTCAATTGTCACAAAATATTTGTTGTTCCTTACAACAATTCTGAATCGTATCCAAAAGTTATAGAGGTATGAACTTTTGGTGGACGTGACTTATTCTAAATCACCCTGTATGTGAATGTATATGGACAAAGGCGTCACCGCGAAAATGCAAATTTGACTTCCGGTGTGCAAGATCGCCGGGTATTCGTGGGTCTACGTACTGTGCTTCTTCATCCTCAGCTTCTCCTGCTCCCATTAGGTAGTTTGAAGTTATGAAACGAAGCCAGAATTTTGGCATATCGTGTGTTCGTTTAAACCCTCACTTTTACAGCCTCGATTGGCCGCAGTTAACCCCGAAAATCATATTTAGTCAACATGAGATATTACCCGGAGGTTTAAGTGGCCAGGGAAGCGTGCAAGTATCCATCCCTCGAAAAGAGGGTGAAATAAGGGTAGAAAGAATTTTATTATCGCAGTACAAGAGACGAGGGCTGGTACGGTTTGGTATTACGTGGCGGATCGTGGTTTCCTACAGTTGCTCTTTTCTCGGCGACTCCAAAACCGATTAAATCTCCTGTGGTTTCTCGAAAAATGAAATACCCCATGGGCCACTTCTTCAGGGTAGTTAAGACCCCCAGGGCAAAAGTAACACGACTCTAGAAACAACCCCCATAAGAGTAGTTTTTTTTTACCCATGTATATGAGGTGTGAAGATAAAAATACCCAAGGGTTGTTTTCTCTCAACCCCCTCACGTACCGTTCGATTTTCCATTCACTGCGAATCAATCATTTACAACATGTAAAATACATTTTGAACGCGTTTCTCTTGGAGTAAACCATTTTATCCCAAACCTTGAATAAAAATAGGCTCATTTTTGACACACGTATTCGACCACTAATGTATACGTGATTTTCACGCTATTTATAAATTTTGAATATTTTTTCATCATCTATCAATAAGACTTCCAGATTTAATACCTTTGTAGTTACATTTAGGCCTTTTCAAAACTGCATTTTATTTTCTAATGTGTCTTTACGTTTAAAAAATAATTGAAATATAATAAAGAGCTGGCACATCAAAGTCTGCTTGCGAAGAGAGACGTTCTCCACAATCCACGAGCCAACTACGATCTCCACTGTCTCCGAGATCCAATAACACGAGATTCATCGTCTTGTTTCTCTTATATAATTTCTTTTCCTCACGTCGCAAAGCATACAGTCCGTAGTTCGATTTCACAGAAAAGTTTCTGAAGAAGAAAGCAATGAAATGATCCTTGCAACTCATTCTAGAAATAAAAAGGGAAAAACTTTTTCGTTCAAAGTTTCGGATATGTGAAGTTTCTTCGATTATTTACTCTCACAATTGTTCTCAAATGCCAATTTCGCATGAGATGTGTTGTTAAAGACCTGCCAAAAGTTCATTGAAGTATTTAATTTAGCTTTAACTCTGTGGTTCCTTGAAGTTACTGTTAAAATATAATTACATGAGCAAAAAATAAAATATTTTCAACTTCATGGAAAAATACTTAGAATTATTTTCATGAAATTATTCAGAATTTCGAAAAAGGAACTCACACTTGACATGGTTGAAATAATAACGATAATTGTTAAAAAATGAAAAATTTCCTACATTCTCTTCATCGAAACTCTTTAAATGATCTAACATTATCCAGAAAGATCGTAACAAAAGAAAGGTTGAAGAAATCAATCAATTAATATTGAAAAAAAAACATCATTCCATGTTGTTAAGCCCATTGTTTATTCGAATGAGCTCGAGAGTTTCAGTTCTATGTTTCACCACCAACCGTACGGACACCCTGTATATATATATGTACATATATATATATATACATACCACATATTGTATATAAAGCCGTGAGAATAGAATTACAGTCGGCAGGACTACTCGGAAAGTAAGCAGCTGAGAGTTAGAGGAGATGTAGCGGAAGCTCGGAAAACGTAGCGCATTAACTATACCACGAAGTTTCGGATCCCTCACAGTCATTGACGTTGAGAGTGGTAGAAGTGCCGTATTACACAGTGTATGGGAAATAATCCTTGGAGACTTTGACAACATCTATAGAAAGCATCTTCGTCGTAGACGAAAGCCTAGAATGTTGGGTTACGTTAAATTAAGCCCTTATAACTAAATCTACGTATTTATCTGAAGTAAATGGTCGAGCTTTTGCTCTCTATAGATATATATATATCTATATAGATAGCAGATTGAAAAAGTAGCACTAGAGATTCATAGGAGCTGACAGCTCCTAGAAAGATCTCGAAGAAAAACACCTTAATGGTGCTTCCTCAGTCAACTGGCTGTTCAAAATATAATAAATTCATGAAATTATTTATAAAAAACGGATAGATGGTGAAGTTTTAAATGGGAAAGTTTACAGTCATTTTTATCCACCTATCAGATCTGTTATTAATTCATCAATATTTAAACAACGATGCGACGGGGAGTAAAATTATTCAGAACTTATCTTTTTAGAATTCTGCGATCTATGGGTTTCAAAAACATTCCAAAATCACTTTTGGGACACCCTGAACCTCCGTATGTCTACAACATTCAAGTGGCAAAAGCTCGACAGTTTACTTTATCGTACATTTGCACCGAGGAGAATCTCCAATTTCATTTCGTCGACGTCTTCATCGTCTAGCCTTCGTTTCAAGCTTCTCTTGACTCTTGCTCATCAAGAGCAGTTGGAAATTATTCCGTCGATCCAGCTACTACTTATCGCTTTGACTCGTACACGACCTTACCGGGGCTTCTTGATCGCTATGATTCAAGCAGTCGTAGCAGATAACACGAAGGCAAGACGTACAGAAGATAGAAGGTCAAAGAGCGATTTCTCTGGACTTGACTAGAAACCTCATCCTGGACGTTACCCTCTATAGAGGTCTCCGGTATTAATGCAGATGTAAATTTACGACTGCCATAGTTCAACCTCGTCGAGGGTCGTACATAATTTCTTTTTTATACCTCATGAAGAGAAGATTTTCATTTTATTGGGAATATAAAAATTGATGGAGCACATCGTAAAAGGTGGGATTTTCATATTTCATGAAAAAAAGATACTTAAGATATAACGATCGTTCAAACATTATTGTTCGTTGAATTTATCTTTAGGTTATTTCTTAATTCTTGGAACGTTTAAACAAAAAAATAATAATTACTCTTTACATTAAAAACCACAAGTTTCAAAAAAGCCACAAAAACCGATTGTTTCAGTGGAAATTCAAATTTTCGAAATTCCTTCTTCTTCGTAGATTTCAACTTTGTCTGAGAGTAGGAACTAGTTGAAAAATTATACAATCCTTCATTTTGAATAAAAGTATTAAGAATTTTTATAAATTTTCAATAAAGACAAAAAAATTAATTGGATTAATTTTTAGAAAATGGGTTGAAATAGAATTCAATGTTTAGATTATTATATGGTTTCTCATTGAACATTATATGTGTATCAAGTATGGGTTATGATAGTGATCAAGATTCCAATCTTCTTTGTTACGAGGAAAAGCGGATGGGATACGACTAAGAAGGTTTGATGGTAAGATCAAAAGATAAGGATCGGTATTAGCTGCTAGAGGGAGAATACAACCGTTCAAAGTGTGTTTGACCGAGTATATATCGGTCAAAGTATCCGGAGATTAGTACCTTGGAGATCGATGGGTAAAAGGGAAAGATAGAGGAACAAATATGTATATATATAGTTTAAATACAGAGTGTTCAATTCCAATCAGTTCAGGGAAATATCTGAAGATAAGCCAGTATAGAAAAAAATATATATTCAGGAATGAAACAACCCCAGCGCCATTTTCAGGGAATATTGAACAAGTTACGCCCTCTTCTAAAATTTAAGAGTGAAATATGTTTGTCATTTCTTAAGCTATAGTTTCAATTTCCCATTCTACTTGAAATAATATAAATTTTTATGGCAACAAGAGTTATTTTTGTTTACTGCCATTTTTCTATCGAAAGTTGTCACTACTACTGGAGGACTTTTGTGGCATACATTTTGTTGCACGGTCTCTTTTTGCGGGACAATTTGTCATATACTGATTATAAAGGGGCATCCTGTAGAAGCACTGAGAGAGAAGCATACCTGACCACAAACATCCATATCTACCTGCAAACCGCAGCCAGATACGATCACGTTTTTCTATCATTAATTAAAAGCTCAACTAAGGGAGTGTTTGGTACTAATATGTCCATATCGGATACAGATCCATTCTCCAGATTGGTGTTGGCAAACATGCCGAGGAAATTCAATTAGTTTTATTAACCAAGCGAATAATAAAAAGGAGAATAACAAGAAAACAACGTGGAACCTTTTGGGACTTTTAGACTCTATTTTTTGAATTTATTAATTTCAACTTCGACGAAACATAAAAACCGGTCATTAGAGTTCGGAGATAACTAATGAGTTATTAACTCATCAGAATTATTCAGTCGTCAATAAAGTTGTAACGGAAGGCAAATTGAGCCGAAATTTTTAAAGGTGAAATACGTCAAATAAGAAACGTTTAATATTATTCTCGTTTTTTTTTTCTTGTGTATCTTTGCCACATTTCTTCATATAACTAATTTCTTTCAAATTTTTTTCCCCTTCAACTTAAAGAAAAAAAGAATGTTTCTTCTACTTTCACGTTTATCGTGCCACTGTTTTTCTCGTTTGATCAGAAAACTGGCTTTTTTCTTCGCTTCGCAGCCGTTCAACTTTAATACGTCGTGATTTTCTTCTTGTATTTTTGCTTCTTGTTCTTTTTTTTCTCCTCTCCTTAACGGATCTTGTACTGGCGAGGAGGTAAGCTTTTAACTTTTCCGACGAGTAAAACGTCTCGTATTAACCAGCTAAGGGAAGTTTTACACGTTTAATACCGAGATAGAGAACGAGCAGAACAGAGAAGACGGAAGAAAAAAAAGGGAAAAAAGTGAGAATGCATGGGAAAAGAAAAAGAAAGAAAAAGAGGGCTTGATTTTCTGGTGCCTACTAAATACGCTTTTTCGAAGGGTAGAAAAATACTTTTTTTCCTTGTTTTTTTATTTCTCTAACTTCCCTTTAGACGCTTAGAACGAAGTTGTAGCAAGGAAATCTCGACATCCGTGACGAAACATAATATATATATACAGATAAATTAAATGAGAGACTTGTTGCACCCCGAGAGGTCCATTTCTCCCTCATCTGCCATAATGACGAAACGATAAAACTCCCGAGATCGCTTGCTAGCAATTTTGCAAACCCCAGTTTTGCCAATCAGTCTGATCCATTTTATTACTACGACGGGCAGTATTTAATCGATGTTATATTGGTTAAAAAATAGTCCATTGAGCTTATTAGAGAAAAAGGGATAAGAGTGCTCGAAATATCGTATAAAATTTTTAATTATTCAGCAAAAAAAATAAAAACAAAAAAATATATATCAATTTTTAAATGGAGAAAAAAAATTGAAGCTCATGGCTAATAGTTATTCGAGAAAAAAAATCGTTCTTTTTTTAGTATTTTTAAGCACGTAGTACTTTTCCATTTAATAATGAATATAATAATAAAAATAACAATTGTATATAAATTTTTTAACGAATGCCCATTTCAATGAGATTATTTAATAAATTAAAAACTTATAATTTATCCTTCGGACTACAGCTCTCAATTTAAAATCAAACAACAGAGTGAAAGAGAGAAAGAGTAAGACCGAACATAATGAAATGTGAATCTACTTGTAATGTCGTAAAGCTCTTTGGCATTCACTCCTGAGCTTTGAATTCCAACCGTCTGGTCCGCGTTATTTCGTCTTGGTTGAAAAACCTTGATGGGGTGGGAGGTTAGAAAGGGTTGGGGCTTCGGTCTCGAGACGTGGAATCTGCGAGATAGAAAACCCAAGGAAAGACATTATCAAAAGCTCCGGAAGCTTTTGAGACTCTTTTCTACGTATACACGACGATTTAATACGTTGTACAGACGTTGCTTCAGTCGTGGTGAATTGGTAAGCGTCGAGCGAGTACGTTTTTCGGTTAATCTCCCGGAATTTGACTCGAGGGAACTCCCGGATTTTTCGAATAAGGCTGCAAGTTCTATACATTTTTTTCAAACCAAATATATGTATAAATGCAGTTGAGCATATAAAAAAGTGTAAATATAGATACATAGAAGTGTCGATACTGTGCCAAAGTCACAGAACTTCTGGAGCCACAGATATATGGGGATTTTCGTCAACTTCTCAAACTGGCTGTACTCACGGGCCTTAAAGTGGCCTTTTTAGCTTTATTCACATCTGTTTCTAGATTTCAGACAATGACAGCACTTAGAAGTTCTACCCCTTTGCCCCTGAAATAACCTCGATTTTGATAACTTCAAAACTCAACTACAAGGATTTCCATGAGGATGTTTTTTTCAGAGAATACCGGTAGATAGATTTATAAAATGATGTTGTTTTGCCACGATATTTCGACGGAAAGCAACCTAGTTTTAAGGTAGTAGTTTCGTAGTAGTCACAGTCTGAATCACGGAGGTTTTACTTTACGCGCTTTATCTCCAAAATTAAAGGATCAAAACTCTTGATTTTTGTGCAGAAACTTCGTCATATGTTCCTCTGTAATTAAAACAAAACAAAACAAAAAATAGACAAACAATCTGTTGAAAAGTTATGGAGTAAATCCATGAACTGTGAATTTATTTACTGTTGCCCATAAGAACGCGTGAAAAACTTTGCAATCTTTGATTTTTAATATACCAAATATGGAATGATGTATTTTTTGGAATTTAACACGTAGTCTCACAATAGTGCCCTGAATATCTTTTTATAATTGAATAAAATTGTGTAGAAAAACGCTTTGGCGAGACTGCTACCTTAATTGCAATTGAAAAATTACGAAATAAACCTTTAGTCGTTGTTGACATTGTTTCGTAAAAATTGGTCAAAGGCACTGCTATTTTCTTGTATATTTAATTAAATATTGAATTACAACATTTAAATAAAGCAGTTTTTTGATTCGATAAAATGGACCAAAATTAAAGTCGGTTTTGTTTACTTTTGTTTTTTCTTTATATATTGTGAGGTAGTTGAATTCACGAAGGTCCCTTCAGGCTTAAGTTGTCTGGGGCGAGGGTTAACGGCGCCCAATATATCTGAAGTTCTCGTTAGACGGTGCAACTGCAGCCGCACGCAAGTATTTCGTGCTCCTTTCTCCTTGCAACGGCAATTAAATATTTCCGGTGGGAGAAATAAATTTCACAAAAAAAAAAAAAAAAAAAAAAATAAAGTAAAAAAGTAAACGATCGTGGATAAGCTCGCCACACACTGGCTTTGCGTAATTACCGGGTGACTGTTACAAATTCAAAGCAATGCCAAAGGCGCCTAGACATGATTTAAATGTTTGTACATATGGACCACTTTTTATACACACTTCGTTCTACGTATTCAGAAACAAAGTTTGAATCTTTACAGAACAAAAAAAATATTCTGGAGAAACATGTATTTATGATTTTCGCTTTGGAAGGTTACTGCAAAATGTTTTTTAGAATGATCAGCAAGTAGAATCGTAGAGAAACTGTTTTGTATATATTTGGCGAGAAAAAAATGGACAGTTTTTCATTTTTTGTATTTTTTATAGCATTTTTCAAAATTTTATCAATTACAGCATCAACTACTTTGACTGTGAATTCGCCTTGAATCCATTAATGTGAAACACGAAATTCGTGCTGCGATAATACTTCAATTAGGCTTTCTTTCTAGTCATAACTCTTAAACGACTTAGTGATTAATCTTCAATTTTTTTTCAATAGTCTCGGGACACATGTACGAATAATCTGTAAAAATTTCATGAGCTTGGTACCATTTTCAACACATGTACGAAATATTTAAAAAAAAATGCTTGGATCGTTTTTTATGTTCTCGATGTTTTTATACCGAATAAACCTTATTTAAAATTTTAAAATAGTTCGTAAAGTAATACATTAAAAACACAGAAATTCTTGTTTCTGAGCACAAATTCCATTTTATTTATTTTCAGCGTGCAATCGTATATATGTTTATTTCCATTATTCATTTTTCTGTGAGGACAAGTTCGAGAACGCAGAGAATTGCATTATTGGAAAGTTTGGGTTGCCGAATACCAACCAACGTGGAATTTCTTGCGACCTCCGTTAAATTATAGGGCATTTTATGTAAAATTCTTCATGGATTCGTTTTCTACGTTTTATACTAAAGATGAATAAAAAAACAGAGAATAATCTTCTAAGCAAATTGTCAGGTTTTGCGTTCCGGTCTATGAAGAAAAACTTTTAGTTTATTTATGCAAAATTTTTAAAGCTACAGCCTACTGGATATATTATTTAGAATATACATAAAAAAAATTAGTTTTACCAATTGCTTTGTTGTTGTCGATTTTTTTTATGGCTAAATAAATATGGGCAATGGTAACGTTGGAAGCTGGGGTAAGTCGTAATAGAGTGGCCCATGTATAGGTTACGTATAGGGGACTCAAGTAAAAGGGAAATGAGGATGTGGGATGAGAGCGAGACACAAATGACTGAAGAAAAACAAAAAGAGAAAAGGAGCAAAAAAAACAGGAGGAGTGAGGAATAGAGGGAGAGAAAGAGAGAGAGAGAGAGAGAGAGAGAGAGAGAGAGAGAGAGAGAGAGAGAGAGAGAGAGAGAGAGAGAGAGAGAGAGAGAGAGAGAGAAATAGGAATAAGGGGTGGGAAAGGAAGAAAGGACTAGTTACCCACCGAGCTCAGCTCGTGACAAATATTTTCTCCAAATTGCTTGTCCCCCGGGGCGTCACAGGGAAGGACACAGGGTGAATATTTGATTCAACACGAAAGAGCAGACGAAGAAGGAACGAAACCACAGAGCAATGGATAGACATAGTTTGTGTGTCTGGGGGAAACAGAGAACGAGAGAGAGAGAGAGAGAGAAAAGGATGTGGTTTCTGTCGAGTGGGAAATTCTCTGGAGAACGAGACTGCATAGACTCACTTTGTCGGTATCCCACATCCCTTCGTCCGGCTATAGGATGACATTTTATGGCCAAAGTTGTTGGAACATTGTCGAACGATTAGCTCAATACAATTGAATATTTCATACTAACAAATATTTAATTAATCGAATTTATTTTCAATTTTCATCATTATTAATTTTTCAGTTTGATATTCAAATACTTTATATTCTGTATAAATAGTAATTAATTTATTCTGATAATGTAAAAAATTAATTTTGGAAGTAAAGTTGATGATTGAAAAAAAAAAAAGAAATTTAAAGGATACACAGAAAATATTACTTTGATGATTTTTATTCGCGAAAATATGAAAAAAAAATTGCATTTTGTAAAACGCTTCGAAATAAAGATGTTGCTATGATCTGGTACAAATTAGCAATTCCGCTTGTTGCAGGAAAACGAATTCACTTATCTACATATCCCAGATATAACGCATGTACGCTTTTCCCCTTTGAATTTTTGTCGATCGATATAAACCAATAGCCATTTCCCGGTTGGATGATTGGAATTTTCTCGAACGAGGACAATTTTTCGCGAATATTCGGTCTCGCCCAGGGGATTGCCAATGATTCTCGATTTTCCACAAGAGTCTCTTGCTCTCGCTCTTTTCTTCTTTCTTCGTCTCTCTCTATCCCTTACTCTTTCTATACTTTCGAGAGGGATTCGTGCGCTCAAGAGCTTTTCGATGCTCGATGTGGGCTCTCTGTAGCCGGACGTACGAGAATGGTAGGAAGGCCCGAAGAAAAGGATGCAATTTACCACCACAAAGGCTCGAATCTCTGCCTCCCTGATCCGCTAACCTATTTGGCCAGACGACATCGATACACGTGAGAAGTAAAGCCGCACAAACATATCCATACGTATACGTGCACCTATATTTATGCATATATACAGGGTGTTCGAAAAGTGATGTCTACAATTTATAGGTCAAGTAGATCGTGAGATTCTTAATCAAAAAGTCCTCAGCGTTTTTTTTTTCAGTGCATCGTTAATGCGATGATAAGTAATTAGTCTCAGCCAATTGGGTGCGTTCAAAAGAGAAATAATAGAGAGGAGGAAGGGCCCGCGCATTTACAGTCACAGCAGATGGCATTGGAACTTCCGTTGGACGTTCGGTCACGCCCACTTCTTATCGCGCACGCTACTTACGTTCTAACCCAATTAAGCTATTAGTTCTTCAACGGAGTGTCGCACAGAAAAATAGATAAGGACTTTTCGCTTCAGAATCACACGATCTATTTACCCTGTGAATATTACATGCAACTTTTAGGACACCCTGTACACCTTTATTCGTTTATGTGTCTATGTATTTCAATACATATACATATATCTATATTTGGTTTGCGAACGTCGGTAAACCATTGTTGTGTACAATTTGGTCGTTCCCCTCTCCACACTCAAACACAACCACACACACGTACACACACAATTTCGTCGTATGTCCTTCGTAAAGGGCCGGAAGCTTTGGCATACGACGTACTTGTGACGATCTACCCAACAAATTCTGTCCAAGAAGTTACGAAATCAACTATTCACAAGCCCAAATGTATTATTTTGATACATAAAAGTGAAAAAGGCATATCCCGAACAAATTTGCCTTGTAAATTTGTTTCCCGTATGCCCTTATTTATTGTGATAAGGGTGTCGAAGTTTGTATGCCCTCTTCCAGACTCCATTCAAAGAGAAAAGAAGAAAAATGCTCTTCGAAAAAGAACTTCGTCAGAAAGAGTCGGTTTGGGCAAAATATTTTCTATACTTCATTAACTTTCGAGAACACAAAATATAACTCGGAAAGAAAAAAAAATGTTGAAAAATAATCAGACTTCCATTTTTTTACAATAAATAAATAAATAAACATAAAAGTACTGGTCAATTCAGCGGTGATCAAGTGTAAGCTCGTTGTTTCAATAGCTTCACGCATTACTGATTCTTTTTATGTGACAGGATATAAAAGTTACATTCTCAAGCCATCGTCATTCTTCCTTATTTTTTTATCTTCGTATTCATTTTGACGTAAATCCCATATGTGGCTTGAGCTTGTACACTTAAGGGGTAAAGTGCATCTGTCAGGAAAAGACGATTAGTATAGTGAACCTCGAAGGGAGGGTGAGGCAAAGAAAGCTCTTAAATACGAGGGTGGCGTGAAGAGGATAAAAATATGAAAATATATATCCGCTTTTTTCCCTCTCCTGCTCTTTTTTTATTATTACTACTATAACACTCTTCATGCTTTTGAATACATGATCACATATTTTCTATGAGAAATTCGTTTACGGATGGTCAATTTTGAATTTTGCGGTTTTTTGAAGGTAAGAAACTAATGAATAGTCGGGTATTTTTTAAAAATAAGTCAATGAGTTTTTGATCTTATAATTTTTAATAATTTAAAAATGTAATACTTTCAAAATTGAAAATAATAATTTATTATTCAATTGAAAATCTTTGCTATCGTGGATGCTCAATGTTGTATTTTTAGTCCGAAATTTCAGGAGGAAATTGTCTTTAAGGGATAATTGACTTTAGGGGGTGAAATTCAAGGGTCAATTTCGGTGCGAATGATCCAAAAATTGTTGAAATGTAGGAGTTAGTTTTGAAAAATGAGTTAATAAGCTTCGGAAATCAATTTCTTATTCAATTTTTCCTTCCAATAAAATACACCATATGGAAAATTAACTTGTAGAAAAAAAACTCGCTACTTCATCTTAAATTCTTTTTGTAATATTGAGCAAAGGTCTATCGACTAGGGGGCTCGACAAAAGATACTTCGAACGTTAGGGTTATTCTTATTCAACTTCTCAAGCCCACGCGACAAGTGCGGTTTTTCACAAGGGCTTTTTTTTTGTTCGGGACCATTCACGACCAAATCCCTCATGTATATTCGCCAATCTGTCTATAAATATACATGTATAAATAAATTTAAACCTATATATATAAGTATACATATATGTATATTTATTTATATGTAAAAAGTAAGCCCAGGAGGGTGAATTTATTGGCAATATTTTAAGTCCTACAGTAGCTTATTTCAGAAACATTTTCTGAGCTCCTAAAAATTTTGCAGCACCCAGCTTTGTCTTCAAACCTCTTACGTATATTTAGAACCAGAAACTCGCCTTTCTTCGGGTGTTTTCATTTTATTTTTATTCTTCAAACTGTTCATGTTGGCCATAAAAAATAATGGCAGTAAAAAACCATACTCGATAAAATAAGAAATCTTTCATTTATAAACTATTCAGTACATTGAGATTTTTTTCTGCATTTATTCTACTTTATATTTTTTTTCCTCGATCGAAGGAATCTTGACAAGTTGTCGAGTACATTGACGCCTTTTTTTATTTATCGAGGAAATTAAAGGTCTTTTATTTTATACATTTTTTTGGGATCTCAATTTGATGCATATTTTTCTTCAAACTATCAACTGAATCACCATATAATATTCTATTAAATTTTGTTAGTACAATTTTTGGAAAGGTTTTTCCTAAAATATGTTTCCTAAATTGACGATGACGAAATCTAAATAACCACTTTGTTGATTAGGTTAAAACTTGATGCATATTTTCATCAGACTGTTCTTTAGAAATAGTACCAAAAACAGATTCGAAAGAATTATTACGTTTAGTTTTATGAACAGTAGAACGAGAAAAAAGTTTTCAAAAAATCGATCATCAAAATTGACCTTGTCACAACTCTGGTCGTATTAGTCTGGTAAAATTAAAAAAAGAAAATCTTCCAAACATTCTATTGTGTTTTATGAAATCAGCAAAAAAGCTCGGAAGATAAAATTATTCAATCGAGAAAATCAACTCTAAAAATAACATTCTAGACAACAATCGAAACCTCAATTCGCTTCGAAATGAATAAAGATGAATGAATTATTTTCTTACCCATCTATCAATGGAACATCTCGGAGTATTCTGCGTGCAGCAGCGAGACGATCGCCAGCGTGTGCAGCCAGTAGTATCCTCGTCAGTAGCTGACCCAGCACCATAACGCCCACCACCATCCTCATCCTCCTCCGTGCTGGGCCCGCAGCTTATATTCACCGATAATGTCCTCATGCCATCACTCTCAATCACAATTGTCTCCCCCACACAAGCGTGTTACATAGGAAGAATTGAAAATGGTCCCAAGCCTTACAATTAATAATCTGGTCCACTCACTTTAAATTTTCGTATGATTTTCAATTTTTTGTTCGCTCGGTTTTTCTTCAATGAGTAGACTTTTTTTTTTTTTCAAGGATTACGAAAATGATTAAATTCTGAAGAATCTTGCTTTTCACTAAATTTACTCGTGGACTCATTCATGCCTTAGAAATTCTTCAATTTCTGTCCGCACGAGGATTGAAGAAATTATTCACACCATCAACTTTTTTAACGTTGCATTTTTGTTGAGATTTACAAGTAAAGAGGTTTTGAAAAAATATTCAAAAGTTGAATGACAATGACGTTTCCATTAAATCAACACGATTAACTCTATTATTTCATTGATTTCGTGCGAACGATTTAACTTCTTGTTTCGACGAACTAATATTTAATATTCATAATTAAAATAAACCGATCATTTATCACTGCACATTGATTGTGATGACGACGAAAATCAGTTCGATGATCAAGGATCATCAAATGTTTATTTATTCGTCCTTAATTCTGGATTGACAAATGTCCAGAGTCTTTTGGTATCTAGGACGTTGTTGATGGTTAATTTGCACGTTTCAATAACGTTGATAGGGTGAGACGAGGCCAAGAATGATGTTTGACATTGATGGTTCTTGAATGAACGTGTCTGTTGAATGAATTCAGTGTGAAAGGTTATCGTTATGTCGAATCCTTTGATCCGGAGATAGGATACGTCGAGATCTTGCTAAATGCTCTTCTCTCGCACTTGGTCGTTGTAGAGGCAAATTGTGGGTATTGGAGGCTTTACATGAGAGACAATGACTCGGAGGAGGATCGTTCTTGAAATTCCAGGACGATGTTAATCGTTGACAGAGTGGCCAACGTGGGTATCGTAATTGGCTTTTCGGCCCAAGCTGCACGATTATACAGTCTTGTTTCGACCCTCATGGAAAACAAATCCCAAGTTGGCGATACTCGTTTTCACCACCGCCTAAAAACCAAACCACCCCCTGAGCGAAACTTGGCCAATTTTTATTAACGACTAACGAGCCCACCAAAGAATTTTCTCGTCTCTTTTTCTTCTTCTCTGTTCTTGCTTTTTTTTTTTTTTTCTACCACATTTTTCTTTTATTTTTCCACTCGAGGCTGCTGCCTCACAAAAGGCTCTCTCAGGGATCGTTAAGCAAAAAATCTACGACGAGATTTTGTCTCACGTGACAAAGAAAAATTTCTCTAAGATCAAAAAAAACTCTCCTCACCTTTTCAACCGGCAACACTTTTCTTTCTTTTTACTCTTTCCACCCTTAGCCGCGTGCTCGATACGTGTTCCGGGATTAATTAGTTTCTCGATTAATTCCTTACTTGATTCTTTTAACACACCAAAGTCACAAAAACAAATAATCTCTTCACGATCCAACTGTTTTGCGACACTTTTTTCGGATGATGGTATTTTTGACGCGTGGGATTATTCGATGTTTAATCAAGATGTAACTCTTGATTCGATTCACCTGAAAAATCAACACTTTTTTCGTTCAACTTTGAATGACACTTGACACTTTTATATTTTATATGAATTTCGTTATTTAATTTTTGTGCTTTTTATTTTCATTTATTTCAAACAATTTGCATTATTGACATAGCAATGGAAAAAAAAATTCAAAAATGAATTTCTGATTTTTTTTTTTCATAATGCAATTTATTTTTAATTTTATTAATTAGTAGTTAAAAAAAATATTTATTCACGATCAAACGTCGTTATAATGTGTTCGATCTTTAGTGTTTTTGTTGAAATTAAAATTTTTTCAAGTTTCATTCATTAAAACAATGTTTTGAGATCATATAAAGTTTTGAAGAATTTGTTTTTCCCCGAGACTCATGAATGTACGTAAGTTTTCCGATGGGAATTTTCGATGGGAGTATATTTTTTCGTAAAAATGTTGCGATTTTTTTTTTTTTTAGCTGCTACATAAAAAACTGCCTTGGTCTATAGACACATGCTTTCACTGTATAAAAATAAGAAACGTCCCCAGATTGAGGAAAACGATGCCTCGAAGACATTTGAAGTATTCAAAATTTCCGATGAAATATTTTGTTTCGTTGCGAAACATTGTTCAAAATATGCTTTCATCGTATATTTTTGCACTTTTTCACCATAATAGAACAAATTTCTCAACTTTATTGAAATACTTATCTTATCTTATCTTACAATCATTATGTGAACTAGTACTTTCCATGCAATTATTTTGCTAGAGTTTAAATTAGAGAAAGAATTCACGAATAACTATCATTTTATAAACCCAATACGTGAATCATATTTTTAGGAATTTCAAAAAAACTTTTTTAAATTGAGTTGTAAATTGAGATAAGAAGATATTTCCATTTCATTTCGAACAATCTCAACTACGAGAAAGAAAACGGCGGTGCAGTCGCATTCATAAAATTTCGATTTCATGATAATACAAATTCATTGTTTTATTATTATTTTGGATACTATTATTATTATTATATTGTTACAATATACCGAAAAGATTCACTATCTCGTGTTCGAGATACTGTCAATAAAAAATTACACGGTTTTACACGTGTTTTTACAGGGGAGCAGTAGAAAAATCCACATTTCACGGAATAACTCCGAAACTTTAGTGCAGATTCTTTTTATTTTTTTCTTATTTTTTCCTTCCAAATAAAAAGAACCATAAGACAAAGTTTAAACAAATCGAGAATTTTGACCGTTTAGTTTTGGAGACACAACCGTTTTTAGCTGAAGCTCCGCGTATGAGAAATTTGAAAGACATTATTTTTTAAACTCGAAAGTTCATAACAGATATTTATCCCGAAAGTTTACATGTATCAAAATTTCTATAAACACGCAATCATTCCTCTTGTGCTGTAGAAAAACGAACCTACAATTATTTTCAAAAATTCAAAGTCAAAGAAAAAATTAATTGCGACAGTACGGCGTCGTGTCCATGTTTTTAATTTACATTTTTGAAAATGTGCCACCGGGTGTCTTGGTGTTGCGTTATAACGACGTGAGTAATGAGTCAAAGCCTAATGATAAATAATTAAGTAAGACGTGTGCGTGAAATTATGAGGGAGGTTCTTTGATGAGAAGTTTTGGGACATGCAGTCGCACGTAACGAAAAACACGATCTGTGGGGATTACTGTAGCCTCACAATTAATTTTTTCGAAGTATACTGATAGTAACGACAATTTTGTATTATTTCAGATTTTCTGAAAAATATAATTTAAAGTTGCCTCTTTAATGATGAATAATCATTTGTAGGTGTTTAAAGATTTGAAAATCATGCGAAGGAGAATACTGCACATTTTTATTAATCCAAATTTCATAATTTAATAAAACCTGAATGACGCACAACTGTTCCACTTTTTTTATTTGTAATTGTTTCGATTCTTCAAATTATTATAAATAATTGAGCTCAATGAGGTTGTTATTGTTAATTTTTTTCTAAATATTGTTCTTAAAAACATTTGCAAAACATGAATCCACAAATTTACACGTCATTTTCTTCTTGCCCCTCATCCTTTATTCTCTTTTTGTTCGCGTTTCATTCCCTCTCTCTCTCTCTCTCTCTTTCTATATCTGTCTCATTATCTCTGCCTTTCTTGTGCCACACATATCACGTTCGTTCGACCGAGCAAGATCGAATTAACGAGGATCGTTAGCATCAGGACGAGTCAAATTAATCATTCAGCCCGCTTTCGTTTCATATATCGATAGATACAAACTCGCACCAACTCACAAGCACATGGACAACTTGATGTATTAAAAAAAGTTAATGCTGTCAAAATATTGAGGGGCATTGGCACCTGAAAAAAGGCTCAGCTTACATTCGTTTTGTTAGCAAATTTTGTAAGATGACCCTTTTCCTTTCAAATCAATATTTATCGAGATTAGAGTCTCAGAAGATTTATCATCGAACTTGTATTTCGAGCACTCGCAAAGTCTTATTTTTTTCGAAATAAACGAGCGTCGCGACGGTAGAGACAAAAATTTGATGACATTTTGGCAAATTTGGGTCGGTGCGCTTCAAAAACAAACTTCAAGCTAATTAAGCGATGCTCTTTCGATTGAGTAGTCGAGGGATAACGTTCGTCGTGCATTAAGCTCATGTCAACTGCAGTTCTGAACTAATTTGAGGTTCGAAGGTGATATAAATATCGATATACGTGAGTAGGTGAATATATAGATATTGGTTTTGTATAAGTGGATAGAAATGAAATTGGTTGTTGGTTCGAGGATATTTCGTCGAGTCTCCGACCGCATATCCGGTCGACCCACTTCAGGTTCACAAAGATCGTAAATAATGTCACACTTTTGTAAAAGCCTTCCTGAGATGGAAAACTTATCGACAATTTGTGTTGTAGAAAAGTATATTTTTATGATATCTTGAAAATGAGATGCTTGGAGAAAAAAAAAAATTCAATTGGTCTCAGATCACAATTGTTGTTTGATTGAACCAGCCACCAGATTGTGTGAAAAAAAAGAAGAAACAATTTTCTCTGGAGGTCTCATCGCTACCTGGATCTCGAGAGCTAACGAGAAAAACATGAGGCGAAAGTTTGTTGCGAGAAAAATAATAAAAATAAAGCAGCTGAGCGAGAAAATAGATTTTGGAGAACAACAGGGTGAAGAGGCGAGATTAAAAAGGGGATTGTTTGGGAAACAAAGTGGAACTTCCGATATTTTACGCCCTTTTTTCATAATCGTACTTTTTCTCATTTCACTTTTTTCGACACGCCCTTACATTATAATTTTCAACAAATCGTCCTCAAACTTTCTCAATCCTATGCTTATATAATTTTATACATTAAAACATGGGAATATAATGTGTGTGTATACATGTGATGAAGTTAACCTGCGTGACACGCTCTTGAATCGAGAGTATGCTAAACTTTGAGCAACTTTATTTTTTCCCCTATTTTGACTCTTCACGATGGGAAAAGTTGCTGTATCTGACCTTCTCAGTATTCCTCTTATCTTTATTTTTCTTTTATTTTCATCCTCTCGCTACCTCGTGAACATCAACACAATTTATTTCCTCGTTCGAAAAAATATTGACTGTGGCTCGATTCCGTAGTTTATTGATTGCTGCATTTTTCGATCAGCCTCGATCAGCCAATAAATAAACGGCAATATTAATTATTTTTTTAGCAATTTGTTCAAACATTTCATTCATAATTTGACGTTTTTCAATCTTATTTTACAAAGTTGTACTTTGTTTTATTTTTTGTTCGTTATTCCTAGACTAAATCCCGCTTATTTGATGATATTTATTTATTTATTATTTTTCATTGAAAATTCGAACTGAACAATTTTATTTTATTTTTAAATTAAAAAAAAAAAAAAAAATCGGTGGCCATTATTTCTTACAGGAAAATTGACGATTTTATCGGGCTCATTGATTCTCCTCGCGAGATCATTTACCCCTGAGAAATGCTTGCAGTGAAAGTTTCAGATAACGATATCGCCGAGTTTCCCGAACGGTTTTAGAGTATACGCGGAAACGGTCGCGCGGTCGGATAAGGTCTACGCGGTCCGGAGCTGGAGACCCGACTGCTGAAAACAACTCCCAACGTTTACTACGCTTGTCGTAGCGCAGGCGTAACCACCCTGTCCCTTCTCCATCTTCAACTTTCTCATATATATTTTACATATACAAGAAATTATATTATTTGTACATAACAAACAAATAATATATGAACATATATTGTTCATTTGAATGCAAAATATTGTAACAATACAATTTATTGTACGATACACGTTCGAAACGCAAATGATATGTAGGTAAAACTGAGTCTAGCCCTTATCTTCAGTTAAACTGAGTTTTTGACGATATCATACGTGCAATTGTCGATTTTAATCCTTCGTTGACAAACTGGGTCATATTGACCCGGGCTTTTTTTTAGGTGCCACTTATCGCTGTCGCAGAAATATTTTCAAGGACTCTCACCAGTGTTAACATCGATTGTTTTTATTTTGAAAGTAAACCAAGTTCACTCCGTCTAAGAAGTTGGTTTTTTATTATCGTGAGAGAACTTCTTTCTTTTTTTTTTCGAAAAAATGAAAAGCTATACGGAGAAAAAAGTTTCGATTGTAACGAAATGATATCAAGAATCAATAAATATGAAACTTTATGCATTTTATGTGAAAACTATCGAGAAAAACTTTTGCAACTTTATCTCAACTTGCATCGATTGATGTTTGTCATAGAGAATAAAATTCCTTGAGATCTACGAAAAAACAAAATGTAGGGTTAGATGACAGATAACGTCGTGAATTTACGAATATTATCTTTATGCATTGATGATAAGCATTAAAAAAACCTTTCACAAGGGTTTTGAACTTCGGGTTCCGAGCAATAAGAGTAATAAGAAAACATGAAATAATTAAATCATCTATTGTCAGCTAACATTTACGTTCAGGTTGATCGAACAGAACAAAAATGAGTGAATAAATAATAATTATAAATAAATAAAAAATGCATATACACATTGGGTCTGTTTGACCCGGGTGTAATCGATCTGTGATTTGGAGCTCTTCGATCTGTTAGCTGTTTCTTTCGCAAAAAATCAGGAGTGTGTGCATAATAAAAATTCGTGAAATATCAAATTGAATCGTTTAAAAAAATTATTCAAAACTTTGAATTCTTAAAAAGTTATACTTATGAAGGTCCGGGTCATAATGACCCAGTGTAGTAAAGTAGAAAGAGTAATCGTAAACATTCCATTTTTTTTTCTTAACTCGTCGACATAAATAAAATCTTTGAAGTTAATCTCATGAAGTTGAACCGAAATTCATTGTGTCTGGAGACCCAGCAATGCTAGAATGAATTCGTAGTATAAACGGAGGTTCATTGGCTAAACGAACTGAACGAGATGTTTGTAAAGGACGCCGATCTAATTTCACGTATGTTCCATGACGATAAACGAACCGGTGTTTCTTCGTGACTATCGGGCCTCGACAATCTCGCAACTTTCTACTCTTTACGCTTTTCTCCTGTTTCGTCCTTTCTCGACTGAGTTCTCGCTCTTTGTAGAAGATCGCATTCTGTGATTGTGTGTCTTTTCTACAAATTTCCTCTAAGACTCCCGAATGTCCTCGTATTCGTATATTTCTATATCTATATAAATAAATAAATAAATTCCTAGTCTATCGTCTTACGAATGTGGACGATATCAAATTATCGTTAATTTTAAAAGGATTGAAAAAGTGTACTTCAATGTTCGAAGATCAAGCCTGACACAAATTATGCCCTCTACAATAAACTCCCTTATTTTTTGTCGAATAAACAATTTTCGATTTCAATGAAGGTGATGAAAAAAAAAAAAAAAAATCATAATTATTTCAAAACTTTACGTATTTTTGGTGTTCTATTAATTCGATGCACACTGTTTTAAACTCATTAAATTATTATTTTTTTGTCATTATTCTATCAAAACAAGTGTTACCATCGTAATTGATGAGTAAACACCGGTAAACACATATTTCGATTTTATTTCTTAATACTAGTTGTAATAATAACAGTTGTGATAATAAAATAGCAATAATAATAACAATAATAAAAATAACGATCATGAAAAATAATAGTAACAAAAAGATAATAAAGATAATGTATAAAAAATGTGGTGTGCAGTATGCATATCAGAATGGACTGGTATAGCAAGTACACGTACCTATTATATAAAGTTACCGAGGCGTAATGAAAATTTCAAAAAGCCTGTCCCCAAAGCCCAGGCGATAAATTGCATTAACGTGATTTTGCGTTCCCGTCACGAGCATCAGAGAGACTCGATGCACTCGTGGTGTATTCCACTTTCTCTTTTTCTACCTTTTTCTCTTTGTGCATCTCTATCTCATATAATTTATATGAATTTTAGATAATGACAATCGAGAGGAAGATATTTTTTTTCTCTTTTAATCAACTTGTTCTACCGAGATAGAGTGAGGCTCTTAAGAAAAGTTGAAAAATAAAACGTTGCTTTTCACTCTGCTTCACATTGTACTTTTTCGAATGAAAACAATTGAGAAAAATTGTATATTTCGATTTTTCATTTGCACATCGTTTAAAATGCTAATTCGATAGTCTTATTAATTTGAAGTACACTTTTATCGATACTTCAATCACACTTGACGACCATTTGAGCTGAAAGTGCAAAAATTCATTTTTCCACCTCTAAAAATGGTGGAGATGAATTTAACAAAATGAACAAATTTTTCATTTGGATAAAATTTGTTGAAGCGTTGACGGGGAAATAAGAAAAATGTAATTGAATATTTGCGAGAAGATTTTCTCGTATTAATTCGTCATTGAAGAAGGGTAAATACGATTTTTTCTTTTCTTTTATTATTACGTGTAGATATCGGGGAGGGGGGAGGAGGCGAGGAAAATGGAAAATCGATCGTTCAAATTAATTTGATACAAACGTTTTTCCCTGGAGGGTACTCCATTTTTTTCAATTATGCAATTTCCTCGTTTTTTCAAACGTACACTTTTCTCGACCTTTTACTGAAGTGTTTCATTTTCCACATTAGGAAAACAGTAGGAAAACTTCTCCATTCAATAAAATCTCGATTTTTCTTTATTGAACAGTTCAATTGTAATTAATCTAAAAAAACAAAACCATTCAAAATTTAAGTGTAAAAATAAATTTTTGAACTTCATTTCCAAAGTAATGGATTCGTTTTTCTTAAAAAATAAAAACATAGAAAATTTTCAGAATGTGTAACAATTGATATGAAACAAAAATTAATGTTTAAAGGTCGTTCAAGGAAGTAAAAGTGTTTACAAACAAAAGTTTGTATGTTTTGAAAAGAAAATTCCGTCATACTTTTATATTTTCGCAACAGGAAAAGCCAGATGACTTTAAGGGGGTCAGGGACGAGGATCCCACCCCTATTTTTAGCCCCTTCTCCCCCTTTACTCTCAATTTGGCAGAGCTTTAGAATGCGGTGTAGAATATTTGGAAGGAAAGAGGAAAAGCGAAAGCGAGAGGGCATCGTGCTTCGTTTAAGTCCTCTCTGGTGTGACACATCAGAGGCTCTTCGACGTCGACGGGGTTACTAGTAAACTGGGCCGACCTTTCGGTCCCTTCTGGCCGCGAGCCAACTACAACTGCTCGCGATATCCGGTGACACTCGATTATTGGAAGAAATAGCGTGAGAAATACAAATAAACTTCTGGTCTCAATATCATTTACACTGTGTTTATACAAACAACGAAAATAAATGCAAAACAACTAATAATCAAAGAAAACGGACAACTCATTATTTCTTATTGTTGTTTCATTTTACAGAATATATTTGTTTTTCCTTTTTTCGTTTGCGTTACACGTTCTTAACTCGTACATAGATGGTGGAAAGAAAAAAAATTTGCAATTACTTCGAAAAGAAATTAATATAGTCGAGTATTTTATATTTTTTGGTCAATATATTTTCATCATTTCGTTTACTTCATTGTTTTTATTTGATTTTAATTACACTTTCATTCGTTCGTTCGTGTTTACTACTTTATTTATTATTGATTTAATTAGTATGAAAAGGTTGATATTAATTGAATGCCAGTTTCATCAGGATTTTTGAATAACCACATTTTTGTTTCACTGAATTATTAATAATACAGTTTTCATTACTCGTGTTATTAATGAATGATTCTTTCAATAATGCGGATATTATTTATTGTTGAATTTTCATTCATGTTAATATAATACAAAATAGTTTTTTCAAATCGAAATATAACTGTTGATCAATTTTTAGTAAAATTATTTATAGAGACTATATTTATCAAGTGGTTAATTTGTAATTTAAAGTTAATTCTCAAGCGGGGTATTGATCGACACTGAAAGCGGTGTTACTAAATATATCCTTCGCGAACCAAAATCAGCTCTGACTCGAGAGTGATTGGCTAACATTTTTGTCCAATCCAGAAATATAGTTTTCGCTTTTTTCCTCGTTTCCTTCTTAAAGATTCTGGACTCTGACAATTGCAAAAAGTAGGAAGCTTTTTTGTACAGTGATTCTTATATACAGAGTGTCCTAATGATTATTTGAATAAATTCAAATTATACAATTAAATATAAAGTAAGTAGTATGCATTCGTTCAATTGTGAAATATATGAAACAGTTTCTCAATTTTTTTTGAAAATATTTTCTCATAAAAATAATGATCTTCGAAATTTTATTTTTTTTCAACAAATTTCTAAATAAATATAAGTTCTTTTTCCTTCACGGCCGTTTCATTTTGATGGAAATTCGATCTTCTGTAAAATTTGCTAAGACAGACAAATAATATTCTTTCTTGTTGCAAAGTTTTTCCTCTTTTTTCAAATGAAAATAAATATTTTTAATCCAAAAACTATTATTCAGACACCCTGTAAATAGAAAGAATAGCTGTCGATTCGAGTAATTGGGTGTTTAATTATTTAAATCAGGGCTGGTCGATGATTGATTTATAAGAAAAAAAATTGATATAATCACGGTGGATAAAAGGTGATTGTTTCATGTTCGACGGCCAATCTATGAGCGGAAAATAGCAGAAATCAATGTAATCGATGAAAACAGAAAATGGAGAAAGAGGGAGAGAGAGAGAGAAAGAGAGGAAGATAGAGAAAGGAAGCAACAAAATGTGCAGGTATTATATGAGCGCTCATTCGAATTCTGCGATTAAATTATACCCTTCGATAAATATTCCACATTTCTAGTAAATTAATAATTACATAAATTCATCGAAACGAATTGCTATGAGGTGACTAATAATTTTCATAATTTTGTGGAAATGAATTTTTCCGTCAACCATAAAAAAAGTGAAAAATTGCTGAAATAATGTATTCATGAATATGTGATTGTACCCCATAGAAAAAAATCAAAATATTTTTTCCTTCCCGTGGAATAAAATGCGATCAGTATGTACACAAACTGTTGTGTATTTTATAATAAATATCCAAACTACATAAAAAATTAACACATTGAAATTTTGACGAAATTATAAAACAAAAATTGGTTCACCAAGAAAACGCGATATGAACCGAACGCAAATGATTAAAAAATCAATAATCAATTTCTGAGAAATTATCCATTAAAAAAAAAAAAAAACATTACATATCCTGAAAACTTACCCTAAATTGCCTCAAGTTGATGTACAAAAATATTCTTTTTTATGTGTAGTACCAAAGTACAGTACCGACTTATGGTTAGTTTAGAGCGTGAATATATATGCAAAGGAAGTCATTGGAAGTACTGAGATTGGGTCCAAAAGTCCAACGTGCATATAGAGAGAACCACAAGTTCTGAACGTCGTCCTTTCTCGTCCCTAATAGTCCTTTTCGGGCGTCGTATGCGTCGGTGACAAGTACAGCCATACTCGTACAAATGTTCTGAGAGATCGCTCAGCGTCACGCAAACCCTGTTGGCCCATCGTCAAAAACCCCTGTTGGGTCAACTTCAATCCCTTGCACTAGACACTGCGACACTTGCTGAGGAGAACCTTATGAAGAAACTTCGCTCTGGACTGAGTTACTCCTATGTATACGTAGAGTTATGTGGAGTTGATATACGTGTACAAGCAGCGAGATAAAAAAAAAAAAAAAAAAAAAAAATCAGTCCATCAATTATATCAGGAAAAGTAGACAAAACTATTAAAAAACATAGAAACTTTTTCTTCTTCATTTGCTAAGGCTTCATTATTTAATTTTACTATTTTTTGAAGTTACACAATTTTTCTAATTAGTGAGGATAATCTGAAGATAAACAGATCCAAATAAAAGAAATAAATAAATATTCATTTGCATGACTTCAAATAACAATTTTCTTATTCATTATAAGGCAAGAACAGTTCAGTGTTAGAAATTTGGGCAAAAAAAATCCATTAAAAATCACAGTGTGACTTTTTATTCACTCAAAATACGAAAGACATTATCACTGTTGTAAATAATTATTTACCATTCAACTAATTGGAAACAGAGAAGATCCAAACAAACGAACAGACGAAGAACTATCAACAAACACCAGAAGATGGTATGAAAAAAACGATAAAGAACAACAAACGAACCTATAATATGACTAACAAACAGAATGTCACAACGAACAAATTCATTCTGAAATAAATAGCAACTAAATAGGTATAAATAGTCATTTTCATTGTAATCATTTCGATTATCATTTCTAATAATGCTGGTTGATAACGATTGACCAGCTGATTATTTGGTAATAGGTAACTTCAATCTTTCATTATTTTACTGAGATGTTTTATACGTTGGACATTTTGAAGTTGGTTGAATAGTGTGAACACCGTAAAACATAATAGTAATTGTAAAAAACAAAAACTATTGCATGGAGTAAGACGTTACTCTGCGCCTTTCCTACACCTTTGACTACCCCTCGTGCTTATGGCTACTTTTCTTCTCTTTGTACTTCATAAAGTCTTTCTCTTCGACAACGAGTGAAACGAGCCGTTAATAGAAATTACTTCGAGAAGGAGACGGAAAGTTGCCATGTCGAATTTCTTAACCGCTCTACGGGAGCTCTACCAGTAAAAGCTCACGCATACATACCCTCGCGAAATACCCATTCACCCCCGCCTCCTGCAGAGGCGTGGTGCTTTTCGCCTGTTTAATGGAATCGCTCGGCAGTCTCTACTTGTTCATGTTTTTGGCGAACTCGTTTCTTTGCCTTTAAATTACAAATAATATACAGAGAAAGCTCGATTGAAATCCTAACACCTATAATTTTTGTTTCTTTTTATTGCTATTTTATTTCGCGTTTCTGTAATCGTGGGAATGGCTCTGATTATTTTTATGACGAAAGGGTTGTAAATTTCGTCGAAACTTTGCTCTTTAACATTTTTAGTTTTAAGGAGGTACATCTGAGTCGGTAGAAAAAATAAGTGAGTTTTAGTAATCATAATCTCAAAAAACTGACAGAATTTTTATAAATCGTACGATTGTTTGAAAAAAAATCCTCATCATGGCGCCTGGTTTAAATTTACCTTCATTGTTCAATCTAGATTTTCAACCATTCTAGAAAAAAAATCGATGATGCAATACATCACAAATCGACTCATGGTTTCGAAATTTTGGTTTCGTATCAACCAACTGCTTGCAATCACGTAACTATTTTATAATTGATGATGAAAAAATCGTAAAGATAAAAAAAAAAAACTTTTTAGCAAATAATCAGAAGCAAGAAATCATTCCAAAATCGCACAATTAGTAAAGGTTTCAGAATTTATATAATTACGTTTATATTTAAGGAAAAAATTTCTTGAAAAAAAAAAAAAATAATAAAAAATATTTTTACAATAAAATTGAGTGTCAAATGTATGTTCATTAAAATTCATGTTTCAGCCCTTGAAATTTTCGGCGCAAAAATGACAAGGGCGAAAAAGTGTGCAATCCGTGGTGTCGAAGCAAGAGTTTGGGATGCTGGAAGGACGCGAAAAAGCAAGAGAATAAAAAGAAGAAATGAAAGGAAAAATGTGACGAGGAATGGAAAGAGTGAACGGGGTAGGGAAGGGGGAGAAAAGAGTACGAATGTTGAATGCGGAGTGCGGGAAGAGTGAAATTTGCAAATGTATGCGGGAAAACGTGGTAGCGACAAACTAAGCGCATAGTTCAGCATTATCTAGGCGTTGCAGCCGAGAGACTGGTCCAGGCGTAATTAAAGTATTTGCGGGGTGAATTATTTATGAACGTCGCGCGAGTGAAGAGAAATTGGAGAGAGCGAAAAAAAAATGAGGGTTGAGGAGAGAAAGAGTGGAGGAAAGGAAAAAGTAGGAAGAGAGCTGAACGTAACCATGCAAAGAAAAAGAAAGAGATAATAAATAAGAAAAAAGAAGGCGGAGAAAATAAGGAGGGGGACGAGTAAGATGAACCAAACAAATAAACAGTGAGAAGAAAACGAGATAATTTGAGAAACGAGACAAAAGATAAAAACTAAAGACTTAAATAGAGAGAGGGAGAGAGAGAGAGAGAGGAAAAATAATAAATAGAAATCGAAAGAGAAACTCTGTTGTACGAAATGCTGAATGCACAAGGGAGCTATAGAAACAGAGGGGCGAAATGTAGGAGCGATACGAAGATGAGGAGAAATACGAGAATGAAAAAAAAAATTTAGTCACTTTCTGGTGGAACAAAAACTTTGGTAATAGGGAGAAAAGCCTAGGGGTGAGTTTTTCCCTACTTTCCTTCTCTCTCTCTCTCTCTTCTTTTCTCGTCTGCTTCTTCCAATAACGTAGCAAACTTTCAACAAAATTAATTCTGTAATTCTAACTCTCGTTGTCGCGATTGAAAAGCGTCACGTGTCTCGCACACGAACCATCGAAGTATCATCCATCTCAAATTAACATTCACCAAAGTTGGTACTCTCAGAATAAAGTACCAAAGTAGTCCTGGATCAGTTGATGCAAAGTTAATCGAAATTAGTACAATTATTATTATTTTTTATGCAATTACATAATTATCTATTTTTTGTGAACCTTCTCAATCACTTTAATGTTTTTTTTTTCACCTTTTAATAAAAGTTCGAGAGTAATTAACGATTTTCTAGTGCTTGTCGTATTATTTGTAAAAGTGAGAAAAAAAATTTTACTTTTGAAAAACAATGTGGAAATTTTTGGAAATGGGCATTAAAAATTCAATAGAAGATACAATTTGGAATAAAAGTAACTAAAGAATGGTTTTTTAAAAAAGAATAATTCAAATACGAAACTAGAAAAATTTATAATGAAAAGAAATGTGAATTTTCGACCAATCCTTTCCTTCACTATTTCAAACAGTATTTTTCAATAATTACTAACGAAAGAATAAGTCTCTATTCATGGGAATAAAGCTCTCAGCCGTATGAACTTTTTTTTAGAAAAATGTCTTTGCCACCGACAAGATTTTTCTTCGATTTTAATATGAAATTTAATTTCGAATGCCTTTCAATTTCGAGTAATTTTCGTATCTGCTATTCACGCTTATTAGTTCCGCTTGGGTTTGCTCTATGTGTTATCGATCCTTGAGAAAATTCGTATTGAAAAAAAAACTCGCTAACCAATGTATGTACCGCAAGAATGATCGGATTATGCCTTGGCTCAATACTCTAACCACTGACTACGTAGCCACCTACACTTTATACTGTCTCAAGCTCTATATATGTATGTAGTCCATAAATAGAATTTCTGCTACATACAGGGTGTCCGAAACATCATTATTGTTATTTTGACACAAGACTGTACAATCGATTCTACATTTAGAAAGTTTCAACTCCCATAGTCTTTCTTACGATTTTTCAGGTCCCATAATAAGAATTAATTATTCACAATAATTGGGAGTAGCATCAGACATTTTACAGGAAAAACAAATCAACTTAAAATGGCAATTATGAATTAGAATTTAAGGAAAAAAAAAAAATAATTCATGGACTCAGAATGACACAGTCTTTGTAAATATTCGTGTTTATTTATTTTTTCATTCATTTCTCATGTAAAACGCTATCAAAATTATTTTCGATGTTTCAAAGGTGAAGAGGAATGTTGATTGATTTAAAAATTGTTACCTTTCATCGTTTTGTTGATGTTAACTAGAATGTCCTATATGTGAATACTTTCATACATGTTCAGGAAGACGTTGGAGGCGAGATCGCGCGAAACGTCGAAGGGATCTCGAAATTAGATTGGGACGGAATCAGCAATCCTCGTCTTGCGATTCAACGGAATATCTCTTTGGGCTCTCCACCTCTCGTTCTCCCTCTCACTTTCTCATCTCTGTTACTATCGCCTGTCTCTTACACCTCCTATCGTTTTCCTTTACTTCCTTCTCCTTCTCGACGTTCGTATTCACGAGCCATCTCTTCCTATGTCCAATCTTCGCTCCACTTCGGTCTACCATCGCTAGTAGATATTTCAGTGCATGAATCCATGTACCGTTTGAGCATGTATTCAAACATATATATATATATATATATGTAAATATTCAACGTATACATGCATATAAGGTATTCTTGCTGAAGGTGAACTATTTTTCACACTGACCACCCTGATTTTTATCCATCCTCTTATAACATCGTGTATCTCTTCCTCAAACACTTTAGAACTTTTTTAAAATTGTTTTTACGATCCTAATATTCGATTTTGTCATTTTTCATTTCTCGAAACGATCAATGGTTGCTGGAATGATTTTTGTTATGTACCAAGTATAATACTTGTTTGGGTGACCGCTTAGCCATGCACTGGTTTGGGTATCAATGCCTGAGCGAGAGGCAGGCAATCCCTTAGCCCTCGTGTAAATACGATACTGTAGTATATTAGGAAAGAGTGACTCTTAAGGGTCTCACAAGAACAGAAACAGGAGGGACAATAAAGTGCGATTAAAGGCATGGGATAGACTCGTAAGAACTGCCAAGGGCATGGACAGAAATAATGAAAAAAAACACTTCATAGTTACTTCCTAATTCCATTGTATTTCGCATTGTATTTTTTTTTTTGTATCATTTCGAAACATAAAAACACATATTGAAAAATTAGCTAATCTATCAAAAGGGCTGATATATTCGGCATTGAAAATTTACGTTTTAAGCTCAGGCATCAAAGTTTTCTTTTTTTCTTTTGAAGAGGACAATATATTGATT
Source organism: Campoletis raptor (assembly GCA_948107755.1). NCBI lineage: Eukaryota > Metazoa > Arthropoda > Insecta > Hymenoptera > Ichneumonidae > Campoletis > Campoletis raptor. Next base: position 32,447,012 of record OX403622.1, on the reverse strand, counting down.
TTTGTTTACAAAGCACCAAACACACAATTGAGTACTCGATCTTCTAGGAGTAATCCAAAATCAGAAATATTTTTATTTTTCAACATTCGTGAAAGCCCTTAACGCTGTCTTATTCAACTACGAACGCCCCATATATATACAAAGTCTACATATGGATGAATTCGTTGTACGTACATCGGCAGTCTGAAAACTAAGTTGGCTTTTTGCGGCTTTTTGTCCTACGAGCAATGGTACATACGGTATCCACGAAATCACTGATTTTCGAGCTACCGAACACCCGAGAGTGCAAGCACAAAATTGGCTACCTCGTTCTGTGACATTTCCTACCCTTTTCCCCTCTGCTGCTCTGCTTCTTTTACGATTCTCTAGTATTGCTACATACACTTTGATTCTTGTCCATATTCGATCACTTTTTCCAATGAGTGAACACGTGAAAAACAATATCACAAATTTGACGACCGAGCTAGTATTGACATTTTGTTTTTCGAGACACTGCAGACTTCGATTTTCAAATGAAATGATGTTTCTTGCAGCGAGTGTGATCACGTCCACATTTTATTTATAATTATCTTTTATTTTCGGCTATGAAAATATTTATTTGATATCATTTTTTGGATCATTATTTGTAACGAAATATCATTTGATTCGGCAATGTTTACATTTGTAATCGTTCAATCAAAGTTCCATCAATTATCGCAGTTCAATAATTATCAATTACTTCAGAAAAAGACGATTCACTTTTAACAATTTTTCTTATTTTTCATTTTACTCATGCGCAGTTGCAAAGACAATATCCGCATTTGGGAACAAAGATAAATTTTTACTTATTTTGAATAATAGTGCAAATATAGTCGATTGCAAATAAAAGTGAATTTCGTTCAATTCCTACTTTGCAACCCCGTACGTATCATACTGGCCTCCAACCACTTGATCTTTATAGTCTCTTCACCGCACGTGCTTTGCATCGCTTCATTCTAATTGAGAATTTCTACCCTTTAGCCGCGATATATCCGATTGGCCACTCATTTGAAAACCCAGGGTTCGACCTCGTCGATCTTTTTTCTTTCGATTCTTTCGATTTGCGAGAGCGAAATTATTCAGAGCGGTGAACCGTATGAATCAAAAAGTGTGTTTTAATGGTGAAAATTTTACGATTAAATAAGTTTCCATTGAAATTGAAACTACGATCAATTAAACAAATTGTGAAAAAAAATTAGATATCACCATGTGATGTTTAATTGAAGAGTGCGTGGAAGAAAATTTTTCTTATACGACTCAAGGTTTTTATGTACTTTTTGGGATTCAAATTCCCTAATTGTTCGTGCATAGTATTTTCACCCTCGTTTTTATTACAAACGTGAATATTTTATTCCGTGGATATTATTTGATGAAATTAAATTATGAAGAAAAAAAAAAAGTAAATAATCGAAATATAACGTACCACAGGATGGAGATATATTTTTTAAACGATATTTAATTTAATTTCATATTTAAGCTACCGTAATTTATTGGGTTTAGGAAATCCACCCTCGCTTTTGATCACAAAGATGAGGCCATGTACGTTGGCATAATAAGTTCGGAATTTTAATTGCAAAAAATATATAACAATCTCCTGTGCATAATTCAAGGGAGTAACGAAAAATATTTTTTAAACGATTTTTAATTTCCAATATTCATTCACTAATACACCAATTACACAACTGATCCGCAGTTTCTGATTGTTGGTGCACGAGGTTTCCACCATTTTTTTCATTATTTAAAATTACGAACATGAGTCATTCGGACCTGTTACTCGTACAACAGACTTCGACTTCTCGTATACGTCAACAGGATGAGGAATAACGCAGGAACGTTGAGATGCAAGCCCAACGTTTGAAACTTCGTAATCCGGGGTCTGAGCCCTCGTTGTGTGAAGCTATAGGGTGGATGCTGGGCGCTTAGAACGCGGTGGCTTAGACAGGAACGTGGGTAGACGAATGAAGAAGCTTTAGAAAGTGAAAGAATGAGGGGAAGATCTTTCCGCTCTTTTTTTTCCTTTATGTACAAATGTATGAGTGTGAAAAAAGAGAAAGAGACTTCATTCGTGAGATGGTTCAAAATGGACGTATACGATAAGGAAAAAATGAGGGTTGAATATAGTAGGATTTGGAAGCAGCTCGATTGAACGACAATATTTATCAGCTTTGCTTTTGTCAGTTAATCCAATGGCCTTGACCACATAGACAATCTAAGCGTCATACCCTCTGCTTCGTAATTTCCCTATTCATTTCTTATATTGCTAACCACCGGTGCATCATGATGACGGGTTCAGTCGGCCATTTAATGCGGGCTCCAATAGCCGACTAAGCCTCGTAATGGCCTCGTAGTACTCATCGTAGCTCTGCAGTTAGTCGCGAGTATAGTAGTTCCTCATGCTGTGTGTATACAGGTTGCTACAAAAGTGATACCGACGATTTGCAAGGTCCCGAGAGAGAAATTATAAAGAGAGAGGTCTTTATCTATTTTCCTACACGATACCCTCTTGATAAGGTGTTAGATGATAGCTTAAGATGATAATTGCATGGATGATGAAGCCTTAATGTCCTGAATGTCACGTTTGAGCCATTCTGTGGACGTAGAATAAAGTGAAGCAAGTTTTCAAAGGGTAGCACTGCCGAGAGTAAATTAGGCTCGTGCATTAATTGCTATGAGAGTTATCACCCTTGGTGACGATGCAGTCCACAAATGCGATTGATCCGAAAGTTGAAGTTGAATATACATCACACGTGCACTTTACAGATTGTTGGTGCGCGAAGTTATCTGTCAAATGGAAATGCCTTTTCGAACTTTGAAGCTGTCTAGAAAATTATATCCCCGGACCATTCTAAAATCTATAGTTCGTCAGTGAGGGATCGAACAGGGAAATTATTATAGATGAATGACAAGTGAAACATTTATTAAGATCGTTGAAAGAGTACAAATAAATCAACAAAAATCGATTCAACCTTCGAAAGATAGAGGTTGATAAAACAATAACAAAAAATAGATTAAAACATGAGCGCCATTGACTGGAAAGCTGTGGATGAGAAAAGGGAACAAAATTATCATAGTCACAAGACATTCGACGATCTGTTGCTGTGTGTCGATATGAAGTTCCTTTTTGCTATCACAGAATCGCCTGCAAAGAGTTCTCCATCAAGTGTGTACCTTTGGGTGAAGTTGTGCAAAAAATGAGTGCAAGGTTCAGTTGGTTACGTGAGAGTCAGATGATGGTTGATAAAACATGGATGATGGTCATCCAGCGGTAACCACTTGACGATCAATTGTCCTTGGAGTCGCAAACATCATAGTTAATATACGGCTCAGTTTATTAATCAGCTCGTGCCGGGACCACATAAGATGGACCAGTTTTCCCTGCAGAAGTGTTCGGTTCCTTCTTTAGTTCAATATGAACATCGGCATCGGAAGCTGGAGCGGTTGGGACCTGGGGACGTTCTTCGGGGAAGACATATTCCTCGTGTTTTTGGGTTTCACCAAATTGATGACCGGTGCCAAAATCCTTGTCATAGCTGTGCTCATGCCCATGCTCGTTCCAGCCTTCGTGATGATGATGATGTCCATGTCCATGTTTATGATGATGTCCTTCCTCGTGACTATGTTTGTGTTCATGTTTGTGGTCATGACCGTGTTTGTGATGGTGATCCTCGTGATGATGCTCGTGATGTTCCTCTTTGTGTCCATGCTTGTGTTCGTGGCCATGTTTGTGATGATGATCTTCATGATGTTTATGTTCCTCGTGATGATCGTGCTTGTGATGATGATCGTGGCCATGTTTGTGATGATGTTCTTGTTTGTGGTCATGCTTATGTTCTTCTTTGTGCTCGTGGCCGTGGTGGTGATGATGCGTCTCGGTTTCTTTGTGTGAATGATGATGATGATGTTCGTTGACATGATGATGTTCGTGATGGTGGTGGTGTTCGTTGTGATGGGCGTGCTTGTGATGATGATGGTGCTCACCGTGGTGTTTGTGCTCTTCATGATGTTCATGCTTGGAATGATGATGATGTCCATGATGATGCGAGTGTTCGCCATGGTGTTTGTGGTCGTGACCGTGTTTGTGCTCGTGCTTGTGATCGTGACCGTGCTTATGATGATGACCGTGTTTATGGTGGTGATCCTCGTGATGATCCTCGTGATGTTCTTCTTTGTGGCCGTGTTTATGCTCGTGGCCGTGTTTATGATGATGATCCTCGTGATGTTTATGCTCCTCGTGATGGTCGTGCTTGTGATGGTGGTCATGACCATGTTTGTGGTGATGTCCGTGATCATGTTTGTGATGATGTCCGTGATCGTGTTTGGAATGATGACCATGCTTATGATCGTGCTTCGAATGATGACCGTGTTCGTGATGATGTCCGTGATGGTGGCCGTGGTGGTGACCGTGATGGAAGGAATGACCGTGACTAAACGACGCCCGACGATTTGCAGAACTTATCCGCTCAATGTCTGGAGTCAAAGGTTCTGTCACCACCGAACCTTTGCCACCAATTTTGATACCTGGCACACCATTGTCCCTTAATTGTGCGGCGAGAAACGCAGGTGGACCAATGGCCACTGTTACCGGATTTTTCAGAGTGCTTTGTTGGAAGTCAAGGCTTCCAAATCCATTCAATTGACGTTTCTGTGGTTTTTTCTTCTCGATCTACAATATAAATAACAAACAGTGAATTTTTAGCACTCTATTTAAAGCTTGATTGCATCCAAAAATCTATTACCAATGATTCGTCAGTTGCGACTTTCAAGATCTGTGGTTCAAAGGTGATTTTAAATGGTTTAGGGAGCTGTAACTGTCGTGGAAGCCGGATGAGTTCATCATTTAACTGAGGAGCATCATTTTTGGATTCTGCAGCTACGATAAACTCTGATTTTCGTCCGGTTGGGTTGGGCAGTCCAGCAATTTCGATCACCAACGCAGCCAGGACAGCGAACCACGTCTGTTGGCATTGCAACGTACAATCTCGATTAAACTACATTGTGGAAATTTGATCGGGGTTTGAGCCAAGGGAAAAAAGTTAGATCGATTCGATCGTTCATCAACTGGTGAGGAAAGGAGAGGAGGGCAGCAGGGTCGTGGAGACCAGGTTTTGTTGGGAGGAGTGTTAACCCGTTCATCGAACTTGGCTGTTCGGGGGTAGTTGGACGAACAGACGTAAAGGGTGGTTGTAAAGTACGAGAACCAAAGCTAGTAGTTCCTTACTGGGGTGGTTAGGTTCAGGGACAAACCAACTCAGGAGGATTCGTCGTGGCTCGACCACTGGCTGCACGTTCGAGCGGAAGAACGAGATAATATCCGGTAAATCGGGGCTCCAGTCGCACCCGTCCGATTATCGCTCGAAGCAGCGAAGGCGTTTTCAGCGACGAATTCTCATCCCCTTTCCACCCTTTTCACCAACCACCCTTTCTAACCCCTCGAACCGTGTGAAAAGTGAGACAGGGTCGTGGCCGGATAAACGGTGGTCGAAATCGAAAACGATTTTGCACCGTGGTTACCAGTGCTCACGTCAGCGTTTCGAACTTTATTCTTCCTAGTGGTTTCTCCTTTTTTCTTTTATTTGCCACTTCATCAACCGATCATCCCTGCCATTAATTACATTTAACCGTCAATAGCTGGACGACAAATATTGATGACCAGGAACCATATGGAAAAAGTAGCTGAACGATTACTGCTGCATCATCTTTGTTTCTACCAAATCCTTGAATCAAAGTAAATCCATTGAAATCACATCAAATTGACTGATGACTGGTCGGATTGGCCGATTTCTTCACGATCATTCTCTGTCAGCACCAACAGTTTCACGAAATTCTTTAACTCTCGACGTGGATGTACTTTTAGAGGGCCTTGGAATAAATGGAGCTAAAATACATTATTTCTTTTTTTTTTGTCATCCAGAATCGAGCCACTCATACAAATAGGTTTATAATGTTGAGTTTTATCAATAGTCGAAATGCGTTGTGACGAAGCGTTTACGACACAAGCTTAATAGCTCACAATTTAATCAACGGCGGAGCAATTCGTAGGAAGGATCTCTTCTGGGGGAACGCCTGTTCGTTTTCTTTTCATTCCGCGAGTGTTTGCTTGACTTTCCTTTGTCCGCATACTTTCGCCCATTGCCGACACTGATTTGCTTCCTCTTTTGGACTCTTCGTCTTCTCTCTCGTCTCTTTCTTCCTATCGGTTTGTCTCGGTGTACATCGCATCTCGTTCCATTAGTAACTCCGAGTACGTTTTAAGTGGAATTAGTAAGGAATGGTTGGGAAGAGGGAGTGAAATTCACGAGTACTGTTGTTCACGATCAATCCAACATTCGACTAGAGCGAAAACAGGCGACAAAGAGGTGGGTGGGATAGGAAATGGTTTTACATAAAGAGTTACCAGTATAACTGGTTGAAAAATCACCACCACTCCCAACGGACTATTTTTGTCTTTCAATTCAAATATACGTGTACGTAGAAGCATCGAGAGGATCATCTCTCTAGTTCCTGGGCTCTCTATGTCAGAGTTTGCTTTCTTTTTTCTTATTTCCCCCTCTCGTGGTCCCGTGGGCGCCCGAGATGGTTTTCCACACTCTCTTCCTCATTTTCTGTCCGAGAGGATGAGAGAGGGATGCAACTCTATTCTACCACGTTCCCAAAGGTAGCAAAGAGCACGCCGAGGAGTTGTGTGAATCGCGTTCACGATTTATATCTCTTCTCTCCTCTTCTCTCACTCGTCTCTCATTCTCTTTATCTTTTGCTTTCTCTCTCTTTCCCTCTTCCTTTCTCTTCCACTACATAATTTTATCTCACTCTCTCCTATCACTGTGACCTGGAAAACTTTTAGTTCCTATGTATATGACATGAACAGGTTATTTCAAAAGTTTCGGTTTAAAACGTTCAAGGAGAATCTGATCCCGATACTTTGAAGGGAAAACTTTTTCGCCATTTTTTCCTCCTAAACCGTTGATGACATATTAGTAATTACTGAGAGCCAATTCAGAATGTAGATTGAACTTACAAGACAAAGGATTGGTCATCAATAATAAATTACCATCTGAGAAACTATGAACTGTACAGAAAAGTGGCTAATGATTTTTTTCTCTTCGGATTTGTTCAATAAATTAACTTTATAAATTTTGAATGTTACTTTTGATAAAAACTGTATGTTTCGTTGCTGTTTTACCGCGCTTTTCTCTCATTCCCGTAAAGTCTCGCTACGACGACGGATATTATACTGAATTCCGGTAGCATGTATGCACGTTAATTCTATCAACAGCACTTCTCAAACCGGTTGCATGTTTTGGTCTCTCGACGCCCAGAGAATTGTAGGGTCGGCCACAGTTTCGTAAAATCCTTTCGTCTATTTAGATCTTCCGTATTTTTATTATGCTCCGTTTTCTTATCATTTTCGTGTGAATTAAATCGCGGCGATTGAAGCACTCACGTCGTATATGTCGAAAGACTTACCCACAATAGCGCCATCAGCGTGTGCCTTAGAGTCAGCGGTTCAAGACTGAATACAAAAATTCCATCACCACGTACTTTTATAGAAACCACAATAGTTTTGCTTTTTCACTGAAAAAAAGTATTGTCTTTTAAGGATCTCTGTGTTATATTGTAACTTTCGATTATTGTTCCCAGCTGTGCTAAGCACGAATGTCGTTTACGCTGACCGAATACAATGTTTTAATCGTCGTCGTAATGCGCTCTCAACCGAAAAATGTCAATTCTCATGACGCTTTTAAACACCCTCGGTTCTCGGTCTTTCAACGCTTTACCTGTTATCGCAATCGTTCTTTCTCTGATGAGATTTATGTTTATGTACATATTGATATATATACATACATTTGTACATAATTTCCGGAGTTTGAGATTTCGTAAAACGACCGGGTCATAAAGTTTTCCGTCACTCGCCTACTTCTCATTATTACGTTTCTTATTTCTCCACAAGTCCAAACGACCAAACTGTAGAAGCTGTAAATTTCGTTGCCTCTTTCTCCGCGACTTTGAAACCATCGATCTGACTCGCTCTCGGAAGCGGAAGTCCGATATCCTTCTTCGTCCCGAGAACGATTACTTTTTCCTTTCTTTTCTTTATTTTTTCATCTCCTTCTTTTTTTATACAGTGCTCTCTCTCACTGATCGTCTTCTTTACTGCTCCAGAACATTTTCCAAAGCATCTTCCAATCTTCAAGACTCGAGAATGTTCCTTCTTCCAAGGTACCCAGAAAAATAAATGTCGACTCGTTTAAAGCTAATTTTATAGTACTTTGAAAAGACAGTTAAATTGAATTAAAATTTTTATGGCTCTAAACAATTATCCAATTTGCAAATCCGTATACTATGTTTGCATTTTTATTATACTTCTTTTATCTTCCAGCATTTTCTTAATGTTTGAATATTATAAAAATTATAAGCTCGATTCACCATTCTTTTTAAATCATATGAAAATTTAATCGACAAATATCCACACTGCATTCATGGATATTTCATTTTTACAACGTGTGGTAAATTTACAAGAGTGTACATTCTTGGAAACTTATAGTGAAAATTATAGTTTTTTTTTCTTATTTATTTTTATTAGAGTAATGCAAGTTTAGTATATAATTTGGAAATGAAATCATCAACGTTAAAATATAAATAGTTTTATAATTTTTATAAATCCATAAACAAACTATCTTTTGTTACTGGATGCCGAGCATCGCTGTCGAAATATCGTCTCTTTCAAATCATCTTTGCCATCCGGTTTGTAATCCCGCCCACCGTTTTTTTACTCTCGAAAGTCTCATTGTTTCTTTATATTTTTCAAGGCAATGGGGTTTTTTTGTCAACTGTAAAACATAAATAACTCCATTTTGATTTTTATTCGACTATACTTCTGAGATTTAAAAAATGTTTTACATTTTTTTGTAGTTGTAGATATTTCAGCATCTTAAAATATTTTTATGGCAACGAATGATCATCTTTTTGAAAAATTTTGTTTGTTAAATTCCTCTTAAGGTTTCTTACACAATATTATTATCGCACTTCAGCATGAAACACTTTAAGAAAATTTACATCGACGAATCTCACGGCTATGGAGACGAAGCGTGAATGCACGAGATATAAAATCCAACGCGTTGGTAAAAATTTCCAGCTGCGTTGTGAAATATGTATAAACGTATAAAAATCGTATGTACATAAACGTATGTATAAAAATCGATCGACCATAACCATAAAAAAGAGAACATACAGTATTGCATTTAGCGAGATGAATAAAGATGCCTCAATTTTGGATCAAAAGTAAAAAATCGCGAAAAATTGAACTTCGCAGAAAGAGTTAAAAAAATATAACCTTTGGTGTTTCAAATTTAAAAAATATTTTCCTCGTTTTCTAATATTTACAAAATAAAAAAAGCATGTCAAAGGCTTATGTCAGTCGGATATTTTCTTTACGAAGCAAATTTTCAAATACCCTTCGTGTTGATTGGTTTTTTAAAATTTGTCAAGTTTCGTGTTCCATAAAACCTGCGAAGCTTGTGGAGAGAACAAAACCAAGTAGATTGAATTTTAATCGGTCAATCTAAAGTTTGGGAATGTTAAAAAAAAAAAAAATAACCCCAAGTTATTGGCACGAAATTGATGATAACAACGTGCCCAATTTCCGTCAAATTTGACAGAACCAAGATAAGCAAAGACTGAAAAATTTATGAATAACCACTATCATACATTTCTCAATTTATCGCTAAAACAAGAACAATTGAAGATCCATTTAATTTCAAGTTTGTATCGAAAAGGGATTAAGATAAAAGTGATTAGATCAAATTGAGACGAAAATACGTTTGGAAAAGTCAGGCTCGTTCGCAAACCAAAAAAGCGAAACGAAGCACAGTATTCAATCATTTCATTCATAGATTGATACGAGATGAAATATTCCTGATCGTGACGTTCGAGAACGACAGGTCGAGACTTATCAGGAAAATAAAAAAGTGTTTACGAAGAATAAGGGTGCAAGTGCAATAACCAAAAGATTAAATACGTAAAAAAAAACGAATCGCGAGTAAGAAAGTACGACCACGACGTTGACGATCACTCCCTAGACATTAAAAAAACGTGTTCGAAAGCCACGAAAAATATATTTTGATCCCTTAATATTTTCAATTCTTGAAATAGTTCCATTCTAACACGACATTTTAAGGTGTCAACTTCTAAAAAAACAAAAAAACAAAAAAACATTATTCAATTTCCGTAGTTTAATAGTGTAAATAAATATTGAGCCCTACTACAGAAACAACAGAAAAGTGGGTTAAACTGGAGGAGCTAATAATTCAATGAAATCGACAAGCCTTGTAGACGCCATAAATAAGATCCATAAGTCCATAAATAAAGTAGTGTCCATATGGAAAAATGAAAATAAATATATTCGACGATTTTATGAAAGGATTCGTGAAAGAGATTATTTCGAGATGCCAGCAACACAATACATAGTATATTTTGTTGAGGGTGAAATATTCACCCTTAAACGATACCTCACTGAAGGAATCGAATATGGATATCGTATACACAAAGTCGAATGAATAAAATTATATATGATCGAGATGATTGCTCAAGGTATCATTTCGATGTATGAGGTGAAACACACTGTATTTTCTGAGAATTTTTTTTTATTATAATAAAAGACTGTACTCAGTAGTTAAAAAAGAAACGAAAAATAAGCATAAAAAGATAAAGGTGAAAATTATTTCAAAACGATCAGTTTGTTCGTTTATCGTTTTTGATACAAAAATATGAAATTTTATAATTTTTAAAAATAGATTGTCTACCAATCGATACTCCAATTTTTCACCCCTTTCCAAACGTCAACCCTATTTTTTCCTGTCCAAATTCGAATTCTCTTTATCTACCGTAACACGATATCTTACATGTCCTTTTTTTTTATTGCTCACGCTCACTTTGTCTTCTTTTCTCTTCTCCGGGTTCTCGTCCGTCAATTCGTTCTTGCCCGTTTCGCTGCCCGAGAACAGAGCATCAAGCACGAAAGAAAAAGGAAAAAAAAAAAAAACGTACACGACAGCTATAACGTTGAACAGTTCTACCACAATCGTACAATGTGTTATCGATTTAAACATTAGCGTTCAGGTCTCTCTCTCTCTCTCTCTCTCTTACATTTTTCTTATCCAGTTGCGATAATAAAACGAAAAACGGACACGCACAGTTCTCATATATATCAAAATATTTATGTATCGTATTTATTCGTGAATAAAAATAGAAATAAAAACACTTACAGAATTGAGATAGAAACTTTTATAAATTTCAATTTTCATTCACTATGGTATTTAAAAATAATAATAATTACAAATAATTAATGATACAGGACTTTTTCGTTGCAAATTTTTTTTTTCGGAGTTGTCATTTGAATGTTTTCATATATTCGATGAAATAGGAGTTACAGCCATTTGAATAGATGTTTTCAAATAACATTAACTTCAAATAATAATACCAGCGAAAATTCTGAACTTTCGTATACAGTTCAAGAGACTTTATTGTAGAGCTGCCATTTTTCGACGAAAATCTAGTTGAAAAATATTGCAAAATCAAAATTTACAGAGAAATATCAAAAATAATGAGAATAACATTATAATTAAAGTTTAAAAAATTTCGATTTCATTTTGCGACCATTACATTCAGTAACACCCCTTTAGTGAAGTGTTATTTTTGGGTATCAGATGCAAGATCGTGGGTATGATGGGTGAAAAAAAAGTTGCCATGAAATATTTATTATTATAAAATTTATAGTAACATTTTTCCATTTAATGATTTCACATTTCCCAACAATTTTTTCCAAATAATTAGATAAATAATATTTTTTTTCCTAATAATACAAAAATAATAAAAACATTGACGATCAACGATTTTATGTCTGTATTTCATTTCCATTATTCAAATGGCGCTGAAAATTTATTTATAATTAACATAATTAACATTTCTAAAACGTATTATTATTTTATGCAGCTGTATTAGACGCAATTCACATTTTCGTTTTATTTGAGATTCAAATGCAAATGTACATTTGACTGAACGTGAATATACATTAAAATATTTTATATTTCCACGCTCGTTTCCACCATTGATTTTTCAAGTTCCAGTTCATTCCATTTATTCTCGTTTCTTTTTCTTACACAACGATTTCCTCGTCCAAAGATTTCCGAATATTCGTGCATGTGATTTTTTTTCTTTAATATAAAAAGAAGAATTTTTGTAGGTGAATTTCAGGTAAGGCTTTTTTTCGTTTTTAGGAGTCTCCGTTATTGGTCCTGACTGGTGGGAAGATGGTGAACGGTGTTCGAGATGATTGTACTCAATTATCGTTTTACGTTGAAAAATATCTTCGAGCTACGGCTAAATTGGAAGAGAAAAAACGAGAATGAACGAGAAAAAAAGAGGGTGCGCGATGAAAGTTTTTACTGCAAAAATGCAATGAAGCGTTTCTCGGTCGATGTCCAAATAATTATTGTCCTCAAGTTTCCCGGTGTTAGCCAACGTCACTAATTATTGAAACTGTGATATTTTTACGACTCTTTTACCAGGATCAATGCACTTTACTTGTAGTAATTTTTTTTATTATCTTGAAATCGTAATGTACCGGTTTGAACATTTATTCTTAATTGTGAAAATTTTTACGCTAGTTTCCCTAATATAATAATTTCAATAATTGTAAGTTTATATTTTTTATGTGCACTATGAATAATTACGTTATTATCATTACGACAATTATTGCCCTTAATTTTGACCAATAAATTGAGATTAATATGTTTTAGTTTAAATGTTTAACTATAATCGTTGAAAATATTATGTAAAAAAATTAATAATATCATCAAAAATATTTTTACAAGAACTAGTATTTCCAATAAAATATAATAGTGAAAGAAAACTATTGAAAAAAAAGCGTGGTCTATTAACATCGTTTAATTTTTCTGAAAATCTATTACGTAAAACGTAATTATTATGAAACGAAAAAAAAAAAACATATTTGGAATAGAGTTGAACAGATGGTTAATACAGTCAGTAGTTAAAAGAAAATCTCGTGTATACATATTCACGAGGATTGGCTGAATCTGGGGCAATGGGGCGAGCGTTAGTAGTTGAAGATCTTTTAGGCTTTACGATTCAGGACTTTGATGACTCCATTTCCGGAGGTTAGAAGATATAAACGAACAACGCCCTTCGAAATCATATTTCTCGATCATGTAATATGAAGAAAAAGCATTGGTCACGTTATCAAATATGAGAAAAAATGATGAGATATAAATACGCAGGGATGGTAAAACGAGTGTGATCAAAAGAGGCGAGATAAGAAACTAATAACAAAAATATTGAACGAGAGAAATAATATTTTCACACGTGCCTTTCAATTTTATGATTCATCATTTTATGTGATATGAAAAAGCCTATGATTAATTTGCCAATTTCAAAAAAACATGAGTACTTACGGAAACGATGAAAACGTAGAGATCATTTTTTGATACAAAACAAAAACAGATCAGACTTTGAAATAAGGAAAAAGTAAAGTGACCCAAAATTCACAAACTTGTGCTAGGACGTGGCTGTTCAGGAATCAATGGAAGACTCTAATAAATTTTATACCTGGGGGAATAGGAGGAATATATAGGAAGGTACATAAAGGTACAAAAATGTGAGACCTACTGTAGGAAATAGTGTCCGAATCTCTGTGGGTTTGGTCGAATGTTTTCCAAGATCGAGGGTGTTGGCCAGCGTGATGTCGTGGTAACACTAAAATTTATATATTTTATTGTATTCTTGTCATAGACGTATGGCAGTATGGTAATAGTTTCGAGAGGTAAGAAGACTCCAAAGGAAGGAAAATGTGATAGTCTGAAGTTGGCAGAGATGGGCCCAACGGACCATGTGTCGAGTTACGTAATATCTGCCACGTAAACACAGCGAATCTCTTTCGTTCTCCAGTGTTCCGTTTCTCTCTAGAATTGCCCTTTTTCCTACATTTCGCTCTGTTAAACTTTGTCTATATAGTGGACGCATCATTCCCTGTTTCTCTTATTCTCCGATTCGTTTATTTACGCTTTACCAAATTTTCGAGGTTTCCTCCAAATCTTTTCTTTGTTTTTACTCAATTGTCTCGTGTGCCCGAGTCTTGGGTTTGTTTGATTCGAGAAAAACTGCAGGATTTTCGCCGGAATAAACTATGTATACGAAATTGGCATCGGAAAGACTCAGGATCGTCGAACTCTGATGAAAAAAGTCTTTAGCCGTTTTTCTCTTTGATGCATCGTTGATGAGCTATTAATAAATTAATTGAAGCCAATCACGGATTGCTACGTCATGAACGTTTCTTCTCGGTTCTCAACTTTCCATTGGCTTGCATTCAATAATTAATATGTATGCGACGGTAAACCGGAGAGAAAAATGTCTACGAACTTATCTTTGCGGAACCACGTGCTCTAGCTGTCCAATTAATTTAAAGATTGACTTCCGGTACACCCTGTATTACATGCATATATGTATGTGAAGCGTAGAGGAGGTTGGAGTGTGAAGACTGGGACGTCGAATCTATCGTCCCTTAGGGACGTCGTCTGAAAGCCGATCCCGAGTTCACAAAATGCGACCGAAGCATTGCAGTCCAGCTTCTTCCGTGTTTGCTTGCATTTTCTGCTGGAGAAACATTTCTCGTTTGAACTCTAACTCGCTGCTGAAGGTTCTTGAAATAAACATCGGTCGAATTCTTTGGACCATAGAGTGCAACTGTCAGTCCTTTAACTCCTTTTTTACTTGAATTCTTTTATCCTTTACTCTAAGAGTTAGAGGATCTAATGTATAAATCAAAATTTGCCCATAAAAGTACCTCATAGTCTTTTAAGTTCATCTGAAATAATAATGGACTCCAGACGTTCGTACTGACGATTGCATACCATTTTTTCTTTTCGTTTTTTCTCTCATTTAGCAATTCCTTCCTGTCGTTGCTGTCGATATAAAAGTTAGCAGACGGCAAATCAGGAAATAGAGAGGAAACGCTGGAGGGTATAAGAACGATTCGTCTGGCTTGACAAGCCAGACTTTCATATAAATACATGTATACACAGTTGAAGCTCTAAACTCGACCGAATGGTCGTTCACACTCAATTGCTGACGATTAAGCCGAGCAATCGGTGAAGTAAATCGATTTTCCTAGAATAGGATTGAGCCTTGTGTGCAACCCGATATTGATTTAGATCTCGTCTCCAGCGTCTGTTTGTCGCAAACTGCGTTTGACATGACTATTTATTCGCCGTAAAAATTCACAATTACTCTTGACTACTTTAAATAAAATCTGCGAGAAAATTCCACATAGAAAGATAAAATGTGAACCTCCAACACAATACGTTGGTGAATCTTGAAGAGCAAGGAGCGGGGACGATTCAAACCATTCTTCAGATATAAAGTTTTAAGTTTCAAGTTAATATTTTACATTTTATATATTTACTTTAGGATTTTTTTATTTGGATCGTTGTGGATTGGGCAAATAATGTTTTTTTCTTATAGTGTGAAACATTTCGTAGTTATATCAGCAGTTTAAAACTAAACGAACACTTGAAAAATCGTGGAAGGGATCAGAAAATTAATCGTACCGTTATCGCTGAAGAAAATTTGGTACATGTGCCATGAAATGTGGTCTATACGATGTATCATATTTATGACAGTGAGGTTGGACCGGTTGGACGATTTTCTAGTTTAATCGAGAAAGATAGTAGGGGAGGTGTTAATTGGATAAGATATAATGAATAATCGTGCATTGATTGCTGCGTCTTTTCCGAATTTGTGTTCTGGAAATGGTATTAGTTGTTTTGTTCTGTTTGAAGTACATACAAAAAAAGTAGTAAGAAAACAGAAAAGAACTAAATTGAGAGGGAGAGTGAAAAGTGCGGAAGTTAAGTACGGAGGCATCGAATAGCTCTCGTACAAGAAAATGGGAACGAAACGAGATTGTTAAATGCCCGTAGTCGACAGGGAGGAATAAAAGCTTCGGGCTAGCTCAGCAAGGCAATATATATATAAGATACGTCTCGTGACGGGGCGATAAATTAGCGCGTAAAATGGCCGAGAGGACGTGGAATTGCGCGATGGGTTTTGGCGGGGTTTATGCTGTATGCTTGGCAGCGGATTCGTCGGACGAAAAGCTCGAATCCTCTGGAGATATCGTAATAAATTTGAATGCGTTGCCCTGGGTTTGGGTGAGAAATGGATAACACAGACTCACATATACATTGGTTGAAGAACATTGAAAAGAGAAATGTGTTGGAAGAGTGCGGTGAAAAGCGTGAGGATAGTCATTAACGTGTTCGCATCTCTCGTGAACGAATTTATCACTCTGATTTCTCGGTAGCTGGGCGCGCGGATATACTAAAGAATGAATGAGAAAAACTCCTGCAAAAAGAAAATCTTGATTCATAGTCAGGGTGTCCTTGAAATGACAGTAAACATTGTGTTATCGAATTTGGGTTTAAATTCTGAATAAAAAAAATCTTTCAGCGTTTGTTGATCCGATGATACGATCATAAGTTATTAATTGTTGAAATTGCACCAATTAGATCCACCCACCAGTACACATGCACTCAGGGCAGATGTTGCTGACAAGTGTGAGTTCAGATTCAGATAAATCATCATCAGGGATTCACCGAATCAAATGTAGCCCACACTTGTTTAACGCGAAATTTAGTAGTGATGGGATTTAAAGGAATCAACTTGTAACTCTGGGTTACCCTGTATGTATCCGTGGAGTTGTTGAATCAAGCATATTCGAGAGCTCGGCAGAATCATTAGGAGAGTGTACGAGGTTGAAGAAAGAACTTTTTTTTTGGGAAAAGCCAGAAAGCGAAGAGTTCTTTCTCGTCTAACCTCGGTGGATCATCTCGCATGATAAATTTGTTCGCGTCACCAAGTAGGCACAAAGCGTTACCCCTGGACCCGACAGTGATGACGAAAATGATGGAGGAGTTGAAGGTAGAAAATGGCCAGAGGGAAGAGCCGGAAGACACACCATCAGATTTTTTTCTTCGTGAGTCTTGAAGGTGGTCGTCTTAAGGCATGAAAAGTATATAGTTGGACCATCACAAGTTTTCCGTTATACACTCAACTCTCCTAGTTGCAATATTAAGTTGCTCCACCCATATACGACTCCCTCGGGGTTATGCTCGTAATTAAAGCGCTGAATTATTCGGCGACTGGGTCTGAGCGTGCCCGTGTCGAGAGAACGGACCCGCGAACGTCATTAGTCGTCGGTGGAGCTCGCGACGAGAAGGCTACAGTAAACAAGACGCCGTGAATTATTGCGTCTCGCCGTGTGGCGGGTGCGATCCTTTCCCACCCTATATACACAGCTGTTACGACTATGTGTTGGGTTGAAGAAGGGCTTACCTTTTCATGCTTCATCTCTTTGATCTCTTGTCGTCCTCCAGGGAGGACCAGAGCTTGCGGTTACGTCCTTCACTGAAGGACAAAACAATTAGCGTTGTAAGCACCTCGAGTGTTGATTTTTTTTTTCAAGTCATCTAATAATTAAACGACTGATGAACTGTGCTAGAATAATTCATGAGATTATTACGATGCTGCCGGCAAGGGATGACCTGATGATATCATAACACGTCACCGAGAATTACAGTCTCTTGGTTTCTCAGCTATGTACCTTTTTCACCCCTTCATGCGAGCGAGCTTTTTTATTCCGTTCAGCTTTAAGACGCACCACCCTCTCGTCATCAGGAGAAAGGGTGATAGCGTTCAATTAATTAATTCAGTAATTACACTTTCAGAGGCCACCTAGTGATCTCGCTTTAGAAGTATGACAAGGTGGAAAAAGGTTTTCAGTTTGGGAGGATGAAAGGCTAAGGGAGGGTCTGCATGCGAATTACAAGACTGTGGATAGTGGACGAAGCTTTGGGTTACTCCTTGGCGATGTTTCTGTGAAATGGCTCATGCCAGGTTGACCTCAGGTATTCTTTATTCCACAATTTCTTCGGCATCCCTGGGTCTCTGTGATGTTCACGAGTCATGTGCTACGTTTCAGAACTAGGTATGATCCTTCCACGGCCTTGTGGTCTTTTTTGGTTCATTGTCATTCTCCTTCCCTTTCATACGCAGCCGAGACTCGAGCATTCGAGGAATGTGTTGCCTGCTGTTGGAATGGTGGTGCGGGAGCCCCTCTCCCTCAATAACGTATAACGCTCCAGAATCTCTCGTCTCAGGGACTTGTTAAACATTGAGGCCGCCGCCTTGATTGGTTGGTCGGATCATCCTGTGACGACATTAATTTAGATTAATCGTGGTTAGCAAGCCCAAGAGAACCAAGAGAGAGGAATAGAGAATGCAACAGTCATCAGCAGAATCCCTGTCGTGAGGAGATTGTCCCTGAGATAGAGAAGATAGTTCAACTCCTTCCAAGTAGAAAAGGTCCGCTCTACTCGTTGACCTTCTCCGCAGTGGGGATGCTTGTCTCCGGAGAAACATGATATTTGCAGAGTTGAATGACTGCTCAACCAATAATATACTATGAATATCTACCCACTATGCAGCATCAGATAATTCGACCAGGTGCAGTTATCTCTTGAGATGGTGTACTGTTGCTGCATTTTTCAGAACCATCAACTAATAAATCGAAAAACTACTATTTGTTGTCAGAAGAGAGGGTGGTTCGTTTGTTTCTCATTAGTAGCATATCTCATTTTTCATGGTACATGATTGACGGAGACCCACACATCATGCCATTGAAAAGCAAACATTGATATCTACCCTGATTCCAACTCCGATATTTTCCCTTTGTATTGTTTTCGTCTGTAATGATCGTTTCTGCGATCCTTTGATCGCTGGGATCGCATTGAAAGATTCAAGAGTCGAGTGGGAAGTTCAAGACGCATCGATATGTTGCGATCTCATTTTTTGAGGAACTGAGATGTGTAGCTTTGCCACACAAACAATCATAAGACGTAGAGTCACCTTAGTGAGTTACAGGAGGATGTATAGCGAGATGATGGAGTAAGATGCTTCCGACGATTCGAAGATTCTTCATGGTTTTTTTGTTGGTGAATGGCGTGGTGGTATATCAGGCAGAGCGCTTGGGGCGAAAGATCATTATGTATTCCGGGAGCCCCCTTGCTTCGCTCGAGATTCTCTTCGCCCCGCTATGGGAGCTTTGCAAACCACCCTTGGTCGTTGTCCTTGTGTACCTCGTGCGGATCCCCCTTTTTCTTTCCAACCCTTCATCCCTTCCGTCGTAAGCAAACATTGTCCTCTCTGCTTCAGCTAATGCTCTCACGGATCTTCTCTCTTCATGACCACACTGGCGGACTCGTGACTCTCTTCACGTCCTTTAGTAAGAAACAGACCGCGGTTGGAAATGAATCCGAATTATGATGAAAAAAAGTTCCAGGTTCATTACTGACTACCAGTGTGACTAAGATATCAACAACCCTATTTTTCCCCACACCATCGTTTGTGACATCTGGATCATTTTCATTGATTGGGTTTATGATAATAGCAGCCTGAGGGGCTGAACCAGCCTTGTGGATATGATGGTGATTGTACCGGATATCCCTTGGGTAAAGCGTTGCAGAAACTAGAAAATATAGTTGGCACATAGATGTTAAACTGGCTCGTTTTTTCAAGTAATTACACTTCCTTTACCAGGGTTTTATCTGTTCTACCACAGACTTGTTTGCCCATCAGCGTGGCCGCAAACTTGGACCTAGAATTATTCACTACGCCAGGCTTTTGTTTTGTTTTGGTCACCAGCTAATGAACCTGCTTGCTGTCTACAGACTTACATTGAATGAGAAAGCCCTGTGAGTAGATGGGAACATCGTTGGGTAGGGAGAACCTTGGCTGATGTGAAGTTTACACGGAGGACATTAACACAGCCTGCCCTTGCTGGTACCACCCTATTCTGGCAAATGGTACACCGTGCCTGGTGGCATCCAGGCTCATTTGCCCGAAGTACATTAGTCCTACATTACGAGCGCTACTTTCCTCCTCTTTCTCTCGCTTCCTACTGGCTGCGCTCGTAAATTCCCACTGCGAGGTAAACTTAATGGGTATATAGAAGAAGAATCTTCGGGACTTGACGTCCAGGTCTGGGGATTGACTTCTCCTTGCTTTCGTGGGCTCTTTAATGTTTTACAATGAATTCAGCTCTGCTGCTTCCGTTTGGTTGTTTAGGTTTCATGGAGCAGCTAATGGCTTTGTATCAACTGCTCCCGGTAGACGATCCATCAAGTACCATTTGTCGTCATCACCAATTTGCTTTGATCATTCTTTCGTGCGTCCATGTGTCTCCACAGAGAATTGAGTCGAAAAGTCAACAGAGTAAAAGAACAAAGTTATAGCGCACAACATTTCATAATCCGTGAGTCAAACAAAGGCTTAATGAAGAAGGCAGGTTGATTAAGAGTCCGAATAAAGTGTGCTGGAACAGGGGAGTGCGTTTATCGCGAGTCTCATAGTCGGAAACACTGCGGCTGGTTAAATAAGATATGCCCTAGCCAGGTTCGGGCCAAGAATATAGGAATTACAGTATACGAAGAAAGCGACGAGCAGGGCAGGAGGAATGAGTACTCTAGGTTCTATTTGCACGTGGCAAACAGGAATCCTCGGTGCTACAACTCGGCAAAACTAGGGGAGCTACAAGAAACGATACTGTAGATGTTGAAACCCGTTGCGCTTTTCTGATCCCTCGGGGTTCTCTACCATGGCAATGCTTATTCAGCTTAGTTTACGCATTTCTCTACACCCGGGGGCTTCGTTTCATGAATGTCTCCAGAAGATCATGATTGCTCCTCTTTTGAGTTCTTTTGCACTTCTTCCAATTTCACTTTGCAATCGCTACATCTGTACTTCCTGCGGATTAGGTCTTCTATCTTGGGTTATTCAAGCTGTTGACTCGCTGCATTTTTCCCGCAAACGTAAATTTTTGTGTGGAATGCTTGATGTCTCCTTCTTCGGCTTCTCTAAACATGCGCCACTTTGTTGTTGTTGTTGTTGTTGTTGGTGTTTTTTTTATTTTCCATCGCGTCTCATCCAGAAAACCAAGTAGAGAGTAGGTAATTGCTTTAACATTCCTCCGGAGAATTCTCCCTCTCCACTGAACTTTGGATCATCAACTCAAGACCTATTCACGTCCCTTGGGTCCATCAGTAGGCAACGAATCATGATGCATCCGATATTATGCATCCTTTGGTCCGCCCTTTCCCTTCACATTGCTCATATCCTCTCCTTCACTCTTTAGACGGCAATTCAGGCTTCATGCGTACCACGGCGTACCGATGAATATTTGCCGGCTGCTATACCACCCCTAGGTAACTCCTGTTGGGGAAACCAAGTCCCTGACAAATTTAGATCGAAAGCTTCGTGAATTTCGGATGTACGTGACTCGGGTACCCCAGCAAACTGGCTCCATCATCTCTTCGCTATGCATGCATGTGCGTTCTCACCCCATTGTCCAGAAATCTGGCCTCTGAATATTGTTCAGTTTTTTTCGACCCTGCATGAGGCCCAATCATACCTTCATAAAAATTTGGGCTCACATACACATGAAATTTTTTCACTTAGACTCTTATTTACATATCTGAGCTCTTATTTTTATAGTGTGAAAAATGTTTTTCGTGTTTCCGTCAAACTTCAGATGTTTTGGGTGAGTTAAAATTATCTCCAGAAAAAATAACATTATAGACCGGAAGCCAAAACAACTTGACCGTTTTGGATTTAATTAATCTTACTCGTGCTTGAAGATATTTCGGCGGGGTATTCCAAGCCTGCCACTCATAATTCGTCTCCCAAATTTCAACGTAAGCAGAATCAACTCTTCACGGAAATGTAACCATTGCTTCTGGAACTTGTAGGTTTCTTTATCATCAAATGTGTATAATGAATCGGATCGCTGTTTTTCCATCATTCACCTAACAAACATCATCGCTAAATCCAAAACCGCCTCTGAATGCCATCGATAAGTGATGTTTTTAGTCGATTGAACATCAACGAAAAAGAGGTGTTCTTGCCGAACATTTACTCGGTATTTGATCTCTGGAATGACCGCGTGTGGACAAACAAAAACAGGGCAAAACTCTCACATGAACAACACTGTATCAAGGGGCAAAACACCCTGAGAACGATGGACAGTGGGTGCGAAAAAAAGGAAAAAAAAGTGGAAACTGTCGTTGTAAGGGATGAAAGTGCCGACGTATTCACTTTCCAGGCCGTAACATGAACGTGGAGCTCTTGCCCCGAGGGCACCGTACCTTCACTTGCTTGCAACGAGATAATGCCTCGTGTGTGCTGTGTCGCTTGGCTAATCATCATCCCTCTCGCCCCATCTCTCTTTTTACCTCGCACTGAGGGGTTGAATCCTACCCAAGCTTGATAACGAAGTTTACCAAGCGAGGAAATGGAATAGAGAGAAAAATAAGAGAAAAAAAAATGAGAGAGTTAGAAGCATGCGGGAGAGGAGGGAGGAGGACCACGGACCAAAGGAAATGGCTGCAACCGGTGAGTTCAAAAAGTGCTTGTCCGAGCCTACGCTTTTCGTAATACGTCTAGAAAATTAGGAGTTAAAAACAAGTTCCAATCACTACAATGTTATATTACTTTAATATTATTTCTGAAAATCAATAATGATGTTTTTCAAAGTTTTTAAAGGTAAGTCGTTACAATGCACTGAAAAATATTTATAACAATAATTGATGGAACCTCTTATTGGTAAGACAATTAAACTCGAACATTGTGACTTTGATCGATGAAGCATGTACTAAATTGTCTTACAAACCTTGATCATTTTCTGTTCAACCTACATTTTCAAAGTTATTTTTATTCTCCACTAAATTGCAAGGTTTGTTGATGAAAATATCTCAATAGTGATAAACATCCCCAGAGAAAAAGATAGCGATAAATTTCGTGTACTTTTTTGGTTCCAGCTTTTAATCTGCATTTTTACGTACCAAGAGTTCAAACAACAAAGCGATAACTCCCCGTCAATGTCAAACACATAAAAAAAAACTCTATTTCGATGTAACGGTTGAGGAAAGACTCAGGACATTTTGTTTCTCGCCATTGAGCGATGTTTCCGATAACATGACTAGTTCGTTTTTAAAGTGACAAGAGTCAAGATTTTATTTACGAGCTCGAAAAAAAGATTGTCTTGAATAGCACAATTGTAGGTATAAAAAAATAATAAAAATATTGCATTTTCCTGAACATTCAGTGATTCCCATTTGTACAGAGATCCAAAGTACAAATATTTCTAAAAATCATTAATTTTGTAACTTCTTTTGAATCAATTCAGTTTGTTTAATTCCTCATTTTCTTAAATTATCGATAAAAACTCAACCCCAAAGAATATACAGTTGTGATGAAATATACAAATTCTTTTGTACGGAACTCATGAAAATTCTGAGCAAGCAATATAGATTGTCGTATATATTTGAATCCTGGATAAAAATATATATTGCAATAATTTAGAGCTAATAGTGAAAGAAAATAGTATATGACATGTGAAAATGGGCAATAATAACATTTGAGGAAGATTCTTTGAAAAAGGTCTTTCCTTTTTTTTGTCCTAGCACATGCAGTGAAGTTTCTGGCATCGTTTATGCTACACAGTTCTCCTTGCAACATATTTTTATGTTTCGAACGATTGCCACCAATGTGTATCGTAAGGTTGGAGATAGCATTTTCCTTATTGCATATATCCGAACGTGCCGAGTAATACGATAATCGTATTATCGAAACGAGTGAAATGAGGCTGCATTGAGGCAAAGAAAGAAAAAATTCAGTAATAAATAAATGAGAAAGAAGGAATGAACTGAGGATAAGAAAAGTTGAAAGTCGAAAAGTGTAAAAAAAATGCGACAATTGAGAGCAAGGAAACTTGTAAGAAGCTAAGAAAGATGATGGGCAGAGAAAGGGAAACAAAAGGTGGAAAAATAGCCGAAAATAGCATTGAATTTAAAACATAGAAAAAATTCAATCAAAAACCGAAGGAAAGGTTGGAAACGGATAAAGGAAAATTGATGAGGAGAGAAACACAAATAGAAAAAGCAAAATAGATAAAACAATAATAAAGACGTACAAACGAAAGAATCTTCTTCCTTCATTTTCTATGGAAGCCGAGAGGTAGAATAAAGCGAAGGCACTCAACGATCCTATACCAAATCGATTCGTGTATAAAAGAGGTACGCCGTGAACGGGTAAACGGATATTGTTGGTTCGTGTTGCGGTAAAATAACCTCATTATCCCAACGCGAAGCTTCTGATTGGTATTATTTTATTGTTCTGGCTGCTCTTCGTTTCTTTTGTTCGTTTCGAGTGATTTAAGTCTCGGCAGAGAAAAATATAGCTATGGCAATTACGTACCAATTCCCTGCTCACAAAGATAATAAATAATTCATGGAGTAAAAGAAATAAGAAAATTATTGGATCGTGATTAATTTCATTATGAAAATAGAAAAGACTATGTTGAACTGTCAAAAACGTGAAATGAAGAAAAAAACAGTATTCAATGTTTAACATTTAAGTAATCAACAATTAATACAATTAACAATGACGATTAATCAGTTATAACAATTAATTAGTAAGTAATAAACTGATTTTTAGTCATGGATGTCATTGTAGGAAGTGCTTCACTCATTGATAATCAAATAAACTGAAAAAAGTGAATGAAAAATTGGAAATTCCCGATTGAGAATCAAATACTTCGATTGGAAAGTTGTTATATTTCTACTCTTCCCAAAACTTTCACGGTATGTTTCCAAAAAAAGTGGGAGCATCATTTTGAACTCACATGAAAAAAGATCAATAACGAAAATTTCATTTGCAAATCGATCAAGTGTATAAGTTAGTGATTGACGTCTGCATTTCTTCTGCGGGGGTCGGTTTTTGGTCCAAAAAACATCGGGACTGAAATTGTTTTTCACTTTTTTTTTCAAAATCGCTCTCCGAGTGCATTTTTTTCAAAAAACCGTAGGAAGCTCTCGAGGAGAAAAAAGTGATTGCTTCGCCCGAGGCGAGGGTGGGGGGAGGGGGTCAGAGATAAAAAGATAAAAAAGGAAAGAGGTGGGTGGCGGGAAAAGATAGTCGAAGACGAAGCTGCTGTGAGGTTGGTTTTCCAGTTTCGTGGCGCGACAATTTCTTATTTTTACGAGCGCTCCGAGACGCCGTTTCTTCCATACTTTTCCTCATAGTTTTTCTTTCCTTTTCTTTTCTCTCTTGCTCTGCCTCTTTACGAGGCGAATAGCTCCCCGAGAATTTCTTTGCTCTTCGCAATGCGCTCTATCCACTATTGCATAAGTGGAAACAAGAAGAATTACGCAGTTACGTAAATTATGAGTGGAGTACGACCGGAAATGGGTTTCCATCCCTACGACGACGTTTCTCGGGAAGCTTTTTTTTCGAGAAAGAGAGGGTAAGAAAGTGCCCAGAGGGGTTGCTCTTCGCCGAGCTTGTAAAAGTATACTTCTGCGTTTCTGCTCCTGATCCCTGTTGGACTGCCTTACGAACCATGCCCCCTTCTCATCCTTCCCCGAACCTACCGACTCTCCACAAAGATGGACGACCGAGCAACCGCAAATTCGTAGCCCACAACGATCGCGATAAAAAAAATTCAGGATTACTCGGAAGAACGAAAAAGATACGCGCGTCTGACACTTGCAGCAAATATAGGAGAATACAAATTTCATTCCTGCCATCCACCAAAGTTACACAACCCCATATAGTTCTTTGAATAAAAATATTTTTCAAGCTACCTTCATCGTTATGGAGATTAAACATTGAACTATACAAAAATTAAGTTTTAAAAACCTAAATAGTCGTTAATTTAAAATTACTGCATTTTGAACTTGGCTCCCGAAGTCAAGTATTTGATAAAAAGTAAACGAAACAAACGGGATTTTGAAAAAAACGAAGACCAAAAGGCAGTGAGCATACAGAGAGGAAGAAAGATCGAGATTCTCTTTGAGGCACATAAATAGTCCTGGCGACGGATTCAGACCGGAAACTACAGTAGTCCCTTGAAAAGGATTTCTTCAGGCATTCGACCAATCGCACACAGAATAACCGACATTTAAAGTAACTCCAACTTTTCATAAAAAGAAATAGATATAATAAAATTTACAGGACTCAACATGGTTGACGCAAAATTTCAATGAAAATAGAGTAAAAGATAAATATGAAAACATAAAAGTTACTGAGAACAAGTTTGAGGATCATTAAAAAATAAATTAAAAATGGTACCAAGTGGAAAAAAATGTTGACAGATTGAAATAGTAAAACATATTGAAAAGATGGTCTCAATTATTCGAGAATTCACATGTTCTAAGGATTTAAGATATGGGAATTAATTCACAAAAGCAGATCGGGTACTTGTTACATGATTAAAGTTTAAATAAATACAGGCTAATAAGATAGAAGCTACATATCGAGCTGACGACCAACTCGCTGTTGAAATGTCGTAACTTTACAATTATTAATTAAAAATGACAATTTTATGCAGTTCGAAAATATATTTACGTTTTCAATTTTCCTGTGAATTATTTTAAATTATTATGAAATTACAAATTTCTTCTTTCCCAGTTAGATTTACGCTCAAAAGTTTTGATGGTATATAATCAATAGATACTTCAAAATTACTATAAAAAACAGTAAAAGAAATAGAAACAATATATTCTCATGGAAAATTGAACGGCGATACTACCTCATACCACAATTTTTTCTCACTTTTCGTGTACCTCCTAATCATCTTTATGGTTATAATAGTGTTATGAATAATATTAAAAGGAGCATATAGGTCAAAAGTTGCTTTGTTTGGACGAGAAGGCATTTAAAAAATAAAATATAAGCTGTACGTGTTAGGAGTTGATACATGACCAGTTTTCTTGGAACGTGTTAACTCTTTCCGCTCACGCTTCCTCTAATTGCATCTCTAGTTCAACGAAGACAGAGGTAGGGGGGTGAACAGAACAAGTTTATATACATGCAGAAGATCTAAATCGAGGTCTATATAGCAAAAGGTACGGAATCTACACCCTAAGTAAACTCCTGCGGGTTACAACCAACGAAACTCGTCTTTCATTCCTTTTGTTATTATTCTGTCAAGACTTCTCTTTATCTTCCTGTTACTTCCGTTTCTTTTCCTTTTTTCCGTCTCTATCTCAAATTTTTGCTTCTTTACTGTCCCTTAAACTTTTGGACTCTATCTTCGTTCCTTCATATTTAAGTTGTCTTTTTCTTTCTCCGTTCATTTCTCCTTTATTATTTCTTCATCTTCATTCCTTTTGGGTTTGCTCTTCCTTTCACTTCGATCTTTCATATCACTTATTTGTCTCTTCCGTTCTTTTCCCTTCATCTTCTTCCAGTTTTTACGTATTTTCTATCTTTCCCTTATTTTAACTTTTTTTTTTCCACGCGTTTTTCTCTTCTTCTAATTATCTTTTTCCCCATCGGTTAATTATATTTTTTTCTTACCTTTCCTTCTTTCTGCTCATTAATAGCCTCCACTTTTTTTTCATTTTCACATTTTTATATCTGATCATTCATTCTCCTTTCTCATGACTTTCTTGAATTTATATATCGTAGTTGCACTGCTTGAAAACCCGCAAGGGCACGTACTAAGGTAGTCGTATGAAACAAACGTGGTGCGACTGGGTAACGTCGATAATGCATCCCAAAGAACTCTCGTTAAATTTACCAAAGTTTTGAAGTTTTAGTAGAGCTCGAATTCGGCGTTCTGGTTAAGTTGTGCTTTTGCGAGAAATAGCAAAATAGAGAAAGACAGCATAAGAGAGGGAGGGAGAGAGAGAGAGAGAAGTATAAAATTTACATTACACCCAAAAGAGACAATGTTAAGATCCTGACTAGTCTCAGTAATCTTTAGCCCTTAGACTGATCTTCAACAATTGAGACGAAATTCAACCCTCCTTTAAAATTCATGATAATCTTTAACCACAAAATAAGGGATTCACAGCTATTAGTAATTCCGAAAAAAAAAAAAAAATCCACTTATTCCTATTCTGAAAAAATGTGTTCTACACAAGAATGGATTTGATTTCTTAAATCAAAAGGAATCTATAAAATTGTCCATGACAAAAATGGAATTCTGCAACTTCAAATTTTTGGTAAAATGTTTGGGCTCGAGTTTTATGATCGTTTTTCGTTACAGGAAAAAATGACTTTGTGAAAAGAGCTTCCGGTACATATATCCGGATTTATTTTTGCTTTCAGTCCCTCGTTATCTTCCGCTCGACTAGGCGTTTACGTTCACTTTTTCGTTATTTGCTTTTGTCGCCTCATCATACACGTTCAAACGTCAGAGTCATTCGAGCATGAGAAATCTCGTTGAAATTTAAGGTCGATCAGTACGAGGTGAGTTTTCTCTTTTCCACTTTTTCACAATCTTTTCAATATTTTTACGTCCTACACGAAAAACTCATGTAGAAAAGTTCAAAAACTCTTGAAGATGAAATAAAATTTTATATTTTCGATGAATATAATAAATTTTATCAATCGAACAAACATATTGTGGTAAAAAATCGTTTCAAGATTGTGAAGGAAAGAAAAACCCATTCCAGGTTATTTTGAACCGTCGTTCAAGTTTAATTATTCGAAGCAAAAATTAAAATTGTGAAATTTGAAAAACACAAATAATACTTTTTGGCTACGTCAAAAAAATTACGCACCAAATTTGCACGAAAAAGCTTTAAAAATCAAACAACGTTTCATTTAACAAAGACCACCCCATACATGATTTAAAATAAATTAGTTACAGCTAACACCTCAATCGTGTCTTTCACGCTTAATGAAAATCGGATATTTGCTCTTTCCTCTCAAGATAAGCCACTCAAGGTACTGTGAATCCTTAGTTTGGTTTCCGACTGCTAATTACTGAGCTTTGCTCCAAAATGCTTGAAGAGCCCTGTCAAGATCGTGGGCCCTTTCACCCCTAATTCAAAGCCCTTTTCCTCTGTTGACTGCACGCTCTGATAAGAATAAAATCGCTATGTGTATACATTCTCATTTTACAGGAGGGGGGTGATGTTGAAATAGCACGCAATGGCTTTTAGTAAATTACCCCTTGCTGCGGTGTTCTCCCTACAATCATTTCAAACCAATAACTTTACAAACTAAAATATGACTACAACAGTATTTTTTATATTTATTCATATATTTATGCAATTTTGTAATTTTTTCAACAAAAATGGTTTTAAAAATTAACCTAAATTGTTAGAATGAGTGTTTAGACCGTAATTGTCATATAAAATCGCGTATAAAAAATGGCGTATAAAATCGCATATTTTAATACACTTTTTTTCGAGAATCAAATTACAAGGAAAATGTTTTCGGAATTCATTCCTTTTGAACCTTTTACAGAGAGAAGTGAAAATGAGTTTTTCGTGCCATTTTTGTGTTGGAATAAGAAATTGTATAGATTTTCTGCCCCTGTATGTGTCGTGACACAGAAATGGCACGATTTTTTTTGCCCCTAAACGTATCATTCACGGTTAGGGGGTAAAGTTTAGCATTTGTAATGAATATTTCAACAATACATATGAATATAAAAATCAATAATACGCCCAGAAAAAACCTCTCGTCGATTAAAATAGAATTTATAGTTAAGGTCGTAGTCTCGTTAGAGTTATGTTAAAAAATTAACTCATTGGTTAATTTTGTACTTTTTTGGATTGTGTGTAAAACACTATTATCGGAATCCGTCTTGAATGACGAACTCTATCGTTCGCGAACATTTTGAAGTTTTAAAATCGTCTTTGATAAATTAAAATTGAACATATTTGAACCGGAGAAACAAACGTTTAAATATCTACGGTGACAATAAATGGGTTGATATTTATAATTAATCAGAATATTAAGAGAAATAATATAATAATTAGTTTCGAAAATAATTCCACCCAGCGAAGTCTGTTTATGAAAATTGGTAGAAAAAGTTGAAGCATACTTGTTACGGGCATCCGAGATTAGCCTCGCAAAAAATCTTCTTTACGTAGTGAACGACGAGAGCTATTGGAGAAACTTCATTCATGCTTTCCCAGCTCCATTATTCCGATGGCTCGTCCTTACTCTTAATGCCTCCAATGTATATCTATCACCTTTCATTTACAAAGGTATCTCATGAATGCACGAATGCCTCACCCCCTTAATTACTCCTCGGGCTTCTCAACGATCGTTCACGCCAAAACACCGAACGAAGGAATTTCCAGAATAATTCCATTGTACGAGATTTATCCTCTTGATGCTTCGGCCAATCAAGCGAATATAATTCCAGCCGAGAACAACTAGACAACAAACTCGGCCTCCAACAAAATTCCTTGTTTCTTACACCTCCACAAACACCGTCTAATTCTCACTTCGAATTTTCGTATGCAATGTGACGTGAACGAATTTTTGGGAGAGTTAAAATGAAGAAAGTGATGGAAAATTAATTTTAAAAAAATAATGAAATTATCATTTTTTAAATGTCAACAACTTTATAAAGTTTTTCCGACCTTCTGAAGAAATAACCGACAGCAAAATAGCCTAATGGTTCGATCCAAACGAACTCAAATATAATTAGGTTTGAAACGTCGTAAATAAACTGCAATGGCTCAAAAATATTTGGTTGACTTTGAAAAAAAAATTCTTCGTTGATTTATTTACTGAAAAAAAGTTATAAAATTTGTCTTTTGTGCTTCCGGAATTAAACGACACATGTTGAAAAGAAAAAAAAACATTTGAAACAGAACAGACCGTAGATCAATCGAAAAATATAGTCATAGAGTGTTGTGTGTTTCTTGGCTGGATTCTTGCATGTCTGTAGGCGTGCCTGGATTTCCCAATGGCGTTGTTTTCTACGGTAATCTCGATGTACGAGAGACTAGCATTCCATATCAACTAAATGTGCAGGGTGTCCCAAATGTGCGATTTATAATACGCAGATTAAGAAAAAATGAAATATTGTGAAACGAAAAGTCTTTTGTGATTTTTTATCTTGAGTTATCGCTGATGAGAATTTAACTATTTAATGAAAGTCAATTTAGTGCTGTAAAGAGAAACATACAGTGGGAGAAGCAGGCTCAACCGACGTAACTAGAGACTGTAGGCATATTCCCTTCGTACTCTAACAACACCTTTTTCCAGTGCATTATATCGATCACAGGTTATTAATTAATATCTCATCAACGACACACTGTAGAAAAAATTGGGCAATGACTTTTCTCTTCAGGATTTACAGATCTATGTGGCCTGTAAATGTCAGCCTCAACTTTTGGGACACGCGGTATGTGCATCTCGGAGTTATCAACACCACATGGTTTTCCGCATACACTTTTGATACGGAATGCGAGTGGTGCTCGGTGATTTTTGAATATACCGTCTTGGTTGTACGAAAAGATCTGCAACGATGGCAATCGAGAAGAGAATTGAGTATCGTGGCTTTGCAACTCATTCTCGAACCCGAATTGCAACCAAATCCCTTAGAGAAACGTTTCTTGCTTCCTGCTCGTATGCACTCGAGAAATTCAGCTAGCAATCATGGTTCAAACAAATACAGCAAATTTTGCATACTGAAGAAAACGTGTGAATGAATTTTACTCGGTTAAAAATAAGGACAAACATTTTTATATGCAAATGGTCTTTTGACACACAAAAATCAATGTCCACATAAAATCATTTTCAACTCATACAATCATAATTTAAATTTGTATCTTCATCAAAAGTAATTTCGTAAATAGATCAATACCGAAAAATTATTTTAAGATAAAGATGAAAAAATCGTCATTTCCTTTAGGTCCATTAGATTTAAAAAATTGTTGCATTTAATTTTAATTGTTCAAGAAAGTATAATGGTTTTCTAGAATTTTTCACATTATCGGAATTTGCGAACGAATCTTTAGTTCAAGATCGAATGAGTTGGCCGATGATGAGATTTTTTTGGGTTGATTGGACCGAAACTGTGCGCTGCTCATTCGGTACACCCTTTCTGGAGACTATTTGTATAAAAAAATATATATATATTTATATATATACGTCTGTTGTTATCGAAGTTCATGTATGTATGTATCGTCGGATTGCAAAGTATACGTACTTTTACTGTTTAAATCCGTTTCCGGTTGAAAAAGCTTTCCCTTACGCTTCAACTATTCACCGGTGGGTAGAAATCGTTCGATCATGCACAAACGTGAGCTCTAAGTACATATGCAATCGAAATATCGTGATGTAGTATATAAATTTTGTATATATATATATATACATTTTTATATTTTTGTACGTACATAAATAGACGTTTACATGTATTTGTACACAAAAGGCCGAATCAGGAGTATAGATACCGGGCGTGACTTGACTTGATCGTTTGCGACACTTTTTTTTTGTACTTGGCGTCAAGACGCTAATGCGTCTCAAGATATTTATATATTGAAGTATATGGACCATTCCGAGTCTGTTTTACATTGTCAAACCCTCATAATTCATGAGAATTCTCCAATTAGTTTTTCTATAAAAAAAATAAAAAAAAATAAGCGAACGTTTCGGGATTTTTCGCATTAGCCACTATTTCGATGTACTCTCAGAGTCGGCTGAATTTTCAACTATTTTCTTTACCTCTCTGGTTTGAAGGGCAATGAAGATTGGATTTTATCGCCAAAATACCACCATCCAAGTAAAAGTGCAAGCAGTTTTGCTGAATGTATATATGTGTAGAAAATCTTCCTGTCTTCACGCTGGATCACATCGTCAACTTTTGACTGGTCTGCATTGTCAGTTCTCGACTCCGATAAAAGAAATAATCCATAGAATAAAGTAAGTGTCATTTTCAATTATAAAATTGGAAATTGGCGTTTGTAATTGAACTAAAATTCAATAAAAAAGTTAACCACCTCGAGATTACTTAAGATGCTTATAATTCAAAAAACCATGAAAATTAAACTCTGGTTGAAAAAATCGAAAAAACGATCAATCTCAAAATATTTGTTCACTTATTATTCGCATTGTAAAATACTTAAAAATTCTCACGAATGAAAGAAGGGTCAGAACTTGAGAATATAACAGCAATTACATGGACTGTCCCATTCGTACGTAGACGTACTTTTGTTTGTAGTTTCCAGGACGTTTGCCACACTCTCTCGTATAATTAGTTTAAATGTTTTGATCGATCTGCAATCTTCTGGATTGTTACTCTTCTTGTTTTTGTCCTTTTTCTTTTCCTTATTGCCAGTTACATATTAAGTGTTGAATGAAGATAAAACGGAGAATGAAAAGATATAGGAGAGTGGTAAAAGGTACAGACGGAATAAATTGATTGGATCGGTTTTTATACGCTTGCAGAATTCTCACGTGATCATTGAACCGTAAAGAAACGGCCCGAGTTTTCGCGCATCTGTCTCCACGTGTGTGTATGTGTGGGCAGCGCTTATTTTATTCTCTCATTCTCTACTTTCTCTCTTTTTTAATTCCCTTTTTTTCCTTCTACTCTTTTCTTTCGTGCTTTTTCGTTACTTTCTAGATTTCTTCTTCTCATTATCTGTTTTTTTGCCTCTTTATTTTTTTTCTACTCTGGGCTTTTTCTCATTTTCTCTCTATTCGCAGTGTAAAAATAAAGCTTTCCTGGTCGATGTGCATTTTTCAGTGCGGAGCCAAATCGTTCGAACGTAAATGCGAGATGTGGACAGAGGCATAGGAATAAAACGAAGAAAACGATAGAGGAAAAAAAAACTCACATGTCGATCTCCGCTTGGAAAACTCATCATCGAATCGGATAGTCTTCCAGTCTCTTTTCGGCTCTCCATCCCTTCTCCAAACCCCTCTCCTCGTCACAGAACAAGAAAAACAAAGAGAACGATGGAAAACGATTTGAAGAAAATTGGCCAATGGAATCATCCAGTTTGCAGTTTTTGCTCGTATGATTTTTTCATTCTTGCTTTCTCCATTTTTCTATCCAACTTTATACACCAATTCTGTCATTACAATTGGACATTTTTAACGAAAAATATTATCGCATGACCATCTCGGTATTTTTCTAAACGGGTTAATATGCTTTTAAGCGCATCAAATATTTTCATTCATTTTGTTTTTAAACCCTTGGTTGACTCATTGGGTCATTTCGACCCGAACTAACTTTTTTACGATTAAACAATAAGCTGAACTAATATTTTCCTGATTTTTTTTCAACGACATAACCAATCGGAGGGCTCCTCATGGCAGTCTTATGAAATACACTCCGGGTCAAATTAACCCAGTCTGTCAATGCAGTGGCCGAATAAAAGTTTGAAACAAAAGTTCAATTGTTTTTTTACATTTTTTCAGAAAGTAAAAAAAAAATAGCTGGTGAAATATTGATACGAATTCAGGATGATTTGTATTTTTATTTCAATTTTAAGTCTTAATATTTTCCATTGACGGTTTTGATTTTCTTGCATGATTTTATTCTGTAATTTTCGCAACGGATATGGACCACGAATTTTAGAGATAAACTAAAATAAATCCACTTTAAATTTGCGGAGTGGAATAAATGAAGAAATTGTTAAGAGTGTGGAACATTTCCCTGGATACCAGAGGAAAAAAGTGTGCGTGAGGTTAAAGGAAAACTTTACGAGATCGTTATACGCAAAGATTACGTTGCGCACGGGTGGGAGGATTTTTTTTTTTCATCTCCTCTTGAGCCTAATACTCGTCCTTTATCCACGATGGGACACGGGTACTTGGCTCCAAAGCTCTCCTAACAGACTTCAGTTAACCAAAATGTACAAATACATGTATATGTAGATATCGAATATCAGTCTCAGGCAATTTTACACACCGGGTGTCCGAAGTGTAAATCCAGAAAACCGTGGCAATCGAATTTAAGGCCAGTATTGAGGAAAAAGGTTCTGTGTGAATGTGATGGTTATTTGTCTTAGTTTTTGAAATATAATGGTTTCAATTTATTTACGTATTTTTTAAATTATTTTCATTACCTAATTTTTTTGGATGTTTTGCGTCTTCTTATTAAAAAACGATGATTTTTTTTTAAGTTGAAAACAAACGCAGCTGAAATTGCAATGAATTTTTAAGTTGAGAAATTTCGTAATGTTTTTCGAAAAATCGTTGTGTTAATCACCATAATTTGCAAAAAAAGGGCACCTACAAATAATTTAATTTAAAAATCAAAAAGCAAAACATCGATTAGGTTCCTAATTCAAAGCTCAATCTCAAAGTTATTGTTTTGACACTTAAGACATTCTTTATATTTTTCAATATGCACAGTAGAAAGCAGTGTATACAGGAGAATGGCTCTGAGGTATTTTTGCCTGTTTGTTATTAGATTTTTATTTACACAATTCAGTGAGCATGACAACGACTGATCTACAGAAGATGTTTTTTTTATTCTCTTTCCCTCTATTTTTGTGTACCTTAAACACTGGGTTGCTCATCTTGCAAATCGGTCTATGCATACATCGTGCTTACTTGTCGCGTAAGGGTAGTAAAAAATCGGACATAACATGCATCAACGATTAGAGTTGAAACAGAAAGAGCTGACATTTATTCCTCCAAAGAGGAATTAGAGAGGACATTTTGTCCTCCAAATATCATATCCACTGTTTCAACTCTTTTGATCGAGTCCTGAAAAAAAGGGGGTTGAAAAACAAAGTTGAAACTCGAGATGAACCATAACAAAAAATGTTCGAATATACCGTCGTGATTTATAAATATTTTTATCCTCTGAACCAGTGCACAACGATGTTGCTCAAAAGGGTTAAAAATATTGAATGGAAATTTACAAATTTGTACTAAGGGTCGTAAAAAAGGGATGTGACTGTCAGATAGGATGAATTTTATTTATAATTCTTTAGAGAAGAGTTTTTTAATCTTGACCTTTTGTATAATAAAAAAATTATTACACGACCCCGTAGGGATGAAAGAAAAATCATCCCTTCTTTTTCAACCCTTTTCGTTTTAGTATCACGGAAACGTATACGGTTGGACGTGCCATTTCTAAGCCGTTTTTGGGACGAAAAATACCACGAAATTTTCGTTCCGCCAGCTTTACTCACACCCGACAACCCCCCCTTGTCCACTCGCACGTAACCCACCCCCAAAGGAATGACCCGAGATTTAGGGAATGGGAATATACACTCTCGTTGATTTCGTTGATCCTTTACTACCGGACTGGCAGTAAATCCTGGCGCCATGCCTTTCCAACCCCCTCCTCCCTGACCCCCTCCCCAAGCCACCTCTTCCTTCACGGATTAAGGCAACACCCAAGCCCCTGAGGAAGCATAGAATTTCTGATACTTTTCTTTTTCCTTTTCCTGCCTTTGCCGTACAAATTTATCCCCTCCCTATTTCCTGGAACCAGAAAAACTCAAATCCCAAAGTTTTCCACCAAATCCATTATTCGTTTTTTTTTCTTTGCCTGTATATATATATTTATGGCTGAACCTTACGAACTTTATCTACTTGCCACAGAAGTACCCATCCAAAAAATTATTAGCAATATCCATCATAATTGAATTATTTGAAAGAGTAAATAAATAAATAAACTATACATTTATGAGGCAGTAAAAATGTGTGGGATTCTTCTCTTTTCATCGTGCTGCTGACCCTCTACTTTTTTTTATATATCACAAGAATTAGTACTTTATGAAACAAATTGTTTGAGACGATGGAGTTGATTGAATGATGGGTTTGTTCGGAAAGCGGCTGCGCCAAAACGTCCTGCTTTCTGATTGAATTGTGTGCACGAAATATATGACCCGCATTTATGAGATGTGCAACAAAAATATTAAAAATTAGTTAATCTTTTTTTCAGGCTCATCCTTGGTCACTTGGTCGAATTAAAAAATAATCGTCATTGACAGAACAATAACTACCAAAATATTTTGAAATATTAAAACGGTTTATTAACTTAAATCTTCCTTTAATTTTACATGTATCTATAGCAATAGTATCGAGTGTATCACGAATGTTAAGGGATACCAATAATAATAAAATTTCTTATTTGTTAGGATTTTTCTCCGACAGAAAAATCACAAAATTTTAATTACCAGATTTTTTTGTGGACAATATATTATTACATATTTTTTTTGTGACAGCGGTAATCCCTTTTGTGGTTAGGCCAAAGGCACATCATCCCTTCTTAATTCGAGGGTTAAACAGGGAAAAAGAGAGAACAAATAATTTGTAGGATTCTCGAAAGGATAAGAAAGGAAAAGTATCCCGATGTTCGTTAAGTTTTGGCGGTGATATCAATCACTTATAGCCTTGCTCGTTTATATACATTTAGGGGTGTATGTCCGAGGGCAAATCTACGTTACGTTTATTATCGTGATAAAACGTTGTCGAGACCCTCGCTGAATACTAATACATTGATATATCGAATAATAAATATAATGGAACGATCGTGTGGGCAGAAAAACCGAAGAATCCGATTTGGGGTTGATAAGATAAGGGGTAGTATTTTTTTTCCTCACGCCTCCGGATTTCTCAAAGAAACAACAAAAAAGTGATGGTTGTTTTTTGAACGACGAGCAGGACAAATAAATTGAAACATTATAATTAATGAGGTTTCAATAATCATTTTTTCTTTCAACAAAGTTTTGCTTCTAACGTTTGCTTTTTTACGATAAAATGTTGTCAATGATCATTTGGATAAGTAAATAAATAAAAAGTGTTCAATATTGTTTAAGTACATCGCAGATGAGTTTTTCAGTCTCTGAAAATGACAAGAAAGTTAGGGGTTGACAGAAATTCAAACGAGGGATAAAAGTTTAGCAAGGTCATCATTTGGTTCGTTGCTGGCTTGTTCAGAACATACTCCAAATCTTACCACCACGTTTCCATTTCGTAAACTTTTTTTTCGACTGGTTTGCACACTTCACTTCTTGTTCGTTATATCCTGAAGCGATTCTTTATTCACAAAGTTACAACTATGTACAGCGTGATGTTACTACAAGGGTTGTGTCTTCGTAAATAAATAAAACGTGTTTCCCATTATTCAAATGACAAATAAATATCGCCATTGCTATTCGAGTTTCTGTGACGACAATATTGCCATAGTCCCGAAGAAAAATGATTTTACCTCTCATCGAAGGGTTTAAAATCCACCCGGAGAAAACGAATCTGTTTCGTTAAGTAATATTAAAAATGTTGTTTTATCATTTTTTTTAAACTTTGTACAGAACGTGAAAATTTAGGTTAAGTTTGTTAAGGGGGATAGAGATTTTTGCAATTTTTCCAAATTCAACTGTTGGTTATAGTAAATGTTGGCTGAATTCTCAGATTATCAATGGCAATACCGATAAAAATAATGTTTTAGAATGAAGTTGTGATGAAGACATTTTTAGGACCGACATTAAATTTGGTATTATATATTTTTTAGAAGTTGGTTCATCAAACCTTTTTTAAGGATAGTTTTTATGCCTATTCGAGGGGTAATTCTAAGAGGCAGGTTCTATTGGGTTTTATTCTTTGCTTGTAAGAGAATTTAACGGATTGCCGAACAAAAAGATTTAAAAAAGAGGAAGAGAGAATAGAGTGTGTTATTGTGCGGCTGCATTACCATAAAACGGTACTTTGGTATTTCTGGCAGGATCGTTCGAGAAATTACTGACTGATACTTATTTTCAGACAAAGTTTTCCTCCGATCGACGATAGAAAGAAATGAAAAAAAGAGCGTACCGGACAGAATGGAATAGAAAAGAGCAGTGGGATTTAAGAGATGAGTTTTTCTTTTATTGTCTGTCAAGTTGATTTATCTTGACTTGATTCAGTTCTTTCTGGCTTCGGCAATCCACCAGAATCGTGTCATTCTGAATACGATAAACTTACTAGGTAATTGTTCAAATAAAAAAATTCCCACGATTTCTGATCTTTTTCCATTTTTAATCTATCCTCGTGGACTAGAAATCTGTTGGTTCAGTGCGTTGTACTATTTTTACAAAAAACACACAACTGGGTCCTGCCAGTCTCGATGTCGTAGCAGCTTTGTTTTGCCTTCATTTTCGCCTTTTATGACGTCTTATTCTTGCTATTTTTGTCCTTTTCTACTTTGGAAGGGAATTTAGTTTATTTCTCGTAGGGTAAATAGGGAGATTCTGAGCAGCCTCACATCCGGTTAGCTAATCGAGTGTCTGTTTTGCACTTCTATTCGTAACTATTCGTGGCTTCCATGTCCACCAATCTCGTAGAATAGATTTCAGCATCAGTGACAAAAGGAAAGAGAATACGTGACGAAGAACATACAGAGTGTCCCCAAAGTAATTTTACGGTTAGTGCCAGCTCATCTCGTAAACTCTCGTAGACTCGGCCAGCTCGCCCTACAACCACAGAAAACGGGCTCGACTTGAGCCTGTTCGCTCTACACTTAGCAGAATGACCATCACTGATCAACTGATAACTCATTAATCAAGCACTGGAAAGAAAAATGGTTGGGGACTTTTATATCCAGAATTCAACGATCTACCAACCCTGGAAGTCTTGGATGTAACTTTGAGGACACCCTCTATGGGCGACAGACGGAAACACTTTAATCGGGTTATCCGCTCACCAGTACATTTTCCCATTTCCGTAACAGTTTCTCCTCTCCCAACTCTCTTTGTCCCTCTCATTCTTTCCTTCTGTGTGAATTCTCTGGATTCCTCTTTCACCGCGTATTTTCTCTTTGCATTCTAATACACTCTGTTGGCTCGTTTTTTTCAGATTCTCTTTTCATTTTGTTCATTCCGCGCTTGCTTTAACAGATGTTACATTTCGCTTCAACGACTGAATAACACTCCCTCGTCGCAGTACACTGTGTCGAGTGTGTTGCCCAACTTCTATAACCAGATTCAATTATTGGTGTTTCTCCTTGCAACCCCTTGCAAAATCTCGCCTCTCTCTGGCTCTTTCAACCATCTTGATTGTCCTTGAACATGAAAAAACAGAGCGTATTTTTTTGTGATGCTCAATACGAATTATTGAATTTATTGATACGTCAAATTGCACCTGATTTTGCTTTCAATCTTTTAAAACTTAAAGAAAACGGAGGGACTGTTCGATCCTCCTAAACGATCCGATGAAACTAATAATTAATATAAATTTTTCTTAAATGTGATTTTCCGGCATTCAAATAAAAATATTTAAATCCTACCTATGAAGCTGTGTAATAGAAGCTGTAAAACTTTTTGGTCTCTCAGAAATTCTTATTCACGATGAAACATAATTTTATAAATAAAAATAGTGATAGTAATAATAATAATAATAGATCATTAACAATTAGAGAAAAATTAGCAATTTTTGCTCTAGGAACAATTAGAAGACCGTGTATAATATCATGACTTCATAGCATTTGTTTTGATTCCGTGTTCAGATAAAAAAACATGTCAAACATTTGGTTAATTGTTGCTTGCCTTGAGCAAAATGTTCAATTTCAAATACCACATTTATCGTTTCAGGGTGTGTGCATAGGAAAGAAATTGAAAATTGTTGAGAACTCACGGATCGTTTAATTCATTTTTTTCCTTCCTCTTTTGCTCTGTCAGAGATTTTCTGTTTTTTTTTTCTCTGTGCATTGTGCTTTTCCCTATTGTTGGGATTTAAATAGAATTGTCTTTCTTTCATATTTCTGCAATGCGAAAAAAGCTATCGCTTTGTCCAACAAATCTTCGTTCGTTGTGCTTTTGACGTGAAAACTCGAACAACGCTTAAAATCATTTTTTAAAAAATCCTATACACAAGATTTCGTTTTGTTTCAGAAGGAAGCAGTTATTCGAATAAATCTCTTGATATTTATGGATTTCAATGGATATGAATTCACTTTTCATCAATTGATATCTTTGATCAAATACTACGACTTTATTGAAATATAGCTAACAAATTATTTCCAGTTGCATTAACATGATATAGGACAAGTAATAAGTTCGATAAAAAAATATTCTCCGTCAGGGAATCGGATATAAATAAGCAAACTAAATTCCCATTGTAATAAGCAATATATTTTATCCTGCATCCCACTATTAAATGTTCGTTCAATTTGAACAAAAAATTCATTTGTTTATTATGAAAAAATGTTGAAACAGAGAACTGCACTTTGAAGTCTCGTTTTGCGTTTAATTTCGCTATAAATTATTCAAGTATAACAAAGAAGCGGTTTGAATGTTGCTTTACGTAATAAATAAAAAAAATTCCACTCCGACAAAGAAACAAAAAAAAGTGATAAAACCCACGGCTTCATTCAATGTTCTTTTATGTCGAAGTAAAGAGACAAACAACGATTGTATATCTTCATAAAGCACGCGTTTGGCGAGCGAAACATACACTGGGAATGTACAACGGAAAAATTCTGATAGAATATAGGTTAGAGGGACGTGAAGGGGGGAACAGAGGGGATGGAAGATCGTCGAGAGATTTATAATTGTTCCATAGTTACGTAAGAGAGCGTAGCGAAACTCGTCGAAGAGAGGATAAAGGGGGGGGGGGAGGGGGCAAATGAGAATGAGAGCGAGAGAGAATTCGCGAGCCAATCAAAAAACCTCGACGGCAATAAAACCCCGAGGAAGTTAATGGTGCTTGCGCTACGGTCCTCGCGCACAATTTTACGAGACCGGCTGACTCGAGCTCGTGGATCGCCAAGCTTTCCTGCACATCGATCTCTCAATTGCTTTTTTTTTTTTGAACTATTTTCCTCTTTATTCTTTTTCATTTTTTGCCTTTTTTTTAAATTTTACGTATGTTTTTTTTTTTTAATTTACCTGCACGTTTGATTTTAATTCCACGTGTTTTTTTTTCCACTTATTCTTTGCTTTTGACAGAATAATTCTCTGCTATCAATAATAAAGTTTCAGGCCAGTTTGTTTCTTTATTAAAACATTGTATAAAGAAATTTCGAATTTCTTCAAACTGCTGGGAAAACGTTTAACACTTAGGAACGAATTGTATTTTTTTTCTTTTGGATATCGAAACGTTGATCAATTTTATTTATTTTGTCGAACAAAATAATTTTTTCGAAGGGTCATCAAATTTATGATATTTTTCGTGTACTTGAAATTATTCGATAAATTCTGAATGCATTTTTATTTTGTTTTAAATAAGAAATCTTGAACTTTTGTATATTTTGCTTCCTCCCTGCTCGCATTTATTTTTTCTGTGTCTCCTGGTGTTTATAATTCGTCGGCCATGCAGCGAGGGAGACATCTGGTGTACTCGACGTTTATTTTGAAAGTCTATGTAAGCCAAGCGTGAAATTAGCCTCGTCTCACTCTCCATGTTATTTCCACTGGTGCGGCTTCTCGCCTCCGTGCCAATGGGATTTTAGTTTATTTTTTTCCGTTTAAACAAGAATCAGGTGCGCAACGGTTGTACACCCTCGCGAACGATGCCATAAACAGCTTGGCATCGTTGCAATAAAACCGACCTCATAATACATTATCCAAATACTTTAAGACAGTATTCTTATTATTACAAAACTTTGTGAGAAAAAAGAAGTAACAATTTCGATTTTTTGAATAAAATTATTGTTTTTTAATGTTTTCATTCAAAAAATTAAACAAAAAAATACATGATCTTCGATGTTGTGGTCTTTAAAAAGAACACAGTCATCGCTACTTCCTCGTTCATTTTCTTCGTTTTTAATCTCTTTTTCTTCAAGTTTTATTTGATTTATTTTGTCTTTTTCCTTCTTATTTTCTTTCTGCATCTATGACTTTCTTGTTTCTCTCTCTCTCTCTCTCCCTGTTGCGTTTTTTTTGAAAGTGTAGCAGCGGGTGAAATTAGTACTGTTTTCAGGACACGTTGAACACGCTGATGCTCTGTTGCACTCTAGTGTCTGTCTGAAGTTCACATGCATCGTGTTGTGCACCGAGCCATCAGCAAGCCCAGTTCACTATTTCTTCTTCGTCGCCCATTGCCCTTCCACAATTTTCTTGCCTTTCTCACTCAGTTGCAAGTCGACCTTCACCATCTTTGCGGCTGCTGTGTGATTCTCTGTTTCCTTGTATGTGGTATTCCATGAGACGAAAAGGTAGAAGAGCACCAGTCGTCCATCATCCAACTCGTCCCTTCCTTACCAAAGTCCTTTGTAAAACGTGGCTAACTTTCTGTCTTTCTCTCTCTTGCTTTCATCCTCTGTGTATGACGATGCGGAAAGTCTGTTTTACCTTGTCCTCGGACGACTTTCCTCATTCCAAGTCACTGCTCTCGCGCTCTCCTCGACCTCCTCATACACCCTCAAGGAACACTTAAATTACTTCATTATAATCAACCACACAACCT
Source organism: Campoletis raptor (assembly GCA_948107755.1). NCBI lineage: Eukaryota > Metazoa > Arthropoda > Insecta > Hymenoptera > Ichneumonidae > Campoletis > Campoletis raptor. The sequence continues at coordinate 32,403,764 of OX403622.1, read as the reverse complement.
TCGCGTTTTAACCCTTTCCTCTCTTTTGCTTGACATTCATCCCCTCCTTCCCATCTTTTCACAAACAACATGAATCTCTGGCTTTTGTGGCTTCCGGCAACCAGAAGACACATGCCGGAATGTCAACAGTCACCAACGGCTGATTCTCTTGTTTCTACTCCTTCTTGAGAATTAGTACAAAAAAAAAAGAATCGCAGATTTTAAACAGTGCCAGCGAAATATTAATTGAACAATTTCTTGTTGTACAAATTCTTAAATTTCTCTTTCTTAGTTTGTATTTTATTTTTATTCTTTAACGAAGAAATCCGATCACTCAAATCCTATCTCTTCCACCACGTGAACAACTTACTGACAACCACTTGTTCCTGATGCACTTCTATATTCAATTCGCACAAGGGCTAAGAGAATCTGTAGAAAACCCCGGTCGGTGGAGGTGCATGGCTTGATATTTAGACTGAGTTCCAATTGGTTGAGATCATCACAATCTCACGAAACTTGCCATCCTTTCAACAGTTGTTACGCAAAGTGATGCATGGCGAAGCGATTACCCAACCAAATATTGGTCTCATCCGCTTATATTATAATTAAATAATAACAGATAAATATCTTTTAAAAATGTGTAAATATTTACTAGATTATTGGAATAATTGATGGTGAAAAAAAATTCGTTTTTTAGTTGATCCAGAACAATGTAAAAACGAGAGGGGGAAACATATAAATTGCGGAGTTTTTATTTAGCCGGTTACACGTATTCTACAATTTACATAAATTCTCTTATTGTTTTTTTTTTCTCCAATCAAGGATACGTAGAGAAGTATACACAGTTGCATAGGCGGGTCAGGACAACATATGAATGTATATCGGGCTTTCCTGATTTACGGAATCGCGAGTAGAATATTTGAAAAAAATTCTAGTTCCTGTAAACAAGTATAGAAGGAAAAAAGAATGGACGAAAAAGCTTTCACGTAAACGGACTGTAAATTTGGCTATTTATTGTCAACAAGCACGTACTACAAATATATATCGGTAATTCGATTAAGAATTGCATCGCACATTGTACTGATGCAGCTTTTTATTCTATGGACGTAACCGTCCTACAAATCTGATCCAAAAAAAAGATGTAAAAAAAAACCGAACAAACGTGTAAATAGTAAAAAACCAAAAGCAAAACAAAAAAACAATACTAAGTCATAGGAAATTACTAAAAGTTACTAAACTTCGAAAGGGAATTTAATTAATTCAACAAATAAATCAAAAAATTTAATATTTTGTTCGACCATATAATTGTTTGATGTTGAATGCTCAAAACCTTTTTTTTTTTTGAAAATATGCACTTTAGTCATGTTGATTTTTAGGAAATTTTCGTTGCTTCTATAAAACAATGAAGACTAGAGAATAACGTATAAATACGGGAAATTATGTGGACGTATAGCTTGTAGAAAAGGAAGAAGAGGAAATCGAGGTGAAAGGAAGTGTGAACAGTAGGATGGTTCACACGAATAGAGAGAAATCATATCTTCCGGTTGTTGCCTACAAACGTTAGAATTCTGTGGCCTTTCATTCTATTTCTGTGCTGCTAAAGCTGGGTGCTTACGCCATCGAACAATAGTTGATAAACATTAGTTGTGACACTACTGGTTGAATGTCTCTTTAAAATTCTCTGTCTCAATTATTATTTGAATGAAAAGTTTTAACGGAAAATTACGATTTAGTTCAGAACAGTTCGTTAAACAAATAAAACAAATAATATTCATCAATAAACTTCGTCGTATTTCCTTCATTTCCAGTATATCATCAATATTTAAAAAATGAGAGATCGAAAAAAAAATATGACTACAAAGTTTTGTCTGTTTCCATGAAACTATACGTTGTTTGTAAATGTTAATTTTTCAATAATGAATTTCGTAATCGTCGTGAAATTTCGACACGACCTTTTGAATATTGCACATAAAAACTCGATAAGTTTTCCGAATTTTATTATCGTTTCCGATTTCCAACGCAACATCTTTGAAACATAAAAATTAAGTAAAATTACACCCTACATTAGTAATTTGTCGTTTTTTATCTCTTACTTCTTGATTTGTGTCTACTTTTTCTGTCTTGCCCTTTTGACCCTCGTTTTCGTCCTTTTCTTTTTTCCTCATTCCCATTGTTCTGTGCCTGGTTTTACATATTGTTCTTACTTTATACTTTTTTGTTGTTATTCCTTCTTTACGTTTTTTCTCCTTTTTACGGTTATACAGAAAGCAGCAATGATTTTCAATAACGCATTATTTACAATTTACGACTCTTTCTCTTGTTGGAATTTCTCTGAGTTGATGCCACATCTTCCCTCTCTCGAGCATCTCGATCTTCGTAGAGGATTTCCGTTCTTCGGAATTCCATTTTGCACGTTTCGCTCTCTCAGCTCTGAGCAAACATCTACACCAACACAAGCCAGCACGAACCGTTAACAAATAGAACGTACAATGAATATATCCGCGGTTTGTACAACAATCGTACAACTCTCTGTTGTACTCATAGTCGAGAAGAGAACGACGGAGACGACATTTTGCTTTTTCATCGAAAGAAACGAAGAAATTTCGCATAAGACGCAACTTGCTATAGAGCCTTTGCGAAAGCACACAAAAGCCACCCTCGTCCTGCCGCTACCCTTCTCCACCCTACACAACGGCTGAAAAAAGAAAAGACGAAATTGCTTGGAAAACTCAAGATTTTACAAAGCCACGTTCCTTCCCGCTTTTTTTCCATTTTTTTCACCCTCTTTGTTTTTTCAACCTACCGCGATCATCACGATTACGAAAATCCTCGATGAACAAGCACAAATATTTAAAAAAATAATATACGGTACATGATATTCTTGGCCAAAAAGGACGATTTTTTTCTATTGTGTTCAAAATATCAATCTTGTTTTTTTGCATATTATAAAAGTCAAATTAATTCATGTTTTTTTTTTTTTTTTTTTTTTTAATTATTAACATTTTTCGTATCTATTACTGTTTTCAAAAATCTGTTAATCGAAACGTTGATTGAAAATGTATGAACATTTCTTCCATAAATAAGTCAAATTTTCTTTCGATCTGATAAATCACTGTTTATAAAAAATGAAAATTATTTATAAAAACGTATTCGAATTTGAAAAAACAAAAAAATCCGGTCTTTTATTTTGTCAAAATGTGCGGAAAAAATGTTGATAACCTTATAAATTGAAGAAATGAAATCCTGTGTGAGATTAGAATATAGACAAGAGGAAAATATTTTCGGTTTTCGTCATTAATAACTTAATAACTGACGTCTATATGAAAAAATGAGAATGTGAATATTACATAAACAGGAGGATGCAATTGCGTATGTAATGCAAACAAGGCAGATACGAACTTTCAGTGAAACAAAAAAAAAGAAGAAAAAAACGTGGCTCACCTCGTAGCCACCATTAATTATCTATTCTTTCGAACTCTCTGCCACTGAATTGAGTTTCTGTGCAGTACACATTTTATCTCAAGTCTTATTCATATTCTGGTACACGATCACACGCACACACAAACACATATATATATATAATAGACATATGCAGTTATTTTTGTGCCAACGTGAACTACATGAATACGTACAGCATTCATAATCCTGGTAAACCAACAAACGTATGAATTTTCTACACGTCATGGCTTACAAAAATAAGTTCGGAGGAGTGGGAAAACTCGAATGGTTCAAATACAAAGCATTGCCGCAAGGTAAATGTTGATTAATTCGCAAAAAAAAAAGAAAAAGAAAATATCGTCAAGGAGTTCAACCATTTCAGAGTTATGTCATTTTTAATTTATTTTATTATTATTATTATTATTATTATTATTATTATTATTATTATTATTATTATTATTATTATTATTATTATTATTATTATTATTATTATTATTATTATTAATTATTTAATCTATTCAGTAAAATTTTTTATTTTTTTTAATGACTTTATTGTAAATTAGAGAGAGAGGCCGGGGGGGGGGGGAGATGAGGTATCGAAAGATCAATTCATCGTTCAACTGGATCGTGTCCTAAGGACATCGACAATCCTGAGCCATGTGTCACAAGCCCATTCACCCCTTTGTTTCATCCCTTCGCCCATTGTTCACTCGCGCCCCTCTTGAGGATTTCGTCTTACAGAGAATCTCAGCACCTTCCTTGTCTCAGTGGATCTATAGTGCAAACAGGATCATCTTCTCGGATGAGCAATGGCGTTGTCTTTACTAACAATACAAGATGAAACACCTTCGAGCCGTAAACTTGTATAAATAAACATTAGTCCGTTTTGAACAATTTTTATTACATAACTAACTGTGAAAAATGAATTTTAATTGCAATAAAAATCTGATTGTTTTCGATTGGAATAACGTAGTGGAGTCAACACCACTTCAAAGTCGATCATAATCTTCATCGAAATTCTAATGTCGATTTTTGCATATTAATTGCAGAAATTCATAATTCCTTGAAATTTTTCGATTTTTAAGATTATGGAGAGTTGTTGAAAAATATTAATTTCGCGAATAATTATTACATCAAAATGAAAGAGAATGAGTAACAACGTTTCATCACAGTTAGAATTGATAAAAAAAAAAATGTTTACATTTAAATACATCAAAATGAGGTCCGACGAAAAATATTTACGAACATGATTCTTTCAGTTTTTTGGTCCATTCTGCAAGTATAGCATAAGAAATATTTATTGGCTAAACGAAGAAGGAACTTCAAACTCAAAAAGTTTTTCAATTATTTCACGAACGTCAGTTAAAAATAAATTTTATGGAATTTTAAAAGGTGACTCTTGCATATTCTGAATAATGATAAGTTTTTGATATAAAGTTTTGTTACCCTGCACTCGGAGCTGAAGTTTCAAATCTGAAAATGCAAATGAAATGAAAATTAATGAAATGTCAATAACGATGGAGAAGGATTGAAAAGGGTCATCTCTAACGACGTCTTATTTTCTTCTTGATCGTGTTGTTGGCTCGCACTGGAGCAAGAATCCATACTGTATAACGAGAAGATCTTCTCTGTGCCGTCATATGAGGGATGGTGGTTAAGAGTAGGTATGCAGGTAAAGAGGGGGAGCTGGAAAGGAGAAGGGGTTTCTCAGTGAATTATTAATGTTTCGGTCGATAGTTTAGCTGCCCTCGCCTGCACCTGACATGTACAAATGTCTGCTGCCACGTCATTAGTTCACGTACGATGCTCGACGCTTAAGTCTTGTCGTCGTGCATATCCGTCCAGTAGAAATAGATACATCCATCCATAAATGTCTGTATGCAAATACGTGAATGTAGTCGATATGAAATATGCCCTTAGGAATGACAAATTTTGTCGAACTCACCCCTTAATTTTCTTCTACATGAACAATCAAAAATTTCTGTAAAAATTCATCCCTGACAATACATTTTAAAGGGTGCCTCAACATGTTCTCTCTTTGTCATGTGCTTAATATGGAGGCGTTCGATTCAATCACATTTCTTCCAATCTTCTGGCAGCGCGGAATAAATTTGATTAGAAGATTACATGATAAGGGAGTGTAGTTACTGTAACGGTAAATTTTTTTCTCCATAAAAATAGATTTATAAACTTGTCATAAATATCCACTTGCACCTGCATATTAGTACATGGATGTAGTTGTCTACATACCTACGAATATTCGGAATTACATGGCCTGGAATTACTCACTTAAATGCAAGTTGAACATCTTCACGTGCAATGATAAAATAATATCTGCTTTCGCAGAACTGTGTAAGATTATCTGCGATATGGAACAACCCTTCAGTAATGTGTCTTTAGTTCCCTCGGTACGTTTAAAGCTTGACTAGGTTAAAAACGCGAGAGGATTCTGCGAAAATCATCAATTTTAAATTGTATTTTCAAGATAACATTATAAAAAGGTTTCTCGTAATTATTATATTTTATATATTTTTGGCAGAGTACATGAAACCGAAACAACGGTTCCATGATGATAGTTTTATCGAACTACATTTAGCTCGGTTGGTTGCAATACATTTATTCCAAATGTCCAATGTCTCTTTATTTAGACAATCAGTTTAAAGCAATAATACCTGTGATTCTGGCCACACAAAGTCGATCAGCAAATTTTCTATTCACAGTCTGCTTTTTCATACCTTGATCGGGTGCACCATCTTGATATGGAATATCGCCAAACCTACCATAAAGTCAAGAGAGAGAGAGAGAGAGAGAGAGTGAGAGAAAGAAAAGCGTGAAAAAAAGATGAGGAAGAGGAGAGGATGAGGCAAAATAAGGAGGAAGGAAACGAAGTTTTCTGGTTCTCGTTGATTAAGCCATGCTTTTAAGTTTTCCGTTACTTTGTTCCTCACTTTATTCCACAGTTACTCGACTTTTGCCACAGATCCACCAATAATTATATATGTCGATATCGAGATTTCGACACGAGCGTCTGTTTGTGTACTGTATACATTTACTAGGTACTGGGCACCCGGTGAGTATATGACCAGACGATATATACGGTATGAAATATATATTTAATGAATATGTATATACATTTGTCTATGCATATATATCTATAAGTAGATATATATGTATGACAAAGCCAAGCAGACGCTCATGTTGAAATCTCGATATCGAGAAAAGCTTTATACAGGATCGTTACCGACTGCTGGTGAAAAGTGTAAAGGATTTTCTCGTCTTCTACCAAAAGTAGAAGTGGATCTCTTTTTCCCCTATCGGATCGTAAAAAGAACGACTATTCATCTGAATCCCTGAACGATATTCTTTCTCTTACTCTCCTATTCCTCTCACTAGTTCGTTTCTTCTGTTATTTTTGTTGTTTTTTTTTCACCCTTATCTTTCACCTTCTTCCACTTGCATTTCTTCCTTCTTTATCTCTTTTTCAAATCTTTCTCTTTTTTTCTTTTTATCTTTCCCGCATTTTCGTCTCTTTCTTTCTTCCATCATTGATCTCTTTTCATTATTTCAAGTCAGGTAAAAATCTCTTTTATGGGGTTTTGGCAACTTGTCTATTTCTTCTTTTTTTATGTTCCTGCAATATTGTTTGTTTTTATTGCATTTTTTTCTACACACGGAGGCGTCGAAACCTTGTGAGAGGCAAGAAGGAAAGTGCAGACGAGTTATTTGTTAGGAGAAAAGACGGGGAAAGAGGACGAGAAAAAAAGCGAGAAATAAGGTGAAAAACGAGCTCGGAGACCGCAGAGCCTCCTAAAGTCACTGCTGGCGAATTCATTTTCATTTTTATATCTCCTTCGTCCACTGTCTCTTCTTTTCCTTCTCCTACTTTCTCTCTCTCTCCCTCTCTTTCTTTCATTTCTCTTTCCATTCTGACCTCATGTTACTCTTAGTTTTTTATTAGCTCGTCACTCGGTTTTCAAGACTGTTTGTGCACGAAAAACCTTTGGGATTGCTCGGCCACATGCACTCATACGAAAGAGGGAAGAAAAAGAGAGAGAGAGACATATAACGGAAGAGGAAAACAGAAAAACAACGAATTGACTGTACCACGACATTTTCTTGAATCTACAGATTTGGATTCTCATAATATATTTACGAATTAAATGGTTTCCGTACATTGATATATCGGATTTTTTATTGTACACAGATACCCAAAGTTTTCGAAATAAAGTAAGATTTAGCAATTAAATGATATACGAACTGAGGACATCGGTTTGAACAGACTTTTAAGCAGCTGTTTTAACATGGTTTTTATTCTACGTTTTTAGCAAGTAATGAAATCAATGTTCAATTTTTTTATACCTAATCAATAGGATTCGAATCAGTAAATGGGACGAAACCGTTTCAGTTTATTTCTGTCTTCGAGACGTAGATATAGTGAAATCGCCAGACAATTAGAAGATAATTTTATTGAATGTATGCACACATAACTGTTATCTGGTGGTTCTAAATTGTTCGTGGCTTGGACAAATTCTTACAAATGTCACTCCATTGAGCTGTACAGAAAAAAAGAAAAAAAATATTTCACGTGGTGGGGTATTTATGCTCTTCAAAAACCCGACGTTTTTTTATCATCCGCCACATTGACTCCAGTTACTTTTTCAGTCCGGGTCTATTTCTCTACTCTGCAAAATGCGTTCGTGTAAGCCAACAAAATAACAGCATTAATAATTATCATTTTAATGTACAGTAACAGTGAATTGTGGAAAAAAAATTAATTGACTTTCTTTTGACCAGTAATCGTTTTCGGTATTGTCACGTGGTACGTGACCATAAACTTAAACGCAGTCCGACCACCAGCTATTTGTGCGAAACGTTTTTTATCAAACGATGAAAGGAAACAAAGTGAACAGTTCGTTTTCGATCTCGCAAGGAATTTATCGTCCTTCTACTTTTATGTATATTTTTAAATCCTAAATACCTAAAATATTTAAAATAAATAAAGAAGTGATTGAATTATTAGTGGAAATAAAAAAATCTTAATTTATTTATATTTCTATGATTTCTAAGAAGATAAATTTTATTTTTCATTTACACAGGATATGACTGAACATGTAGGAAAAAATCAAATTCGTTCGCCTTTGAGCGTTTTTATTCCCATGTCCTTGTTGTCTTATGGAGCTCGAGGACAGACTGAAAAGAATTTCCTTGATGCAATTGGCATTCCAAAATCTATGGCTCAGATGGCTAAATGTGGTTACATGAGATACTTGAAGAAATTGTCTGTAAGTCAATTAAAATATTGCGATTAAAGTGTTTACAAATTATAACGTAATGTCTTTAATAATTGGAAACATGATATTTAAATTGACACCCTAAGTTAAAAAATAAAAATATTTTTTGTTGTTTTGAATAATATTGCAGAAATACGATGTTCACGTGAAAACAAAAATGTTCATTCCCTCTCGTGTCAAAATTAACGAAACTTTTATCAATTTGGCCACAAAACTGTTCAACACCGAAATTGAGCCTGTTAATCGCACTGATGGGTACAAGGACATCAAAAAAATTAACAAATGGGTGGCCGCTCAAACAAACAATTATTTTACAGAATTTCTGGAGCCACGTAAGCTTGTTAAATTATTTGTTGATAAATCATTTTCATTAAAATTATTATACTAGTACTTCGATTAGATTTTCTCCATACACTTCGAATGGTAATGTCTTGAAATTGAATCAACATTGATATCAATTTTAGTTTAAGTACTTTTCTGGAAAGCGATGGATTTTTTTTTTTTTTTTGGTGTGTCCTGTTTCAAGTGGTCATCACTAATGACATTTCATCGGAGGAGGCTGACATTTTTTTTAAATTACTCAATTGATTAGTCATAATGCATAATTCGATGAATTTTATTTTTACCCCATATTAATATCAAAGTGTCAACCTTTCTGTCTTTTTCTCAGAAAATATCGGTCGTGGTCCGAGTTTTGTTCTCGTCAACACTATCTACTTCAAAGGAACTTGGAAGACAGTATTTGACAGTTCTCGCACAAGCCCACGTATTTTCAATGCTTTGGGTGGTGATCCAGTGGCTATAGCGACAATGTACACAGCTGGTCGTTTTGTACATGGCTGGATTGCGGAATTGGGTGCACGTTTCATTGAACTTCCATACAAGGTTAATCGTTGCCGAAAGAAATTTCGAGTGTCTAGTTATTTCGTTATTTAAGATTATTTTACATGATATTTGAAAAATTACTCTAATTTTGATTTCAAATTTTACGCAATTATTCAAAAAGTTGTAAGAATAAGTAATAAGTAATTTTTGGAAATATTTTTTCTCAAAAAACATCGCTTTGTAATCATGATTCCAGATCAATAGTAAAAACGAGAGTATGAGCATGTTCGTAATTCTACCGGATAAGGTTACAGGTGACAAATGGACCAAGTTTATAACAAAACTTCGAAATATGAATCTAAATAGGCTTTTGAATGGTACAAAAAAAGACGTTGAGATATTTCTTCCGAAATTTACAATCGAGATTGAACTCGATGATGTCTTCAGCAAGGTTCGTGATTTTTTTGCGGTTCATTGAATTGAATAAAACAGTGCTTGAGGATTTTTTCATTGATGAGCAATCGCATTGACAGATTTTCCCAGACAATGATCCAGCAGACTTTTCCGGAATATTTTACTCACCCAGGAAGTCTCGGCTTGGTGTATCTACGACGAAGCTCATAATCGAAGTAGATGAACAGGGCCAAGAAGCTGCTGAATCAAGTGGTTAGATAAAATTCAATATTTTATATGTTTAGTATGTGCCTAGTATATTACCGAGCTACGAGATTAGTTGAGAATTGACTGAATCGACAAGATTTTCTGCAGTTTCCCTACGCCCTTGGTCAATACCATATAGTTAGGGACAAGGTGACAACAATCAAACAGTAGGGAGGGGGGAGGGGGTAATTTGTAAGGGTTGTGTAGGTTAGAAAAACAGACTCTGAGAAGTGGTAGTAAAAACATTGATACTCGTTAAAAACCCCAATAAAAAAGGGAACATACAGTGAGAGAAGAAATTTGCTGAGTCAACGAAATGTAGCAAATAAAATGAAATTTGTTAGTTGAACAATATTTATTCCCGCCATTACTTCAAATGATCAAAAGAATGACTAATTTTTGACGATTAAGGTGGATCGTCGGTCGGTAAAAATCCTACTGCACGGTTTTCTCAAAAAGAGGCTTGATTTTTCGAGGAAAATAAGAGTAACACGTTGTTCGCTATTCGCCAAAGAACTATGTGTAACATTTATTTTTCTCGAAATATCAAGGATGTCCGAAATTTAATTTGCAGTCATCTTTTTTGCACTCATACAACCGTGACGGATGACCTTGAACAGGATATTTTGTTCGCTGTCCGTGCGACCGCAGGATTAGGATTGATTCAACGAAAATTTGATGATCCATCAAATTCATTTTCTCGGTGTAGTCATGGGATAATTGAATTGAAGTATGTATTCATTTTTTCCATACAGGAATAACTTACAAAGCGGTTAAACCGTTTCCACCATATCGGCTTGTTCGATCCACTGCACGAAATGTCACGCAATTCAGGGTGAATCGTCCTTTCGTTGCAATGATTGTGATCAAGGGAAAACAACTTAATGATATTTTTTCAATCCATTTTCTTGGCAAGTAAGAAATTATTACCTGATTTTTAAAACCAATATTCATCAAGAAAAATTCATTTTTAAGTACAACATTCAATAAAACGGCAATCAATATAGACATTTGTTTTGCAGTGAATAGTAACTTGACCCCATTGCATAATTGCACAGGAACGAGTTCTCATCACAAACTGAGTGTTTGATAACATCAACATCTACGAGTATTTTATTCTTCATTTTAATCGTTTTTTCCACCAATTACAAGCGTGACACGTGAACTCTCTGCTGTACAGTGGAGAGTCAACCAGGATCATAAGTCCCAAAAGATTCATTGCTGATATTAGTTCAACTCGAACATTGCGACAATGAAGTAGTTTATTTTCATCGTCCGGACCATGAACTGATTCGCTCTTCCAATCAACATCCAGATCCTGATGAGCTAAACGTACAGTACACGAACTCGATCTGCAAAATTAAGTTCGACGCACGAAGTCTTTTGTTAAGATTAGATTTTTTTTTTTTTTTTTCATTTTTCCTCATCCAATGACGGAAAATTCTATCCGTGAGTATCCGAATTCTAAAAAGTTTGACGATTGATACGATGACTTGATAAGATCTATTGAGAGATAGCAAATGAAATGATGAATAATTTGAATGTATCCAGTGTTCGCAAAGCGTCAACAATCTTATCCAAGTAACAATATGCCGTGCGTAATATTATCACGCACGAAACATTGTTGAAATTGTAGACAGTGCGCGTGGCGGCGATGATCCTCGTAGTGAAGACAGACGTTATCGCAGTTTTGTTGAATGTTCTTTGAAAGTTTACATACAGCAAATGTGGTGAAGGTAAAACATCATTTTTCATACGTATTTCAATTATGCTGTATCAAGTCATATCCAAACAAGAGGCGTAAGACAAGGATTGCTGCCTGTTGAGTTTCATTTGAGAGAAAAAAGAAAATTCACTCTTTTCGATTTGTGATCAAGTCTGAGATTTCAATCTTTCCTCCTTTCCGAAAAGTATATTCATGAGAAAAAACCTGGAATTTGAGGAATAGATGAAAAAGAAAAGAAACAACATTCAATAAGAAAGGTTGCGTGGCTATTTTTTTTTAGCAAATTCTAATACGAAGACATTTTTTCGCGAATCTCTATTATCCAAGTAACTTGGATATTTTATCATTTTGCTAAGCAAGGAAACGCTGATATTTGGAATAATATTAATTTACAAATACATTTCGTTCAGACATGATAAATTTATTTTCCGAGGCTCATTCATTTTTCATCCAAATTTGAACAACTGGGTCGTTTTAATTGATTTTGCCTGTTGTTGTACTGTGATACTTGATACGGGACCAATAAAAAATAAAATTGAAATCTATGACATAACGCTGTTTGGAGCACATGGTGGCTTAAAAATTTAATTTCTTAGTTTATAGTGACTTAATATTAAAAATTGAATTTATTTAAAATTCAATTCAATGCAAATTCATGAATTCAGTCCTGTAGACGGATTTTTGATTAAACTAAAAATACACTTAGGTGCTCATTCGATATGCTAAAACAAAAACAAACAAAAATGAGGTAAACATTTTTTAAACTTATTCTTCAAACACAAAATTCGAATTTTATGGAACGAACGAGATTTTACAAAATCGTAAGTTAATTAATGGTCCAATCGTCAGGAAATCAACGCTACGATATTTAACGCGGTGATGGACAAATTAAAACTGTTAAAGCAATATATCTTATCAATTTATATAGCATTAAACATTCAATTTGCTCAAGTTTGTCACTACGTTAAATCGTAAACCATAGAATCTTTATAGATTAGACCAGGTGGATCAATGATGATAATTTTAAACTAAAGACCGCGTGGACGTTCTCGTCATGTCGGCCTTCCAAAGTTTTCCTTTCTGATCGATCGAATTGTTCCTCAACTGCACATAACTGCCAAATTATTATTATACATACAAATTCTCCAGGTAGTAGTTTCGACAAAGTTTTCTGGTTAATTTTGGAACTTTTGGGCCCAACTCGCGGAATATTCTGTTGATGTTAAACGCCCAAAATTTTTATATTTCGTTAGATATACTTTCTCAAATACGGGACGATGAATTTTTTAAAATTGTTACACGCAGTTTTATAATAATACCCTGGAGGTGCTCTTAAAATTAAAAAATTAAAAAATCTGCAGAAAAACGGTTTGGCGAATCTTCCGCTTTAATAACTTAACTACACACGAGAAATTGTTCACATTACGAACCAGATGCTCGGAGGGATGATCAGTGCTATCAATGAAGCCGTTATCGTATTTACGTAAACTGTACTCTGAGAATTTTTCTGACAAGCTTTATTAATTTCGTAAGCACGTGAGAGATTACGGAAAAACAGATACACGTTTTCCTCTCACACGCCGAACATTTCAAGAAAAGGAAAAAATGTAACATTTCCCTCTGACGAAGGTATAAAATAATAAAATAAAACGATATAAGAAATGATTTTTAAAGAAATGTTCTTTTGCCCTCAACTCCCCAACATTGATTACAAATTGAAAAGATTATGAATGAACAGTTATTCATTTATTCAATTTTTTAGTAAATCTAAAGGCTTGATCGCTTCTAAAAAATGATTTTTTTGTGTTCAACACTTTTATCTGCGTTTTGTTTTTTTTTTTAAATATTTTTATTAAATATCTAATTACTTCTTTCAATAATCAACTTCACATTTTTCTCTCGATTGACGACTTTAGTGTGTTCAAAAACTTTTCAAAAATTCTCTTATCTTGTTAAATGCAGTTAACGGAATATAATTGAAATTACTCTAGACATTTGATTATTTGTGTGAAGAAATAATCAGTCCAATATTTCATGAATGGAAACGAACATATCGTAATGTATCGTAAATATAATTAAAAATAGTGGACTAAACGATACGAGTATTATGAACCAGATCTTTTGTTCAGTATTTTTATTATTTTTATTTATTTACCATAATTAATTGTTAGTTGTATCAAGAAAATGTTGAAACACAGAATGAGTTTAATTGACACACTCAAATCGGTCTTTCAGTGGATGTTGAATTTGAAGCACGTGCATAAAAAAAATTTGGTCGACGTCAATTTTGAAGATAGTGGCCTAAAAGTACTTAGCCTTTGAATGTTATCAATTGCGGCGGCTTGTGCAAATATTAGCAAATTTACTTACATTGAATCATTTGAAATTCTATTAGCTGATTCCAATATCCAACGGAAAAATAGTAGGGAGTTAAGCTATATAAAAGGCTGATTTTTTTCGTATTATAAATAACATCGACTAGAGCTTTTCTTATTGCACAGTCTTTCTTGCTACGTAGCAAAATGCGTTTGTGTAAGTTATCAAAATATAGAATTAAAAATTATTAAATAAAAATTGTACAGTTACAGTGAATCGTCCAAATTAAAAATGTTTCTTTACTTCATTTGATTTATTATTTTTCGTAAAAAGTACTCTCGTTCCAAAAATTTCAGTCCTTGATCGTTTTATCATAAATTTTTTTGAATCGTTCTGAATTTTTGAAAAATCGTTCTTCCTGATTGCGATCAAATTTTCGAATTATTTTTACCCATATTTTTTAAATTGGAATTCTAATAAATCAGGAATAATTATTCCTTGTTTTCTTTATTTTGTAGTATTTGTTATCGGTATTGTTGGGTTGTACGTGGCAATAAACTCAGGAGCAGATCAAACACCACATAATGTTATAGACATTTTATCTGAATATCAAAAGAAAGAAAGTGAAAAGCTCGTTGCGGACCTCGTGAGAAAATTCTCGTCTAAATACTTTCAGGTATATATTCAGTCAAACGAAATGTCGAAATATCGTTAATTAATGAATTAATAATCAAATTAAAAGTTGAATGTGAAAAATAGTCATCGGTACTTATGTCTACGATTTTTTTATTCATCGCTTTTCATTAAATGCATAGAAAACCGCTACATTCCTGTACGAAGATCAAGTAATTTCACCCTTAAGCGTTTTCATCCCCATGTCTATATTATCTTATGGGACTCGAGGACCGACAAGAAATAAATTTTTAAGTGCTATTCAACTACCGAAAAGTAAGGCTCGGATGGCTAAATATGGTTTTTATATGTTCTTGAAAAAATTGGCGGTAAGTAAAAATTGCAACGTTGTAGTTAAAATTTTTTATTAAATATCACAACGTTATCGGAATAAGTTTTTTTTTTTACTACATATTTAAACACTTGTCATAACATAATAAATAAAAAATATTCGTAGATGTATAATGTTAGCACAACAACAAGAATGTTCGTTCCGTCTGGTGTCAGGATGAACCCCCATTTTATCAATTTCATCACGAAAGTGTTCAATTCCGATATTGAGGCCGTTGATAATATCGATGAATTCCCGGACCGCAAATATATCAACGAATGGGTGGGCGCTCAAACAAACAACAATGTGATAGAATTTCTTAAGCCGAGTAAGATTTCTAATTCATTTTTTAATGCATAATATTTTTCACTACAATTAATCAAGTTCACTAGTAAATCAATTACGAATGGTTTATTCACCTTGAATTGTAATTCCATAAAATGGAACTTAAGCTTCCATTCAATAACAATATTAAATGCAAATTTTTTTGTTCCTGTCTCAGAAAATATCGGTCGAGGTACGAGTTTCGTTCTCGTGAATACTATCTACTTGAAAGGAACTTGGAAGAAGGCATTCGATAGTTCTGGCACAGCACCACGTATTTTCTATGCTTTTGGTGGCGATCCAGTGACTGTACCGACAATGTACACAGCTGGTTTTTTTCAACATGGTCGGATTGAGGCACTCAGAGCAAGTTTCATTGAACTTCCATACAAGGTTAGTCGTTGTTAAAAAAAATTTTTTTGTCCCTGATATTATGGCCACTTGAGATTACATTGGAAATGATTTGAATGTTGCTTCTTAAATTCAATATTGGTATGTTTCAATTTTCGATGACTTCATTTAGAAATCTTTTCTTATCTATTTTCACGTTGTCGAAAATGCATTAAATTTAAAAAAAATTATTTTTCGTGAAAGAATTCTGCGAGCGCTTTCAAATATGTTTAAACAATTCTTGGAAACATTGTGACAATTTTTCCGAACTATGCAATCGTTTAGACGACTTTCTTGTTAGTTTTTGATTTTTTTTTTTGCAACCTCATTCGCAGAGCAATGGAGAAGGGAACGGTATGAGCATGTTCATAATACTTCCCGATGGGGATGATAGTGAAGAATGGACCAACCTGACAATGAACCTTAAGAGGATGAACCTGAATAGGCTTTTAAACAGTACAAAGAAAGAAGTCGAGGTATTTCTTCCGAAATTTAAAGTCAAGGCCGAACTATCGCTCAATGAATTATTCAGATCGGTTCGTACCTTTTTTTGCTTAATTATTTTATTGAATAAAATAGAAAAGGATGTTCGTTTGTATTATTAGCAATTGTATTTATAGATTTCCTTGAACAAGGATCCAGCCAACTTTTCCGCAATTTTTCATTCAGTTAGACAGTCTAATTTTGTTCTATCAACATCAAAGCTCGTGATCGAAGTCGATGAGGAGGGCGAAGAAGCTGCTGATTCGAGTGGTTAGTTTTCAATTTTTTATTGTTCCGACTTATACATTTTCACGATTTTCACGACCCCATAGTATCACTTTAAGCCCAATATTTCTCTCCATTTCACTGTTCTTGTACGAGTCCAACGGAGTATTGCTCAAAGCTACTCTTTCTTAGTGCCCTATTGTATCGAATTTGCCCGAGGGCTAAGGGAAACTGCGAAAAACCCAGCCGATGCAGTTCAGCTCATGAGCGTCATCAGAAACTCAGAAAAATTACCTTCCCCTCATTGATTGATAAGCGAGCCGGTGTGTATGGCTAAACGGTCACCCAATCAAGTTTTAACCTTACTCGAGACTGCTTAACTTTGTGATCGCTGAAGCCATGCACCGAGCGCGCATCTATCGCTGTCGGAAGTACTCGGCACGCGCTCGTTTTACCATCTGATGAGATTAGTTGGGAATCAGCTGTTCCAGCAAAGATTTTCCATAGTTTCTCTACGCCCTCGGTTAATGCGATACAGTTAGAGATAACTTGGTTGCAGTGACAGAATGGTGAGATATTTTCAAAGGGGTGGAGAGGCTAGAATTGGAATCTCTGGGTAATGACAGGAACAATATTGATATTAATTATAAACTGCAATAAAATAAACGTCACAGTGATAGAAAAATGGAATTCAAGTGTACTTTTATTTTTTTTACATAGGAATGTTTTACAAAGTATTTAAACCTGTGCCATCATGTCGGAAAGTTCGATCAAGGGACACGATAGCGGCTCGATCCATTACACGAAAAGTGCAACAGTTTAAGGTGGATCGTCCTTTCGTTGCGATGATTGTGATCAAGGGAGAAATACTGATTGATATCTTTTCGATCAACTTCCTTGGCAGGTAGGATCTCATGACCTAATTCTTAAACCTAAAAACATAATTCAAACGAAAATAAAGTTTGCTCAAAATAAATTGTCCCTGAAACGGTAACCAATACAAATTTTTTTTCCAGCGGATTTACACTTCATCGTAGGTACGAATAGCGGCTGAAAGTTGAGCTCAATTTTCAATTTGCCAGAGGTTTACAGATGTGAAACCAATTCCTAAATCGCGGGGGAAAAATGGCTGTTCTAATTTAATGTCTAATGTGGACAAATAAAATAACCAAAGTACTGTTAATATAGAATATATCTGTCACCATATTTACGCATTTTAAACTCGTCTATTTTTAAAAAATTCTTTCTTTTCAACGTGAGGTTCGATCTAGTTTGAAAACACGTGATGTGCGGCTGCCTTCGTTTTGAAATGTGGGCAACAGGCCATTTCAAAGAGGTAGCGTATAAATTGAACGATTTGTACAGATGTGATTCTCTGATAAAAGTTCGTTAACTCGATTCGATATTTTTACAATAAAATGAAATGGATTTTTACTTCATTGTGCAAAGTTGTTGTTGATGAACGCCACTTTTTGTCGTAAGTTTTTTTTATCCATCTCTTTTTTTCATTTATTTCTTAACCCCTTTGATTTACTATTCATTTAAGTCTATTTTACCACCTCTATGACAAATCACTTTTAACTTATTTAAAAGATCGTGCACTCATCTTTGACCCATGTGAGCAACCGGTGCCAAGGAATGAAAATCCAGATGATAGTCGTAACTCAGGTGCTCGATAAATTTAGCCAAACAACTTGAACGTCTGAATTTTTCATGAACCTTTTGGTATTCGTTCAGTAGTGATTGGTACCGTAATGAGAATGTTCAGTAGTCTTTAATTGTCTTGTAAATAAATGAATGAAATTTAGCATAAAATTAACCGTACACGGTTTATTTTTCGTTACAATCAATAATATTAAATGGTAAATTGATGTAAAATCGTTCCGTGGTCTGCAATGTTCGAGTTGTAACGTTAAGTAGTCATAGATTTAAGATTCTTCAATAACTTGAAAAACCTGTTTGCGCACCTGGTGGAACCTTCTTAAATCTTCGATCTCCCACTCATCTTGGTTGCGCGCGCATTTATCAGTCGATGGCTCGGGTATAAATGCGTGAGCTCGAGCAACAGCCAGACCCAGTACATCTATTTTTTCCCAAAGGTTATGTCATCAAAATATTAACTTTACTTAAAATATTCGTTGTAAAGTCGTCCCCACTAATCCGACAAATGCATGCAGTTGGTGATAAGTCAGTTGCGGGCGCACAGGGAGGGAAATGTTGGAAAAAAAACATGTTCAAAGGGGAAGGACGCTAAGCACTTACAATAACACTGAACAATTTTAATATGTTTATATATATAATTAACAAAAAATTGGCGTAAAACGGAAATGTCTGCCCGGTGGATTTCATTTCGCAGAAAAAGAATGATGCTCTTTTTTTCGATTTTTACAAATTCTATTGCTGAGAAAAAAGGGAGTCTATAAAACAACCGAAATGAAAAAACGAGATAAAATTAGGAAGATTGTGGTTATTTTTTCATGCAAATTCTAGTACGGAGAAATTTATCCGTCATCGTCCATTATTTACGAGACCTGCATATTTTATTATTCTGCTGAGCATGAAAACGCATGATCCAAAAACACTTAACTTATAAATAAATTGCATACCGACATCATAAACTCACTTTTCTTGATTCGTTCGATTTTTATTTAAATTCAAAGTACATTGAGTCGTTTTTATTAACCTCGTTAGTGTTTTTACTGTGCAGAAAATTAAATTTTCTTTCATTGGCTTTATTTAAAATTGAAGGCATGAAAAATTCAATTGAAATTCATGATTTTCATTCATCCAGAAGGATTTTCGGTAAAACCCAACATTTATTTGGTGCTCATTCAGTAACAAAATAGTGGCGAATTTTGACAAATCAATATTCGTCATGAAAACTCTAATGTCGATAAATATGCGTATATTTTTAAAATCAATCATATTAGAATTAATCAAATTTCATGTTACAGAGAGTTTATTACCCATTATCCCGGCTACTGGTCGTAAAAACCTAGTTAGATCGTCGTTGACAGAATATTAAAATAACGAGAAAATCGTAAAGAAAAAAGAATTTGACAGAAGGCTCAGAAAGTAAATTTCTATTTTTATTGAGTATCAAAAATGAAAATCCCCAAAGTAATGTTATACTTTATTCTTCTCAGTTCTGGAAAAGGAAAGAATCAATATAGAAGTATCCAAAATTTACCAAAAAGAAAAGTAACTATTATCGATTTATTCTTTTTACTATCCTTCAAAAAACTTCGAGTCATGAAATGCAGATGTCGTCGCATAAATAAAAACTTTTTCGTTCACATTGGGCTATTTAAATAAATAAAAATTCTCATGTAATATACATCGACAGAAAAATGTTTCTCTGGCAAACAGACATTTCTATTGACAAATCGAGGAAAAACACTTACCTGCCAGTGAAATAAGCGGTGGAGATTGAACCGAGAGTTATTTCGCATAGTCGTGGCCATCGCAATGGAATTATGATTCACTACGAATTGTATAACTTTGTCTGCAAGAGATCGAGTGTTTTGAGAGATGCTGAATCATGGAGGAGATCCTTGCGGAGGAAAATTCATTGGAATGGTTTTTAGTAGTTTTCGAGTTTCAAGAAAACATACAAACATTGAAAAGCTTCGTTACAACTTTTAATAATATAAACAGCGATATCAAGTTTCATAGGCAGAATAGAATTTTTCTGCGTACTGAAAACTTTAACGCGAACTATAGATTCTTTTTATTGGATTTTTATACTAAAAACCAATTTTGCAGAATAAATTTTGTCTCATTCTCCGGTAGTACACGTATAATTTTTCTAAGTAAAATTAATTTTAGAAATTGACATATTTTGACGAACTAAAAACAGATTTTTACATATTCATATTTATACTAAAGAATGGAATACATATAAATATATATTTCATGTAATAAAATGAGTTCGATACCAAAACGAAAAGAAATTATTGTTTATCTCTGTCTGTCTTTGTGATCATGGAATCACCAATTAAGCCAATAATTGTACGAACTGTGCCCACTTGTACACGCGCAAATGTTTTATATGAAAAAATGAACCCTCCGTCACACGCGCTCGCGAGTTCCAAGCGTCACTACACGTGTCACGAGAAATCGCCGCAATACTTTTTAGCCGTACAGTGTTGCCGTATATTTTTTTTGTCATTAATTTTCCAACGTTATCAGGAAATTTGGTTAACAGCTTTTTTTTCAAATATTCTCTTCATGGGGTGCTTAACCTTTCGATGTTAAAATTTGTAGGAAGATCTCACAAATGTTTGCAAATGATATTGACTCGTCACACATAAATGAATTAATGAGGTTTTTTTTTCAAAACTAAAAAACATTTTCCACGTGGTAAGAAGTGATGCTATATAAAAGGCTTAATTTTTTCATACCACGAAGAGTAGAATTTTTCCGTAGTGAAGTCTTTAGTCGCTACAGATCAACATGCGTTTTGGTGAGTCAATAAAAGGCAGCATTAACAGTGATCGTAAAATTTTATAGCAATCATGGACTAATGTTTATTTAAAAAAAAAAAAAAAAAAAAAAAAAAAAAAAAAAAAAAAAAAAAAAAGGGCTTTTTTTTCAACTTTATTAAAAAAATGTACTCATTGATATTTATCGTATTACAGCGCATCCAGAATGAATTACATCGGAAAATATTGCTGTGAATTATGCATTTTTTTGATTGGTTTTCTAAATCCTTATTTTTTTTCCTTAGCAGGATCTGTTATGGCTTTCGTCTCATTGTACGTGACAGTAAACTTATTTATTGTTTCGACACCAATATTCACCAATGGCATGAGAAATCTTGTACCACAACATGAGAGGAAAGAAAGTCAACAACTCGTCCTGGATTTGGCGAGAAATTTCTCCTCCCTGTACTTTCAGGTAAGAATCTTCTATAAAATATTATTTGTAGCAGTTGATTAATGTTTCAATCATTAGTAGATAAAAACAAATCGAAAGTATACTTCTTATGTCTAATAACTTTGTTTTCCTTTTTTCTTACAATTAACATTTTTATTTGACACAGAAATTTACCCAATTTGTCAGCAACAGTCGAATCGTTTCACCTTTGAGCGTTTTCATTCCCATATCTATGTTGGCTATGGGAGCTCGAAGGGGGACTAGACGTGATTTTCTGAAGGCAATTGGACTTCCAGGACATAAAACTCGGATGGCTAAAATTGGTTATTCGAGATTATTGGACCAGTTGGCTGTGAGTAAATTGAGAAATGGTAATTCAAACATTGAATTACAATATGACAAACGATGTGTCTTTGAAAACTGAAGGAACGTTTTTCAATCAAACGTATTTTCTTTTGAACATTGATTTTTAAACAATTTTTTAATAAATTTTTTATAACATGATTAATTGAAAATATTGCAGAAATACGATATTCGCATAAAAACGAAAATCTTCATTCCTCCTGGTGTCCAACTGAACGATTTTTTCGCTGCTTTAAGTACCAAAGTGTTCAATTCGGAAATTGAAACTGTTAATGTCAGTGATGGATTTATGGACAGTGAAAAAATTAATGAATGGGTGGCTGCTCAAACGAACGATAATGTGACAACACTTTTCAAGCCACGTGAGATTGTTAACTTATAAATCATTTTTATGACAATCGTTTAAAAAAGTCGTCCTATTCGGTATTTTCATGAAATTAAGAGATGTTGATATTAAAGTATTTCAACATAGCTTTCATATGATTGAATTTCAATAGTAAATTCATGAAAAAATTGTTCACTCACCATGAATAGTCATTCCGAGTAATCAAATGAAACAATAATATTAAATGTTTTTTTTTGAAAACGATTTTTAATCAATTTCAAATATGAATATTTATCAATTTGTTTCAGAGGTCATCGGTCGTGATCCGATTATCGTTCTCGTAAACACTGTGTACTTCAAGGGAATTTGGAAAAAGCCATTTGACAACTCTCTTACTGTACCACGTCCTTTCCATCCATTTGGTAGAGATTCGTTCGACGTACCGACTATGTACGCAGTCGGTCTTTTTCCGTATGGCCGGTTAGACGATCTCAATTTACTTTTCATTGAACTTCCATTCAAGGTGAATTATTTAAATACATTTTTCGTGCACGGAGAGAAAATCATATGAAAAATTACTGTGGCATCACAGCTTCGTGGTACCATGTCGTCCCTCTGTGGCTTTCTACCAAAAACATCGTAATTTTTCATTATATTCTATTCAATTTGACGAAAAGATTGAAGTTTTTGGTTCAATTCCGGATGATAAATTAACATGTTTTGCTAGAGACGACATGGTACCACGGAGCAATGATGCCATAGCAATTTTTTTAAATTATATTCTCTTCATGTGCGCGTAATATTTTGGCCATTTTTAAATAAACAGATCAAATTTCCAGTCTGTTTTTCTTTACTGATTCGATAGATTTATTTTCGCATGGTCTTAACGCTTGTCCACTTTCTTCAAATTTGTTAAATTTTTCAGAAATTCTTCATAATATGATTTTTTATTTTTTCATATACATTTTCGAACAGGAATTTGTTTGTTTTTTTTTGTTTTTGTTTTGTTTAAGGTTGAATAATATTATTCAATAACCTTATTTGCAGAGTAATAGTGAAGATGATGCGATGAGCATGTTTATATTACTTCCGGACAAAATGGAACCTGATGGATGGGCATACAACATGCCAAAACTTCACAATATGAACCTTACAAGACTTTTGAACAGTACTACAAGAGAAGTCGAGCTGTACCTTCCAAAATTTCGAATTGAAACCATGGTGTTACTCAACGATTATTTCGACTGGGTTCGTATCTTTCCTATAATTATTTAATAAAATGAAGTAATGGAGGGTTTTTCGGTAATTGGCAATTTTTATACAGACGTTCCAACCAGTCAAGCCGTTTAAGAGGGTAGCCAACTTTTCTGGAATTTCCCTCTCATCTAGTCATTCAAATTTCGGTGAATCTTCAACAAAGATCGTAATCGAAATTGACGAGAAGGGACAAGAAACTGCTGAATCTAGTGGTCAGTCGTAATTCAGTCGTTTATTTATTTACAGCTTTTTTATTTTCCAAACTAATGCACAAAGAAATAGTTAAATTGTTTATTGTGATTATGAAAGGAAAAAAGAATAATAATACGAAAATATTTTATTCCAAGAATTACTCCAGATTAAGTTAAAATCGATCGACTTTTCGATTAAGTTAAAATTTTACACAATATTTTGTGAGCGTATGGAAAAGTGATATTTATTGAAAATTCTGATTGAACTATGTTTATTTTTTATTTTATTTTTTCATCCAGGAATATCATATGACACGCGTGAAAACGAAACATCATATCGAAAAACTCGGTCCATTGCAAGAGGAGTTACGAAGTTTGTGGCAAATCACCCTTTCGTTGCGATGATTGTGACCAAGGGGAGAATACTCACTGATATTTTTTCCATCCATTTAACTGGCAGGTAAGAAAATCAGAGCTTATTTCTAGATATTGAAATATTTACAACGAAAACATTATTTTCGTAGTTTCATTAAACGATCAATCAAACCGCAGTTAATCAAAATTTATTTCTCAGTCAATTTAAACCTGGAGAATAAGCATCTGACGACAAAGGCCTAGTCAAATCCTCTCGAGCATGACGCACAGAAAATAATAAAATAGTCATAAAAGTGCCAATATGATCAGAAAGCGAATTTATATCTCACAGCAAAAATAAAACTGTTTCTTCGAATATAAAATTCACATTATTTAAATAACCGAAATAATGTTACCGAATATTTATTTAATCCCTTAAAGTTCCTATTTCCACAACATATCTTCACATCTTGAGCATGAATCAGATCCTGACCAGGTAAAAATAAAATATGCCTGACAAGAATATTTTCATCAGATCCCTGTCAGGACCAGGCCAAGATGATCGCAGATAAAATTTATTAAAGTTCACAAATGTTCAGTTCATCAGGATCAATTCAGAACCAGGACATGAAATTTTGACATTTAATATATTCAAACATGACAAGTCCAACTCGATCAAGATTCAATTAGAGCCAGGTCAGTATAATCAGAGATAAAATATATGAAAGTTTAGCAAAGTTTACCTGTTCGACATGTGGAAAATAATGGTGTTTGTCAAGTTTCGCCTAAGCCCGAGTCATATTTAAGGACTATATCCAAAAAAAAAAAATTAAGTTATATATTGTGGTTGTAAAACTACGATTTTTATACCTATGGATCATTGAAATGCCATTTCGATTGGAAGGATTACCGAGGTTTCGTCTTGGTTGGGTAAAAAATTGGATTAACATTTTATTCATTTTCTCAGAAACACTTTCCAACACAGCTTAAGATGTGAATTCACATTTAAAAAATACTGTGACGACACGAATTGAGCCGGAATAAAAAAAATAAAATAATAAATAAAAACCGCACGATCGTTGATCGATGTGGCGCCCGGCCGCCATATTGAAAAACTGTCAAGCGGACAGCGACGCGTAAATAATCAACATGGCCGCCTCTCGGACATCGAGAAACGTGAAGTTAACATCGATTATATAATCGATGTTAACAATAATTCAAAATAAACCATTTTATGATTAAATTAAATTGAAATAAATGAAAATAGATGAAATAATATGAACTCAAGATAAAATAAACGAAAATAACATTGAAATAAGTAATATGCCCGCTTCACGGACATCGCGCAACGCGAAGCAACCCGAATGCGCGCGCATCGATTATATAATCGATGTTAAAAATAAATAAAAATAAACGATTTTATGGCGTAATTGTTTGAAAATAAATAAAATAAGATTAAATAATGCGAAAATAATATAAAATAATATGAATATCATAAGAAATAAACGAAATAAGAATGGAACGACACCGCGCAGGCGCGTTTCCATGAGAACCGAGCACAACAAAGCGAACGCGCATGCCCGGCGCTCGAGCATCGCTAACGGACATGCGCGAGCGGCCGCAGTTTCGGCGGCGAGACGGGTATAAAAGTCGGTGCGCGGAGCATTTGACAGGCATTCTTCTCTCTGGAACTGAAGCTTGAGAAAGCTAAAGAGAAGAACCTCTTCCCTCCCTGGCGGGTCTAATGGATGCCTGGGATATTGGGGTAGTTCGGTGACGTTCGACTCCCGTAGCCCAGGGTCTTTTTTAATTATTATAAATAATCCCACCGATGCTCGGGATATTGGGGTAGTTCGGTGACGTTCGACTCCCGTAGCCCGAGGTCACTATCCCGTAGATGCCCAGGATATTGGAGCAGTTCGGCGACGTTCGACTCCCGTAGTCTGGAATCTCAATTTATTATTATCATTATTTTTTCACATCCTCCCGTAGATGCTCGGGATATTGGAGTAGTTTGGCGACGTTCGACTCCCGTAGCCCGAGATCTCATTCCTTTCACATCCGTAGATTTTATAACCTTGCCAGGGACGGGAGACGTTAAAAATATTATTTATTTTATAAAAAAATAAATAATAAATTGAAAATTAATTTAATCAAACAAAGAAAAAAAAGATTTTGTTATTATTATTTTGAAAGCGAAACCATGCGAAATGGTTCTCAATTATTATTATTATTAGAAAGCGAGAAACGTTAGGATAAGCGACAAAGCGTAATAAAAATCGAATAATTATTAAACAAATCATTGTTATAAATAAAAACACGCGTAAAATAAAATAAATTAAACAAAAATAAGCATTGTAAATTCAAAAAACCGATATAATTTTGTTTTTTTTCAATAAAAATCAATTTTTATATTGATTTCATTTTAAAAAACTCGTGTCGTCTCACTTCCTTTTCATACCTGCTCCTTTTAAATTAAGGAAGCGCGGACCTGCGCGTAGCGAGTGTACGCATAGGTAAAAGCGTTCCGTTACAATACTTTAATAAGATTTATCAAACAGGAAGTTTAGCAATTTAATGGGAACTATCATTTCATTGCGATTATAGAGACCAATGGACAAATTTTTACTCCGATATTTTTCGTTCATTTTACTGGCAGGTAAGAAAATTGAGATGAATTTTTAAACAATTTTGTTCACTGCACTGAATTTCGTTTAATTGTTTTACTTTACAATCAAACATCATTAAATGATATATATGTATTTCAATTAACTTATAGCTGAAAATATGACTAAAAAATATGAACAGTTCGAGAATGATAATAAAAAATGTTTTTCACATCACAATAACAGCTGTTTTAATCGAACGTTGAAGGCATATGAATAAATACCCGAAATAGAGTTACTAAATAGTCCAACCTATTCACCACATGACCCTAATCTTCAGCAACTCATTTACACATTTCACATAGCACAATAACTGTTAGATATATTTCATGAGGTATTTTGTGCCCCCTCTTTCGTTTACGTGCTGCAAAGCCTAAAACACGGAATTCGTGAATAGCTACGAGTTCTAACCAAACAATATTTCTTTTGCTTCACGTTCTATAAAAGACTAAGTTTCTTCATTTTTTAATTCCACTCATTCGAGTTTTTATTGCTGTGAAGTCTCTTTTGCCACGAGGCAAAATGCGTTCGTGTAAGTTAAGAAAGTACTGCATCAACAATTTTCGTGATGTTGCAAACATTTGTTGTAAATTCGATCAAATTTAAACGGACGGTGGTTTTAGTCGATTCATTTTTGTGGGGATTCGTATTTTCAGTGGGGCCTTAAGCACATTTGACGTCATGTTTTGAGGATTTTCTGAGTGTGTTTTCTCGTAAGAGAAACATTTGCGCTCATTGGGGCAAAAATTCGATCACATAAATAAAAAAACAAATAAAACAAAAAAGAGGGGAGTGTTGATCAGGCAGTTGTGGTGACATAAGTTCAGCGTAGATTTTACATTGCGTATTAGCGAGGAATGGATGGAAAAATATGCATCGGAAATTAATATTTCAATGGAAAACGAAACAAAAATTCATATACAGAACGAGTAAAATTTTGTACTTGTAGCTTTAATATGGACGTATGTTTGAATTCATTTCGTTTAAAATGATGATCCACGTTTTTTTCTCCTTCAATTAAAACTGTTGGCGATCAATTAAATTCTATGAATACCTTTCATTTTGCGTGGGGTTTAAATTTATTCAATTTTTTTTTTTTTAAGGTGTTAAGTATGAGAATTACTACTAATAATAGATCTAATAATTACTACTAATTACTACTAATTACTAAAGAATTACTACTAATAATATAGAACTAATAATTTCTAGAATATTCTAATATAATTTAATAATTCATCGGATAATCTAATAATTTTAGTTGTTGTATCTTATAGAAAATGTAAAAACGTATAAACTTTCGAGAAAAATATTTAATGACATTTACAGTTAAAGAAATGACCACCTTTTCTATATCTAATGAAAAAATCTGTCACCTCGAAGGTAAATGTCTAAAATTATTGATTTTTTTTTCAACAAATTTCATCTTATGTTCCTCTGCAATTGAGGAGTAAAAAATCTATTGACTAATTCCAGATTTCTTCCTCCCTGAAATGTGAATTTTTCAACTGTTTCTCTTAAGAAAGCGTGTAAAACCATTGATGCTCCATATTTCGAATATCGGATAGTGAATCTTTTTCGATTTTTGGACGTAGTTTCATAACAATACACTGAAAGTATTCTTAAAATTAAAAAGAATGAGGTAGAAAAACGCTTTGACGCGACTGTTACCATAACGTATACTTAAGAAGTCAACAAATGGTTTGTTTTTCTTTTTTTTTTTAATCAACAGAAAATTGACGTCTATATTTTCGATACTTGGGCACACGCAATTCTATATTTCTCTAATAAACACACGATTGACGTCGATACTTTTGAAGCTGGAGCACACGGAATCCTACATTTACATAGAACTTCATGATAAACTTGAATAAATTTGATGTTTTCATACTTCGTCTTGATAAGATATATCGGGAAATAATCATAAATTCAATTATTTCCTAACTTTTTACCTATTGCTGTCAGATCGTCAATAATCGTTTCCAAATAATTGTACATTACGTCAACATACTACGCACGAAATATTTATGTTAATTTAGTTATTGCCTTTTCGACCAATTACCGTTGAAACTTTATCCAAAGGATATTTTTACAACGAACTAATATTATTTATGACAGGTGTTTAAAGTTTTCGGTATTCACTGTTATCTGAAAAATTTACATAAAACTGAAAATTTCATTCCATGCTTGTGGTTGATCAATGTCATGTACTGATGATGATTTATATTCCAGAGCAAAGCAGAAACAAATTCTGTTCACCTTTTGATGCATATTGCGGAAAGCATTATTTTCTCTTTGCAAAAATTCTAACTCCGAAAAAAAAACGTAAAATCGTTTGTACAACTAATAAAAAAAATAAACTTAAATGAATACAAAAATTGATAGTAGGTTCATTTATTTATTATATGCATTTATTGTATGTTTTTGATTGAGGAAAATTAAATTCTGTAAATGATGTATTTCCATGGAATTAACGTTTTTTCTAGTCACGATCAATTTCAGAAATAATTTTTTACTTGTTTGAAATCAGGTGCATAAGAAAAAAGTGATTGTTTTCTTGTTTTTTTTTTTTTTTTTTTTTTCGTAGCACTTGTTATCCGCATTCTCACGCTGACCATGGCAATGAACTCATTAGTGCACTCAGCAGCAGTGAAAAATATTAAAATTCATGCATCGAATGGTGATAAGGAACGAAGTCACAAGTTCGTCATGGATTTGGCGAGAAACTTCTCATCCCTTTACTTCCAGGTGTGTCTTGAATTAATAAAAGTTTCTCTTTTTAATTTATTCACTGATGATGTGATAACTAGAAAAAGTAATAAAAAAGCTTAAATAATTTTTTTTACTACGAGTTTTGATAATTAATTTTTCTTTTTTTTTTCGTTTTCCACAGAAAATGGCTGCATTCACCGCATCTGATCGAATCATTTCACCCATAAGCGTTTTCATCCCCATGTCTATGTTGTCTTATGGAGCTCGAGGATCGACTAGACAAATGATTTTAAATGCAATTGGACTTCCAAAAACCTACGCTCGAACGGCAAAAATTGGTTTCAGGCAATACTTGAAAAAATTGGCTGTAAGTTTTTACACTATCCTTATTCAAATTTTCCATAGAGACAGAGAGAACGATTTCTTGAAAAATTGAAATAAAATTTCTTGAATCGAAGCCTCTAAATCTTGAGTATAAAACCAATTCATGTTTACTGACACATTGACACAATAATATGAATCAAATAATTGCAGAACTATGACGTTCGCATAAAAACAAAAATATTCGTTCGATCTGGTGTTAAACTGCACCCCAATTTTGTCTCTTTAAGCACCAATGTGTTTAATGCGGAAATTGAGTACGTTGATAACCCCCAAGGATCTATAGACAAGAGAGTATTCTGCTGTGAAGACCAGGGCATGGCAAGTATTTTTGACGTTTTTATTTACGAATTTGGAACCGAATTTTCGACGTCACGTATTTTTTTTTGAACTTTTTTCATGTTTTGTGTTTGAATGCAGAATTTGTCATTTCTGAGTCCAGATTCTGAATTTCATCAAAACCGAGTAATTCTATAACCTTTTTGTACGCCATATTGATTCCGTCATATTGAAACTGTAAATTTCAAGTTTAGATTCGGATTCAGAGGCCCAAAAAATATACGAATAATGAGTTCCATTAAAATCGAGCCATTCTTTTCAAATTTGATTTAACGAACCAAAAAACTTCTGGGCACCGTACTAACAAACCTGCTCAACCTTTATAATGTTTATATTTCATGGCATGCAGGGTATCAAAGGGAATGTCAATGCGTGGGTGGCTGCCCAAACACACAACAATGTGACTGAACTATTTAAACCACGTAAGATCATTAAGTAATTAATCCATCAGCGGTTATATTATAATTAAAAATCCTTTGTTGACACACTGGGTCATTCTGACTTAGACTAATGTTTTGGCGATAATTACAAGTCACTTGTTTCAAAAATTCTTTTTCTGGAAATCTCGTTTTAACACTTGGTTAAAAAAAAAAAAAAACAGAATACCATTTTATTGATCACAAAAATATTAAAGAATTGTGACAATTACGATCTCTTTATAGCAAAAAACTCGCGTTTCAAAAAGTAAAAGTTCCTAATGAGTTTCTAAACAATTGAGTTTTTAATTTACCAAATTACCAACCGAAGGACTGCCAATTACAAACCGATGGAGTACGCTTCGGGCCGAATTGACCCAGCGCGTCAATACAGTGGCCAAATTTGAGTATTCGTGACAAAATGCTTAAACCAAAACGGCGGGCGATAGATCACCGATGTGACTATACGCTGAAGACAAAACGTCAATAAAGACAAAAAAAAAATTGATTAATTATGTACATATGAATCGTATTCGGTTTAATCGTTTTGACGTGTCACCGCCAGGAATTGGTTAAAATCAGTTTGATATTTCGAGCCGTTCGATTAATTATAACAAGACTCGACGTTGAATTTTTAAATATGGTGCGATTAATCGTAACATTTTTTTCTTTGGTCAGATTTCATTGGTTTTGATCGCAGTATCATTTTTGTAAACGCTGTCTACTTTAAGGGAACTTGGAAAAACGCATTTGACAGGTCTCGTACTGCATTACGTCCTTTTCATCTGGCAGAAACGTTTTCGTTCGACGCGATGACTATGTATACAGCTGGTCGTTTCCCACATGGTCGTCTCGACGAATTAAATGCATCTTTTATTGAACTCCCTTACAAGGTATATGATTTTTTGCAAAATTTCCGAAAAAGGTTTTATTTCTATTTCGAATTTATAATCGATGCATGTTTAAATGCATAAATTGTTTTTCACTTTATTAATGTTTACCTTAGTTTCATTAATTATCAACACAATAAATATTGAAATTGAGAAGTGCTCTGGGGACTGGCTTTACAAAAAAAATGATATCGACACCGGTGTATGAGACATCGAGTTACACATTTTCATTATGAGACTAAACTTTGTTCAATGATATTTTTCGTAAATTAATTTACAGAGCAATAGTGAAGAAGATGAGATGAGCATGTTCATTATACTTCCAGACTATAAGCCACAGAGGGATTGGTTGCGTTTGAGAGATAAACTTAAAAACTTGAACCTGAATAGGCTTCTTAATAGCACGGAAAAAGAAGTTGAGGTATATCTTCCGAAGTTCAAAATCGAAAATGAACTGTCACTCAATAGCTTCATTAACGGGGTTTGTATTTTGTATTTCATTATTTAATTCAGGGTTTACATATTACATCTAAAAGTGTCGAAAATGGAGTCAATGTCAATCTTTTTTTTTTTTGCAATTTCAAAAATACAAATAGTGGACCAACCTTTTCATCATTTGCAAAGTCTCACTGTTATCGGTAATAGTAGAAAGTGATTTGGAATAAATTTTTTTATTTCGAATAGAAATAGTAATCACCATTATGATAATACGAAAGGAACAAACGTTTACGCGAAATGACAGAGTTTTGGATTATAAAGTTGACATTTTGTTTATTGTTTTTCTTCATCATTTGCAAATAAAAATTTAAAAAAAACCATGATGTTTAAAGTTTTGGAGATAGAATGACGACCGTTGCATCATTTTAAATGAAAGCATTTTGATCTCTAAGGATCTCTCCGGTCGAGATGAAAAAAAATTCTCATATCTCTTTTATATATTCCTAGAATTTTTCAAATAATTAATATAAACAGTTTGACAAAATCGAATTAAAATATTAAAGAAAAAATCGATTTTTTCGATTTCTCTATACGTATGTAAGCCCTGAAATAATAAGAATAATAAAACAGAGCAAAATATTCATTCCACAGATTATTAAACGAAACTTATTATCGGAGGACCATATTAATAAGCCACCCTCGAACATTGAATCACGTAGACGAATGTTCTCAAGCATTAACACCTTAATTAAAAGAAATATAGATATTAGAGATAATTTTAGGGCAGCCAACTTTTCCGCAATTTTTGAGACACCTAAACAGGAAATTCTTAGTGGAACAGCGATGAAAATTGTGATTGAAGTCGACGAAGAGGGTCAACAAGCTGCAGAAGCAAGCGGTCAGTAGAAATGCATTTATTTATTCATTCGCAGCAAATTTACTTGTAAAATCAACGTATAAATATTATTAGCGAAAAAAAGTTATCGTAATAAAAATCGTGTTGGAAAATCTTTTTTTTTTTATTTCGTTTTTAACTTAGGAATTTCCTACGAATCACCTGAATCGGTGCCTTTACGTCGAAAATTTCGATCGATAAAACCGAACGCGGTGCAATTTGCAGTTAATCGTCCTAGCGTTGCGATCATCGCGACCAAGGGCAAAATTCTCACTGATATATTTCACATCTACCTTAGCGGACGGTAAGTATATTGAAAGTAATTTTCCAGTACAAGTCTTCACTAAGAAGTTTTCAATCTTGCTGTTTTTATTAATCATCAATCAAACGATTCTTAATTGATATATTTTTTTCCAGCCAATTCATACCCAAAGATCTCAAATTGCATACAAATTGACCAGATTTTTCAAATACAAAACCGATGCCAGGAGCTGAGGTCGGTCCAACACTAACCACCTGCTACTGTTTAACTCAGCCTGTCGGCATGTGATAAGGGCGCTCGGAACGACGCCATAGCACCGTGGACTTTATTGTATTATTTTTCTTATTTTTTCTTCCTATTGAAAAAATGTTATTTTTTAAAACAATACAAGAACGACGAAGCTTTAAATAAAAAGTTTTGAGAAATTCCTATAACCATAGTCAGTGTGAAAATTTTCGTTCAGTTATTTTTTGGTGGTTATGACACCAAAGCGTTTTTCCACAGAACTGTATAAAATTCTGACGACAGATTCAGTGCATCATTAAAAAACAACGTGCAAAATTTCAAACGGATTTGCCGACCTGTATTCAAGACATTGGCAATCGTAAATTGTACATGAAAGTTGACATTTCACGTAATGACTATGAAACTATTTTGTCGTTCTATTACATATTTTTTCTCAATGGAAGAGGAATATGGGACAGTCATAGGACGCCAGTAGAATAACTTTATCCTTAATTTCTCTATTGTGAATAAAAATATTCATAACAGAAGGATATTCCGAAATAAACTCATTTTTAAAAATCTCTATTCTAAGATGAATCTCTATTTATTGAATATTCATTTTTTGAAAATATTTCCCCTCGCAACTGTTGTACCCGCGAAGACCATTACGTGGGAACGTCTTGGTATTTAGGCATTTTTGCCCAAGGTCGAGTAAAACTTCAACTTAAGACTTTACGGACTTACCAATAAGTTTATTTGAAACGAGTTAAAATTGACAATGTGGGTTTACAATTACCTCGAGACAAAACTCTGTAGTAACTTCTCACAGACTTCCAAATTCGTTATTAAGAAGAAACTTGCAATTAACAAAAATACAAAAACCAAAGACAACGTATCAGAGAGAGACAGACGTCGTAAAGTGTTGGATCAAAGTACATTTCTTCTCTTTTTCGATATTATATTTGCTAATTAGTAGATGTAACTCATTAGTTGATTCGATTCATCTGATACCAGACCTGGACGTGATGGTTTCTTTTTGGATGGCAATGAATTTTCTCAAATGATATGGAGTACTGCCGGAGATCGTCCAAAGAGAGAGAGAGAGAGAGAGAGAGAGAGAGAGAGAGAGAAAGAAAGAGAGGGGGAGAGAGAAGAGTGTTAGAAAAAATATATACAATATCATGCTATGGTCGAAGCACTAGCCGGGCACAATTTGTCGTAGTGAAACGATTGGTCATAAGAGAGACAAAAATCTAACAATATTTTGCCAAAACTAGCCATGATTTTAAACAATTGACCGTTAGATTTATATTTCAAACGGACAAACTTCATTGACGGTCGGTTGATTTTTTTTTTTTTCACTCTATAAGATATTTCTTAATTTATCTAATATAAACATCTTTTAATCTATTCGATTAACTTAATGGATTTTTTCAATTTCTCGTGCGGCTTGTATTTATTCCTCATTTTTTGATAGAACTTTAAAGGAATTTTTCTTAAGCTGTAATAGTAAATATACGGAAGTTTTGTTGGTGTGCTTATTTCTTTGAATTTTTCGTCCATTTTTACTGAGATGGAGTCGATTGATAAATATTCATGTACAAGTTTATCGTAATTCAAAAAATAGCTCGTTTTTTAAGGAAAAAATAATAATAATAATAATAAACGTCAATATTTGCAGGCATTGAGAGTACAGCATAGTTCAGTTAAACTTTGACTCAGGCATAAATTTCGAAAATTCGAAGTTCTATACAAGGTCATTTGCTGTTAGAGCATCAAAAAATATATATATATAGTTCACATTGTGGAGGGGATGCTTAGCGGGGGTGATGTGTGTAAACAAATGAGTTGGCGACGAATTTTTATTGAAAATTGACTTAAAACAGATATCATGAAGATGCAATAACATATTTAACGACTGTATCGAAAAATTAGCATAAAACCGTAGAAAATATTATCCAGTGCGCGTGATTTGATTCTTGCTGAAAATGCCAATGGAAAATCATTTTCAAAAAACACGAAGTCGATTTTATGAAAAATAAATAAAGAAAAATAATATAAGAAAAAATAGAAAGTAAATTGTAGAGTTTTCTCGAGTGCAAGTCAGTAATGAGATTGAAGTTCGATTATAATACAATACAATCAATTAATAAAGTTTATTTACAGATAAAAAAAAGTCTCTGAGTTCTTTATCTTCTTAATCAAACGTAATTAATCGAAATAATATTTTTGAGCCAATTTGAAACTCAAAATTTAACCAACCAGTCGCCAGACTATTCGTTAGCAGGTTGTCATGATTATGAGAACACAGGTATCAAATTCTTTAGAAGTTCCAGAATGAGAACACATTTTCTTTTATATCACACACAAAAAACAGCTGCTTTTGTCAAAAATATCAAAGGCACACTTATCAACCCCCAAAGTAGAGTTACGCAATAGTCTATTTTTGCCAATATATTATCCTAATTTTAAGCAACGTATCTTCACATTTGGCAAAACACAATAATTGTCGAAACTATTTAATCGACCAATTAGTAACCATTTTGCCATTTACGGGTTTCGATTTTTAATTTTATTTTATATAAACCACCGAGGAAACGTACTTTCTAATATTTTTGCAATATCTAAACTTCACAGAAGCTGGTAGCTTTAACCAAAAAGTTACGAAAACGATGTAAGTTGTGCGTACTTGGCATTCACGTTGATATAAGGGAGCAATACTTATCGGGCGTTACGACATTTAGGATTCAGATTTAATGAAATTTCATGAAAATATTTTTTAGTATTAAATATGAATATACAAATTTTTTAAGATTTTTCTTCACATAGTTTTCGAGTAATTGAACAATAATTTACAACAGAGTTTACAAGCAGAAGCATAGGATTCAGATATATATAGGTATATCATTAGCATATTGTAAACTCCAATTATTCGACATTTATGAAGAGGAGAATTTTGAAAAAAATTGTGTCATTGTATTTGATACTAAAGAATGATATCATCAAATTTTATTAAATTCTTACCATTTTATCGTTTGTGGCCAACTTCCTGAATAACTTATGGTACGCAATAGCTAGCAACTTGTATAAATATTAATAAATGATCAATTTATCTATTATTTATACAAATTATGGCCATTATTGATCGGCGTATTTCATGCAGGAAATTTGATTCATGCGGTATATAAGGCCGAAAATTTTCTCATTTATAGTCACTCGAGATATTGTGGTTATCGGGTATCTTTTACTGCGAGTTACAATGGGTTTATGTAAGTAAACAATAAAAGATTGCATCAATTATTATCGTTTTGTTATATTCAAGAGACAGTAGTTTTGTTTAATTGATTTTTGTGAAGATCAAGAAATGATCAAGCATGAATAAATGTAACGAAATATAATATTTCAACAGAAAGACAAAACAAATTTAATTGGAATAATTTTTTTTTATTTCGAAAAATAATGTTACACTGTTTTTAGTTTGAAATTTTAATTTGTAGTGTTTTTTTTTTCTACTGCGAATGTAATCGTTTTTGATCAACCATTCATTCGCCATTTATGGTGAAACGTAACAAGACTTTAAGCTGTAAACAAACAGAGCGATTTTATTTTGTTTAAAATTGTATTGTTGAATATTTCGTGTATAAGTAAAGAGACAGAAGTAGAAAAATGTGAGCGTAAATCGTGCGCAGCTCTTTTGTAAGTGAGGATAAATTTTTTTTTAATCCATAGTCAATAGTTTCGGGCACTTGAGCACAAAAAGTTTTCAGTTGAATTTCAACTCTGAGATAACCTTGGAAAAATTTTAGGTTTCATACAAACTTTTGAAAGAAATGTCGAAATATAGTTATTCAATAATTTAGATTAATCTATTGCTCTTACAACGTCATCGACAAATATTAAGTAGAGCTGTTGTCGCCTTTACGGATTTGCATTGAAAATTTACTTCAAACAAATATTATGAAAAACTCTATCGTTTAGAAAAACATGTCCAGTCGTTCAATTATTTTATTTATTTATTATAAATAAATTAAAGTAAATGAGAAACAAATTTTCGTAAATTTACGCATATTTTTTTAGTTCGTCAAACATCAGATTTAAATTAACAACACTGGAAATCAAGTGCTATATATAATTCATTTCCATGAAAATATCTTTTTATTTTCTCCTGAGTACGTTCGGAAACACCATTTTCACTTGTTCGAAAACAGAGCTTAAGTGTTTTTGTTTTTGGTTTTTAGTACTTATTATCGGCATCGTCACGATGTCTGTGGCAATAAATTCACACGCGTTGCCGGAACGAACGGGAAACACCCAACTTCTTTTATCAGAAGATAAAAACGATGAAAGTCAACAGTTCGTCGTGGACCTTGCGAGAAATTTCTCATCCTTCTATTTACAGGTATATATTCGGTTAAGAAAGAAAATATGGAATATTAATAAATTAACGAATCAATTGATAGAAAAACCTGATAAAAATCTTCAATATTCTTTGTGTCTACGATTTTCAAATAATTAAATTTCATCATTCTATTCAGGAAATGACTGCATTTCGCGCTGTCGACCGAATCATTTCACCCTTAAGCGTTTTCATCCCCATGTCTATGTTGTCTTACGGAGTTCGAGGAAAAACCAGAAAAATGTTTCTAGATGCAATTGGACTTCCAGAAAATAATACTCGGATGGCTAGAGATGGTTACGCGAAATTCTTAGACCAATTGGCTGTAAGTAATATACAGTATTGTAGATTGAATTCCTAAAAAATGAGAAAAATATTTTCAGGATTTATTCTTTGAGGATAAAACTTCAAGATCGAAGTGTATTAATATTTTTTATTTCTTTTAACAAGTCGAATTAAAAATGTTACAGGAGTACAATGTTCAAATAAACACAAAAATGTTTGTTCCATCTGATAGTCAATTGAAACCGGAATTCGTCGATCTGAGCACTAATGTATTTAATTCGGAAATTGAGTACGTTGATATCACCGATGGATTTATGGACAGTGGTAAAATAAACGAATGGGTAGCCACTCAAACGAACACTAAAGTGACTGAACTATTTAAACCACGTAAGATTATTTTAACTCCTTCATTCATAATAAATTTTATTAGATCTATTTAAAAATGTTTGTTCTTCAGAGTCGTACAGTTAACTACTTGACTGCTTGACATTGGACTGATGTTGACTTTGTTTTTCAACATTTGTTGTAACACAATATAACATAAAAAAGATTTGTTATTATTTTTGTTTTAGATCTAATTGGACGTGATCCAAGTGTCGTTCTCGTGAACACTGTCCATTTCAGAGGAAATTGGAAGTTCCCTTTCGACAGTTCTCGCACTGAACCACGTCCTTTCCATCCGGGTAGTACGGGCTCGGTGGACGTACCAACGATGTCCATGACTGGCAGTTTCCAACATGGTCGGCTCGACGATTGCAATGCATCTTTCATTGAACTTCCTTACAAGGTAAATTTATTCGTTCAATTTTTTCAGCACGTTAGATTTAAACGATTGTCGATTGGAAAAGTTTTGTTTTTGTTTCTAAATCGTGCTCATGGCAAGTTTTAATTTATACTCCATTCGTTGAAAAATAATAAAGTATTTATTTTTCGTTTAGTCATCAATATGAATGGAAAATTAATTAAAACTTCAGGAAATTGATTTCCAATGTGACCATTGGTATATTTCAACATTTCTTCGAATGTGTACAAGAATTTTTGAAAAATTTATTTCTATTTTTTTCGTCATTTACTTTCATTCATTATGCGATTACTTTTCATGATTCATTTTAAATGCTGCTGTAAAAAAATAAAATATTGAGAATTCAGTATTTGAGAGAAGAATTTTTTTTTTTAGTAGACTCATTGGTTCCACTCAGTGGTTATACACTGCATCACATGTTTTTTTCTTAAGACTTTATGACTATTGGACGAAGCCTTTGAGGTCTTTTTGCAAATAATATTTTTAGTAAATTCATTTACAGAGCAAAAGTGCGGATGATGCGATGAGCATGTTCATAATACTTCCGGACAAGGAAAAATATCAAGAATGGCTCTTCTTGGTATTTAAACTTAGAAACATGGACTTGAATAGGCTTCTGAACGGTACAGTGGAAGAAGTCGAAGTACATTTACCGAAATTTAAAATCGAAACTAAAGTATCACTGAATGACGTTTGGAAAACGGTTTGTATTATTTGTTTGATTATTAAATAAAATAAAATAAGTCAAGATTTTTTCATCAAGTGAAAAATGTTTTTTTTTTTACAGATTTTATATCCAGATTTAAATAAGGTTCAAAACTTTGTTAATGTTGCTCCATCAATCAACGAATTACGTAAACAGATATTCTCATTTGGTCACGTATTTGACAAAAAAAAAGTTCGTGTTCAAAATTATGATCCTGAGACAGCTGATTTTTCCGATATTTTTCAATCATCCAAACAGTCAACTCTTGGTGAAACTGCAATGAAGATAGTAATTGAAGTCAACGAGGAGGGCCATCAAACTGCTGAATCAAGTGGTCTGTTAATATTCATTTATTTAT
Organism: Campoletis raptor; assembly: GCA_948107755.1. Lineage (NCBI taxonomy): Eukaryota > Metazoa > Arthropoda > Insecta > Hymenoptera > Ichneumonidae > Campoletis > Campoletis raptor. The sequence goes on along the minus strand of OX403622.1, from coordinate 32,363,968 downwards.
TTATTCGTAGCTATCAAGAGACTCGGTGAGTCTCGGCACAAATACATTTGGCATCAGCTCTGTCATTTGCTGGCCCGAGGCTCAACCGATTATATAATATATGAATAAAATAAGTAGCGGTGAGGGCTAAAGGCTGAAAGTTATTTTCTTTAATTACGAAGCTCAGAAGACATATGATTATTTAAATTCTATTTGCAAAATCAACCCATAAATATATTTTAATAGTAAAAGTAATTGGAATTTTAAAAAAATTCAACTAAATGTATTTTGTTTATTTACTTAGGAATATCCTATAATTCGACTGAATCGGTGTCTTCAGATCGAAAAACTCGATCGGTAAAGCCGGAGCCTGTGCAATTTGTAGTCGATCGTCCTTTTATTGCGCTGATCGTAACCAAAGGAAAGGTTCTCACAACTATATTTTCTATTAACTTCCCCGGAATGTAAGTATATTACGAACACTTTTTTAAGATAAAAATTTCCTAAGAAAATGTCAGTTTCGTTGTTTTGAGTAACAATCAATCAAACGGTAATAAATCGATATCTGTTTTTCAGTCAATTTATACCCAAAAGCGCCAGATTCTGGTGATGAAACTCTTCCTGAATCTTCATGAACATAACTTAAAAAATGAAGATAATTCTATCGAAATTGGCGTAATTATCGAAAAACAAAACCAAAATCAAAAACCAACGTCGGCCCAACGCTAACCTCCTACCATTGATCTTCCCATTATTTCGAATTTATCACTACGATCTTCTGATGTGACTGCTAAGTATTTTCCAAATTCTAAGGACGCTCGGAACGACGCTGTACCACTGTTGGCCTGATTGTCCCTTTTTTTTCTTATTCGGCTATTCTATGTAAAAAAGTGTTATTTTTGTAAACAATAAACGAACGATCAAGATGCAAATAAAATTTTTTCGACATTAATTCATTCTTCAAGAAATAATACTGCTACGACTACTTTTACTTGAGAATAAAAAAGTTGTTAATGGTTTTGACATGTGTTGAAATTGATCTTCTGAAAATACAATTGTTGTCAGAATTCGAAATCCAAATGACGAAATTTTTATCTATCAATGTTACACATTTGTGATGTCTGGAATTTTCTTCATTATCTTCATCATATAGACAGAACACGTTTTTGAATAATGTTCTGTTTCTGGATTTTTCTCCAATGAAATTCATCGAAATATCTCAAAATCTTAAAATCTTCGAATTCATTACTTCGACAACTGCTGAAATCACTGATGCATTCATTCGTCGATAACATAAGATAGTCAGGATATAAGTTTCGATGTCTGTTCTGGAATGTACGGTTTATCTAAATATTGTCTAAAGATTTCGCAATTTTTGAGTTTGTCTTTCATGAAATTGTTCATAATTGTAAACGCGCAAAACGCAATTCAGACATAGTCTGAATTACAAAATTGCGTATGTTCGACAACTGTTCAAACTTTCACAAAAATTTCGTGTCTGCGATTGGTTGTGGCACGCACATTGCTCGTGCAAAATTTTTTTCTCTAATCTGGGCGCCCTTACAGGTAAGTTCATGGAATAAATTAATTCCAGACTGACACAATGAAATGCAAATTTTGTGACAATAACGATTTAATTTAATCGTAATACTATCTCCATCCAAGCAAGTGGAATCACTATCGGTCGAGTATATATAAGAGATTTCCTGTCCTCAAGAATCACATCGTGAACTTTTAGCCAGTCTGCATCGTCAGTTCTACATTTCGGAAGAAGAAATAATCCATAAAAAAAAGTAAGTGATATTCTTTTTAATTACTCAAATAATAAATTTACGTTTACAACTAAAATAATTTCAATAAAAACGTTGGCAGTAAAAAAATCAAAGATCATCACATGCTTATTACTCTTGACTACTTTTCCTTCGACTTCTGTTCAATTTTATATTTTGAGGAAATATTTTGAGGGATCGAACCTACAGTATTGGGTAGGCAATCGTTGTACGGCTTCTAAGGTCTCTAAAATTATGTTTCACGTAGACGAATGTTCTCAAGCATTAACACCTTAATTAAAAGAAATATAGATATTAGAGATAATTTTAGGGCAGCCAACTTTTCCGCGATTTTTGAGACACTTAAACAGGAAATTCTTAGTGGAACAGCGATGAAAATTGTGATTGAAGTCGACGAAGAGGGTCAACAAGCTGCAGAAGCAAACGGTCAGTAGAAATGCATTTATTTATTCATTCGCAGCAAATTTACTTGTGAAATCAACGGATAAATATTATTAGCGAAAAAAGAGTTATCGTAATAAAAATCGTATTGGAAAATCTTTTGTTTTTTTGTTTTTTTTTTTTAACTTAGGAATTTCCTATGAATCACCTTAATCGGTGTCTTTACGTCGAAAATTTCGATCGATAAAACCGAACGCGGTGCAATTTGCAGTTAATCGTCCTAGCGTTGCGGTCATCGCGACTAAGCGCAAAGTTCTCACTGATATATTTCACATCTACCTTAGCGGATGGTAAGTATATTGAAAGTAATTTTCCAGTACAAGTCTTCACTAAGAAGTTTTCAATCTTGCTGTTTTTATTAATCATCAATCAAACGATTCTTAATTGATATATTTTTTTTCCAGCCAATTCATACCCAAAGATCTCAAATTGCATACAAATGGACCAGATTTTTCAAATACAAAACCGATGCCAGGAGCTGAGGTCGGTCCAACACTAACCACCTGCTACTGTTTAACTCAGCCTGTCGGCATGTGATAAGGGCGCTCGGAACGACGCCATAGCACCGTGGACTTTATTGTATTACTTTTCTTATTTTTTCTTCCTATTGAAAAAATGTTATTTTTTAAAACAATACAAGAACGACGAAACTTTAAATAAAAAGTTTTGAGAAATTCCTATAACCATAGTCAGTGTGAAAATTTTCGTTCAGTTATTTTTTGGTGGTTATGACACCAAAGCGTTTTTCCACAGAACTGTATAAAATTCTGACGACAGATTCAGTGCATCATTAAAAAACAACGTGCAAAATTTCAAACGGATTTGCCGACCTGTATTCAAGACATTGGCAATCGTAAATTGTACATGGAAAGTTCACATTTCACGTAATGACTATGAAACTATTTTGTCGTTCTATTACATATTTTTTCTCAATTGAAGAGGAATATGGGACAGTCATAGGACGCCAGTAGAACAACTTTATCCTTAATTTCTCTGTTGTGAATAAAAATATTCATAACAGAAGGATATTCCGAAATAAACTCATTTTGAAAAATCTCTATTCTAAGATAAATCTCTATTTATTGAATATTCATTTTTTGAAAATATTTCCCCTCGCAACTGTTGTACCCGCGAAGACCATTACGTGGGAACGTCTTGGTATTTAGGCATTTTTGCCCAAGGTCGAGTAAAACTTCAACTTAAGACTTTACGGACTTACCAATAAGTTTATTTGAAACGAGTTAAAATTGACAATGTGGGTTTACAATTACCTCGAGACAAAACTCTGTAGTAACTTCTCACAGACTTCCAAATTCGTTATCAAGAAGAAACTTGCAATTAACAAAAATACAAAAACCAAAGACAACGTATCAGAGAGAGACAGACGTCGTAAAGTGTTGGATCAAAGTACATTTCTTCTCTTTTTCGATATTATATTTGCTAATTAGTAGATGTAACTCATTAGTTGATTCGATTCATCTGATACCAGACCTGGACGTGATGGTTTCTTTTTGGATGGCAATGAATTTTCTCAAATGATATGGAGTACTGCCGGAGATCGTCCAAAGAGAGAGAGAGAGAGAGAGAGAGAGAGAGAGAGAGAGAAAGAAAGAGAGGGGGAGAGAGAAGAGTGTTAGAAAAAATATATACAATATCATGCTATGGTCGAAGCACTAGCCGGGCACAATTTGTCGTAGTGAAACGATTGGTCATAAGAGAGACAAAAATCTAACAATATTTTGCCAAAACTAGCCATGATTTTAAACAATTGACCGTTAGATTTATATTTCAAACGGACAAACTTCATTGACGGTCGGTTGATTTTTTTTTTTCACTCTATAAGATATTTCTTAATTTATGGTTTTCGATCTATCATCTAATATAAACATCTTTTAATCTATTCGATTAACTTAATGGATTTTTTCAATTTCTCGTGCGGCTTGTATTTATTCCTCATTTTTTGATAGAACTTTAAAGGAATTTTTCTTAAGCTGTAATAGTAAATATACGGAAGTTTTGTTGGTGTGCTTATTTCTTTGAATTTTTCGTCCATTTTTACTGAGATGGAGTCGATTGATAAATATTCATGTACAAGTTTATCGTAATTCAAAAAATAGCTCGTTTTTTAAGGAAATAATAATAATAATAATAATAAACGTCAATATTTGCAGGCATTGAGAGTACAGCATAGTTCAGTTAAACTTTGACTCGGGCATAAATTTCGAAAATTCGAAGTTCTATACAAGGTCATTTGCTGTTAGAGCATCAAAAAATATATATATATAGTTCACATTGTGGAGGGGATGCTTAGCGGGGGTGATGTGTGTAAACAAATGAGTTGGCGACGAATTTTTATTGAAAATTGACTTAAAACAGATATCATGAAGATGCAATAACATATTTAACGACTGTATCGAAAAATCAGCATAAAACTGTACAAAATATTATCCAGTGCGTGTGATCTGATTCTTGCTGAAAATGCTAATTGAAAATCGTTTTCAAAAAATACGAAGTCGATTTTATGAAAAATAAATAAAGAAAAATAAAATAAGAAAAAATAGAAAGTAAATTGTAGAGTTTTCTCAAGTGCAAGTCAGTAATGAGATTGAAGTTCGATTATAATACAATACAATCAATTAATAAAGTTTATTTACAGATAAAAAAAAGTCTCTGAGTTCTTTATCTTCTTAATCAAACGTAATTAATCGAAATAATATTTTTGAGCCAATTTAAAACTCAAAATTTAACCAACCAGTCGCCAGACTATTCGTTAGCAGGTTGTCATGATTATGAGAACACAGGTATCAAATTCTTTAGAAGTTCCAGAATGAGAACACATTTTCTTTTATATCACACACAAAAAACAGCTGCTTTTGTCAAAAATATCAAAGGCACACTTATCAACCCCCAAAGTAGAGTTACGCAATAGTCTATTTTTGCCAATATATTATCCTAATTTTAAGCAACGTATCTTCACATTTGGCAAAACACAATAATTGTCGAAACTATTTAATCGACCAATTAGTAACCATTCTGCCATTTACGGGTTTCGATTTTTAATTTTATTTTATATAAACCACCGAGGAGACGTACTTTCTAATATTTTTGCAATATCTAAACTTCACAGAAGCTGGTAGCTTTAACCAAAAAGTTACGAAAACGATGTAAGTTGTGCGTACTTGGCATTCACGTTGATATAAGGGAGCAATACTTATCGGGCGTTACGACATTTAGGATTCAGATTTAATGAAATTTGATGAAAATATTTTTTAGTATTAAATATGAATATACAAATTTTTTAAGATTTTTCTTCACATAGTTTTCGAGTAATTGAACAATAATTTACAACAGAGTTTACAAGCAGAAGCATAGGATTCAGATATATATAGGTATATCATTAGCATATTGTAAACTCCAATTATTCGACATTTATGAAGAGGAAAATTTTGAAAAAAATTGTGTCATTTTATTTGATACTAAAGAATGATATCATCAAATTTTATTAAATTCTTATCATTTTGTCGTTTGTGGCCAACTTCCTGAATAACTTATGGTACGCAATAGCTAGCAACGTGTATAAATATTAAAAAATGATCCATTTATTTATTCTTTATACAATTATGGCCATTATTGGTCGGAGTATTTCATGCACGAAATTTGATTCACGGGGTATATAAGGCCGAGAATTTTCTCATTTATAGTCACTTTGAGATATCGTGGTTAACAGGTCTCTTTTACTGCGAGGTACAATGGGTTTATGTAAGTAAACAATAAAAGATTGCATCAATTATTATCGTTTTGTTATATTCAAGAGACAGTAGTTTTGTTCTATTGATTTTTGTGAAGATCAAGAAATGATCAAGCTTGAATAAATGTGACGAAATATCATATTTCAACAGAAAGACAAAAACAATTTAATTGGAATATTTTTTTTTTTAAATTTCGAAAAATAATGTTACACTGTTTTTAGTTTGAAATTTTAATTTGTAGTATTTTTTTTTCTACTGCGAATGTAATCGTTTTTGATCAACCATTCATTCGCCATTTATGGTGAAACGTGACAAGACTTTAAGCTGTAAACAAACAGAGCGATTTAATTTCTTTAAAATCGTATGTTGAATATTTCGTGTATAAGTAAAGAGACAGAAGTAGAAAAATGTGAGCGTAAATTGTGTGCAGCTCTTTTGTAAGTGAGGATAAATTTTTTTTAAATCCAAAGTCGATAGTTTCGGGCACTTGAGCACAAAAAGTTTTCAGTTGAATTTCAACTCTGAGATAACCTTGGAAAAATTTTAGGTTTCATACAAACTTTTGAAAGAAATGTCGAAATATAGTTATTCAATAATTTAGATTAATCTATTGCTCTTACAACGTCATCGACAAATATTAAGTAGAGCTGTAGTCGCCTTTACGAATTTGCATTGAAAATTTACTTCAAACAAGTGTTATGAAAAACTCTATCGTTTAGAAAAACATGTCCAGTCGTTCAATTATTTTATTTATTTATTATAAATAAATTAAAGTAAATGAGAAACACATTTTCGTAAATTTTCGCATATTTTTTTCGTTCGTCAAACATCAGATTTAAATTAACAACACTGGATATCAAGTGCTGTAAATAATTCATTTCCATGAAAATATCTTTTTATTTTCTCCTGAGTTCGTTCGGAAACACCATTTTCACTTGTTCGAAAACAGAGCTTAAGTGTTTTTGTTTTTGGTTTTTAGTACTTATTATCGGCATCGTCACGATGCCTGTGGCAATAAATTCATGGATGTTGCCAGGACCAATAAGAAACACCCAACTTATTTTCGCAGAAGATAAAAACGATGAAAGTAAACAGTTCGTCGAGGATCTTGCGAGAAATTTCTCATCCTTCTATTTCCAGGTATATATTCGGCTAAGAAAGAAAATATGGAATATTAATAAATTAAAGAATCAATTGATAGAAAAACCTGATAAAAATCTTCAATATTCTTTGTGTCTACGATTTTCAAATAATTAAATTTCATCATTCTATTCAGAAAATGTCTTTTTTTCGCGGTGACCGAATCATTTCACCCTTAAGCGGTTTCATCACCATGTCTATGTTGTCTTACGGAGTTCGAGGAAAAACCAGAAAAATGTTTCTAGATGCAATTGGACTTCCAGAAAATAATACTCGGATGGCTAGAGATGGTTACGCGAAATTCTTAGACCAATTGGCTGTAAGTAATATACAGTATTGTAGATTGAATTCCTAAAAAATGAGAAAAATATTTACAGAATTTATTCTTTGAAGATGAAACTTCAAGATCGAAGTGTATTAATATTTTTTATTTCTTTTAACAAGTCGAATTAAAAATGTTACAGGAGTACAATGTTCAAATAAAAACAAAAATGTTTGTTCCATCTGATAGTCAATTGAAACCGGAATTCGTCGATCTGAGCACTAATGTATTTAATTCGGAAATTGAGTACGTTGATATCACCGATGGATTTATGGACAGTGGTAAAATAAACGAATGGGTAGCCACTCAAACGAACACTAAAGTGACTGAACTATTTAAACCACGTAAGATTATTTTAACTCCTTCATTCATAATAAATTTTATTAGATCTATTTAAAAATGTTTGTTCTTTAGAGTCGTACAGTTAAGTACTTGACTGCTTGACATTGGACTGATGTTGACTTTGTTTTTCAACATTTGTTGTAACACAATATAACATAAAAAAGATTTGTTATTATTTTTGTTTTAGATCTAATTGGACGTGATCCAAGTGTCGTTCTCGTGAACACTGTCCATTTCAGAGGAAATTGGAAGTTCCCTTTCGACAGTTCTCGCACTGAACCACGTCCTTTCCATCCGGGTAGTATCGGCTCGGTGGACGTACCAACGATGTCGATGACTGGCAGTTTCCAACATGGTCGGCTCGACGATTGCAATGCATCTTTCATTGAACTTCCTTACAAGGTAAATTTATTCGTTCAATTTTTTCAGCACGTTAGATTTAAACGATTGTCGATTGGAAAAGTTTTGTTTTTGTTTCTAAATCGTGCTCATGGCAAGTTTTAATTTATACTCCATTCGTTGAAAAATAATAATGAATTTATTTTTCGTTTAATCATCAATATGAATGGAAAATTAATTAAAACTTCAGGAAATTGATTTCCAATGTGACCATTGGTATATTTCAACATTTCTTCGAATGTGTACAAGAATTTTTGACAAATTTATTTCTATTTTTTTCGTCATTTACTTTCATTCATTATGCGATTACTTTTCATAATTCATTTTAAATGCTGCTGTAAAAAAATAAAATTTTGAGAATTCAGTATTTGAGAGAAGAATTTTTTTCTTTTAGTAGACTCATTGGTTCCACTCAGTGGTTATACATGTATCACATGTTTTTTTCTTAAGACTTTATGACTATTGGACGAAGCCTTTGAGGTATTTTTGCAAATAATATTATTAGTAAATTCATTTACAGAGCAAAAGTGCGGATGATGCGATGAGCATGTTCATAATACTTCCGGACAAGGAAGAATTACACGAATGGCTCTACTTGGTAATTAAACTTAGAAACATGGACTTGAATAGGCTTCTGAACGGAACAATGGAAGAAGTCGAAGTACATTTACCGAAATTTAAAATCGAAACTAAACTATCACTGAACAAGGATTGGAAAATGGTTCGTATTATTTGTTTGATTATTAAATAAAATAAAATGAGTCAAGATTTTTTCATCAAGTGAAAAATGTTTTTTTTTTTTACAGATTTTGGATCCCGATTTAAGTATGATTGAAAACGTTGTTAATGTTGCTCCATCATTCCCTGAATTAAGGAAACGGATACTCTCATTTGATAACGAATGTGACAAAAAAAAAGTTCGTGTTCCAAAGTATGATCCTGAGACAGCTGATTTTTCCGATATTTTTCAATCATCCAAACAGTCAACTCTTGGTGAAACTGCAATGAAGATAGTAATTGAAGTCAACGAGGAGGGCCATCAAACTGCTGAATCAAGTGGTCTGTTAATATTCATTCATTTATTTATTCGTAGCTATCAAGAGACTCGGTGAGTCTCGGCACAAATACATTGGGCATCAGCTCTGTCATTTGCTGGCCCGAGGCTCGACCGATTATATAATATATGAATAAAATAAGTAGCGGTGGTGCGACTAAGAGCTGAAAGTTATTTTCTTTAATTACGAAGCTCAGAAGACATATGATTATTTAAATTCTATTTGCAAAATCAACCCATAAATATATTTTAATAGTAAAAGTAATTGGACTTTTAAAAAAATCCAACTAAATGTATTTTGTTTATTTACTTAGGAATATCCTATAATTCGACTAAATCGGTGTGTTATGATCGAAAAACTCGATCGGTAAAGCCGGAGCCTGTGCAATTTGTAGTCGATCGTCCTTTTATTGCGCTGATCGTAACCAAAGGAGAGGTTCTCACAACTATATTTTCTATAAACTTCCCCGGATTGTAAGTATATCACGAACAGTTTTTTAAGATAAAAATTTCCTAAGAAAATGTCAGTTTCGTTGTTTTGAGTAACAATCAATCAAACGGTAATAAATCGTTATCTGTTTTTCAGTCAATTTATACCCGAAGGCGCTACATCCTGGTGATGAAACTCTTCCTGAATCTTCATGAGCAAAACTTAAAAAATGAAGATAATTCTATCGAAATTGGCGTAATTATCGAAAAACAAAACCAAAATCAAAAACCAACGTCGGCCCAACGCTAATCTCCTACCATTAATCTTCCCATTATTTCGAATTTATCACTACGATCTTCTAATGTGACTGCTAAGTATTTTCCAAATTCTAAGGACGCTCGGAACGACGCTGTACCACTGTTGGCCTGATTGTCCCTTTTTTTTCTTATTCGGCTATTCTATGTAAAAAAGTGTTATTTTTGTAAACAATAAACGAACGATCAAGATGCAAATAAAAATTTTTCGACATTAATTCATTCTTCAAGAAATAATACTGCTACGACTACTTTTACTTGAGAATAAAAAAGTTGTTAATGGTTTTGACATGTGTTGAAATTGATTTTCTGAAAATACAATTGTTGTCAGAATTCGAAATCCAAATGACGAAATTTTTATCTATCAATGTTACATATTTGTGATGTCTGGAATTTTCTTCATTATCTTCATCATATAGACAGAACACGTTTTTGAATAATGTTCTGTTTCTGAATTTTTGTCCAATGAAATTCATCGAAATATCTCAAAATCTTAAAATCTTCGAATTCATTACTTCGACAACTGCTGAAATCACTGATGCATTCATTCGTCGATGACATAAGAAAGTCAGGATAAAAGTTTCGATGTCTGTTCTGGAATGTACGGCTTATCTAAATATTGTCTAAAGATTTCGCAATTTTTGAGTTTGTCTTTCATGAAATTTTTCATAAATGTAAACGCGCAAAACGCAATTCAGACATAGTCTGAATTACAAAATTGCGTATGTTCGACAACTGTGCAAACTTTCACAAAAATTTTGTGTCTGCGATTGGTTGTGACACGCACATTGCTCGTGCAAAATTTTTTTCTCTAATCTGGGCGCTCTTACAAGTAAGTTAATGGAATAAATTAATTCCAGACTGACACAATGAAATACAAATTTTGTGTCAATCACGATTTAATTAAATCGTAATACTGTCTCCATCCAAGCAAGTGGAATCACTATCGGTCGAGTATATATAAGAGATTTCCTGTCCTCAAGAATCACATCGTGATTCATCGTCAGATGCGTCGTCATTTCTACATTTCGGAAGAAGAAATAATCCATAAAAAAAAGTATGTGATATTCTTTTTAATTACTCAAATAAAACATTTACGTTTACAACTAAAATAATTTCAATAAAAACGTTTGCAGTAAAAAAATCAAAGATCATCACATGCTTATTATTCTTGACTACTTTTTCTTCGACTTCTGTTCAATTTTATATTTTGTGGAAATATTTTGAGGGACCGAACCTACAGTATTGGGTAGGCAATCGTTGTACGGCTTCTAAGGTCTCTAAAATTATGTAGCCTCCGACGAGTCTAATAATTGGTTGGGTGAGCATTAAGCCATGCTCGCGTATATCAGAATTTTTTTGACTTTTTCATAATCCTCAACAATTCAAAACAATAGGAATAAAGCTACCCAGATCGGCTTGATTTTCAACTGTTTTTATTGGCCCTCATAGAATTGCGACATAATGTAATGCATTAAACAACAATATCTGTGGGCAACACTGTAATGAGTTTTACAGAATAAAAAAAAGAGAACAATGAAGTGGGCAGATGGTGGAGTCAGAATGATGAAAGGCTGTGGAAATTCCACCAGCTTTTGCTAGTTTACTCTTCGGGTTGAGCCAAGAAACATTATACTTATAAATAATTATTACAAATATACCGATAAACGTGAAGTCTAAGTGAATGACTTAAATGAACAATAAATAATGAAATAAATATACTTTTTTACACAGGAATGCAAATCAACGTATTTTTCGCAGCAATTGTATTATTCATTGTATATGTGATTGATGCTAAACCGCGGGTATTTGAGTTCCCAGAATCTACGTGTTCGAAGGAAAATCTGACGAAAGTGGGACCAATTTTTAAGGAGGCTTGTACGTGGATTATAAACGTCGAGTATGCTCCGACAGGCGGAAAATATCGTGTACTCTATGAGTATGGTAAGAGCTGTATATCGAAAGAAAAGTCCTCACGGACTCATTGATGATGATCTCAAATCGTTTATCTTGGGAAAAATATTGCCGAAAAAAAACGACGAAAATTATTGTTGTTGAAAAATTCAGCTAAAAAATAAAACGTGATTATCAATTTCCGTTTTTTAACAAACATTTGCAGTTACAGATGTCGATCCACTTCTATTTTCCGAGGTGACTGACGTGATGACCCCACTCAAACACGAAGAAGTTCGCCACCATTTTTTGCACTTTGGAAAACAAGGCCGCTAAACTACTTAAAATATATATAATCATTGAACTGTTCAGTAGTATTGGTTTAAGCGAAAATAAAAAAACAATTTACACATTTCTAAATCATTTTTTTGTTATTTTTCCCGATAAAAATCTCATGTTTTAATCTTCTTCTAAGTGGTTCACTTTTCAGAAAGAAGGTTAAGTTACACTATTCGCCGTAACAACTAACAACAAAAACCTAGTTTTTCGAGCTTATTTTTGCTGAAAGAATCTTTTTATTTTTATTTTTTATTATAAAAAGCGCTAACCTTCGAAGTAACGATTCGTTAGAATAATAATAATTGTGATATTAGGCAAATATTAATAAATTAATTGAAAATTATATATATTTATTGATATAACAAAACAATGTTCATTTTTGCCCGTTGCCAGAGGTGTCTTATATTTTTTCTTGCTCGCCTAGCCGAAAGTACGCTCTTTCGGGCCGCATTTCAGACCGGGAAGAGCAATTTTTGTGGCCGGCTTATGACAGCGCGCTCTGACGGGATTTTCGCGGCCGGTGATATGAACATACGCACGCATTATGCATTATTCTTTTGTTTTGTGCTTGCTCGTTTCAAATTCTCGCGTCGTGAACTCGTGGCGGAATTCCTTCAGGTGTATAAAAATACATGGAGGAATAATCATTTGAAGGTTCCGCAGAGGAGGACAAGATATTGAGGAACTTCGACGAAACGGCAAAAATTAATGATTAATGGAGTTTGGTGCTGGTTTTCGCTGCTGTTGGAGCCCTTGTAGCTAATTCAATTGAGCCAGGTTGCGTTGTTGACTCGTGGGGGCCCTGAGGAACCCTTATTGGCTCCCCCCCCTCTTCTTCGATCTGACGAAAATTGTGATTAATTCCTAGTCTCTCACCTGTGGGTGAGTTTTGTCTACTGATTGACATTATATTTTCTTCCTCGCCACGTCCTGCACCGAAGTTGCCGGAATTGTGGAAACGTTCCCTTGGGCTACGGCTCCTGCTTGACGAGCAATAGCGAGAGTAGCTTGATTGATGTCGTGATCCACTCCTTGAGTGTTCATCCCACGAACGTCGCGATCGAGACTCACCTGTAAGTGGCAACTTTTTGTAGTAAATCTTGATTATACACGCAATGGCATTTTTTCGTAGTGTACTTGACACCATGAATTACGTGTACTTGACACCATGAATTACGTGTACTTGACACCATGAATTACGTGTACTTGACACCGTGAATTACGTGTACTTGACACGATGGATTTAATTATCGAGCGACCATAAAAGGAAACTTGTTCCTGTCGTTATGTTCTCTGAAGGTTCTCAAACGGTGCGGTTATGCTTACGGTCTCTATGCAGACGATTAATATCGTGTTGTTGCTGTTCAATCCGCTTCCTTAATTCCTTTATTTGCTATCCCACGTCGTCCGCCTTGTCCTTCTCACTTCGTTTACGCTTATTTGCCATGATATTTCCGAATCTAATTTCCTTTACCTCGAAAACAGATGTGACTGCTAAGGCACAAAGAAAAGGAATGACATATGTCCAAACAAATGATGGGGTTATCCATCGGTAAGTAGGAGATGCGAAAACGTTTGTTTTTTACTGTGAACCTTGTGACATTGAGGGCATGGAGTTGGGTACTACAATTGCTGATACTGCGGAGGAGGCGCTTCATACAATTACGATAGAACTTCACTTAGGTAAGTTCGTTTAATCGTCTAATTTTTATTGAAAATTGACTTAAAACAGATATCATGAAGATGCAATAACATATTTAACGACTGTATCGAAAAATTAGCATAAAACCGTAGAAAATATTATCCAGTGCGCGTGATCTGATTCTTGCTGAAAATGCCAATTGAAAATCATTTTCAAAAAATACGAAGTCGATTTTATGAAAAAGAAATAAAGAAAAATAAAATAAGAAAAAATAGAAAGTAAATTGTAGAGTTTTCTCGAGTGCAAGTCAGTAATGAGATTGAAGTTCGATTATAATACAATACAATCAATTAATAGAGTTTATTTACAGATAAAAAAAAGTCTCTGAGTTCTTTATCTTCTTAATCAAACGTAATTAATCGAAATAATATTTTTCAGCCAATTTAAAGCTCAAAATTTAACCAACCAGTCGCCAGACTATTCGTTATGATTATGAGAACACAGGTATCAAATTCTTTAGAAGTTCCAGAATGAGAACACATTTTCTTTTATATCACACACAAAAAACAGCTGCTTTTGTCAAAAATATCAAAGGCACACTAATCAACACCCAAAGTAGAGTTACACAATAGTCTATTTTTGCCAATATATTATCCTAATTTTAAGCAACGTACCTTCACATTTGGCAAAACACAATAATTGTCGAAACTATTTAATCGACCAATTAGTAACCATTCTTCCATTTACGGGTTTTAATTTTTAATTTTATTTTATATAAACCACCGAGGATACGTACTTTCTAATATTTTTGCAATATCTAAACTTCACAGAAGCTGGTAGGTTTAACCAATAAGTTATGAAAACGATGTAAGTTGTGCGTACTTGGCATTCACGTTGATATAAGGGAGCAATACTTATCGGGCGTTACGACATTTAGGATTCAGATTTAATGAAATTTGATGAATTTTTAGTATATTACGCACCTAGGGAGGAAAAGTAGACTACTTCAAACCGCAGGCAGAATTGTCAACCGAGCCGAAGGCGAGAACTTTCGGCCCGCCACGCGGACCGAAGTTGCCGCATTCCGCCTAAGTCGGACTGAAAAATTGTATACGCACCACGGGAGTTAAAGCAGACTACTTCAAACCGCGGGCAGAATTGTCAACCTCGCCTTCGGCTCGGTTGACAATTCTGCCCGCGGTTTGAGGTAGTCTGCTTTAACTAGGTGCGTAATATAATATTAGTATTAAATATGAATATACAAATTTTTTAAGATTTTTCTTCTACATAGTTTTCGAGTAATTGAACAATAATTTACAATAGAGTTTACAAGCAGAAGCACAGGATTCAGATATATATAGGTATATCATTAGCATATTGTAAACTCCAATTATTCGACATTTATGAAGAGGAAAAATTTGAAAAAAATTGTGTCATTGTGTTTGATACTAAAGAATGATATCATCAAATTTTATTAAATTCTTATCATTTTCCCGTTTGTGGCCAACTTCCTCAAGAACTTATGGTACGCAATAGCTAGCAACTTGTATAAATATTAATAAATGATCAATTTATCTATTATTTATACAAATTATGGCCATTATTGATCGGCGTATTTCATGCAGGAAATTTGATTCATGCGGTATATAAGGCCGAAAATTTTCTCATTTATAGTCACTCGAGATATTGTGGTTATCGGGTATCTTTTACTGCGAGTTACAATGGGTTTATGTAAGTAAACAATAAAAGATTGCATCAATTATTATCGTTTTGTTATATTCAAGAGACAGTAGTTTTGTTTAATTGATTTTTGTGAAGATCAAGAAATGATCAAGCATGAATAAATGTAACGAAATATAATATTTCAACAGAAAGACAAAACAAATTTAATTGGAATAATTTTTTTTTTTATTTCGAAAAATAATGTTACACTGTTTTTAGTTTGAAATTTTAATTTGTAGTGTTTTTTTTTCTACTGCGAATGTAATCGTTTTTGATCAACCATTCATTCGCCATTTATGGTGAAACGTGACAAGACTTTAAGCTGTAAACAAACAGAGCGATTTTATTTTCTTTAAAATTGTATGTTGAATATTTCGTGTATAAGTAAAGAGACAGAAGTAGAAAAATGTGAGCGTAAATCGTGCGCAGCTCTTTTGTAAGTGAGGATAAATTTTTTCTTAATCCATAGTCAATAGTTTCGGGCACTTGAGCACAAAAAGTTTTCAGTTGAATTTCAACTCTGAGATAACCTTGGAAAAATTTTAGGTTTCATACAAACTTTTGAAAGAAATGTCGAAATATAGTTATTCAATAATTTAGATTAATCTATTGCTCTTACAACGTCATCGACAAATATTAAGTAGAGCTGTTGTCGCCTTTACGGATTTGCATTGAAAATTTACTTCAAACAAATATAATGAAAAACTCTATCGTTTAGAAAAACATGTCCAGTCGTTCAATTATTTTATTTATTTATTATAAATAAATTAAAGTAAATGAGAAACAAATTTTTGTAAATTTACGCATATTTTTTTAGTTCGTCAAACATCAGATTTAAATTAACAACACTGGAAATCAAGTGCTATATATAATTCATTTCCATGAAAATATCTTTTTATTTTCTCCTGAGTACGTTCGGAAACACCATTTTCACTTGTTCGAAAACAGAGCTTAAGTGTTTTTGTTTTTGGTTTTTAGTACTTATTATCGGCATCGTCACGATGTCTGCGGCAATAAATTCACACGCGTTGCCGGAACGAACGGGAAACACCCAACTTCTTTTATCAGAAGATAAAAACGATGAAAGTCAACAGTTCGTCGTGGACCTTGCGAGAAATTTCTCATCCTTCTATTTACAGGTATATATTCGGTTAAGAAAGAAAATATGGAATATTAATAAATTAACGAATCAATTGATAGAAAAACCTGATAAAAATCTTCAATATTCTTTGTGTCTACGATTTTCAAATAATTAAATTTCATCATTCTATTCAGGAAATGACTGCATTTCGCGCTGTCGACCGAATCATTTCACCCTTAAGCGTTTTCATCCCCATGTCTATGTTGTCTTACGGAGTTCGAGGAAAAACCAGAAAAATGTTTCTAGATGCAATTGGACTTCCAGAAAATAATACTCGGATGGCTAGAGTTGGTTACGCGAAATTCTTAGACCAATTGGCTGTAAGTAATATACAGTATTGTAGATTGAATTCCTAAAAAATGAGAAAAATATTTACAGAATTTATTCTTTGAAGATGAAACTTCAAGATTGAAGTGTATTCAAATTTTTTATTTGCTTTAACAAGTCGAATTAAAAATGTTACAGGAGTACAATGTTCAAATAAAAACAAAAATGTTTGTTCCATCTGATAATCAATTGAAACCGGAATTCGTCGATCTGAGCACTAATGTATTTAATTCGGAAATTGAGTACGTTGATATCACCGATGGATTTATGGACAGTGGTAAAATAAACGAATGGGTAGCCACTCAAACGAACACTAAAGTGACTGAACTATTTAAACCACGTAAGATTATTAACTCCTTCATTCATAATAAATTTTATTAGATCTATTTAAAAAAGTTTGTTCTTCAGAGTCGTACAGTTAAGTACTTGACTGCTTGACATTGGACTGATGTTGACATTGTTTTTCAACATTTGTTGTAACACAATATAACATAAAAAAGATTTGTTATTATTTTTGTTTTAGATCTTATTGGACGTGATCCAAGTATCGTTCTCGCGAACACTGTCCACTTCAGAGGAAATTGGAAGTTCCCTTTCGACAGCTCTCGCACTGAACCACGTCCTTTCCATCCGGTTAATACGCGCTCGGTGGACGTACCAACGATGTCGATGACTGGCAGTTTCCAACATGGTCGGCTCGACGATTGCAATGCATCTTTCATTGAACTTCCTTACAAGGTAAATTTATTCGTTCAATTTTTTCAGCACGTTATGTTTAAACGATTCTCGATTGGAAAAGTTTTTGTTTGTGTTTCTAAATCGTGCTCATGGCAAGTTTTAATTTATACTCCATTCGTTGAAAAATAATAAAGTATTTATTTTTCGTTTAGTCATCAATATGAATGGAAAATTAATTAAAACTTCAGGAAATTGATTCCCAATGTGACCATTGGTATATTTCAACATTTCTTCGAATGTGTACAAGAATTTTTGAAAAATTTATTTCTATTTTTTTCGTCATTTACTTTCATTCATTATGCGATTACTTTTCATAATTCATTTTAAATGCTGCTGTAAAAAAATAAAATTTTGAGAATTCAGTATTTGAGAGAAGAATTTTTTTTTTTTAGTAGACTCATTGGTTCCACTCAGTGGTTATACACTGCATCACATGTTTTTTTCTTAAGACTTTATGACTATTGGACGAAACCTTTGAGGTATTTTTGCAAATAATATTATTTGTAAATTAATTTACAGAGCAAAAGTGCGGATGATGCGATGAGCATGTTCATAATACTTCCGGACAAGGAAGAATATCAAGAATGGCTCTTCTTGGTATTTAAACTTAGAAACATGGACTTGAATAGGCTTCTGAACGGCACAGTGGAAGAAGTCGAAGTACATTTACCGAAATTTAAAATCGAAACTAAACTATCACTGAACGAGGTTTGGAAAACGGTTCGTATTATTTGTTTGATTATTAAATAAAATAAAATGAGTCAAGATTTTTTCATCAAGTGAAAAATTTTTTTTTTTTTTTTTACAGATTTTGGATCCCGATTTAAGTATGATTGAAAACGTTGTTAATGTTGCTCCATCAGTCACCGAATTACGTAATCGGATATACTCAGCATTTATTAAATTAAATGCCAAAGAAGAAGTTCGTGTTCCAAAGTATGATCCTGAGACAGCTGATTTTTCCGATATTTTTCAATCATCCAAACAGTCAACTCTTGGTGAAACTGCAATGAAGATAGTAATTGAAGTCAACGAGGAGGGCCATCAAACTGCTGAATCAAGTGGTCTGTTAATATTCATTTATTTATTTATTCGTAGCTATCAAGAGACCGGGTGAGTCTCGGGACAAATACATTTGGCATCAGCTCTGTCATGTGCTGGCCCGAGGCTCGACCGATTATATAATATATGAATAAAATAAGTAGCGGTGGTGCGGCTAAAAGCTGAAAGTTATTTTCTTTAATTACGAAGCTCAGAAGACATATGATTATTTAAATTCTATTTGCAAAATCAACCCATAAATATATTTTAATAGTAAAAGTAATTGGAATAAAAAAAAAATCCAACTAAATGTATTTTGTTTATTTACTTAGGAATATCCTATAATTCGACTGAATCGGTGTCTTCAGATCGAAAAACTCGATCGGTAAAACCGGAGCCTGTGCAATTTGTAGTCGATCGTCCTTTTATTGCGCTGATCGTAACCAAAGGAAAGGTTCTCACAACTATATTTTCTATTAACTTCCCCGGAATGTAAGTATATTACGAACAGTTTTTTAAGATAAAAATTTCCTAAGAAAATGTCAGTTTCGTTGTTTTGAGTAACAATCAATCAAACGGTAATAAATCGATATCTGTTTTTCAGTCAATTTATACCCAAAAGCGCCAGATTCTGGTGATGAAACTCTTCCTGAATCTTCATGAGCATATTAAAAAAATGAAGATAATTCTATCGAAATTGGCGTAATTATCGAAAAACAAAACCAAAATCAAAAACCAACGTCGGCCCAACGCTAACCTCCTACCATTGATCTTCCCATTATTTCGAATTTAGCACTACGATCTTCTAATGTAACTGCTAAGTATTTTCCAAATTCTAAGGACGCTCGGAACGACGCTGTACCACTGTTGGCCTGATTGTCCCTTTTTTTTCTTATTCGGCTATTCTATGTAAAAAGTGTTATGTTTGCAAACAATAAACGAACGATCAAGATGCAAATAAAATCTTTTCGACATTAATTCATTCTTCAAGAAATAATACTGCTACGACTACTTTTACTTGAGAATAAAAAAGTTGTTAATGGTTTTGACATGTGTTGAAATTGATTTTCTGAAAATACAATTGTTGTCAGAATTCGAAATCCAAATGACGAAATTTTTATCTATCAATGTTACATATTTGTGATGTCTGGAATTTTCTTCATTATCTTCATCATATAGACGGAACACGTTTTTGAATAATGTTCTGTTTCTGGATTTTTGTCCAATGAAAATCTTCGAATTCATTACTTCGACAACTGCTGAAATCACTGATGCATTCATTCGTCGATAACATAAGAAAGTCAGGATAAAAGTTTCGATGTCTGTTCTGGAATGTACGGTTTATCTAAATATTGTTTAAAGATTTCGCAATTTTTGAGTTTGTCTTTCATGAGATTTATCATAATTGTAAACGCAGCATACTTTATCTTTGTTACTAATTTAGACATAGTCTGAATTACAAAATTGCGTCTGTTCTACAACTGTTCAAATTTTCACAAAAATTTTGCGTCTGCGATTGGTTGTGACACGCACATTGCTCGTGCAAAAATTTTTTTCTTTAATCTGGGCGCTCTTACAGGTAAGTTAATGGAACAAATTAATTCCAGACTGACACAGTGAAATGCAAATTTTGTGTCAATCACGATTTAATTAAATCGTAATACTGTCTCCATCCAAGCAAGTGGAATCACCATCGGTCGAGTATATATAAGAGATTTCCTGTCCTCAAGAATCACATCGTGATTCATCGTCAGATGCGTCGTCATTTCTACATTTCGGAAGAAGAAATAATCCATTAAAAAAAGTAAGTGATATTCTTTTTAATTATTCAAATAAAACATTTACGTTTACAACTAAAATAATTTCAATGAAAACGTTGGCAGTAAAAAAATCAAAGATCATCACATGCTTATTATTCTTGACTACTTTTTCTTCGACTTCTGTTCAATTTTATATTTTGTGGAAATATTTTGAGGGACCGAACCTACAGTATTGGGTAGGCAATCGTTGTACGGCTTCTAAGGTCTCTAAAATTATGTAGCCTCCGACGAGTCTAATAATTGGTTGGGTGAGCATTAAGCCATGCTCGACTATATCAGAATTTTTTTGACTTTTTCATAATCCTCAACAATTTAAAACAATAGGAATAAAGCTACCCAGATCGGCTAGATTTTCAACTGTTTTTTTTTTGGCCCTCATAGAAATGCGACATAATGTAATGCATTAAACAACAATATCTGTGGGCAACACTGTAATGAGTTTTACAAAATAAAAAAAAAGAGAACAATGAAGTGGGGCAAATGGTGGAGTCAGAATGATGAAAGACTGTGGAAATTCCACCAGCTTTTGCTAGTTTACTCTTCGGGTTGAGCCAAGAAACATTATACTTATAAATAATTATTACAAATATACCGATAAACGTAAACTCTAAGGGAATGACTTAAATGAACAATAAATAATGAAATAAATATACTTTTTTACACAGGAATGCAAATCAACGTATTTTTCGCAGCAATTGTATTATTCATTGTATATGTGATTGATGCTAAACCGCGGGTATTAGAGTTCCCAGAATCTACGTGTTCGAAGGAAAATCTGACGAAAGTGGGACCAATTTTTAAGGAGGCTTGTACGTGGATTATAAACGTCGAGTATGCTCCGACAGGCGGAAAATATCGTGTACTCTATGAGTATGGTAAGAGCTGTATATCGAAAGAAAAGTCCTCACGGACTCATTGATGATGATCTCAAATCGTTTATCTTGGGAAAAATATTGCCGAAAAAAAACGACGAAAATTATTGTTGTTGAAAAATTCAGCTAAAAAATAAAACGTGATTATCAATTTCCGTTTTTTAACAAACATTTGCAGTTCCAGATGTCGATCCACTTCTATTTCCCGAGACGACTGACGTGATGACCCCACTCAAACACGAAGAAGTTCGCCACCGATTTTTGCACTTTGGAAAACAAGGCCGCTAAACTACTTAAAATATATATAATCATTGAACTGTTCAGTAGTATTGGTTTAAGCGAAAATAAAAAACAATTTACACACTTCTAAATCATTTTTTTGTTATTTTTCCCGATAAAAATCTCATGTTTTAATCTTCTTCTAAGTGGTTCACTTTTCAGAAAGAAGGTTAAGTTACACTATTCGCCGTAACAACTAACAATAAAAACCTAGTTTTTCGAGCTTATTTTTGCTGAAAGAATTTTTTTATTTTTATTTTTTTTTTATTATAAAAAGCGCTTCGAAGTAACGATTCGTTAGAATAATAATAATTTTGATATTAGGCAAATATTAATAAATTAATTGAAAATTATATATATTTATTGATATAACAAAATAATGTTCATTTTTGCCCGTTGCCAGAGGTGTCTTATATTTTTTTCCAATGAAGAATCATTTTAACGTTTCATTTCATTGTATCACGGTTATGAATACATTTTTTCTGTATTTCGGTGACGCTGATTTGAAGTCCCTGGTGTTACGAAGTTCGGCATATGCCAGACATTTAGATAATTTGAACTTCGGAGTTTGGGAGAACTGAGAAATGTTAAATTGGTCGTGTCTGCGAAATGGTGTCTGCACAAATATTAATTAGGAATAGGAGTAACGAAAAATGTTATTCAACGATTGATATTTTTCGAAAATGGATTTCGATTTTTTAATATTCATTATTTTTGAATAAAAGACGTTGATTCTGTTTTTTTTTTTTTTTTTTTATTATTATTTTTTTTATCGAGACTAAATTTACACGATTGGTTTGAACCAATTGTTGTTTGCTTGGATGGTTTTTGATATACAGAGATTTGAATTTTATTTTTCAATAGTTCATTGGAGTCACACATTCTGCGCAATCGACTTTACGATAAATTAAAGAGTTCAGCGAAAAATTGACGATAGGATTCCAGTTGGATTGCCTACCAAAACCAAGTGAACCAATATATATGTTTCTAATGATGTTTGTAAGAGAAAATGTGTTTGTTATATTATTCATTACGTTATATTCCGAAAATGATTTTATCTGTGTGTGTTTCGTAGGTATTTGTTTTTGACAAACAATATCTATTTCCATCCAGACTGTATAAAATGCCAAAGTTTTTCGATTTTCATTTATACTCAATTGAATTTTTGTGGTTGATGAATGTCCTTTGCTACGAGGGAAAATGCGTTTATGTAAGTTGCCATAATATTGCATTAACAATTGTTGTCATGTTACACACTTGTATCGTAAACTCAATATAACTTTAACAATAGCTGGTATCTTACAATAATTTTGCGGGGACCAAAAGAGTCTTGGAACAAATATGCACAAAAAAAATGGAATCATTTTCGTGTTATAAAACAGTGCGAACCAAGAGTGAAATAAATGCAACGAAAATCAATGTTTAATTGGAAAAAATGTATTTAGATTCATTATTTTCATTTGACATTTTCGTTTGAGTTTTTTTCTTACTGTCATTATAATTGTTTTTGATCAATCAACTATTCAACATTTTTGGTTGCATGTTATAGGACTACTTTTAAAAAGTCTAATAAAATTCAATTGACGTCAATATTTTTGCGCGCTTGTTTAACACTATGTTTTGATAAGATATGGCGTTGGATAAGTAAATAAAAAAATTTGACATATTTATTGCTCAAATGGCGTCAACTCAAATATATTGTGTGTATTCATGTTCATATTGTGGACGGAATACTCAACGCCACGGGGATTAACTCTTCATTTAAAATAAAACTGTTATCGCTTTTTTGCGGAACTCACGTTGAAAATTTAATCAAAGCTAATGTCATAAAGGACGAATGCCATTTTCAACGCGTGTGTTACATTTATCTGTATTTGTGGATATCGAAAAAATAAGATAAAATTGAAAGTGTTCTAAACGTTTGACGTACAGTGAAAGATGTCCCAAAATTTCTATTGTTTATGGAAACAAATATGGAGGTGCTCAATTGGGTTGGAAAAAAAAGTAGGGAAGACAAAAAAGTAAACAGTTCATTTCCATGGAAATAATTTTTTATTTTTCTTTTAAGAGTTTTTCAAACAGTCTTGTTATAGTTGTGCGAAACCTGGGAAAAGATTGATTGTTGTTGTGATGTTTTTTTTTTTGCAGTACTCGTTATCGCCATTGTCACGTTTTCTGTGGAAATAAACTCACACGTGGTGCCAGCACAAGCGAAAAATACGATACCTCCTTTATCAGAAGATGAAAAGATACGAAGTCAACAGTTCGTCGTGGATCTGGCGAGAAATTTCTCATCTTTCTACTTTCAGGTATATATTCGGTTAACAAAGAAAATATAACAGATGTATTTATTGATAAATCAATTAATAGAAGAACCTGATGAAAATCTTCAATAATCTTTGTGTCTGATTTATAAATAATTAAATTTTATCATTGTACTCAGAAAATGTCCTCAGTCGTCACTTCCGATCGAATCGTTTCACCCTTAAGCGTTTTCATTCCTATGTCTATGTTATCTTATGGAGCTCGAGGAAAAACCAGAAAAATGTTTCTGGATGCAATTGGACTTCCAGAATATAATACTCGGATGGCTAAGGTTGGTTACGAGACATTATTGGACCATTTGGCTGTAAGTAATATTGGAATTTTACAAAATTGGAATAATTTTTCCCGAATCATCAATGAAATACATTTTTTAAAAAATTGTTTTAACAAGTCAGATGAAATATGTTGCAGAAATACAATGTTCGTATTAGAACAAAAATGTTCGTTCCTTCTGGTGTTCGACTGAAGTCTCATTTCATGAATTTGATCACAAAAGTATTCAATTCGGATGTTGAGGCACTTGATAGAATCGATGGAATTATGGACAGCAGTAAAATAGACGAATGGATAGCTGCTCAAACAAACGATAATGTGACAGAACTATTCGAACCGCGTAAGATTTTCAAGACCTTTATTCACTCTAAATATTTTTACATCTATTAAAATAAGTTTGTTTTTCTGAGTCGTACAGTTAAATTGCTAGGCAGTTTGACATTGGGTTGAAATTCAATTTGCTTTTCAAATTTTATTGTGACACAACAATTAATAAATATATTTTTGTTTTTGTTTTAGAGCCCATGGGTCGTGATCCAAATATCGTTTTCGTAAACACTGTCTACTTCAAGGGAATTTGGAAAACTGCGTTTATAAAATCTCGTACTATACCACGTCCTTTCCATCCGGTTAATGGTCGGCCGTTGGATGTACCGACGATGTACACGATTGGACGTTTCCAACATGGTCGTCTCGACGAATTCAATGCATTTTTCATTGAACTTCCTTACAAGGTGAATGAACTATTCTTTTAAAAATTTCCAGCCTTACAAATATTGATCATTCGGGATAAAAAAAAAGGTTTTGTTCGTATATCTCTCGATATGTTCAACATACATTTGTGTTATTAAAAAATAATTGCGAATTTTTTTTTTATTTGATTAATATTTGTTAGGATTTTTTTAAATCTTGAAGATATTTATGTCTGACATGATGTCAAGTGTGTTTGAACAACTTCTTGAAGATGTAAAAGAATTTTAGTATGATTCACTTTGATTTTTTATTTATCTATCTTGATCTTTATTTAGTGAATTGTGTAAATGCTGTTTATATTTTATATCGAACCTCACTTTTTTTTTTTCATGGAACTGAATGGCTTTTTGCCGAAACTCTACAGCTTGTTATTTAAATAATATTTATTGTAAATTTATTAACAGAGCAATAGTAAAGATGATGCAATGAGCATGTTCGTAGTACTTCCAGACAAGGAGACGTATCAAGAATGGCATTTTTTGGTATTTAAACTTAGAAACATGAATCTTATTCGGCTTTTGAACAGCACAGAGAAAGAAGTCGAGGTTTATTTACCGAAATTTAAAATCCAAACTGAACTCTCACTCAATAAGGTTCTGAAGGAGGTTTGTATTTTGTGTCTCAGTATTAACTGCATTACGATAGACACAGATTTTTTTATTTTCAAATGGTTTCAATGTTTTTCCACAGATTTGGAGCCCGAACTTAGCGTTAGTTGAAAATCATATTAATAGTCCTCCCTTAGTCACCGAACTACGTAACCGAGTAGTTCTAAACACTAGCTACACAATAAATGAAAATACAGCGAGAGCCAACTTTTCCGGAATTTTTGAATCATCAACACAGTCAAATCTCAATGAAACTGCGATGAAAATAGTGATTGAAGTCGACGAGAAGGGCCAACAAACTGCTGAATCAAGCCGTCTGTTGAAATTCATTACTTTTTTTATTCTCTGCTATTCTATTCATAGTCGCCAAATTAATTGCAATAAAAAATCCTATTAAAATATATTTTAACTATTTACATAGGAATATCCTATAATTTGCCCGAACCGGTGTCTTCAGATCGAAAAATTCGATCGATAGCAGCGAGTGCTGTCCAATTTATAGTGGATCGTCCTTTTATAGCAATCATTGCGACCAAGGGAAAAGTTCTGACCGATATATTTTCTATAAACTTCAGAGGGATGTAAGTAAATCGCCACCAATTTTATTAAATTAATATCTTCTAAGAAAATGTCAGTTTCGCTGTGTTAATTAACGATCATTCAAACGTTAATCGATGTTTTTTTCAGTCAATTTATACCTAAAGATCTCGGATTATGGTGGTGAAAGCCTTGTTGGATTCTCATGAGCAGAACACATTAAAAATAAAGTAAATTCGAACCACATTGACATGGTTATCGAAAAAAAAAAAAACCAAAATTAAAAGCCAACGTTGGCCCGACCTCTACCTTCTACCATTGATCTTAATCCATTATCTCGACTTTACCACAAAAAGGTTGCTCAGCGGGATTGCCAAGTATGCGACAAGTGATGCGGATGCTTGGAACGACGCTGTACCATTGTTCATCCACTTTTGATTTTTTTTTATGTCAATAAACAAATGCTCAGTTAAAAATAAAAATTACACGAAATTCATTACACTCCAAAAAAAATTACTCCCATTGCTGAAGGAAAAGTGCAGCAGCACATAAGGAATTTTACAGATAGTTTGGAATACTAAAAAAATCTTGAAAATTATACTATGGCTCCATCTTCGTTTCGATATCATAAGCTCAAAGTTAAAGTTAAAAATTAAAATTAAAGTTAAAGTTAAAGTTAAAAATTAAAATTAAAGTTAAAGTTAAAGTTAAAAATTAAAGTAAAAAAAGTTAAAGTTAAAAATTAAAAAAATAAGTTAAAAATTCAAAAAAAAAATTAGAAATTATGAACAGTCACTTTATTGACATTTACACAACTTTAACGTTGATTTATTTTATATTTTAATGTATAGAAGCTTCTAGAATGCGCCATGAAATAAAATACTAGATCGTTATCCACTTGGCATCTAATTATAAACTTGTTTTATGTTATGAAACCTTTTTTTTTTCTTTTTAAGAATAAGCACACATTCGGCCATAGCCCCACACATTTATTAAAGTATGAAGCAGAATTTTTTAAAATGATTACACATTTTTTGCATTCATATGTTAATATATCGAGATCCATTTAAATGAATACAATTGTTGCCATATTGATAGCGATGGTTAGGCTATCGCTCCAATGCTAATGTACCAGACTCGGCAGTTTCGGGTCAGGCTCATATTTTGTTGAGAGATCTCTTAGCCATGCACCAATTTGAGCATCTAGTGTTCAGCGAGAGACAGTTTTTATAAATTTATTATGGTGTTTATGATGAATTAATATTCAGTGAAAACATGACCGCCCTTATCGACCAGATTTTTAACATTTTCTCTCAGCCATCGTGCAAATTTGATACAGCAGTGCATCAGAAAAAAAGTGTTAGAAAAAGGAAACATTGTAGTTAGTGAAGTGGAGAAAACTGGAGCTAAAGTGATGGGATGAGTTTATTAAATTTTGCAAGGAATCGATTTTAAAAAAATGTAAAGGATAAACATTAAAAAATTGTATTTTCACAATATTTATGATTGGAGATGTTGAAGGATGGGAAGATTTGTAATGGTGAACATATGGAACTGAAGATGTTACGGGATTAATATATTTTTTTTAAATCGAAATTTAAGATAACGTTTATCTCGCCCTCTTGTAATGAATTATAACTCATACAACTTTCAACCTGGAAAAAAGTTCTCAATTTTTTCAATCTGCTATCAGGAGAGCTACGTGAGTACTTGGAATTTTTTTCTTATTTGATTTTCACCAAAATGGCCTGGTATTTTTTTGTCTTATAGGAAAATTTCAGGTGAAAAATCTGTTTCAACCTTCGCCTAATCCCTTAAAATAGGGTTTGCTTACTGACAGGATTATTTAATCCTACAAGTCACGATCAGAGTCGATTTCAACCGCATATAAATGTCAGAATTTTAAAAAAATTGAGTTGTTGGGAATTTTTCTAATTCTCCATTTTCTAAATGATTCTTTCCTCAACTGAATTTTCATATGATTTCATATTTTACGTATCATACTATTCGGAATTAAAAAACGCGAAAATTCATGCCGACGTTCCTTTTTATTTATGAAAAACGTTTGTGTGACTGAAAAAATCATGACGTCGATAACGACCTCGGTCACGCGTTGGAAACTGAAAAAATGGAACAATGGAAAAATGGAATGGAGTTCTAGAGTTAAGAATATTATAATATCTGTGAATACAGTTGTTTTCGAGCTAACACATTTACTAGTTATCGTTAAATGCCGATTTTCTAAAGGTAAAGACACGAATACAAATGTAATGACGACTTAAGTCCAAATTAATGTTTAAGAAAAATAGCAATTATATGAAAATTGTTTTTTAACCCGCACTAATAAGAAATTTCATAATATAAAATATTCAAGTGTTTCAATCGATATTTTCTTTTTTACGAGAATATTTCATAGACATCATGATCTTTCTTTTCTATCGATTTAAGAAGCTATTGGCAAACCATGCTCTGCCATTTGTACTTATAAATTCCAGGCGCCTTGTACAAATATTGACCAATTATTTTTATGTTAATTTTGCGCAGAAAATGAAGAACTGACGCTATTTTTGAAAAAAAAAAAAAAAAAAAAAAAAAAAAAAAAAAAAAAAAAAAAAACTATCGGTGCTTATGGTGGGGATTCATACTGTATATATAAAAGACTGAAATTTCCCTGGTTTCAACAACACTGAAGTTAGTTTTTATTGGGGAGTCTCTTTTGCTACGAAGCAAAATGCGTTTGTGTACGATAACAAAATACAGCATTAACAATCGTCGTAATATTGTACACTTATCACGAATTCATTTAAATAAAAAAATTGTGTTTCATGTATATGTTTTTCCTAAAAAAAAAATTAAATTTCTACGACGATGAGAGAGACGTTCATGGATCATTTCTCAAGCAAGCAACGAGTACCACTCTGGTCTTCTCTCAACGGAGCGGAAGTTTTCTTTTTCATAACGTCTAATTATCCATTTTTTATGAGAATATTCGGAAACGTAAAAACAGTTATTTTTCTGGCACTTGTACTTTTAATAAATTTGAAAATGATTGAAATAAAGAAAAAATTGAATAATTTAAATAATTCGTAACTTTTTTCTACTAATCATTTGTTTTTGAAATACTTATTATGTATTTTATTGGAATTGAATCTTATGAGAAAAGATTGATTAATGTTTTTGTTTTTATTTTGCAGTATGTGTCATCAGTATTGTCACGTTGTACGTGACAATAAACTCACACGCAGACTCAGGACCGCACAAAGAACATGAACACAAAACCATACAAAACCATGCAAACCATAAATCTTCGTTATCAGAAGATGAACAGAAACAAAGTCTTGAGTTCGTCATGAATCTGGCAAGAAATTTTTCGTCCTTCTACTTTCAGGTATTCCTTCAGATTATTTTGTCAAATGAATGAAATATTAGCAAGAATAAATAATATGTATCATTAATTCTTCTGTTGGACATTTTTTTTTTTTATTCTACCCAGAAAATGACTGAATTTGTTGGCAATGATCGAATCGTTTCACCCATAAGCATTTTCCTTACCATGTCCATGTTGTCTTATGGAGCTCATGGACAATCCAGAAGTAATCTTTTAAATGCAATTGGACTTTCACACGACAAAACTAAGATGGCAAAAGCTGGTTACAAGAATTACTTGGATAAATTGTCTGTATGTAACATTTAAATTAAAACCTTCTATGAAGAAAACGAGAACAACGTCTTCGGATATTGGAAAAACATTTTTCAACTTCTCGCTTTAAGTTTACGATTAGATGGTAAAAATCAAGTTGATTCATTGCAATATATTATTAAGAAGATGCTTGAATAAAATAAATAAAACATGTTGCAGAAATACGACGTTCACATAAAAACAAAAATATTCGTTCCTCCTGGTGTTAAACTGAACTCCCATTTCATCGCTTTGAGCAAAAAAGTATTCCATTCAGAAATTGAAGAGGCAAATGTTACTGATGGATTCATGGACTCCGAAAAAATAAATGAATGGGTGGCTGCCCAAACGAACAACAATGTAACGGCACTATTTAAACCACGTAAGATTGTTGAGCCATGTTTTTATTAACCAATTTATTCAAATTATTTTAATTAGTACAACACTCGATGATGAATTTTCAACACAATTTGAAATTTTCCATTTCAATGATCAATGGTACATCATTTAAAAATGAACATCTAATTTTTTCAGCATTTATTGTGAATCAATGTTTGATAATTTTTTTTAGAGAATATCGGTCGCGATCCGAATATCCTTTTCGTAAATACTGTTTACTTTAATGGAAATTGGAAGAAAGCATTCGACAAGTCTCGTACTACACAACGTATGTTCCATATGCTTAATGGGAACTCATTCGCTGTACAGACCATGCATACGGTTGATCGCTTTTCACATGGTCGCCTTGACGATTTGAAAGCATCTTTTATTGAACTTCCCTACAAGGTAAATTATTTCTATCAAATTTTCAAGTACGTTCTCTAGTTGGGGCATGGAAGATGAACCCTTCCGACGGTTCGAATTCTCATTAGACGTTTCCAAAGGAGGAAAGTGATAAAAAACAAAAAAATAAAAACAAAAACCTGCGAGGTATCATTTCGAGATTTGTCATTCTGAACTCAGTTGTTTACCAGCCAATTTGCATTTTCAAAATGATAGTAACTTTTTTTTATAAGAAGTTGCAACTGATTTGAAAATCCCTCAGAGATTTGATTTCTTCGAACATTTAATAATGTACCTATTGAAAAATTCTTCAGAAATGTATAGAAGTTTTTGTAATATTCACTTTTATCTATTAATCTCAATCGGTTTGTATTTTCCACAACATAATTTGGTATGACGATTTAAAAACATTTCTAAAACGGAGTAATTGGAAGGGAATGAGTATTTCAATTTTATAGTGATTAGTTGTTGTCAATTAATTTGATAAATCTCATAAATTTAGTTATTATACACCTACGCTCTTCATTTTTTTTAGCCCTTTTTTGATACGATTTTTTGTAACATCATTTACAGAGCAATAGTGAAGACGATGCAATGAGCATGTTCATATTACTTCCAGACACGCAGGAACATAAGGAATGGACGTACTTAGTTTATGGCCTTAGAAATATGAACCTGACTAGACTTTTGAATAGTACAGAGAAAGAAGTCGAGTTATATCTTCCGAAATTTAAAATAGAATCCGAACTATCACTCAATGACGTTTTGGACAGGGTTTGTATGATTTGTTTCATTGTATAATTAAATCAAATGGACGCAGAATATTATTTTCAAAGAGTGGGCTTTGTTTTTCCACAGATAATGAAACCAGAGTTCTCTTTCACTGATGATCGTATCAATAGACCCCTCTCGGTCAATGAATTCCGTGAACAGATGTTTTTAAGCCTTAAATTGTCTGATAAAGTTATAGGAATGACAAGTGACAAATCTGGTGCCACCAACTTGTCTAGGGTTTTTGAATCATCCAAACTTTCACGACTGGGTAAAACTGCGATGAAGATCGTTATTGAAGTCAACGAGGAAGGCCAACAAACCGCTGGAGCACATGGTTTGTTGAAACCCATTCATTTATTCATTCAATCAACACGATTTCTCGGTTTCCATAATCATCGCCGAATGGCTTCAGGATTCAGTTAGGCCTTTTGGTTTTTTATATTTGGCACAATCTTTCAAATAATTATTCATGAGTTTCAATTTTTTTTTCTTTTCTTCATTGAAGTTTCATTTGTTCCCATTTAATTAATCAAAATATAATGAAAATGTGTTCTGATATCCCACTCAGGAGTGTCTTATAATACAATGGGTTCTACGCCATCGGATCGAAAAACTCGATCGATTATCTCGGAGGCTGTCAAATTTATAGTGGATCGTCCATTTGTTGCAATCATTGCAACCAAGGGGAGAATTCTCACAGACATATTCTCGATTAATTTTACCGGCAAGACTTATTGGAAGTAAGTAAATCAAGACTAAGTTTTCAAAATGTAAATATACATCAAGAAAATTACAATTTTGTTCCTGCAACTCACTTGAATCCTAATTAATCGAAATTTGTTATCCGAGGGAATTATACTCTTAACTTCTGGTAGTAAAAGCCTGACTGAACCTTCGTGAGCGAAAGATTTAAAAAAAAAAGATAATTGTAAACAAATTGACATGATGTTCCAGGAACAGACCCAAAAAACGTTCGCATCACCACAAGAAAAAAAAACCGCAACACAACCTCATCGAATGGTAATTTGTACATTTAAATACTTCCAATAAAACTATCGCCAATATGGATATCTTCCAAGGAATTCGTTCGATAAATGGTTTTCAAAGAATAAAAATGGATTAAAAATTCATCACTGCTTTATTTTTGTTTTATTTAATGTTTTTGCTATTTCTTTGAAAACAGACAACCATCATTTTTAGACGAGGCCTCTGTCTACAAATGTTGTATACATGTGGATTTTTTTCTAAAAACGTGAAAATCCCTTAGAAATCCTCCAAGTAATTTTCGTGATTAGTCCGAGTTGACGAAAAAAAACAATAGTTCAAATATTTAAATACAGTTTATTTTATCTTTGTAACAATTATGTTCTTCAATCACGAATGTCTTGAAAATGGCAATTGTGGTTGTACTTAAAATTCCTTTGTCATATAATTTCAAACTACGAAATGATATTGTGTTCGATACCAAAAGTGCAAACAATTATAACAACACTTTCTCAACTTTGAGGCTAACTCTGGTGCGTGGTACTTGAATTTCAGTACGTGACGAAAACTGTAAAACATGTGTTTTTTTTTTTTTTCAAATACAAGTACGTTCGAGCAGTATTCAAATATGCAATTCATGTTTTAAAAAAATGACGTCATCTTAAATCTGGTCGCAATGGATCCAATAGTTTCAAAGATATCGTCAAAATTTTTTTAGTACTTCAAGGGGGTATTGATCGGCCTAAAATTATGGTACAAAAAGTATCAGAAGGATTTTGGCACGACAAAGGATGCCCTTTTCAATAAAACTTCGATGTCTTTGCCCACTTTCAAAGAACATTGAGTTTTCACCCCGAAAATCGGCGGGTTTACGTCTGAATTGAACGCAACCAAGTTTATTTGAAAGCTGATAATATTTGCTATAAATTGTCATACGACTGTTTCGAAATCGACTGAACTTCCGTTCAAGATGGCCAAAAAAAGCGTTGCGTTTCAAGTGCCCATGAACCAAGTCGAGATTAGTAAATTAAATTTTTTTTTTAATGATT
This sequence comes from Campoletis raptor, assembly GCA_948107755.1. NCBI lineage: Eukaryota > Metazoa > Arthropoda > Insecta > Hymenoptera > Ichneumonidae > Campoletis > Campoletis raptor. The sequence goes on along the minus strand of OX403622.1, from coordinate 32,330,429 downwards.
CTTGAATTCCAGGGAATGATTTTGCATAAAATCTTCAATTTATAGTACAATTCAAATTTATATATACGTAAGAAATGAGTCCCTTTTTTCACTACTTTTCCAGGAATGACTCTCCGGGGGTAATAAAGTTTTATGAATTACCACACAGTGTCCCCATGAGCTTTCTCGCAGCTTCCACGAATACAACTGTGTCTGCGTTTCCTCCAAACTGTCTCTATTTTCATTTCTCTTTTTATGACTTTTTTTTTTTTTAACTTTTTTTCTCATACTACAACCACCACCAACCTCTTGACGTACGAAGGATGAAAAAGTCACCCCATAAGAAACGAGATCAAGGTGCAATGTAATAAGGTGAAGAACAAGTATAAATTCACGGGAGACACGAGTCTTTTCATTTTATTTCTAGCTTTCTTGACATATATCTTCATTTCTCTCTTTCTCTCTCTCTCTCTCACACTACATTCTTTAATATAAAATTTATTGACATCAAGAGACTCAGTTGAGTCTCCAAACCTGTAAATTTCCACCTTATCTCAAGGCACTCGACGAGTCATAATTTTTCCTAAAAAACGATTCACGGTGATTGAGGGGTAAACAATTGTTTACATTTTGGATGATTTCGGAGAGTAAGAGATGTTTGACAGTTTGTTGAGCAATCTCGAATTCCCAAGTGAAGATAAAGACGAACGGTGTGTTTACCGTTCCCTGAAACACTTTTCCTTATATATGAATCGTTGGAAAAATACTTGAGCATGAAATTTCAACCGAACAAAGAGACGAAAGACAGGTTGAAAAAAAGGGAACAAGGGAATAGTTCAAAATCATAAAATGGGTGTTTTGATTTTTTATTTCCGTGTTTTCAACCATTTAATGCTACATGACAATGAATAATAATTGTAATTCAATCATGTAATGGAATTATGATACTGATCGATGCAAATGGGTGCAATGACGATTGATTTTGTACCCTGATGTTCAGCGCAGAAAAAGTCCTGGATATCTGTGTTGCTACCTGAAATTGACTGAACAACGGAAATTCTTGAGCACATTATATTTTTTAATTCAAGTTTTTCTACACGATAATCATTGCTATCAATTTTTCATCTCGTTTTCGTGATGCAACAGATAGTTTCATAAATTTATCACTTTAGATTTTCACGATGATAACAGTGACTAAATTAATAATTTTTTTTCGTATTTTCATTAAATAATTTATTATATATACTCGGTGTTTGTGATTTCGTAAAAAGTTTCTTGGGTACAAGTCTTTGATGACGCAACGTGATGTTAAAAATATATTTATTAATCCGAATCCCTGACGTCCCTAAGTTTTATGGCATATATTAATGTATCCTTGTTTCTCATTTTTTAAATGTCCCTCGTTTTTGGTCTTGAAGATTCTAAGTTTTATAAAATGCGAAAATACATCCTTTTTGTATCTAGAAGAAAAATCTGAATATATATTTTTATATTTCATGTAAATTCTGTTGGTTACTGAAATATGGATTCCAAAAAAAAAACATCCTTCCAAAGGATTTTCCAAAAAAATAATCTTTTTTCAGGTAGAATTAATGTACATTCAAATCTCCACGTTGTTAGGTCAAACTATTTCAGTTCCGTGTTAATGAATTCTTGAAGGCGGTTTTTTCAAAATATACTCTTACCATATTCGTAGACTGTACGATATTTTCCTCCTATGGGGGGCTCCTTTGTTATTGCAAAGTATACACAAGCATCCTGAATTATAGATTCCGCATCCTCTATATTTTCCGGTAAGCATAAAGAAGCTGGGAACTCCAACACACGTGGTTTAGCATCAACAGTAATTAAAATGAATAATAAAATTGCGATGAAACATACGTTGAATTTCATTTCTGTGTAAAAAAAAAATACATTTATTTGATGAATTGTTCAAAAACGTTCACTGAGTATAACAATTGTTTTATAGTGATCAAAAATCACGACAAGAAATCAACACGAAGTCAAGAAAAAATAAGTTTACAATAATATCAAAATGAAGATTTCATCAAATCATAGAATAAAAATATCACTTACTTTTTTTTGATGAATTTTTTTTCTTCGAGAATAAAAAAAAAAAACGGACTATGCAGACAAATCGATACTTTAGAATGTGATCCACGAGAACAGGGCGATTATATATGTACGCAGACTGACAGCGCGGTCATTTGCGTCAATTATTTTTTCTTTGCGATAAAAACTAAATAGTTATGGATCTGAAATTTGCATTTTATCATCATTGTCGGCCTTAATATTTGATTGTATCTTAATTACTGTATATTTTGGATTACGCAAATCCATAAATGTATTTGCTGATTTAAAACAAGTTAACGAACTTTGAATCGACGTTTCGTCATGTTGCGAAGTCAATGCGAGACCCTCAGGGGGTGAATCACCTCCACTTCATTTCACTTTCCTTCAGTCGGCAATGCGAATCATTCTGCTGGCGAGTTCTTTTTTCCAAATTAATCAAGCCAACTGTTTTTTTCGTTTCTTGTGGTGGGGCAGGAGGGGGAAATTTTTTATAGGGCTTTGTGTGGCAAAGATTTGAAGTAGCTTTTTTCGGAGGGTGTTTTTTTTTTTCTCGAATTTTACTTTTTTGCGGGTTTCATTTTCTCTTTATCGACTATACGAATTCAATTCTCAGGCATGAATGCATATTTGCAACACTTTTTAGGGAGGACGAGGAAGAAACTCTTTCTTACTCACAAATATTCCAGTTGACATTACGAGCTCATTTATGACAGGGACTTTCTATCTTTTAGAACAGGAATCTAGTAGTGCAGATATTAGAGAGCATTTAATCTTGATTGAACTAGTTAATGATTATGAAAATGGTGCAAAAATGTCATGAATTTACAGGAAGCCTAGGGTGTGTGATTCCAGCGTTCAACTAGATTTGAAGAAGCGACAATGTCAATGTTTTTTTTTTTGCTCACACCTACAAAAACCTAACAGTGTAAAAAAAATGAACCATTCGAAAAGGAGAGCTTGAAATTTAAATTTCTGTGGCTGAATACGGAATCTTGGAGACGTTCAATGGTTTGCAAGGCAAACTACGAACTAATTAAGCGATGCTCATTCGATCGTGTCTAAAATTAATACCGAGAGAAATGAATTAATGAGAATAAACTTTTCACGTGCTTAGAATTATGTTCGATTCTAATACATTCAATAATTGGACATGTCGGTGTATACGCGTGCAGACGACACAAACAGAAGATTCGTAATGCCCATAACACGCATCAGTACATAAACCAGCTGTTTAAATTTGAACTCTCAGATACAATCTTTGTTGTGCGTCATTCATATATAACATGTGATCATATCATGTATTTATTGGTCATGATATAATTACAAACTCTCTAAAAGTGTCTTTATAAACGCGCTTTAGCTCATAAACCAATTGTATAAAAACAGTTCGTATAATCATGAGCATTACGTAAATGGAGCAAAAAAAACCCCATTAAGTGTTTTTTTGAAATATTCTTATTTCTTCATCTTTATTTTTCATTCTAAGTTTTTTTTATAATGATTTTTTGATGCTTTATTCCTTTTGTGTACTTGCAACGTTTATTTCAACTTTACGCATCTCGTATCTTTATCATAAAAGTTGATGACGGAATTAATCAAGTTTTTTGCGGCGCGACTATTAATACTTTTACGGTTTTTATTTACTACATTATTTTATGAAGTTTAAACTGATTTTCTAAAATCTTTAAAAAAATATTGTTACATAATATCAATTTATGTTCAAAGCAATTCCCATTCCTTACTTGGTAACCAAAATCGAAAAAAGTATATCTTAAAACTATGCACAAGTCCTGACAAAAAGCTTACCCTTTCTGAGGCTTGTCTTACGATTTACGTAAATGCATGTATTCGTAAATTAGTGGTGAATACATGATCTATACAGACAACCTGATGTGATGGGAGACAGAACATCCGGCCAAAGCCGGACCATGGTCACAACCTTATGTTCCATGTCGTTGCAATATTTAGCAGGGTGCTATCAGGCTGTCTTACGAACACCTTAGCAAGGTAGTAAGGCGACCTGATAATGCCCTGGATAATGCTGGCAGATGTTCCGAAAAAAAGGAAAAAATATACGAAGAATTTAAATCATTCAGAACGATTTTTACCAGACAAAATGATGAAATAAGGGTTTAAGAAAGTGAGCACGTTAAGAATCATAAATGTTTCTTGACAAATGTAATCCATTTTTTATTTTCACTTATTAAACTATCAAATATAACATATCAATTCAATGTTATTTAATGTTGCAATTAATAAATAAGATTTTTATACTAATCCAAGCGAATGTGTGTCACGACGATTGATGAATCACCTTCTTCCATAAATCATCGAATTAAACTTGAAAATCTTTCTTGAGGTGCCATCTGGAACGAACAACAATTCTTTTAAACGAGAATTCTGGAGGACATTCTTTCAAGTGGTTTTTTTCTATGGAATAATCATCTTTGTGAATTTTACGTTTCGTTTTATCCATTCAACGAAATTCTCGTTAATCTAACACTTTTAACTGAAATTCATCGCACATAAATGTAAGCTCATTTTTCATTTTAAAAACCTGTCTCGTTTTTACCCAATAACATTCTGAGTTTCATGAAATGCTGAAAATGACAAATTTCACAATTCCTGTATTATACTCTTTATTAATGAGTGACAGATTCATGTTAAAAACACATCCTTCGAAGGGATTTTCCAAAATCTTTCTGCAGATAGGTGCTCACTCGAATAAACGATTTCAGCTCAGCGTTAATGAATATATGAGGACACTTATTTTTGTATATTCTTACCAGATTCGTAGACTATACGATATCTTTTTGCTTCAGGGGCCTTCTGCGTTAATGCAATGTATTCGCAAGCATCCCGAATAATAGATTCCGCATCCGATATATTTTCCGGGAAGCATTTAGAAGCTGGGAACTCCAATACCCGTCGTTCAGCATCGACAGCAATAACAACGAATAATGCGATTGCGATGAAACATACGTTGAATTTCATTTCTGTGTAGAAAAATACATTTATTTAATTAAGTTATTCGCATCAGTATATGTTGAGAACAATTTACAGCGTCAAATGCTTGCATAGAAGTAAAATAACAAATGGTAATAAAATTTTATTCAGTTTCCCGATGTAGTTAAAAAAGTATTCATTTTTTTTTTTTTAATTGTTTCTGTGTAAATCCTTCCATGGGGGTTTTTAATCACTTTAACCCATCACTTTAACCTAACTGTATTTCCCCAAATCAACTGCGTCTGTTCGTGATCCTATAAATCCCCCCCATATTAAAAAAAATACCCACAGCTACTTATTCCTAATGCACTGCTGTATCACATTTGCATCCGGGCTAAGTCAAACTGTGAAAAACACAGCCGATACGGGAGGCTTAATTTGAACTGAGTTTCTTCATCAGAAACTCAAAAAAACTGTCTCTCACACATCGATTGATAAACGCCAGTTTACAGTATGGCTAAACGATCACCCAACCAAATATTAACCTCTCCTGAGGCTGCTTTATGTAGAAAACCATCGAAGCTATTCACCGACCGCGCACCCATCGATGGCAAGTAAAATCAATAAATGGGAGAATAAATGATTGATTAAAAAGAATAATAACAAAATGATGATGATCTTATATTCGATCTATAAACTGTCGATGTTTCCATCAAATTTAATCTAGTTACGAACCCGAATGTTCATTATAATTATTGAAATAAATATCACTTACTATATATTAATGAAAAATTCTCCTCTTGAAATAAGAAAAACTGACGATGTAGATGAATCGAATGTTCACAATATGCTCCGTGAGAACAGGAAGATCATTTATATACGCAGACTACGATAGAGCTCTCATCATGAGGACACCAAAATTTTTATGTGAAATTTATCATCTTTGCTTGGATGGAGATTTCCATCCACAAGACCTGATCATTTTTGACTAAAAGTGTACATTTGAATTTCGTGACCCATAATTGGTATTTGTTCGAATGCAAATGACTGCATACATGTTACGCAGCACGGGTTGAAATGACGTAATTACGATTTTTACTCTTTTGCCATCCATCACCCACGACAACTACCTACAAGTCCGTAAATATATTAACTCATTACAATAATATTGTAAACTATTGTTTTTTGAAGATATACAACACATAAATGATTTTTTTCTGAAAGAAGCTTTTTAAACGTATCTACGAATAAACTGATTGTGCAGATGCTAATATCAAGTGATTCATATTATCATGATTCGTGCATCATGTGAATTGAGGACATCCCCAATAACTCCAATTGTTTTTGACCTACAATTTCATTCAACCGAATGATTATTTACTAGAGGTTATTGATGGGTTTCAATGTATAAAACTTCCAAGTTTTTATCAGTTTCAATGTATAAAACTTCCAAGTTTTTATCAGTTTCATTCATCATTTTTTGTTCTCGTGATAAGAGATATCGTTGTTTATCAACAATGCACTAATTTATAACAAATTTGTTCCAATATCAAAACCAAATAGTTTAGTCATCGAACCGATATTGAGGTGATGTTGTATCGTAAACGGTATTTTGCCATTTTCGAAATAAGGTTCATCTAGTTTTTCATTGAAATATTAAATAACACCAACATTAAATTATAAAAACATTAAACATTAAAGAATTGGAACACTCGCCATTTCACGTTCTATTTATTTTTCAATTACATTCACATTGGTAATCCGTGTTTTTTTATATTAACTAAAATTTCAATTTTTTTTTTTTTTTTTTCATTTCCGTGAAATACTATTTATCGGAATTTTAAATAGACTACTACCTGTTTTGAATCAAGAGCTTTATTTCTGTGAATGGTCCATTGAAATTGGTTCAGTCGTTCTTGAGTGAAAAGCTATCAAACGAAAATTGCTGTAACTCTTTTTTCTATCAGTGATTAGAATCCCAGACACCACTCATTCACTTCGTTTCACCTTAATAGTATACCTCAAAAGAGAAAAAAACTCTGTACGTTGTATTTTTATTTGGTATGCAATATGCAACCACCAATTACAAGTGAAAAACCATGAGTTTGAATTATCATCGCAAATAAATATCAAATAATCAATAAAAATTGAAATATTCAATGAAAAATTAATGGAAACAAAATTAATGTAACTTTTCAAATAATCTTATTTTATAATCATGATAAAATTTAGTTACGACGATGATTAACAAAGTTTCAAACGTAAAAAAATTTCAGATTTGATATTTCATCGATTCGAGTAATAAAAATTCGCCGTACGAATGCTCAATCTCTAAAATAGTATGACACCAAAAAAAAAAACTTCCATTTTAAATCGGGGTTTAAAGATTGAGAAGAAGTGCCGCGTAGAACGTAATGTGGGAAGAGAAGCGACTCAAAAATGCTTGACGAGAGAGTGAAGCAAGTTGCGATAGTTCGGCGCAGTAGGGATTTCCCGTGTTGGTCAGACAAGCCACGTACCTTGACGCAGGTACTTTCGGATGACCTACGATCACCACGGGAAATCTCCACGAATGTGGCAACCCCGACCTTTCTCTCCATTTTCCTCCTCTCTCTATCTCTCTCTCTTGAGAGAGAAAACTCTCTGGGTTTTTCTGCAACAGCTCAAAATCTTCCTAACCAAAAACTATAGTTTACACTGCCATATTGAGATGCGACACTCTTAAAAGTTGATGAACGTCTCCTTTCGTTTTTAGATATTTTCTTCGGCAATAAAAATCATTGTTTCGAAATTTAAGTCTCTGGTTAATTTTTGAAAATTTAAATATAACTTGCAGCATAATGTAATAATGGTAATTATTATATTTTATAGAAATATAGAAACATCTGAAAAAAATTCTCAATATAATTATAAAGCCTGAATAATTATGCTTTCGTTTTAGATTGATCTATAGAACTACACGTTCAAAATCATCGATTTTTTTTTAAACAAACTTCTTCATATGTCTCTCTGTAGTTGCGAAAAAAAAACAATTCAAACAAAATCTGTCGTAGAATTTCAGAGTTATTCCGTGAAACGTGAATTTTTTTACTGCTCTGCAAAAGAACGAGTGTAAAACTTGGCAATCTTAAATACGGGACGGTCAATCCTTTCGAAATATAAGGTAAGACACTATTATGAAATAGTGTTCTGAAGTCCTCGAACTGTGAATAAATTCTGTAAAAAATCGCAATAACGAAACTACTATCTCATTATTAAATGGAAATGATAGAATTTTGCTTTTGAGTCTAACTTAAGTTATTTGTTTATTTTCCTGTAGCTTTTTCATGGAAAAAAATATTTATACATATATTTATATACGAAATATACTGTTAGGTATACATGATGAACTTTTATCGAATTTTTCTTGTAGTTTAATCCTTTCACCTGCGCATAAATGGAAAAAGAAAAACATAGAGAGAGAGAGAAGTGGACGTGAGCTGTATTTTAATTGAAAAACATACCGGCATATCGAAAATACTTTAAAACTTTTCAATGTCTATATTTATGCTCGTTTTTATTTATAATCGTACAATAATTTTCGTGTGTATGTAAATATATACGAGAACGATATATGTGCACACGAACGAGTGTTGCATTTTGGTAATTCAGAGAAAAAGTTGTGCAAAATTTAAGGAAAAAGTTATTAAATATCTGAGAGTTTCCATGCTGGAAACGGACTCGGTTGATATTTACAGTCCATTTTTATGTGTTCTCTTTTTTTCTCTGAAGTTCGAGTGGGAAACGTCCAACTCCGACAAATCCTCAAGCGTTTGAAAACCTCTCTCATTCCCTTTCGTTCCTATGTTCTTTCGTGAAGAGGATGAAAAAATTAAAACAAAAAAAACAAAGAAAAATGCATAAAACTAGAAAAATAGGTGGAAAAAAATGGAAAAAAGAATTCAAAGACAGAAACTAAATCATGTCTCACTCTCTCGCGGGAATTACCGCGCCGCTAACGCTCGTCGTCGAGGGTTTCGACACTGAAATCTTTTTATTTTTCAACCCCCTTCCGTTTTTTCAAATTTATTTTTCTCTATTTCTCTCTCTCTCTCTCTCTCCCTCGCTCGCTTTCTCGTTTTTTACACTGTTCCGGTGATCGTTCGGAAGAGACGGGATACGAGAGTTGGTCCGTTGCATCGTCGTGAAACCGAGGAAAAGCCGTTGGACATGGTAGTAACCGGAAATGGGCACAGGGAGATTCAGATCGGTATAAAACGAAAGAGAATGCGAGAGAAAGAGAGAAAGGGAGAGGGTTATACAGAGTTTTCCGCGCTTTTAGCAGAAACAGTTCGGCAAGTTCGCCACAGCTATGGCGTTAATTGCGTTTGGGGACGACGGTCCAACGCCCATGTATATACGCTGTGGCAAACTATTTTTCCTCCCTCTCTTTTTATCCTATTCTCCCTTGTTCTTTTTCTCTTATGTACGCTTTTTTTCCACCTTTATTCGCTTATGTTCTCTTGTTCACGATTTACGAGTAAAACATAAAAAATGAAAATTGTTGCATCGACGAATCAGGAGCTCCAATCTATGAGTATTTTTTGTCTTTTTTTCTAACAATTGACTTTATCATCGTTTTTTAATGGCTCAACGTATATAGTATTTTTATATAACCTCGTCATATGTGAATAGTCTATCAAACGTAATTATTTTATTTGAGTTTTCCGTTTCTGTTGTGTTTTTCATTTTATTATTACCATACCATACATATTTAATAACGATGCTCCCAAACTAAAGGAATCATTTTTATTTAATATTGTGACCAAGGTTTTTCTCAATTACCAAAACTTTTTTATTTTATAATAGAAGGTCAAAATATAGAAAGTTTGTTATTTATAATAAATTGATCAAATTTAAATAAAAAAGTTGAGTGAAAATTTCTATTAATTTTAACTTGAAAAATCATTCACAGCCACAATGATCATTCTGCTTTTTTTATTAAAAGAATTTTATAAAATGATACATTGAATTTATTATGACATGAAAATGATTGCTTTCTCAAATAAAAAATTAATTTCTTGCAGTAGCAATAAAATGAAAATCTGAATTCCAATAGTCAATCGTTTGTCACTTGGTCGGTTCTAGTTACGAATGTGTCGACAATAAATCCAAGAATAAAATTCTTCTAAGAAGAGGCTGAGGTTGATATAGGGGCAAGGGAGTAGACAAAAAAAATGGAAATAGATAAAAATAGTGAGTTAAACAAGATAGAGAATCCGCAAAAGCCATGATAAGTAAAAAAAAAGAGAGATTGTCGAGGAAAATGGTTGGTAAGTCTAGAAACGTGGCGAGGACGCGTCGAGAGGGATGTAGAGGTAAAGTGGAGTAGAAGCTGGAAAAGGTACGTATAAAGAATATGCGAGGGTCCAGTACACGATGGTAAAGTAAAGTCTTGTAGAATAACGGGAGAAAGTGAGTAGAAACGAACATGAAGGAAGAAAAGCTTTGGGATGAAGCCGAAGGAAAAAAAAGAAACACAGGGAGAGGGAGGGAAAAATCCCATGAAAAAATTTTCTTTTCGGTGGGGTGAAAACGCAGACACACGTAGAAAAGGTTGAATGAAAAGGAAGCGTGTCTTACACGCTTTTTAGCGGCGGTAATAAATCACCGGATCTGAATGCGTGTCGCAGCCTTTACCCTCTTTTCTCAACACACCCTCTGCGCAATGTCTTGTCCTGTTAAATACGAAGACATTGCTTTTTCTTTACCGTCTAGCTTCATTTTTTATTTTTACGCTCTTATATTTTTCTTTCTTTTTCACCTCTCTCTCTCTCTCTTTTCTTCTCTTCTCTTCTCTCTCTTTTTCATGACTTTTTTTCATTTTCTACCCTGTTCTTTAATTCTCAAACTTCCTTCACCCTTTTAAACTCGTTTTTTTTTTTATTTATTTCTTTTCTTTACATGTTTTTTATATTCTTCCAGTTCTTTTCGTCCTTTTCACACGTTGCTCCATTTTTCATTTCTGTGTCCATTTCTTGCTGAATTTTTATTTGTTTTTTCCATTTTCTGTCTCCCCTTTTTTCTCCCATTTCTATTAATTTTCATTACTTCCTTCTTTCCACTGATCTTTGCTATCTTTCGACAATTTTTTCTTTGTTCTTTCAAATGATCTCTGACTCGTTTTGCATTCTCCTCCTTTCGAAGCTTCTTCGTCTAACTTTTTATCAGCCTTTCCTCTACTCTTGTTTCTATTTTTCACGTCTTTTTAATATCATTATCCGTCTTTCTTCTGTCGTCGAAGTCTATTCTCTTTTTTTTTTTTTCTTTTTTTTTAATGCTTCTTTATGTGTTTTTCCATCCATTTTGCTCTTGTCCCATTTTATTTCGAAACTATTTCCGTCTCTTTTTCTACCCTTTATTTTTTTTATTTTTTTACCTCACCCCTTGGTCCTGAATAACCAAACTCTCACAAACTCTCTCCACCTCCATTTTTCTTCCTGCCCTTTTTCTACTCTCTTCCATCTTCATTATTACCTTCAACCACTTTTACTCACGACCCAACAACCATCGCCGGAGACCCTGTATCCCATGACCATTTTCTTCCTGATTTCTCGTCGCAGCGTCACCCCTTCATGATCTTTACCAGGCTGTAAAAATTTCGAACACAAAGAAACGTACATATCGAAAATTTGTAGCAGTTTCTCAACACCTCTGTCCTAAGGGCTGCTTAACTTTATAGATTTCCTTTTTCACCCTTGTCAAATTACACATTTATCTTCTGAGACATGTTATGTAAAGGGCCTCCTCAATGTAATATTTGAAAAATTTAGGCACTCATAAAAATCCTGTTAAATGTTCATAATGTCATGAAATTCGAATTTCTGGGGTCGCTACATCAGCTTTTTTTATAAAAAAGAATTCAACTGACTGTAAAGAGGCTGACGACTTTAAATGCATTTTTCTTGAAACATCGCTTACCAAAACTGTGAACAGTTCTAAGAACAAGTTATAAGCGATTCTTATTGAATATTGAAATATCTATGAAAGCGTTTTTTTTTTCTCAAAAATTCATATTTTTTTTCACCAAAGACTGTTGAAGAAAGTCACAATTTGATATTTCATTTTAAAATAGCCGCCATTTTGTCTGGTTTTATCGGGGAAAAAAAATCCTCCCTAAATTTTTCCTTATTGATTAATAATCTTTTTGAAATTTTTATTCCAGACAATTTTTAGAGAAGTAGAAGCGTCAACCGTCAGGCGCTTTTTTTCGATAATTTCCAAGTGGGCAAAAATGTTATGAACAAAAAAAAGTCGAACGATAAAAACATTCTACATAATTCATCCAAACAAACGAAAAGAAATCGAGCTGGTTATCAGATTTTATTCATTAGGAAAATAAATCATGAAACTTGTCAGTTTTTATACTTTTTTCACTTCTCACTTTTCCGTCTTATGATAAAACGATGACTCAATTTTGTAAATTTGATTTTACATTTTACACGTATTTGTTTCTTAAATTTTGTTTTCATAAAATGTTGACAATATTTTAAAAAATTTTCAATTGCCGGATGAGCAATGATTTTCGATATATCATCAAATATTCTGCAACTGTTATTCAGTCCATGATATCATGAAAAGCACCCAATCGATCAATCGCATTCGCACGATCTTTTACTTGCTCTCCGTTCACTCGAGAGAGGTTTCTGAGCTGACGCGAATGAAGAGTGAACCAGTCCGCGAGAGTGCGCGGGCGTCAGTTGCCGCGTGCGTTCTTACCGACTTTGATGGATTCGTCTCTGGTGCGCGACCAGTTTACATCCGTCTAAGTATGTTTGTACTCGTAGTTCAACGTCCAAGAGTCGAAGTACGTGTCAGCTATTCTGTCACAAGTGTAAGAAAGCTTTGGCGCGAATGGAGTAGAGCACAAAGCTTTGATTGAAAAGCCCGAAAAGCCCTCGATTCTCTCGTACGGTGGTCGTCGGTTTTTTTTTTGTTCCTGTCTTTCAACAGAATGAATGTCACTCTTGTGTACATTTTGGATAATAAATCGACTTTCGAATGACCTATGGTTGTGATGGACTTTAAAAGCTTTCAGGACAACAATAAAATCGACATTTTATTGTTATTCAATGTTGGTCATTGTTGCGGTGATTTATTAATTTTAGTCGATAGTTCGTAATTAACAACCAACACAAAAATAATTAGTTTTCATTTACATATGAATTAGATTTTTTTGAAAGCAGAACTTGTCACTGACAAAATTCAATGGTGTGTGAATTTCACACAGGAAAATTGGTCTCTTTTTTAGCTGCAAACTGTGTTGGAAAAATTCGAAAACAATAGTACGCGTAGCTGCAACGAGGTGAGCATATTTGGTGGAAACAAAAAAGTTTTAAATATTTCCAAGTGACAAGAGAAAAATATGGCCACCAAATTGACATGTTTTGTTCTGTACACTGCAGCTTGTACATACTCGCTTGTAACTCGTCCACAACTCGATGAGCACGATTTCCACACCCATCCACGGTTTGTCCTCGCCAGTCTGTCGTCGGGTTACTTCGAAATCGTAGCCATCCGGGATGGGCACTCCAGTTCTCGTCACACCCTCCCCCCCTTCTCTCACCCTCCTTCTCTCCGCCTAACTCTCTTACCCGATGGTTTAACCCGACATTCGGGTAAAGTGCCAACTGTTTCGGTTGTAATGTCGAGCTTTCGTGTGTACATTGACTCAGCAACTGATGTGGTGCTTAAATCTCGTTAAAAATGGGGCAAAATGGGTCTCGAGGGAAACTAATTAATTTATACAACAAACCACTTTCGTTAAATTTGATAGAGCTATAATTAATCGACCTTAAAATTCGGAAAAAGTAAAAAATGATAAGGTTTTCGTATCAGGGAAAAGTGCTTCATACTGATCTTCTTAACTTTTTGAAAAAAAATCAAATATTTTCGGTTAAGGTTGTGTATAGTTGCACTGATGTGTTTTTGTGAAAAAAAAAAAATATGTATATATTTTGAAGATAACTTCAGCGTACTTGTGTGCAAGTAAGTTCAGAATTTCGAATGGATTCATTATCCCGTTTTCGAGATATCGACAATCAAAGATTGCACTGTTTAACACGGGCCCTTTTAAAGGGAGCAATGAAAAATTTTACATTTTACGAACTGAGTGGGAAACTTTTGTGTAAATTTAATTTTTCGTTCTTCATCGTTTTTGTCATCAATTCTAGAGGAGAAAATGCATTACGTCAGAGCGTAGGATCTCGAATTTTCCGAATAATTATAAAAAACGAACAATCTATCATTTTTTAAAATAAACGTGTTATTTGATGGAACGAAGTGGAATTGAGGGAGAAGAAGAGATTTGGTTTCAGGGAGTGAATTTTGTCGTTGCATGTGACTAGAATGCTTCGGGTCTCGAGAGTATGTAGAACTAATTAGCTCCTGGGTACACAATTTACCACACTCTCAAAATTCAATTCTCAAAATAATTCATTGCATGACAAACTTACACAATAATACCGTGATATTTCGAACAGAACCAAACAGAATCAACTCACGAATTACGAATTCAAATTGCAGTAGCTTTTCATGACCAATTTTGAAATATTCTCTATGAATTTTCTACTATTATTTCCAGTTTTTTTTTTAATCTAAATATTCATAAATTGACAAATAGAATTAATTGAAATCGAATTTAGAAAAAAAATTTCGACGCCATTTTTCTCGGTATCATTTAGTGAGCATTTCAAGACTCCCGCCACCCCCAAGTCACTCTGCTTCTCTCTCTCTCTCTTTTGTACTGATTATAGCAGACAGAATGCAGAGAAATGCCTGGAAATTTTGAAACGTTCCGAACAGACCATCAGCTATCTGTGAAATGTCTGACCAAGCGTGTGATTCGCATGCTCCACCATCGATACCCATAAATCCCATGATCGCTAGTGGAATGTCGAAATCTCGCTCTCCCACCATACGTACTGTACACCCAATGTATACAAAATGTAGAATTTTCACATATACAAGGTGCCTCAAACTGCATTTGCAATAAAAAGTCAACAAGTTATTTATTTTTTCATTAAAATACATTTTGTTTTTTTTTCTCGTTTTCAGAAAAATTGGATTTTTGCTACCATGCAAATTTTACTTTCGCCACCATGAAACTTGCATTTCTGCCATCATGCGAATTGCAGAAATTGCAATAAACCACCATGTACGTCTGATAGAACATATAATTTCAAATACTTGTTGCTTTTTTTGACAACCGACTTATTTTTCCCAGCTCACACCAGGTGGCACCGTTTTTCCATCAGTCTTGAGTCTTTTTCTTGATCTAAAAGTACATCCTGCATCCGCACATGTCATGAGTCTGGATATGGGAAGGAAAAGAATCTACTTGCGTCTTTTTCAGAGGATCCATCACCGCGAAAAATTCATCCTGGCAATAAATTTGGTTCGCAGAGTCTAGAGTTTCAACTGTGACAGAAGAGAAAAAAGAAAAATCTATGGAACAAAACTAGAGATGAAAAGATAAAATGAAACAAAGGGCGATGGAATTTATCCATTTTTATTTTTAGTTGTCCATTTTTCTTCTTATTCAATATAATATTGACGATCAGTAGACATTTTCATTTTTTACTATGTCTTCGTAATTGCAAATCACAATTGTTGAGGGAATAACTAAAAGAATGAAATTCAAGAAATTTATGATAAAATGTAAATCAAGACGAAGTTGAATATTAATTACAAGAAAAATTATATTCAGTAAAACAAAAAAATAAGAGACGTCTTCAACAAAAAAGAGATGGAAAAGGAAGAAGGAGAGACAAAAATAAAAAGGAATAAAATGGAGTAAAAAAAGCACGAAGAGAAGAAGAAGCAAAAGAGATAAAAATAAGAGTATATACATGAAACCAGAATGACCGAGGATACAGCCGTTTCGTCGATGCAGTGGTTTCTCAACGAAGACGAATGGTGGTGATTTTACAAGGTATGAGGGCAAGGAATTTACTCGAGAATTTCAAGGCGAATGGAATGATCTTCGTATGCCAGAGCTGTCAAGAATAAAAAGGGCGTAACATACGTTATCGTGAACATAATACCACGTAACTTGGGTCCATTTGTTTATAAACTGTTTATATATAAATAGATAATGTGTATCCTGTACATATAAGGATGTAAAATATCGTAGATGTGTACGAGTCGAGACGTCGTAGCAGGTACGTGCCCCGAATTTCCCCTTTGACCTCGTCTCCCGCTTCCTCCTGTATTCTCGATTCCCGAAACATCGCGAAAATACAACACGAAGCGAGGACAATCTCTGTATTTCCACGTACGTAACCTTATGAACTTCTGGGTCACCATTTTTTGACTGTTTTTATGCTTAATGTTTCAATGAAAAATGTGCATATAAAAAATATTAAATTTTAACACATACGATGAATCTTGAATGAGGAGCAAAGAACTAGAAATTATACAAAGTTAGAATTCAAAAGGTAATAATTGGACAATACTTATGACGATAAAGTATACGAAATAGAAAATAAACGGAAATACAGAAAAAACTTACACTGACGAGAGTCGAGAAATGTTGGAACAATGAAACGATGATTACTGTACCAGGGAGTGAAGGGTCTTGTTGGAATTGATTTTATTGTTAAACAGTTGGATTGTCGTTTGTTGTGTTTAGTACACATCCCGTGTTTCAAGGTGTACGATCTACTTGAATGCAAAGCAATGTACACAAAACAACACCCAAACATGTACACGTATGTACACGTAGCTTATGGTGTGCATGGAATTGACCAGAGAAAGAGAGAGAGAGAGAGAGAGAGAAAGTTATTCAGTAAGCGTACTACTGACGTGGCCACAGGTCGAGAAGTGTGACAAGAGCCAAAACAGGCTTTTGAGTGGTTATTATACACGTGGCTTAACACTTATGGGTCAGACATATATTCCAACCCCAATAACTTGTATAACCACTGCCCACTCCTCCTCACGAAAGCTCCCTGTTGTTGATATAATGTCAAAATAACAGGACACGTCCTGTATGGGATCAATGAAAATTGTCATGAAAATCCGCTCCCCGAAAACCCACCCTCAATTATTATAAAGAAAATTTGTCTTTCATTTCATTTATTTTCAAATTTTTATTGATAATCTTCTGAAATTAGATTATCAGCTGACTAAAATGGTATTAAAAATATGTTGATTGGTATTTTCAAACAAAAATCCACTGAACTTGATAGCTCGCTACAGTCACGTTCAAAACTTAACTCTCCAGTTGATTTTTTAAAACTTGCACATAACATGCGGAATAATTCAATAATGTCACTTATTTGTTTTTATTGGAATATAAATGCATAATCTTTTGAAATAAATGTCTCAAATGATGTTTCGTATATTTTATGTCGATGTACCTTCAAACGACAGCAAGTCTTGATTTTTTTACACAAACTTCGTCTTATCCTCCGCTGTGATAGAAAAGACAAACCAAAAATCTGTAGACAAGTTTCGAAGTTTTTTTTTTTTTTAATGAGGGTTTTTCTACTTCTCTCCATGAGGACGCGTGCAAACTGTAGTTTTATAATAGTATGTAAAATCGGTTCTAAAAATAAAAAAAAATTGTGTAAATTCTGCAATCGATACACTACCGAGTTGAATCAATTATAACTTTTTGTTGATATCCTCCTTGTTCAAACTTGATTTGTTAAATTTTTTAATAACTTTGAAATGATCTGTTAATTTTAAATATTTTTTTCAGCCCATCGAATCAGTCAGCATAAAAATATCCATGTATCAATATTTATGAATATATTCATGACAATATAGAAAAATCTTTCTTTGCTCATGTGTAATGCTCATGTACTTATGATCTATATATCATCCACTCTATGCCAGATACGACGGCGTACCAACAAGAGCGCATGCATTCCCCTTGCGCACGTCAATTTCACGTATTCAAAACGTGTAGAGAATATTTCTGTGCAAGAGATTCAACGGTTTATTTGGAAAATAGCTCGAAGTCATTCTTCTGTAAAAAAAAATGTGGCGTAGAGTGATGGTTTGAATTTAGATTTATTTATTGATGTTTAATAAATGGAACATAAATTTGGGGATGTTATAGATTGAGAATTTTTGCTATTGGCAGAAAAGTTGACTGGAATAATGTTGGCTTTTTTAATGTTTTTGTTGTTATATTTCCAAGTTGGTAGCTAAAAAATTTATGGAGGAATAAGGGATGATAAAGGCAGGGATTGGCGGGAGAAGAGGTCACGTCGGTTAGTGGACAACCGAGAAAAGAATATCGGTGCTCACTTCGACTACTTTTTCTTTTCTTTTTTTTTCTTATAGCGAGATGAGACAAGAGTTTTCTCATTTTTTGGACATTTCTTGTTTCGAAAGGTGCGAAAGTGGAAAACACGTATACGCTGGAGCTCAATCTCGAAACTCAGAACAACGAAAGCTCGTCCCACCCCTGGATATCTTCAGTGTGGAGAAAGTGGTAACATCCCGACTGGAACCATAAGAAAGTTTTGGCTGGAGCCATGTGTTGGACAAACACGAGCAACATTCCTTATTCCTTTGTTCTTTTTTTTCTCATCTTTCTTTTATATTTTTCCACATGTCTCGTCGTTGTAGTTGCTATATACTACTTCTCCCACGAGCCTGCAACGATCCAATTACTCCAATGCTTGTTTTTGTTCTGGACAGAAGGCGTCATTTTTATCGTATTATAGAAAGAAAAAAATGTCTCGGGCAACGTGAAAAGTCTCTCATCAAACTTGTGTCAAAGTTTTTTTTTCAATCTTTCCCCAGATATGTCGTGCGATAGAAAAATTAATAACAGGAACAAATAGCAGGTTTCGTTTAATCTGATTCTTTTGTGGGACTTAAATTCTTCGCACAATCTTGTAACGATAAAATAATGTCATGAGAGGAAACCTGTGTAAGCACATGTAACTCGTGTCTGACTTTCATTGACCATTACTACTTTAGTTACGTCTGAGCCAATTAATCCTTCCTGATTGAGGTAATGTTAACTTTTTTCATTTTTTTCTATTTTGAAATAAAATTGAAAACAAAAAAAAATAATATTTTGTAGTACTGTGAAATGAATATGCATCATTACCTGGCTTCAGAGATGTCTGACCAGATCATCAACTTATTAATTACTGAGAGACTATTTTTTTTTTCTTTCAACAATTGCAATTAATGCAAATGACATTGAGCTAGATTGGGATCATCAATTGGTACTCTAAAGGAAGAAAAAAAACCAAATTTTGTATTTAATTAGTATTGTGCGTTGATCTTTGATGACTATTTCACATTTGAACTACTTGTTCCGTCGATATTTCAAAAAGATATTATTCTTCTTACAAAGTAGATGATATTTCAGAAGAATGAAAAACCTTTATAGTCAGTTGCAAATTTGAATAAAACTTCCATTCACGACCGTCAATTTTTAAAGTCGACTGACCATTTGATAGCTCAACTACACTACTACATGCCTGACGAAAATCCGCATGTATAAAAACTGTTACAAATTATGTTATCTATGAGAATAATCCTTGCAGGTATTTCTATTTAGGTTTCTTCCTCGCTGTGGAAAACAAGTTACCATTACTTTCAAGCAATCTGACTATCGTCGAGTTTTACTGCTTAATTGCACGATTTTTTATCTTTTAATGCGAAGTTACTTCTTTTTAACAAAAATGAAATTTATATGGTAGGCTTTTGAATTTCGAGATTTATCTGATCTTAATTTTCCGTACAAAACCATTTTGGTCAATTCATGTCTGTCAACGTCACTATAAACAAAGAAAAAGAGTTTTTAGTCCTCAACTTCATGATAAACCTTGCTACTTCTGCCTACCGTTGACTTTTACTACTCAATCTCGCATAATATCATTGTTTCTGAATGAGCAGGTGATTTTTCAACGGGAATAAAACTTTAATGGCAGGCTTCAAAATTCCGCAACATTTCTGCCATCCATTTTCCACATTCAAAATGTTCTGACCATATCAAAGCTTTAATCTCTGTCATCGTTCGAGGATTCCGTAATGTATGTGCAACGTAAAAAGCAATTCAATGGCTGTTAAACGAGAAACATTGAAACCACGAGTTCGGCATTCAACGAGGCCCGCACTCTGATGGTGATTATGTAAATGGGGTTTTCTAGCATTTATCTCGAAGCAGACGTAACTATCACGAAGAATCGAACTGGGTGATGTCGAAAGCAATAGTTTGTTTACACCTCCTGGTTTAGAAGTCCTCCATTTACTTTTTTGCTGATTTCGATTCTTTCCCACTTCAATTATCGGTTACAAGTGGCTTTCGTAAACCCTATCAGAAGTTCTGCGCATCCCCGTGGGCTCACTCACTCTTCTTTCCTTTTATAAATGATGTTCCGTGGGTGTCAACAGATGGGACGTTCATTCTCGTACGACTTTCAACAAGAATAAACGTCAATGCAAACTCTTCCTCTGTTACTCTCTCTTTCTCTCTCTTTCCATCTCTCGTCCAATAAATGACAAAGATCCCTTTGCTCCATTCTGGAACCTCTTCGTATCATGTGTCGAGCACTGCGACCTTCTCGATGAAAGGGGAGAATCGAAATTCAAACCGTTTTCTCACTGTACGTACAGAACTTTAGTTCCATGTATACTTTGTATAGAGAGCTAAAGAAAGTAGAGGAAAAGTAAAAGGTAGAGAGTGATTCTGTTTGCACTAGAGGTCTTGGGAAACCACGAGAACGAATGTATTTGCCTTTCTCTTCGTTCTGTTATCCCCACTACCTTCCGCCTGACTCTTTCTCTTCACTAACCCCTTTAACATGCTTTTTATTTTTGTAACTATTGATGTCCAATTTCAATGTCCTATAAATTCGCTGTGCTTAAAGTTTGCAATTATTTGAATACACTGACTTTTTATCATTTTCAACATGTTGCTAATACTTCGTCAATATCAGAAAATCAACGATAGAAGTTTCTCCCGATCCCAAAAAACAAAATTTCCTGGATATATAAGCTCAAATTATTAATATAAATATTGTAAAAGTAATTGTTTGGAAATCAATTTTTTGTTATATTTTCGCTTTTTTTCTTTTCATTCTGTACGTAAAGAATTGCACATTTTTGAAGTATCGGAATTGTCTCAGTTTTATGTGCCCAAGATTTTAAAGAATAGAGAAAAATATAAATAAAGAAAAATGTGAAGATTATCTGGAAGACGTTCGACTCGCTGAGCTTGGAAAATTCTTCAGCGTTGAGGGTATAAAGCCTCAAGGTGTTTCCATCTGTCCCTGGCGATATTTCGAAATCTCTTGGATTTATGGACACAAGTTATCGAGCCGATTGAATCATCTCGACAGTTGTATGTCCTCGCAAAAATAAATTCTAAATCCACCATATTCTTGAATTCATCGTCGCTTACAACATATCTAACAGAAATTATACGATAGCACCGTAAAAATTCACAAAATAAATTATACTCTCACAAAAAATGCCAATTTAAAAACAGCGAAGCAATGAGTCAAATCTTCACCAAAAAATCCATTCGATAATTAAATATTATGAAAGAATCAATAGTCGTATCCATCGAAACCTACGAATATCCAGAGTAAAAATTTTTTCCAATAATTGATAATATAGTTGCCCCACAGGACTGGTATAATAAATTTATAAGACAAGAATTAAAAATCAGTTTGAAAATAAATGTAGACGCGAAAAGCCATGGGACGAAAAAACACAAACCACGAAAATTCTAACGTATTTGACAAGTTTTTACGCTCAATTCGCATGATGTATTATACTCATAATGTCGATTCACTTTATATTTACACAGTCGGTTAACACGCTGAAAGTTTAGGAAATTTTTCATTTTTTTCAAATGACACGTGATAACGATATTATTGTAATGAGGTATTTTTTTTGTCTTCAATAGTTGGGGCTGACATAATAGTTGTAATCGTTGTCCTACAACATATGAAGATTCGACGAAGAGCGGAATCTGCAGGACAAATGAATAAATAAATAAAAAACAATTGTTTTCATTCAGTTCAGTGAACCGAAAAGTATTGGATTCATATTGCTACTCGTTAAATGATGCGTGCCAAAATTTTATTGATAATTAGAGTCACGAAAAACGAGATCGTGAATTTGATGTCTTCCGATGGGTTTATAGACTTTGAATTTCATAAATTATTTGCGATTAAATGACGTAAGTTCTGTTCATACATAGACATCAACGAGCTCTTCACGAGCCTGTAATTGCGATGAATTGCAAGATAATAAAAAATAATTATTTACCTTTTAGGCAAAGATGTCAATATGGAAACCATCAATCAACAGGACGAAAAACAAACGAAAATAAATTGAATGATAAATGGGCTACATATAATAAGAAATCAAGAAAAATCGTACCCTCGCAAAAGGGACATGTGTTCAAAAGAACCGAAGCCTCTGCTCTTGATTTGCAATTTGTCTATGAACAAGCAATAAATATAAATTCCAGATTATGATAATGAGATGCAAATTCGATACTAATAACAATCAGATTTTATCGCGAAAACACCTCTATTCGAGTGTGTATAAAAGCAGTTTCGGTCGGGGTATATATAAAGTCTTCCTGTTTTCACACTGAATCATATCGTGAACTTTCGACTAGTCCGCATCGTCGGTTTTAGTCTTCGATAAAAGAAATAATCCATAACAGAAAGTAAGTGATATTCTTTTTAATTATTAAATTGGAAATTCGGGTTTGTAACTGAACTAAATTCAATAAATAAGTCAATCGTTAGAAGATCGAATGCAAGATTATTATTTTGCCTTCGTTTGTTACTTCTTTTTAATCAGATCTATTGTGAAAATATTTTGAGGGTCCAAGGCAAAGTAATGGGTGCTCTGTCGATGTATTGCTTCGGCCATCTTCAAAGTTAAGCAGGCTCAAACGATGTTAATCCTTGGTTGGGTGACTGTTTAGGCATGCATTGCTCGCGTATATCAATAGATGAGTGGAAAAATTTTTTCCTGAGTTTCTGAATAATGTTAAACATCCCATGAAACTCAGTAAGAACATCCATAGTTCCATCTTTTCCATAGTTTTTTTTTTGCCCTTATGTGATGGCCGTGATAGACGGCTAGTACATTAGAAAAAAGTGACTGTAGGCAACACTGTAGGGGGTTTAACGGAATCAAGAATAGAAACAATGAAATGGGGAAAACCATCTGAGATCAAAATAATAAAACAGGCTCGTGAAAATCGGCCAAGGTATTTGATAACCTTTTGTTGTGTTTTACTTCTCAGGTTGAACTATAATGACGAACGTAAAGTGAACGTTTAAGTGAAACACGTGAATGAACAATAGGTTATTAAACAAATGTATTTTTTGTACACAGGAATGAAATTCAACGGATTTTCTATAGTAATTATATCATTCGTCGTAATCGCTGTCGGTGCTACACAACAAATGTTGGTGATTCCGGCTTCTGCATGCGTACCGGAAAATCTCATGCGAGCAGAACTGCTCATTCAAGGAGCTTGTGCATTCATTTCAGAGAAGGAACTTTTTCCGACAAATGGAACATATCTACTACTCTATGAAGAAAGTGAGTGTCCATCCGAAGAAGTGTTTTTTTAGATTAATTGACAAAATCAAACCGTTTATCTTAGAAAGAATTTCAAATAAAAAAATACACAATAATAAAATGACAACAACTAATAAAATGTCTAGAAAAATAGGTACAGATTGTCGTCATTCAACAAAAATTTGTAATTCCAGATATTAATTCAGTTCCTTCGAGGTCCATGTACACTCATCTGCGCTTTGGAAGAACAGAATCCAGAAGAAATCATCGTATCACACATTCGTATCGAACAGTATAAAACCCTGTTATATGATTAAATAATAATAATTATTCATTATTATTTATCATATAAGGAGAACCAAACGTTTACGACCATTCCAACTGGGAGACTTGACATTTCTATATTATGTACAAGAAACTCTTTGTGCACTTATTCCTAAAATTTGAACAATTTAAACATGCAAGATATAATAGATGCATCATTTCAAGGTTAGTTTTACTAGCACATTTCCCGAAGTATTAAAATCGCAGGGACTCAATGGAATGTTTAGGTTTGCCACTTTTGTATGAAACATTCTGATTAGTCTCTACTGTCAATACATTTTTTTTTCGAAATCTTTGGAACTGATCTATTAGTTGTGATGGTTATAAGTAGATATAAGAGTTTTAGATGCACACCCTTCTCGGGTTTTTACATGTTTCTATTGTCCCTTTTTTTGCTTCGCCTCTTTGGTTTTTCTTTTCCATAATTTTATCCACTACCCGGACCTACATTTTTACGTGGGTTCCGAACCATGGAGAGAACAGTTTCAGATACTTAAAAAAATACATTGGTGTCAGCGGGAATCTAACCCGGGCCCACCAGGTGTGAGCCGGGCACGTTACCATTATGCCACTGCCTCTGTTGTGATGGTTATATTAAAACGAATTAAAGATTGAACGAAGTTCTGATATTATGAAATGAAGCATCTGTTATGACATATGAATACGTTATTAAAAAATCTGATTATATAGTTCAGTGAGCTAAAAAGTGAGAAATTAATTGGGTCCGTAAAATGACGTGGGCTTGAGTATTATTCGTACACTAGAGAGTCGAACAATTATATTCGAAGATTGATATATTTTGAAAACTGATTTTTATATATTGATTTTTCATTCGTTAATAAATTACGTGAATTCTGTTCTTTTGAAGAAAGTTTAAATTTACACAATTGGCTTATGAGCTCATACGCGTTGAGAAAACTTTTTTAATGTCGTTATATTTTTCGTTTTTTCTATCGTTCAGCAATACGAGTTAACGATTTTATTTTTACACTCTTAGATGATAAGTACGTAATTTACTCTCTTTAAAAAATGAGAAAAAAAAACAACTAGCCCGTGTCCTCAAATTTGGATAAAGCCAAAGAACATATACACCTGCTAACATTAAATTCACACTGTCGATAGAGATGGAACAGGTTTAACCAAATCAATGAAAAAACGACGATTAGAAGTTTTTTGAATTTTTTCAAATTCTACTCTCCTAAATGAATTGTATTTTTTTTAATTTATTCGTTCAAGCCAAACCTCTTATTCCCTAGTTTTCCAACCATTATTGTACGTCTCAAGGGGTATCACTCACTATTTTTTCTTTATTTATTGAACTGCACTAAAAAAAATTGAGCCGCTGCCGCTTCTCTTGATTAGCAATTTGGCCTTAAACAAACATCATTCCCAGACTATGATAACGAAATGCTGATTTCGTGCCAATACCGATTAGATTTTATCGTGACAAAACCACCATCCAAGCAAGTGATAGCACTTTCAGACGGTGTTATATATAAAGTCTCCCTTTCTTCAGGCTGGATCATATAATGAACTTTCGAATGGTCTGCATTGTCAATTCTTTACTCCGATAAAAAAAATAATCCATAAAAGAAAGTGAGCCCCACTCTTTTTAATTATCGAATTCGAAATTGGGGTTTGTTTTTAACCTAAATTTAATTAATTAATTAATCATGAGAAGATCGAATGTTATGTAATATAATCTTACACTTGGAAGTAAGTTTAAATAAATGAATAGAGATTTGAAAACATTTTAGTTGTGGACTTTCTGTCAATGAAGATATTAGATTTTTTCGCGACTAAAACTGCATCCAAGCGAGTGAAACGACTATCAGTCTGTGCATATATTCAAATATATCTTGAACTTCCAACAGGTCTGCACCGACAAATCTTTACTCCGGAAGAAGGAATAATCCAGTTAGTTATATTCTTGTCAAATTTCAAAATAAAAATTCGCGCTCGTACCTAAACTGAATTCAAAAGCATCTTACCACTTTAAAATTTTCAAAAAATCGATTTTTTTTACTTATATTTTCCGAAAGTATGCTCCCGAAAAAGACTTGGGAGAGGTCGTAGAAATTTAACTGGGTTTTGTTAGTTTACTTCTTGAATTGAGCCAAAAAAAATAATAAGCCTGAATGAATAATACGTAATTGAATAAATGTAGTTCTTTACACAACAATGAAATTCAATTTATGTTTCGCTGCAGTCGTATTATATGTGCATTGTAATGGCTGTTGATGCTGATCTACGGGTATTAGAGTTCCCAGCTTCCACATGCTTACCGAACAAACTGAAAACAGCGAAAGTTCATATTCGGGCGGCTTGCGCATGGATCTCAGAAACGAAGTTTTCCCCGACGGCCGGAAAAAATCGTGTACACTATGAGCATGGCGAGAGTATATTCAAAGAATTTTTCGTACGGACTCATCAACAATTCGCAAAAGAGCCGAAACAAAGAAATGACAGCAACTACTATTACGTAGAAATAATTCACTGAATAAAAAATATACTTACGAAGAAGAAAATCACCATTCCAACTATTTGGTACTTTTTACACCCTTCGATATTTTTTTTATTCGAGTCCTTAAATTTTTTGAATCTTTTTAATTCAATACATCCAACCTCGTACCTACCTGATGATACGGACAACGTTGGCCATCCCTCAAAGACCAAACTTCAGACTGCATTGTTGAAACCATTTTCATATCTTTCATTTTCATATGGAAGTTAATTGGGTTTTTTGACAAATTTTTATTAATTTATTTCTATTTTATTATTTTGTTTCTAAGATTCGCAAAATTGATTGTTCCACTGAATACTGATTTTTTAACGCGTGTACTGAATTGAATGATCGAATTTATAAGATTTCATCTGAAAAAATTGATTCCACTTATTTCAGGTGTTTTTTCACCTTGCCCCACTGCCCTCCTTTACCCAGACCCGATGTCAATAACGATCCAGTTTCCAGAAAAACATCGGACTGGTTATGTATAAAAAGTCCTCACGGTGAAAATTGTGAACATTCGACCAGACTGCATCGTCAGTTCTTTATTTCGAAAGAAGAAGAATCCATAAAATAAAGTAAGTGATATTCTTTTCAATTATTAAAATGAAAATTCGCGTTTGTAACTGAAAACTTTGACAGCAGAAAAACTCTTGATTTCCCTTTAATTTTTTATTGTGAAAATATTTTGCGGGATCGGGCTAACACCAATGGCCATGCACTGACTTGCGTACACGAATAAATGAGTGAGAGGTAGTTTTTCGGAATTTCTGATAATGTTAAAACCAATCAGGCACAGGAACAGTGAAGTAGATGAAACAGTGAAGTCAAAATTATTCTGTGGACTCGTAAAAGCCAGCTTCCTCGAAAACAACGATAAAAATAAAACAATTACATAACTTTTCAGGTTGAACCAAAAGATTCATGACAAAATCATATAAATCATATAAATATAAATCTAACGATAAGTGGAAGTGAACGTATAAGTGGATCACTTGAAAAGACAGCAT
This sequence comes from Campoletis raptor, assembly GCA_948107755.1. Classification (NCBI taxonomy): domain Eukaryota; kingdom Metazoa; phylum Arthropoda; class Insecta; order Hymenoptera; family Ichneumonidae; genus Campoletis; species Campoletis raptor. Next base: position 32,303,021 of record OX403622.1, on the reverse strand, counting down.
TGAGTTACTAAATAAACATATTTTTTATACACAGAAATGAAATTCAACAAATTTTCTGTAGTAATTGTACTATCCATCTTATTTGCTGTCGATGCTGCACAACGAGATTTGGTGATACCGACTTCTGCATGCTTTCCGACAAATCTCATAAGAGCAGAATGGCTTATTCGGGAAGCTTGTGAATGGATTTCAGAAAATAAATTTTCCCCAACAGGAGGGGTATATCATCTACTCTACGAAGAAAGTGAGTATATATCCAAAAAAATGTTTCTCCCAATGAGCTCAAACCGTACATCGTAAAAAGAATGTTGCATAAAAATAATAAATGAAACAAAATGACTGACAGCAACTATTATAATATAGAAAAAAATCACTAAAAAAATAACATAAATCTGAATTATTTTTATTCAACAAACGATTTTCATTTCAGATGAAAACCCACTTCCTCGTAGGTTCATGCCTAGTCATCTGCGCTTTGGAAGATAAGGACGCTAAATTCATCGTCGTGTCACGCATTCGTATCGAACAGTATAAAATTCCTATAACATTATTGCATTGTATTATTATTAATTATTGTTTAGCAATTACGCTTCTCAATTTGAAAGCATTTATTTCCACATTGGATGCACTTCATATGAAATTATAAAAATAATGAATTAAAAAAAAAAAAAAAAAAAAACAGGCTGGACAAATGAACAAATTTCAAAGCAATCAGCTTAGAAAAATTTCTGAAGATTAAAGAATAAATGTACACATTTTAAGGTAGTACCCAACCTTTCTTTTTGTATACTAAAGTTTTTTTTGGCAACACCTGACAAATTAAAGCCAATGATAAACGCCTGCATAAAAGTTTTTCACCAATCGGAATGCAAAGGCACAAATTTGTACCGTTAATTGGTTTGTAGTTATTATGATTTTTAGAGCCTTTGGCATTATTTTTAAGGACATTGTCTATAATAATAATTAACTTTGTTTCCGGGTTTTGACATGATTCATTCGTTATGGAATTTGTTTTCTTGAATTATTTTATATTATAGATATAACACCAACATTGTTATTAATGATTCATAAAAATAATAAACAAATTGATTAAAAACAAAAATGACAAACGTTTCTTTATTTTTTATCGAAACGCAGATGTGGAAAAAAACTGAATGACCAATGAATTCACGGTTTCAATTTCACGTTTCATTCCTATCTTCTTTCTCTGACGAATCTACAGAAAATTGGTTTCTGATACCTTTAGCATCCAATTCAATTATCACATGTAATTGATCGCTGCAATTCGTGTATATTATGAGCAGTTCCCCCCGAAATTTTGTTCACACTCGTAAGATCTAACTTTTGCAGCGAGTTCGGCGTTGCAGAAGCTCTTTTACTCGAAACTAATGACAGTCGGTTCCTAGCTTGCTCCCAACCTCTCTGTCCCAGGTAGTGGCACAGTCCATGCCAGGCCTAAGCTCGATAGACGGTTCAGAAAAAGTAAAGCGTGCTATAAAGATAAATTTAATTTCACTAGCCCGTTTTTCGAAGCATTTTAATCGGAAGGAGCCAATCAAATGTTTAAGGTTGTCTCTGTCGTGAAAAAAAACTCAATTAATAGGTCAGTGAACAGCCGAAAAGTGTTAAATTAATTGAGTCCCTGAAATGATGGGTGCTGAAATTTGTTTAGCAAGTGGAACAACGTAAAATTAGATTCGAAGATAAATATCTTTCGAGTTTTGATAATTTATCGCAAATAAGTGACGTAAATTCTGTCTTTTTCAAGAGAGTTCAAATTTACACAACTGGTTTATCAGATGATATGTTGTGCAATAAGCTATTTTTAATGCTTTCATTTTTTTCCTTTAACGAGGTTCACGTACTATAATTATAATAGTATATACAAAATAATGGTAAAATCATCTGATACAATTTTTTCCAATATAATTTTTTGAAATTTTGCGTGAATCTTTTTGAGCATCGTATTATAATGTGTACAAAATTTGAGAAGGTTTCACCGTCTAGTAATCGAGATATTCAGTGTTTAAAATCGCAGATTCAACATCAGGTCTTGTGGGAAGTTGCGAGAAAGACGATTTTTAACAACAAATAACTTGATTTCTAGATAGTAAAACTTTCTCAAAATTCTCCCACAGTTGAGTATTATTGCTAAGAAGGTTCATACGAATTTTAAACAATTAAACTTGGAATTCGTCCAACGCATGCCTAACGCGTGAACCTCCTTAACGTTATTCGGGTAATACGGGTTAACGATTTCAGTTTCCAGTTATTACTTGATTATTGTGCAATTTATCCTCGTTAAAATATTACAAAGTTCAAAATTGATTCACCGAAGATGTTGTGAAAAATATTAGCGAATAAGCTACGTATCTGCGCTCATTAAATTCGTATTGTCGAAGGTGATGGAATAGGCTCATTAATATCAATAGGCCGACGTTTGGACGAACAATGAAACAGTGAAAAAGACATCGAAAAAAAGGCATTCCAGGCGTCCTTCTCTTATTCTTATGTTCTTATTTAATCTTATTTTTATTCAAATTGTACCTTTCATACCCCAGTTTTTTAAAAACCATCGTACGATTAACGGAGAGGACTGACGCGTCTTCACATTTTCGATTTGGCTTTCAAAAAACATAATTTCCGAAATATGATAATGAAGTGCAAATTTGTTATAAATTAATATTACATTTTATTGCGATAACATGTCTATCCGATCAAGTGAATAATGCACGATAGGTTGTGGCATATATAAAGCCGCCCTGTCTTCACGGATCACACCGTCAAATTTTGACTGATCGGCAGAGTCAATTCTCCACTGATAAAAAAGATAATCCATAAAATCAAGTAAGTGGTATTCTTTTCAATTATGAAATTGGAAAATCGAGTTTGTAACTGAACTACATTCAATAAAAAAGTTTACCGTTAGAAAATCGCATATATACAAAGATGATTATTTTGCTATTGGAATTATTGACTTCTTTTCAATTATCTTTTGTGAAAATATTTTGAGGTACGTAGCCAACAGCAATGAGTGTGCAGTCGATGTATTGCTTTGGCGATCTTTGAAGTTAAGTAACCTCGGACAAGGTTAATACTTAGTTAGGTCACCGTTCAATCATGCACCGGCTCGCGTATGGCCATAAACATGAGGGCGCTCCCTCTCATTTGCTGTTGTTGTTCTTGTTGTTGTTGTTGTATCTGCCATACAATTCATGAAACTTAGTAAAAATATAGCTGCCTTCATGGGACAGGTTTTCCACAATTTTTTTTCGCCCTTATACAAATGCGATACAGGGTTCTGTCTTTAAAAAGAGTGGGTGTGGGTAATACTGTGGGCGATTAAACAGGACCTGAAACAGAAACAGTGAAGTGGAGAAAATATATAAAATCAAAACGATTGGATGGATTTGTCGTCGAAAAAATCCGCAGAAATAATAAATAAAAATTAAAAAATTGTTGCCACGGGTCGAGAGAATATGACGATCTTTTATTTGTTCACTTTTAGGATTGAGCCGAGAAACATGATAAGAATTCATAGCCGCAAATTTCGAATAAATGTTACCTGAACGTATAAGTAAACAAATCAATAAACAATACCTTATTATTATATAAATGTACTTTTTTACGCAGCAATGAAATCCAACACAAATTCTGTCGTAATTGTGTTATTCTTCGTTTTTGCCGTTGTTACTGCACAAATCGAATTAAACATTCCGGTTTCTGACTGCTTATCAAAAAATCTGCCAAGAGCGACGAGGATGATAAAGGATGCTTGTGAATGGATTATGAAAACGAATTTGTCCCCAACAGAAGGAGAATATCATGTAATCTACGCTGACGGTAAGAATATGTCAAAACATTTGACAAATTAACGACGAGCTTCAGCCGTTTACCTTAGAAAGAATGTTGCATGAAAAAAAAACGAAATAGCAAAAAGCCAACAACAATTACTGTATAGGAAAAAATCATAAAAGAAAAATAATAATTACGGATTATCATTGTGCAACAAACATTTTCAATTCCAGATATAGAATGGGCTCGTGCAGGGAACGCGCCCACTCATCTACGCTTTGGAAGAGCTGGACGCTAAATCGATCGTCGTGTCACACATTTACATCGATCAGTATAATAATCCTTTTACACGATCGAATTATTGTTGTTATTATTATTATTAACTATTATTCAGCATTGAAAGAGGATAGAAGATTACGGCCGTTCCAACAGGGAAACTTAAAATTTTTATATTATGTGCAACAACTGTTCAAACGATGTTAAGAAATAAAGAAAATTGTGCGCATGTGATTTTCCGTATGTCTTTGAATTTCATATTACCATTGACTCACTACAAGCTCATTTTTCGAAGCATTTATATCGAAGTAAGGCGATTAAATATTCAGGTTTGTCTCTTTTGTACAGTAAATTCCGATTGGGAACACCTGCGAATACATTTTTCCGCTCTATATTTATGACGTTTATCTGTCAGTTGTGATGTTTATTACATCGTATAAACCAAATTTCAAACAAACTTCTGATATAACGAAATATCGTATCTGCAGAACTTTTATCTTTTTTAGAAAAAATCGATTAAATCATTAAATTGAATAATTACATTCAAGCATAAAATGTACCGAACAAAAATAATACGATGGCATTAATCTTTCGAGGTTATTGTGAGACCGAAAAACCACTAGAAATAGGGTTGAAAATGAAGATAATAGAATTCCAATCAGACAATCGTAGCAATCATTAAAAAAAAAAAACACCAATAGTCAGCAAATGTCAATTGCTCACGTTTTGAAATTCATTTAGAGATTCGTTCAACATTAATTAATTCGAAAAACTACAGGTTGTTGGACGTTGGTACGATGCTTTTTCGTTCGTTTTGTAGACTGCCGTATTCATCGAGTGACAGAGTTAATGAGTGTACATAGAGGGTGGGAAAAAAGGGAGAAAAAGTTTAAAAAAAAACTTTACATGCGGATGAACACGTGTTCGACGGAATTTACACGTTGAAAGAACACGAGTACGCAACAGTGAAGAAATGAGGGGAACGGAGGGAGAAATTAAAAGAACCCAAAAAATTTGATACATTTCACGAGTGTTCTCGTTAAATATGCCACCTCGTTTATTTCGTGTTAATACGACACGGGATTTTCAACACTTCATTCGAAACTCGAATTTTCTGTGCGATCGTTACGCAGATCATTTAGCATGTACGCACAAACACAAATGTACATACACAGCCTATTTTACAATCTACACGACACGTTTACTTCCTGTTCGTTTATATTCGAAATTAAACAAAGTTCCTGACAACATGTTTACTCTCGTGAACATACATTCATAGAATCCATCGATGAATGATTTTCCAGTTAAAAAGAAGTAAATAGCAATAAAAGCTTTCAATAAAAGAGGCATTGTTGAATTTTTCAAATTCTCTATTGTTTTTTTTTACAACATTTTTAGGCACTCAGGAACGTTGCCTAGGGACATAGCGTCTGACGGTCGACGTTCCTATTTCTCTAAAAATTGTCGGAAATAAATACGTCAAAAAGATTTATTTTTTATTCCATGGAGAATTAACAAAACGGTGGTCGTTTCATTATTTAATTTCAATTTGGGACGCTTTTTCAACAGTTTTTGGTTAAAAAAAAATAATATTTAGATATTCAAAGCAAGCTTTGCTTCTAGTTTCCACTTTATCAGCAGGTAATAGAAGACTGAAAACAAAAAAGAAATGTATCAGAAAAAAGATTATTCGAAGATAAACTCGTAAAAGGACAAATATAAATAGAAGAATAGAGAAGAACTTTTAAAAAAATGTATTTAGAAACGTTAAACAAAATAAAGTCAATAAAATGTATCACGGATGGAAATAAAGGAGTAAATGGAGAAGAAACTGAAGTTAGTGAACGTAAATGAGAGCAAAGACAAAGAAAAAAAGAAAAAGAGAGAGAAAGAGTAGATAAAGGATAAGGCTGCCCATTTCTAGTGCTGTGCAATAATGTTGCTGCTGTTGGATGAACTGATTAGAAAGGGTGCTTCGGATTTAAGCTGGCTGGGCCGAAAACACAATCTGTATGAAGGATCGAGAGCTTGGGGGCGTCCACGTTGAATACAACGTATAAAGCCACAGACTCAATCAGAATGCTACGGACCGTTACTCCATTGGTGGGGTGTGCCAATCCTCGTTTATATCCAAATTCCTGTGTGAGACAATTGTGCTCTTTCGAGCCTGTATATCACAACTCTCCCTTGCTCTGTCTTTCTCTTTCTTTCTCTTTCCCTCTCTGACCAACACCATTGATATACACAAAGTTTCATCATCCCTCAGGAATAATTATCGACTCTAAAATCCCTACAAAGCTGTGTCTGATCACACACGGAACTTTACTACTTGCACGCGTTATCGTACCTAAAACTTTGCTCATCCCGATTATTATTACTATTTAAATTATTTTCTGTTTCATAAGAAAGTATGATCGAAGTCAAAAATTATTAATGGCAAAGATACTTCGTTTAATTGCTTCTACCAACACCATAATAATATTTATGATTAATATATTATCAACAATTTTTCAAATGTAAAGTTCTGATCATTCTTTAATTTCTCAATGGGAACAATTCTCATCGGTAATTCCATTCTATTATTTTTTTCATATTTTCTTTTGAGCTTTTCATTGTATAATAGTTGTTACCTGATTACGAATGCAGAAATCTTATTGCACAGATGAAGCAAAAAATTAATTATTATTTATTATTTACTCTAAAAAATGTAGTTTTATGTTATGTTTAATATTCTATCTGATTAATCTTTTTCGTCAATAAACATTGGTTCGAATAGTTGATAATGAAAAGAAAAATAGCTCGTGGATCTCTTTTTATGAAGATATATTGCGAAGGTGGTGAGAAAAATGATAGGGAGCAGAAGGGGATTGTTATCGGAGCAGATCGTCAATAATTTCGTGTGTTATCCATATATCTCTATATACCTCTATATATATGTTATGTGACATATAAATATACATATATAATGATATATATACACGTAAATATATAGAAATATAAAATGCAGTTTATATACTGTCTCCATTTTCTACCCTTGTATAGAAAGGAGAAGATAGTGACGGGTTGTGTTATAACAAAGTGACACGTCTTCAGATATCGAACTGATGGCTCGTTGCCGAGTGACAGCAGCTAATAAAGTTTGTCCAGCGAAAGAGGTTGCATTCTCTCTCGCGCTCTCTCTCTCTCTCTCCCCCTCCCTTTTTTCATCTTCTCACTCGCTCACGAAGAGCTGTCGTTACTGTTTCAGGTCATGTCTCCTCGCGAAGCGATGCATCCATTGGTATGATTCGACTTCTCTTCATAGCCCTGTCTCGTTTATCCAACGTACTCTCTTTCCCGAGCTCCCTCCCCTAACGTCTCTTTTTATGTCTCTCGTCACCTCTCAAGCCAGGTTTTCACTTCTAACCCCTTTGGTCCGAAGCACTTGAAAAAACAAGATCGATTGGTCAACGAACTTTTTAATCGACTCAAAAGGCCTTTTCTGTTAAAATCGAGGTAAAATTTACGTATATGGATTCTATGTTCAATATTTACCATCTATTGTATGTTAGAGCCTTTAAAATTATAGCCATTTTTCTATATTTTTCAAGTGTCTATTCATCGCATCAATTTGTGCACTCAGATATGGAAAAAAATGAGGGATGAAAAAAAGAAATAGGTTGAAACTTGTTTACTGTACTAGGATAGAAATAACAGCAGGTGCACTCGGAAAACAAGAGTCACTTTCGATTACGGGGGTGAGACGAGTACGGAAGAGATACATTGGTATGTGACGTGAAATTCTCTCTATTTCTCTTTCTAACTGTGCAACCAAGCGCGATATGCAAATTTCACAATTTCATCCAAAAGCCCGAAAGATAAAACGTCCGGTGTGTATCGACGGACTCGACATGACGAGGAATGTATTTTCTCCTGCTCTCTCTATCTCTCACTCTGTCTTTCACACACACACTTTTTCACGTTTCCCATTTTTCTCTCGATTCTCATGCACATAGAAAAAGATGGAAAATAGGTTGTCAGTTTGAAACGTAAACGAGCAAGTGTCAGTATAAATTTCGATGACTCGCGCCCAGCAAACAGGTGATTTTTTTGAAAAATATATACGAGATGTTCCTAGAAAAAGAGAAGGAGTCCTCATCCCAATCGCTTCGAGTTTCGACTCAAATTCTTACATCTTTATTAGATCACTATGTATATACAAGTTTTCCAAGTTGTTTTCCATGAACGAAAATTTTATAATAAATACAAAATGCGATATATAACTAATTAAGTTAAAACTAGCTCTATTTTCGGAATATAACATTAAATTTATCCGAACACAATCAATTTCAAAAAATTCTACAAGTTTTCAGATTTTATTTTCGTAGTGTACCGAGACATTTGAAGATTTGAAGAAACAAGAAAAAACAACTCCCTCAAATAATGTATCGCTATATCTAAGCGAACTGTCCAGGAATGAAAAAGCACAAGAAACGTATATGAGTTGTGCGTGCGTTTGTGCTTGATTTTAAGAGTCGTAATTTCCGAGGTAAATTTAAAGCCAATTAATAACTAAGCTTCGGATCCTTAGGGGTGAGGCTGCGAGGGGTGAGTGTTTTCATAAGAGTTCGTGTGGTAAAACTAACCTTGGAGAATGTAGTACCCGGCGAATATCAGGACAATTATGAACAGGTGCAACCGAGCAAGAGAGACGACGACCATGCTCAAACTCTGCTTAAATAAAGGTGTATAGGGGTGAAAGGGGTAGGGGTGGTTTGTGAGATTTTCTAAAGGGGAGGCTGCTCGAGTCTCTACGTACCTTTTGCTTTTGAAACAGACTTGGTACAGTTACCCCGAGGGATGTTACATCCCTCGCTTTTCCTTTCACCTTCCCCTGCAAAGCTCTCACTACCCCCCAATTTTACTCTGTCGAAAATTTATGTTAAAGACCACCTGCGCCAAACGCGTAACCTCCGACAAAGGAGAATATACTTGAGGGTAAATTAAAGCTCTCAACAATCCTTAACGCTTTCTGTTGTTTTTTTTTTTTTTTCCGAAAAAGCTCGTATTAAAAGTCAAACATTTAGAACAACGTTTTAGTTAATTTTTCAAAATTTAGTGGATTTTAAACATTTTTATCAACATCTGCAATACGTTTGATGTTTTTTTTTAGCGTAGAATGTTACTGTGATTGTCCCGACGAAGTGTTTTTCTCTGGAGATTTTTTTTTTACTTTCGACGACATACTTAGAACACTATTATGGAACCACGGGTGAATTTCAATTTTATACGCCTCATCATGGGGGGGGGGGGGCAGCAGAAAAAAATTCCATTTTTAGGAATAACTCCGAAACTTGTATGGAAATTTTTTCCATTTTCACTCAATTAAATCTACAAGAACATATGACGAAGTCGTCTAAAAAAAACAAGAATTTTTAACATTTCATTTTGGAAGGATAAGGGTTTTTGAAAATTAACCGAAGAGTTAATTTTTGAACGTGAATGTGGCCAGACTACTACCTTAACTTCTGAAATGATGTTGAGTTGGTTGCTATGAACGTGCCAACGAATAGAAATGTTTATCAATGTATTTTTAGTGAAATCTTGAAAGTTCTAGGGTGTAATATTCCCTCGAATAATCTATATACGCATCGACCAATGAATGCTATTCATGGAAGAGTTATGTCTCCGGAAACCTCGTTTTCCAACTCCCAGGTCTAATTAAACACCTACTGAACTTGGATTATCCGTGAGGACAATAGTCGAAGGCACTGTGTGTTATTCTCCATCGTATGATGCAAACGAGCGGTGTATAACGAGAGGACTAACGATCATAATATTAGTAGAATGTTTTTCGAAATAAGAAAAAAAATATCAAGAGAAATGTGCCCACAATGGGATCGGTCTCAAAAATCATTCAATTGGTTGCAGTTTTTATGGAATTTTTTTTAAAGAATAAAAATCTCTAGAAATCAATGATATTCTAATTAAAATTGATTTAAAAAATATAATAGTAATAACAGAGAATACGAATACGGATTATTTGTTCTTATTCATTTTTAAATAGCACAATAAAACAAACCTGCATGTCTGAAAAAAATGCTCGACTTGATCCATTTTACAGTGAGTTAGTAAATTGCTTTGACAAATCAAAGAGTTGACTGGTTAAATCAATATAAAATGCACCATATACAAGGTGTCTTGAAATTGAATACGGATATTGAAAAATAGGATTAAGATTAAAAATGTGAGTCGAAAAGTATTGGAGATTTTTTTGATCAGATCGTTTGCTGAAGAGTTATTAATCAATAAAGTTCAGCGAATCAAAAGCTAGTGACATGTGGCGTTATTTAGTTGGCGGGTCCAGCGTGCACAGCGTTCCCCCTCTACGGTCTCACTCTCTTAGTCTCAACGACGTACCATATGGTTTTGACGCGATTCTGTCCAGTTCAACTTTAATGATCAATAGCGCATTAAAAAATCGTCAGTCCAAAAAACTTCAAAAGACTTTTCGACTCAGAGCATAACCTACAATAGAAATGAACGATATTAACTTTCACTTTAAAGACATCCTCGGACGTGATTGTGATTGTTCCAACTTCAACGATTAATATATAACCCATCAAAAAATCATCAGATCAAAAATCTTCAAGGGACTTTTCAACTCAGAACTTCACCTTCAATAGGAAATAAACAATATTAAATTTCATTTGTAGGACACCCCTGGTATCTCCTTTGTAGCGCAGCCATGCCTTCGGTAGACGCGATGAAAGCAGAGTACCAACCACCGAAATGGTACGCGTATAATGTGCTCGTGACCATTGTCCGGAAACGAGCAAACACAGTCTTTTCCTGACTCAGTAATCAACGAGAGGTTTTATTTGTCCTGGTCCACCAGTTTCGTAGAGACAACGAGCGACGCATTTTTTCCTCAAAACTCTCACAGTTCGTTCATAATAATGATCGTTCTGTTACAATAATTCATGTCTCGTATCACAGCGTCATTCGAAAGGAAGAAGTGAATATATTTTTCAGATTTAATTCAACAATTTGCAGAAAAGTGTTAAACCGTAAATAAAGAGGTAATTTTTATATTGAACGAAAATGCAATACGTGAATAATATAAATCAAAATTGTTTTATATAATCTAACAAATAAAACATTAATTACATAATATTCTATTGAAATCTTAAATTACTTACATCTTTCTGTCATATCCAAATGTCAAAACTGCTTTTGATATAAAAATCGAGTTCTTAACGAAACTGCTAACGATCCTAATTGTATAATTATTATACCAACATACTTGATTAATAAACGCTAATTAATTTGAAACCTGAGCTGCAAGTGTAAAGTTTTTCTTTTGACAGTGACAGACCAACTTGGCAATTAACAATGACTGCAAATAGTATTTCTGAAATCATTAATCCATAACAGAGCGATTGATGAACGATGGGCCACGTCAAAGGCTACAATGCATTTCATTCGAGTGGCGATGATAAATTGACGAAAGTTTGGTCGAGGCCTAAGATAATACACAATGCAACGGTACACAAGAAGCTCAGCTGTCTGTAACGTAAATATATTCTGACTGCAATAAACATATACATGTATTTTACATCGATATATACATTTATATTTATTTTTACACAAATACGCGTGTGTATTTATGTAAAATGATATATATGTATATAATGACGAACATTGACACAAGTCGCCACCGATAACCCAAGTGACATTGACCGATCGGTAAAGCAACGATTAATATGTCACCGTGCCCAACCTCGTTTCCGATGAATGAAACCTATGGCTACAGAAATACATTAACTTCTACTTAATACACGTCGTACCGAATGAAATTTCCGTTCCTTCCAGTCGAGCAAGAATAACTTAATCGTAAAATATACCGTTGCAATTTCCCGTCCATATCGAACTTTCTGTTTACGCCAGTTGGACTTTATTACGCGCTAAAACGTACAGGACGATCCAAAAATATTTCAACTAAATTCTGTATTTTTGAATAATGTTTTAATTGTCATTTTTTTAACAATTTTTAATGAACATATATTTTTCATGATTTACTCATTCATTCGGAATGATATTAATTTGTTCCTTCCGTTAGTCTTTTTTTTACATTCTGTCAAATAAGTTTTTCTACTAGTTTTCCTAATCAATTATTGACTCAAGTATTTGGACCTTTAATCTAATGAGTATTTTATGAAAATATAAATTGAATTCTAATGAACAATCTTTGTTTTTGTGTACGAGGGATAATAATTTTTTTTTTTTTTTTAATGTCCAGATTTGAGTTTCCATAAATATTTTTTAATATTAAGATAAATATTAATTTGTAAAAGATTAAAAGAAGAAAGAAACAAGAAAGAAACAAGAAATTAATTTGTAGAAAATTTTTTTTCGTTCTTTTTTAATCTCCCTGTAAGGGAGCACGCAAAAATATTTGTATGCCGTTTGTGTGTTTAAAATATGCGTGTTTTACGTTCGTCGTGACAGGGTCACATTACGAGACGCAGACACTGAAAAACTTTTCAACGTGCGCGTGGGTATCGTCTTGTTTGGTTTTTTTTTTGCCGACCGTATCGTGATTGAAGGGAAAAAGTGTTCTTGCATATCAAGCACACAAAGAAATCAAGTGAAAGTTGTAAAATCCCCTTAAAAAAGGTTCGTGTCAACCAGAATCAACGTTATTCGAAATTTTCATGTGGGTGTGAAGTTTCCAAGACTTCTTCAAATAGCGTAGTGAATAAAGTTGGTAGTTGTGAAAATGGTACGTAAAACATGGTCATTGAAACCTTAAGCGTCGTGCACGTTCGGATGGAAAAACCAATCGTCTGACTACCGAAAAGAACGACCAATAATATCACATACGTCGGACGGTTGGGGTGAAAATGTGACAGAAAAAGACTAATACACGATTTTTTTAAAATGGAATAATTCTTTATCAGTTAACAAATTTTTAAATAATATATAAGAAAAAACGTTGTGGATTAAATTCAGATAAAAAAAAAACACACAAATTTAATAAATTAATGTATTAGACCATTAAACATTTTTGAAACATTTTTTCCCCATATTGCCCCAGAGTTTCCTTCGTATTGTGTTCTTTTTATACCCAGAAGCATAATATCGAGCAGAAGTTGAAAAATGGAAATCATTTTTCACTTTTTCTCCTGTTCGCTGAAACGACAAAGTTTTGTATTTTCAAACTTCAGATTCAGCGTCCTCTGGTGTACAAAGAATAAATATGTACAACCATTGGTGCTTCGATTTTGTACCCCCCTCCCCCCCTCACCTTCGCCTCCCTGCGGACAACCCACTGCACCGAAAGATTGTCTTCGAGATTACTACTTTGTGTTTTTTATTTGTTCTATTCAATATTCTTACCTTTTGAATTGAGAGTAACACATTTGAATAGAACTACAAGTTTCCATGGGTGTTCTGTCGAGAGTTCGGTTTGGAAAGATTTTTTTATGTCGATAGTCGTTCATCGTGTAAAAATAGATTAAGAAATGATTCCATATAGAAATGAATTTCATGTTCTCCTATTCAATCGATATATTTTTGATGACAAATAAACTTTTGGACACAAAATTTGTAAAGTGTTTATAACTGTAAGTAGAACAAGACTCGTTTGGTCAGACAACATTAGAATATTTATTTGTTTTCTGGGTACTCAAGAATGAACATTTGAAATAGTCACCAATTAATGAGAAAATAGGAAAAAGACGATAAACAAATTAATATAACTATACAATCCTTGACTTTTCATTACAATTAAATTGCACTTTTTTAAAATTATTTTATCTGTACTTCTCAAGATTTTTGTTTCCCTACACTAATTGAGTTCCTATCGCCATTTTGATATCATGGTTTCTCAAATTTTGTTACTTGATTCAATCAATTAATTGCGTTTTTTTTTTCTAATGACATGAAAAACTTAAGGAGGTTGGATCACGAAACCAAAATAATAAGAATTTGTTAAAATTTCGTGATAACATTCTTTGGCATCAAGTATAATAACATAAATTATTTCCAAATTTTTTACCACATCATTATCGAATAATTGAGAGTCGAATCGAAATTCATATGCACGAGATGTATACCTGTAGATATGTAAACTGTATGCTTATCCACGTGAAATTTAATGTTCGATTACTCGAGTACTACGTGGTGGAAAAATCTTTAAAAAATTTGTATTGTCATATATATTATTAAAGAATATATTTACCAAATATTATCAAATTCTTATCTTTTGAATTATTTATGTTTTCAACATGGTTTAGCATGACAACATTATATCGTCGTGATACAACCTCCTTAAACAATTAATAACAATCTTCAGGATGTAAAAAAAAAAAACAGTTAAAAAGAAAAAGTGATACAATCTTGCATTGCACTTGCTTACGAAACACGTACAGAATCGTAACCTGTTAATTATGTAAATGAGAGCTTGTTCTATACTTATATATATATTAGTCTCGCACACATAATGATTTCATAAACGCGCAATCGTTGCAGCCAAAGGTCCCACATTTTCAGAATATACATGCTGTTATACGTAAATAGTTTTAGTATGGCAAAGATGATGGTACATATATGTATATATATCTATATAATATACCGTATATAAAATATATACATAACTTACATAGATATATATATATATGTGTCTATGGAAAGCTAACGTAGGGTGTAAAGCTTGTCGGTTGCAAACCCGATTAAGGACGCATTACACTGATATTGGCCTGACCCTCCAACGAGAATCCTGTGCACTGTGCTTCCGGTTCTCTACTCTCTACTATACATACAAGGTGTTACAGACGTCGAAGCTTAAGCGTAGTGGAAAAAATCAAGCAATGATAAGACCAACTTTGTTACTATAATCCAAATTTTTTGTATTTTCCAAATTTGTTGTTGAATATTCTCAAAAGTGTTTATTTTTACTAAAACGATTAGCTTTTAGTTAATTTGTTGAAAAAAGTTGAGTGTGTGCTTAAAAAAATGAAAATACCAATGTTTCCTCCCGAATTCACTAACGGCTTTCCTCCTCGAGACTATTGTTTCGTCTTGTAAACATGATTTTTTAAAATAATATAAAAATTATCTGAATCTAGTCTACATTTTAATTTCTTTAATTTACTTTTGTTCTGTTGGTGGGAATTATATTGAAAATATTTTTCAGATTTTTTCATTTCATTTTCTAATTAATTTGCTTTATAATATCTAATTAATTGTTGTTAATCGATATCATTGATCATTGTACACTGTTTTTTATTTCAATAAGTAAAAAACATTTTTATGTGGCCCAGATATTTTACCTTATCATTGACGCTATACACCTTTCCAAATGTTTTTGTCATTATATATTTACGAAAGACACCCTGTAGAATTATACAAATATATTTATATATATATATATATTTAGTAGACCACAGGGGTGTCTCTCGTCGCACGACGCCCCTAGCAAGATTTTCCTTTACACGGATTTCAGGTAATTTCGGATCGAGGCAATCTCCTTTTAATTGGACTATCAGAGGCTTCTATCAAGGCTTGAAATCCGCGGGCATGACTTGTTATGCGTGTTTGTGCTCGACCTTTGGCATGCGCGTTAAGAGACTTTATCGTCCTTCGTATTAGGACCCTCAAGTGAGTATTTACTGAGCCAAAATCACTATGATGACCCATCTATCTTTCTCTCTTTCTCTTCCTGTTTGTAGAACTACTCTAAGAACACCCTTAATTTACAAGGAGAGTTGTTCTTATATTACGATCTCAATTAGCTAATAAAATATTCAAAAAACTCTTTGACAGGGATCAAAAAATCAGATTTCGTGTGATGAGCAATCAATTTCTAAATATCCACGTTCGAGATATCCAGAAAAATAACCAATGCAATACTAAATGCAATCGGAAATGAACACATTGTTCATTTCAGATTACATTACATCAAATTACATAACACTCAAACAAATCACAAACAACACATGAAAACAAACACCACTAAACGGTACAACAAACAATAACAAAAACAAAAAGCATTGAAACGAACCACAAACAACAAAAAACCACAAACGAACAAACAGAAAACAAACGAATCTATTCCGGAACAAATAAGAACTAAACACGTACAAGGGCGAATTTACATAACTTTTCGTTCTAGAAGAAAAAAAAGGGACTCCATTAAACTTAATAATCCCTCCCTCAGAAATGCCCTCCCATAGTCCGTCAAAAAAAACATTGTGTCATTTTTCTCCAAGCTGCATTTTTGACAGCCCTTTTACGAAATGTCAAATATATATCGATACACATACGTGTGTATATATAGAATTGGAATAGTATTTTTAGCTGAACTGAAACGGGTGAGAGGAAACGTATTTTTGAAGTAAGCGAGGCATGAAACTTGGATCGCTAGCACGAAATATATCTACATATACATTTCGTGAATTTAATACGTATGGATACATTTACATGAGTATATAACATAAATATATAAATGTGTGCATAAATACATGTATTAGGGATTCAGCCAGTGTGTTTCGAAATATGCGATCTCCCTTGAATAATCTTGTATCCGTATATCTGTTCCGGATGTAGAGGGTCCACAGTTTCGGAGGATATGTCCACCTGACATCGATTTTCGACGAAATTACCATGACTGGGTCTGACCAGTGTATACGGCGTGTGTTATGTACCGTATAGATACAGTAACTGTTGGAAATCCAGCAGGTCTAAGTAGCATAGGCACGTGAATGGTCAGACAATCGGTCTCGGACAGTAACTTGCTATTTCATTCTGTCTCTCTCCTTCGTCTATGTCTCTTTCGGTTGATCTTGTTTGTGTTGTATGTGACACACTAATTCTCATAATGGTTGTACTTTTTGAAGCATATGAGGTACATGGAGAACAGAAGAGAAAAAAGGACTGAGAAGAGAAAAACAATTGATAAAAACGAAAATAGGTATTAAATAAGCAAAGAATATACAGAGCCATTTTTTCACTATCATCACACACAACATACATGAAAACACACGAATAAAAGTAGGAAACGTACAGCAAAAGAGCCAGGAAAGAATAAAAATAGATAAAACCTTAAAAAAAGCGAAAATATCAGCTCGTCTGACCACACGTGTTGCTGAACTACTGGAATTCGTCTATCAAGTCCTAAATTCGGACAATCATACACGTAGGACTTTAAATTGAAGTTAATATGAACTGAAGACTCCATGAGCTTCATAGATACTTCATAAATTAAGGTAGTTTCTTCTTTTAACAGGAGCTACCTGCACTGTTGAAATTAAAAGTAGAAATTAGATCATATTTGGCGTGAAAAGAAGTTGTTCTTTATATCCTCATTTATTTTTTAACCAATTGTGTTCTTCTTTTGCCAAGAAGCATGTTGATGCAGTTATCAAACGACCTGCAATAAATTGAATAGCTAATTTTCTGGTGCGAAAGAGAAATGTCTGGATAAATGAAATATTTGTTAAAAAGTGTTTTTTTTTTTTGTAATTAACTTAGTACAAGGATATATGTATATATAGATTGGAAATTTCACCGAGTCGTTGCTGCAGTCGAATCACGAGATAGCTGTCGTTATTAAGTAATATCGAAGAGATTTCGCATCACGGTCGGTTCGATGCATCGATAAAATTTTCATTTCACGGTCCGCTGGACATAGCTACCCTTCCTTGAAGCCCATATCAATCCTCTCTCTCTCTTTTCTGTTCGGTTTTTTCCCTCCCTTCATTTTTCTTTATCGCGAAACTTCACATGAACTCTGAACGTTTATAACTATCCCTGAAAGTCAAGAAGGCTTAACTCTCTTTTTCGTGTGATTTAAAAAACCCCAATATACGCCTTCTTCATTTTTACAGATTTTTCAGTTGGCCAAATAATTCACGAAATATTTCGTACTCGTCTGTATACCTCTATATAAAGAAACGATACATATTTCATTTTTTTATTTCTCATATTCTCCCGACAATTCCAAGATTCTTTAAGACATTAAACATTTTTCAATTTTTAAATTCATATTTTTTTTTTTACCTTTCTGTTCTTGGAAATTTGTTGCATAGATATTAGGGAGCGTCCAAAAAATTCAGATTTTTCACAGCTCGCATTTCAATAGTTGTACTGAGGTAATGAAAGACGTCTGTCAAAATTTGAGTCGTCAAAAAAAAATGTAGGACGCGCTCATCGCGATTTTCGTTTTCCCATTCAAGTCACATAGGAGGACACCACGTGCTGCTTTTGAATTTTATAGTCCGCCAACGGGCAAACGCAGAACGATGCCGTAGAATGGTTTTCGCTAGAATCCAAGCGCTCTACAAAAGAGATAATTTATTGTTTCACGATAAATCTACTCTTCCGGAAATTATTCACAATTTAAGTTTGTTTAGACTGTTTAGAAAGTATGAAGATTTTTTCACTTTTTCAGCGAAACTATCGAAAGTATCGTAAAACGTCGTTGGGATTTTGATGGAGATTGCGTGATTTTGTACAAAATCATGTCATTGGATAATTGAAGTACTAAATATAGTTCAATAGTTTGTCGCGAAATGAGTTTATTTCTTGAAGGGAAGCCCTCAATTTTTATTAAATTGCTTGTTAACTTTTGGCTTTGCTGCTCCCTGGTCTGGTGTTTCGTTTGCACTGAAATTGGACTTCAATGGAGGCATTTCTTAGAATGGTATAAAGCGGGGGAACCGTCGATTTCGAACTTTTAATGGCACGACTTGCCTTAGAAATTTGAAGACCATGTTTCACCGTAATACCGTAGGACATTTATACATTTAAAAAAAATCAATATTTATTACAGATGAACACCAATTTCAATACTTTATTTAATCAAGTATTAATTTTTGATAAATAAAGTGTCAAATAGATGAAATAACGAAAATTTCTAATTGGTGAGAAATAGGAATGAAGTTATTATCTTCCTGATCGCTGTAGTGAAAATAGTGTACGGGGTTCCTCGATAGGATCACAACACATTCTGCGTGAGGATTATTCGTGCTCCGGGTTTTATATACACGAGATCGGTTGAAGAGTCGAGTGTGGTTGGAAGGGAGAAAGGAGCGGGTGGGGGGGGGGGGAATAAAACCGTGCAATGTAGACCGGATGTGCACGCAAGAGACGAGAGACGAAACGAGACCTAATAAATTGGCCGGTATACGGGCGAGTTTGACGGGGTTACTAAGGGAGGGGGGATGGGTTATAAAGCGGGGAGCTTGCCCCCGATGCTTCAGCCCCCTTCATCACACACAAGCCTCGTGTATAGGTATGCAATGTGCGAGAGTATAACGTTAATTAAATCGCCAATTTGGCGTTTCGGTTAAACCACCGTGGATTGTTCATCCTCGTGTCTCTCTTCAAATTCCATCTACGTTTATATACTTGTGGTGTCCGAAAAGTGATGCTCACTATTTTGAGACTGAATTCATATTGAAATTTGGAAGAGAAAAATCTTCTGCCACTTTTTTCTCCGACGCGACGTTGATGAGATATTAATTTCCTATTAGCCAATCTGATGCGTTCCAAAGAAAACGCTTGGAGTGAGGGAAGTGCCATGTCTCTACCAATCTGTAGCGGATTAGCCTCAAAGTATTCCTTTCACGCTTCAACTCTCCAATTTGTCATTTCGCCCTCCGGATTGGCTGCCACAAATCACTCAATATCTCGGTAACGATGCATTTGAAAGAAAAATGGTTAAGGACTTTTGTCAACAGAATTCTGTCAGCTTTCTGATCTTGTGAATATTGGCTTCGACTTTTTGTACACTCTATAAACATCAAGATATATGTGTGTCTATACACGCCTGTTGTCCAGCTCCTGTTTTGATCAGTGTGCACGTATACCCAAGCGAGTTTAAAGTTTGCTTTTTTCTCTTTTGTCCCACCATCCCAACCCTTTCCTCCCGTTTGCCTCTCGTCGAGCACAAAATTCTGCGGTTTTACGCACCCCCTCGTGTCATAAATGCGACTGCGAGCTTCGACGGTTTATCAACGTCCGGTCTCTGACGTTGTGCTGCACAACTTCAGTCCTGTTGCGATCCCAGATATTTTTAATTCCACAACAACAAAAAACTACCCGGTTCAGATTCTCACTCTTTGTGATGTTTATTTTTTATTTTTTTATTTTTTTATCTTTACTCCACCCCAAAAGCCCACGATTTTTTATTTGCTTTTTTTACTAGCTCAAAACCCATACTGAGTGATCAGATTCCAGCAATAAAGAATGAGGGATTTTTAATGAATCCTGTTGTATTTTCCACATTCTTCTTTTTCGGAGATTGGTTCGTGCTTTTTTTTTGTAACTTTATACCCTTCGAAATGTTGCTTTTTGTTCGGAGCTTCAATTTCGAAGGATACGATTGATAACATTTTTTGGATGACATTCACAGCCTCTTCGTTGTAATTTCACTACTTCTTTATTTTCCTTCCCTCACTTGACAAGAGCGTGGACTGAAAAAAATGAATTTAGCTCTAAGGGACGTTCCATTTCTTAGAAACCTCAGAAATCTTAGAAACCGTGGAATAAAAATAAACAGAAAGGATTCTTTATGAATATTATGAAGAATAAAAACTTCGTCCTAAAGTGCAGAATGGTACTCAACGTTTTCAGTCCATCTCTTAGTCCATAATTTTCTCTTCCCTTCCATTTTCCATGTTATCTTTAAATATGGGTCTCGTGAATTATATATATATGTATATGGGTATATATATGAGCATGAATGTCTCACGTATCCTCGACGACATGCTTTGGCCCACTCTCGAGCCTTCAGGACACTTGCTCGTACAGTTGAAGAGAAAAAAGAGATAACAATGTAACTGTATACGCGCGAATATATATATATATGATATTTAAAGCAAAGGAGAGATAAGAGTGAAACAAAAGAGACGCGAAAAATGCAATGGCCTGGAGTCTCGAGAGAGAAAGCCAGATGGAAAGAAAGTAGAACTTCTTTTTATTTTTACCCCTTTTTCCATCTCACCCTTAAACGGGTATATTGCTCTCGACGTTCACTCACGAAAATGCACTCACTGTACTTTACCCAACCGGCTGTACTTACTTCCGGCAGGGTAGGAGACTAGCTTGATTTCCGGTGTGTCGAGGAAATGCACACGAAATTCATTTTTTTTATACGCATAAATAAATAAATAAACATTAACATTTTTTCGTACAAAAATATCACAAACGCACATTTATTTTAAAAAATAACAAATGCTGAATAAATTTGAAAAGGCAAATTCGTGAATTTTTTTCACTACTCCCTCACGATGTCAAGACTCGTTACGAACTTGCAATTAAAATTTTTCGAACACGTCCTTTTTGCAATAAGAAAATTGTAAACAAAATAGCGGAAATTGAGCTACTTTTTGTTTAGGAATTTTTGTAGTTTATTCGTCACTCTATCATAAATGATTTTTTTTGCATACTATTCGTTAAAAGTACGAAAATTTATAGAGAAACAATTATCACTTTTCGTTCCCTTCTTCTTCTTTGACTCTTGCATTTTTTGTCGACTGTTAATATTCTATCTGGAGACTTGCTGGCATTTGGAGGTAATCAGAAAATGATAAGATTAAGTTTATTTGCGTGTTAGCGTCATTTTATTTGCTAGAAATGATAAGAAGCTCGTGAATGCGTGTACAAAAAGGAGCAGCTAATGAAAAATCGATACACAGCGCGTCCTGAATGCTTCAAAAGCTCTTTGAATAAAACGGAAGAGGTTGTCTTCGCGCATGAACAAATTTTACACTATAAATAGCTGTATCTCCGAAACTAAATGGTCAAAATGTATCATTTTTTTAGACAAGCTCCGTCACAAGTTCTTAAGTCAAAAAAAGAAAAAATTGCAGAAAAATTTCGAGTTTATTCCATGAAACGTGAATTTTAACCAATAAGAACTTGTGTAAAACAGTGCAATGTTTAATTGCCAATATGTCGAATAGAAGATGGTGAAAACTTTTGAAATTTCGTATAAGTAGTTTCATAATAGTCCCTGAATGAGTCCTCAAAGTTAGAAATAACTGCTACTGCCTTAAGAATTCTGTAAAATTTATCCAAATTTTTAATTGCACAATAATTCAACTTTTTGATAATTTTTTTAATTTGTAAAAAATGTATAAATTGATTAATGATGAAAAGATGGTGATCGATAAATCGTAAAATCCTACAAGTATTACAATCGTACGAGAAAAGAACAATATTCCGAAGGGAACTACACTATATAATTACCTGTGTGCATATGTATAAATATGTATATACGTGCATGCATATAAATCAATGTAAATAAATATATATATACATCCATTTGTATGTATACATACGGGCTTGTACGTAAACGATAGTTTACGGTGCCATGGGAAATAGAAGCTCTCATGCATCGATGCGATGATTGGAAACCCGTACACCCGTGTTAATTACCGTTCGCTTGCATTAATGATCAATTATCTCGACAACTACTGGATATATATCAAACTTCTCCGAGCTCATTTTTCCTCGTTCGCTCGTCCGATCGATGTTTCAAAATAAAAACAATAATATAAAATAATGTGAAAAAGTATTATAGAGCAAAACAGCAAAAAAAGTAAATTAAATCTGCAGTTTCACGAAATTTATGAATGACTAGCTGTGCCAGCAGCCCTCGCTCGCAACACTTCTAGTTAGCGCTAGAGAGTACGCTAGTTTTTTTTTTTCTCGGAACGGATTGCCATTCAGCTACCACTCTTCATTTTGGACTTATCTGCAAATTAGTAATTAGGATTTTTCATTTATCGTCTTTTTTCATAACATGTGAAATTTTAAGGTAAAAAAAATGGTGAAAAATTGAATTTTTCGCTTGAACTTTCCTGAATAAATAAACTATCGGAATGTAATACGACCTACAACCTATTCTGATTCATGGACTTCATTCCTGTGAAGATTTATCAAAATTAGTTTAGTGATTTCCCCGTGAAAAGCGGCCAAACACAATTTTGCAGGTGAGTTTTTAATTTTTTTAAAATTAGATCATCATTTTATCTAATGTCGATGTCCTGATGTTAAATAGTACAAATTTCGACAAACAGACTAAGAAATAAATACTAATTGGCTAAATAAACAATCTTTTGAATAATTTGTGTAAATAAACGTGAAAAATAAATAAGAAATTAATTGGAAAAATGATAATAAATGAATTATTGTTTTTTTATTTTTATTAATTTCGAGAATTCATTTGAAAACTCCATTATGCTGTGATTAAACATTCTGCTGTGATTGGTTTTCATCCTCGTTTTCTTTTTTTCTCTCTCCCTCTCTCTATCAAAGAAGACCTTTTCGCGCTTTAGTTCACCGGTAATTCGTATTACGGAGAAATCGAGAGACAATAAGAGCTCGTGAGACGATTAATGAGTGTCCCTCGTCGGATTTTCCGGTCGATAAAATCAGATATCTCGGTAATTAGTTCAAGGGAAAACTCAAACCCTTGTATATGTCGCCTTCTGGCGACTAAATACTCTGTAACTGAGGGGTGTTAAACAATGAGAGATCGAGGAACAAAGACACACGATATGCTTACTTCCACCCCCTAGGCAATGTTATTATTGATGGGTTAGAATGACACAAAAAAACGACGTAAGTCTTTTAGTTCTGTTCCCATATGACTAAATAATCAAATAAATATTCTATTGAAATCAATTTTTAAAAGCATAATAAATATTAGTTTCAAATAAACCAACAAACAATAAGTTCCAACGCAATATTAATTCATAAACGAATTTTCAATTATATTTTTATCAAATATTTTCGTTTTTTATTTGGAATTAAATCAATTTCAATCTTTTTCACTGCAATTGGATTGACTTTTTATTTTGAATACCCACATTTCCAATAAGTGTCTCGTAAAATTCACCATCTTAAAAATCGTATTTCCGATTAACTTAATTTTACAAAAGTTTCAATAAATTTAGTTTCATTTAAAACACGTGATTAAAATTCGAAACTACAAACGACAACGAAACCTATTATTTTTTTTCTTTTGATTTTCTTACAGGAAATATTTTCTTATAGAAAAATCATTCTATACATTCTCCAATCAAACATCATTCGCAATTAGGAAGTGAACAAACGTTTCGCATTCAAAGAATCCTTGAAGCGTGCCACAAGTAGGAAAAAAAAGGTCAAGAATCGAGGTCAACTTTCCGGTCTTTTGCTCGAAGAAATTTATGGATCTCAGAGCTATCGCAAACATCCACGAAAAGGGCACGTATGACACGGACTGGAGAAAGGGATGGAAAACTGCAGTGCGAGAGATGCACTTCCCTCCCAGAAAAAAATGAAATATCTCGCTAGTCGGCTGCACAAACACACAAACACACACAAGCATTGAGTTTCGTATTATAAAAGACGATATAGCGAGTGTTGCACAAGAAACTGTAGAATCAGCAAAACGAAAAGTGCCAAGAAGTTTCGCTGATTTATTTGTTTACCGATTCCTCGAGGCGAGATACTTGCGAGTTTTGAGAAAAGACGACCCCGGAGACTTTACTTGTACAGTAGAAAATGCGATCTTCTTTTCATTCCATGTAATATAGTTACATCTCAACTATTGAAACACATAAGGGCGTAATGTTACAAAAACTCCTGTTTAAACCATGTGTTTTACGTCCTTTTTATTTTTTTTTCAACACGTAAATTACCAACTTTTCAAACGAATTTAAAAACATTATGAACTTTGGACTTCTGAGACTACTTGGCAAAAAAAAGATCAAGATTTTAATCAAAAAATTGTTTTGTATGAAACGTTAGACATTACAGTGCTTTTGTATTTTTTTTTTGCTTTTTCAAAATATATGAAAAGAATGTTAGAGGCATTAAAACGCCGGGACAAAAAATTTGACACCCAGATGAAAAACTTGGTATCAAATTTTTCAATGAATTCAACGATATAACTTGACTATCAATCTAATAATGTTAGTTGTTATATTTGATGGGAATGTAAAAACTCATGAATTTTTGAGAAAAATGTGTTATATACAGTTTCGAGTTTAAGAAGTAATGAAAAAATAAATAAAGGAGATTTCACATTATTCTGAAATTAAATAGTCCAAATTCTTGTTTTTTTAGACATATACTGGAGTTTTTCCTTGAAGTGTGATTTTTTTTTGCTGCTCCCTATAATAACGAGTGTTAAACTGCAATTTTTAATTACCAATATCTCGAATGTGAGACGGTGAGTTTTTTTTGAAATTTTACACGTATTTCATAATGGGGTGCAGACGATGTGCCCGAAATTAAATAAAATTCTATAGAAAAACATTTCGGCGAGACCACCTTAAGTATATATTTTTGTATATAAAGTAGATACATATATGTATGTGCATTTAATACAGAAAAGTTTTTGTTGAAAGCATTGCCTGAAGAATGAAAGAAGGGCAGGGGGAGCTTCACGTAACGTCGTGCATAAATTAATTTCCGTGCAAATTGTTCGTGCACGGATTAAAATATCAAGATTAATACCCCAAGCATTTTCGTTCGAGAGAACACAAGACGAGATTCTCAATTTTCTTGGTGTTTTTTTTCCACTTCTCCTCCGCACCAACATCGTATATTTGGAGCAATTAATAATCACTTTCCTCCCCATAAAAAAACATGAATAACAGACCTTTACAAGTTTGAATATTTATTAACTTTCTTCAACCATAAAAAACCAAAATGCTTATTAAAAAATTTTTTGGTAAGTTGAAGAAAAAAAATTCCTAAACAGTATTTTTTTCTTGCAGCATCAATTCAAAATAATTATTTTGCATTTATTATTTGTGCTGTTCCGACAATATCGATTCAAAAAGATTGGAAAATATGCAATATCGCAAATTTTTTTGTGTCATTACTAATTGATTTTCCAAAAATTATCTTGGATTCAAAAAGATAGTTAAGTGCGTATACACCATTTGACATCTACCGAAAAATATTTTTTACAAAACTGCCATATGTTGGCAAATAAGTTCATTTCATGAATGAAAAATTGTCGACAATTATAATTAGTACGTGTTGCAAAAAAATTACGACATACTCAATTTGAGTGACCGTTATTTAACGAATGTAAATTTGTATTTATCTACAATCGTTGTTCGGTGACTGTACGACATATTATATAAAAGCTTTGGCCATTCGGGGGCGTAAACTCGTCTGAAAAATACGCGATAACCGAGTGAGCACAGCATAGTTAGATATACAAGAAAGTGAGAGGAGGAGAGAAAGCGAAACGAACGGAGAGAAACAGGGAGAAAAACATAGAGAAAATAACATTTTCACGATAAATTTATATCGATATAAATTTATCGCTTGGCGTGCAGCACGCGCCCGTTAAAAGCACTGGGGGGATGGGTTACTTTTTATATCAGGGCGTGCACTATAATAAATCCAGCGTCATCGTAGAGAATCGTTGAGCTCGGAGAATTCCAATTATCGCTGTACACATAAGTATATAACATATATATATATATATATGTGTATAAAAGAGTATTTCAAACTATCTATATTTATTAAAAAATGAACATAAGGCTATAAATACGGAGTGTCGTGAAAGTTTTCCCTTAAATTCTTAGAGTCGATAGATAATTAAATTCTACACAGAAAGCTCTTTGGACATTTTTTTCACCGATGCACCGTTGGCGAGATATTAATTATTTAGTGTCAGCCAGTCAAGCGGGCCGATGAGAAGAAGTAGGCGTGGCTAAAGGGCGGGGCTCTGCTCCCACTCAGGGCTTGATCGTTAGCAGATTGGCTGTGACATATCTTGACAAATATCTCGTTACCCGTTCATTGTAAAGAAAAATGGCTGAAGTATTTTTTCTTCAAATTTTTTCGATCTATCTGCTGGTCTCGTGGCGCGACGTTTTGTACACTCGATAGATGCTGAAAGGTATATATACACTTTGAAAGACCGTTGTCGATGGCTGTCGTTTTCCTTTTTGCTGATGGCTAATTCTCCACCGAGGTATAAATATAAATTGCGTCTGGTTGAAAAAACTCGAGTGAAAAAATTCAAGATGTTGCCTGGTACGTTGTAAGCTTTCCGTTGTAAAAGCTACCAACATATATTTATATATGGTTTTATGTAGAAAGGTAGGCACCATTATTTCACCAATTTTATTGGTTCATAAATGAAAATGTAGTAGGAACGCAGTAAGAAATAATATCGTAAAAGTAAGAAATTTTCTATCGTTCCAAATGAACACTAATTAAATTTTATAAAACCATTCAAATGATAAAAATGAACATGATTTTTCTTCATTCTTTAGTTATTACTGATCCTTTGATGGGAATAAAGCTGAATAAATTTCTAAGAAATTTTTTCATTCGTCTGCGACGTCCGGACTTGGCAAGTCAGAAAAATTTCACTGAGCAATTTCGTTATTGGATACATGCATGCTGTTCTATACGTTTGAGAAGTTTGATTTTTGCTTTCAAGGTTATTTAATTAATTCATTGTAATCGAATATTTTAATTCGAGCATTTGATACGCGATTTTTAATTACATAGTAACAGCAAATTAAATACTTTCGAATCAAGGTCATGTACCAAACAACGTACAACGCCAGAATGTCCGTTTTGCGGTACAAGCTTCCGAGTTATGTATTTTCAGATACGTAGGCTGGAGATGGAAGAGGGTAGCATAACAGAGAGAGAGAGAGGAAGACAGAGAGAGAGAGAGAGAGAGAGAGAATGAGTAGCCCTGAGGGGTATTACGAACAATTGCATCGTCCTTGTGGTTTCTCGGGCCTGTATCGAAATTGGAATTCCTTGGAGCTTGCTAGAGAGAAACGCCGCTTCCGTAGTTGTGCGAAGGGTAGTTTAGATGAGTCTTTCACAACCCCAAAACAACTTGCAATCGTATGACATGTATTTGAGATAAGAAATTATGCGACTATTAAAAGTTATTAGTATTTCAAAATCATAACTATTGAAAAAGAATATCGAATTTTTACTGAAAACAATAAGGTGTTATTGACGATACTTAACAACTTTAACAATGATACCCAATCGATAAAAAATCTAGAACAAATTCAAAAAAGGCAGCAAAAGATATCGAAAAAAAGGTTTCGAAAAGTTTATTAATCAAAGAATGATAAAACAATAACATGGGTAATTTTGATTTATTTCTTATTTTCAAGCTGTGAAAAGGTCTTGTATGTGGTTCATTAGGGAAAAGTAAAAACTATAAAAAGAAAAGGAAGAAAAAAGTGTGCAAAAACGAGTAATAAGTGTATCGTACGTGCAGTGAAATACTATCGAGAAAGTCTTTACTCAATGTGGTGAACGACGCTATCGTAGCTTCTGGCGAAACTAAAAGAACATTTTCACCAAGCTTCCCGCTTACATTGGTTTTCCATTCTGTCTGTAAACGTACAATAGAACATTTATAAAAGAGGATTTAAAACAAATAAGGGCTCACATGAGCTTATTTTTGGTACCTGGAGCACTTATTATATATATATGTCCGACATGTCTGTAAAATGAGAGATCGAAATTCACAGAGTAGATAAAATAGGCTGTTCAGAAGAAAAAAGTCCTTGGAAGTTTTTCTCTAGGATGCACCATTCGTGAGATATTGATGATTGAAAAAGTAATCAGCCAACCAGCCACGTTGATGAGAAGCGCATGTGACGCCCACGCAATGCCTCTCCGCTAGCTCGGTGGTGCTTCAATTGGTTCTCTCGCTCCGCCTTTTTCTCACCACTCGCAATGCTCACAGTTTACCAATAAATATCTAAGCAATGAAGCATCGTAGCAAAAAACGGTTAAAGACTTTATCTCAAGAATTTAACGATCTACCCAACCACCAAAATGGAACGCTGAAGTTTTCGGACATCCTGTGAATTTTGTATAACATTCTACGATGCCACATCGAACATATGTGGACGCACATAAATTCTGTTCTGCAAGTGCTGGCTCGTAATACTCACCATGCGTTACGTTGCTCATGAAAATCGGATTTTCCAACTTAGGCAAAAGGAAATTCTGATGGTACAGACTCCGTCGGGAGAATAAGGCAAAGAGGAAGAATTCTCAACACGAGCACACTTGAAGCCTAGTGTCTTCCCCAAGGGAGAATAGAAATTTTATTTAGGAAGTGAAAAACTTGCATGTTCATCAGACGATGCTGCTTTATAGATATTTACAACATCCATGTCCGTATGATATGTGCGTGAGTACACGTGCGCTAGTATATACATATAATTGTTGGTTCCTGTAAACACATTATATATAATTTACATCTACCACCAAAGTAGTTTATAATGTGGTGTGTAAAAATTTCTTGTAAAAATAAAATTGGTTTAAATTCAAATTCTGATACATGTTCGGCATGGATAACATAAACTTTTATGCTTCAGCGAAATGATTCACGTTGATGAGATATTCAAAGAAATTCCAAGAGTGAAATAATCATAATGTGGAAACTTTTTCAAATGTACACGTGCATTCGTAAATGACAGGTTGAAATTCCAATTCTTTGTTGCGAAAAAACGTTCTTTCCGATGCATGTTTTTCATAAATGAAGTCAGGTTTAATTTTTCACTTATTATGAACAGCGAGTAGCAAATACATTGGGAACCCTGGAGGCCACTGACCTCATATTTCCATCAATAAATACGGATTTACGTAAATGAACTGTTTACAGTCAGAAACATCGAGGAATGATTATTGGCAAAGTATTTCTAAATTTATACGTACAGACGTGACGAAGAGAAATTCTTATCTTTTTTTCTGCCTAACCCGTTCAGTAAATTGTGTCGAAAAACTCTGCATGTTATTCGTTAACTCTCCAGTTATTTAGGGACGAAATACGTGTGGGTACGAACTGCTGTTTCCTTGCGCAAACAAGGTGAGAAAAATTCATTTTTCTTTCTCGTTCTGTTTAACGCTGAGTAAGTAGGGTCAACTGGGGTCAACAAATTCGAAATTTCTAGAAACACATATGATCGAGCAGCGTACCATCGAACTTTTGACCACTCGTCTACTGTACACCTCAGTATGTTTTGTAAGTTTAAATGTTAATTGTTATTATCATAGATTTTAAGAGCCTGAAAAATTTAATAAAAAATCTTGTTCATTTTTTTTGAGAGTATGATTTAAGGATTTGTTTTCTCATCTATTTTTCCAAAAATCGATGTTTTTTAAGGTGATACCCTTCATCTATATTTATTTATAATTATTATATTATCCCCGGCTTCTCCGCTTCCCATCAATTCGAAACCAAGAACTACCAGCAGCTTGAATTCCAAAAAAGAAAACGATGTAACATACAACTTTGAGCAAAGTATTTGACACATGTCTTGACTGTTCATTGCCAAATAAAAGTATTACCACCTTATACAAGTGTCCTCTAAAAATTAATATCAAAAATTGTCAACAGATTGTACAAATATTGACATATTGAGATACACGGTAGCGTCTTGAAAGACAAGTCGATTAACAGACAGTCGTTTTACATATCTATACTCAAAGTTCGTCTATTTAGTTTTTATTTTGACGTCAGGTGAAAAATAACGGCGAGGGGGAGGGGATTTTTACTGGATAAAAGGCCAATTTGTTCAGTTTTTCAATTACACTGTCCCGAGTTTTCGTTTTGTCTAGTGAAACCTTTATGGATACGAACTAAAATGCGTTTATGTAAGTTTTAACGAAATACAACAATACCAATTGTCGTAATCTTTTATATTGATTTATCATGCTTTAAATCAAATTGTAAAGGCCGCTGATTTTATTGAATCGCTTTTATACATCATGCGAATGGTTTTTATCTCGGAAAAATGATTTATCTGTGTCATAATATTACGAATTTGTGTTAACTATATTTCATTTAAAAAATGACTTATGCTAAGTCCCTTTTGATAGAAATAACTGTTTTTGTGCTTATCAGTGAATTTTTTATTCATTTTTTTTTCTAATTTTACGAAACTATATAGTCGTCAAAAATAAAATGATTTTATTTTGTATCGTAGTATTCGCTGTCAGTATTACAACGTTGTTCGTAACCATCAACTCACATGTCTTCCCAGAAGCAGCTCATATGAGGAGAACTCCTTTAACGAACGAAGAAACGGAACAAAGTGAACAGTTTGTCTTAGATCTAGTGAAAAAATTTTCTTCCTTCTTCTTTGAGGTACTGAATTTCAGTCAATTGTAGAATAACGTTGAAATGAATTATTCAATGATTTCATCAATACTAAACATGAACAAGTCGTAAATATTTTTTATGCTTATGATTCGTTTTACTATTATTATTACTTTTTTTTTCTTTTTTTTTTTACACAGCTATTGACCGGATCTTCTGGCACCAGTAGGGTCGTTTCACCGTTAAGTGTTTTCATTCCCATGTCTATGCTGGCCTATGGAGCTCGACAAGGGACTAGAGAAGATTTTTTGGAGGCAATTGGACTACCAGCACACAAAACGAAAATGGCTAAAATTGGTTATGAGAAGTTCTTGCACCAGTTGGCTGTCAGTATCTACTGAAAAATTTAATTCCAATAACGTCGAATACCAATATTAAAGTTAAAATGTTGAGAAATGAAAACGTTTTGTTTTCAAAAATTGTGGCTCTAGATTTAAACATAAAAACCGCATTTTTATCTATAAATTTTCTATAACAATGTCAATTAAAAATATTGCAGAACGGCGATGTTCGCATGAAAACAAAAATATTCGCTTCTCCTAGGGTCAAACTCGGCTCCTATTATCTCGCTTCAAACAAAAACGTGTTCAATTCGGAAATCGAAACTGTTAATGTCACTATAAATTTTCTATAACAAAATCAATTGAAAATATTGCAGAAATACGATGTTCGGGTAAAAACGAAAATATTCGTCTCTCCTAGTGTCAAACTCGACTCCTATTATCTCACTCTAAGCGAAGACGTGTTTATTTCGGAAATAGAAACTGTTAATGTCACCGATGGATTTATGGACAGTAGAAAAATCAATAAGTGGGTGGCTGCTCAAATAAACGATAATGCGGCAACACTATTCGAGCTACGTAAGATTCTTAACTTATTTCACCATCAAAAATTTCAATCGTCATTAAAAACAGTTTTTTTTTTAGCCTTGCAATAAAATTGAGATAAATTTTTATTCAATTTCTTAAACACAATCCAAGTAATCGAAATTTAATTGTAAATTGATAAAAAAGTCGATGCATCCTAAATACCAATTTTATATTTGTAAACTGGTACCATCGCAGTCATGTGCAAAAGTTAACTCTTCGATCGATTTCTGGAAAATTGAATACAACTTGCACAATAATATAATAATGTTAGTTGTTATTTTTTATATAAATGTAAAAACACGTAAACTTTCAAGAAAATTATCTAATGTGAATTTACTAGACTTTGAGAAATAACCACTACGTTGCTCTGTAATTGAGGGGAAAAAAAAAGAAAAAAATCTGTAGAAAAATTTGGGGGTGATTTTGGGAAATATGAATTTTTCTACTGCTCCCCGTAAGAACGCTTGTAAAACTGCTTCATTCACAATAACTCAAATACGTGATGATCAATCTTTTGGAAACTTTGCATTTAGTTTCATAATGGTAACCCAAACGTGTCCACAACATTTCACAGAATGCTCTAGAAAAACCCTTTAGCGAAACTATTAAATAAATAAATAAATAAAAATAATAAAAAAACTGTGTAATAATATATATAAATTGTATAATTGTATAACAAAAGAAAAAAGAAATTTTTGGATTTTTGTTTCAGAACAAATCAATCGTGATCCTGGTATCGTTCTTATAAACACTGTGGACTTCAAAGGAACTTGGGAAGTGGCATTCAACAGCTCTCTAACTGCACTGCGACCTTTCTATCCATCTCGAAGGAATACGTTGGTCGTACCGACTATGCATGCAGTTGGTCTTTTTCGAAATGGCTGGCTAGATGATCTCAATGCACATTTTATCGAACTTCCTTACAAAGTAATTTATATATATATTTTTTTTTTATCAATTCGGGATTAGTACAGACGCATATTGAGGAAATTTATTTCGGTTGAAAAATGTTACTTTTTGCTAGATTAAAATTCGACTCGATAACATTTTCCAAATTCTTTAGGAAGTTATTTTAGATCCTTTCACATATTTTATGCTCGTTTTTCAAAAAAAAATTGAATAGAACATTTTAAATCACACATTATATTAGTCGAAAATAATTTCATGTCATTGAATAATAATTTTAAATACCTTTACTTACAGAGCAATCATTCAGACTATGCGATGAGTATGTTAATTTTTCTTCCGCACAGTACTAGATACGACGGAACGGAAAAAATAATACGAAAACTTAGAAACATTGACCTGGAAAAAGTTTTGAACAGTACAAAGGAAAAAATCGAGCTGTATCTTCCAAAATTTAAAATCAAAACTACGTTGTCAATCAACGAATATTTCAACTGGGTATTGAATCTTTCGTCTAATTATTGAATTGAATATAAAAGAATTGTGAACTTTTGTTAGTAATGGCAAAATTTTTTATAGATGCCCACACCAATCAATCCGTTTAATGAAGCAGCCAACTTCACTGGAATATTTAATTCGAGTAGTCTGTTAAATTTCGGTGAATCTGTGACGGAGGTCATAATGAAAATTGATGAAAATGGCCATGAAACTTCTGCATCAAGTGGTCAGTTCGAATTCAACATTTAAACAAACAAGTGAGCTTCGAATACGAAGCTTACTTGTTTGTTAAGATAACTTTGAAGAAAAAAAAACGTACAAAGAGACACGATTCAAAAACCTACTTTCGACGAATGAAATCTTATTAATACCTGAAATTTAAATCAAATTTTAAATTTTGTAAGCATATAATAATTAACAATAATAGAACATTTTTTACTAAAGAATTTGTTTTTGTCCCAGAAATATCATATAATACAAATGGATCCGTGACATCAGATCGAAAAACTCGGTCCATTGAACAAGGAGTCAAGGAATTTAAGTTGAATCGTCCTTTCGTTGCGATGATTATAACCAAAGGAAAAATATTCACCGAAATATTTTCCATCCACTTAACCGGCAGGTAAAAAAATCATAAATTATTTTTAAACATCAGTGTTCACGACGAATACTTCAATTCCGTAGTTTTATTAAACGATAAATCAAATGAGAATCAATCTTAATTTAATTTTCAGTCAATTTCATGCCTTGTGATATCGGTTTCTGGTGATAAATGTATGACTAAATCTTCGGGAGCAAACATACAAAAATAAGAAAACTGTTACAGAGTTTTTATAACAATGAAAAACGAAAGCAAAATTCATTAAAAATGCGAAAATAACAATATTTTTATCGAGTGTCAAATTTACAATAATAAAATGCCCAAAGATTTTTTTATGGGGAGCAAATTTCGTTTATTGGTTTATACACTCTTCGTTGACTCTGAAGAGGATCGCTCAATACATAATTAAATATTAAATATGGTCAAATCCATTTTCTTCGAGGTTTCAAAATATGAAGGAATAAAAATTTTCCCTTCCTTAACATTTGATCACAAACCCCATAATATCCAAGATAAATTTGGTCTTCTTTTCGCCAAAAATGAGAAGAGTTTGCGAAAAAAAAATGCACTCAACTTGAAAAAAAAAAAAAAAAAAAAAAAAAAAAAAAAAAAAAATTGAAGCTCAAGCTTCCCTCTTCAAAGATCTGGTTAAAGAAATGGAAAAAACAAGTTTCAACTAAAAACTCAGTCCAACTGTGCAAGGAAAAGAAATACATAAAAGACAGTCGTTTTCAAAAGAACGTTCTGTTCAGAAAAAAATGTATAAAGTTTCAATAACAAAAAGCAAAATGAAGCTGAAGTCTTTCCTCTTGAAATGCCGCTTATTAAATTTGTGTATGTATATTACCGACGAAATGGTATTATAAAAGAGGCAAAAGTTTTTTGAATTTTTGGCCCGCAAACTTTTCGTCGGTAGTGTCTATGGGGTATTCCATGCCAACTCAACCTACTGTGGAAATTCACTTTTTTCATTCGGTTTAAATTTTATTATCTATTTATACCCAATGAGAAAGAGCCCGATGATTTTATTCGAATTTTTTTATGAAACCATTCACGGGATATGAATCATTGAAAATTTTAGTGATTTTTTTCTTTTAATGCTTACAACACCCGTTCGAAAGTGCATCAATTTGAATTTTTTTTTTTAATTACGCTGTGTGTTTTTCAACGAACTTTTCGAAAACTTCATTCGAATAATTATGGAATTGTGTGAATTTTGTGAATATTTCATCGATAAACACAAATAAATTTTTTGAACAGTTCATTAAAAAACATACACAGCATTTTCGAAAATTTCATTGAAAAACACACATAAAAAAGAACTTCAAATCAATTCTTTTTCGAACAATTTATAAGGAAGTGAACGACTTGATAACAACACTAACTCAACATAATGTTCGAAAAGATATGAGAATAATTTTTACCAGGCCACTATTTTAAAAATTATCCCTGTTCGATAATGCTTTATCGCTAAAAGATTTGAATTATTGGCTATTTGTACAGATGTAAGTCTTACTTTGGCGTCACACAAGAATTAAACGATTAATATTGTTTTTCTAACTATATTAAGAATAAATTAGTCGTGATGTGGTCTAGTACTGTATAAAAAGCCGGATATTTTTAATGTCATAAACGACTCGACATTTTTCCATCGTGAAGTGTTCGTCGATACAAAGCAAAATGCGTGTGGGTGAGTTTCTCAAAATGCAGCAATCTTAACTCCTCCATAATTATTGTTTCATAGTAAATTCTTTGGAAATGAATAAAAATTGTAAAATTATCATTTCAAATATTACGTATTTAATGCAATAATTTTTTTGTAATTGTATTGGGTTTCCCAAATTATTTTTATTATTTATGTTTCAAACTATCATCATCAGGAACAACTACTGATTGTTTTTATAATATGTTTTTTTTTTTTTTTTTTTTTTTTTCATAGTATTTTCCGTCAGTCTTGTCTCATTGTTCGTGACGATAAACTCACATATAGTGGCAGCGCAAGCCCCAGCCTACAGTATAAGAAATCTTGTACCAGAAAATGAGCGAAAAGAGAGCCAACATTTCATATTGGATCTGGCGAGAAATTTTTCATCCTTTTACTTTCAGGTATTTCAGTCCAATATGAAAAATAGTTGAAATGAATTAATTAATTGTTTCTTTCACAGAAGACAGAAAAGAATCGTAAATATTTTTTGTATGTCTGCCATTCATTTTTCAATCAATTTGTATTTTTCGTTTTTTTTTCTACACAGAAATTGTCTCAATATCTTGCCGACAGTCAAGTCGTATCACCTTTGAGCGTCTTCATTCCCATGTCTATGTTATCTCATGGAGCTCGAGGAGTTACTAGACAACATTTTCACAGGGCAATGGGACTTCCAAAAAGTAAAGTTCGAATGGCTAAACTTGGTTATAAGAAAGTATTGGATCAATTGGCGGTAAGTAAGAGCACTTTTCTAAATTTTATTTGAGTTTTGGTATCAGTGATATATTTAGGAAAAAAAAATTAATGTGGAATAAGTTTCAGTATAATTGGTAATTTTGTTTAAACATATGAACGAACGTCAAAAAATGATCATATAATTAGTAAAAAATATGTGCTCCAAACGGTTAAAAATTGAATAAACATTTTTCGAATCGTTTTTACAAGTGTTACCATGATGAAATAAATGAAAATTATTGCAGAAATACGATGTTCGTATTAAAACAAAATTGTTCGTTTCACCCGATATCGAACTGAACCGGGCGTTCGTTGAATTGAGTACAAAAGTGTTCAATGCGGAAATTGAAACTGTTGATGTTACCGATGGATTTATGGATAGTGAAAAAATAAATGAATGGGTCGCTAATCAAACCAACGAAAATGTGACAACACTATTCAAGCCACGTAAGATCATTAACTCATTGAATTATCATGACGATTAATCATCAAGGAAAATAATCATAAAAATTGTAACATATTTTTTATAGTCATTTTGAATAATTAAAAAATCAAAAATTAATATTTCTTTGTTTCAGAGCAAATAGGTCCTGATCCAAGTGTCGTCCTTATGAACACCGTGTACTTTAAGGGAACATGGAAAAAGGCATTTAACAGCTCTCTTACTGCACCCCGTCCTTTCCATGTATTTGGTTCAAATAAGTTGGACGTACCAACCATGAAAATAGTTGATCGTTTTCGACATGGCCATCTTGAAGATCTCAAATTACGTTTCATTGAACTTCCTTACAAGGTGAATTATTTTCTATATATTTTTTGCTCGAGTGATATTTTGGCCATTTTAGCTCAATACGCATGGCATTATGAAAAAGTTTTCATTTGAATATTAAAATATTACTCTTTGCCTGGCCTTATCTCTCGTTAACTCTATTCAGCTGTATTTTTTTTTCTTTTCAAATTCATGCACGGAGAGAATTAAACATTAAAAATTAGAATAGAAACGAGGAATGACCTTGAACGTTAATTTGTACTGCGCAGAAAAAAAAATTTCATGAAAATTAAAAAAAAAATATGTCGTTTATACAATTTTACAATAAATTTTATTTTATTTTCATGAAATTTTACATGACATGAAATTAGCCAAATCGAAACTAATGGAATTGGTGTTGAAGAGATGCGATGAGAGGCTCCTAAAAACCTGCAAACCTATTATAATAAAACAATGAAAATAATAGTACATTTATTTAC
Source organism: Campoletis raptor (assembly GCA_948107755.1). NCBI lineage: Eukaryota > Metazoa > Arthropoda > Insecta > Hymenoptera > Ichneumonidae > Campoletis > Campoletis raptor. Next base: position 32,265,228 of record OX403622.1, on the reverse strand, counting down.
AGAGCAACAGTGAAGACAACGCAATGAGTATGTTCATATTATTGCCAGACGTAATGAAACCTAACACCTGGGCTTTCGAAATGATGCCAAAAATTCGAAATATGAGCCTTCATAGGCTTTTGAACAGTACAGAAGACGATATCGAGTTGTACCTCCCGAAATTTAAAATCGAAACTACAGTCTCACTCAACGAATGGTTCCGCTGGGTTCGTATTTTTTGTTAAATTTATTTAACGGAATGAATATGACTTACGATTTTTATTTTAAGGCAAAATGTGTTTGCAGATTTTCAAACCAGAGTTTCCCTTCAAAAACCCATCCAACATTTCCGGAATTTTCAACTCATCGAAAGAATCAAATTTTGGTGAATCCGCAACGAAAGTCGTCATCGAAGTTGACGAGGAGGGACAAGAAACCGCTGGATCAAGTGGTCAGTATAAATTCAGTCATACATTTATTCTCGGCTTTTTTATTTGCTCCGTCAACGTAAAAATAAAAAATTGCTAATAAAAATGTTTACTTTGATTTCGTAAAACTAGAAACAACTGGACTATATTAATAAAATGAAATATAAAGTGAAAAATATATAATGACGATAATAAAAATTGTAAATTTATTAAACTTTTCAATATTTTTTATTATTGCAAAAATTGTATATTTTGATGGCAACCTCAAATCACAGATTTTATAGAAACAAACCTGATTTTTTTTTAATTTTTTTTTTCCACATTAACTTAATTGATTTTTTTATGGAAACAATAAGATTTTGTTCAAATAATAATTACTTCCCACAACCCGATTTCTAATTGACTTCAAATTTGGAGCTATGATTTTAATGAGAATACAAAAATTGACAACAATAGCGAAGTCTAATTCGAGTATATTTTTATTTTCAATCCAGGAATAACATATAATATGGTTGAACCCGTGACATCGGATCGAAAAACTCGGTCAATTGTGGAGGGAGGAATCAGGGAATTTAATGCGAATCATCCTTTCGTTGCGATGATTGTAACCAAGGGGAAAATACTCACGGACATATTTACCATCTATCAAACTGGCAGGTAGGAAAAATAACAATTATTTTTTCAGATTTCAATATGAACAAAAACCATTCCTATTCGTCAATTTAAAATAATCAATCAAACTGAAATGAATGAAAATTTTTTTTTCAGTCAATTTATACCGAAAGGTATCACCTACTGGGAGTGAAAACCGATCGAAATCTTCGTAACCAGATGATAAAAACAGAAGAAAAATGTAAACAAATAATAAAAATATTCCATAAGCGAAAACCAATTAATTAAATTAATAAATTAATATTTATTAATTTAATTAATTAATAAAATAACAAGAAAATTTTTCTGTGAACCGCATAATCTTTTGATTCTATAATCCACAACATTTTTTCACTATTTAAAAAATTTACCAATAACACGGTATTGGTAAAAGATAAAATGTCAAAGTTGCTAAGTTTCCAAGTAAAAATCATTTGAAAAACGTTATCGAAAATTAATTTTAAATGCACATTTTTTTTTTTTTTGAAAAATGAGTTCTGCGTGACATTGACGTTTTTAGAGTTACTGCGTTTACGATTCGGTCACCTTTTTTGTGCATAACAACGTACACTTTGACAAGAGGAATGAGCGAGAGTCCGGCAAGCAAAAGCACACGGATCCGAAGGGATTGAATCCGTTGTATTAACGTTTCTGGTATTGGCCTTCGTATGTACGGTGTGCAGGTATGTATATGTATAATACTATTTGTGGTTCAGAGAGAGAGAGAGAGAGAGAGAGACGGACATAGTCGGGGGATGTAGGGAAGATATTGGGGGTGGAAATGGTAAGGGGGATACAGAGAGAGAGAGAGAGAGAGAGAGTTGAGGGATGTATGGAATCCAGGATAGCAATTTATGCTGATTTATATGCGTCGCACGCGGCCAAAGCTTGAGATGTTCGCACACACACAGACACACACACACGTGTTATCTCTCGGTCTCTCTCTTCTATGTTTCTTCTTCGGCAGAACTCAAACGTTTCTCTGCCTCGGATGGTGCATGCTAAATTCAAAATGCTCTGACCAAGGCTTTGCCTCTGCATACAGAAGCGTTGACGTAACGATCGGAGATGGTTTTTCCATATCGCATAAAACTGCCTGGAGAATATGTACCTCAATATATCTTCTCTTTCCGATTCTCATTTTTTTTAAACTTTTTCTCATGTAAAAATATTCATTTTTGACTAATTTTTCAACATTTGAATAAAAAATTAATAACATATTAATCGATAGGAAATTAACATTGGAAACCTTCGTGGAGCTGGTGGGAAAAAAACGTTTCATAAATATCAGCCGACAATTTTTCATCTTTTGTCAATATATATTGTTTTATTTATATTATTTTATGAATGATAGGCACATTTTTGTCTGAAAAAAAGATAACTTTTTAACACAACGTAATTTTTATTTCCTTCCAACTATTTTGCAAGCTCTGCGAAATACAATTTTGCGATACCATAGCAAATTTTTGTATCTTAAATTTTTTAGTATCCATGACCCATTACGTTCATTGGGACTCTGTCCACGTATCCAAGCCGAATTTCAAATCTTTTCTATCAAATCGTATATATGGTATTTCTATTTAAAAAAATAAAATAAAAAAAATTTAATAAAGAATTGACTGTTAATGCTCAATATTTTCTTTTTTAATTATAAAGAAAATCGCCACTCGCTAAACCGAACAAAAGTAACATTTTCGATTGGAGAAAACCCAGTCAATTCGTGTACGTATTGTCATTGCAATAAAGCACAGCTCTTATGCATTATAAATATATTCATCTATGTGAACAAAATTTGTAAGCATTTTTATTAATTGATAATATTATGAATTATTTGTATGATATAATTACTCCAATAAATTTTTTTAAATACTTATATATCAATATTGTTATATAAACATCAGTAATTTATCTCTTTAAGTATTCAGCTTGAAATTTTCCCTGAAAAAGAAAGTTCTGTTTTTCTTGTTTTGTTTTGTTTTTTTTTTTTTTGCAACACAGAGTACAAACGTTAACATATTTTGATTGCGTCAATTTCCATGAGTTTCTAGATGTATTAATATTCTGTTCTTTCGTAAAACTTTGAGTAATTATTGGAATAATTTTTATTACTTAACATTAATTATTGAAAATAAATCTTATTATATTCATTGATTATATCGATTTGATCAATCGAGGCACATTTTTTACTCATAAAAATCTCGTCTTTCGTACTGTGGACTGTGTTATACACAAATATTATCCTTTTTTTTTTTCAAATTGACTAAAAACAAAAGGCATTAAATGATTTCGTCTCAATATTTGACAAAAGGCACGCTACGATAAGGCGCAAAGTTTGTAATCTCTGTCCCTCTTAAATATTTGTCCTCCAAAAATCCGATTACCAAAGACAATAAAAAAATAATCTTTTTTTCGTCCCACAATATTCCGAGTTTCTTAATAAAGGTTTCAACGTTCTTCCTATAAATAACTAGTAAGAAAATTTCTCCATCTTTCCCTCTTTCTTCTCTTCCAACAATTCCCATTTTTCAAAGTGAAAAACCCAAACGTTTTATTTTTTTTATTTTTACCATTCCTTCATCATTACTTTTTGAATTTTTTGCTCTTTATAAAGGAACAGGAATAAAATAATAAAGGGTATTGGACAAAAAATAAATAAAAATGGCCATTTTCATTGTTGCTTCGTTTTTTCTCTTCTTTTTTTCATCATTTTTGTCACTCGCCGAGAACCTCACACGTGAATATTGACATTTTGACAATACACATGTCCTCGCACATGCATCCAAGCACACACCTTTATTCGTAACGATTGTTTTATTTTGTATCATTCTCTAAGGCTACGCGTACAAACTATAAGTATATATTCTATATAAAAATAAGACGAACAATAATAATAATAATAAAATGATTGTAATGTAGTAATAATAAAATAATAATCATAATAATAATAATAACAATATCATGATTATAATGAAATACCAGCTCTTTCGAAATTAAGGGAGACACTAAAATTTATGAGTTATGCGGATAAGTGTATGGGTGTGTGGGTGTTTTTTTTTCTCTTTTTTTTTCTCAAATATGAACTGACCATACGTAAATGACCTAAAAATGGATGTGTTAAAAAAATTATAATAATAAAAGAAAAGCAATCATATAGTACTGTAGTATACGATCCGTCATGAAGAAATACAATAGAGAGAGAGAGAGACATACAGACAGACTCACGGAGACTGAACAACAAAATAATCAGAAAAAATCCATTCGAAATGAAAAAAAAAAAAAAAAAAAAAAAATGACGAAAAAATAATTTAAAAGAATTCGAGATACTTTAGGAAAGAATTTACGTCGATACCGAGTCTGAAAAAAATGGTTTGCAAAAGTCTCCATTTGTGTTTGAAATTGCGTCTAAAAGATTAAAGAAAAAATGAAAAAAATTCATTTTATTCAGTTACAGTTCTAATCTATGAGGCCCCGTGAGGGAATTTGTTTTGTTTGTTTGTTTGTTTTTCTTTGTAATAAAGTTTTTGAAAATTATTTGAAATAAAAATTTAGTACGAAATTTATACATTAATTTACTTGCTTTTTAAATTTTGTTCCTTTTTCCGTTTCTTCGGGTTTACGAAGCTTGTGGGAGTTGGCTAAGGATCAGGATTGGATGGTTTTAATCGACCAGGAGAATTACTCCATCGCCGCTTCTTGTAGTGCGTGCAAATGAGCGTAAAGACCGTCAGCCGCGATGAGGTCATCGTGAGTTCCCATTTCCGCTACCGTGCCCTTCTCAAGCACGCATATCACGTCCGCGTTTCTTATCGTTGCCAGACGATGGGCTATCGTGATGCAGGTCCTACCTTCTTTCGCCTTGTCCAACGCTGCCTGCACGACCTGTTTGTCAAGCAGAAAACAACAACAACAAAAATAAAGAAAACGATAAATTAATTAATAAACAAAAACAATATAATGAAGAAGTAGAAAACTGAAAATGTTCGAATCGATTCGATCATGTGTGATCAGTTAAATTTCAATTTGTTACAATTTTCAATGACGTCTAAAAAGTAACGTAAGAAATCAAAAAAATTTCATATGACTCTTCATGTAGAATTAATTATTTTAATATATATAAATATATATGTATTTCAAGTTTGAAAAATAATTCCTTATTCAATAAAAATTTATTCATTTATTTCACAACGAATTATTATAGATATTATGAATTATTTTACCGATTCAATTGAATCGCAGAGAATTTCAATATTTGACAAGTCCAGAATTATATAAGAGACTATAACTATAATCAACGAATTCCAATAATTCTTATTTCGTTTGTATCAATTAATTCTGTTTTTGATACTACACCAGGTTTTCTATTATTATAACATTAATTCCGTGCTATTTTCAATGAAAAATCAATCAAATGACTTTTCATAGATATTTGTTCACATTCATGTAGTTTAAAGTTCCAGCAATATTTATGTGTATCAATCGAAACAGCAGGAAATATGAGAATTCAAATCATAGAGTTTACTGCACTTCCGCACACCGGAAATGATTGAGCTATCAAGTATTTCCTATTGTCGTTAAATATCATCACATCGGATTTCCTATAGACTTATATACACATGACACCTATCACACGTAAATGTACACGATGATAAAATTCCATGAATCTTGTTTATATATATTTTGTTATATATGGGAGATTTTATGTCGAGTGCAAATAAATCTTGGATAAAAAGAATCAATTTTCGTTTTAGTCTCGACATAAATGACAATTTTTGTCATTCGTTTTGACAGATCGAGTTTGAGTTCTGTTTATTAAAGTAGTCAATTACTTATGATTTTTTTTCAAATAAATAATTTTTTTTTTTTCTACGGAACCGAATGTAAAAATATTTTTTAAAAGAGAAAAAGTTTTTGGGCGGGAATCATTATTTTTGAGTAAATACTGCTACGAAAGAAATACTGTTGGGAAAAACTTGAATGAAAAAAAAAAACCTCGTAATATTCTCAGAACGAAATTTCTCTCTCGATTTCTCATTTTCTCATTTATTTTTTTCAGCATTTGATAAAAAACTTGGAGACTGCTTTTTAATTGGTGAACTTGTATCGAACAATAGAAAACGAAACTCTTTGGCAAAAAAAGAAAAAGTGCACAAAAGAAAAAAATTATAAGAAAAAACAAGAAAATCGAGTGCTTTGTCCTTTTGGGATTTTACTCTTCGTCACCTTGCCTTTGTACCCTTTTTTCTCGAATGAATGGAAGAAGAGGCGAAAAAATTTGGCGCGAATTTTTTTTTTTATTCAACAAGAAAATGTTTCGTGTTATTTTTTTCCTTTGTTTCTACTCTTTTGTAACTATTTGTCTGCGATAATTTCACGACTCCGTGAAAAAGGCCAAGGAATGAGAACAAATTCGAAAAAATTTTTTACCTTCTCGCTCTGAGTGTCGAGAGCCGATGTCGCCTCGTCGAGGAGCAAGATTCGTGGATTTCTCACAAGAGCACGTGCTATAGCGATTCTCTGCTTCTGTCCACCGGACAATTGTGTTCCCTTGCTACCGAGTCTCGTCTCGTAGCCCTGAGGATAAATTCAAAATTATCCAGATTTTAGATTAAAATGAAAAAAAAAAAAAAAGTTTTCAGTAATTTTCCTTCTGAGTCTCACACGATCGTTCTCGTCAAAAAAGTTTGTATCTTTCGGATGAATGTTGTGTAAAGTTTCAGCAAATTGCCAAAGTTCCGAAAACGTTATGTTGCATCATTAGAGCTTTGAGCACCGATATTTGGATTAATTTGTAAATTGATCACTTCAGTTTCGAACATATTTTAATTGATACAAAAATAATAATTAAAAACGAAAAAAAAGAATTCTACACGCGATCTCTCTGGAAGCAGTGAACTTTCGTTCCGATAATCACCGTGCAAGCCGCAAAAGTGAGATTAAGAAAAAAGATTTCTGTTGAATAAAAGAAAAAAAAACGTAAAAATATAAAATATGGTTGAGAAAAAACGGCCGAAATAATGAATCAAAATGGAAATTGAAACCGAAACGAATGTGATTAAAACAAGAAGGAAAATATAGTGCAAGAGTCAATATTTGATACGTGAATATATATAAAAATCATAAATCAATGAATGATAGAAAAGAATAACCAATAAATCGACCAATAATGAAAGTAAATATGAAAATATTAAAAATATGTATAAGTAAAAAAATACATTATCTCCTTTAAGAAGAAGAGAAAAAAAATGGTTGCAAGAATCAATGTTCGAAAAGTGGTGAAAACAAAAATTCAAAAATCCACAAAAGATTTTAGAAGAAATGTAAAAATAGTAAAAATAGAGGATGAAAAATGTTATTCTTTTTTGTTCAAATAATAAGAACTACAGCATAAACTTACGAGTGGAAGTGAACTGACGAAGCTGTGAATATTAGATTTCTTGGCAGCCTCGATGATTTCTTCCATGGTGACGTGTCGATTGTTATCGCCATAAGCAATATTTTCAGCGATGGTGCGATCGAAAAGAACAGGTTCTTGTCCAACAACGCCGAGTTGTGCCCTAAGGGCTGAGAGAGCAACGGAGTTGATATCGCGTCGATCCATGGTGACGTTGCCAGTGAGTGGATCGTAAAGTCGTTGTAGGAGTTGAATGCAAGTGGATTTTCCGCATCCACTTTGTCCAACGAGAGCAACCATTTGTCCAGGTTTGACAATGAGATTAAGGCCTCTTAAGATTTGTGACTCTGGTCTGGTTGGATAGTGGAATTCAACTTTAGAAAATTGAACGAGACCATCGGCCTTCCAATCGCGATCTTTTCCTTCGAGTTCAACAGGTGTAGTAATTTCAGGAACACGATCAAGGAGTCGAAAAATTCTGCCAGCGGATATTTTAGCGGTATTGAAATTAGGAGCAAAAGCCAAAGCTTGGCCAAGCATCCAAGATCCAAAAATCAGGGCCTCGGATACTTTGATGACATCTTCGTAGGGCAAGCCTTCACGAGCCACGAGATAACCACCGTAGTAAAGACTCAGGGCGTAACCGAAGTAGGGGGTTGTTTGTCCACAAGAAAAAACTAGACCACGAAGACGATTTCTGGTTCTGGTTGCTTGGGCAACGTGTGCCAGTTCGACGCAGTAACGATCAAGAAACGCGGACTCTTTACCCAAACTAGCAACTGTACGAATGTTCGAAATAGCCTCAATAGCAATCCTGGTCGCACATTCCATTTTCTTTTTTTCTTGCATTCCTTGACCACTCATTATTCTAGCTTCAAAAAATACTGCACCCAGTACCAATGGGATTGAAACTATGGAAACTGCTGTCATTTTCCATGTGTAAAACATCGACAAACCAACGCCAAGTACCAGCGTCGACAACGCCTGCAATATCGCTCCTATTCTACTTCCCGTTGCACCCTGCACCGCCGCTGCATCTGATGACAATCTCGCGCAAAGTGCACCCACGCTGTTCGAGTCTTCGTCGTACCAGCCCATCTCTTGTTTCAACATCGCAGCGAAAGTTGTACTTCGCAACCGTGTCGTCATTCTCACACCCGCCAAACCAAATGTATACATTTGCAAAAATGTTCCCAGACCGGTTACCACACCGACGATTATAAACAGTATCGAGAATCTCACCGTCTCGCGACGCACTTCGTCCTCGTCAACCAAACCCAACACGTGATACACCTCACCGAATAATACTGCGAACGCTGGGAACGATGCTCCCACCACTGCAGCTGCCAGACAACCTGAAAACAACAATGTTTTTCTTTTATTTACATTTTTACTTTGTTTGGATTTTTTCACTTGTGATCACGACCGAAAACGAAATTCTAAACGGGAGTTTTTTGTCAAATTTCAATTGATATTTTCATGATTTTGTTTGATGTTTATGATTTTTGCATTTTTTGTAAATTTTCAGTCTATTCTCTTATGGTTCCATTTCACATGATACGTTTTTTTTTTTTTACTTTTACTTTGTGGAAGTTTCGTTTGTTTGACATTTTGATATGGCTTTGATTTTTATTGCATAGTGTTGTCAAATTTTAGTTTGAATATGAAATATTCAAGTTTTAGATGAAATAAGAAGGAGAAAAAAGTTGGAACAACTTACCGACTATGTTGTAAGGCCACTCGGGTTTGTTCAGCCCAAATATCCTCATCATAGGAGCATCGTAGGGTTTCTCATGTTCCTCTAGTTCTTCTTCGGAAGTTGTGGAACCTCCGGCAAGTGACAAACGATGAGAATGCATCGACAACGTTGAAAACTGTTTTTTTAGCGGTGGTTTGGGTTTCGGTTTGGCTGCTGTTACCGTTTTTGCAGCTGATGCTGTGGCTTTAGCTGAAAACAGAAGTCAAAGAAAAATAGGAGTTAAAACAATATCGAAATTACAAATTGATGTCTCAACGTGTGAAAAGAAATTGAATGGTCAAATAAATCATGAAAAATATCAAATAAATAACAATCAAACCTTTTGCTGCTGCGCTGGCATCCGCAGACACCAAACCATGATAATGTTGTCCAAGGGCTAAAAGTTCCTCATGAGTGCCCATTTCAACGACCTGTCCTTCCTTGATGAAAACAATTCTATCGGCATTTGTGATTGTTGACAAGCGATGAGTCACAACAACAGTTGTACGTCCTTTGGCAGCAGCATCGAGGGCTCTTTGTACGGTCGCTTCGCTGTGAAGGTCGAGGGCAGAGGTCGCTTCGTCGAGCAATAAAATGGCTGGTCTACGAACGAGGGCACGAGCAATTGCAATTCTTTGCTTTTGTCCGCCGGACAATTGAGAGCCTCGTTCACCCACAGGACTGTCGTAACCCTACAAATTAACGAAATTCAAAGAGTTTCGATTAAAGGACACGATGGACGAACAGTCGGAGCTGAAAAAACATCTATTTCATCAGAAATCACCCATCTTGCAATTCATTAGATCATAAATGTTGATTTTCGTTCCTAATCATGTTAACAAGTTATTGACAAATTGTGGTAACAATTTATTCGTCAAAGAAAATAAAAAAAAAGTAATGTTTTCTAGAGTTAAATAATTGAAAAATTGGCTAATTTTCATTAGATTTTAATCTCATTTTTTCAATGTACAAAAAATCGACAACTATGGAACTCATTTTTTCATTTTCTTGGATTTTTATTTGTGTTTTTTTTGTTTTTTCATAGATTTTTACCATTTTCTGAGCACCTGGACCATTGTAATTTTTAATTTTCCCCTTTTTTCGAAATCTTTTTGTTTATTTTGGAAATATATATTAGCTTTTATTGGACTTTAAATAGAAGAATTGTGGGAAAACTCAATTACAAAACAAGTGTAAATAAGTATTTTGAAAAATGGGTTTTTGAAAGTTATTTAAATAAACTAAATCCCATTCAATTCAATCAGGATCCAGTGATTGACGTTAACTTTAGAAATTAGTCCAACATCATAATCAAATTACACCTAATCTCATTGATATCATTCTAATGAGCGTAATTCCATTCTAAAATACATCTGAATCTGCAAATAGGATGTCGTATGCCTTTTGTGGAAGGAATAATCCGAGCGTGTGCGGTAACGCGCTGCTCTTCTCGATTACGAGGATGATTCAGCTGGTTCGTCGAGATAATTTGGGGTGTAAAAATTTACACAATTTGGGGTAGAGGGTCAGATTTGGTTAGGAAGTTCGTCGAGTCGTAATGAGAACGTGGAGCGTGCTAATATCCTTCCGGTTCAAAGAACAACTATAAAAGCGAGAGAGAGGGAGAAAGAGAAAGAGAGAGAAAGAGAGGAGGAGGAGGAGAATGAGAGAAAGGGCGGATTTAGGGCGAGGGATAAACGGAAAAAGGGCATAAAGCGAGGGCAGATACTAACAAAGATTTTTAAAAAAGCAGAAAAAAAAAATGTAACGAGAAAAAAGAAAAAAAATGTATAGTAATAGGAAACTGAAGAGGGTAAGAAAAAATGAAATCAAAAGTACAAAAAAGAGGAAATAATAAATTATTTTAAAAAAACATTAAATAAATAATGAAAGCTAATGACAAATATAAGTTAAAGGATGAAAAAAAGAAAAAATCGGATATAAATAGAAAAAAAAAATAATGACGAAATAAAAAGAAAAACCGAAGAGTTAAAATGGAAAAGAAAAAAGAAAAATAAACCCAAATAAGCTCAAAAAAAGGAAGAAAACAACGAGCAAAAAGAGATAATAGTGGAAGTTGAAAAAAAATATTAGGGTTGAGCTGCAAGTTCACGATTCACCTCTAATCATTCGTGAAAATGATTATCATCTCTTCCACTCTCTATACAATTCCGTAAATCAAAATCGTCATATTTGTCATAACGTCCAAAATGAACGTCATGTTCTGTGGAAGCTTATCGGTTGGACAATTTCTCCACCATGATGGGCAATGTCATTGAGACCTCGAAGCTTTTCAAATCAAATCCGTAGCAACGAAAATGCACAGATAATCGATCATCTCTATTGACCAGACTCGTATCAAATCTCGTATTTCCGTTACCAAAGCTTAATTCTCTGTGTATCTCATTCTCGTCATTTTCCATTCTATACCCTTCGAAAATGAACGTTTCGAATACTAATAAATCTTAATCGTTTTTTTAATCTTTTCCATGTCTTTGAATACATATCCAAGTCTCGACATAATTTTTAGTTTTATTTTTTTCAAATTGGACAATGATATTTATTCAATTTCATCAAAAATAAAAAAATGATTGTCGTCAGAAAATCGAATGTGAAAAAATCGAATGCAAGAAAATTGATCGAATGATCAAATTTTTTAATAATTAGTAAATGATCTCTTTAGGGATGGTTGGATCAAGCGATAACAATGAGATCATCAGTTTCGAAAGAATAAACGTAAATTCAAATTATAAAATGCAATGAAGGTTGTTGCTGACACCATAGACATAAATAATGGCAAAAATAATCGGAGCTTTGGGGACTGGCTGTCATTACAACATGATCAACGTAATCAGCTGTTGTGAAAGCGAAAGAGGGAAGGAGAATAATTCTCTAGAGAGAAAACATAAACACGTTGGAACATTGCAGAGCCTCTTGTTTTTGTTTTCTCGGTCACATCAGCACGTTCCAATAACAGAAAATCTACAGCAAGCCCCAAAGGAATATTCTAGAACGATGTATAATCCTGCTGAATAATATATTGTCACGTCGTTCATGTACATTTACGAGGTGTCCTGCTACAAGTGCATCATTTCTGTAACTTGAATAAAGCATCGAATTCCAAGTCAAAAAATCTAGTAGCGTTTTTTTCATCAATCCCCCTTGACGAGTTATTCATTTTATTAAAGTTCTAAGCAAAGCTTGTTCTTTTATCCTGGATACAGCGCAAAAGTTGCAGATCGAGCAAAAATCTTAGAAACTAACTTTGCAGATCATGAAATTTCATTAAAAAAAAGTCTTTGACGGATTTTGGATATCTTTAGTTGTTTAGTTGTAAGATATATGGACAGAATATGTTAAAACTGTTCGCTTGATATCTAATTCTGAAAATCAGGTATTTTTCAAAGCGTTCCCAGGACTAAACCACTGAAAATACAAAAATTTCGGCAACAAGTTTTTTCTAGAAAATTTGATGCTCTACAAGATTGATTCTATGAACTTTTGCTCTAACTCCAACCGTTTTGGCAGTATATGCCATAAACGACGATGGATCTTTTTTCTGATATAATTGAAGTGTCATGAGAAAAAAACCTGATGAAAAAACACTAGACCCTTCGACTCGGCATCGGAGACTGAAGTTTAGTTTAAGGGGTAAACCGATCGCGGTGGGACACCCTGTATACACATATTTATATTTTATCTACAGATATATATTTATTGCAAATTCCCTTGACAGGTGTTTCATCGCATTACTGAAAGCACGTTCGTCACAACGGGATTCTCGATGGATGTAAAATCCACCTGGGGATTGCTTTCAAGATCCTAATCCAATATTCTCTGTATTGGGCCCACATATTGAATATCTAACAGCAATGTATTTATATAGAGACTTTTGATTTTGTTTAACTTCATTTCATCAAATATTATTTGTTCACATATTATGCTTTTTTGTTGTTGTCAAAATGGAAAAAAAATTGTCTCCAACTCTATAGAATTTGATTCAAGATCGAGTATGTTCGTATTTTTAATCTGCTAAGAAGCAGTGTTCGTACTTTTTTAATTAAAAACCTTTTGGACTTGAACTAAATTTCGATGATACGATTCAAAGATTCTTTTGACCTCAACTAATAATGTTTTTTTTTTTTTTTTTTTTTTTTTTTTTTTTTTTTTCATGTTGAGTTCTAGAAAATTATGCTTGCGAATTATTTAAAAAATGTGAAAAAAAATTGCATTTTATATTCACTATTGATATTTTGATGCATGTTTCATTCAGAAAAATACGTTTGCATGTTTGTAAAAAGTATATTACCTCCGGCAGTTTGCTGATGAAATCGTGAGCGTTGGCTTCTTTGGCCGCTTTGATCATCTCTTCCTCCGTGACGCTGTCATTTCCGTATCGTATATTCTCCCGGATGGTAGTATCAAAGAGAACAGGTTCTTGGCCTACGACACCGATGTGCGATCTCATCCAACTGACGTTCAGCTTCGATATGTCAACTCCATCCAAATGTACCTGCGAGAGTTTTATAAGCATGCAAGAAAAAAAAAGAAAGCCAAAATGGAAACTGTAAACATGGCACTCGTTCGAAGAGTTTTGCAACGTTTGGGAATCGAGGATTCGAGGGGCATACGAATTTTGAGTCACTACTTCGATCAAGGAAAACATAAAACGCGAGCGGAGAGAGCGACGAACCCGCCATCGGGCGGAGGCGTCACTCAAACTCCACTGTCGTTTTACTTTCACAAAATCCACACGAGTCTAGAGTTCTACGGGTAAATTAATACAAATTTGTTCTACTTTTTTACAATATTGTTTATATGAAACTGCAGTTTTATAATTTATTTTTTTTATCAAAAAATAAAAATATTTGCTAAATTGTTATTTTTTTATAATAAATATAACCAGAACACTAATTAACATTAAAAAAAGTGTATCAAAATTTTTTCAAATGCAAAAGAAACAAAAATATAAATGAATATATTTGAAATACGAAAAAAAAAGGTGGACGAAGGAGCAAACCTTTTAATGATAAAAAAATGATAAAATTATGACAAAAAGTAATTTGAAAAAAGTTGAAAGGGAAATAAGTGAATGTAAAAAATACGAAAAAGAGGAAAAGAAGTTACCTGTCCTTGAAGCGGATCGTAGAGTCGTTGAATGAGTTGTAGGCAAGTCGACTTGCCGCAACCGGATCCTCCAACGAGTGCCACGGTTTCGCCATGATTAATTTTGAGATTAAGTCCTTGGAGGACTTTGACATCTTTTCTGGCAGGATATCGAAAGTGTACGTCCTTGAATTCAATGTCACCAATGACGGTTTTAAGTTTTTGTCCATCTTTACTGAGACTGTCAATCGTTGGCACTCGATCGAGGACCTGGAATATGGCAGCGGCTGAGCCTTTCGCAACAGCGAAGGCTTCAAGATGTGGTGAAGTTAGGCCCATGTTTTGGGCCCCGGCGAGGACACCGAAGAAAACAATAACCAGAACCGCCGGTGTATATTCTTTTTCCTCTTTTGGACGATCATCCAAAATCAATTGAACTCCGTACCAAAAGGCTAAGGCGTAGCTCAGATAAATGATAAACCACATCACGCCGCCCCCCACTCCTGACCACAAACCCCTTTTTATTCCCGTTGTTTCCGCTGGTACAAGCTTCTTTGAGTAACGATCAACCTCCACCTTTTCACCACCAAATGCCACCACTGTTCTTATGGCTCCTAACACTTCCTCAGCTACGCTACCCGCTTGACCATAAGCTGCCAATTCCAACGCTGTCAATGAACTCTGAACCTTTGCCACTATCGCTGTTGCTATTACGATTATTGGCGCGCAACTCAATACCACCAACGTCAGTTTCCAACCGTACAAGAATGATATTATAATCGATGATATGAACGACACCATCAGGTACGTAAATATACCCAATTTCTCTCCTATTCCATCCTTCATCTTATCCAGATCTCTGTGTTTTTTTTAGAAGACAACAAAAAATCAAAATTTAACGTTAGATTTACGATCATGATTCTCAACTTGGGAAATTGTGCATAATTTCTAGTTTTTATCACAATCAGACGTTTCGAAATCAAAGTTTTTTTTTCAAGATGAAAAAATGAAACTGTTAACGTCAGATTTCTCAATCGAACTCTAGATTTTATAACTTGCGCATCATTTCAAGAATTAAATTTTTATTTATTTCCAAAGTCAATCACTTTTTGGTAAATTCGAGAAGGCAAATTAGGAATTAACAGTTTTCGGGAGTATTTCGAGTATTTTTCATCCGTCCTGCACTGTACCGATGACTACGATTTTTGTCATCGGATCGTTTGAAAAAAATAGTAACATAGAAATATCAATTACCAAAATATTTTAATATTTATTTTTTCATAAAATTTTTTGGTTATTTAATTAAATACTTCGTTGACGTATTGAAGGGGAAATAAGGTCGAAGTAATAATTCAAAGACCGAGGGGAAGTAAAACGGACGATGAAAGTGGATGTTTTCAGGAGAGTTTGAGCATTTGGTGCTGAACCACCTGTTGATTCAAGGGCTTCCCCCATTTTTCTTTCACCCTCAAATACCTTTGAACCTTCAGGGCATCAAATGTTTCATCGTATGCAATTATCGAAGTAAAAAAAACAATCTGCTGACAATATTATTTCGTTTGAAAGTGATTTTTAATTGATTCAAGGACTAAAGGACTTATTATTGTTGAAAAATCTATTTTTGAAGAATATTTACAGGATAAAATAAATTTTAAACTGTTCGAGTTTTCCATTTGAATTATTGTACACGAATTTATTGATTCTTTAAAAAAATGTATGAATTTTATTGAAAAAAAAAAAACGTGATAAACAAATCTAAAGCAATTTTTCTAAAATTCACTTTTCAAATTGGCGACCACGACATCTCGATAATCAGTTAACCGATTGAGTTCAAATTTGGTACAGATCTTCATTAGACTATTTTTCAAAATTTCCATCAAAATTGATTCGAAATCATATTGTTATGTTCTGTTTTGACCCCTAGGAATTCACCAGGTCACTATTTTGTAAAAAAATTATTTTTCTATCTGATTCCTGTACCGTTGCTCACAACATTGGTACAGATTAAGAATCTATTTGGTGGTTTTCGTTTTGAAGGCCTAGAACATTTAGAACTCTGGTAACTAATCGAAAGTTTATTTTCTTTAATTTTGTCCAATTTTTTCAATACTTGATGGGTTCGTTTTAAAATATTTCAAATTTATAAATCGATAATTATTTTGAAACAAATAATTGTTTTCATTACAGTCAAATTGACAGTTTTTGTGAATAAATAAAAATAAAAATAGCCATCTATTGGTGTTCCTAAATGAAATAAATTTAAAAAAAAACGAAAAATGTACTTACTCGGTTATTCGGCTAGCAAAATTGGTCGATGTATTGGTGTCGTACCAAGCCATGTCCTGTCTCAAAACAGCTTGTAAAAACATTCTTCGGACCCTGGCTATTTGACGAAAAGCCGCAACGTTAAGTAAATCAACCGTAAGAATGGCGAAGAAGAATTGTATTGTTGATAGAGCAGCACAAGAAACGCCAAAGGCCACAGAATCGTCGTAAAGAGCGTCCATTCGCTCTTCAAATGTGGCATTCGGTCCTCTGTTAAATAAACAAAAACAAATGTATTTTCTACTGTAATAAAAATTGAATTTCGTCAAAAACCATTGTTGAAATTTGTATCCAAATCTAACGACAGTGTCAATAAATGAACAATCAGATGAAATTATGTTGCAATGTTCAATTTTTTAATTAAATATCGTATCACTTTGTAAATAACGAAAACTTTTCTTATCCGAAAAACGTTAATGTTCTTCGAGCAATAAATTGGTTGTGTCGAATCTTTTTTTTCTGCCGATTTACAGATGTTAGTTACTAATTAATGAAAAATGATAATTTATGCTGTTTTTTTATTTTTATTCATATAAAAATAACTTACAAGACTTTTCCACCACCGAACCATTTCATAATGAGGGTGGGATTGCTCGTTTGATTCTCCATGTTACGATCAACGAGGAGCGTCGTAAATTCACCGTATTGTATGGTCGATACAGGAATACAAAAACCTGTCAGTGTCCCCATTATCAGACCACCGAATACGTACATCAGCTCGGCGAACGTAGCGAATCGAAACTGTTGATGGACCGAACGAGTTATTATATCATTTAAAAAACTTTTATTTTGATTAATTGGTCAAACAAATTCATTATTTTGCCTCCAAAGTGATTGAAGTCCGACATAAAGTTCAACAAT
Source organism: Campoletis raptor (assembly GCA_948107755.1). Taxonomy (NCBI): domain Eukaryota; kingdom Metazoa; phylum Arthropoda; class Insecta; order Hymenoptera; family Ichneumonidae; genus Campoletis; species Campoletis raptor. The sequence continues at coordinate 32,247,749 of OX403622.1, read as the reverse complement.
GAAAAAAAAAAAAAAAATGATGTCTAGTCTGTAGTCAAAGATATTCGAAGATTCATTTGTGATAATGATCATTTGTTTGCAAAAGGGTGTCTGATGATTGATGTCAATAAAAAAAAAAGATATAATTGGAAGGATTGGGAAAAAATGGGACAAATATGAAAATTAAAAATTCGAATTAACAAGAAAATAAATGATTTTTGCCTTCATTCAAACTCTGGCTAATTTTTTTTGGTGACTCAGTGATGACTTAGCAACCCAAATGTTGAGGTTAAAATAAAAAATAAATATAAAGTTTTTGCATATTTTGGAATCCTTTAATTAATCGCTTTCTTATGAGCACAAGGAGCTCGTTGTCTGGTGGATGAATAAGATGAGAGACAAGATAATTACACGGAACATAGAGCAGAGTTAAAGTGTCGACGATAAGCAATTAGAGCAATTAGGGCAAATGACGAGAAGCTACGGAGATGTAGAGACGAGAGGGATGAACAGGGAGAGAATATTTGGTCCAAGGGAACTTTGTGGAGAAATAGTACGAGGAAAATAATGATAAGCGAAGAGAGAATAAAGTGGCTGAACATTTTTAGGTGTCGTTTTCTGTTCTTCACAACTTTCCAGTACTCAAGTACAAATTTTTAGGGTTGTTTTTCTTTTATTTTTCTCCTTACGACTTTTTAGCAGGCGACTGAAAAATTCTTGGATTGCTTTTTCAGTATTTTTTCACTGACAACCCTCGAGTTAAATAATGAACCGTTTCAGGGGTTGTTTGTCGATTATTTCAGGACTCACATTACTAGGGAGTCGATGCAAGTCTGCAATGACAGTTTTTTTTTTTTTTTGTTATTTTTGAACTCACAAAAGTATCTAGTCCGTGAATGAAGGTTCAAGGTTGTTTTTTTTCATTGCGCGAGTCACAAGCCCCCAGTGAGTGAATAAAAGTTTGAAAAGATTGTTTTCTGTATTTTTTTTCTGGGATTACCAATGATTGGTAAGTGGATTGAGCATTTAGGGGTAGTTTTTTGCCACTTTGGTGCTCACTAGTCTCCGGCGAATCTATAAAAGTTTCGAGAGGTTTGTTTGTGTTCCAGAACTCATCAGTTTTGAGCGAGTGGACACAAATTTTTACCACTTGCTTTTTTTTCTTATTTCATGAACCACGGACCTTCTCAGAAAAAATGAAAGTGTTTAAGGGCTGCTTTTTTTATTCGGGGACTCAGGGCGAGCTAGTGAATGGATGGAAGTCTTTCGTGCTAGTTTTTTTCATGGTTTTGGTGCGGGAAATTTCGAATGAATAAATGGGAGGTTTTAGGGGTGATTTTTGTGAATTTTTGACTTACTAGTCTCCAGTAAGGCACTGGGGGTAGTTGAGGCGTCTGAGGTGGTGGGGCCTCTTCCTCCTTAGTCTGCGGTGGTACGAATTCACTGTGGACAGAGACAAAAAAATATTCATTTAATATCCAATCGAATATCAACCCCGAAGAAACTGAAAAATATTGCCTGTAATATTATGTCGATGCAAATTAATATTTCTCTGACAACAAATCTTTTTTTTTGCTCAAACAAAATGGCTGCTGTTATGCTCCACTCCTCCAACCATATTTATTTTTATTATTTTTCTCCTTGAGCTTTTTTGGCCATTCGTTATTTATTCCGTCACATGCATCATTATCGTAACTGCAATAAATATTCTTTCTTATATTTCGTCTTTCGTATTTCGTACATTATTGGCTCGCCATTATCCTGCAGCATATATTCGACTTCATCATTATCCTTTTCCTTGTCTTGTTTCGTGTCTGTAAACGAAATGCACAAATGTGCCGGTACACAACACACAAAGGAACGTAATACAATTAAGGGTTCTATGATAAAGCTCTGTACACAAATAAAAGTGCATTTATTTTTAAATTAACCAATTTTTTTCGTAATCAATTATATTTCATTAAATAAATGTTCCAATCAATTTGATCTTCATGCCATTTAATTATTTTCATTAAAAAAAAAGTTTTTAATGAATTAAAATTCATTCTTTTTTTCTCAATTGTTGAAAAGGAATAACAATTATCAACGCGAGTCAGTCAATTTATATGAATTTTTTATTGAATTTTTTTAAATAAAAATGATTTAAAAATAATCCAATTTCCTTTGTGTACGAGAGCACGTGCGAAACATTAGGTGATAATGATTCACGTAATCGATGCTAATACCGATCGTTAGTTTCTGTTAGGGGGATGAAAACGAGTTATTAAGTCGACTAGTCGAGAAGCAAAGGGAGAAATTGCAGAAAAAACGAAAGAGTAGGTCAAATATTGGGAAAAAGGAAAGCGTGAGTGAGATGAAGGGAAAGATCTTAATTCGGTCAGCATGCCGCAGAGATATTCACAAGACACAGCAGCAAAGAGGGTAGAAAATCGAGCCTCCTAAGGGTTGGTTCAGTGACCTTAAAGGGGTTGGTTTTCTATGTCCCTCAAAGTTTTCAAGAGATAGATCGCTAACTGTCAAAAGTGAAGAAAATTCTTTGGTTTCAACTGTTGCCATTTTTGAAATTCGATAAACAAAAACACTTTATAATAATTTTAAGGGTGTTTTCCAGTCACAGTCATAGTGAAATTTCTATCAATATTTTGGATTCTTCGAAAATTTGGAAACTGCCTTGACGACTGGGTCAATTTGACCCGAAGCGTACTTCGTACGTCATCAGCAGCTTTTCCGCTCGGGTTTCATCGGAAAAAAAATCAGAATTATAGTTTAAACTTTCCTCAATATGTGTGCGTCACAAATAATTGAAAACCGTTAAATTTAATGGTTTTTTTAAATTATCCGAAATGTGAACTCTTGAAAAAGTGAAGATTTTATTAAAAATATTTCGAGATTAACAATCAGAAATGTACGAAAAAGCTTTTTTCCGAAGGAAAAGCGGTCGTGAAAATATTTATGCGGTAGGAATAATAACAAATGAAAAATAATTCCGGGTCTATATGACCCAGTGTGTCAAAGGTAAAATGTGTAAAAAAAAATTGTTAATAAATCTGTTTGAAAAAGATCGTTGATCCAAATGAATTTCTTCTTTGACAATGAGTAAAAATTTGTTTAATAAATTGCTTAGGACATTTTTGAAAATTCGTTCAATAATTAAATTGTTCCAAAGCTTTGGGGTTTCGAATCTTTGAGAAATGTTCGAAAAAATATTGGACGAATGTAAATGATGTGAAAATTTTCAAAAGAAAATACCGGTCAATAAAATATATTCTGAAATTTGAGCAACATAAAAAAAATCGTGACTAAATTTTCAAAGGATCGAAAAAACTAAAAAAAAGTCTTTCTCTCAGAACCAAAGCATATATGGACCGTCGTACAGTTCTTCGTCTTTGAAAGGTACGAACCCGATCTGAAACCCTCCACGTACGAAAGTACGTCGAAATTTCCCAAAGGGGCTCCATTAGCCGATGTAATTGCTGTTACGAAACTTTCTCGACAAATCTACGATCGGGACACCGATAGCAAAGTATCGTGTGTATATATATATGAATATATAGGGAACATAAGTTTATATAGACTCGCGAAGGAACATCAGGACGTTATCGATATCGTTTCAGATCTCATTAACCGAAGAAACATATGTCGAACGAAGTTTTCCAATCAATTAAAACCAACGAGGGCAGTAGTAAAAAAAACTATAAAAAAGAGTCAATTTTCTTTTTTTTTTTTCTTTGAAATTTATTGAATTTTTGTTTTCTTCTTATAATTAATAAAATTGAATAAATCCTTAGAGGCTGGTAGGAAAGGAAAATAGCAGGATAATGAGAAAATTGATTACGTAGATAAATATTTTAATCGTTATACAGAAAAATAATTTTTTTTTTAAATTGGTTTTTCAGATACTTACACCTCGAGAGGATTTTTTCCTGGTGGCGTAAATTTGATTTGGGGGGCTCCATTTGAATATCCTGGGCTGCCTCGCGAGGACTCGTGGACCACTGGTAAATTCGCTGCGTCATCGCGCATTCTCAGTTAACAACTCTGCAACAATAATTTTAATAAATATTATAATTTCAGTCGAATTTGTATGAAAATTTGAAAATTCAATCATTTTTATACGAACGAAATATTTATGAGCCTGCATTTTATGCAACAACAGCAATTTCATTTGATTATATAATTAAAATAAATGAATTTTAATAATTATTATAAATAAATTATAACTCATCATGTTTTCCATCGTTTTTTCCAAATGAAAAACAACTTCGAGATTCGTTGCGTCATTTCAGAGAGTCAACATTTGGTTTTTTCTACTTATTACCACATTCATTCAGTTAGGAAATTTTTTTAAAGTTCTACGTTGATCTTGTACGAGAGAAAAACCGTAGAAGAAATAATTTCTCTTTGTCGAGAGCTTCGATAAAACCTCTTCAAACCAAACTTTGTTACACCAAAGAGGAACGCACAGAGAATAGACGGAAAAATGTGGAAAAAAATGTACGAGAGTTTTCAGATAAAACTACAAGTAAAAATAATAAAATAAAGCGATCACTTTTGTTTTAACAAATAAAAATACGTAATAATTTATCATTTTTGAACTAACTGTGCTGGTTATTTTTTATATTTGATTTTTCATAATTTAATGATTTATTATTGTAATTGATAAAAATCCTGGATTGTTATGAAAAAAAAGAAAACAAACGTTTGGGCTCTTTCGAAATTGTTACAATTCATATTTATCCAAAAATGTTTCGTATATTTTCCGAAAACAATCTTGAGTAAGATTTTTTAATTAAGGACGCGGTTTTATCAGGAAAATTGTGGCTTTCGGATAGAAAAATTAAAAAATCCTGCGAGTATGTACTCGGTAAATAAATCTGAGGTTGACAAAGCCGCGAAAAACGTTTTTCACTTTGGTCGGAAGTTTCGGTGCGTTAGCCACACCCTGGGACTTCATCTCGCTTTGCCACCTCGACAAAATTATTTTTAGTCGAGTTTTCTGGGTCGCTTATGTATGTGAAAGCGTGCCAGTTAAAATTTGCCAATTTAACACGTGTTATCGAAGACAAAAATGTAAACAAAATACAAAAAACACATGTAACGCATAAAATTATTATTATTATTATTTTTTCTAAAATCCACATTTATTCTAAAAGGTTTTTTACAAACTGTCACGAGAGTCTATAAATTATTCTTTCTTATGGTATTCCACAATTGCCATAACCAATAAATAGATTCTCCAAAATTTAGAAATAAAAAATAAAATATATTTCACGCCATCACGAGAGAAAAAAAAACAGAAGGAAAGAATATAAAATAAAATTACAAATATTTGACCACCAACTTTCATTAGCCACGAAATTCAAACGTATTGCTGTACAGTTAAAGAAAAAAAAAACCTCATGAAATTGTTGATTACAGGATAGCGAGGAATTGAATTCGTGGCAAATTGTATGGGTCTCGTTACGAAAAATCCTTGACGATATTTTTTTCTTTGCATCCTGTATTTTGTCGTGTCTTTAATCAAGAAAATAGGTGTTCATCTACATAACGACAATTGCTATGATCAGTGAAGTGTTTTTTTCAATTACAAAAAAAAAATGTGTACATTATCATTCAATCTTTGCGGAGAATACTTTTAGATGTGAACGTATAATAAATGAAATGATAGGTTTTAAAGGTTACAAATCATGCCAAGAGAGATAAACTAAAAACTATGATTCGGTGCCAGGTTTATTTCGAGGCAAAAAGGCCTTGCAAAAAGAAACTTTGACGTACAAACTTAGAGTGTGTCATTTGCATGGGGGCATTTATTTTTCGACTAGGAAAGGAAATAGTTGATCGATCGAAACTTTATTTAGTCGAAGGAAAAATGGTGAACTCCATTTTCTCGTTTTGGTTAAACAAAATTAACAAAATTCAGCAAAATAAAAATTGTCCGATCGGTCATTTTTCGTTCAACTAAATAGGATTGTATTTGATGCACAAATTAAAATTTAAAAAACTTGCACGATCCGAAAAAAAATAGACTATTCAATACGTTAGTTATTAACATTAAAATAAAAAGATTCAACATTCAATAATTGATTTATATGTTGTATTATAATACTTTATTTTTATTATCACTATTACATTTATTGTTTCTTTCTGTATTCGATTTCTTCTGCGCATTTAACAAATAATGACAGACAAAACCAAAAAAAAACCTGGTATTTGTTGTTGAAAGAGTATTTCAATGAATAAATAAAACCCAAAGTAGACCAAACTATGTCCTACGTTGGCTCGAAGGCTTTACCAAAAGTGCAGGATATATATTTTACATCATGAATTTTCAACACGAAATAATAATATTAAAAATAATGAAACTAATAAACAAATGAATTTAATTGCAATATAACAAAATATAATAGAGCTTTTTATGAAATGATAGTTCATGAATACATGGTAAAATTTATCTATCGTACGAGAATAATTAATTTCGTCGGTGTAAAATGGTCATGACTTGGTAAAATATTTAACAAAATCATGTCCCATTGTTTGAGTTTGTTTAGATAAATATATTTGTGTGGATAAATATGTACGAATTTACGAATGTATGCTCGACAGCATCTTCTATTAGAAAGCGCCCCAACTCTATTTTAATTAAGAATTCAATTTGAATTAGAGTCCGGCCAACATTGCGAGAGACTACTCAGGAAAATGAGGAGAAGGGGAAAAAGAGTCTGCAGGTCGGCCATAGTGCGGTGTGTGCCAGGGTCGTGTCCAACGGATTTGGGTAATTAATGGCACCGTTCTGAGCCGCCTGAGAGCAGAGATAACCAGAGAATCAAATCGAGAAACTTCTACTAAAAACTCTATCTCTCTCTCTCCTTTTCCTCTTGCTATCTCGTGCTGGAAACTTTTTTATGAATGAGCGTGCAAGTCTCGCTCCAAATAACTTTTCAATAATGTTGTAAATTATGTTTCAAATAATACAATTTTTTTTTAATTTTTTCTGCGAATTCGCGATATTTTCAATTATCTAAAAATTCGACCTACAATGGACGTTCTTGAAAAAAAAAAACAAAAAACAAAAAAAAAGAATTCATGCTCTGCACGATTTTTTCTACGATTATTTTTTCAAATATTTATGTCTACGCGAAACAATGTGTAGAAAATTACGTGTAAAAAAAAAGAAACTGGTAGGAAATCGATACGGAACAAAGAAGAATACCAAAAAAAAAACCAAGAAATTTCGAATCATTATCGCGGCAATAGAGTGCATAGCATTGTTTTGCCGCGAATTCATTGAAGTAATACATCCTCGAGGCTGGTGCATAAACTATAGAAGCATCGTTTTCGATTTTCTCGAGAGTAATTTCGGAAGCAACCACACCGGTATAAATCCTCGTGCAGTATTGCGCACCCGGGAGAGATCATTCAAGGCAGCAGGGAAATGAAACGAAACGTCGAATCCTCCCTGTTGCTATACGTTTTATAAACATAGGAATTTCCAAGTGAAATGGGCATTTTTATAATTTCGTCGAAATTCGCAAAACTTTAATTATTGTTGAGAAAAAAACTTGAAGAAACTGATCAATGTATACAATTTTTTTGGGGCAATAAAAAAAATAAAATATTTAAACACAAAAACTTCAATTAATCTTCAAAAGTTTCAGTAGAAAATAACAAATTTTTGTTATTGTTATTATTATTATTGTTAACAAATTTTTATATTATTATTACAGTGGAAACTGTCATCGGCAGTCAGAAACAATTTTTTCGTGAATTCAAAAAAATAAATCATTCACCTACCATTATATAAGTGTGAAATTTGATTAACTTTTTTTAATATAAAATTTAATTAAGTTACAATCAATACAGTGGATTGTAATTTGTATCCTATTTGTGAGCCCGGAATACTGAAAAAAATGAGTGAAACAAAAACTAAATGATTATCTTTCATTTTTTCTGTCATTGTTTTTTTTTTTTTTTTTTTTTTTTTTTTTTATTACCAATAAACTGACATAAGAGCTTCAAATTGAAGTCTCCATAAAATTCAACTGAAACTCCTTGTACGTGTGAGGCTGCATACAAAAAGTTGCAAGCTCCCAAAAGTACAGAGAGAAACATACTTTTTCTGTGTCTCTTAAATCATAAAATTATCATAACGGCGCTGCATTATAAAGAGACGCAAAATTGGCTAAGAAAATTATCAGATTCAATAGATCTCGAAATTTTAAAGAAAAAAGTCCTCAGTCATTTTTTTTTTCTCCGATACGTCGTTAATGAAATTTTAATGAATTAGTGACAAGCCAATCCAGTGGCTTGAGAAGGTGAATGGGCGTGGCCTCGATGTGGCGAGGGCGCTCGAACCTTTCCGCTACTACTAGACGGAGGGGGAAGAGGATGTTTCCTCGTTACGACTGACCGGATTAGCTGTCATTAAATTTTTAATATCTCATAAACGGTTCATCGCAGAGGAAAATGGCTGAAGACTATTTTCTTGAGAACATTGCAATGTAACTGATTCCTAATTATTCTATTGGTTTTTTCACCTACAAAAGTTTTAGTGGAACTTTTGTAGGAGACTGTACAATCTGAAGGAAAACAATGGGACTTTGGAGAAGGCAGTCTCTTTCCCTCGAGAGCAGCAGTGTGGCAATAGCAGCTCGAAAACAGTAGGAGAAACTGGCAGAAGTCTCTATACTCGTTCAGATTCGTGAGAGTATTTCTCCTCGACGATTTCACGATAACATATGTATAAATATAGAACTTTTGTATATTTTCAATTTCAAGCTCTGTCTCGCCCCTTCAATTCCCTTTTGAATTTATCACGATCGTTCCTCCCTCACTGAGAGTTTTCATATCTTTTGTCACTCCTATTCACAAACATCGATTCAGAATTTCACTGATTCCCGAACGTGATCAGACGATCACCAGAGTTGAACCGTCTCCGGCGAGGTCAATACTTGGTTGGGTGACCGCTTAGACCCCAGCTCGTTTATGAATCGATAAGCGGGAGGCAGTTTTCCTGAGTTTCCGATAGTACTAACCAACTGGAACTCAGTTAAAATATTGCTGACCGCACCGACCCGGTTTTTCACAGTTTCCCTTCGCCTTCGGGCAATCTGATACAATTGTGCGTTAGGAAAGAGTGGTTTCGGGCAACTCTCCGAAGGGGACTCGAAGGACCAGTAACGTGGTGAAAAAAGTGGGTTTGAGGTGATAGGATAAGCTCGCGAAAGACCACGAATAAAAACGTTTTGAAATTCGTAACTAAAGACAAATTTTTATTTAAAAATGAGCCAAAAATCCAAATGTTTCGAAACTCAATGACGATATATCGTCATTATATGACGTCATTATATTGATTTCATTGATGCAATTTCGATGAAGAGTGAATGAAGATCCAAATATTATCAGGACAGAGGAAAAAATCACAAGTCATTACGCCGTATGGGGGGTCTCGTAAATAATCGTTATCTCAACAGTAGCTTTCCTACTGGTTGATAAGAAAAACATCATCAACAAATGTTTCACGCATTTTAAAAAGATTAGTCAAGAGTCTGTAGATTCAAAGAATTTCGTTGTTTGCAAGTGAAATAATTACGAAAATTTAATCCCAACGATTTTTTCATATTCTCATCCAATCGTCGCAATAAATTAGACATAGTAAATTAAAAATTTTGATGAGATAATCAAAAATAAATATCTCAGTTAAATAAACAAAATTACATTAAAAAATAGATAACGTCGGTAAGATTGAATTTATTGATAATAATAATAATAATAATCATAATAATAATAATACAAATATTAAATTGCGTATCTTTTTTTAATATGTGTAAATTTATACTTTTTTAAATATACATATTCACATACGCCATCCCGACCAAATACTACACGGTATTTTATGTTGAATTGTCTCTACGAAATAAGTTTAAATAATTTAGAGTTTTTTATTTTTTATTTTGTACACGCGTTGATTGTTTGTTCAAAAAGATCTGAATTATCAAGAACAAATTTGAGTAAATAAAATTTATCACATAGTATTGTATGATGTAGTGAAACTATGCCTGGAAAAAAACTTCGAAAAAAAAAAAACAAACATATTATTCATTTGTATCAGTGTTGTGAGCAATTGTATCAAAATGAGAAAGAAAAACAATTTTTTCACAAAATGGCGGCATGTCAAATGTTAATTATCGATTGTTTGTACACTTTTTTCTCTTCGACTGGGCATAAATATCAACGTTACGATTATCAATCATAATGCCTGCGCCGAAAAAAAAAAAAGTCTAATAAAGATGTGGACCAAGTTTCAACTCAATTGCCCAACTGGTTATTGAGATATCATAGTCACCATATTAAAAAGCATTTTTTAGAAAAAATAAATCTCTGTAAAGTTATTTTACGCACGATTTACTCAATGTTATTATCGTCGAAAAAAATCTCAATTACGAATTTCTTGAAAATGATGTTGAATTTTTTTGATTTTAAATAAAACTCGAAAAGTGTGTCAGAAATTTGACTCCAGTCTATTTCTCCAATAACATACACTCGTGCCCTCAATTTTAATATAGGATTTGGTTTGTTAATCAAAATTTTTGACCTTTTGATTCGTAATCTCAATTGTCTATTTGCGATTATATTTCAATATTAACAACTGACGTACGAATGACAGTTTCTTTGTTTTATACGAGCCTATCTCTACGGAAAGCGGAGTGATGCAGGGGAAGAATGAAAAAAATCGATAAATCGACAAGAATATCAAAGTGAATCGTGATCGACTCAATGATAAGACAAGAGTTAAAAACCCATGCGTTTCTGTCCTTTACTTCCTGTATTTATGTTTTTACCAAGAACTTGAAAAATCATATTCTTGAACTTGAAAACACGAGAAAATCGAGTTTTCATCATTTTCATTCCATTGTCGATTTTCGATATAAATCGACAAATTGTGGGTCAATTCGTTTTAATAAATGTTTATTTTTTATTTTTTATCTAAGAGATGTAAAGTTATTGATGTCATTCTTCATTTGATCTTCACTAATTGACGTACAATCGAATAATTAATTAGAATATTTATTATAAAAAATATAATTAGAAATTTATAAATAAATTAAATAAAATTAGAATATTTATTATCAAAAAAGAACAAACCATTTTTATGTTCAATTTATAAATTAAAGTGTTCTTCAAATAAAAATAATCGAAATCATCAGTATCACCAGGAAATGATTTCGGATTAATGACCGATTTTTCTGTTATCACTCTACGGATGAATTTATCGATCGGGTGTGACAATCGTTTCACTTTCTCCAAATCAAGTTCAGACATCGATTAATGAACAATCGTTGACAATTCAGTTTTCCAACAATTTGTTTGTTTTGTGTTAAAAGTTATTGAAACAACGAAATGCATTTGAAAGTCGTTCTGAATAATTTTGACAATTAATGTGTACGAAAAATTTGTCACAAAAGTTGTTATTATTGTTTGAATTTCTTAATTTTGAATAATGATTTGATTAAAATAAATGTGAAACATCAAAAATAAATTCGAAAAATAAATTACGATCGAAATAATAATAATTTTAAGGTCGAAGGATTTCAATTAATTGCTAAATTTATTGCAACCCCTTTTTTACCTTATATCGGTTACTGTTTCCAATCAATATCCCAGATGTGTCTGATTAAGTCGACGATGGATTTCGTTTCGTCGGCTGACCCCTTCATAAGTGTCCCCTCGGACTACTCGTAATTACACCACGATTAACAACCACGTAAAATAATTGTTAACGCACTATGATGATTATTATTTATTTCATCAAAAACAAATATTCACCAACGAATTGTTTTTGAAATAAAAAAAATGTATTGATTTCACAGTCACTCGTTCGACGAGACACACTTCGAAGCTTTTTTGTTGCACGAAAACGAATAAGATGATTTTTTCGACTGGGTGATTTATCGAAATGTCGATTATTATTTATTTTCTTTTCCAATTCGAGTAGTTTTTTTAAAAGAGGTTCCAACTCATAAAATTCACCCTTTTTTCAAAATATATTTTTGGATATTTATATAATTGTTACGAACCACGAGGAGTTTAGGAACCACCGATTATAAATATTGTCCCAGAGTTTATTAAAACAACACCACGAGCACGTCGTAACACAAGTGATATTAAAGATGGATCTCGAGGATTAAGTTCTCTCCGAGTATTCCGAAATAAATTCGAGCTGTTTCTCCTCTCGGGGTAGTGATTGCGACGCCACGAAGTTTCTGTCTGTTACGATAGACAATTGAGAGTTTTTTCGATCAATAAAAAAAAAAAAAAAAAAACAAATAATCACCGATGATGGAATGATTGCATTAAAAAAAAAACGAATATAGTGTCAGTGTATCGTTGATTGGTTCATTAGCAATTAATCAACGGTAAATGTTAATCGGATATAATAATAATAAAATTGATAGAAAAACTTTCATCAATTTTCACTGAATTCAAATTTTCGATATTTCTGCATTAGTTCAATTATCAATAATTAATCAACAACGAATTTTGTTGATTTTTTTTTCTTTTTTGGTTTCTTTCGTATGTGTTTATTGACTTTGACATTAATGTGTATATTGATCAGGAAAAAGGAAATTTTGTTTCGTCTCGATTACGTATCGAAGAGAATTCACAGATCACTGACGCCAGAATATCATCGTTCGTTACCTTTTATATCTTTCGTGCAAGGATTCACACTCACACCTTCCAATATATTCTTATGACTAGATAAGCCCACGATTGTACGAGAAGTACACACTCAATTTGCTAACAATACCTCAACACTCTTTTTAAAAATCTCCTCTCACAGTCTTTGTAATTGTGATTGTTGACCGACAATATATCACGCGAACGTGGAATGTTTATCAAACAAATGAGTTTACGATTCATCGAATCTTTCAAAAGATAAACATTAATTTTCATTTTTTTTTTATTTTTACTTTTTATAAGAGCGTATAAATAGAACAGGAAATTAATTAATCGATATTTGAAAATATTTTTTTGTAACCATATGAAAAAATGGAAGATCTGCCCCGCAGAAATAATCTTCAAAATTGAAAAAAAAAAAAAAACATCGAGAGGACAGAAATTGATCAAACATACAAAATGTTTTTTTTTTTTTTCCTTTCGTAAATATCCTCATTACAGACAAGTCCTATATTTTTTGTTTTACTAAGAGAAGTTGATTCATACCGAAAGATCTCGAACGAAGACGTAGACGAGACGATCATGTGATTTCTAAATTTACTCAACTTAAGACATATCTAGGTGTGCACTTGATTTTTTTTTTTGCTTAGCTAAATATATGTCTATTTACATGTATATATAGATGTATATAATTTGGAATGTACGTAGAGTTAATTTCGATTGAATTTCATCTCAGACTTGAGGAAAATGTATTTGGCCAAGTGTCAAATTGCGCAGCTGCAAGTCTAATAAATCTCCTGTCACTCGAACAAATTTTCTTTCATTGAAATAAAATTCATTGAAAATATCAATCGACCGAGACTAAAAATAATACAAATTTTTGTATGATTTTTTTTCCTCTCATCAATCAAATCAATTTCGCTGACGTCAAATTTAATTGCATTTTAATACATAAATAACGTCAGAATAGTCGATGATAGAAAATCCTTGTGCAATTAAAGTTCACTGGAAATCCAATGGTTTTGCATAAAATTCCTCCTTCTCCTCATTATTAGACAGGAGGAAAAATCACTAGTTGATTGGAACAAAGATTCGTAGAAATTGTTGTACAACAAACTGCTATTCAAATTGTCATAAAAATAGAATTAATTTTTTATTACCATTTATGTTGAAAAAATAAACCATTAAATTTTCTTGGATAAATATTAAATCACAGCAGAAGTTGAAAAAATATTAATGAAGTTCTGCCGATAAAAAATTTCTTGTATTTCGAATTATTTAATCATTTAATTTTTATAAACGACCCGAATCACGATGTTTTTTTCAATGCAAAAGCAAATGCTTATTACAAAAATAATCTGTTTCTATCAAGAATCAAAACTACTTATAAAAATAATTGAAAGGATTTGTAAAAACAAGTACTTCGTTGAAACAAAAATAACCAAAGTTTTTTCAACATTTTTTTAACCAGATCGAGGCTTATTATTATTATTATTATTATTCCATCAGTGTTCATATTTATTTTTATTGGTTATCGACTTGGAATTGTCAGACAAAACTTGAAGGTTTAAAAGAACGTTATATGGCACGTGTCTGATCAACACAGACCCGCACTACTAGAGCAAAAATGACGCAGGCGCTCTCTCGAGCAATGTGCTCATGGTCCACGTTGTTTGACGCTACTCTGGTGTCATTGACACTGAGGGAAGAAAGAGGTTCGTTCAGGGTCGCGTACTCAAGTGGTAATCGCGTTCAAGCACCCTCTTTTCCTCCCTCTCTCATTCGTTTCAGGATTAAAAATTATTAAGCTCACCTAAAACATTTAATTCCTTATCGAACCTATCAATAATTTTGTAAGCTCTATATCGAAAGAATTACATCAAATTCAGGTCATTTGCATTTTCTTGACAAGTAAAATACTGGACAAAATTGAATTTCGAGATTTTTTCGACTAAATAAGTTTCTTTACAAGATGTACAAAGAGGAATGAAAAAATACTCTATGAGGATTATTTTTCTATTTATTTTTCATCATTATTCAAATTATTATTATTGTTTTTTTTTTCTTTTTGTAGTGTCGTCATTATTCATTGGTAGTCGATATTAGTCATTGTGTGATTACGAGTTTAATGGGTAAATTTTAAGTTAGAAATAAAAAATGAACAAACGAAAATATCGAGAAGCTTTCGATTCTTAATGTTTGGGTCCAATCAGATATAGTAACGTATTTACGAGACAGCTTCCTCACGTGGCAAAGAGGGAAAAAATGGGAGGAGGGAAGTGGGTTAGAAGTTAAAACTAAAGACGGACGAGGTCAAGGCCACCGAGATTTTTTACTCTAACGAAATTCACCGAGATCCGTCTAGTGGAAGAAGGCAGTAACGAGCAGACGTTTAATGAATTTGTCGAAGGATGATTCGTTCTATTTGATGAGGCAATATATGGCAAAGGTGTGAGTTTAAGGGAGTGAACGAAAATGACTATTTGCATCAAACATCGTAGATCCGGGTAAAATTGAATTTATTCATCTGCAACAATTTTTAATACGAATCCAAAAAAAAAAGATAATTTTATTTGAACGGAACGAACGTTAAAGAAAGTCACTTTAACAAAAGAAACGAACGGAATAAATGTTTCAATTTGTTTAAGTATTTTTCTCTTGTATTTAAAAGAAAAAGTGAAATAAAAGTTTGTGCAAACAAAACATCTTTAACGAACGAAAAATCAATTCGTATTTATTGGAAAAAACTATTTGGTGTGACGAAAACTGATGAGAGAAATCAAATGAATATCTTTGCAATAAATATATTATTTAAAATGTCGATAAAAGGAAAATAAGGATCGAAGACTGTCCCTTGAGATTAAATGGACTTTTTCAATAGACAGTTAACCGCCCTCTATTCATTGTACTTGTACCATCGACTCGTGGGTAGTTTTCACACGTGACCTTGAATCTTCGAGCCCTTCGGGCTACTGAGAGACGACCTTGAAACGGTCGAGAGTTCGGTCGAATTTGGCGCAAGCGCCTTAACTCACAAAATTAATCACGATTGCAATGAATATTATTGTTGTTGTTATTCGACGAGCTTTTTGATGAATTCAAATTTTTTTTTTCCGTAGGTTTAACACTATTAATTTTTTATTAAGCAACCAATGGACCCGGAAGTTGATTTATTTGTTTACTTATTTTTATAATCCCGTTTCGGCTGATTTCCCGATCATTTAAGAACTTTTTTTTATATATATTTGTTTATTTTTTTGCCTTTTTAAAATCTTGACCCTCGGAAGTGCAGGAATTATTATTCGCGGATCCGCAGAGGTTTGCGGCGCTCGTCCGACTGACGCCGCGACGACCCAACGTCCAAGACTCTCTTACGCAACGTGTATCCCAGCCCCGTGTGCCAGCAAGCACACACAAAACCCCGACAGATACAGCCCCAACGAGACGACGACAAAATCGTCGACGTCAAGATGCTGCATACCGTTCTCTCGATCTTTTTCACCGAGACAAGCCCTATGGATACGTTTCGCTATTTCATTTCATTTCTAAAAATTATTTTCACCAGATTATTTATTTTCTTATTTTTACTAATAAATCTTGTTATATATATATTTCTTTTTTTTAATGCATTTTTTCAAATTCTCTATTATTTAAATTTGCATTTTTTATTTAAAAAAATTTATAGTATTTTTATTGAATCAGTGACTATTAATGAAATATTAATTAAATAAAAATGAAACACATAAATAATGGAACTAATTGAACGTCCACATATTTAGATGAAACACAAAAATCTGCACACGACATTGCGACACTTTTGTTTGCAAACAATCGAAGAGAAGACCAAAATAAAATATTCAACGATATTTTTCTTTATCGAATCAATTAATACTGACGGAATCTCCGAATTATACACACTTGATTGCGATAATGATTATCACGTTTTTTCAGGGTTAAAATATACGATGCGTCACAGCGAGAAATTTTAGAATCGATTCTAATTTTATCAGCCACTCAGCCTCGTTGACAATTTCATTCGCATCTACGAACTACCCATAAATACGTCTTTGTAGGGTTTGAAAAATCATGATTGATAAAATTGAATATATATATATATTTTTTTGAATTATATTATGATCGAAAAAAATCTATATATTTGAAATAAAAATGTATTCCGCGAACTAGAATCTATTTCCGCACTGTCCTGCCTCACACTGCGGGGGTGTATAAGCAGTGGAGCTGCTATTTTCACGACAAATACATAGACACGAATTTATAAATATATATGTTGGGAGCTGAAGATTACGGTAGATACAGGATGTCTCACAACCAAAGGTCGAACCTCGGTCCTGACGAGTTACTTATTCAATTATGAAAACTTTGGGACAAACGAACTTCGAACACGCATATAACCTAAACGTTTAGATATAGAGCAAAAGTTCACATAACCAATCTTGTAGAGCATGAAATTTCCTACAAAAAACTCTCATTCGGCATTTTTTTATCTTTGACAGTTTGGTCTCGGGAGCAGATATAAAGATTTTTTTAAATCGTCCGCTTTGTGCACGACCTTTGAAAACCAAGCAATTTTTCAATCCGCTCTCGGGACTAAACTACGGAAGATAGAAAACTACCTCCGGGGACTTTTTTGTAGGAAATTTAATAGCCTACAATATTGGTCTTATGAACTTTCACTCTATCTCACACCGTTTTGGCTGTATGCGCGATAAAAGAAAAATAAGCCTCGAGCTTAAATAATTAATAACTCGCCAGAACGCAGTCTGATGAAAAAACTTTATCTGACTTTTTTACTCCGATTTGGAACCTGAACTCAAGTCTACAATTGAGACCACTTTTAACGAGACATCCTGTAGATCCGTAAATATCTCTTTTACGTATGTCTCGTTGTCTCACTTCGGTGTAAGTATATATAGAATATTTCCTGTTTGAAAATTTGGAGATGCAAGTGCGCAGGCTTGGCACAAGTGTCTATTCGGTCATGGCCTTCGTGAGCTTTATATTCGACGTTCTCTCTCTCCGTCTCTCTTTCTCACCCTGTTTTTTTCTCTTTCTCTTTCCTATGTACGCTTTCAATTCATTGAAACGCGACAATCGATCACAATAATGTATTGTAAGTGAAAAATTGTTTTTTTTTTCTCTCAACCCATAAATAATTGGATCAATTAATAAAATTTATGATTTAAGCAAAAAACAGTAATTGATTTTCTCTGCTAATTGTTAGGATGAAATTTTTTCATGACTTGTTCTTTTGATTGGACACAATGCAGAGATTTCGGGTGCAATTAAAATCCTAAAAATATGAGTAGTTCGTTAAATTTGCATACATTAATTAATTGGATTAAACGAACCAAAAATCATCCGAGTATTCTGTCGAACCATTAAAATAACGTTGAAACAACAAAAAATATCAAAATAATTGAACGATGTGACTCGTAATTGAATTGATTAATGATTCAGTGGTTCATCGAAAAAAAAATTAATGAATTTTCACTTGTTACACGTTTCGGGTGCTTGTTGGACTAATTACTAAAATTAATTAATGGTATAACTAATAATACGAATATCAATTATTCCTTTTTGATCCTCTGACGTTCTAATTACGAAAACTAATTAATTTTATAATTAATAACATTCGCGTTATTGTGGAGAACGTTTACCAAGCTTTTACGAGTTTGCGATCATACGTTTTCACGTGAAATGACAAAAGCTCAAACGAAAAAATACCGAGCTGCCGAGATATACCGCTGACAATATTATCGAAAGGAAGGGAAACAAAGACAGCGATGAAATGATCTGGGGTGAAAAAAAGGAAGGAGGTTTGGAATCCCTCGTCAAGAATCTTGTTAATCATACTCTGGCCTTCTTTGCCTCTGTATCTTATATTCATATGTCCAAAGATGCATTATATAAATCCAGAAGGTCTCGTTAATTGGAAGAAAAAAAAAGTACGAATTCTTGCGGTTCATATTTTATTTTATTTTGTTTTTTCGTATTTTTCTAAATTTCAACGAATTGGCCCTGTCAATTTATTGAAATTTTCTATTTTTTCGTATGGAAAAAAAAATTATTTTACTTAAATTTTGTTGAATTAAAAAATATATATCGATATCAAGAACGCGTTTATTTCAAACTGCAGGATAAACTTTTTATCACTTTTATAAATAAAGTTCATCAAGGAAATAAAGTTTCACGCCTCAACAATTAATTAAAATTCCTTAAAACAAATGTGTTTGAATATTTGAAAAAATGGGCAAATTCCACGATCGAGGAATGACACATTTATCGCGAAGATTTATAACGATATCGTCAGTACTCTACGATTGTTCCATCCTAATAAGGTTTACGTAAATAAACGTACACAATTGTGGAGACGACGCCATTTGGCATACAAACTAAAAAAAAAAAAGACGCTTAATTACAAGTATTATTATAAATCAACACGCTGAGTATGTTATCTTGAAAAAAAAAAGAAAAAAATATTATTTCATATTAGTGTCTCGTCTATTTTTAGAATGAGAATTAAAATTACGTGGCTGTAAAATTGTATTTGTGTATCTCATTAATTTATGTATTATTATTATTTATGTATTTATTACTTTTTATCATAATTATTGTTTGATGAATTTTTGTTAATTCTCAGACTGTTTGAAAATTTCATTATCTTTTGTTGTCTTTTCTTATTTCGTTTAAAAAAACGTGATTCTTTAAAAGTTAGTCAAGTATCAACAAACATTTGGTAGGAAAATAGTTCAACTTGATATCGAGAAGGAAG
The DNA here is from genome assembly GCA_948107755.1 of Campoletis raptor. Lineage (NCBI taxonomy): Eukaryota > Metazoa > Arthropoda > Insecta > Hymenoptera > Ichneumonidae > Campoletis > Campoletis raptor. The sequence goes on along the minus strand of OX403622.1, from coordinate 32,228,302 downwards.
AGGAAAAAAAATCAGAAGACCCTGGAATATCAGAGTTTTTATAAGTGCCAGAAGCGATTAATTAATCCAGATAAAGCGATTGAAAAGTACGCCTGCCTTTTTCGAAGTTTTATCTACATTTATATATACGAAAAAATATATATAGAAAGATTTAACAATGTGAATTTACGAAGAGAAAAAAGTAAAAGTTTCAACGAAAAATGAAGGAGAAAAAGCATTCGTGTCCTAGAATGTATACATATATATATATATATGTATTTATTTTTCAGACATATATATTCGCGTAGAATTTCCGAGAGAACTTTCGTCTATCTTTTTAATTGGCTTTACGATTGACTCTCGCCCTTCTTGATTCTATATCTCCTCGGTCTTTCACTTTCCGGGGGTTAACGAACGATCGAATACGACGTGTAGACTGTGCACAGACGTAATTGACTTTCCGCTCTCTTGCACCGAGTATATTATTATCTATAACTATATACACACGTTCTACCGAAAGTTTACATCTTGGAGTCTTCTAAAACTGCTGCATCCTGAATTGATTATGGATGTTCATGATTAATACATTATCGAGCTGTTCAAAACTTATTTCTATATGTAAATGTGATGGTTTTTGAGTTATTTTTTTTTTTTTTTTTTTTTAATAAGATGCTTTAATCGACTCACAGAGAGCTGCTACTTTTCAAATTTAAAACCGTAAAAACAATTAATGAAAAATTCAATTTTTGTTGATATTTCTGTCACGAACTCGAATATTTAATAAATAACAGATTTTTTTTTCAATCTGTTGAGTTGCAATATATTCCATTCTATTGTAAATATGAAAAAAAAAATCGAATTATCGAAGTTTCGGGAAAAAATTTAACTTTGAAAACTGCCCAATTTTTTTTCTGCTCCCTATGAAAACGAGTGAAAACGAGAAAAAAAATCGATTACTGCATGCCGCAAGTCATTTTTTTCGGTACTCCTTTGCCGTAGCGATACATATTTATTGCGAAGTACGTGTGTAAGTTTGTGGATGTCATAATTTTTAATCGCGATATGATGTTCAAACGGTTAAAAGTGCAATTATAAGATAAGTTAAAAAAGGATGCGATTTGTAAACAAAATTTTCATGTTTTCATAGGAATTTTGTTGCAAAAAGAAAGAAAGGAGAACTCCCATGATAAAAGGTAAAGCGATAAAAGACAAAAAACTGAGATTTCATCCAGACAGAATTTCTTTTGCGCTTCAATAAAAAAAAATAAACAAACGGTTGAAATAATCTGTCACATTTTTTGAAGTTAAAAATAAATCAGTTGAACAAAAAATGAGAGTAAAATGAAATGTTTACTGAAATGTACTTTCTGATGAGACAAAGGGCACGTACGCTCAGAATGACGCATATTCGGGATTGAGGACACAAAAAAATACAGCCATGCAAAGTTGTCAGAGTCCAAACAGTGTGTGTACACAAGAGTCGATAAATAAATGCTTGGATATATCGAGTGTCTCTAAATTTGCATTTTATATTTTCAGGGCAGTAGGATCGTGAAATTCCGAAGCGAAAAGTCTTTGGGCATTTTTGTCTACGATGCAGCGTTAACGAGTTAATTATTTGCTAGTAACAGGCAGTAAAGAATGTTGATGAGGCGAAGTGGGCGGTAACTGCGCGGTTGGGTTGGCTAGGGCGCAGTGGAGAGGGTCGAAAGGGCGGAGTGCGCTTAGTCGACGCCCACTTCAACCTGCAAGCGCGTCTCATTGGCTGTTCTCTAATTAATTGGCATTCGAGCAACGGTACATCGTACAGAAAAATGTCCAAAGACTTGTCTTTGCAGAATTTCATGCTCTACCAACGCGGTGAATCGTTTATGCACATTTCCGAACACACTGTATATAAACATGTACATAAATCTATATAGACGTACGTTTAGTTGAAAAAAAAAAAGGATTGAAAAATTTCCGGAAAGCCGTGAATATATGTTGGAGCGTGGATTGTCCTTTGTTTTATGATGCGGGGGAGAAGTTTGTAAGCGCGTCGTATAACACACGTTTATATGGATTCGCATATATTCGATGCACGCGAAACTCGCATTGTTGCATTTCGATAGACAGCCTGTAGCAATTTCGCGATATGTCGAACAATGTTCACGCTCGTAGGAGAGAGAAAGATAGAAAGGGAAAGAGAAAAATAATGCGAAAGAGTGAAGGGGAAGTGAGAGAAAGACACAACGATATTCATCTTCTTGCATCATCCCTAGGGCAGATGCTAAATTGTTCGCGTGAAAATATTTTGCTGGTAAAACACAAGTAGTGATTGATTGATAGCGAGAATAACACAATATTACGGACGAAGTCCTTTACTTTTGAATAAAAATTGATTAAAAAGCCAGCAGAGCAATGCTGTGCACGTGATATTGAGATTTTCTCATTGTTTTCGGAGTTTACGCTTTTTTTGATATTCAAACGAGAAATAGTAATGTTCTATGAGAATTCTGTTCATCGTAGTTATTTCCTAAGCCTCAAATTTCACTTTTAATTTTAAATTTGAAAAAAAAAACGTTTTTTTTTTTCAAATTTAAATGTGAAACAATGAAATGATAAATTTGGTACAATTTTGTATAATGGTTATTTTTATTCCTAATTTTATAAAATAATAAATTTTGATGTATTTTACGATGACGTTTATACGTGCACGTGTGCAAGTCTGGAAGAAAGTCCGCAGGCGGTCCAGGAACTAGTGGCGCCATCTGCACTCTTCATAAAATACGTTCAGACGGAAAGAGAGCGAGAGAGAAGATGAGGGCGAAGAGTGACTGGGGAAAGGGACAAAGCGAAGAGATAACAGTGCGAAAGTCTCGCCTGGCATAACGCTCGTCTAGGTGTGTGTTTTGCAAAGTGCCAAGACTTCCTCGTCTGCATTTGAACTCACAGTCGCCCTATATACTCGTATCTCATACATAATGCATCACGTAATACAGTGATGAGACTTTTTCATTTTTTTTTCTTCTTCGTTTCATCAACGAGAGAGAAAGTTACGAAATGGATGTAATGTGTATTTGTCGATACGAGAATATCAAACATTCGAATGATTATTTATAGCTCGAGGAAGAGAGACATCAATGACGAGATTCACGAGTCATATTGCATAAGCTCGTTTCTATACGTTTCCATTGTTGATGACTGAGAAATTCATTAAGCATGTAAGTGCTTGATTGTTTTTTCACCTGACCGGGTTGTCATTTGCTATTTTATGACGTAAAACGTAAGCAACGAATTTTTCAAAAACAATATAATGATAAAAAGGTTGGTTTTTAATTTTTATCCCAGGTGCCAATGTCAAGTCCTCCTAAACGTGCGTCTTATATTTACAGGACAAATATGTCGTTGAGCATACGGAAGATAAAAGTTATTTGCAATTTTTCTCTCAAAGGCGACGTTTCAGAAATATTCATAAGTTATGTTCTAGACGCAGTAAGTGAGACGCACCCGGGCCCCGCCCACTTTATATCATGCGCAGCCGTATTGGCATTTACTAATTGAGTGAATTCTCAATCATGGTAGATCAAAGAGAAAAACGACTCAGGACTTTTCTATCGGGAATTTTACGATCTATTCATTCCTCCGAATATTAAGTATGGCTTAAGAGACACCCTGTATATTGTATCATTGTAATAAATGTGATAAATCAACTCTCGTGATGAAAAATGTATTTGGAATCTGACAAGTTGGCTCAAATTCATAATTTTTTAATTGTTGTTCGTTATTATGAGAATTAATCAATATCTCAACAACTGTTAATCTGAGAAAAAAAAATGGATAAGCTCTTTTTTACTCAGAATTCCTCGATCTATTAATTTCTACACTTATTGAATCAGATTTCCGGGACACCCTGTATATTGTACCGTTGTAGGCAAAGTGATGATTCGCAGTTCATGATGTAAAGGTTGTATTTCAACTTAACGTGGCACGTAACATTGTTATTGTCGTTAATATAAGAATTAATCAATATTTCAACAACGCCTTTTCACATAGAAAAATGGCTGAGGACTTTTCAATTCAGAATTTTTTGATCTATTTAATCCTGCAAATATTGGATGTGACTTCAGGGACACCCTATATATCGTACCATTGTAATGAATATGATAATTCAGCTCACACGACGAGTTTTTGTTCTAAACTTAATGTGGCACAATTTTTTCATATTTTCATTATTTAATGTTTATAGTATACGAATTAATCAATATTTCGAAAATGACGCATCAGAGAAAAAAATGGCTGAGGACTTTTTTTTCAGAAATTTCACGATGTATCGATCATCGTAATTATCAGACATCACTTTTTGGACACCCTATATATTTTAGTATTATTTTCAAGTGACCAATGAGGACACGAACTCTGGCTATATTTTTATTGCACGGGACTCGAATTCATAATTTTGCTATTACTCGTACTATCATTGCTATTCATTTTTTATTGCGGTTTCCGCAATTGCGGTTATATCGTTTCCAGAAAGAATTGTCATCAATATTTATTTCAGGTTTCCTTGATTTTAGTAGCCTATATAAAATCATGACACCATAGAGATTGGAATATCATGTATGCACTTCAACACCGATCGATTAACTTCCATTGACCGTTCACCAACTTTATTAACGGCAAACTCTCGAGTGATTTATTGAACGTTATACTGTTCGTGTCACTTTTCCAAGAGTGCTATAATTGCGATCTTGATTTCGCTTGACTCCACTTGATACGCGATCGTAACGCGAACTATGAATTTTACTTTGAAACTCGAGTCTCATTATTTAGTGCCACGTGAAATGCCATCTCCTGTCATGATGAATTTTATTGGACAATCATTTTTATTCAATCATGATGGAAAATCAATGAAATCATTGCGACAAAAATAAGAGACTCGTTGTTGTTTCGTTCAATTGTAAATCCGAAATGGAAGTTCAAACAAGAAAATACTTTGTTTACTAATAAATTTCAATTTCCAACTATAAATGAACTGCTACGAAACATTTAAAGAAAACACAATTCAATATTTTTGAATGAAAATGTTTAGATTTTATTCAAAAAATTCCATCAAAATGATCAAATCTCAAACTTTGTTCCATCATGCAATGGATATTTCAACAGTTCCGGAAGTTTGAACATTTTGATTCCGGGCACTCTGTATATGTGTGACATAACGAGCGTATTTTATACGCTCACTGGATTATTCATAAACCCAAAGGCCGAGTGATCTGGGTCTCATGTTTGTATTTTGGAAACGTTGATATTCAACAAATGCATAAATATGTATCGACATGTACATTTCCTGCAGTATATTTGCGAAATATTTGTCCCGATCATTTTTATCGACTAAATATACGAAATGGCAAGTGAATAAGTAACATAATTGACAAAAATAAACAAATAATCAAAACCATGTAAAAAAAAAAAAAAAAACAATGACAACAATCAGTAACAAACGGAAATATTAAAGACAGCCATGAATAATAACATCGAACAATAAATCACAATGAATATAACAAAAAAAATATTGAAGTTAACGATTTTTTGTTGTTGCTGTACAAAAAATAAAATCAGCATTTTTTTCTCACGCGTGAACCAGACGCCATAAATTTTTTAATTCACCACGATTGACCTCGTGTACATTTATAACAGTCGTAAGAGTCTGCGTGTGCACGTACGTAACTTTTTGTTTCATGCCCATTTTTTGTGTTTGCTTTTTGTAATGTTTTTTTTGTATTTCGGAGGTAAAAAAGCAACGTGAAAATATCAAGTCTCCAGGGGGGATGAGGGAGGATGTATACACCTGGAAAATTTATTGCTAATTACTCCACAGCCCCTCGGACTTTCTCCTGTATTTCTATATTTAAAGAGTCCTGGCTCCGTTATTTGTACTATTATTATTTGGGCTTTCACAGTTTCAGTACCACAATGAAAGTATGGGCCATTTCAGCCAAAAAAGTTGCCTTATCTAATCAAATTTCCCAAAAAAAGGTTCCTTTTGAAACAAAAATAAACAAATGAATCATAAATTGACAAAATAATAATAAGAGAACGGAATATAAATATGGAGTTGTCGTTCATTAAGAGATAAAAACATTCCCTTAGCGTCTAACCAATCATTGCTGTTAAAAATATTATTTCAATTGTCAAAAAACGAGCATAAAAACGAACTTCGCCTTTTTGATGGATAATTTTTTTACCTTTATCTCGATGATAACGGATAACTTTAGAAAGCTACAAACAAATATCTAAAATGGTTCTACGAATAATAAAAATTGAACATTTAATGAAAAATCTCTTCTACGATTCAAAAAAAAAAAAAATGCACCAACGAAATGTATATACTGACACGTATATTCTGTATATGAGGCATTCCAAGTCATTCCAGCAAGTCAGAAAAAATGTTATCAATAGACCAAAAATTTGAAAGTTATACAACTTTTTTTTTCTGACGACGATCGGAAAAGCGTTGAAAATCGTGCAATGCGTCATAGTATTTTCGAATTTTTTGTCGTATATTAATTAAAAAAGGTATTGATAATTTTAAAAAAATCACTCGAAACGCCAAAACTCGTTCTGATGAAAAATAATATTTTTCATATTTCTCCACAATAATATGAATGAAAATCGATCTTTTGACACAGGTCTATATTTCGATTAGTATAAAAGTAATCAACGATCGTTGTCAAACTTTCAAAAATCGGTTTTTTTCTTTGGAAAATTATAACAATGCAAAAATTAGTGTGCACATTCCTCGCATGAAATACTAGCTGTGAAAAAAATGTGAAAAAAAAAGTATAAATTGTCCAGATCACAGGTTGGATGAAATGGCGTAGAATGTCTCATGCATGTCTATCAAATTTATTCCTATACATATTTGTATATACGCATGAAAAGTCAGTTTGTCTCTTTCTCGCATGGGTTTCCATTATTTTTAGTGTATAAATCCGTCGGGATAGCAGTACGAGATTAATCGTCCGGCCAAAACTTCGTTACGCCGTGTCTAACTAACGTTTCTCGTTATTAATGAGCTCTCACTGTGGCTACTGATATAAAGCTCTATTTCTCTCGGTCTCTCTTTGTCTCTTTATATATTATATCGTCCGGTTCATCTCTCGTCAAAATTGGTTTACCAGACAACTTTTGAAATTGAAAATATATTCGCTCGACAAACTTTGCCTACAACTGGTCAGTATGTGTTTATAAATACGTACATTTACATGTATGTAAAATCGTGTTTATTTATGGGGAGTGAACGAGATGGAAATTTGCGTGAATTTTGTTCCTGTTTTTTTTTTTTTTTTTTATCATTATTACGATAAATTGAAGTAAAACTCTGGTCGAGTGCAACGTGGAAGCACAACTCTACATCTAGAAAAAGTGATAATGAAGGGGACCATGAAAATAATGAGGCAAAATAAGGAAAAATATTCCACTGCAAAATTTCAAGACGAAGAGTTTAAAGGGTGTAGAAAATGTTTGATTTGTTACTTTACAACGTTTTCATGTTTACGACGACTTGTTAAAAACGAGAAGAAGATTTCAAGTTATTTTTCGATCGACAGGAAACAGGATTTTTGGACAGGTTTTTTCTTTACGAAAAAACCCAACTCTCCGAAAACGAAAAAGAAAAAAAAACTCTCCGAAGAAAGTTGCTCAATAAAATATTCAAACTGACGAAATATTAAAAAAAAAAATTCCTTCAAATGCTTCCTGTTTTTTTTTTTTTTTTTAATTTTATTATAATTTTTTTTTCATAGTAATCGGCCTTTTTGAATAATTGGCGAATTTTTAAGTTGGACAGAGTTTGAAAAATATTCATTTTTCTATCGCGTTTAAGTAAAAAACATATTTTCGTAATAATCTGAAGCCTAAAAAATTTTTTAAATAGCAAAATTTTTCCCTTTGAAAGATTCATCGAAATGAATTCAGTGGTTCTCGAGTGACAAGCGACATTTTTTCACTGCAGTGAAAGATTTTTTTTTCATTACAAAGGGAAGATTTTTGATGTGATGCTTATGCAAGTTTGTTGTTCGATAACTCGTTAAATCGAGACCTAAATGTTAAAAAATAAAAAATAACTCTTTTGGATAAATATAGTGAAGAAAATGAAATTCTTCGTTGGACAAAATTAGCGAATGAGTCAGCCACCGACCCTCTGCACTTTACATATATATCGTCCCTGTGATACAGGGCAACGAGTATGTGCCCTGACGTAGTCGAAGATTCTCTCTCTTTCTCTCTCTCATTCATTTCAACTCGGACGTATTCTCAATCTCAATGTAAAAGCGAGCAAGGTCGCAATGAAATGGTGGATGAGTACAAATAGAATTGACCAAACACAAGCGTTTTAAAAATATTCCACAAGTATAAATTCATTCTAATTTTTAACTCAAACGAATCACTAATTCAAATTATACGATTCGATATACCAGACGAAGTAATAAAACGTCTTGACAAACATTTCCATTGAGGAAGTAGTCGTGCCACAGTTACGTTCAAAAGTTAACTCGATGGTTCATTTTTTTAATTTATTTTGTACTAAATTTCTAAAAATAAAACATTACCATCCAAAATTGTTGAAATTTTTGTTGGAGAACACCATAATTTTTTGATTCATCACCAAAAACAACTAATGAAATAAAAAGGTTGAATTGTTTTCGATAAATTGACTACAACTTGTTGAATAATTTAACAATGTTTGTTGTTATATTTTATGAAAATGTTAAAAAACGTACAATTTCGTCATATGTTCCCTTGGAATTGAGAGAAAAAAGAATCTGTGCAAAAGTTTCAGAAGTATGTATTACGTGAAACGTGATTTTATCTACTGCTCGCCCCATAAGAACGTTTGTAAAACGGGAGAATCTTTGATGGCCAATATCTCGAATACCAGATGGTGAATCATATCGAAATATTTCACGTAGTTTCATAATAGTGCTCTGAATGTGTCCCAAAATTTTTGAAATTCAGTGAAAAATAATTGACGAGACGACCTTCAAAATTTCGTCGTTTATTGTTGAATTTCACTTTTTCCCGTTTTACTTATTAATGAACAAAAATTCGAAAAACATAAGTGAATGATTGTACAAAAAATAAGAAGAATTCGAAATGTTAAGAAAATTGATTTTAGTTGACGAAAAAAAATGCTCTGCTTTTGGTTCATTTTTTTTTTTTTTTTTTTTTTTTTTTTTTTTTTTTTTTTCAATTTATCAAAATGCATTTTACTCTTTTATTAAATTTGTTGTTTTTGGTGACGATTTCCAAAATTTTCTTCATACACGACGAAAGTTTTGAAAATGATGTGAAATTAAAATATTTCCCTGGAAATTCGAATCGTAAAATTTTGTTTGGAAATTCAGTAAAAATATAAATTAAAGCATAGTTCCATTGTCTCGATCGAATAAAATAATGGTACGGGATGTATCGTCGCTCTTCAATGTCCATTTTACGAGTTTGAACGTTACGAGAACGTGCTAGGGCTCGGTCAGCAGACTGCGAGACTCGATTCCCATATGTACGTATAAATATATGTAACCGTCGATATATCTACAGGTATGTATAGGAAAATTGGTGAGAATTTGAACGACAAAAAGAAACTTGACCGAAGTGATTAAATTTTTCAAATAATAAATGAATTAAAAAAAACCTCACAAATTATACATTGTTGATTAATAAAAATTTCTGCAGGTATTCACATTTTTTCAGTTTGCAAAATAAACCTAAACGATAAAAAAATATAATATTTCAAACAAAACAATGACAAATTTAAGAAATTTCATAAATTTTCATAGTCCATTGATAAAAATCGATCAAAAAATATTTCGAAAACCAATGAGAATAAATAAAAACTAGAAAATCATTTTTTCAAACTGTTTTTTCTAACAAAATTTTCCCGCAAAAAAGATAAGAGCTCTCAACCCTGACGTTAGGTTAAACAATTGATTAAAATTTCTTTTTTTTTTGCCCAAAACGATGATTGACAAAATGGTGGATACGGTAAAGAAGTGAAATCGAAATGGTGGTTCAATTTAGAACGAAATGGTAGGAAAGTGTAAAAGACATGAGAGAGAAAGAGAAAGAGAGAGAGAGAGAAAGGTAGTCAGCGACAGGCTGGCAACGGCAGAACACTGAGGTAGAGTTGGACATGTGCACGTTTTACGCGATATATACGTGCGCTGCGTGGAGCAGCGGAAATTTCCACTGGGCACCCGCGCCCGTTGAAATTCTCAGTTGCACGAGGCTTCGTATTCGTATCAGCGAGTGTGTGAGAGTCGGAGAGAAGAAGTGAGATAGAGAAAAAAGAAAAAAAAAGAAAAAAAAGGAGTATAAAAGAACGAGAGAAACAGAGAAAGAGCAAAGAGGAGAAAAAAAAACGATAAAGAGAGAGAGAGAGAGAGAGAGAAAGAGAAATAGAAAAAAAGAACTTGGAGAGTTCTAGCAAACGTTTAAGCCACAAGACTCGGATTGAAACGTTTACTCGCCTTTTCATTCGCATTCAAGTTTTTTTTTAAATTTATCCTCTTAGCGAGGAATTTTAGTGTCTAACTCAACCACTAACATTTTCTTTCGCGTCCACAATTCGATGTGTTTTTTAGGTTCAATGTGTAGAGTAATATAAATTCAACGATAGATTTGCTGTCATGAAAAATACTTAAAAATACTTTTATCCTTGAAAAAATTATTGCAGAAATTTCATTTGTAAAATATGTCAGTTTCTCTATTCAATCTTCAAAGTTGCTTGACACTTGGACTAATTACTATTCTGTCGTATAAAAATAACTGAAAATTATCCTCTATTTCTAAGTCATAAATTACTGTTATTTTTTTATATTTCATAAAAACTTGTACTCACCATTATGATGAAACACTGCCTTTTCGGCAAACGGGTCGAAATGATGAGAGAAAAAATAAGCTCAAAAAAATTCCTTCAGTCTTGTTTCGAGCACCATCCACTTTGCTCTTTGACGAAAACGAGCATCAATGAAATAAGAAGAGCAAGAATAACATAAGCGACCAAAATCTTCGGCTTGTTTTGCTCTATCTTTTTGAAGATTTATATATACGTAGACATTTATCACATCCGTTCCTCAATGAAAAAAAAAAACAAAAAAAAAACAAAAAAAAAACAACAATACTGGAAATATGTATATATTTATGTATCACTGATATTCCTTTGGCTTTTTTATATTTCCTTTCCACGTACACCTAAAATCTGAAAAATAGAAAATAAAAAGGATTAAAAATTGATGAATCAAGGTCGTACATTTGAATCAAGGTCGAATCATTGTTAAGAATTCTGTTTCCGAATAACGGTTTCAGGATGAAATAAATTTCAAACTGTTGGAATTTTTTATCTGAATTTTTGTACACATATTTATTGATTCGTTAAAAACATGTAAGAATTTTATTGAGATAAAGAAAAAATGATAATCGATGAATAACGATCAACTTCAGAGAATTATTGTTCTGAAATTTACTCTTTTCCTTGGCAAGCACGACATCACAACAACCAGTTGAGCAATTTAATTGGAATTTAGTACACATCTTCGTTAGACTATTTTCTTAACAATTGTACCAAATTTCAGGCGAAATAATTGTTATGGTTCGTTTTGTGACCCATAAAAGGGGAAAAGTATTTTTTTAAACTATAATGAAAATTCAACATGCCGCCATTTTGTGAAAAAAATAATAATTTTTTACATCTGATAAAAATTAAGGTTTTTTGTTTTCGGGTGCATAGAATGTCCGAAACTCTGGTCGCCGATCAGAAGTTTTTGCTCGGTTTTTGCGCGCACAGTTTTACTGAATAAATTATGCAAGACTTTGAGAATTATGAGGTGAATTTATTTAATTGTTTTTTTTTTTAATTGGTATGTGTTTTTGAACAAATAAAAAACTTGAAAAGTTTGAAACTTATTCTATGTAGAAAATCATTTGTAAAAATAAGATTTTTAACAACGAAATGAACTTGATCGACTTGAATACAGGAAAGATATCGATTTAATTATTTGTTCGAACGATTATTTACCTCTGTAAGAAAAATAAAAGCTCGTCAATCCATATACTCTATCTGATCACACGTAATCACTAGTGGAACGATTTAAATTCGTCCACGTTTTCTTCTCACGTTTCTTTATACAAATTTCCAAAGTTCTCCTTTCCTTCACGTGTTTTTTTCTGAAAAGTCAATGATTTTTTCCTGGCTGACACTCTCTCTTTCTATTTTTCAGTATCGTGAATACCTTCACGATCCTCCAAGCACCCGGGAGCAAGTCTAGACAAGGTAAACTCATGTTTTATCCGTAAAAAAAATATGTATATACAGGGTGTCCAAATTGTCATGCCTGAAACTTTGGTCATGGATTCTACGACCTAGTCCAGTGAAAAAATGTTCAATCAACATGCCCGTTTTTCTTCTCAGTTTTCGAGATATTTCAGTTTTTCTTTTTTCCACATTTTTTACTCGATTCTTAAAGTTTCCAGTTGTTTTACTCTTTTTTTCGAATCGATGTCAAATTACTTCATCGAAAATTACGCTTTTTTAAATCTTTTTATCGTTCACTATCTGGACACCCTGTATAACGATATGTACTTTTCCATTGAATATATTCATTCGCAACGGAATAGATCGTTTCAAGGAGATCTTACCTTTCTGCTTGTGGTATGCAGGACTCGAGTGTTTGGATCCAAGAAAAACCAATAAATACGAGAACCAGAGCCTCGTTACTTTGTATTTATCACAGTGGGCAATAGAAAAGAATTTTTTTCACGTCAATGAAAAAAAAAAGTACAGAACGCAAAATAATGCAATTGCAAGACAATTTTTTCACTGTTTCCAAGTGCACACGTATTCACGAGCCTATAAATGTTCCCGTATATTGATCATCTTGTTGTTCGTATTTCCAATGAACCTCCTCTGCTTCACCATATGACCCCCTGTCAATCTAACCTGTTGTCATAACAATTGAAAAAGAACATTTATAGATGAGCAAGAAATTGTTAACGAAAAATGAAAATTAATTTTATTATTCCATCATCATTGAAGAAATTCGATATGTGGCAAAGCTCCAGAATTTTGAGGAATTTCCAAGTCAAAATAATTGTTTGTGCAAGATGTTTAATCAAGATGGAAAATTTTTAATCGTTAAAAAGGATCAATAGTTATTTGAGAATTCGAGACCGGATAATGTTGACGTTTACATCATATTTTTAAATCCACACATTAATTGACTAATTATTAAAACATAAGAAACAGTAAATTAATGGATCAGCGACTAATTTACTAAAGTGATCAAATCGATCGTTTCCCAATTTTGAAAAATCTTCCCTGCACTAAAAGCACGAATAAAAAGTTAAGCAGATTTTAGAGTCAATGAAATATCAATGGAAGGAAAAAAATCGATTGAAGAAACTCTAGAAAACTACGTGACAAAAAATTCTTCAAAAACGACAATTTTTTTGGGTCTATTCTGATCGATAACATTGATCAGTAATTCAATATTTCAAGAGTCATTACAGCGTTTTAATTGACGTATACTTTACTCCACATTATTGTAATAAAAAACCAGTCTTAAGTGTCGAATCTCTGTTACGAGAGAGGGAAACAAGAGAATTGAGATAACGAAATGGCGGAGTAAACACAATTGAATAAAAAGATATTAATGGACGAAAAGAGAGACAGTGTGGGACAAAGAGGGGAAGGGGAGGGAAGGGGTTGCGCGTGGATGAGTCTCGGTGGGTAATGTGTGACCACAACGAGATAGTCGCTCGCTTCATTGAACTTAATTTGCCGGTTGGATGTCGCTAAACTGGATCGCGTGTCGAGAGCACGATTGGAAGATCCATGGACCAATATAATATTTAATATAAGAGTTTCCATATCTGTATATATATATTTAAATACGTACGATCAAATGGCGTTATTTGTACCATTTAACGAGTAGAAAGTCACGTCACTTAAGCCCTTTTTGTCTGTCAGCAATCAATATATCTATAAATAGCTTTGTTCAGTTTTCTATGTACAGGGTGTCCGAAAAATCAACTCTGATAACTGAACCAGTAGATTGTGACGGTCATTTTGAGAGAAAAAAGTCCCATAAACATGGGGTCGCCGCAGCTTAGTTCTCGAGTTATAATGGAATTTATGATTTTTCAAAAAAACACATTTCCAAGTCTTCAAATTCAAAATTCGTTTTCTAAATTGGATAATTCATTGAACTGATGGTACAAAGTGAAAATAATGAAAATTGACAATTGTATTGTCGAACTATAGCAACCGTGAATAAAAAGTAATCTCGATTTTTTTCTCTAAACAATTCCATAACCATTCTTTTTTACCTACAATTAGGACACCCCGTATAAACATGTGGAACCCCAGCCAGAAAATTAACGCGCGTGCCAACGATCTAACTACTCTACTTGATTAGGGAGTTTCAGGTTCGCCCGGGTTTGACTCATCTCCGGGGAGAGAATGAACCACAAGTGATGGAAAAAACGTGATAGAGATCAAGCTATTACAAAACAAAAAAAAATTCTCAGAACATATTTGGATTTGGTGCATACTGAAAAAAACAACGAGGAAACCTTAATGTCACGTTCGAAATATATTAATTGTTATGTTTCGGAGAAAGGAAAAAAAACGATATTTGAATATTACTCAATAAATATTGAATAAAAATGAACATAAAATTGCAAGAGTTGATTGAAGTTCTTGACTAAAAAAATCATTGTTGAAATATTAACAACAATTTCATTCCGATTATTGAACAAGTGGACTAAATGAACCTTTCGAAAATAAATACTTCGTTTTTTTTTAATATTTATTTTCATTAAATAAGTTAATTCTGTACCAATGTGTAACATTAAAAAATTGAGAACGAATTCATATTCCGTTGATTTTCATAATTTTAATAGTTGAAGGAATGGCGCGAAAAAAAAAAACGAGATAAATTGAAAATCTTCAAAGACCGTCCTAATTGCTGTTACCGTCTTTTCACCAGCAGGCAAATTTCACACAACAATAAAAATGACTGAATGAAAAAGAATTTTGTTTCAACATCTTTTGACATAAATTTGTATGGTTATATATCTGTATGTGTTAAATGAAAGCATCTGAGCCCTTAATTACTGTAATGAATGAATGGAAGAAAAAAAAATGTAGTGAACGTTAATTGAACTGACACTCATCGGGTACGGGCTGCGAGGTTGCACCGTCGAGCTTTCGTAAAATTCACTCTCAATTGCCTCTAGCCGAGGGTAAGCTTGCAAGCCATTCACGTGCTACGTCACTCACGAAATCTGAAACACACACAATTTGCATATATTGAGTTGAAGAAAAAAAACATCAAAATAAATCGTGAACATCATTTAAAAAAAATTATTACGATCTGAATTAATAACATTATTCATCATCACTATTTTAAATACAATGAGCTCTTAGACCTTTGTTTTATTTTTGAAACATCGAATTTCAATAGTCATGTACACATATATTTATTTATTTATTTATTTATGTATTCATTCATTTATTTATTTGTTTAAATTTAGAAGAATTTGACGATTAATTTCAATTATCCATTTATTTGAAGAAAAAAAAATTAATTAGTTAGAACAATAACAATACTGTAAATTAATTAGCTAAAACGTACTGCATACATGGGATCTATAAATAAATTATCTTTGAAATATTTTTTCAAATTTTGTCATTGACAATAATTTTTTTATTCGTAAATAAATCAATATGTTTCTCGCATTCACATTTGAAGTGAGAATGATGCATTATTGATAAAACGCTATCGACGACCCATTGTAAAGTACAAAGGCGTTGAAATTCGGTGAAGAAAAAAATCTCAGTATCCGTAGAATAGATATCACGAGAGTGGTATGCCGTGTATTTGCATCTCAATCGTGAAAACTCTTCGTGCACATCCGCGTGTATTTTTCGGGAGGGATGGCAATCGTGATATATTTTTCTCGATCTGTTTGTAATCGATATATATGTAGACTATTGCTTTCAAGAATCGACAAAACCATGAATTTTTATTTCCCAGCTACCGAACACATATTTCTCGCTCCATTGTCGGGTCGCTTGCCCGTGTGGTTGCTTTCAACTAACGTCATTGAACATATTCAGCCATATATATAGGACGATTCAAAACGGAAGTTTGAAACTTACAGGGAAGGTAGTTCATGAAATTCTGAAGATAAAAGTTTTTGGCCATTTTTCATTCCGGTGCACCATTCGAAGGATATTTATTGATTAAAAATAACGAATCTATCACTCTGGTTAGCTGAAGTGGGCGGTGACTAAGTACTCTACGTTCGGCGTCCCCCACTGTTGCGCGCGAGCCAATCGACGGTGCCTCCCGTAAGCGTGACACGCTATTCTCCGCCCACTTCTGTTCACCCGATCGTCGTCCACTAATTAATTAATATCTCCATTATGGTGCGTCGCAGCGAAAAATGCCTAAGAACTTTTCGCTTCAGAATTTCGCGTTCTATTCATAGCATAAATTTAAGACTCCATTTTTGCGCCATCCTATAGAAACATACAGCTAAATGTCTATAAATCCTCTAAAGGGACACTTTCACATGAAATGAATATTAAAAAAAACACAGCGGACCCAAATAACTCTTCGTGAACACCATCTTCTTTTATGAACTCTAAACTTCGCATGAGGGAGACAAAATTTCTCACTGCTCCATGATGGCTTTTCAAAATATAAAACTTGTTTATATAAACTTTGAAAGAAGTCACAGCAGTATGATCATTTCTCGCTTCAACATACACTTCCTGACGACAAACTCAACCCCTCCCCTACGACACTACCAACACGATCGTAAAATCCTTTCCTTCGAGATTCAGCTGACAAGTTTTTCGCCCGATAAAAATCGGGAGTGCGCAAAGTAAATGATAGTGAAGATTTTTCGATTTGCATCCAAAGTTTTGAATTACGCTAATTTTTTTTTCGATCGAAATTAAATAAAAATTTGTATTTTTGTTTAGTTACTTTTTTTTAATTATTGTCCTGAAGAAAATCCAATTCAAATGAACTGGTGATAATTATTTAATTATTGAAGGGTTACCTTTTTTAACCAAAATTTCACAGTTCATTTTCATTTTATATCCTTTTCAGAATGCAATAAAAAATTCACTTAATTGAAAGGTTAATTTTTTAATTTTATTTTAACCGTAATTTCGCGCAGCTTTGGCTATTGTTAGCAAAGATCGTACGAACTTGGAACTATCGGAGTCACGATACTACAACTTCTACACTAAAACGAACACGCGAACACCAAAAACCCTCTCGATTGTTCTCTCGTTACCATATATACGAATATAGCAACGAGTTCTCAACGTTTCATCGATGTTTCGTAACAACTGCATAATTAAGCCGTTCTTGAGACCGTTTTTCACGTCCATGCGGTCAATAACTTCGAAGAAAAAAAAAACTTTTTTTCGAATTGTATCTAAAGTACGTTAATTACGTAAGGTAAAAAAACATTTTTTTGCTATTTTTATTTCCCAATTTCCTAAAGAAAATTGGGACCATAAATCTATCGAGATTAAGCTTAAAAATTAAATTAATTTCGAAAGAAAATCTTGATTGAAAAACGAAAAATTCAATCATAAAAATAAGAGCGATAAGAATCGAACGAAGTCTTAACCGCGACTTAAGTTCGTGGTTTCATGGATCGATATCCAGTTTCGCAGAATACCGTAATGCAAGTCCCGGAAGTACAATGTACTTTTTGTACGGGGTTTTTCATGTAAAATCGACGAGCCATTAAATCTCGTAATTATTAATAAAAAATAAAAAAATTAATCGTTTTTTTTTTCTTCGCCATTGAGAATTTCTTACGAACGTTTTTTTTCTGACATAATAACATTTTACGATAAAATTTCATTTGGAAACTTGGGAAACGAAATGGGTCAATTTGACAATGAAATGAAACTCAGCAATTAATTCACTCGATCGAATCGATTCCCATTTGTCACACAATCGTTTCGAAAAAATATTCAAAAATGCACAATTTGCACAATAAAAACGGACGTCAGTCAACCGTTGGACACTACAATTTACTGACGAAATATTTATTCCAAACTCTGTAACATCGAACTCTTTGAAAAATGGCTACGAGTTTTCGAGTCCAGGGTCAAACCGCTATGGCAATTATCGCGAGAAAAAATGCTCACGTCAACAAAGAGCCTTCGAGTGTTATCTAAAACGCAAACATATGCATGAAGCATAAGCCAAGAGAGAAAGAGAGAGAAAAACGGTTTGAACACTCGCTCAAAACCACGAAACTTTATTTATATCGATTTTTCATTTTCACCAAAATTGTTTTGCCATTAAATACTTATTCATTATTCTTTGATTTTTTACCTTGAAAATGCTTCTTTGTATATCGGAGATTTTCGTTTTTATTTTCGGTCTCAACAATATTTTCAATTAAAAAACTATAAACAAAAGGTTGGAAAATACATCAGGATTTAAATTTAAAAAAAAAAACTAGTTTTTTCGTTATTTGTTCGGAATTTATTTCTCTGTTGCAATAATTTGCATTTATTTTCTCTCCTTGTAACAAGAAAATTCGAGAAACTTAAAATGTAAGATTTTAAAATATTTTTCGATTAACTGTTCTTTTATTGAACGTTACAAATTTCAAGGTCGACAACGCCTTCTGGAATGTTTCCTCTTAGAGAATTTTTCATCGTGATGAAACTTTATTTTATCCTCCATTTTTCACACTTTTTACCCAATAAACAACATTAATATTGTTAGAAATTTTACAAGGAGAAAAAAATGAGCAAGAGAAAAATGTTGGATTTGAAATTTTTTATTTAATTTTTCCTTTATTTCATTTCGTACGAAAAGAAATTGCTAATTAATTGAAGTTACAATAGCAAAATAAATTAAATAAAAATATTACGAGAAGACCATTCGAATGCATGATAGAACACGAATGTGAATGAAACAGTCAAAAAACGGAAGCATTTCTCTTCGAAGGAGGCAAATAAGCCCCTGAAAATAGAACTGACGTAGTGTTTCGTTACTGGCCACGAAGAGACTATTTTCATAGCCCACATTCGATACACATTAGACACGTGGTAAACCCCTCTGATAGTATTGAAAAAAATTAAATAAAAAAATATATATATAATAAAATTGTGAAATTCAAAATGTATTTCAATGTTAGATTTTTTTTTCGTCATATAGATCTGTTCAATTTAATTTTGTTGATATATTTTCGATTTTATGAAAATAGATTAATTTAAATTCAAAATATTTTTTTTCAATTCATTACGCTATATTTTTTATTTAATATTTCAACTACTATTTCTAAATATTTATAAAAAATAATTACATTTGGAATATTTATTATTTTAAACATTTTTGAATATTGATCAATAAATAATATTTCAATTGATTTATTGATTCGTACTCCTCACAAACAAATATCTTAATGACCACTTTTTTCCGATTTCTATTTCGATGTAAAGTCAAACAGCCGTTTATTTTATAACAGTCGATTTCGATTTAAAACATTTTTGTTTGCAGTAATATGTCAATGTTCATTTACAATCGTAAAAGTCATTGGAAAAAGCAAATCATTGCAAAAATACGGAACATGCCTCTTGCAGTTTTGCAAACGTGGAATTATTTCAATTTTCATTAATAAAAATGTAAGAAAAATTAAAAAAAAAATTTCAATTGATTCATCAACAATCGCATTGACACCGGAGTCAGATGGCAGCTCATTATTCCCCGCAGATGGCAAATACTGATAAGAAATGACATATTTAACCGTATTCAGACAAAAAATTTATTGTAAAATTTGCATCATTTTGTTATTCTTAAAAATTATACTTTTATTTGAGTCATCAACCGTCCAAAAAATTCTATTCCAAAATAACATAACCTCTTAATATTTATAAATACTTCATTGTAATTTTGTATCAGACATTATTCCCATGTTACAAGAAAGAAAAACTCGAAATCTTAATTTCATATGCAAATGAAGTTTTAAAATCGTATTAAACTGCACGTATACGACGATAAAATTTGCAAAGTCCCGTCAACTTTCATCTCAAGACATTTATAACCTAACGATACAAGAAAAAAAAATCACGAGTAAATTCTTTCGCAAAAATGTTGACTTTCGGAATAAATATTTTGTGCTATGAAAGACGATATTGAAGAATAAAATTTGATATTACTCTGAAAATAAATAAGATAAATAAAACTTCGTAAAATTCTAACCTAAGTCCAGCTAATAATTGGATGTAAACGAAAACAGTAGAAATTAAAATATTCTGCTAGAATTCTATTTGAAAAAAAACTCGAAGCCGAATTTTCTTTCAAAAAGTAAATTTAACGAACGAGCGTCAAATAAATGAAGAAAATGTAGAGCTTTGAAATAAAACAATTTTGGAAGCACTCTTAACCGAAGCTATCCTCAAAGTGTGTTTACAAATACGGCACGTGTGAGAGAGCTGGTATGGTGAAAATTGCATGAGCGCTTGCGCACCCAGGAGCGTAGCCATTTCTCTGTCTCTCTCTCCCACTAGGAACACAATAATATCGATAAAAATAAAATAAGAGAGCGACGTACTGAGTGTTGGACTGATATTCCTCGTCCTCTTCAATGCCTGGCTGTAGATTTAATAATCACAAAGAAAAGACTTGAGAAAAGTAAAAAACGATTTCGTACGAAAACTTGTGGTTGACACGTGACGAAGATACACAAAGAAAGATCAGGCAAAGAACCTTCGGAGAAATCCTGCAATTTTCTATTCTTTTCCTTTTTTATCGACCGAGAAAATTTGTCTGTTTTTATTTCTCAGGAGCGTAGTTCGACCAACTTATCCTTACACTTTTCTTTCTCCCCCTCCTTTATTTACTTCGCTACGATATTTCACAGTGATAAAAATACGAAAAAATCTTCTTGACTCTTTCGAAGGTATTTATTCTTTTTTATTTTTTACTCAGTTTCAATCTATTATATGATGTCTCGATACTTCGATTCTTAACTCTCGTGTCTCGGGCCACTAAAGAGAGGACCGTGTCAGTGGCAGAAGGCCGTTTTACACTGATCCCCTTCTGCCTCTGGAACCACTATGTATACCGACCAGAACCGACCGTTGTGAAGAAACGACGCGTACCAATACAAACCCCCCCTACACACACACACACAACGCGCTTATACTTCGAGCACACTTGGACACGAAAAAAAAACAGACTCTGACTATAGAACGTTTCTGAGGGACGAGACACTCGCAGCTCCTTCGAAGTCCAGTATTGTCGATTTGTCCAGCAAAATGAATCAACACTTATGTTCTTTTTTTTTTATTTACACTAATTTTCTTATAAATAAATAGCTAATTATAAACCCTATTACATCTCTTTTTTTATTCCATACGTTGTAGATTGGGAAGAGAACTTGAAATAAAAAGGCTAAAAATTTACAGTATTTTCGGCCAAAATCGAAAAGACAAAAAGACGATTCTGATTAATAATAATAATTAGTCTATTTTTTAATTCTTAGTCGCAGAAATAGTCGTTTTTTACATTGCTCTTTTTTTTAAGGAATCTCGACAGTTCGAACCAATTTCGATGATTAGAAATATTACGTAAAGTTAACGAAGTATTTTATGGAGAAAAAGTAAGTAGATTTTTTTTTGTCCGTAACTTTTGACATTGCAATTCATTTTAAATTTTACATTTACTTTGGCCCATAAAATATGCATAGAATTCCTTCTGAATGTCCCCTTTTCGTAACTTGTTGAATTTTTGGTAATTTTTAATATTGCGATTCGATAATTTATACATCGAAAACTTTGGTGAAAAAAAAAATAGAAAATTAATGAGTCAAAGATTCGACGAAGTGGCAAAATAATGGAGAAAAACTTTTAAAAAATCGCAGATAAATATCAGCGTTAATTTTTCGAAAACATTTGAAAATGAGTAGTAAAAATAATGAAATTTTGACATCCAACAATTGGTGGAATGATTGGCTGCACAATTTCTATGCATCCATAGTTAATAAATATAGAAAAGAGACCAGGGCTGTTCGGTTGGTCGGTGCTCGCTGGTACCAAGTTCTGTTACAACTTGCAGCACGAATACACGATCGTTTTGCGATTTACGTTAGTAGAGGAGTCGTGACTGGCCACTAATACTATTCTCGAGAGAGAAAAAATTGAGTATATGAGTAACACTAACACGGGACCGCAGTGTATCCATTAAATCCATGTGTACGAAAGAGTGTGAGAGAAACTGAAAAATTCGAGTATTAAACGAATGTATAGGAAAACGTGTGCATACATTTGTTCTTATATACAAATGTATAGGGATTTCTGTGTATTATAAATCGACATACAGGCGATTCCGTTTAAAATCGACGCGAAAGTTAATTTAATGATTTTTCTCACAGTTTTTTCGATACAATTCGAAAAAAATATGATCTATTTTAAAAATCAATTCCAACGAGTATCAAAATCGCAGGTGTGATTAATCAAAAGAATATGGAATCGATTTCCTTGTTAATTGATATGAAATTGGTTGACTAAATAAACCAATTTTGATTTCTGCGCTGCTGAGTTATTGGCTTGAAGTTGAGTTATTTTGCTTTGCCAAAATGTTAGATATTATCATGCAATCGACGTATAGAATGAAATTATTTGTGTCTGTGAGCAATATACAATGAAGTGTTCACCGGAAATTATACTGAGTCATAAAGTCGACGAATTCTTTAGTATTGCGAGAATTTCGAGCACATATGGGACGTTCCGAATATAATTTTTTTATTTTTTTTTTATTTGAATTGGTGACCTCGTTGATGACTTTTGTTTTTTTTTTATTCGTATTGTTTAATTATTTGACAATCTTTTGATAAATGTTTATTAAAGTTATTTAAAAAAATTTACACAACTAAATATACTTATTATAATAGTGAATGTGTATTTTATTAGTTTCGTACAAATAAATTTTAACAATTATAGTCAAAACAATAACAAAAATAAATTAGTGTCGTTGATATTAATTACAAGATTTTTTTAGAACGAAATATGATGAAACGATGTTTTACAAAAAATTCACATGATTATTTTCGTCATGTTTATGGAACGAAAAAGTTATTTAAGCCTAATACGATTAAGCGACAGTCAAGCTCATGTTGTGGTTTTTCCTCAAGCCAAACAGCAATGCACGAGCAACGTCGGCATACAAATCCTGTAACCGAATCATTTAATCGTATTTACCAAAAAGCAACGGGGCTGAGTTGTACTAACTCCGAGCAAGATTTATCGAATATCGTGATATTCATTGCAGGCTATATATATCGTAGATATTTAATGACGTTATAAATACAAGGCATCTCTGCAAAAGTAGGAAATATAGTAGATTTTCATATGAAATTAAATTCTGATTTGAAAAGTATTTGAAAGTTTATTGGTTATCGAAGTTGAGCCAATCAGAGCCATACGATGAGTTGGCGTCGGTGGGAGGAGCGTTCGCTCGGCGTTTTTAATGGGTTCAACTTTATTAGGAAATATTTCGTAAAGAATAAGTTGAACAAAAAAAATTCCAAATGCTTTTTGACTGGGAATTATTTTTCTGATGTAAAAATGAAGCATGTACTACCATTCTAAGGACACCCTACACATGTGCACATATTTACCTTTGTTTGTCTTATAGTTTAAATGGGTACATTCGCCGAATTAGAATTTAATAACGAGTCACATGTAACTGATGCTCGAGGGTTTGCTTATTATTCCAACAAATCATCCAGGTGCATACAGAACAGAGTTAGTCAAACGAGAATCGAGAGAGTTGTTTATTTTCTAAATTAATATATTCGCAGACCAGAAACGTGTTGATGATTCACATAATAATTTCGTCGAAACATAAAGACGTCGTGTTTACATGCACAACAGATTATTCTTTTGAATCAATTTTTACATTCAAAATCAAACAATAATTCGAATATTCTGAAGTAATTCTGCTGGATAATGATGATAAAAATTTTAATTCGAATGATTTTGTGGAAGGAATTTATAAATTTCCATCACATAAAAATCGTGAACCAAACATTGGTCAAAACAATTTAATTGACTGTAATTATGCACCAAAACTTTTCTCTCCTTGTATTTTTATAAGCACAAGATGTTTGAATAATAGTGTCACGAATTTAATCTCAAGTTGGTATGTAAACAGACTGAGCACGTACAAATCTGCACTACGGGCAAAATTTCTCTTGGAATAGCACATATCTCATCATAAACACTTGATAGTAAGTCGTAGTGTCACTTGATATATATAATATTTTTTCCAATGCAAGGTTGACGAATGTTTAAAAGTAAACATAAATGTAAAGCTTTTGATATATTCTGTTTACAATAAAGAAAATTAATGTTGCAATGCGTAAAATAATAAAAACATAATTGAGAAAAGGATGGATATGAATGGTAGAACAAAAAAAAACTCAAAAGAAGTCAATTGCACCTAATATTGTAATAGAAAAGAAAAAAGAATACCAACAACTCTCTTTGAAACAAGGCCAGTTGTCTGCATCAGGTCTCTTTCTGTTCCTGAGACTGTCGACAAAATTTTGTATAAATACTAACTACATAATTCATTATTACCGTACACATACAGTTATTATTCCGTAGAGACTCTTTTGTCATAGGGCAATTGAGGATGATGAATAAGCTACGCTCTTGAAACACTTGTCATTAATACATACCATGAAATCTACTCCGTAATATTAGTGTAAATATATAGGGTGTCGCCAAAGTGACGTTAGATTTTCACAGAGGGAGGGTAAGTGTATCATTCTGAGGCGAAAAGTCCTTTTCCATTTTTCTCTCCATCGCACTGTTGCTTAGATATTGAGATATTAGTATGAACCAATGAGATACACTGTCGAGCAAGAAGACGTAGGGCTTACGCGCACTCCGCCCTTCTAAAGTGCTGCCCTGTGAACTAAAATAGACGGGCACTTTCACCAGTTCACGTGATGCTTCAGTAGCACATTCGAGCGGCTGACACTTATTTATTAATATCTAAGTAATCGTACATCGGAGAGGAAAATGGATGAGGACTTTTTGTCTCTAATTTTCACTACGAACCTGTCCTGAAAAAATGAAAGATGAATTTTAGGACACCCTGTATACATATCCATACACATTCATATTTTCAATAGCAGCATAACAGCGAGTGAACCTTGATTAACCGAATGTTCGAGATTATACGTTAATTGTTGATGTTTTGGATTGCCCGATTGGTACAGTGAGTATAATGCTTAAATAGAAGAGTTTCTCATCAACTATTTTACCAGTTCAACGGATTCATGAAACTGCTCGATAAAAATTTCTCATTGGTCAACAGTTTCTAGTTTCACAGTACAGTCTTAGAGACTGTCAATGAGAATTTTTTCCTGGGCGTCTGATTTTTCCGAGAACAATTGAATCGATAACACGAAGAGTTATGCACACTCTTTAACTGCATGTTCAATATTTCTACGTATACTGTACATTGCAAAATTATACAGGGTGTCCCAAAAGTGTCTGAGAAAACCTGTAAAAGCGGTTTTCCATCATTCGACCATTCCTCCGCTGTGTACCTGATTGGTTATCACTAATTCATTGGTATCTCATTAACGCTACGTCGGAAAGAAAAATGACCGAGGACTTTTCTCTTAACATTTTCACCATGTATTCACCGGGGAAATTTCAGGCATGACTCTCGGGACACCCTGTATATTATACAAGCGAAAATAGCTTGCGTGTTTATGAACAAATTATTCTTTCTCGATTTGCTAGCGCAATCGTCTAAAGAGAGCGCGTTCTCTCTCTTTTTCTGTCTTTCTCTCTCGTCATCTCACTCTCGTGAGCGTCTCTTTATCCTCGCGAGCCTACAAAAGCAACGTTAACACGCGATTACGTAAAATTTACGCACGACACTCGTCAGAAATGTTCTTCCTCCTCTTTCCTATTCAGTTGGTTTTGTTACGTTGCGTAAGCACTGTCCAACACACTCAAGCATCACTAACTTTTTGCCTTCTTCGTGTTTCACCAACACAGAAAAATTTCATGGGAATCACAAGCGAATTTTGCAGAATTTAAACATTGTATTATTTTTGAACCCCGTTATTTGGAAATTTATCGAGAATCATTTTCAACGTCTTCCCTTTATAATTAGTCTTCTTCTGATTAAAAAAAAAAAAAATACGAAGTCAATGGTAGTTGAGAGTTTGTGATGAATTTTCCTTCGCCGATTTTAAGCATCAGATAAAATATGAATGACTTTATTTAGTTGGATAAACAATTTAGCTATGATTGAATCTTTACTTGATTAATTGACAAAATTCAGAAATTTATCGCAGTTACGAGGAAAATTTTTATTTTTATTTGACAGATAATTAAACATCAAAAAAAATCACTGACAACAATATACTTTTAGTCAAATAAATGAAAAGTCGTTTTAATCGATAAATTTTCGAGTGTAAAAAATGTTTTCTAAATCGACTCCATTTTTAGTAAATCAAAATGTATCGAAACCCTTTGAACCTAAGAATAAAACTCGAAAAATGTTGTTACAAACTTAATCGTTTATGATTATTTGTGGACGTAAATTAATTATTATATCGCTCTTAATCAAACAATTAAAATAATGACGACAAATCAACGAGTCATTTGCAATTAAGTTTTGGTCATTATCAGACTTTAGAAGCAAAAGCTCGTTCGCTCTATTTCGAAGCAATACAGTCCTCCTCTGTTGACACCCTGTTGTGACTGATTACGATCGTTCAATATCTTCCAGAAATGCGACAAGGTACATATAACATCGTGCTTTGCAGAGTGACAGCAAGTTTAAGTGAATGGAATAGGAAAATGCTTCGATATGGGACATTCCAATCGAAATTTATCGTATTCAAAATTTCTCAAAAATCCATTAAATTATTTATTCAAAAAAAAATATATATATATCTAAAAAATTCATTATCGAAATATTCATATTGAAATTTTATTAAAATAATTCCTGAATTCATTCATTTGCTTTCCATCATTATTTATTAGTTCTCACAATATGCTATCGACACAAAAAAAATAAAAAAAATTAACGAATGTCTTAGTATTTATTGATTCAATATAATAAAAATTTTCGAACTATTATTGCAATAACAAAATAAATGATCTTTTCAATTTCCATACCCGTACGTCGAATCTTTTAAATAAAAGATGTTTTTTGAATATCAATAATAAATAAAACATTATTTACATTTTTTTACGAATAGAAAATGTCACATTCGATTCAGAATTGCTTGCAATAAAATATTATTCAATTTTATAAACAAAATGAATGATCACGTTATTGGGTGATTCGATCCTGAATGACCTGTAAATATATGGATATATTAGCACCATAAGAATCGATTGGACCGTTGATAATATAGATGTGGCATCGCTGCATACCATGTACAGTTTGAGTAATTGTAATTGAGCATTGCAATTGGTAATCCGAATACATACTGTATAATCCGGAGAACACTGTCCCCATCTATATGCAGCATACATATATATATATATATATATAAGAGACAGAAGCATGTACATCTATCAGTTATAATATTGAGAGAATTTCAAAATCGATATCGCCAATCTATGGTGACAGGAACCTGCCAGAGCTCACATGTACAAAACAATTGACTTGTCTCGAGGAATCATCCAAATGGATCAATGAGTGAGTGGTTTTAAACCCATTTGGAGATTATACGATCAATTGTTCACACCGTAATAATAATCATGAAAGCGATATATTCGTCTTGACAAGTGAACAATCCTGGATCCATCACATTTTTATATTTATTTTTATCCAATAATTTTTCGATCCATTCCCTATTTTTCAATTGCAGCGTTTCGAGAATGATTTTGAAACACGATTATGTCAAAATAATTTTTTGGTAATGATAATTTTTCCTTTGTTTTTTGCTTCATTAATAACAATGTAATGAGCAATAAAAATTATTCCATTCGTTACAATATAATGGCTAATGGAAATTATTTTTATTACGTATTAAAAAAGTAACAATGGGATGGATTTATTTTTTTTTTTTTTTTTTTTTTTCATTAGGAATTTTGCAATCCTGGTTTTCTACTTGGTTTTTATAACTAAACAGACGAATTCTCGATTCCCACGTTAACTCTGATTCTCAATGATAAAATAATTGTTGCACGACACCTCACATGAAGTTTTGTCAAAAACCTGAAAATTATCAGATTCAATACTCACGATAAATAATGTAATTGTATACTGCATTTCCTTCTTTGGTTCACGATGTTCACGCTATTTCGTGCTCATTCCTCTAATACCAAGCAAACGAAAAAAATTGTATAAAAAAATAATTACAAAAAAGAAACACACACACGAAAATAATTGGATTTCGCACGACACTCGCGATAAGTTTTGTCAAAAATCTAAGTATTATCGGATTCAATAATCATCGTGAACAATGTTGCATTTTTTCTCGATTCACAATATTTAATAACTAATTCGAATAATAGTGAATGAAAGCATAAAAATTGTATAAAAAGAAGGATCCAAATTGGTATCGTCTAGTTATTGAATCAAGCTCACGAGCGTCATGTTCTTCTCTAGCACTTTGGGTGTTTCGCTTGCCGTCGTTGCGTTAAGTACGCTCGTCACTGGTGATGTACGATTTTTTTTTCTCATCTCCAATCAATATGTCGATTATCGTTTATTTTTCGAGAAAATTTTAATTTTTTAACGAGTGTCCATAGTAAAAAAAAAAGGTCGTTCAAGAATTGAAAATGAATTGGAATTTATTCATTTTATAGCCGACAACAGTTGTTACAATGAAAAGTTTGAAGGTTACGAAAAATCTAAATGATTACTTCGACGACTGGACTTTCGATATTATTAAGGGAAAAAAGTCCTCACTTTTGAGCGTAAAAGTACCTACGAAAAAAGACCTACCGGACACCATGGCAGTACGTTGGAATGATGTTCAATTTATTCGTTGTTAACCTTTTGGAACGGGGTCGAAAACTATTTAAAAAATTTGAAGCAAAAGGCTTGTTTGTTACACTTTTTCGAAACATTAATTCGTTTAATAACGTTTTCATCATTCAATTTACATGATATATGACTTTTTCCTGCTCTATTATGTTTGTTATGAACAAACGAAGAGAATAGTGTACAATTAAACATTATAATCTCATACGAGGAAGATTTTGTGTTAAAGAGAAGATTGGAATCATTTTCGACCCCATAGCCGTTTAGGTTTAACGTTTGAATTTTAATTAAAAATAATAACTAATGTTATTGTCGAAAAAATAAAGTAATTTTATTGGAGTTTTTTTACACAAATGATCTTTGAAATGATTTTATCTTTATTTGTGTTACTTTTAGTTTCAACGATTTTCTTATTAATACATTTTAAAGCCCAGTTATCTAGCCATTTGGCGAAATAAACGACTTTTTCATTTATTGCACTTTTTCAGGTGAAATTCGTACTCAAGCCGGGAGATGATGATCCCATTGAGTACACGTCGTCTGTTTGCGATGCTATGCAAGAAGATCTGATAGGAAAACCTTTAGGCCTTGCTGGTATGCCTAAAGACAAATACCCAAAAGAGTGTCCTTACACTGCGGTAAGTTGTTGACCAAAATATGGTGTTCAATGAAATATCACATACAATCGTTTTTTTTTTGTCAGTACTTAAGTTTTAATTGATAATCAAAATGTTAAAAGTTTAGTCCAAATGGATTATTTTACAATTCTGTAAAATCTCGATACAAGAATTAATAATATCATTTTTTATATATTCTTGGGATACCACGTCACCCTTTATTTTTGTGGCAATTCATAGATTTTCTAAAAATTACGAAAAACTTACATCCTATTACTTAAATATTGGTCCCGAAAAAAAAATGGTACCTTTTGTCTTTTTGAGGTGAAAAAAAAACTAAAAATGTAGGCCAATGAATGAATGGATCTATTTTTTTTTTTTTTTTTTTTTTAATTTGACCAAACATCATTTGTCTTTTTTTTTTTTCAAAAACTCTCAAGGGTGACTGGAGTGTTTACCAATGGGATCCTCCATCGGATAAAATACCACCAGGATTCCCGGAAGGCATTATAACGGGTTATATGCAGCTGCTGGAAGAAGGCAAGGAGCCTTCCATCCAGATTGATTTCGAGGCCGAAATATCACACGCATCGCTGTTGGGTCGTTGAAAAAAATATCGTGAGTAAATCGACCCAGACCGATCAACTGTGGAAAACTTTATTACGACCATCCGGCGACACTTAAATATGTTCAACGAGATATGTTAGTATTTGAAAATAAAAAATAAATGGGTTACTGGTTCTACGCTGATGGAAAAATGTTTATTGCTTATTTATTTCTCTTTATATTACTGAATTTTGAAGTCCATTG
The DNA here is from genome assembly GCA_948107755.1 of Campoletis raptor. Lineage (NCBI taxonomy): Eukaryota > Metazoa > Arthropoda > Insecta > Hymenoptera > Ichneumonidae > Campoletis > Campoletis raptor. The sequence continues at coordinate 32,197,830 of OX403622.1, read as the reverse complement.
GAGCATAATTGATTGAAAATAATTTTATCTCAAGCCCTTGAAATATTTTTTTATTTTTTCAACGTCATGCTTCTCCCATTTTCGTTTCATTTAGACATCGAGTTCCATTTCCCAGCTGTTAGAGGTTACATTCTTGCTTTTTATTCATTTTTTATTATTTCATTTGAATTAAATTAGGGAATTACTGGTCTGGCGGTTTTTCTGCAGGGACGAATTCTGAAGGGACACATACCTTGACGAGGGTTAGCTTATGTTTTTTAATTTATTTCTTCACTGATTAGTGTCGAGAGTATTCATTGATGAATTTTTGTTTTATTCCACATTCACAAAGTGGCTAGAAAATCTAAAAAATGTCGAAATTTTAGGCCCATAATCAGATCAATATTTTAAAGACTGTTTTTCTATGAAAAAAAAAGAAACAAAATACTGCGACTTGATGATTTATCATGTGTCATTTAATTTCATGGACTTTTAATATTTTACTGGTTGGATTTACACACAATGCTTCAATGATGACGACAAAAGCGATGACAACGTTGAGAGGTTGGTGGTTGGTCGTATTAATATTTTATGCCCACTCGTTTTAGACCTCGTGAAATAATCGTGCTCGGTCGAAAAATATGTGGCACTCATCCAAATGAAAATATAAAATAAAATAAAAATATTGCAATCGAGTTTAATGAGACAAAGATAAAATGATGATTGAAAATTAATTGTTACAAAGTGGACAAAGAAGTTTTTTTTTCATAAAAAATATATTAGTGATAATAATTTTGATGTTTATTCATTTTTTATTTATAGGAAGATGATTTTTTGTTTATTATCAATTGATAAGCATTCACTTTTTATCTAGTTTATCAATGAATATTTTATTTACATAATTAAATGAGGGTTCAATTTTTTTTTTTCATATAAATATTCATGGCTTGAATATTTTTTGCTCATCGGGTCTTTAACAATAAATAATTTTTGCAACAACCATGTCCTTAAATAAAAATCAGTAATACATCGTATTTCCATTTGCCATGAACTTCTTCGAAGAACATACAATCAATTCTGTCAACTATTAGGTTTATTAAGGATACACGTGTTTAGCGTATCGTGACATGCAAATTAGACGATTTTTCTATGTACATAAACTCATAAAACTCATAAAACTATTTAAAAAAAAAAAAAATCTACAGAGTCCCAAAAGCCATAATTCATCATTACAAAATCTCAAAAATGTTCATTTGTATTTCCTGTTTGTTGAATTAATTTGCTTTCTGAAATTAATTCAGTTTCATTGGAATTATTCACGTGAATTTTTACTTCCATGATAAATAAAAGGATTATTTACATCATGGAAAATGAATTCGATCATTATTCTGGATGTTAATGAATTTTAGTCCAAATTTTCAATTTATAAAGTGTTCGGGTCGGAGCTAGATTCCAAAAAATTCAAAGAATTTTTTTAACTATAGATAAAAACAACAAATTTATCCAACAAAAAATACCAGATTATTCATTGAACAATTTGTTATTAACGTTTTGACAGTTAATTAATAACAATTGATTTTTTTATATTCGAAAAATAGATTAATATTTTTTTATCAAGAACGTGAGTGTATCCTTAAGATTGGAGAAAACGAGATTTTTTACAATTCAGCCCTCGTACGAGCGTTTCACATTGATCGTTAATCTCGATCAGTAATAAAATAACCAATAAATAGACGTGTATCGATACATACACAAAATATTTATGAATTTATATCGAAAAGTTAATATCTATATATAAATGGCTGTAAAATTTTATTTTTTCGATTTTTCATTCGAATATCCGCTCGCACCGAATATATCCTGTAACGATTGGGAGAATAACCTACGGGGTTGAAATCTCATCTGCAGAAATACGAGAATTTATGATGATAGATCGTGTTTGTACGAACAAACTCGGTTATTCCAACTCGAAATCGAAATAACTGGATAACGAGTAACGAGACTCGTACATAACGATCATTCACTCTAAACTGTACTTATTGATACAAAAGCTCTGAGTACACGCGTGGAATTTCATGTATGAAATTTTATTTATTTATTTTACCAGGTCCTTGAAGAATTTTTAAAACATTACAATATAGAGGAACAACAAATTATTATTGTGGATGAAAAAAAGAAAAAACTAAACCATGCCTTTAGATGTTATTTAAAAAACCAAAATATCAATGATATGCTTGCAATTTTTTCAACCATTCGTTAATCAATCATATCATCAATAACAGAATAAAAAAAAATTCAATCACATAAATTGGATGAATAAAGAACCAAATTATAGTATTTTTCCATAAATTTTATAATATTTGTAAAAAAGTCAATTTATTACGAAACGAATTTTATGTAAACAAATAGTTTGGCTTATTTGTGTATGGAAAATATGTTTAATAGTCGAGAGAGGAAGAAAGAGGCTGGAGGCAACTACGAAGGGATTGAAAACCGCAGAGGGTGAGGGGGAGGGTTGGAAAGAGAGAAACGTGCAAATGAAATAACTCGAATGGGGGAAGCTGTTCAATGTTCGAAGGTTGGCGAGGGAGGGGATTCTAGGATCAAGTACTTATCCGAGGCATCGACTCGAAAATGAGAGCCACTCGAGCATGGAATTAAATCTCTCCACTTTGAGTTTACAGCTTGAACAGGCACATATATAGATCGATAAGTATATTATAAACATGAGTATATGTGAATGAAAAAAAAAAAAAAAAAATACATATAAATCGTTCGTAATGGGATCTTAATTGTATTTTTAATTATTAAATATGCAGGGCAACAACCAAACTTTATAATAACATTAAATATTGCGTGGATTAATTCCTGACAATAAAAAGAGCTTAAGTCACCTGTTTAAGTACGAGAAATTCTTCGGTTCGAGCCCTTTCGTTTGAATCTCAAAAGCTCTGTTCGATTCAAAGCTTACTTCAATCCACTGTTTTGATAGAAAGATGCATGGATAGTTTTCACAAACCCCTTGCATTTCTGGCTAATATTCTACCACCGGAATATTTTATCAACCCCATTTTCTCGAACCTCAATAATGTTGTGGAAAATTTGCCCTTCTTCGTATGATTAGGTTTTCCAGTATCGACCCATTTGGCTCCGAGTTGCGAGGCTTCTAATGGACTGGAAATGGTAAAATACTGTCGTTTTTTTTGGTTTCTTCACAAGGTTTAGAAGTCGTTGTATTTTTTTATTCCTCTTAGAAATAAAGAAGTATGGGCTTTGGATTTTTAAATACTTTCTTTTTCCCCACAAAGGAACGTTTATTTTAATTATTTCGTTTTGTTTCGATGTCGGAAATGAAAATTTTCTGAGACTTTTCATTCTAACGTTGATTCATTACTCAGTTTAAAAATCTCATGCACACTGATCACCAACATTAGTGTCTGAACTACTTTTTTTTCCCCAAACTCATATCATAAAAACAGGTTATTTGTTTTTTTTTTTTTTTTATATAAATTTTGGAGATTAGAGAATTGATTTTCGAACTTCCTACAGAATTGCAAATGAAATTGAAAATTTTTAAACGAAAATTTCGACTTTCATTGAGGATTACGAACTGTGCTGCGCGTTTGAGTTCGAGATTTTGAAGAATTTTCAAAAGAGTAGCTGAGACGTGTGTAAGTCTGTATTCACCACTTCTCGTTCTAAGAAACGATAAAAAATATGATTCTCACTTAGCAAACTATCCGTTTAATCTCCTCCTACTTTCGCGAGCACGTAGACGCCATAATACATTTTTATATCCTCACTTGTATCACTTACGAGTCAAGGCTTTCGATCAATTTTCTAAAGTTACGAGTAACTATGGTTTTTTTTTTCTTTTTTGCTGTTTAAACAGTGCCGTCTTTTTCTTTTTTGTTGAACGAAATTGCTCCATTTCCGAAAGAGACCTTTAGCCATAACTCAAGTATTCAGTCGAATGACGTCAGAGCTACCACTTTTTACATTAATCCACGTTTTCGAGATAAATTTCTCCACCTATTGCGATTTCTATGTCCATCAAGTTAAAAGAATTACTTGCAACTAAATTGAGTTATTTAACTTGGATGAGAAAGTTTTCGGATAAATTAACTCGGTACTAGAAAAATTACAATACTTCATCAATTTTAATTGACCCTGAGAAGAATACTGGTCAGGATGAGTAAGTTCCAGAAGATAAATATAATATCTTGGTGAAGATCTCTGACAAATTGGAGTCTAGAGAAAAGCCACATCTCTGGAGACATTGCAACGAAGATTCTCGAGCCAGACATTCCATGAAGACCTTAAGCGATGAAGAACAATGACGAAATCATATTTTTAAAGGAAATTCTATAACAGAAAATGTTCTGTTTTTTATTTGATTACGAGAACTGTTCTTACCACTAAGAATGTATTTTTCTTTGTGTTATGGTGTTTCAATTGATATGAAGCTACAAATTTGAAAATTCTTCATGTCAAACCATAAGTGTTAATTTACCCAATAATCACGACACTTGAAATTCCATTTAGTCACATTACCCCAAAACAAATAGGTTAGGAGTGCCTTGTTGGTTTGGAATTCTCGTGAACATCAACACCGCCAGTCCATTTACCACGTAACTATTATTACAATTCAGTTCTGTACAGTTTATGGATTCACGAATACCGGAGGAAGTTCTGATACCCGAATATGCAATGTACCTGCTATATGTATTATATATACTTCCATATTGGAAACTCTGAACAATCTGGAAAGTTTTACTTAACAACGAATATCCACGTTCACGTTATATGTATAAGCAAATAAGAAGTAAATGTTTAGAAGAATAAGAGGAAATAAGAGGAAAGAAAAAAGAGGATTTAATTTCGAGACGTTTTTCACTTTTAAGCACGTTGATGTATTTATGCGAGTGTGTCGAAAAAAAAAAACAATATAGAGTAGTTTCCTTACACAACGGAGACAAATCCAAAAAATCACCAAAGGTCATTTTATCCGATTTTTTCGCTTGCCAGCACGTGGTCAAATTTTTGTCCCTCACTTTTGTGACACCCTGTATAAACATATACAAGACGAGACTAAGAAGCCTCCCAACTCAGCAACCACTTGACAGAAAAACGTTTAATTGTGGTATTTTGGAAAGTTCCCGATCAGGGCTACACAGTTGTCTCATAAAACTTAAGGGCTTCCCGGCAAAAAATCAAGTTGACCTTCACGTAACCTAGGCACATGAATCAAGGCTCCAAAAGATAATCCTAACTTGCTTTCCTCTACAAACTGCATGAATTTTACATCAAATATTTTTCATTACAACATATTCTCTTTGAGATAGACGTATGTAAAAGTTTAGACAGTTCACCCTGTGGATTTGAAAACGAGAGATTAATGAACAGACCACGGAACAGAGTTCCATCAAACCTAAAGTGCAAACTAGCGTTCTGTACGTTGGAGTATCTCTTTCTCTCGCGGTTGCTCACGAATACTACTTCAGATTCAAGCCTACTTATGCACAAGCCACATCTTAATTCACACATGCATAGATGAACAACTTTATACATACACATGTTTGCATATATATTTATATGTGAATGAGGGATGTAGCAATAGTTTAGTTGCGCGTTGTTCTCTGCCAGAGTTAAGGCTTCTAATTGGTGCGAAGATTATAACGTTCAAGGGGGGGGGGGGGGAGGGGGATTGAAGTGAATGTGCATTCTCGTATCGCATAACCGTAGTCCCATCTGGGCATGACAAGCCTTGTTCTCCAAGTTTCGTCGTTTTGGTTAGGTTAGAAGCTCTCTCTTCCCTATCCGAGGTGTTTGAGGTTGTATGTACCAAGCACCACGTGTGCTTATCACTGTTCTAAACAAAACCGCAGGTTCTTCGCCCTGAGAACAAGAAATCCTCATGGAATTGAACTTCAAATAAAGATCAACATTCACTTGAGTGGCAAATTAACGGGACGCTTGTTTACCAATATTCCAAGTATTTTTCCGTCTTATAAAGATCAAAAAACTCTTCAATAAATACTGAAAATAAGTTTGTTTTTGACGTTTGAGAAACTTGAATTCATTGGTAATCCAAATTTGACTGTCCCTCAAAATTCACTTTTTAATACAACAGTCAAGTGTTTGGAGATGAAGGATCTTCGGATTTTATTGCTTGCAGACATTCCATCCTAGAGTTGCCCAAACTTGTCACTGGGGAATGCTTCTTTCCTTCTTTACTCCTTGAACGTTTCTCACATCAGTCACATCGGAGAAAGTCTTTCTAAAACTTTCCACTGGGGAACTCAGTTCTCATCCATTTCGCTCTTGCTATGTACACGAGTACACGATCCTTTAAACTGATAAACAACCTCGTCATAAGAACCGATGCACTTTTATCATTCGGTCCAACATCTTGTATCAAATGGACAACATTTTTTTCCCAACCATATTGGCTCTTAGCCCAAAACACACCCAAGAGCCCTTGGTCTCCTCAATTTTCCAAAGCGTCTCTGTCTCCACTTTTATCACACCCAAACGAAATTCACTATCCCCTCAAACGTACCTCTTTTCATCACAACTTTACTCAACTTTTTTTAATCATGTACCGGGTGTCCAAATAATGAATCCAATTATTTTAATTATCCATGGCCACACTGGGTCACTTGGACCCAAAGTAATGTTTCATTGTTCATTATGCATAGCGCAGAAATATTCTTGAGGCCTGCCAAAAAATTTTTACCACAGTTTACAATTTTGTTTATATCGAAATCACGGCAAGTCGGTATATTTTTGAAATTCTCGTCGTATTTTCTATATTCAATGTTTCTCTGCTACATTTTTTTTTCAAATCAACACAATGCTATAAAAATTACTGATAAAGAAAAATGTATCGTTATCTCAAAATTGGTTTTCGTCGAAACGGAAAATTGAAGGACATTTTTCAAGACATATTTCTAGACATTGTTCAATTTGTTGCAATTTGAATTTCAATCGTATGTTTTTTTTAATGGTAAGTTTCGTAAAAATTCTTCAAAATGGGACCCCCGTATGTGGAAAACTCAGTTGAAATACACACGTCTACGAGAAATTCCATTAGCTAATTGATCAGAGGAAAATTCGTGGTAGAACAAAACTAGGATAAATGGGGATGAGTTTAAGGGTGGATAACATTTTCCATCAAACGAGGAGTTCCATTCACTATTCGTTGGTGAACATCCGGTAGATAAGTGGTTTCGTGGAAAGTCTTGAACGACGAGAATATTTAGGGAATGAAATGGGGATGAAAGCGTCTTCTTGAATTTCTCACATGTTTCTCGCTGACTTCTCTATATATACATGCGACTGATCTCGCCTTTTCTAGCTTTGTTCCACCGAGAAACTTGATCTTTCAGCCCTTACCTTAATTTTCATCCCCTACAAGAACTCGGATTTAAACGCTTCGTCTTCGTTGGCAATTTCCTTGGCCCCCTCAGGACTGCCTAATTTGCTCCTCATTCGTCTCACCTCTGTGTAAATTTTCAGTCACGATAAACCATCCCTCATACGTAATACGAGCATGGGGGTAGCCTCCGTACACAATTTTCACCCTTAAGGTTCTATTCACCCTCTCTTTTACACCTTTCAACCAAATTGCACTCAAATTAAATGAAATTACAATTATCCTTTATTCAAATGATGCTCATCACAATTATTAACGAATGTGAACATTTAGTTTATCCTCAAGTTAACAAATATCAAGAATACCTCCTTCAACCGTGAAAGCCACTCTTGAAGGAACACACACTTCTATTACTGCAGCAGAAAAAAAAGTTGAATTTATATATTGCAAGTTTTTTGTTAAATAAAATCAAAAGATTCAGAAAATGAAAAGTACGTCAATTATTTTTCCAAATAATTTCTCAATTAAACTATTTTTTAATATGAACCCCGTACTATTGGTTGCTGAATCATTAAAGATTTTTTGTGACCTGTTAAGTACTAAAATTTCGGTGGACTGAAATGATTAGAATGAATAAAATTGAATGTGAAATCAATGAAATTATAGAAACTATTTTGAGTGGGATTTGAAAACTGGGTTTTCACACGGATTATTATTCATTCAAGTAGAAGAAGTTGGAGGGGTGAGTTTATCAGAATTACTTAAAAGTTTGCATCAGAAGAGACTATTTGATGAAATTGTGAAACAAAAGTTTTGAACTTGTCAACCTTATTTGAACGTATGTGAATATCTTGTTCAATTTTCATACGTGAAAGTAACGAGCAATTCAGTCGCTTTGGAAGGAGATATTGTCTGGGGAGTCTTGATACGATTACATTCAGCGTTTCGCTCTCGATGACTGCGTCAGTTTCGTGACGGAATTGTTCATTAATTGAATTCGATTAATCCGACGTTTCGGCTAAAGATGACGTTCTAGATTTGCGAGGATCGTTACCAACCATACAGACACGAAGTTCTGCTTTCACGACAATTTGATTACCACGCACATCCGCTGAGACACCTGAAATTTTGGTTATTATCCGGGATCTTGAATAATTAAATCAGTAACAAAATCCAATTATTTCGAGCCCGAAAGGGAGATTGTTGAAAATTTACAAGAAGGCAGCACAACCTTCAGTTTGAACTTCGGGTTCAAAGTTTTTCATTTACTAATTTGACTGATTTCGACCTGGACGTGACCTTGAACTTGACGGTGAACTTAAGATCGTCACCAACAATGCATGACTTTGAATTGGAACGATTGACTGCGAAGTAAGTGGTGATGAGTAAATGAGAAGTTGAGGGAGTTGATAATTTGAGTTAAGGATTTGTCAAGCCATAACGTGAAAATATTGACCCTGAATTTCACCTTGATTGTGACCTTGAATTTAACCTTGCATGAAAGTGAAATAAAGTACTGATAATAAAATGAGTCGAGGATTTCTCGATATAGGCTTGAATTTGATCTTTGATTCGAATGTACCTTAAATATGACCATAAGGTTCGGAAATGCGTTAATCGATGTGCTAAGTCTAGGTTATCGATTTCAATTATATCAGAACTGGACGTTTGAGTATTCGAAGGTGACTTTGACCTTTGTTAAATCAAAATGAGTGGATTCGGAATGAAATTGTGGATGAATGAATGATTCGACAAAACTTGACTCAAATTTTAGACGCTACAGATTTCAATACTGATAATTAAAAAGCTTGCGAGATAAATTGAAATAGAAATGAGGTTTGAACTTAAGTTTAAATCGATAAGAGATTAATTATTGCGATTTTTTGCCCTAACTATCGAATATTGGATGGAGGAAACTGGATGATTATGAAAAAGAGGAAGTGACAAGGATCACCACAGTTAAAAAGTTGATCAAAGACAAAAGGAGGAAAATAATACTCCAATAATTTCAGAATGCTGAGGTTAACTTTTCACTTTAGACTGGTTAAGTGACGCGTCTGTCGATAATCGATTCGTCGAGTTTCCTCCCTCCCTTCTTCTCCTTTTTCTTCTTCCTTTTTCCCCATTCAATATTGACCTTTTTCTTTCTTTCTCTTCCATTTTTCCTCAATGCTTTTAATAAAGACAAAGAAAAGCTTCGAAAATTATGCTCGGACATTTTAGGGCTGGAGACAGGGGGTTGAACGATTTTCACTTCGCAAAAGTTGAAAGTTTATGAGAGGCGACCAACTCGAGACACTTTTAATACAAAAGTTGATCTCCCTCGAGAAGTCTCCCTCGGTGAGTTAAGGGATGAAAAAAAATTAACATGCCAAAAAAATGCACTCGATGTAAAAGGGGTGAGAAAAAGAGTTACGAGGCGCGACACAGAGTCTCGGAAAAGATTGTCGTGAGGGAAAAGACCGGGTTCCTGGGGAGTGATAATCGTCCACAAGATTTTGCAGTATGTTCGACGTTACTGCACTATTCCATAAGCTGTTGCCTCTCTGAGAACCCATAAAAACCGGAAGTGTAAAGAACCACGACAAAATAAAAATGAAAAATAAAAAAAAATCTGTTAAAACGCGAGGAAAAAAATCAGGCAGAATTTACAAGGGAGAGATCTAAAAATAACCCCATGAGAGAGTTTTCTATGGGATATTCCATTCGAACAAAAAAACAATTTTTTTACAAGACGCATTACCACCATTTTTCAAATTCAATTGTTTATCATCTTAAAAAAAGAATGTTAAATTTTTCACGTTTCATTTAGTTGTACCAGGATGGGATTGAAAAAGAATTAAAAACTACAATAATAGTAACTAATATTTCAATTCACAATGAATCTTGAAACCATGTTTCTTTAAACCATTGGCAGTGTGCTAAGGTGACGTTGGTCCATTTTCGTTGAAAGGATCAGTAGTTTAGCAATTTTTTATGGGCCTCCAAATTCTGTGTCCGTATCATAGGGGGACAAAGATTTGACGACCCTTAAAATAAGAAATAAAAAAAGTTAAAAAATTTAGTGGACGTCATGTATTTCCAAAATTCTACTAAATTAAGATGATGGACCTTGAGTTAAAAATGAGATATTTTTCATGAAAATTCCCATGTGTATGTAATTTTTTATAACAAAAGAAAAACAAAGAAAGTCAAAGTGGTCGTGAGGTCACAGGGGGTGGATCGTAAACCACGTAGTGGAGGCCTGAGCAGACTTCTCTCGTTGTAAAGAGTGCATTTAATAAACTCTTCCCTTACCCCTGACCATTTACAAGCCTCTTGAGCAGCTTTTGCTTTTTTATTTTCCACACCTTTTTCATCCCCTTCCTGTCTCCCTTCTTAGTCTTGAACCCCTTCCTGGCCCTTTCACTGCCGAGAACCTGTAAAGTTTTGCATTTAACTTTTCAGAATTTACCACCTTGAGCAGGCCATTCTATTGGGCAGCAGCAAGCTCGCCATATTTTTTTTTTTTTTTCAACCCCTGCTCATCCTCCTGGAGACATTTTCCTTCTCTTCTTTTTTATTTGTCTCTTAATTCTTTTCTATTTTTCTTTATTTCATCTTGATTTTATATTTCTTTCTGAACGAAACTTTCAAACCTTCCCTCCTGACATACATAACTATTTTCGTCAGTCTACACCAACAGGGATTTTTTTTTGCTTCCTGCAACTTTTCGCACCCCTAGAACTTTCCTGCTCACCTGGTTATTTAAAGGATGCAAGTGATCCCTAGTACGAATGCATGCGTTTTTTCAGTCAAAGCGAAAATATATTTTTAACAGAATTTTTGTTGTGGTTTTTGAATTCGAAAATTACGAAAATTAATTGACTAAATAATTTTCTCCTCTTTCATTCCCTTCTTGCTCTCTCTCTCTCTCTCTCTTTGTCCTTACACTTATCTCCTTCGCGTTTTTTTATATATTTTTTTATCTTTCACTTCCTCGTTGTCTATCGCATTTTCTCGGTAACTATCCAAGCGCACACTCGTTCTATATTACCAGGCTATACATACGAGGAGCTGGAGCACGAGATTTACGAATAAAATTTGCATCCCTTTCGCATTTTTTATATTTTTTTGTTTCATATTTTCATCGTAATTTTTTTTCCCGTGCTATTTTTCATCCGGTTCTTCACGACCTGTGGGTCTATCTTTATACATTCCGAAGAAAAAGAGATGGCAAGAAAAAAAGTAAAAGTTAACCGAAACTCTCAAGGTTTCTCGCGATATTTGTCCGCAATTTTTCATCGCTCCGTTTGAGTATGCTCAAACTCGAGGGATGCAGCATCCCTTAAGTCTCGTTTGGATTTATAAAGAAGTCGTACAAAAAAACAGGAAAAAAAAACAAACTTTTCCTCATGGATAAATTCTTTCGATGAAATAAAACGAAAAAACACTATTCATGTACTTTTCAATTCAGTTAATTATAAATTTAATGAAATTCCATCGAAATGCAAATAAATTTCTCATAAGAACATAATTTTAATAAAATTTAGCATTTTTTTGCAGAGTAGATTGAAGAAATATATATTTTTGATACCTGCCGTCGACTTCGTAACCTTTAACGTTAGAATTTTATGAAGAAGTAATATCGTGGATTGAAATTTATGACAGAAAAAATATTTTCAATAAAAAACCAAGGATGCATAAGTAAACAGAAGCAAGTAGTGGAAAAAAGAAAAATCAGAGCGTGGCTTCCTAAACGTAATCAGAAAATTAGATTTCACCAGTTTCTCTCGACAATATCCCTTTATTACGCTGCATATATTTTATTCTGCATACTATATAAGACAAACAGTACTGAGACGAAATGATCCAACCACAGATAGAGGTAAAGAGAGAGAGAGAGAGAGAGAACGTAGAGAGTAAAAGAGGAGGATCGAATGTGTACATAAGGATGTATCCTCGTGGAGAATGTTGGCTAAGCCATCCTCGACGTCTCGGGATCTAGAGCGATTTAGGTGCGCCGGTAAACACGATCTTGTGGCAGCCACACATATACCCGACGATAAGTCAGCATTTTATACAACGTGTCCGAAAACTCTCAGCTTAGATAATAAATAATGATAAGATTTCATTGAAATATGATGTAAAAAATAATCGGGTCGATAGATTATGCATTTCGGAAAAGAAAAGTCCGCCGTCATTTTCTCTCTTACATTGCTTAAATCATGAATAATAATGGGATTTATTGAAAATGGTGTAACAAAATCGTACAGTTGATAGAGCATGCATTTCTGAAGAGAAAAGTCCTTAGGCATTTTACTCTCCGACGTATCATTGTTTATAGATATTCAATAAATAGTTCATCAGCCAATTCGGACGGTCAGCGACTGCTACGTGAAGTGGGAGAAGCGTGCCCTGTCTATTCGGACGCGCGCGGTCGATTGGCGGGGCGACCGTTGACCCATCACTCGGTTCATTACTGCACTGTGCGTAGCGCTAAATAATTAATATCTCATCAACGGTGCATCGTTAAAGAAAATGACCAAAGACTTTTCTCTTCAGAATTTTGCCACCTATCGATCCAGAATTTTAGTAACACACATTTTTGGACACGCTCTACACAGCACATTTAAATTCATCTCTCTTTCTCTATTTCTCCTCTCCTGGCCTAAATCACCGAGTTTCTCCGACTCTTTGTGTATCCTAGCTTTCCCACCGAGGATAGTTTTCTCGCCAAGAACCTCTGAAGACTTGTCGCTTCAGAGCAGCATCGCGACATAATCCACGAAGCTTGATCACCCCCTGATGGACAAACACAGACTATTCCACATCGACTCGAGGGTTGATGTACAATAATTTATACTGACTCGTTAGTGGAAAATGGTTGAAGATAAAGCCATCTCTGATTTTCGAACTCTCCGAAAAGCAGGTTTAAGAAGATTAACTTAATCTTGCCCCCAACGAAGCTCCATTAATCGACTTAATAGGGCGAATCCAAGGATGATTGTAAACAAGGAGGAAAAAGCATTCGAATATTTGAAAAAAAAAAAAAAAATCACAACATTTCAGAGAATAAATACAATGTTCCAAAAAAAATTATGGATTAAAGAGAAACTCTTCAAAGTCAAAGAATGTCCCATTTGGCCAAGAACGCTTCACATATATATTACGAAAAAATAAAACAAGTTGATGGAAGGTGCGCGAGAACAAGAGTGAGTAGAAAAAAGGAGAAAAAAAAACGAAAAAAAACGATAACATAGTAGCGGAGAATGAAATGGATAGAGGAAAAGTTTAGCGTTACGCGAAGATGGATAAGTCTTCGAGGTAGAAAATTGAACTCGCAAGAGCGGACGCCCGGAAGTGGCGAGTGGTAGGAGACTGGCTTCGCTGGACCACACCACCATCCACCTCAAGAATAAAAGTCTATCTTAGCTCCGACCAGCGCCACCTAACGCCAAGCGGATAAAGTATAGAGATTCTATAATGATACGAGATAAAAGTGCTACTAGGGGTTGAAGGGGTTAGTTTTCAAGGGGATAAGATCGTTTTGTTTTCAGGAAACATACGAGCCCTTCCATCTTTCCCTTTATTCTCTTTTTCATCCACCTTGGAGATCGAGTTGAAAGAATAATTTATAAAATATTCAAAAAATGTAATGATGCTATTTTTTACTTTGAAAAATATGAAAAATACTATATTGAAAAAATAAATATCAGGGAAAATCGCATAGAGAGTTAAATGTGCCAAGTGAATGTGAAAAAAGAAAAAAAAATTGTGGATACTTTTTCATACAAATCACAATAATAACTACAGTATTACACAAGAGCAGAGAATAGAAACGTGAATGAGAGAACAACGAAAATCCCTGAAAGACAATAAGACTGTAAACGAAGGATGTAAATGTAGAGGGAAAAAATATATTTTCACCCTCTGCCTTCAACTCTGAAGTTTCTCTGTGGACAAGACATTGTGAAAAACGTTTTCAAGAGTTGTCCTACTATTTTTTTACTCTGTTTATGCTTGTGGAAAAATGGTTCAAAGCAAGTGGCGAATATTGTTTTTTTTTCTTTTCAAAATGTAGAAAAGAAAATTTCATCAAATTTTGAATTTTGGAAGAAAAAAAAAACATAAGGTTAGAAAAATTTAATTGAAATTTAAGAAGTTTTGTTTTTTCACTATTCCACGGTCCGGTCGATATTCCGTGATTTTAAAACTTTTAATTTTTTTGAAGTTCCTATCTACTTTGACACGATTGATATTTAAATAATTTGAAGTGTTTAGATGAGACACCAATCTCCTTTGCTTGCCAAAAAATATATTTTACATGACTGGCTGTTTGAAACGTCATTAAGACGAATGCCGAAGGCCTTAGTCAAAGCCAAGTTCTTCGGCTAAATATAAAACGAATTTTTGCAACTCAAACATTCGCCCAAGATCCGACTATATACACAAAGTGATTCTTGGTTTTTAACAAGCGGACATGCGAACGAGTCCTAAGAGCGAGAAGAAAAAAAGAAGAGAAAAATAAAACATCAACACAATCACGAAACTGTAACCGCGCGTTCCGAGCCTCGCAAAGAGGAAACGTTCGATGTCAACAGAATGCTCACGGAACGAAATAGGAAATAAAAAAATAATTTTCAGGCCGCATGAATATGAAATTCAAGATGAAATATTTCGCTGACAAAAAAAAAGTTGATCATTATTTCAACGATATAATAAATTAAAATTATTGAAAAAATTAAAAATCCATTTCGATGATTTTGGTTTGAAATTAAACGAAATATACGATTATTTTTAAAAAATCCTACTATCGGTAAAATATTATATAGGCAACAGATCAGAATTGGTTGCTGCAATTTGCATTGTTCATTTTTTTTATTATTTATTGACAGCTTCATTCACTAGAAAATAAGAAACGAATGAGTATTTTTTTTTTTATGGATGAAAACTCAAACGAAGTTCGATTGAAATTTGACGCTGAAATGAACGCGACCTCGTGAAAAGATTTTCTGCACCAGTTTAAATGTGCAACTTGTACATTTTGCCTGAACTTTGCCACGATATTTGTATTAAATTTAAACGACAAATTTTGATTGTTTATTAATTAGAAATAAATAATTATCATTTTTCAACTTTTATTAATACTGAAAAGACTACATTGAATTTGTGTTAAAACATGTGTTTGGATTTACAAAAATCGTAATAATTTGAACAAAGATGAATTGAATCTAAAAAATTGTTCACAATTTTTCAGTATTTTTGGAAAAAAAATCAACGACTACTTTTCACGTTTAAAAAATTTGGACTTGCGTTAAATTTCTGATGTTTATTGAAACGTAACAAGAAAGGGACAGATGAAAGCAAAACGTTGAGAAAATTGTTTCAGTTTCAAGTTTTATCGTTTATCTCGTTCTCTTTTTTCTTACTAAGTTTTCGGCTATGACACGCCGTCTAGAAAAGTTTGGTAGCTCAAGATTCGGGCTCCACGAGTGACACGGCGATTCCGAAAGTTATTTATGTCTCTACGAGAGACTTGGTCGTCTATATAGAATTATTATTACAGGCTGGTGTTCTCGCGGACGTCCGCTCGTCTCGCCAACTTTTTCGCTACGACTCACATCCTCGAATGTTTCAACCGTTTAGAACCCTCCCCTGCGACATATTCTTCGACTTTTCCTACCAACCTCGATTTTCGTCATTCTCAATAGATCTATATCGAATTTTCTATTTTACGAACGATTCTCTTTACGTCACGCGACACGTCTGGGATACCCGAACAAATCACATCACATTTTATTCGACCACGTGGTCGAACCAGTAAAATTTTTACTGCTTTCGTTTTTGTGCCTTAAGATTTTCGAAACACCTTTTTTAGTAGTTTTTTTTTCTACTTCTGCTCAGCTCAACCATTGCTCTGTTGCCATGGCTTGGAATTTTTGAGAAATTTTTTTTTGTGATGTAGATCTGAGAAACTTTTTTCGGAACATTTCATGGATGAAGCAATTTTGGAAATATTCTTATTGCCCTTGTGAAATACTTGGAATTGAAAAAAAATGTTATCGTTAGTTGACACATTTAGAGTTAACGATTGTATTGAAACAGTGGGTAAATTTTGATAAATTAAAAAATAAATCACACGAGTAAATTTTTCCAACGAACTTTATTATCATTTTTTGGGAATAAAAATTATTTTATTACACAGTTCGTGTCATTTTTCAAGTAACATACAAAAAAATGACACGATCATTCGAGAAAAAATATATAAACGCCTGTAAAAATTCGCCAGTCTCGATACAATAACAAAAAAAAACGTGGACACACCGATTTTTTTCAAAAGCCTTAAATTAATCATAATCATACAAAATTTATCACACAAATAAAAATTGTGTATTTTTTTTTTTTTTTTTACCATACCATCAAAGTTGCGAGGAAGTTTCAGGAGTTCCTTTTAACTAAGATTTGAAAATCGTTCACACGTACTTCCATCATAACATATTACAATTAATATTTATCACCTTCTTTATTAATTTTTTTTTTTTTTTTTTCAAGTTCATTTCATTTCATTAAAACGTTTCCATGTGTATCGTGTCCTCAACGTTCGTGTAAACATCCGAAATCGCTCTTTGACCGTATCGGGGATCGTGGCTGTCATCCTCAAGTTCTGCCGAAAAATCTACAAGCACCTGTGTAAATGAATAAAAAAAAGTTCCTTATTTTTAATTGAACTCTAAGATGTTTCACATTTTATTTTTAAACCTGGAGGCCCAAAATTAGCTTGAAATTAAATTAAATAATTAAATGTTCGTAAGAGTCTAGACTCGTTCAATTTTACACTGTGAAAAGTCTCTAAATTTAAAAACACACGAAAAATATGTATTTTAAAATATAAAACAAAATAATTCAAGTGGAAAACATTGATTGATAAAAAAATGTAAATTAAATAAGTAATCCTCGAGTTAAAAACTTCAATAAATCATGAACCACGTACGAGCCTATTTATTCCATCGTCCCACAAAAACAAGTTTCAAAGAAAATTCGGCAAAGTTGGTAAAAACATTAGTCTCCCTTCGTAGCACTTTTGATAAACATCGAGCAATTATATAGTGCGAGTAATAAATAACGAAACTCATTAAAAAAAGAAAAAAAAACGGATGAAATGAGGAAAAAAAGTGGATACACAAATTTCCTTGTTTTCCGTTGGCAACCAGACGTGAAAGAAATTTTGCGCGTGAGAGGGCTCGTTGTATATGGTTTTTCTTTTCGTTCTTCTTCAGCTCGAAAGTAGAGGGTGAAAGTGCGAGGTATGTTGAGATAAAGAGGAGCTATAAAAATCTCAGAAGTTTCGTAACGACCGGACAGCACGTTTTATACGTACATAGAAAAAAAAGAAATTAAGTGCGTTTTTGTGAATATATTATGAATACATTTAACAAGAGGCTAAGAGTCACCGAGACGTCCGAGCGAATAAAAATAAATGAAAAAAAAAAACGAAAAAATACGTGAAAAAAGAAACACGAAATAAAGAGAAACAGAAAATGAAGTAGAAAACAAAAAACTCAAAAATACAGTAAGAAAAAAAAATAAAAAACCTCAATTATCGAAAAAATATGCAAAGAAGAAAAGTAAGAAAATTTGCGTCACGTATAAACTCTCAGTCAGTCTACCCGGACTAGCATCAGATCGATTTGGTCCGGTTAAGCTGCGGGGGTGTGCAGTGACGAAAGAATGAACGTCAGAAGGGCAATCGAAAGGGTGCGGAGGAGGGTGCAGAGGAGTAAAGACAGAGTAAAACTGGCAAGAACGGGGAGGTAATTGCGATAAGAGTTCGTGCCCCTCTTCTGTCTCGCCCCAGCTTCCCTATTGTTTTTATATATGTACATACACTTTTGTATATACGTATATATTGAAATTGCTGAGCATATAAGCCGTCAAGTGGAGAACGTGAGCAATATTACCTCTGCCTCGTTCGTTTTTCTCCCCTTGAGTATACTCGACGATCGATCGATCTTCGCGTTCACACGTTTTTCTCTTTATTCTTCAGCTGGACCAATTGAAGAGATTTTGTAGATTTTTTATATACATTTAAAATGATTTATTATTATGATTATTATAATTATTATAAATGTTATCATTTTGATTTTAATTTGAAGAGAAATATTGTTTTTGTAAATATTCAGTTGGTTGAAGAAAAAAAAAAGGTTTTTGGACAAATGTGGGAATGTGTAATATTTGTAAATGTTGTTTTACGTATTTAAGAAAATTTTGATGTTTCTTCTAAATGAGAAAAAATAGATAAAAATAAAAATCGGTCTGACGTTTATGAGCCATTCATGAGGTCTCTTTTCGTGATGAATAATCGAGCAAAAAAAGAATTTTTTCCCATTGTGGTGTAGTAACAAATGACCCTAATAATCGGATCCATTAGACAAGAATCGCAAAACCAACAGACGATAAAAATACGAGTCGGTAACGACCGAAGGTCATCGTTTTGAAAAAGGTCAAACATTGCCTCAGAGAATAAGTAAAACGAAAAAGGGATTTTGCCGAAAATTTAAGGAGCGTACTGGAGAGTAGACAATTAATTATTTCAATGAATTTTCAGTTCATTTTTAAGGGTGGTCATTAATTTATAATAATTATGAATAATCTACCCTGAGATGATAATAAAAAATCGAAGATGTTGGGGAGATAGATAGAGGGCCATTCCAGTATCTCGTTTATCAATTTCTTCACAACGATAAATCCCCTCATTTCCTCGGTGTAATAATTACGTAGAAAAAAAGAAATATATATATATATATTGGACCGGTTGGGCTAAAGATTGAGAAATTACCAGACATTGGTGCCAGAAAGAGATGTTTGGAACCCAGGTGGCGCCACTCAACGAAGTGTAAACACAAGAGAAGGATCAAAGCAAAATGCTGAGAGGATTAGAGAGATGATATTTAAGGGGGTTGGAGAGAAGTGCATACTAATACGTGCGATAAACCGGAGGCTATCTTGTTATGAACCAACCAAGAGTGTCAGGAGTCTATTAGACACGTTAAAGGGTCAAGTTTATACAGAAGGACATTGATATAAAGGGATCTACAGAGTGAAACCGGTGTAGAGCGAATCTCGAAGCTCTGCAGCAAGAATTCGGTCTATCAGGTCAGTTTCACTGTGTTGAAATTGCTTGCGCACTCATGAATTTAGCCTCGGAAGTGAGAGAAGGGCAAAGAGAAAGGACTGATGACGATGACGTGGTCGCCGGTGGCCTAGACGTTGATCCTCCTGTGTGTATTTCACCCCTCTCTAGTGTAAACCGAGCTGTGCGAAATATCCGTGATCTCAGCGAGGATGGAGACGCATCCATTAATATCTCAGAAGTTATTATATAGCAGGTCTCAAATTTGGAACTCACGATTAATTAAGTGGATAGAGCATGTAATTCTGAGGAGAAATGGCCTCAGTCATTTTTCTGTGCGATGCATAGTTCATGAGATATCGACTCTAATCGATGATCACCAGTGAGGTGCATTAAGCAGAGAACGCGAAGGAGGGGGAACAGTACCACGACCTCTCAGTCCTAGTTGACTGGTACTTTTGTATTTTACTTAATATCTCCTGAACGGGGCATCGGAGAGGAAAATGGCTAGGGACTTTTCTTCTTAGAATTTCATGATTCAACAACCCTGGAGAGTTTGAACTTTTGAGACAGCTTGTAGAAGGTTTATCAGGACGATAGAGCGAGACAGAAGAGGATCGAAGCCTTTCTCCGTGCTGCATGAGCATATAAGCTCGATGCACTCTGTTCGCACCCCTAAAGTTCTCAGTGTTCTCGCTATGTGCCGCTGTACATCATCTGCACAAGACACGACCTTAGAAATGGCAGTTATATATCCAAGCAGCCCTTGCCCATGGGATAGGAGCAACCAGTCGGAGCAGGAAAGCTCCATTCTAGGTGCCAAAGCTTCACTACCCTCTATCACATATGGACAGAACACGTACACACCCACAAACCTTCGACGCCGTTAAACTTCCTACCCCAAACATCAGATGAATAACCCTTTCGAAACGTGACGTATGGACCCGACGATCTGACGCTTCGGGGCGTCTGAAAATGTACGTGGTGATGCGGTTTAGGACGAAGGTTCACGAAATATGGGAAAAGACGCCATTACTTATGTTGTTCAAAAAAAGTGGGATAGGGTTCAAGCAATTCGAAGCTGAAGGGCTATGATGGGTCGAAGATGGAGCTGGGTCATTTCTTGGACACGTTGCCAGTCTACGAGACATTTCTCTCAAGGATAATCAATCTACCAAGAATTCTAACCATTCTACCATTTTGTGGAATTCTCTGCCATTTTTCGTTTCACTTAATCCTCACCGAGTCTGCTATTTTAGAGGCTAATTCTATTTTTAAATAAAACGATTGACAAGTAAACAAAAGTTCTGGTTAAAGTTTCGTGGTTTCATAAATACTCCGTCATTTCAAGGAGTACGTCACTTTTTTGTAAAATTTTCCTCCGTTTTGCGCCCAATAAACGACCCAAGGTGAACATTGTGCCATTTTGAAAACAGATGATTGATACGAGCATGTGATATCTCACCTGGTCTAATGAGCTCTGTGTTAATGTGTAATCCGTTGCCTTGAGTTCTTCAGCCAGTTGCTTGACCCGTGCAAACGTTGAGCTCAAGGTCACTTCATTTGACCGAGGTATGAGGAGTCTCGCCGCCATTGCTTGCCTTGATGAGATCAGGCCCGTTGGAAGATGCCTTGCAATTGCTTCTTTAAGATCCTTTGGTGATATCGGCAGACCAAACCTTAGAAAAGCTACATATCCTTCACCAAATCTGAAATCAATCCATCAAAGAAGGTAGATTGAAGAAGGCCATCTTGTCAGTAGTTACCCTGTACGAACATTCGCTTTCTTATGAATAAAATTTCTCATTAAGTATGTTGGTATGATTAAGTATTTGTGGCAGTTTCCTCTATACATTACACAGTTTCCCTGTGCCTACGCTAGTGTACCGGGTGTCTCGACAGTCTCGGTCAAAATTTACAGTACATTTACATCACGGAATTCCAAGCAAAAAAGTTCTTAGCCATTTTTGTCTCCGGGGCACCGTTCGCTGGATATCAATTAATTTATGATTGCCAATTAAATAATCAATATCTCATCAACGGTACGTTTAAGAGAAAAATGGCTAAGGACTTTTGTCTTCGGGTTTTCATGACCTGTCCATCACATTAATTTCGAAGAACCACTTTCGGTACACCCTGTATGCAAAGCGCTCTACGTTTTTTTGTATGCGTAGATATAAAGCTACGGGTAAGTGTACGTTGAACTCAAATATTAATGGTGTCGTATGTTATTTCAGCTGCTCGTGTGTCCCGACGGCACAGGCACGCGTGTTTTCCAACGGCAAAAGATGAGAAAGGGAGGTGTTGTATCTCGTGGGGTAGGAAAGTGTAATGTATCACAATTATACTAAAATGCAGGTGTGTAAGTGGTCTCTCTGTTCTAGCTTATTCTCGCCACCTTTCTCTTCATTGCCTTCCGAGCTTTTCCCTTTTCAACCCCTTTCTCATCCCTTTTTCACCCTTCCCTTTCCCCCCATAGCTGCAAATAACGAAAGCAAATTCGCACACATCTTCTCTTCCTATTTTACGTATAATCTCCTCCGTATCTTTGCTCGACTCTGGCAAAACTTTTTACGACCTATTTGAACAATAAACCATGAGAAATATTATTATTATTATTAGAATTACGATAGTATTGACTTGGAAAATAAATGCCATTTTTTTAATTAATAAAAGCAAGCACTTCATCGAATCTTTTTTATTCCACGATTTTATCCAAAATTTCTGTGGAATTTTTGGCTCTACAATTTTTCTTAATCTTTTTTCAAAGTTTTCATGCATTCGATACTCAATTATTCCGGTAAATGTGGTTTTTAATGACTAAGAAATATATAAACAATTTCTTGTAAATAAAATTCCGATTATATGTTTATTGAAAAGTTAAGAAACCAGTTTTCTTCTTGGCTTTTCATGTAATTCTAGTTCATAAATATTTTATTGGTATCAATCTTTCAACAAATAACATGGTAATTGTTTGATAATTAAAAAAAAATCATTTTTATCGCAATCTTAATTCGTCCAATTATCGAACCAGATACTCAACTATTTGTCATTCAACTAATGATCGAATGTATCGAATTCATTTTTCTTGTTGTCATAATCCATTGTGGACCTGACCGAAACAATTTCGTACTACTGGTTTTTATTCTTTTATATCATTCAGACCAACAGTAAATTTTGTTTTTACGATGTTCGATTGATCTTCCAAACACGTACGAGCAGCTCTATCAACGATCAAGAGGTTTTATATCCCACGAGGAATTTATTTCGGAGAGCCTGAAAAGTTGAGGAAACCATTTCATCGCCAAAAGTGGTTAAACTACGATGGAAATGAATTTTCAAGGAGGAATACTTCGCGGTATTGAACCCTTCCCGAAAAGGATTCTTCCTCGAGAATTTTATTCAAAAATTCTTAAAAAGACGATAATACGAGTTTCCACAACACCAAAAAAAGTATGGAAGTTACTTTTTTTCTTCGTGAATCATTCGTAACACGGTTCGCGCTTTATCCCTGAATAAAAATCCGGATAAACGACCATTTTTCGAATGAAGACAAAAAATAGTCGAAATGGGACAAGAAAATGCTTAAACAGATGAAATATCGTCGAAAAATTGACTCACAATTCATGTTTTTAGAAAAAACAAAATACTTTTTTTGGGAGGGAAACTACACAGAAACAAAGCCATCTTTTTTACTCCGATATTTAATGGTCGATTAATATTCACAAAAAATCGAACAATTACGAAAGGACAATTATGCACGTAAACGTTATACGGATTAATTTCATATCGTGAATTTTAATTGCTACGTGGAAAATCCACCCTAAAAACCGAGCTTTACATATTTATGTAGTCAAAAAAATCGTGCATTATCATGATTCCAATTTTAAACCCTTTTTCCCATCCTCTTATTATTTCTTCTTATTTCATCGGACGAACTTTCACGACATTTGAATTCTTTCGTTTAAAAAAAAAAAAAAAAAAAAAAAAAAAACACACAAAGAAGAATGTTTGTTTGTTAATTAGTACTCAAGTTATTATTCAAGAATTACATACTTGTGCTTGAGATGTTGAACGGAGCCAATGCAGCGCAGTCCAGCTCTCGCGAGAATTCCGACGCGATTGCAAAGATTTTCACACTCGCTGGCGCTGTGCGAAGTCATAATAACGCAGCCTCGACTTCTGGTCACTAAGCGAACGGCATCGGCAACAAGTTCTTTTGATGCTGGATCCATTCCGCTATGAATTGGTTCAAAAGTTTAAAAAAAATGAAAAAATTTGGAAATAAAAAACAATTGAAACGAGATTTTTGTTTTTTTTACAATTTCTTTCGATATATAAATAAGTAAATAAATAATTGAACGAAGTCAAAATCACTGGACGAATACACAAATTTAGAAAAATAGGAAATATAATTATTTTAACGATGAATAAATAAATCCACAAATATATAATTAAATGAAAAATAAAATTGAAAAAAATACCTTGTTGGCTCGTCCATGAGAACAACGGAAACAGGAGACATGACGCTAATAGCAGCACACAATTTTCTCTTATTTCCCCCACTTAAGCTGCTTACCCTCTGATGAGCGTACTTAATGAGGTCGAAGCGTTTGAGCATCGTTTCAACCGACTGAACATATAAGAAGAGATCCAATTATTTAGCAAATTCATTATTAATCAAAAACTGTGAACAGTTAAAAATGAAAAATGCAAGACATGAATAATTACGAACGACAAAAAATATATAAAACAAATATCGAATGCAGCACAACATCTCTATTTATATTCCGAAATATTTTTAAACTGAAACATCTCCATTCACAAATTCAAAAATATTTATATTCATTCTTCATTCTGAAACAAGTCTCTAAAACAATTAACAAAATTCTCATCATTTTCAATCAACCGTTGACAATTTCCAATTGACAATTAACAGTGGACAGATGACAACTCTCAATTAACCATTGACAATTTTCAATTAACAGTTGACAATTTCCAATTGACAATTGACAATTCCCTATTGACAGTGAACAATAAAATTGTCCACCGTCAATGACAGTTGATATTGACTAATCCCAATTCATAGTTAACATTTGACAATTTCAAATTGACAGCTGTCGATTAACAATTTCCAGTTGATCGTTGACAGTCAACGATTTGGAATACCCAATCAATGGTTTTTCATTGACAATAGACAATTGACAGTTTACAATTGACTGATGACCATGGCCAGATGACAATTGACGATTGGCAATTATCGCACATGAATAGAAATGTTTTGGAACAGAGATGTTCATGAATAAAATTTCAAAATTGAGATGGTTGAGATATTTTTAAATAATAAAATTGTAAATAAAGATTTTTACGGTTGCTCAAATGTCGCATACTTTCTAAACGGCTGAATACTCAATTAAATAATAATTACTGATTTTCATTATAGTCCGTATTTCAATAATCAATATTTTTATTGTTTTTTTTTTCTTTTTTTAATAAATTCAATTATTCGTGCTATTTTTATGATTTTTACTATTTCGCAGTTATAACTCACCCTCGAAACATCATCGAGACCACATATTTCGCCATGAATAGTGAGACACTGATGGGGCGACAGAAAGCCATCGAGTGCATCACTCTGAGGACAATAACCGATTTGACCGTCGCACAATGGTCTCTTGCCAATTGACTGGCCATGAAGTACGATCTCGCCGGAGGTCGGACGCGTTTCCGTGGTGAGCATACGAAAGGTCGAACTTTTTCCGGCGCCATTGACCCCCAAAAGACCGAAACAAGTACCAGGCTCAACGCCAAAGCTCAAATTTTGTACCGCTACGTTTGTACCATAAACGCTTCGGTATTCCTTTCGCAAACGAACCGTTTTTATCACGTCATTATTACCACCGTTCTCCGTTCTTATTCTTTCTCTTACGACGTCCTCGTCTTCCTCTACGTTCTCGTATGACGGTCTTTTGTAAATTAAAGCAAAGTTTAATTCGTTTTCCAAAAAAAAAAATTTTTTCACAAATCAAATTTTTATTAAGTTGTCCATAAAATCTTCCTTTCTTGATGATTTTTTTTTTTTTTTTTTTTTTTTTTTTTTTTTTTTTTTTTTTTTTTTAGATGAAAACGATTGATGATAACATTATTTTTCAACCCTTAATTCAACGTATTGATACAAATTAAATTTTTTCCGAGTACTCAGTTTTGTGTTTTGCAACGAATCACAAGTTTTCAGAATATCTTTTTTTACACCCTGAGGGAATGTTGATGAAATATGTAGTATATTACGCAACTAGAGAAGAAAGTAGACTAGGGGTAGCAACCGTGGGCAAAATTATAACCCGAGCCGAAGGCGAAGGTGTTCAGCCCACGGTTTTTTCACCCCCGTGTAGCGTATACTTTTTTTCACCACGACTTCGCCCAAAACTCGTCTCGAGCTACGCGGAAAGTCGAACTTCGGCGGAGGTGTGGTGAAAAATTATGTATGCTACAAATGCGGAAAACAACGAATTGATACGCGCGTTTGCCGCATTCGCCTCGACTTACGATACATATTCGCATGGTATTCGAATATGCATCGTGAGCCTTCGGCTCAAGCGGAAACTTCACGCGCAATACAATCCGTCGCTTTCCGCACTTGTAGCATAAAAAAAATTTTCAACTCCTAATTAAGGTTCAAAAAAAAACTTTTGGTTTTATATTCCACGTAGTCTTTTTTGAAGACTGAAAAAAAAATTCCACAAGTTTGTTTTCATATGGAAAGAAGTGGTTAATGATCAGGGTCATGCTTTCCAGCTTCCAATTAAGGGTCGTACTGATGAATGAATTTTTTTTTCCCCACATAACGATTTTTTCAATCTAAAAAACCATTCCACGGAGAATGATTTTTTTCGATAATTATACGAAATAATTAGAAGATGTGTTTTGCGACCCTTAATTAAGGGTTATCTATGTCAATTATCAACGAGGAAAAAAATGTTCGTTGTTTCTTTTTTCAACGAGGAATCGAACGAATAAATAAAAACTCCGAGAAAAAGAAAATAATTTCAATCCCTCAAGAAAATAAGACTAAAAATTTTTAATATAAGCAGAATTTTGATATTTTTACGAAAAATTCTTACCTTCCTCTCGGCCAATCCGGAAGAAAACCGCATTCGATGATCAAATTAACAGCGTAAAAAACAATACCAACTATGAAAAGTATCGTGTAATGAAGTCCCAAAAGTTCCCAACCGAGGGGTGACTTGTAAGTGTCCATTTGAAATTTACCCAGCAATTCAGCAGTTATGTCATTTTTGGTAATTTCAATGAGTGCATCCCCAAGTGCGTATTGAGGAAATAAGAGAAGTACGTGATGCAAAAAATTTCTTGTATCTCGGGCTGTTTTACTTTTGCCGAGAATATCAATAACGAGAATTGTTGCGAGACATGCCACACCCACGAATGTGTTTAAACAAAAAAGTACCATATTCGATAAGGACGAATCGTCGAAGGCTTTTTCGACGAGATGAGTTAATGGAGTCGCTGCCCAACTGAATAAAAAATCACAAAATACCAATTTATTAATTAGAGAAAAAAGAAAATCTTCTGATAAATCACTACAAAAATTCAATTAAAATTTTTTAATTGTCAGATAAGGCCTGAACAATAATTCAAATGATTTGCTTTTTAATTTAAACCAATTTCGAACGTTCTTAGAATTTTTCTGAAAAATATTCGAGTTAAATAAAAAGAATAATTCTTTATTCAAATAGTTTGGAAGGAATAATGGAAAAATTATTTTCTTTCAAAATTTGCCCTTTTAAGTATTCAAATAGAATTAAATGAGACTTCACTATTTGAAATCTGATAATTTTTTGAAAAATCTACAAAATATCATAATATCAATAATAAAAAATTTGTCAAATTTAACATTCAGAAATAAGGCACTTTTCATTATAGAGAAAAAATGAATATTTTACTCACGCGAATAAAACAAGTAACAGACAAACGCCGGCGAGATTATCTCGAGCTACGTAAGACGAAAGTCCAAATATTTCAAAGACGATCACTGCTAGGAGTATGGATCCTAAGAAGACCTGAGGGAAAAATGCCAGAAAAAAAATCCATATGAATTTTATAACTCAAGTGCTATCAGTTTTGTGACATATTTCCGGAAACGTCAATCCGTCTCTTTCTCTCTCTTTTGGTCGGATTCGTATCCCTGCATCAAAGTTTGTCCCATGAGACTTGCAACACAGTTTGATCTTTGGCTCGCCAAGATTTTCATTCCTGGCGTTACGCCACCGAGCGTTTTTCTCAACGATGAGGATATGATAGGAAAAAAAAGTACAGTCAAAGAGAAGGAACAAAGAAAAGACAAAAAAGCAGGAGAATAAAACCTCAGAAAAGGAATAAAAAAGAAAATTAAACTCGAGGAAAAAATGAGAAGCAGATGAAGAAGAAAGCAAAACAAAATGAAAAATGATCAAAAGATGAAAAAAAGAATGTACAAAAATACGAAGAAAATGGGATTTAAAAAGAATTCGAACAACGATACAAAGCAGAAAAAAAGGAATAAGAATCTATACCGAAAAAATTCAATGAAAATAATGATCGATTAAAAAAACAACGCGAAAAAAATCTTTGAAAAACAGCAACAAGTGAATAAAATAAAATTGATAATCACGAAAAGATGGAAAAAGAAAAAAATTGTTAGAACAGTGAGAATCGAGACTACAAAACAGAAAACACTCAAGAACGAGCCAAGGAGACGAGATCAAAAAATTTGAAACATCTTTTCGTAGTTCTATGTCAAGGTGAAAAGGTGAAAAAATGAATCTCAAAAGTACTCAATGTATGACTTTGTTAAACTTGATGTCGATCGATTGGCAAGAACAAACAATGAGAGAAGATGATCATCAAGGTCGTACCGGTCGTCAATGACGAGAATAATTCGTTGATAGAAAGAGAAAGAGAGAGAAAGACAAAGAGTTGAGATCCAATTTGGCAAACTAATTAACCTTTTCGTTCAAGTGGAACTCGGTTAAAAACGGTTTTTACCAGTTTCGACGACCTTTTGCTACATCCGGAAGTTACCGTAATGAACAAATCAGTTTTCGTTCCATTTTTGTCATGCAAACACTGTATATGTCACACATCTGCATATAAATATGATGAAGTGAGTGCCATTAAGGATTCACGTGAGTATGTAATTGAAAAAAAAAAAATAAAAAAAGATTTCTCAAAGCTCACATGATTGGCAAAGTTCCAAAAATGTCGTTTTCGACGGATATCGTGAAGAGATTACTAGTATTTTCGTTAATTGTGTTTAATATTATACTTAATCAAAATTGAAATATTTATTTCCGATTTTTGGTGAATTCTAAATAATATATTTGAAAAAAGATTACCAACAATTTCAAGCCTTCGATATGAATTCAGTTAAATTTCCTTTTTTTTTTATTATTAATACAAAAGAATCAGCTTACCAAGAAATCCCAGATTAAAGCTGTAGTCCAGTAAGTTACCGGATGTACTCCCGCGAGATAGAGAATTCTTTTCTCTTCTGACAATCTCTCCCTCACCAATTCCTTGGCTCCCTGTGCAGCCACGAGACTGAACGCTATCAGAAGAACGAGAGCTACACCCACGTCAGCGACATGCTGTAATCTGTGATAATCAAAGAGACAAAGATTTCCGAAAAATCTTATTAATTGCCCATCCGAATAATATTATCGAAGCATTTTGATCTTATGAAAAAACAAGAAACTTCATCATTTAATTTGTCTAAAAAAATTACGAAATGAAAAGAAAAACGTTAAAATTAACAGCTAAAATTAGTACAAATATAATTATAATATGGGGAGATAAAAAAAAATTGTGACTAAACTACAATGGTCGATCGTAAGCTAGCAGCAACCAATGGGTCATTTCGACCCAAGCTCATAGTCTCATTTTTGACACAATTGTAATGCACTTTTTTAAATATCGACTGTAATAATACAAATAATTTTTGTTTATTGATCCAAGTTCCTTCGCTAATGTCGATTGTTCAGAAAAAAAAATGTCGAAAAATAAGAATTTCTTCGATAGTTATGAACACGCAAAGTTGCCCGGGTCGTAAAAACTCATAGTGGCAATCACTGTGGCTCCAAACAAATACCAGCAGCTTAAATTTCAATTGTTTGAAAATATTAAATCATAAGAGTTTTATTAAGAAGAAATATTTTTATGTTTACCATAATCCATACTTCTCTCAACTAATTTCCAATATTTCAAGCTTTTACCATTCTCTGCTGCACTTTCCCAACTCATGAACACACATATATGCACAATCAATTCTAGTAATTGAATCAAACAGTGGAACCGTACCCTAGAGCTCGGGCGAACACCGTATAAGAAATGACTAACAGCCACATTCATATTCTATATACATTAATATACAAGGGGTCAAAAAGTATCATCGAAAAAAATAAGAAGAACGATCAATCATTCTATTCTGAAGATAAAAGTCTTTAGCCATTTTTCTCTAGGATTGACCAGGGTTGAAATATTAACGAATTAGTGAACAAGCTAATCGTGGCGGCTCTGAGGAAGTAGGGGGCGGGTCCTGGGTGCAGCGCATAGACGCTCGCCTAGCAACTGTAGCTCTGGAGGCGACACGTGCTTCTTCCACTCCACGCGCTTGCTTCACAGCCTATCAGCTTCGTTTACACTAATTTAATAATAACTTTTCAATGAAACGTCGTAAAGAAAAATGACCAAGAACTTTTCTCTTCAGAATTTAACGATTTATTGATTCACCAAATTTGAAATTTGATTTTTATCTCAGCCAGTGTATATCTCTGTTATTCTGTTTCCATTCGTATATGTATATATAGACTCAATTTATTATTCTCTTCTTTCGTAGCTCGTCTCGGAGATGCAGAGACTTTGCTCTCGTGAAACAACTTCGGAAAGCAATTACGAGAGTTTCGTACGCCACCATAGCAATATATATGTATCTACACATATAAATTGTCATATATAAAGCTATATAAATACATATAAATATATCAGGGCTTGAAAATATCGTTGAAACTCCTCTACTTAGAGAGAGAAAAGACTGGAGGCAAACAAAAGTTAAACGAATCGTAATACAAGGAAGAGAGAAAGAGAAAAATATAAAAAAGTGATATAAAGAAAAGTCGTGGCGTTAGATGAGAGAATTCTGGGAGAATAAATAGAACAAGAGACACGTAGGCTGCTGCACAAATATGCGGTCTACGATCTTTCTTTCTGCTTCGTATATTTTTTTTGAAACTTATTTTTTCAAGTACTCGTTTCGTATTTTCAATATTTGGTATTTTGTTGTTTTTTTTTTCTCGATTTCTCTTGAAACGACTACTCGCTACAACACCCTCAGGATCCATTAGAACTTAGAGAAAAGTCATCCCCCGAGTGGCATCCCGAACCGGACTCCACTGAGAATTATCGTTGCCGAGAATTTCTTTTTAATTCTTTCAATGGAATCAAAAAATTTCTCGTATTTTCATTGTCTTATAATGAAAATTGGTGTTTTATAGAAAATTGAAAAATTTAAAAAAAAAAATTGTGTATTTGTTGAAAAATCCACGGTGGATCGAATCCTTACGTTTTATCCATTTTTCATGATTTTTTTTTATACAATTTTCAATTATTGTCATAATTGAATTTTTTAAATGTTTCTATTTTTTAAATGAGTTCGGCCATTAAATTATTTGACAAAGCTTTGATTACTCACAATGTCGTACGATTTAGTTGATCACTTGATAGCTTCAGGGGATGATTGAGGGTGGTTAAGTGTCCAGGTGAACCGGATGCTTGTAATATAGCCTCGTTAAGGGCGTTGAGATAAGCGGGCAGAGCGTGATGTCCCTTGTTGTTGTACCATACTACAAATAATGGGTCTTCTCCAGCATGAGATAACGACCAACCACCGTATCTAAAGAAACAAAAATCCACAGAAAATAAATGCACTGAGTTACCAAAATGATTTCAAACATTTATTGGAGACCAATTTCACATAAATTGTCATTTATATTTAAAATGTGGGCCACGAAACAAAGAATTCGAAGTAAAATTGTAATCAATTTTTAATTTATTGTTATTTCTTCTGTTTCTTAATACCTTTTTTCTATATATTCTTGAAATGTCGATACTATCCAATCGAGGGTTGGTCGTCCTGGCAGAGTTTGATAAAGACCTTCGACTCCCTTTGATACTCCGTGACAAACCTGTTGACCTTCTGTACACTCACAAGTTCCGGTATCCTGAAGAACTCGAAAAAAAAGACCAAATTTCCAATGCAATCATATTTTATAATTGATTTTTAAATCAATTGCTTCCATTAGATAATTCAAACAATTTCGAGTCAATAAAGCTTAAAAAAGCTCTGTCTTGGGCAAGGGAAAAAATAATTTTGTTATTATTCAACATTATTTACATCTTTGTTTTTCGTATTTTGTGAAAAGTATTTTCTGGCTCACTCACGTTTGGATGAGTCTGCCAAGCACCAGCATAATCTCCACCAAAACGATTGTGCAGCTGGAGAGATACGTGTTGTAGGAAAGGATCATTTCCGTTGTCAATGCTGAGAGACAAACATTTCGTTGTTATTATTTATTTATTTTTTTTTATTCTTGAATTCAAATTTCTTAATTTTTCTAAATTGCAATTTAAATTTGAATTTGTGCAGAAATTTTTTCATCATATTACTCATAGTTTATGCTTTGTTTGTGGCGAAGAAATAAGTTTGGAATATAAAAAAAAAAAAAAAAAAAGAATAAATTGATATGTAACGTTGCTTTGTTTTCTTATTTATTTAGTTTTTTATATTGATTTTTATTACCTGTAAAAATAGGTTGGATGAGTGTCATAAAGTTTGGGATTGAGATCGAGGGGTGGCTCGTCTCCTGAGGGTGGTCTTATGAGAGAAAAACCCATGGCTACTGCAACGAACATCGTTGGAAGGATCAGAGTAGCCAAGGGTGATCTCCAGTCTCTCGTAAAATGCCATAATCTTTTTTTCAACAAAGCCTTCACCTGTCTGAGGGGCTTCGGATTTGGTGCTGACTCACCAATCATCAAATCCACATCATCCGTTGGTACGATCAATCCTGAACATATTAAAATATTTCAAAAATATTGAATCAAAGAACAAAAGATGGAAAAGAACAAAGACAAAGACCAAGAACAAAAAATATGGAAAAAAAAAAAAAAACCTAGAATAAGAAAATTAAGTGGCCAAGTTAGAAAAAGTCAAAAACTTCAAACGATCGTTCAAAATTTTGAAAAATATTTCTGAATTATAAAATAAAAGTCTAAAAACATAAAAGCAGAATTTTTTTTATGCCCGTTACACTGAAAAGGTGTCTTACTGTTTTTATAATGTAAAAATTCGTTTTCCTTTGCATCTTTAGTAGAAAAAATGATTTGTCAAAATTAGAAAAAATGAATGAGATCATAATAGAGGATTCTAAGAATGGGAAAATATTGAATTTTAAGAAATCAGTAAACTTGCAAACAGTTTTAAACGAAGAAAAATGGAGTGGAAAATTATTAAAAAGAAAAATTGTCACCTATGGAGCCAACGCTGGCGACACTGTCCATGCTGAGTCTCATGGGTGCGGAATGGCCGGTGTCAGCTCGTGAGCAAAGATCGAGAAAAACCCTCTCGAGCGAGTCACACTCCAGGGAAATGTGAGCAAAGCCAAAGGTCTTTTTATTGTCTTCGAGAAGTTTAGCAACAGCGGCGATGCTGCGAAACGATGTATCATCTGACTTATTAGCTTTGAATCGAATTTTTCGGGTGTTTTTTTCTTTTTTTTTCTTTCCATTTATTCACGAAATATTAGATTTTTCATTAAATCAAACATTCGATGAAAAAATTCTCGAAGAATCTTCCATTAATTACTAATTGGAAAAGTTATCTTATTTAAAAAATATTAAAAAATACATTTTAATGAAACAAAAAAACTTAAAAATATCACAAAACAATTTTCATCAATTCAATAAAGAAAAATCATTGTTTTTTTTTTTTTTTTTTAATCATTAAAAACTCATTTAGTGATAAGGATAAAATGATTTAGGAATAGAATTATTCAATACTCACTCATTGGCTTCTCCGTGTTTCCCATGGAATGGCAATGTGATAACGACATCGGTCGACGATTTTTCAGTAATGGTAGCATTTGGTACGGAATTTTCGAGCATGGATCGTAAACTTTCGAGACTTTTAGGATCAATCGATGATTCCGGGTTCTGTCCTATAGGGAATTCAACGTGCAACCAATAACCATAACCATAAGTGACTTTGAGACTCAAAGGTGAACCGGTGCATAAAATTTTTCCACGATGCATCACAACGACAGTGTCACTCAACATGTCCGCCTCGTCGAGGTGATGAGTTGACAATAAAACTGTCCTGCCAACGCGATGTTGATCAATCAGACGCCAAATTCTTCGACGTGCTGCTGGATCAACACCCGCACCTGGTTCATCCAAAATCACTAGTTTTGGTGAACCAAGAAACGCCAACGCCACACAAAGACGACGTTTCGTTCCTCCTGACAAACGTTTAACTGGCTCGTGCTCCTGTCTTCCCAGCTCTAAGGAAACCAACATTCTGAACAATTTTTTTCAAATTTATTTAAACTGCCCATAATCGTCGATTTCTTCAAAAATTCAAATTTCGTCGATCAATTATTATTTTTTATTTTTTTTTTAATTAATTTCTTGGTTATTTTTTAAGATTTTAATTGAAATGAAGATTTTAATTGAAAAATAGAAACTTTTATTTTTATTCCTTTTTTTTTAATTATTTTATTATCTTTCAAAGCTCTTTATCAGTATGCATTTTTTTTTTAATATACTTTTTGCATCAATAATTTATTAGAACTCACGAATTAACGTTTTTTTGCATCGCCTCGTCGTCAGTAGGTCTTTTGAGCTTGGCGTAAAAGGTCATGTGCTCGCGAGGTGTTAAAGTGTCAATGAGAACATTGTCCTGAGGACAAACCCCGATATCCGGTTTCGTGTCTTCGTCACCGTTCAAAAAAATCTCTCCACTGGTCGGCGCCATCATGCCAGTCAACATTTTGCTATGGTTACAAAAAAATATTGAAAAAATAAAAAAATATAAATTTATATCTTTTTTTGAATTTACTGATTGAAAAGAAACATCATACCATTAAACGCATTGCCATTTATGCAGAAATATTATTTCTCGAAAAATCATAAAAATAAAAAAAAATGGATTTTTTGAAATTATTAATTAAAAAAAAAAAAAAAAAAATACCATGCTAGTCAATTTGTTGCTAATGTTACAAAAAAAACTTATTGTTCGAACAACAAATGAAAAAAAAATTGCAAGTTTTATGACAATTAAAAAAATTAGCAATTTGTAGAAAAAAAAAACAAGATGGCGATTGCCTACATTATCGTTGTTTTTCCAGCACCATTTCTGCCCAGCAAACTGGTGACTTCACCCTCGCAGAGTTTAAGAGTGAAATCATCGACAGCAACGAAATCGCCTTTTTCCGAGGGGAAAACTTTGCGAACAGCTTCGAACCTAACACCAACCTGTTTTTCACTGACGATCATACTGCCAGGATCACTGTCTTCGTCTATCCTCGGATTGTTTGAGAAGAATCGTTTTAAAAATTCGTCCATTTTGTTTATTTATTTTATTTTTTGACACTTAATTTGAGTTTCAAAATTATTTCCTTTAGACAATGCGATCGATTTGATTGAAATTGTTTTCGAATGAATTGTGTAAAAAATGACATTGTGTGAGAATGATGTTTGAAGAAATGAACAAACAGGACGTTAAAAACGAGTAGAAAAAAGTTTGCATGAACGATTATGGAATGGTTTTTTTTTTGTTTTTGTGCTTTTTTTATCATTTTCAATGACACATTCCTGCGAGACGACAGACAAAAGCGAATGATTATAATGATCACAGGACACAGAAAAAAAGAGACATGGAAAATCATGCGAGACCTTATGATACCTTGGTAAGCAGCCGAAGGGTGCAGTACGTCATTAGTGTAATAGAGGCTGTTGACGAAGGCTAGGTAGCTGGGCCGTCCGTAGAGAGAACGGGTCTCGGCCCACCACAAGCTACGTGATCTCAGACCCCGAAAATCTCGGCCTGGAAAAATTTCTCTCTTTTCTTTTTTTCTTTCACCTAACACAAAACACTCGGAAACTCTTGATCTTCAATTTAAACCTATATCTAGAAAAATTACTAAAATATGTGCTTGTAAATTACAGGGTCGATAGATCATGAAATTTCGAAGAGAAAATGTCTTAGTCATTTTTCTCTCCGCTGTACCTTTGGCGAGATATTAAGGAAATACTGCTAGCCAATGAAACGTAGGGGTGATAAGAAACCCCAGTGGGGGCCTCACGCCCCAGCGGGCGTGGTATCATGGGCGCGTGACAGACTCTGATTGATTAATATCTCGTTAATGGTGCATTAAAAAAATGTATAAGGACTTTTCTTTTCAGCATTGCACGATCTATCGAACTGCAAAACTAAAGCGTGGATTCAAATCAATTTCTACTGATATTATTTCAGAAATAATAATACAACTAGGGCTCCTAGCATAAAATTGTGAGGCACCTGGAGCTTTCTACACAACTTTTGAGTTGAGCTTTTATTCTTAATCATTGGGGACGATTAATCACGATTTTATATTATGATTTGAACGTTATGTGTTATTTTCATGAATAGAAAGTCTGAATACAATTGCATTCACCATCACCAACGATTTTAAAGAAATAAATCCCAAGAAAAACCTCCACCAAGATTGAGAGTAGCGTGAAACACGATAGGGGAACAATTTATTATCAATAATGGCAATCAAAATTGAAAGATGACTTGAAAAATTTA
Organism: Campoletis raptor; assembly: GCA_948107755.1. Taxonomy (NCBI): domain Eukaryota; kingdom Metazoa; phylum Arthropoda; class Insecta; order Hymenoptera; family Ichneumonidae; genus Campoletis; species Campoletis raptor. The sequence continues at coordinate 32,161,464 of OX403622.1, read as the reverse complement.
TATATTTTTTCCTACCTGAGTTTGTGTATCGGGCAACGAAATAACCGATGAAAGCGTAAAGTACACCATCCAGTGCAATCATGAGTAGCACAAAGCCAAGTGACATGGAATCCCCAGGAGTCGACTCTTCCCACATTAAGTCCCAGGTCATTCCTGTACCTTGAACTTCGCGTCTCACGACGTACAGACAACCATATGCGAAACTTGTTGACATACTTAGACTCTGTATTTAAAAAAATTTAATTCATGCAGAATACTTTAAAACTGATATGATGAAAAATCTAATGATTAATTTTGTATCGTTTGAATGAATTTTTTTCTGCAACCGCATGCAAAATTTCTCATACTTACAATGAAAAATTTCCAACAAAAACTCATGCTTGCTTCCATCGCAATTACGATGACGTAAGGCATGTAAGTAAGAAGAAACATTACCACCGTTGTCACAGCTGCTAAACTGGCCGAACTGAATATTGTTGAAATCATATAACTAGGAACAAAAATAATAAAAAATCAATATAAATATTCTATGTATTTGATATTCTAAAAAATTAGCTGCTAGAAGATAATGCCATTGATTTTTATTAAATCCAACTCAAGTCAAAAGTGAACTTACCAGAACGTGACGATCGAGAAAACATAATCCAGCAGCAAAAGTAAAAGGATAAGAGGATCAGTATGGGGCAAGATTTTTCCAGCGATGAGAATGATGCAAATGGAAATCATGACAATCGTCAGCTCGGCGTAAGTCGTGGCGAACCAGGCGAGAGTATTGCGCCAAGGTTTAAGCCCCATGACGCTCATTACCATTGAATTCTGGGATTCTCGTTCCCAGACGATGTAACGAACAGCGGAACCAACGCACATCATGAGGGCGAAGAAAAAACAAACTATAACACCCTGAGACTCGTAGAGAGTAGTTATGAAACTGTGGAAAAAATAAAACAGCATTGATGACTGCGAGGATTCTACGTTGAGGAGATAAGATTTTTTTTAAAAAGAATCTTACGGAGTGTCTTTCCAGCAAGGATAAGGCATTTGTTGGGTGACAGTTTTCCAATTTTGAACCTTTCCTGATTTCTCCCGAATGACAGCGCGATCAATAGCGTCTTGAAGTTGCACGAAGCCTCGAAGATAACGAAGATCTTCAATAAAACTGGCTTCTGGACCAGGAAGCCAAAATTGGGTTTTAAGCCTTTTAGTGCTTGGCACGTAATCAACGTCCATGCGAATTTTGTACACGACATCATCCTGGAGTTCATCTTCCAGGTTATCACCTAATGACCGTTTCGACCTTGCCTCGTTCTTTGGTACATCAAGAAAAACTACACCAGCCAAGAATTCATTGGTGTCAATGAGGTTTCTAGCTTCGTTTTCAAGTTCTTCCTCAGTGGTGAATCCCTGGATTCGATTGACAAGAACGCATTTCAAGAATTCATTCAACATCGCTACCATGTCCGTTAAACGAGGTGATCTTGTAAGTTTCCAGGCGATGTCACCGAGATCAAAGTCGCTAAAATCTGTCTCCATCCGTCCGTTGCTCATTGACTTGATGGCAATTTTCATGACCTTTGATGCCATTACATCCTTGAGGTCCTTCAAGCTCTGTCCCATTTCGGAAAGGCTGGCCAATGATCGAAGGGTCTTTTCAAGGCCATCTATCAAAAAGCCAAATGTATCGATCTGGCTGAACGTCTCATTGGCGAAGGACATGATCCTGTTGACAACAGTCGTCTTCGGAGCGTACAAAATTCGACCTCTAAGCAGAGGTTTTACATAGGACCATATAATCTTTCCACCACTTGTAGCCAAAAAGTTTTTGTACGTATCCTTACAAAACTCTGTTGGCAACGAGTCCAACTCTCGTAAATCGTACGACTTTTTGTTATCCTCGATACTGCTAATGACCTTGTAGAATTGTCCGCTGTCACTCAACAGTGCCTGGCCGCATAACATTTTACTGGCATCCTGAAGGAACCTTCCTGTAGAAATCTTTGGTTCTTGGTTTTCCTGAGAAAATTCATCCACTGCGAATCCTGATGAGAGTTTGTCCTTGAAAAACGGTACCAGTTCAGCAGCCACCCCTATGCTATCGAAGACTTCCTGGCCTTCAATTTCTGTGAGGTTGGCATTTTTCAGGATGTTCTTTACGTTAGCACTCATAAGGTTACTGAAGATGTATTCAAAGTTAAGATTTTTAATGAGTTCAATGGTGACGTTTTGGGTTGCGGAGTCGTTGAGATCGCAGAGAGCGTGGCTAACTTGATCAGCGTTCGTTTCGGCGGAATCAAAGCTCAGCATGTCCTGCAAACGTTCTGGAGAACACACGGTGTCTTTGAGGCTTATGGCGCGACGTTCTTTCAAAAATACCGAGAGCATATCGATTTTTCCTTCGCTAATTGCATTGGTCACTCTATCCGGAATGCCAATCTCTTCCACAAGGAATCGTCTGAGATCGTTCCAATCGATGAACATCTCGGAAACCACGTAGTTAAGATCAAGCAGACCGAGATTCTTGAAGATTTCCATGCTCTCAAAAGTCTCAACAATCGTACGAAAATCTTCTTTCACTTCATCATCCTCAATAAACGGCGTAGCATCATCAACAATCTCTTTCAATGCCTCGAATAGTTTGTCAATCGTTTTATCCCTCAGCAGGTTAATGACACCATCGGCAATATCAGGAACACCAAGGGCAGACGAAACATCATTGAAATCGACTTTACTTGCCACGTTTACCAAATTTCCACCTTCTTCCAGTAGGGCATTCAAGTGCTTGAGCATTCCTCGTAACCAATCAAAATTCCAAGATGCATTACGGCGCCATTTCCCGATTTTACTGTCAATCCCTTCAAAATCGAGGCTTTCTGTGAGAAGATTCGTGATGGTATGGATTGATGGATACTTGGCAGCTTTTGGATCGTACTGAAGCAATTTTTTGGACCTCTTCGAACTCAAAAAAGCTTGAAGAAGTTCCTTGTCAAAGCAGTTTTTTTTATCTGCACACGAAGATCCATGGATCTGGGTGAGTAGCAAGTTAACGTTAATAGAAGCGTTGGGAAGGGCTTTGTCGACTTCCTCAACGTTTATTCGCTTTACGACCTCGCGGACTGGTCGCCATATTGGAACAAACTTTTCAGCCATTCGCGTGAGATTCGACAGCTGTTCGTGACTCGTTGATGTATCAAAAACGTGGATGTTGTTCTCCAAAGAATCAACGATTCCTATGAGGGCCTTGATGTAGAAACCGATTCCGGAAGATTCGGAAGCTCCCACAGCTTTGAAGAAACAGTCCGTGAGATTTCTGCCATTTTTGGGTATTTTGTAATCGATTATAATGTCAGCAATGTATTGAACAGCATCTTTGATTGATGACACAAATGGTTCGGGATCGTTTCTGTTGCTAAAATACTGATAGCCCTTGATCATGTTGATTGTCTTGTTCCAGTATAAATCCCGATCAACAATCTGCCGAATCTTTAAATAATCTAAACGGCTTACGTCACACAATAAGTTTGAATATATTTCATGACGAGAAAGTTGAGAATTCAAGATTTGCACGATGAAGCTGTTGCACCAGGAGCATTTTTCATTGACGAAAGTTTTTTTTATAATGTCCTTAAATATCATGGCAATTCTGTCAATGATTGAGTGAATCATAGGCTTAGGACTTTTTCTCTCGTATTGATTCGTAAAATCGCTCCAAGTTCCAGCCTCGAAAGATGTCCACCAGGACGGCACTTTAACCGGTTGACTTCCATTGTTCAGAAGACGTAAAAAATTCTTTTGGATCTTGATCATTAGCTGGAAGACTTCTGTCTCATTAGGCATGATGTTATTTTTGCCACGATTTTTCGTATTGAGATACTGCAAGCTTTTGGAATAAAATTCAACTGGCAGAAGGTCCTCGTAACTGAAGCTCGTGTTATCATAAATGAATTTCTGGCAGAAATTTCCTATGCTCGAAAGATAACCTTTTCGTCTGATGTACGCAGGAGGAATAAGATATTTATCAATGTCACATCCGTTGACGCTTCCTTGTAGGAATCTCTTGAAAAAGTCGTTAAGTCTCTCAGAATTAGTGAAAGTATCAACAAAAGTAACCACCAAATTGGGGGTATCTTCGATGAGCGAAAAAGCCGCTTTTGATCTTAGAGTCTCGTGATTCGTTTTCCATTTTGTCCAAACGTCCCCACCTGCCGAAATGTCCAATAGGAAAGCAAAAATCTCTTGGGCTTGCATCACGTTTGCTAAAGCATCTGATGAAAATTCCCGATCAACCAACGGGTTGTCATTTTGTTGACTATAAGTTCCAACCATTTTGTGAGCCCATGATTTCTCAGCATCGCGGATGAGTCCCTTGGTGTCTTCGGACAGAGTAATCCACGTAGTGGTGTTGAGAATGTTGGAAACCAGTTGGATTCGATCACCTGAAGGAGCTCGAAATTTTTCCAGGGCGTTGATGAATTTAGTCAAAGTTTTCGAGAGAGGCTCGACCTGGCGGAGAATCGGTGAAGCGTTGATAGCAGCTTCGTAAAATTGGTCACTGGTAGCTCGTCTGAGTAATTGATGAGCATCGAAAGTGCAGATCGTGTCGAGAAAATGAGTTCTATTTCCTCGTTTCCAGTAATTTGAGCGGAAGTGATCGATGCACATGAAATGGCGGAGATCTTTGAAGCTAGGCATGGAATCTGTTGTGGAGTTGTAAGTGGCCAAGCTTGACGCAAGCCCGATCGTTTCGACCGGATGTGATTCCAGAAGCTTCAGCAATTGTCTCACATCGCCGCTTGGAACGAAGTCCCAAGTGTGCACCACATTGATTCTGGGCTCAAGGTTATTCATCGCATCAATCGCGTGATCAAGAACTTCCGCAATGCCTTCAATCACCAGTCTGTACGTCCACCAAGTCGTGTTCACGTAATGATTTGAAATGACCTCTGAAGTTTGACCCGCAAGAGCATCTTTTAAGAGGATCAAAAAACGTTCGAAGTAACGCTCAAGTGATGGTAAACCAATAGCCCCATCTATTACCGCTATGTAGTTGAAACGGTCGGCAAGTTGCCAAACTTCTGAAGCGAGGGTTACAAAGTAACTTCGATACTTTGAAACCGGTTGTCGCCACACGGTTGTCAGTCTCAAATAGAGATCGGTAAACGCGTTAAAATTCTCTGGGTCACCGTCGCAGGTCGCATTTTTAAGAATCATATAATCCTCTGCTGATAGACCGTTTCTGTAATCGTGAAACCAAGAGAAAACGTCTGAACAAGTGATTGGATCTTGCCGATTTTTTGTCTCGTTGTAGGCTCGGCTATCCAAGCCCGGATCTGACATTCCATTAACGATCATTGCAAAAATGTACGGCCCTTTTTCGTAAATCACATGAACCACACTCTTATCCGTGAAACCCAACAACTTAAGAAGATTTACACTTGTCGCATCCGGTTCAATGGTGTCAAGGAAAATCCTCGTAATATCGTGAATCATCCGGGTAGCGAATTTACCTATCACCAAAAAATCGTCAATGTTACGTTTTTTGCCTAATGAGCTCCATGCATCAGCAGCACTTCGAGGACCTTTGAGAACTTCAATACTTGCTTCGATCTCAGAGTCAAAAAAATCGAAGAAAATAGCCGATCGCTCTTCTATTTTTGAAATACTGCCTTCCGCTATCTTTTTGATATCTGGTAATAAATCTCCACTGTACAAAAGTGTGCCCTGATCGTCAGTCACGGTTAGGTTCTGGGAATTATTGACTAAGTGTTCAATTTTATCGACCAATACCCGAAATCTTTCGTAACCATGAGTCCAGTTGAAGATCGGTATGGGACTGAGGTCCTTCTTGTTTGAATCAAAAGTGCTTCGAACTGCACTGAAAATTTCATGGTTCTTCCATTCCCTGACGAACGCCCCTGGATTACAGGCGACTCTTTCGATTTCTCGAATTACCGATTGACTTCCAGCACGAAGTTTCAAAATAGAGCCGACACTCTGGTTCTCCACACAAGGCCAATTGATCTCTTGCGATGAATAATCTTTGAGCAAAGTCACGTAACTCATCGGTGACTTTGAAGTCATCAGATCCATGTAATCGGACGTCAAAGGTGCCAGATTTCTTAACAAAATGTCCAGTAGAATTTCTGTCTGTGGCAAATCGTGTAAAACATCCGATAATTTGGTTGAATGATTTCCCTCCTGAATCTGATCCACTACACGCTCGATCGTTCCTGCCACGACCGATGCTGCTCTGCCCAATGGGTACAAAATGTCCCAACTTGTTTTTTCTCTTACGTTGAATATCGGACTTTCCGCGATGTCCAAAATCTTGCAGATGAAACCTACGCTGTTAAAAACATCAGGAAATCGGTTGTAAATGGAATAAAGCAAATCCTACGAACTTCTGCTGATCTCGTCAACTTTTTTTCAAGATATAAGCCCAAATCATTTATCCAACACATTTTTATTTACTTATAACAGAATATTTTTATTCTATGACACAAAAAAGTATAGAAAATAAAAAAACCGGAATTTTCAAACATTTGATTCAATTTTTTTTTACAACTCTGTGCATGTGGTTCCAAAAGTGGACCCGCTATATGTCCACATGTGTGGATCGCAAATTCTGAACAAAAAAAAGCAATGAGGCATTTTTTCCTCCGGTGCACCATTGATAAGATATTAATTGTTTAATGGCAGCCAATCAGGAGCCACGTGACGAACCAGCGAGGAGTGAGGGAAGCGCGCCCTACCCTAGCAGCACTTGGATTTGATCCAGCGAATAAACTCGTACTGTTACAATTAACACATCATGAACCGATTGGAGAGAAAAATGGCGACTTTCCGGTGCAGAATTGTGAGATCTACCCATAGTTTACACGTTGAATACTATAATTCGAACATTTTCAAACGAATTCACCCTATTTTGAGAACTTTTTGAAACTAAAAAAGTTATCAGCCAACTATTGACTCAACTGGATTATCCAGAATATTTTTGATCAAGTAAATCAATTATTTTTTTTTCAAAGCGTTTAATGAAGTAAAAAATTGTAAATCATTTACCTGATTTCCCAGGCGTCTCTCACACTAAGATCCTTGGTCCACGATTGAACGAATTTTTTTTTCAATTCGATCAAACGTTCCTCGTCATAATGTTCGTCGATTTGTGGCAGAAGTGTTTCAATATATTCGTAAATCTCTAAAGTTTTTTTGTTTAAACCTGTCCAATTGAAAGATCCCCTGTCTTTAATAGGATGGTATATGATCGTCCTCGTTTCATTAGTCTCGAATTCGGTTAAATTAAATTGCAAATTGGTCTGTACGGATTTGGTGAGACGACAGATGAGATCTTTGAGCAAAGTTGCATTCGATCCTTCCGGGAAATTGATGAGATCAGGTGAATTATCATCAGTGCAGTAGGAACGAGTGAAGTTCGAATATTCCAGAATCTTCAATGTCTAAAATGTTAAATTGAATAAAAAATGTGCTTAACCAATTAAAAATTAATTTCTAATCCAAGTGAGTATTTTTAGTAATTCGAGAAAATTTTGAACTCTAAAGAAGAGCTAAATTTACAGAAAATCAATTGACATGATGACAATGTGTTGAAAAATAACTTCTCCTTGGCAAAGAGAATCACAATTAATCTAAACCTTTTTTCGATCCGCAACAGTCATGTAAAACGATTCGATGAGCTCAGACTCGTGTTCCCGAACTTTTCCAATCCAACTCGTCGGATGCTCTCGAAGATCGAGAAGTATTATGTCCGCAATCATATCCATGTGTTGGAGATCCGGTTTGATAGTAATGTAAGAAATACTTCTCATTCCTGCAGCTTTAGCCATAGTAAGATGAATCCCAAGACTAAATTCAAAAAAAATAATCATTACGATTAACTTCAAAAGTTCATTGATAATGAAAAATATTTGAACACATAAATAAATCATCTTTCATATTTTGGGTGAATGGACCTGTAAATTTTGTTTTTTTTTTCACATGTGTAGTTTTTTCTTGAAGTATATTTTGTGTTATGGATCAATATCCCAGTAAAGAGAATGTGTTTTGATAAAAATGAAGCGAATTTTCTTCTTATGGTTTCGTATCTTACACATCGATTCTCCCTTGAACTCGTGTTTCCAAGAAAACTTTATTCCACTCTCGAGATGTTGCAAAAACACTCCAGTCTGGCGATTTCGAAGAAACTTTCTCCAGATATAGCACAAAATTTTTGACACTCGTGACGAGAGAAGTCAAGTTGGATTTGTCGATTCTCACTGGCTGACCAAGTACCATACTGATAAATGTCGACAGGGTATTGTCCACCTGACAACAAAAATATTATCGACCTTTCGTTAATACACTTTAACGAGAACGCTGGGTCCATTTGACCCGGAGCGTCCTTTATCCGCCTGTCATTGGCAGCTCTTCGGTTAGTTTTTATTGAAGAAGATCAAAAGAATATTTTAAACATTGCTCAATATGTGTGCATCATAAAAATAAGAAAAATATCGAATTTGATTATTTAAAAAAATTATTAAAAGCTCTGACTTTTGAGAAAGTGATGATTTCACTTGGAAAATCATTTAAAAATTCTCGCTTTCAATTTTGCGAATAAAGAAACAATCTCCTTACGTTTTGTTTGAAATTATCAAATTCGAAAGTTCCATAGACGTCAGCGACGAATGATTTTCCGGATTCACTGCAAAATAATTCATTGACGATCAACGAGTTTCCATCGAAATCCTTGTATTCTTGAAACATTTCCCTAAGAATGTTCTCTTGACAGAGCAGCATTTCCGGTTTCTTTTTTCGTAATTCATCCACCAATCGCTGAGTAAAAAAATGCATAAATGAAAAATTATCAACACACATTCATCGTTTATAGATTTTCGTCAGTTTAACGTTTCAAGCTGCTTTTGAATCTACTACGCAAATAATTAATTGCTGCATGAATTCAAAAAAAAAATTCACGTAAAAATTTTTTTTGGGTGACTGATTTTTTATTTTTTTTTTTTGTATTATTATACGAAAAAAAAAACTTACTTCAGTAAAATCCAATCGGGAAATCGACTGTATGATAGTTCGAAAAGCCTCAGGTTTAACAGTCGTCAAAATCTTGTTTACTGTGTCTTTATTGTTGACAGAGACGTTGTATAGCCTTTCAGCTATTTCCTCGTGAATAATGGCCACGTGATGTATTATATGAACAATATTTTCGCTCATGGAGACAACGTAAGTCAGTACGTTCATAATATTCTGTGGAAAAAAGTTTCTCAGTCCATCCAAAACTTCAGTCGCCCTGAAAAAATAGGTTAAAATTGTACAAAAAAGATAAGTCACAAATTTTGACACACATTTTTGAATAATCGTTTACGTTTACGCAAATCTTGTTTTATAAAAACTGACTAATTAAATATGTCATGACAATCACGGAATTGTCAAAATTAAAAATCAACTGATGAAATTGTCCCCTTAATAAAGCCAAACGATAAGATTTTTCATTTTTACTATTTGAATTATAGGAAAGGAAATGAAAATTAGAAAAATTAAATGACGAATAAATGATTCACACATTTTCAGTTGATCCTCATTACGATCAATAATTCTATTCGTTAGCTTGACACCGTCGTGCAAAACGGCATAAGTTGCATCCAAAATTTTCGTGACGTCATCGTATCCTTGCAATCGCGTTGAAATGTTGGTCATTTCGTTGCCAATTTTTTGTGTTAAATCCATGATGCTGGAGCTCGATTCATAAGATTTTTTTTTTACTATAACATCGTTAATGATCTGTAGAAGTGAATTAAATTTTATGAGGCTGTGACGTGCGAGTGACCAGTCCTGATTCGTTGTAAAAATTGGTTCGAGCTCGTCGATCGTTTTATTGATTCTGAAAAAAAAAAAAAATAACATCAAAATTTTGTTTGATTTGTTAATTTTGACTTTGGATTGAAAAAAAAAAATCATTAATTCCATTATTTTATTTAAGTGCCGAATATATCGGGAACGATATTTTTTTTCCAACGTTATTTAAAAATTCAGTACAACTTAAAAAACTTTATTTGATTTTTCAACAACAAAATTTTATTTTTTGAATTGTTTCTCTATTTTTTAACTGAAAGGTCGTCCAATTTTGTTTAATTGAAATTTTCTCACTGTTAAGATCGAAACCACAACAGAAGTAAAATTTTTATGTAAATTATTTATATAAGTGACTGAAATTATTGTGCTCGAAATCAAGATAAATCTTCATTGTCTGCGAAGAAAAGGCGTGCGAATATTATACACGATCGTTTTGAAAGAACGTTACAAGCAATTCTAAGCGTCGATAAAAAAAATATTCCATAACACAATAAAACACGTCGGTTTGAATCGTCAAGTAAGACTGACTTGAACAGGCTGTTTCAATATTTAAAAAAATTTTTGGAAACTCGAAAAAATAATACAAATAAGAAAAAATCTCGAAATGGCAAATTTCAAGGCTAATTTGGAAGAATAATATCAAAATTGTTTTATTTGCAATTTCGAATAAATATAAAAATTAAATTTTTTATTTTATTTTATTATCTTTTACTTCACATAAAATTTATATTCATAGGTTGAAAGGAAAACTCACAAGGTCAGATCGATTCTATTGAGGCTGACGTTTCTGAAGAGAGCAACGATCTTTGGTAGCCATTCTTGGAGTTTTAATTCCGTGGGAACATACTTTTTCACAGTTCTCAATTCCAGCACAGTATTGAGAGCTCTAACAAGATCATCGATAAAGTCATAATCGTGGAATTTGGCGGTCGCACGACTGACCATTTCCAAAAGTCCAGAAAAGTCGAGATGCCTCGTTAGATGCTCTAGAATATTGGGAATTTTTTTCGAATCTACGTTGCACAAAATTTTTGATATTTCAAAGAGATCCTCGTCATTTTCAAGGATGAGATACTTTTTTAAACTCTCCGGTGAACATATTACTCCATCGAGATTCGACGAACCAAATGTTTCTATTAACTGAAAATTAAAATTTATCCATTTTTCATAAACGACAGAAAAAAATAATTATAATACTAATAATAATAACAATGAAACGACGATTTTTACAAAAACAGTGATTATGATGAAAACAATTCGGATTCCAAAAAATGAAACATACCCATCTTAATTTTTTAAATAAACAATTAACTTTGATAAAAAATATATCATAAATGCGAAAAAAGTAACGTAATAAACTGGCTGTCAATTTGACCTCATGGCCAACTATAAGTACGTCGACGAAGAATTAATAATAAGATTGTACAAAATTTTCGTTATCATTATTTTTAATATTGACATTATTAATATGATGAGGATTTGTGTAAATAATTAATTGCAACTCACATAATACAGTTTTATCGATGCATTCATTAAACCATCGATCACATAGTCCTCTGCCTTTGGTAAATGGAGTCTTAAAATACTTTTTATGGTTTCGTGATTGTTGAACAAATCTCCAAGGCGAATTCCCCTTTCTATAAGTTTTTTTTTTTTTTTATGAAAAAGAAAGAAACAGATTGATACTTGATCCTAATGAAAAGATAATTTTTTAAATTATTTTTTCTTTTACCACGTTTTCAAGGTTTTTCACCAGTTAACAATATATGTTTTTTAAATCATTACCGAACAACTTTTTGACCTCTGGTTTTGTGAGGATTTGAGCCATGGACTTCAGTAGCTGAATACTTTTTGGCAACGTTTTTACAGCCGTGATTATCGTCTGGTTCCCCAATACTGGTTGCAATTCTTTCATAAGGGGTCCGAGTCTAAATTTCAAAACGAAAAAAATTTATCAAAATGGAAAAATTGTAAAGGAAAATAAAGTAAATCAAATAGAAGATTTTGAAAAAAAAATCCTCCCTTTTCGAATCAGTATCATTATTTTTATTGTGTAACAAAAATAAATAAATATGTTCAAGTATTAAGCAGTTGCATTTAATTTTGAAAAAAAATTCAATAATTATTTCTTCTTGTTTGTGTAAATTCCTTGTCATGAGAAATTAGCATTTGGTTGTAATATTTCATTTCACGAAGAAGTACGACGTCATTCGTACAGTGTGAATTAATGAGGAACAATTTATATAATAAGAAGAAATTAACTTTTTCATTTGCAACAATAATGACTGGACTAAATATCGTTGATATTTCTATACATTGGAACAAATTGAATTTATTAATTCATCAATAATTAAATGTATTGATTTTTTATACTTTTATTTATCAAACAACTTGATTAACAAAAGTTATTTATTCAGCAACCAAATAACTTTGATAACTTATAATTATGCAGATTCGACAGAAATTCTTACAAATAATTATATGGACAATTTTTAATCGATGAAAATAAATAAAATTTATAAATGAATAAAAATTGATCAATAAACACATCTATTTGTATTCATTTTCTTTTTTGAAATTCATTTTATTTAAATTTTTACTTTTATTTAATTTATTCAAGTAAGAAAATTTTATTTTATTTATTTTCAATAGGAACGTGTCTAAAAAAATTGAATGAAATGCTTATTTTTAACAGTGAAAATGAACAGCGTGATGAAAATCATCCGATCGTGACAGGTGAGGATCTCAGTTGCGTGTTCTGTCCCATTTTTCAGATAATAAACTCAAAGGTGAGACTAACGTGGAGTTTTTGTAAGCAGGCAATTCTTCGTACTCGTCGAGGGACTCGCAAGTATTTCCGAGGCTGCATATATAGCTCTGTACGAAAGGCAAGAGTCCATCATGAGGCATGAGCCTCGAAGGAAATTGGCAGGTTGGATTGTACTCCGGATCGACATTATCTCGGACAGTGTACAGCAGCAAAAAAACAGCGACGGGCCATATAAACACCAAGCCAAGAATAGCCTGAGAAATTGAACCAATTTTTGCCAAAAAATATGAAAATTAGTAAAAATTGAAAAAAAAAAAAAAAACGATTAACAAATATAATAATATATTCAAAAAAAAAACATTAACTTAGAATTCTTTAAAATAGATTTTTTTTTTCATATCTATCGAAAAAAACAAAATTTTATGTATTCGAAAAAAAAGTCATCGTAAAAAATATTTAACCATAATTCATCGAAGACCATAAATAAACATTTTTTAATCACTAAATATAGTGATCAGGTGTTGACCCTGAAAAAATTAATATAATTACAAGAATAATGTGAGAAACAATATCCAGAGGTTGTAAAAAATAAAATTTTCCATCGTCTTCAACGACTAGCAACAGGATCAATTACAATCATTACTGGATGTCCCTCAACGCGATAGTAAACCATCAATGAAAACGTCATTGGGTTTTTTTTTCTTTAGAATCTGGAAATAGCTGTGTTTATTTTTTACCGAGTTGCTTAATGCAATTATCGAAGGACACTTGACGTAAAAACTATCATCAGGAGACGTAATAAAATTGTACGAAACAAAAAAATCGTACGAAATTGTGGAATAATGGAAGAGAGAAAAAAAATTGTTAAATGTCAAATTTTTTTTTGTTTTTTAACCTACCGGTCGACGTTTTCGAACTACATAATTTTTCCACAGGAGAAGCCCAAGTTGGCCGCCTCTCATCTTCCTCTCGACAGAGGTTTTACACCTCCTGAAAAATGAATAACTCATAAAAATATCACAAATTAAAAAAAAATTACAATAAAAAAAAAACTCAAAGTAGTAAAGACACATTTCTTTTCTATTCGATGGAAAAAAAATATTTCGTGCAAAGTCAGATTTGGAACGAATCATTCGATGTTCAATTCAAGGATTTTTGTAAATTCTCGAATTATCATTTCAAATTGTGATCACAGCCAAATTTGGAACATTTTGAATTCTTCAAATTGAAAAAAGTCGTTCCTTCAGTTATAAGGTTGAAAAATAATCATTCCATTTATTCGAAATAATATTGGAAACACTGAACGTTTATTTTTTATTCACCGAGGCTGTTTTACTTTTCTGAAAATAAACATCGAAACAATTCGTGAAATAGGAAGAATTATAAACTGAACCGCTGAGGATCAGGTTCAGCCGCAACAATCTTCGAATTCTCTGCATCAGCATAGTGATCCATTTTCACAATTTCCTTCCAACCAAACTCATAAGTTTTATTATTATGAAACTCGTAACACAATAAATTCACTTTCTAAAGATTGCTTCAAGATTCTCATTAAATCTGGACATGCAAGATCTATTTTCAATTTCATTATTTATTAATAAAGAAAATATTTTTTATAAATAATTGGACAAATAAACTAAAGTTCCAAATTTTATTTTGAAAAATTGATCTCAGGTGAGTACAAATGATCGGTTTTGAAAAAACCAACAAGTATACAAAGTAATAAGAAACGAATAAATGATCGACTACAAAAAAAAAATTACGAACTACAAATAAGAAAAAATAAATCAAACTCCTAATGTAATAGAAAAAAAATCAACCTCAGGTGATCGGTTGTGGAAAACAAACGAATATGCAGAATAAAGTCGGATGAAGAATGATGCAGCTCCAGAGAAGACTTTAAAGATGGAAAAAACCGAGAGAGAGAGAGAGAAAAGGAATGAAGAAGAACGAGGAGAATACTCGTCCAAGGAATTCCTTCAACGTAGAGAGTGAAGGTTTGAACTATCATGTTTCTCTTGTCTTCTCATTCCTCTCCTTTCGTGTATAGATAGTTGTTACATCTTTACAGCTTCAACAGCAAGTACACTACACTGTATGAGCCTCGGGCTTTTTGAACATAAATATATAAGGCGTTTCATGTCACTTTTACGTTCCAAAACCCTGACCGCTTTTGATTGATGGGATTTTTAAATACTTTTGTCAATATATGAAACGAAAGTAAAAGACGAGAACTTCAGAAATTTATGATTTGGCAATTTTTTTTTCTCCCTATGACAGCCACTAAAATTTTTGAGTTGTGGCTTCATTGCTTTGGGTTCATGTTCTGCATTGTGTGCCTTCATTGCATCAGGTCTTTAACGTCTTTTTAAAGAAAACAAAAGCAAATCAAGTCTGTAGACAAAAAATTGTACAGTTCTTTCATTATTTTATTTCCAAATAAACTTTTTATTCGTCTCTTCAATTTTTTCCCAAAACTAAACGATTCTACAAAATGTACAGTTTTTTTTTTTTCATCGAGGCAACGATTTTTGCAAGAAAACAAATTTTCTGGTTTTGTATGAAGAAAGCAACTTCATGTAATGACTTTTTATTGTGCTTTAGAATTTGACGAAAACACATCGTCATTTTACATTGTAAAAATATAAAAAAAAACAACCAAAAATGGAGAACGAGCAATTTTTTTGTAAAAGTGCATTGAACAGTGGAAAGAAATGGTATTCAACATGTTTGTTTATAATTTTATCGTTTTTTAATCGAAAGTCTCAATGAACAGTGCTCGAGATAAGTATCGAGGCGTCTAAGAGAGTAAATTGAAAGCAGAGAGTTCTCAGCTCAAAATCTACGAGACCAATCTTGAGGAAAAAGTCGAACAGTCATGAGTCGAATCCTTCATGTTAATCACCATAAGTATTTGTGTACAGACCCCGTAACAAGTTAATTAAAGAAAAAAAAAAATTGTCCTGCTCATTTGTAGATATTATTATATTGAAAAACCATTCTGGTTCGAGTTACCAAAACCACAGCAGAACGTAATACGATATTATATCATTAGCTATTGACAGATTGTATAAATTTTATGATTTTTTTCGTTGTTTTTTTAATCAATTAAAAAATTATTCAAAAGAAAATGATTATTTATTACATGGAATTAAAGAGTAATTATACATTCATTTAATCCCTAATAAATAATTAATCCTTTAGAAAATTAAAATATTCATAATTATTGTAATCAAAATTTACATGCTAAGATGTCTTAAAAAATTTTTAATGCAAAATCTACGATGATATTTGAAACTGATTTAGATAATATCGTAATAAGTAGAATGAGCAGAAAATGGGATAAGTTTTCACAACTATATATAAACTATGTATTCGGTAATTCATGTCAGCGGAAGTAGGAGTCTCACGTTCGACCGAAATTTCGGCGAGAGAACGCACGAACTTGAACGTGCCTTATCGAACTCAAGAACAGTTGCATTGACTTTAGCACTTGTAGACATTTGTAGGAACGATTTAATAGATTAGGGGAAAAGAGAAGACGTCAAACGAAAATAAAACTTTGATATGGACAGTAAAATTCTTGTTGGGTTTTTGGTTCTTCAAATAATCGTTCTTTGACACACTGGGTCATTTCGACCCAAAGTTAGTTTTTATCGATAATTATCCTTGTTCCGGAAATATTTTCGAATGCTTTATCATCAGAATTGACGATTCTTATCATTTCGATAATAACCTTAGATCACTGTAGATAAATTCCTTTTGGGAATTTCGTGATAACATTTTTATTCGAAAAATAGCAATTTTCATGAGTACATTCTCGATTGCTGATCTGAAGGAAATTAGACATTAGAAAAATTATGATTTTTTGCATAAATAATTTGAAGATTCGACTTAAAACTATTTCGGTGCATGAAAATAAAATACAATGAAGTTTGAAATAAAAGAAAATATGAATTTTGCAAATTTACCCACGATTCAAGCTTTTCACTTGTTCGTATTGTTTAACAGTTGTTTTTAGTTTTTACTTTCTGCGTGTGACAAAAAACAAAAGAAAAATCTTGGGGTGAAAAAAAGAAAAGTTTATTTATAATAACGGAGGGGACCTCGGGAACAAAAATGACGAAGGTGGCAGCCGTAACGAAAGAATACTTTCACCTCAGACTTATTGTTAGTGCAAACCGCATTATAGTCCGCCATAATATATGAGACACATATATGGGGCGTTATATACAAAATGAGCCATTTTTGACCTTTTTACGTCGACTTTTATTCGGATTATAGAATAAAATCGGGGATTTCCAGGTGATTATATATTTTAATTTTTTTCAAAAAGTTCTCAAAAAAACTCAGAGTTAATCATGATTTTTAGGAATTTTTATTTATTGTTTATTTGCATATCCTGGATTCTCCTGTATTAAAAAGAGCACTTGAACAAAAAATCATCGAATTTTTGAAAGAAAAAATCTATATCGCCAGTCGATCGACGAAAAAATTAAAAAGGATTCTTACAATGGAAATTACAAAATATTAAAATTCAACAGTGACTTGGCATGAAATGTCTCATATATATTTACATCAATGTATGTGTGTGTGGTAAATAGTTGTCGATCGAAAAATGCGTGACATCAATTTAATTTCTATGTAATCGTATCACGTAACCGTTACGAAAAGTTTAACTCTCTCTATTGTACATCGCAGCCTCATAATCGTGGGTGAGAACGTGTAATCGCAATTGCAGACTAAATCAATTGACAGTCGATAGACGATGGCCAAGTCCAACGATTTTTACTTGTTTTCCTTTTTTCTTTTGTTTTTTTATTCAGATGGAATGAAAGCTATGATTTTTTTTGTATTTTTGTTTCGTGGCAACAAGTTTGACTTTCTTCTCAGGACTAATTGTGCCTCATTTTTTTTTTCATTTGTTAAATTTTCACGTGGTTCGATTCAGCATAAAATTGATTAAAACTTTCTCTTTTGTTAAGTTTTTTTTTCTGCTCGAGTTTTTGCTGGTGCGAGAAAAATTAGCACGTTATAAAAATTGAAAATCCAGAATTTATTCATTATATTACCGATCGATCTTTATTTATTTCATTTCAATTTAAAAATTCATCAAAATAGTAAAATAGTAAAATGATTTTATTTTTTAAATCAATAATTCTCGTTGTTTTTATCTTGTAATTCTAAACTAATTGGGGTGTTTTTCAAACAATACGAGTGAACGAACGGATTTTGATTTTCAAAAAATTAATTTCCTTCAGTTTATATATATATAAATAATATCATTTATATTATACAAATTAATATATTTTTTGACAACCCTTCGTTGACACACTAGGACAATTTGACAAAGGGTTAAAAAATAGTTATCATAATTTTCACAGAATATATTGAATTTTTTCACAAATTCATTCAAAAGGACAAATACATTATTTATTTTTTCTCATAAACAGTGACTCAAGATAATAGTTTTTGAAGAAAAGTATAGAGTTTTTTTCGGTATCATAGAACGTAAAATTTCGGTTCATTGATTGATTTATAATAAATTGCGATTCAGTAGGAGGAATAACGATGATACTTATTTATCGTCAAGTGGATCGTGGAAAGCATATAATTAAGCTTTTCGTCGCGTAGTAGGAGAAAAAGTGAGTTCAGGGTTCAAGAGCAATGGCGATCGTGCTGCTATCCCCCTCCTTTCATTGGGATAATCGATCATGTATACTTTGTTCGGTTGTTGATTTTCTCGTATTCACGATCGACATAACCCGTTTGTGCACTTATCAGTATTTCCAAGTACTCAATTAAATCCGTCGAGACTTACATCCGTCTCGATCTTTCTTAACTTCCGTCGACGAAAAATCTCATTTTTTTACTCGCCGAACGAAATTTGACAATGAAAAATAATTAACAGGATTAATTAATTAAAAAGTTTAAACAAAAATAAATCGAAAGATTCATGAATTATTTACTTTTTTTTAATGTTAATTGAAATGAACGAATAAGTTATGGAGAATTTCGTGACTGCTCTAAACTTACAATCAAGTCTAAGGACCGTATTTATTTAGTTATTATTCTAAAAAAATTCTTTCACAATTATTATTTATTTTTTATCCTTGTTTTCAGCATTTTTGGTTTTTGGAAAAATTTCTCAATTTCATTGATTTTTTAATTAAGTCTGGACATTTACGAGTTTTTGTTTGTGTGAACATAAGAACTGTTGCTCAAACATGAATTGAGACAAATTTTTGGATAAATAAATAAAAAGATCTTATCACAAATGAAAAATGATGAATTAATATTTCTTTGTCAATTCTTGTCATTGATTTTCTGCAGCACAAAAAAAAAGATATAACACTAATCAATTTGGTGTAAAAAATACTTACAAATCGATAAGTAATCGAAGAAATTAATCGATTTTGAGTTTAATTGAACTAAAGAAAATGAAATATTTGATTACATCGAGTACTGGATGAAAAAATCGGTTTATAGCAAATTTTCAAAAGTCTGATATCAAAAAATCAGTGTTTGATCACATTTATGACCTGCCTGAGATGAAACGTTGATTATTAATTATTGTCAATCGATTTAGACTCGAGTATTTGAAAGGAGTCAAACAATCGACATCGGATCCAGTCATTAAAAACATCTGTTAAAGACATCGGTCGACTTATGAAACAATAACTTGTGCTTAATAAATACACATCAAAAATTAAATGCATATATTTCATAAAATATCGAATATAGAATTAAAATATAATCTTTTATTTATTTTCATTGATTTTATTGTTAAATTTGTTACTAGATTACAAATTATTTGGTCAAATATCGAAAATGATTTTTTTCGATATCGATCGATGGATCAATACTCACCTTTATTAAGGGTACATGTGAGAATAATTGTAAATGATCGCTAAATAATTATTCCAGTCGATATTCCACAGTCTTGTTTAAATTTTCATTTGTATAAACTGTTATTTGACGAACTTATATTTAGTTTGTTTCCTGATTAATAACTTTTCTTATTATTTGTTTATACACATGTGTATACATGTAAATATTTATATGAAATTATATCAGCGATTATAAATTTGATTTTGTTTCTTATTTTGCACCAACACAATAATCACGCACTGTAGAAAATCGTTCGATGTGTTTTCGATCTCTTTCACTCTCGATCGATCGAACACGATTCTTAACACACTTGGACGACGATCCGTGTACGACTGTAGCCACCACGCAACTGAAACACCACGTGGACCTTCCTCACTATGTCTCGACACTCACTTGTAAATATGCATTTTATTCTTTCCCTTCCTACAGATAAATTGACGGATATAAAAAAATTGCTATGGGGTTTTCTTCATGTTTATTTTTATTTTGCAATATTTATCGATTTTTTTAACAATAAAGATGTTTTTTATACATTCAAATACCTTCGATAATAATTTATACACAACTACAACAACAAACGATCAGCAAATTCAAAAGAAAACTGCAAACATACGTCCAAATTATTAAATTTTAAAGAGCACGTGGAAAATAATAAATTTCTATTATTCATGTGATTTCATAAATAAATAAATAAAGTTGAAATCCTTCGATTGAAAGGTAGCAATTATACAATTGAATATAAACATAATTTCAACAGCGATGCGTGCATGGTCGGTGTGCGACTTCGTCCATCACTAAAGTTAAGCAGCCTTGCGCGAGGTCAATACTTAGTTGGGTGACCGCTTAGCCATGCATCGACTCGTATATCATCGCTGAGCAGGAGAATCAATCATTCTCATTTTCTGATGATGCTAATGAGCCCGAAACTTAGTAAAACTACAGACGCCATTACCCACAGGCTTTTCCACAGTTTTCCTTGGTTCTCATGCGAAGACGATACAGTAGAGCATTAGGAAAAAGTGTTCTTTGGCAATCTTGGGGATCTCACAGAAACGGCGACACAGGAACAGTGAAATGGGGGAAAAACATGGAATTAATCGTCGTCGTTATTTTTAGTACCTCACTAAGTCACACTTGGTCTGTCAGACCGACAATCTTTTGCTTTGTAGCATTGTAACAAAGACGTCTATTAAACTTCAATTATAGTGAAATCGATACACCAGGTTCTGCGCAATATAGAAAAACAATTGGCCTATCAAAAATGGCGGTTGATGAAAAGTTATGAACGCTTAAAAATAAATTCTAGTTCCGGTCTTCTAAATCAGAGTGCGGTCACTTAGGGTTGAAGTGGTGGAATAATATGAAAATATAAATTAGTACAATAACAAAAGCAACAATAATGACAATACAGTAACAACCCCTTGTTTCGAAATTCGTTGAAAATTTCAGAAGAAATTTATTAAGCTTCGACGTATCTTTTTCGCGATTTAAAAATATAATTTTTAATCAGCGAACCTTTCAGAGTCAATCATTAAAAAGTATTGAATATTGATTTTACTTTTACTCGAGCTACAGTCCATTGTATTTTTGAGGCCCGACGACTGATTCACGACTAAAATGTCCGGTTCAACTATAAGGAATCATTACAACGTGGTTTTTTTACCTCAGTCCACCACCGCAGGGGTCAAAATCATTTCCTTAATTATTCGTTACCGAGTAATCGACTAACGATTATCCGAGCCAATGAAAATTACATTCACTAAATATTCAAAATAGGCCCTTTTTTGAGGTTATTTTTTTTAACCATTTTTTTCCGTTTGAATACTTATAAAAATTAATTTGATTGTTCTTTTTTTTATCATCAAATAAATTTGTCAGCATGAACACGGAATAAAGAGGGGAGGTATGATTGTGAAAATTACGAAAAAATCATCATCTAGGGGCAAATGATAATTACACCAATTTGTTGAAAAAAATTGGTGGATCAACAACCTTCGAATTCGGTTGTCAACGTTTTCGAAATTTTCAACATTTTTCTTTTTTTTTCGTTGCAACAATGTTCCAAACCAATTTTCCAAAGATAAATTGTCGATTTTGAAAAAAATGTCAAATTCGCGGCTTTGAAAGCCTTTATGGTGATACTGGGGAACAGCTGAATTCAGCCCATCTTTCTCGTCAGATGTAACTTGTTCCCTTGGGCCATGAAAAGCATTGGCAAGATCCTTCTTTCCATTACCGCGAAACGCAGTAGACCGGATCTAAAAATACGCTGTCCGAGGCTGCACAGGATGAAAGAGCGCGAAAGAGAAGAAGGGAAAGAAACGATTTAAACGAAAGAAAAAGATAAGTCGAGCGCAAACCAAAAAAAAATAATGAACCAAAAAGTCGAGAACCCGTCTAGCAAGCTTAGAATCGAGTCCGAGCGACTCTCGCACCTTTAGTACTTATTTATATACATACAAGGTGTCCGAAGTGTGTACCTGATGATTTTGTATCAATTTCCATAAAATTTTAATTTTTTTCAATTTTTGCACGTATACAGGGTGTTCGGAGTTTGCATCTAGTAGATTTGTTTCAATTTTTTAATTCAGTGTCCAAAACGAAAATCAAATAGGTTTCATCCGTATTTTAAAAATACATCAATTTTTTCGTCTAGGTCGTGAATCTAGTAATTTTGATACGAATTTTCAAAATTCAACACACGTTCGTCTCATTTTTTATTACTGTACACAAAGGGTGTCCGCGATGTCAATCTCGTAACTTTTACGTAATTCTTTAAAATGCATTGATTATTTCGTATTTTCCATATAAACAGGGTGTCCGGAACGTGAACTTAGTAATTTCGATTTTTTATCAAAATATACATCATGATTGAATCTTCTGTACGACTAGAGTGTTTGGTACGTAACTCTCGCGACTTCGACTTAATTTTCGAAAAATATCAATGTCTTTTCGGATTTTTTGTACAAATTGGAGCTCCAAAAAAAGAATGTAACTGTGAATCAATTTTTTTTGAATTTTTAGTTTCTATTGACTGGTCATAACATGAATATTTGTACTTTGCCTTAGTTTTCGAAAAATAACATACTTTCCGCACGTTTTGAATGCACAGAACCTGTGAAACATGGAACTGACAGATTTGCATGAAAAAAATCAAATCTGGTTGAAAATTGCAAAAGTTGGCATAACTGAAACTTAGGTACCCTGTATACACATGGGCAAAAGTATATAAACTGTGAAATGGAAACTGAAACTTTCGCAAGACAAACTGCACATGTCATGAAACTTTTTATCAAAGACTTATCGTATTAGACACGGACGATCCAAGGAGAACAGATTAAACGAACAATAGAACTTGATCACCCTTACACCTCCCCCTAGCTAATGGAGCTCAGAAACTTTAGAATTATTTTATTGTGAATCATTTTGGCTAAAAATTATATTTTGTCACTAAAGTTTTATTTTTAATGAATTAATTGATCAAACGAATTGAACAATTTTTGAAAGAAATGTGGTGTTTATTTTCAATTTTTTATTGTTTTCATAATAAAGATGCAGGAGGTACACAAAAATTACCCAATTCTTTTTATTTACATTTTTATTTTTATATTTATTATTATTATTGTTATTTAGTGAATTGATTTTCCTACGTCTAATCTACGTATATGCAAATATTGAAAAATTCTGTTATCATTTTTTGAATGTGTTTTACCTGTTTTCAACCACGTGAAAGCATTTTTTTCATTTAATTTCGTGTAAATTTGTTGAAAATTGAAATTCTTATAACTCCCAAATAGTTTAGTGGATTGTTCTGAAATTTTGGTTTTTATCTTAAAATAAAAATCAAATATTATGACATTTACTGTTATAAATATTATTGAAAAAAATCATTTTATCTGAAGAGCTTCGAACTGAAAGTAAAAAATCTGTTTTTGGCTTAGACTATTTTTGATATCATAGAAAATTCTTCTCGTAATAATAACCGAGGATAAGGTAAAAGAAAAGACTGCAAGCTCATTCATCGAGGATGAAATGCACGAGAAAAATAGTTATGGTTTCAGGATGTAATGAAATTTTTTTTATAAACTCGATGTGATGGCATAAAAAATATCAATCAACGACCGATGAGTTCCTACGAAATTTTATTCTCAAACACGGATGAATATATTATGCGTAGAAAAATATATGAACGAGACGAAATTCGTGGAACAGCCACTTACAATTTCGTGATTTAAAATAAAAATAAATACATATTTTTATAATATATTGCATTCAGGACGAAGATAAATCCCTGCTGTTTCGCTCCGGGTATCCTGTGTCTAATTCTGATAGATGCACTGCGAAAAGGCTCCATGTCTATTTGGAACCTGCATAAAACATCGAAAAAAAACCATCGAAAACTACTTCTCGTGTTTGTTAAATCTTTCGATAGCAAAAGAATTTTTAGTGAGGAATTCGAAATAGACTAAAGAATCCTGTGACTGTATTTATCTGATTTAAAAAATCATTTAAAAAAGAGTTATTTCTGACATCAGAGTTCTTTTTAAATCCTGAAGTTTTTCGTATTTTTTGTTTTTTTTTTTTTTTTTAATTATTGTTAATTTGATGCAAAATATTCCTTAAAAATTTGGTAGATTCGAGAAAAATAAACGACTTTGTCAAAAATTCATCAGTAATCAAAAATCATTTGATGAAATTGGAAATAAATGAACAATCCTGTTACTACTAAGCCATACAAATTATTGAGAATCTTGAGAAAAAAGACATGAGATTAAAAATAGAGGGGCAAAAATAATAGTGTCGAAACCGATGATTATGGAAACAATGTCAATGTCAGAATTCTCGATATCAGAAATTCCTTGCAGTATTCGTGCAACCACATCTGCAGTAAAACACGTCGATCAAGGCACGAGACAATCCTCAATCTTTGGCCCATAATTAGCGATAATTATTGAGAATAGAGAGTCAAAGAGCGTCATTGCTTCCGCTTTGCTCCGATACCAGATTAGACCTTCGAATCGTGACAACGAACCTTTTACGAATTCCACAAACGTGTCATTTTTTCATATTGGTTACGAAACTCTCGCGGTCATTTGTTCCTATAGGTTTGTATTTTTTTTTTCTCCATTTACGTTAACTGTAGTTATTCAATAGAATAATCGATAACTTTGTTGTACTATTGTTATTACGAATAAAAAAAAAACCTTCTCAATAATTATTATTTTCAAATTATTTGTCATTAAAAATTCATTTTTTTAGTATTCCTTTTTATTGTTTACGTTTTTTCGTCATGTAAAATCGTTCCTGAGATCCTGTTTCATTTTTTATTATTTTCATAATAAATCATTTCAAATTTAAAGATTATTTCTGACAGTGCAATAGTTTTTCGGAATATATTCGATGTAATTTTGTGTATGAATTATTTCGAAAAAGTTAATTCTCATTGATGTTACTTTGCTTTTGTTATTTTTTTCCTTCATCGATAAGCTCATCCATTTTGTCGGTTGCTCATTATTTTATTTATTATAAATATTGAATTTTAATGACTTTTTTTTTTATAACTCGTTTGTTATTCGCTCGAAAAATATCGGCATATTATGGTTGAAGTGTACCACTCAAAAGGCTATTAATATTCTAATTAAAACGAGAGGCGTTTTTGCCATCATTCTGCGAATTAATCTTTTAGGGAGAATATTACTATCACTTCTTCCGGGATGTGATGTATCCGGCAATTATACATACGCAATTCTCTCCTAGGTTGAATCGCCATGACTTTGAACCTCAAGATTTTTATATTTGATTTCTTGTTTTGTCATCTTCGTATCACGGCGATCAAAAAAAAAATTTACTGTATGTTTCTCGCCATCCAATTGTCGTGATTTACATTTTTGAAAAACGCCAAAATTGTTTTAGGAAATCAAATCAATTTATACAAAATCTAATAACGTAAAATTTTTTACAGTTTTTTTGGCATATTTATTTCTCGCTGTCATTTTTGCCTCCACGTAGGATATTTTGAAATAAAATTACTAATTATCGTCATCGATTTGTTGAGTCACATTAATTATGAGATAAAGTGGAAGTATTTTTAGAAAAATTTTAATTTTTTACGATAATTAGCTTCCCAATAGTTCTGCTTTGTCGACAACCGATAGTAATAAATTTCTCGCAAGCTAGATTTCCTACCGTAGTTACACGTTTTTTACAACGCTCCATAAGATGTCGCTACTTGATAATTATATGACCGACCTGCACAAAATGAATTGAACCAATTCGAAGAAACTTTCATTATATTTTTAACGAACACTCCTGATGTTACTGATAAATTTAAATAAAAAAATAAAAATGAAGACCGGGACAAAGAGAGCAGATAATTTTACGTCAATTTGAAAGATAAAGGATTTAAAAAATCGCAATTCCATTTGGCATTCTTAAATCGTCGTGAAATTGTGACGCGACCTCTTTTGAATATTTCATATAAAAACATGTGAAATTTTCAGAAATCCATCATCATTTTGAACTTGGTTCCGCATGGACTAGAACATGATCCTTTGACCTCCCAGGATCTCGATCCACACCGAACCACCGATGAATATCTACAACAATTTAAGGAAACCACCATGACGAGTCAAAAAAACTCGTTTTTCCCAAATATTTTTTTGTTCAGCAGATTATGTTAATAAAATTTGAATCATTATACATCGAACATAGTTCGTGTCAATTTTTATTTAAAAAAAAATTTAAAATCCACAAAATTATAAAGATTTTTCGATGAATTATTTTTTACAAAGTCGTGGTGGTTGGAAAAAAGAACGTTTTTATTTGCCAAAGTTTTTACTTATATTCGGCGGCTTCAAGAAAAAATATAAAAAATTTGAAAAAATTGCTGTTGAGTACTTCATTATTGGCTTAAAAATCTTAGCGCACTTTTTTTCGGGAAGCCTTGATTTATCAAGAGAAATATGCGTCGCACACTGTTTTTCTTTCGTTACAAAACAAAATGTGTCACTTTTATTTATCTCAAAATATCAAGTATTTGTTTTTAAGTTATCCCTTTCGCATTTAGGCAACCGACATATCAGCTTAAGGTCATAGTCTCGCTACAGTCACGTTCAAAAGTAAATTTCCCGGTTAATTTTGAAAAATTTCCATATAGAGTTTAGAGTTTAAGGAGGAAAAAAAATTTAATAAAACAAAATAAAAAATAATAAAAAAATTTAATAATTGAAGAAAAAACAATTATAAACAATATCGTAAGCAAAAAATCGATCGATTTTTAAACCAGTGAATCTTAAATTGATTACATGATCTATTGAAAAAGAAAAAAAATATCCCCATCGAATGCACATAATCATTTTAACAAGTAAAATGAACCGAGATAATTATTTTTTTGTTCAATGAGTTAAATAATTCTTTGTCCTCGGTGCGCATGACAATGGAACTTCATAAACATATATATATATATATATATGTAAATATATATTTTCTTTTTACTTTTAAGATTATACTCCGTAAGGAACGAAGAAAACAATAATAACTCTCGATGGTGTGATTTTGGTTGCATTGAACTATTCGAGGATTACAAGACTGTAAACATTCTTTTTATTGGCTTATTCTTAAGTTCTTGACCACCATTGGGTAATTTAAGTATCTCTGAGATTCTGAGCACGAGAGGGGCGCATGTAGTCGGGAATTATACGTCAGTTTATAACGAGCCTTTCACCAGTTCGCACCTCTTTTTTCACCAACTTTTAACCCTCAACAAAATCAATTCTTCTACGAGTATTTAAATTTTTGTCTAATTAAAATATTGTTGTTGGTATTTATTCTTATCGAATAATTCGAATAAATTTTTTTTTGTGTTGGTTTCCTATGGAAAAAAATATATGTTTCAAATTTCAATAATTGCATTATTCTTTTATTTATTCGGAGTTATACAATAATTTGGAGGTCAAATAATTATCAATTTATTTGGCGACATTATTGATAACTTTAAAGCTCGAGTTTCTTGCCAAAAATATCGAAGAATCGCTTTTTACAATGTTTTTTTATTACTATATTTATAAAATGTGTTTACACTGACGAGAAAATAAAATGTGGTACAATTTTTTTCTCTACCTTTTTTCATTTTTTTTTTTTTTTTTTTTTTAAACTGATTTTTGTTATTCAAATTTGCAACCTATTTTTTGCAATAGATTTAAAGGTCTTTCGTTCTGACCACGCTGATTACAAAATTGATCGAATTTCAGATAGAAATGTGTGCGGATTGTTAATATGCAGAGTTCGTGACGAGGAAAATTCGAAGTTTTGAATGTCAGAACTGAACATTTGTTTTGTTTTTTCAATAACGTGATATTCGTGAGAAATAAATAAATTAAATAAATTCGTCGATTCTTATTTGTGCAAATTTGTGATCGAAGTAAAAAAGACAATATGGCTTGTCCCATAGGAAATGGAATGTAAGTAAATTTGCAATCATTAAAAATTCAAATAGAATTATTATTAATGTAATAATGGGGGTTTAAAAAATAAAAAAAAAATATTTATTATCCCAAAATTGTTCTTAATTTTGAAAAATCATTAAGGAGTGATGTACATTTTATTTTTTTCTTTAAGACCTATCCATATAAAAGTAAACAACAAAACCATGAATTAAACAAATATATATTTCCCTCGTATTTGTTTATCAATATTGATTGTTTTTCACAATGGCATTTAGAGCTGATTTCTATTGAGGAAAAGTTATTTTGGTCATCAATGGATCCCACACTTTCTTATCAGCTTAAACTTGAAAAGACCAGATTAAAACCAATTAATTATTGGATGATCGTTGAAATGGTTGTTCTAATTACCTCTTTAGGCAAATTGAAACGAACACTGCATCACTCCTTCAATCATTCTATTTTTATATTAATATTTTTTTCTATCAGAAAACAGTTTTAAAAAACGACCTGAACTTTTCTCTTCACATTAGTCTTGAATCTCCGTCCAGTGGGAACACTTGACATAATGAAGCAATTGGTCAAAAAAGCAGATCACCAATTTAGTGAATTAGAAATTGTTCCATTTTTTCTGTTGGTATTCAATATCATGAATAATGTGTACTTCCTCGTATCAACGGTATGGAATCATTTCGTTTTTCTTTTGTTTTCAAAATTTTCTTAGTTCACTGAAAAGCATTTAATCAAGTTATAATGCGCGGCTGTTGGTGTTCAGAAACTTAAAAAACGATAATCTCTCGACCCGAGAGCTTACGCAATGTATATTAGACAAGAGCCTTGGTTAAATCCAGTTTATTGAGACGAAAAGAGGCGTTACGACCCCCCCCCTGTCCCAACCTCTAAAGCGAATAGGGAAAGAGGGGTCACCACGCTTCCCACAAATCCAGACCAAACTGTATTTTTCATCTGAAAAGCTGTGAGAAAGTTGATTAATTTTTCCCTCTCGTTTACAGAGATGACCCTGCCCAAGCCGGTGATCAGCTGACCGATGGTCCAGGAAAAGGACTCTTGTACGGTGAATATCTCAAACTCGACAAAATTCTTTCAGCCCAAACGTTGGTCAGCGCGGAATACGACAAAGAGGTTCACGATGAACATCTTTTCATTGTCACTCATCAAGGTTTATATCAATTTTAATAATTTATTATTATTATTATTATTATCATCTTTCCTCGCAATCATTTTTCTTTACGTTCTTTCCTTTTGATTAGTGGGAAGTTTCACGAAGTTTCCTTTTCATTAGTGGGAAATATATATCTTTTTTCTTTCAATGGCTTCCAAATACATTAATCATTGTTGACCATAGAACCCCATAATCGGGTATCTAATCATCATCCCAAACTTTATTTCACCACAAAATATTGCTTGCATGCGCTGATAGAGCCTAATTCACACGATTCTTTTGGATTCTTCGATAACGAAGAGTATGATGAGTTATATCACATTTCATGAATATTCCATTCAGAAAACGATAAAAAACGAAAAAATGTTGGAAAAAATATAAAAATTAAAAAAAACTTAAGGGTTTCGTACATTTCGAAATTTGAATTATCCTACTGCGAGATTCTGCGGTTAAAATGATTGGAAACGGTTGTAGAAATCGGTTGCCTCGCTTATTTATAAAAATAATGAATTGTTGATAATCAATACAATAATAATAATAAACACAATTGGCAAAAGCCTACGAGCTCTGGTTTAAGCAAATTATTTACGAGCTCGATTCGGTGAGACGCTTGTTCGACACCGATGTCAAAGATTATAGCAGACCGGATTCTTGTGATGGTGGTTCGCCGGATTCGAAGGAAACTGGGGCCAGTACACGTCTCGACGAGACAAGAACTCTCGAAATTCTTAAAAGACTAAATCGCATTGTTCTCATACTGAAAGTAAGTAAACAAAAAATTATCTTATTTTGTAGATAAATTTTGAAAAATGTGTCTAAAAAAATGGTATTCTAATAGATTTCACAACATTTTTGTACACAAAAAATAATCTAAATCGATAACATTACGTCGGTATTGACTTCGTAACTTTATCAATGAGATTGCACGAAAAATCTGAACTCGAAAAAATTTTCAACTCCTCCAGCTAATGGATCACGAAATGTGGACATTCGTGACTTCATTTCTTGGATGATAACAACTTTGTAGATGTTTAGGTTGAAAAAAGGTTATCGGATGGTCAGATAAGAAAAGCATCAACTCGAAAGTTCATTTTTTTGGTCCTCACTCACCTGTTTTGTCTTTTCAGAAACGTCATTTTTTCAATCAAATTTGTTGTTCGTTTGTTTCATTTCGTCTGTCATTATAGATATACATTTAAAAAATATCGATAATCTTATAAATACCCGAATGAATTACCAAATAATAAGTAAAAAATAAACAAAATTCGTTTTCCGTCCCAAAATTCAAAGATTTATTACTAATAATAATTGAAGAATAATAGAATATTCGGAATTTAAAACAAAACAAATAGGTTTGTAATGTCATTGTTTCTGATAACATTGTTTTACGTGCAATTGATACAAAATTTGAAAATTCAAGATTAACTGTTTTTTAATTTTTTTTTTTTTTTAATTGTAACAAAATTCTTCAAAATACTTTCAAGTGCATCGACTTCGTGAAAAAAATTCCATCCGAATGTTTATAGTTGTTTGGAAGAAAATGATTTTTTTCATGAAAAAGTCCGGAATTCTAGTATTTATTGAAATGTGGTATTTGTGCAATTAATAAATAATCACCGACGACTTTTTTTCACATTCATTAATGTCCCACGGCCTATTCAAAACCAAGAAATCTGATATCCGTTTCTAAAATCGTGGTTTAACAATGAAAAAGGGTTAAGGGTTGAAATACAAGGAAAAATTAATTTAGAGGCCACAGTGACTGAAGTGGAATGAATGACAAATAAAAAATAGTCAAGACATTCGAATACGAATGACAATGACAGTGATGGAGTGCTGAAGGGTTGAACGAACCCTACGGTTATAACAAGCCAATTAGAAGGGAAAAAAGAAAAGAGGAAGAAATGAAAGAAGGGAGAAAAAGTATCGGAGAAAAACCAAAGACTTCGAAGAAAGAAAAGTGTGTGTGTGTGAGAGAGAGAGAGAGAAAGAGAGAAAACAGGAAAAAATAAAGAAAAATAGAAATTCAAAAAAAGTTCAAAAAATCAAAAACAAAAGAAATAGACAGAAGAGAATAAAGGAATGAAAAGAAAGTGTAAGAGCAATTGAAAAGTATCTGAAATAATTTCAAGACGAAGAAAAAGAGAAAAAAGTGAAAGAATTTTAAAAAATTACATTCACATATACATATACATATACATATACATATATATATAAATATATACACAAAAAAGGAAAAAGGAATTAAAAAAACAGATCTAGACAGAAATCTGTTGTACAGAATTCGTTTAGAGGTGCACAAAGTTTTTTATGCTTGGCCAAAGGGCTGCAACTCTCCCTGTTATAGGGTGTTGCATTACCGTTGGGGTCATAATTCGATTTGTTACAACTCTAGTTGCTACAATAACGCCTAACCAAACCTGAGGAAGCAATCAGAGAGAAGAAATGAGAATAAACAAAAGAGTTGAAAAAAAGGAAAAAAAGAAATCGAATGACAATTTAATAGACAAGAAAAGGATGCAGGGAAAAAAGTTAACTATAAATAGTTAACAATTATAAAAACCAGATGAAAAAATAGAACTTTATTGAGAAATTGGAAAAATCTCATCGACTATTTCTTTTGTAATCGATTTTTATTTGATCTACAATTCTATTTTAATGCACTACCAAGAAATGAGATCGAGGCCTTGATCTAGTTTATTGTTCCAATATCAGTTTACTGTACTGTTGAACCGTCTATATAATTAATCCTCGTTGACACAATTAACGATTTTCGTTTTTATGTGACTTAAGATTTCAAGGCTATTCAGTTGTACACGAACAATGATTTACCAGGTGGATTAATTTCTCGACCGAAAGGTTATATTTTTTAAAATAAAAATACTCGAAATGAAACTCGATAAAAGTACAATTTCACATGTCAATCCCTTCGTTGACACATTGGGTCATTTTGACCCGCACTAAGTTTTTGGTTTTGGTTTTTGGTGGTTATTCTTACCCTAGAAATATTTCCGAGGACAGACAAAACTTTTTCACTAAAATCAACGACTCGTACAAAAAAAAATAGGTTTTCAAGGAAATCTCAGGATAATATTTTTTTTTAATTATAATTCTGGTTAATACATCTTTACGTTCTTTATCGCAACAATATTGAAAATTTAAAAAAAAATCAAAATTTTTAATAATTAATCCAAACAATTCAACTCAACATTTACCAGATTTTTATGATGCATACACATTAAGGAATGTTAAAAGTGTTCTGATCATATTTTCGAATGAAAACTGACAACTTGGGTCAATCTGACCCAATGTGTCTTCATTTAGTTAAACAATAATTTAGTTTTTGTTGTGAATTTTACTACAAAAAAAATATCTTAAAAAAGGAAAAAAAACCAATAAAGTATTTTTTCTTACTTATTCATAACATTATTACATTATGTAATTTTTTTCATATTTTATGTTTCTTTTTGTGGTTTTTTTTTTTTTTTTGTAAATATTTGAACTATTCATGATTATTTCGATATTAAACTATTCTTAACTTTTTTAATTATAGTACATTTTTTCGTCGTTCAATATTTTTATTGATTTTTTCGTTTCGATATTTTCTGTGCTATGTTATTGAAGATATATCGAAAACAGGTAGCGTGGGAACTACGGGGACAAATAGCATTACAACATGTTAAACAGCAATGGATATGTGAAAATTTGTTCATCGAGACGTTATATGTAAATTAATATCCCGATACGATATGCGATACGATTTGGCGAATGTACAAGCCGCAATGACACACGCAACGTACGTCTTATGTATCCATAAAGTTGGGTGAACTCTCATTGACGCCCTTACGATACCACAATGCATCCTCGTACGAAACAAATCCAGGTGCGGTCGACAAACACGAAACTCTCTTCCTAACAGTCTCGCAACCTTCGCCTCACACCCGAGTATCAATTTTTTTTTTCTGTACGAATAACTATGTTATTTTATTGCCATGATGAATGTCACAATTTTACGAATATTTCAATTGGTATCACTTTACTAAATATTTGGCAGAAACATTTTTTTCATTATTAGAATTATGAGCCTAGGATTACTTATTTAAATATAATTAATAATATTAAATTCATTTATTTTATTATGCCTGCGTATACACATGACACCAACGGCACATCTATCGCTGTTGGTACAAAATATTTCATTTTAATTGATTTTGTAATAACTTCGATATTTAAGTGTGATTTGAAAAAATACTAATATCGATTAAATCTCTCCCGATTATTTAATGCCCGACTTATAACCGACGATGAATTTTTGCTCTGAGACGTCTCATTGTTTTTTTTTTTCTTGTAATGTACTCACACTTAGGCAGGTGTTTTTTTTTTGTCAGTTCACTAAAGCCGATGAGGCAACCATAGAAATACAAAAGGTTTGGGGGTGTCGTCTTCCCCTTACTTTTTACACCTTCACATATTGATTCGAGCGAAAAAAATGTTGAATATTTGTTGAAATCGTTTAAAAGCTAAGGGTTGTACAAATCGACGTATTAAAAATATTCATACCTTTATATTAAACGACGAGAAAATAAAAAAATTGAAAAAGATGATGATAAATGTATTTGAAAAAATTAATAAAACTTGGAAGAAGAAAGAAAAAAATTTTTGAAGCCACAAATGGTTCATAACAAATGGCAATTTGTAACAGATGACGTTTCTTCATTTAATTTTTGAAAAATTCAATAAAAACACACATTTTCGATCAAACATTGTAACATGAAAAATATGGTTTTTTTTTCTTCGTAGCTGCTGGTCGACCAAGTTGATATTTTGGAGACAATGACACCATTGGATTTCATGGCCTTCAGGGATTACCTTTGTCCAGCTTCAGGTTTTCAATCGTTACAATTTCGTCTTTTGGAGAATAAGCTCGGAGTCAAACAGGAACATCGTGTACGTTATAATCAATGTTACACTAGAGTTTTTGGTCGAGATCCAAAAGCAATGGAAGCGATACGACGATCGGAAGAAGAACCGAGTTTGAGCTCCTTGGTCCAAGCTTGGCTCGCTAGGACTCCTGGCCTCGAAGAAAGTTGTTTTGACTTTTGGGGAAAATATCGAACATCCGTCGAAGCTATGCTCAGCGAACAAGAAGAAGCTGCTATGGTAAACCATTTTTTGTTTTATTATTTTATCAATTAATTTGTGTTTATTGAAAATTATTCGTCTGTGACAAATTATTTGGTTCATTTAGTGTAAATTTGACAACTTTATGAACATTATCTTTTGAATATTAAGAAAAATCTAATTCTAATTAATTAATTCTAATTTTTTGATCGCCCATTTTTTCACATTCTTGTGGAGAACAGTATAAAACTTCACATTTCACGGAATAACTTTTTTTTTCTCTCAAATAACATATCAACATACGACGAAGCAAAAAAATCAAGAATTTTGAGCATTTAGTTGGAAATGTCATTGTTTTTCGAACTGTAAACTTCGTATTAGACTTTTTTCCCAAAAGCTTGTATGTTTTTAGATTCCTATAATGTATAAATAAATTTTTTAGATTATACTACAAGTTATACCCAAGGTTTGAAAAATTAAACAAAAATGTAACTTTTAAGAACGTAACTGTGGTGAGTAGTAACTTCAGAAAAATTTACAGAAAGTAACGAAGGAAGAGGTGCGAAAATACATGTTGGCGAATGTGGACTCTCGTCGTGCAGTTTTTGAAACAATATTTAACGAATCACATCACAAAGCACTCGTAGCAAGGGGCGAAAGAAGATTCACTCATGCAGCCTTTCAAGGAGCAGTTATGATAACGCTTTATCGCGATGAGCCAAGATTTAGCCAACCTCATCAAATTTTAACCGCCCTCATGGACATCGACTCCCTCATCACTAAATGGAGGTGTAAGAAATATTCGACCTTCTCGAACTTTCGCTGTTTAATCAAAAATCTATATTTTACATTTCTATTCGAGCGTAAAAATTTCCAACTAGTTCTTTTAATGATTTTTTTTTAACTGGAATATCGAGAATTACAAATTTTCTGATTTATTTCTTTAATTTTTCTCCATTCTTTTTTGTTCCGAGCTTTAAAAATTGCTATTGTTTTTTTCTGGGTCATTTTATAAATTTGTAAAGTTGTTGATTTAAATATTTTTTGTCTGCTTGATTTTCCGAGTTTCAATCTTTAAAGCTCATTGGTTATTAATTTTTCTTCTTTTCGTTATTGTTTATGTGAACTTGTAAAATTTGAAGCTAAACTTTGTGTCCTCCAGATAATCACGTAATTATGGTTCAGAGAATGATTGGCTCGCAGCGACTCGGTACCGGAGGCTCTTCCGGTTATCAGTACCTGAAATCGACCCTCAGGTAATATGAAAATTCATTACTAGACATTTTGTTTTGAATAAAAATAACTTTTTAGCAAGTTTTTTATTTTTTAAATTATCTTCACATTTTTTTTGTTCGTTCGCTTCTTCATCTAAGATTTGGCATTGATTTCGAACGGAGTTGAAAACGACCTTAAAATTGTAGTGGAAAAAGGTGTTTTTTTGATTACTTTCGATAACTCTTCATTTTTTTTTCCAAGTTTTCATCTTTAAATATTCATCCAATTCGACTTCATCATATACCATTCTCTTCGCTATGAAAAAACGAAGAAAATCGTATATAATCAAAGGTCTCTATCAAATGCGATGTACATTTTATGCCGAAGAGAAGATTCGAATAATTTTTCAAATTTGTTAATTTTTTATTCCAGCGATCGTTACAAAGTTTTTGTCGATCTCTTCAATCTCTCAACGTTTCTCATACCTCGTCCACTTATACCTCCATTGACAAGGCAAATGAAAAAAAAATTGTCTCGATTCTGGGGATGTTGGGCACCGGAGGACGAGGTCATGGAACTAACCAACTCTGGGAGCTCGGTCGAGGCATCGCTTTAGGGATCGAGAATCGAAATTTTTTTGTTGCCTTCAAAAAAATATGAAACCTCTCATCAGGCCATCAAATTACTAAATTTCATAGAAATTAATTTTTTTTTTAATGACTAGGAGTAAATGGTACAAAAAAATCTAGAAACTTTGTGTTTTTTGTTCATTATTTTTTCGCTTTCTTACGTGGCTCGTATAAAAATATATACATTTATACTAATGCTTAATTTTCTCGGTTTACAAATTTTTCAACTTAAAAAACTTTTAAAAAATTGTTTAGAGTTTTTTCCGAATTCTAACATTGTTAAAAAGTCTTTCGCGACGTTATTTTTTCTTTTTATTGAAAAATTTGTTTTTTTTTCTGCTCTTGGGCCTTCTATTTGCGGCTTTTGCACGTGGCACATGTAAAAAAATGTACACTTATGAATTAGTATCGTAATTTCTGTTTCTATAAATATAATGATATATTTTATTTTCGTTTTTTTTTTCATTCTTAAAGAATTATGTCACTTGAATTATTTTATTGCATAAAGTGATTGAAAAAAAAAAATTGTCTTAAAAGACTTTGTTCTGTAAAGCACTTAAAACATTTTTTTTTTCCAAACTTTTGGAAAATTATTCGACGTTCTCTTCTTATTTTTCTTTTTCTTTTTTCTTCTTCAAGTTTTCATTTCCAAACGACGTCAACCGACGACACTTGATTCGCTATTCCTGAAAGTTTTACAAAAGCGTTTATTACGAAGATGGACATCTTGAAAAATGAGCAAAAGAATTGTACAAAATTGATTAAATTGTAAAATAACTGACGTCACAATTTTTGAAATGTGGACGATATTTCGTGTCAAAATATGATGAAAAATTCTCAAAAAATTTGCTGTTTCATGAGTTTTATTAAGAAAATAATTCGAACCTAAAATATCAAAACGTACTCTTTCACTCTTTGTTCATCGAAAATAAAAATAAATTTAATCGAAGACATATTTTTTTTGTTCCTAAACTCAATACCCCAAATCTTTTGAATTAAAAAAATGTGTTTTGCGAAATCGAATTCTAACACCAAGTTTATCCAACTGTATTTATTTACTCTCCAATACTTTTTTCAATGTATTTGACCCATTTTATTGAACATGAAAAGAAAATTCCCATTTGACTGCGTGTAAATTTTCTTGAAAACTCTAATAATTATTATAATAACAGTTATAATTCTTAAACGGCTTATTATAAATTTATGAAATTTTTTTATTAGCCTCCGGCAAATGGTACAAATAATCTCAACAAATTTGATTAACTTCATAACGTTTTTTTGATACATATGCCAAAATTTTTTGAGTAATATTCACGATTATCAGGAAATAAAAATGAAAAAATAAAATCAAATTTGTCGCAGCGACCTCGTTGAATTTTTGTCAGCCAACATTCTTTTTTAAAAAAGGTTTTTTTTTTCAACTTACCACACATATTACTTCCAATAGCAATGTACATATAGCCTTTATTGCCAAACAAAGTACCCCAAGAATTTCTGACGATATAATATGGCGTGGGGCCCGTTTTGTCGTAACCAACTATTTGTACAGCGTGATTCAAACTCGTAAAAGCCCCGTCACAGTGGAACTTTATTATTCCACCGAGATAATTTTGCCAAGTAAGGGCGTTTACTGCTGCTGCCACTGGTCCATGATTCACCAGGGAAGATAAGAGATCGTCCTCAGCTCCGACGTAACTAAAATCATTTCATTCGTTTTTATGAAATTCTTGTCAATGAATTTTATTCATTTTGTTTCAATTAAAATCCACTCGTTCCAACACTTTTGACTAAATTAGAAAAAAGTTACATTCTTTTCTTATTCTTTACTTTTCATTTGCAATCGTTGCTTTTTTTTTCTTTTAATTACATTGCAAAAAACAAAAAAAAATCACATTTTTTTTCTTGTTCCTCATTTTTTGACTTTAGTATATTACATTTTTTGATTCCAACTGTGATTCGTTTGAAGTGAAATCATAAAAATCATGAAAATAATGCAATTCGAAAGGAAGACTCGAGGCCAAAAGTCCCCTACTAAACGATACACTAAGAAAACGTTTTACGTAACGTTTCTTTTATGCATGTACGCGAGGGAGAAAGACACTACGCGATTCTGATCAAATTCCTTGACGCTGCTGCTGCACGGATAAATATGATTACGTTTGCTTATCCAACGGTTGTGTGTCAATAAATTATATATATGTTCGAAACAAAGAAATTGAATTAAAAATCGAAGATAAATTTAAGAAATTATTCAAATAAAGACTTCAAACGACCGACCATGAGGAATTATCGTTAACTTGTCAATTATTGTTATTTTTTACTTCCAAAGTGATTGGAAGTTAATTTAAAAAATCGCAAAATACATTCACTGTAATGACGTTTTAAAAAATTCAAAATTACACTCTTTTATCGCGTATACCGCCAAAACGGATGGAGATAGAGAAAAAATGCATGAGAACGAATTTCAAGCGCGTCAAATTTTCTACAAAAAAGTTCCTGACGAGATTTTTCCATCGTCGATAATTTAGCACTGAGGGCCGATCAGAAAAACACATTTAAAAATTCTAGTCTGCAAAGCTTACCTGTCGCAAGTGAAATCAGTGACACGTACACTAGAGACTTTGGACCTGGAAATTAGGAGGAATTATTTCTGTAATGTATTTTCTATGAGCAAATAAATTATCTTGAATTAATCTACGAATCAAACGTTAATTCTCTGTTCACAGTGGAGAATTTTTTTAAAAGTGATTTGTTAGAATTTTTTTTTTTGTATTCTTACAAATTTTTTTGCTCACTTGTCCAATTTACAGGCATCGGATTTTCCGGTAATCGGATACTCTTTTTCTGGCAGAATGGAAACTTTGTTGAGGAGAAGCCAATTCAAAAGACTGCAAATGTCACCACCTTCACAACCAAAATTGCTATTACCCGCGCAATCGATCATCTGCAGAGTTCAATGAATTAAAAAAAAATAATTTTTAATGTTGAAAAATGATAAAATTTAAAACTAAATCAAAATGTGTCATCGAAAGTTTAAAAAGAAAAACATATCTTGGTGCAGAAATAAATTATTTACAGTTGTTGTAAGTTTTCATATAAAACAGCATTTTTTGCAATTAAAATATGGTTTAAAAAAAAAGGCAACAAAAACCTATTTTGTGAAAATAAAAACGTATTTTCAAGAGGAAAGCTATTAACAAGTATTGGCTTCTAATGAAATTATGATTCGTTTTTGCAATAAAAAATTTCGATGTTTTTTTTATTACCTCTTGAACGCTATAGAAACGAAGAGTTCCATTTTTAATGGCAATCATTGATTCAATGCATTCGACGGTACTAAAAGCCCAGCAAGCACCGCATGTGCCTTGGCTTCGAACCGGGGTAACAGCCCCCTTAATTCTCCAGTCGAATTTAAGGGGAATCGGCGTCTTTCTTTTGACGCGAGTTTTTTCTGCGTCGTTGCAACGATGATCTTTGTGATAAGAAGTGCGTAAGTGTCTTTGTCCACGAACCGAGAGATCTGGACGCAAAGCTTCCATGAGAAACTCGTCCTCGGACATGTCGGAAAATTCCGTTTGTCCGTAAAGTGCACTGTCCTCGCTATCGCGTAGTTTATTCATTTTTTCTATGTGCCTCAGAGACCTCTGTGGCAAAAAAATGGCGCCAAACGCGGAGGTAAGGCGAGAATAATTCATTTGCATAATTGAATGAAGTAATTGAATTATGCCAATTTACGACCAAGTCAAAATTAACTCGAGATGACATGAGATTTTTCGCTGGATTATAAATCATTTTTTTTACATTTCATATTTAAAGGTTTTGAGGTTTTTTTGTACTTCGTAATAATACGTTGTTCATTAATTTGTTAAGTATTTTTTATTCATACTTAATTAATTATTTTCATTATTCAATCGGAAGACACAAACGTAATTGGAAAAAAAATTGCTTTTTGAATTTTTCTCCATTTGTTGTTGATTACGAATTATTATTTTTTATTCAATTTTTCAATTGTATGGTGAAATGTTTATTTATCCAAAGTTAATTACTCTTTTCATCGTGTGTTCATTCATCGAAAACTGTTTACTTCGTATGTAAGCTTGAAAAATTATGTAAGGACTGATATTATAGGTGACAGAGCCATAGAATAGGCAACAGGATTGTTGATAAATACGTAACTCAAAAGAAAAATTATGAGATAATTAAAATAAATAATTGACATTAAAAAACATAAGGTCGGAATTTCGAGTTCCAATGTCTATAATTAAATCAATTTACGATTTGATAAAACCTCTCCCTATCGTTATTATTATTGAAATGATCATTATATTTAATCGATTTTTTTATTTAGCTGTAATTAATTTAATTACGAAACACAATCGTATCGAAATTAAAACAATTTCTATTCCAATTGATAAACAATCTAGTGGATTGTATTATAAAAACTAAAAATATTTGTTGCATTCGACCTCACGATCGCTTTAAATTCTCGAATGTTTACTTTTTACTTCATTCCAACAATCAAGCCAAACAACTAAGAGAGTCGAATAATTGTTTGACTAAAGTGACAAACCGGTTTTTTTCACTAAAATAGGTAAACGTTATAATCACTGACTCACCTGAAATCTCTCGAATCTCTTATCATACTCGCTCGGTTCGTGTCTGTACGATTTATTGTAACGCACGACATAAGACTCGAATAATTTGACATCTTCGACGTTTGTTGTTGGACCGACTTTGATAGGTATAACCAAAAAACAGAGGCTTATTCCCAACACCGTAACTATTACGGTCTTCCACTCCATTATTGTGGAAAGACTGCATGTTACTTGCGATGCAAAAATTTCCGAAGCCTCCGAAGAAACGCTACTCAGACTCTCACGAGTGTCGCTAACTCGTACTACGCTAATAATTCAACGCTGCACGACTCAATTATATTATCCCATAGTGTCAGGTGTTTTGATCGAGTGATGAGCGCCAATAACCACGAATCCTTGAGTCATCGGGCTCAGAGTAAATAATATTTCAATCATTTTTATTTTATAAACAATGTGTTGGATTTTTTTTGAAAATCTGTTTGTTTTTACCATTTTTTTGTTAATTTAAATGATTGAAGATCAGTTTTTCATGTTAATCAACTTTCCAACTTATTTACAAGTTTTTGGAGATGAGCGAATCTTCGAATCACCGGAAGTGGGATGAGATCGATGCGAAAATCGATAATGGATCAAAAATTCTCGATTCTAGCATTTCGATAGAGTTTTTTGAATGATTCATATTTGTTATTTTGACGATTTTTTTTCGTAATAATTACTCAGTAAATAAATGTTGATTATGAAGATTTTACGGATTTTTTAGTTTGTCAAACTACTCCGTCGTATCTTGGCACGGCCGGTTAAAGTTCCACTTTTTGCCACCAGAGCCTCCGGCGTATTCATCGCGATTGAATTATGGCGCGCGTTTGATCTGTGAAATAAATTTTTTTTCCAGGGAGACAATAAAGGTTTATTTTTTCATTTTATTGTGTTTTATTAATGAAACATCCATGGACCATGACGCAAAACCATTTTCTACGAAAAATCAGTTACTAAATCGTGAAAAGTCATAAATAAAGATTGTAAATGTAATTTTAATAATAAACGTACCAGAGACGGAGTGTGATGATGAAGAACATTGGTTTTTTTTTTTTCAGAATTGTTCGAATTTTCTGGAATTTGCACGTCCTTAAGATACAAAATTGAAAATTTGACGAACAATTCTTATACAACATACAAATTGAACTTTTTTTTTCAAATATGCAAAACTACGCACATAAGGAAATGCTTTTAGGTGCACAATTTAGGCATTCGTCAATCGCAATATATCCAAAAAGTTGATGTTTAAAAAAAATGTCTCCACTGCGGTATTGAATTTTTTATAAATGTGCAATATCATTTAATTCAAAATTTTCAATCAAATGTTTCATTCCTTTTTTATCAACGCTGCGATACTTTTTTACTGCATAAATTTGACTGTCTGAAAAATCGAAAAAATCCCGAACACTTGACAAATATTCATTTCAACTTTTCAACAATAATGAAACTTATTTGCATGAAATTACAAAAGTAGAAGGAAAACATGACTTGAAATGCAGTGAACCGAGATATTTAACTTTTTGGAAACTACTGGAAATATGAAGTAAATCACATGTAATCCGTGAGCAAGATTGACAAACAACACTTTAAATTTCTTGCATAAACGAAGATTTCACACTCAAGAGACCTTACGACCATAACTTTCGTCAATAATATAATAATAATAACAATTATGAGTAGAAATTAGAACAGAATTACAAAACTCACAAATGAATTATGGCATTGCAATTTAAATGACTAATGTGTATGTACGAGTACCATTAATTCGAAGTAGGCGCAATAATCAGAATAAATTGCACCTCAAACCGGCACCATTACCTAAAAAATACGTTTTCGGTCTGAACATTGATCTTTATATATATATATATATATATATGTATGTATATATATCGCATACTTTTTTTTTCATTCTCTTTTCCCTCCTTTCGTCATTCTGTGTTTTGACAACGGTTTTTACTCAATTTTCATTTTTTTCTGCAGTTTCTGTTATTTTTTTTTTTTTTTTACGGACGTTTTACACGTGAATTTCCAGCCAAATATTTCATTCGAACGAATCCAACAAATTCAACGATATTGTTGATAACAATATTGACGAATATTCGATATAAACGAAATTTCAACAGAGTTGAAATTCCATATTGTGATAAAAAATAATTCAATCATTCATTCTCTAAATGCACGCCATGAATTTGTTGATTTTTCACAATTGAAAAAAAAAAATTCTTTACATTTGGTTTTCTTATTTATTTCGACTAACTCGCGACTTCGTGATGTGTTTTCATGGAATGATTCAACATTCAACTCATTTTTAAAAGAAAGTTTTCATGAATATTGTGTATTTTTTTCAATTTGGAGCAAGAATTTGGAAAAAGAAATTAATATTTAAAAAAGTCAACGCATTTGTTTTTGGTGTCGAAATATTGGAATAAAATCTGTAGCGCAGAACAAACTTTGAAAAGGTCTTAAATCTTATTTTTTCGACAACTTCTGGAAAAATTTCGTCAACAGGACGAATTTGATGGTACTTTTGACTACAAATTCGTAAGAAATCTACGATAGCTAAAGAGTGTAGAAGTTTGAAAGATCGGACGCGATAAGTTGGTGAAAATAGTATTAGAATAATTTTTGAAAAAAAAGGATCGCTCGATTGTTGTCTCCTTTGTTTTATTATTTTGGATTTTTTGCCTTTTAGTAAGGCTAAGGAATCAGAAATAGTAGTATAGTTCTTGATATTTCGATCCCTGTTCGTCGCAAAATAAATAAACAAATATGAATTTGAATCGATTAATAAACTTTCATTACATTATCATTTTTTTTATGAATTATTTCGTGCA
Organism: Campoletis raptor; assembly: GCA_948107755.1. Classification (NCBI taxonomy): domain Eukaryota; kingdom Metazoa; phylum Arthropoda; class Insecta; order Hymenoptera; family Ichneumonidae; genus Campoletis; species Campoletis raptor. Next base: position 32,117,894 of record OX403622.1, on the reverse strand, counting down.
CAATAATCAGGAGACTGCGATCGATCCAGTCCTCGAGGACTCATTTAAAACTTGTAAAAGAAGGAAGAACTAAAAAAGAAACTCGTTGCCAGTTTCTGCGACGGAAACGACACATCAGTGCTTTATTTTTGTTTTGTTTTTGTTTTTGTTTTTTTTTCTTTTCGATGATTTTACTGCTGCTGCTGAACATATTGCGGTACCATTTGCTGAGTTACAGTCAACAAAAGATTCGTCAGCCATCTCAGGATTCCAGGCATTGCGGGCTTTGCCGATACCGCTGTCAATGCACTTCTCATCTCGTGGAACAAATTACGAGTAAATGGATTTCTTCTCGATGACAGACGCATTTTCAAAAATTGGTAGTAAATGAATGGCGTGAATAAACCAGCTTGTCCTCTGAGAAAATAATGCAATTTTTATCATTAACAAATTTTGGGAAGTGGTCAACAATTTTTGAGGACTTACGTACTATTTTGAGAGAAAAAACGATTTTTCAAAAATGATTCGAGTTTTTAAGGGCTTACGTACATCTCGAAAGTTCAAAAAAACAATTGTCTTCAAATATTTCGATAGTGAGCTTCACAGCTTTCCCTGTGAAATTGCTAAAAAATTTATATCTTAATTTACACAAATATCCGGTCGTTGGCGAGTGACTATTTTTTTAAACATCATAGCGTTTTTCACAAGATAATACAAAAAAAATTGTCGGAACCGTGACTCTACGATTCAAACCTCTGCAATTTGGTGGAAAATTATTGAAACAAATTCAACTTCTACAAAGACTGATTTTTTTTATTTTTATTAAAGCCTCTTAAACCTGTACAGGTTTATTTTGGCTAAGACTGATTTTTATTGATCAGGTTTAAGAAAAAATATTTCTTGTTTTTTTGGGTCGAAGCATACAGTCGGAATCATCGTTACCGCAAATAATATTTTGCAAAAAACTGTTTTATAGAAACTACAACTACAGCTTATTCAATTTGTCGATTTTTTTGTCAAATTTTTCTCTATCATTAACACTAATATGTGTTTTCAAATAAACAATACATTCTTCCCTTAGATACATGTTTTCAGTAAAGATAAAACATAGCAATCGATCATGTTTTTGGCATCTCACCATGTACTTAGGCCCTTAATACGGTGTTTGTGGAATTCTTTGAAAAACTCAATTATTGAGATGTTTGAACATCGATAAGAAATCGAAGGAAGATTATTTTCGACGATAAAATTAGTCGACGCCCTTTGTAATTATAACACAACAAGAATATTTCGAAAAGAAAACGAAACTACTATAAAAATTTTAACCATAAAAAGAGCAATAATCGAATTAAAAAACAATAAAAATTGTCATTTGCTTCTTGTCATTATTCAGGAAGAATTGTTCTACCTAACAATGATTATTCAATCTTTTTAATATTATTGCGTAAAAAATTGTCATCAGATATTGCGACTTTCGACTTATTTTGTTCTGTCTGAAAATTGATAAATTTTCCAATATTGGTTTGGAAAATTTCATGATTTTGTAGTGAAAGATCTTTCATAATTCGCTCGACCTACATTGTCTATTCGATGAGTTAACGAATAAACGGTAATCGAGAAATTATGCGAAGGCCATTGAAAAAAATACAAAAATACTCACGAAAATACGAGAATAATGGTCAGAGGCAATACCAAGATTTCGCATAACGCGCAAAAACGCAAAATATTCCGTGACTGGAACTCAACAAGAGATATCGAAAGCCTCGCTCCCCACCAGCTGTTTTGACCTAGACACTTTTGCGAGAGAAAACCAGTTATTATTATTGTCCCTACTCCACAATTAATTTGCATGATCGCTCAAAAACGCTTTCGCGATTTTATCAACTCTTATGTGAGTTTTTTTGTTCCTCTAGAATACTTACGTCCAACAATGTGAGAGAATAACTGGCAGAATGCATAATTGCAAAAAGAACTACAGGCGCCAAAACCACTGTAAAATTTTTGTTAAGAATTTCAAGTAATTTTTCAATAAAAATGAAATAATTATCAATTTTTTAGCAAAATTTAATCATCAAAAATACGATAAATCACAAAAATTGTCTCTAATGTTTCACACAAACAATTCAAAATTCATTTTTATTTAAATGAATCATATTTTCAACGAATTTTCAAATTGTGAGACAATTTACATGCAAAATTGCAACAAAAATCAAGCAAATTGTCCTATCAAAAAAATCTATTTGTTTGTGAGGTAATATTTGTTTGAGAATTTGAAAAAATGTCAATTAAAAAGGATACATAGCACTGGCGACACGTAAAGGAATATTAGAGAGTATAGCAAATAGTGACACGAATCTTCCAAAAGTAGATGTTCCACAAATTGCATATTTAATTGAACTCTCGGAACTCTCTGATGAAGCCTCAAAGCGCTTGTCGCTGCGCTGCTCATAAGCACCTTATAATAGGCATTGTAACGATTTCTAAAAAACAGAAGAAATGTATTTAGCAGTTCACAATGTTCTCTGAAAAAACCAAAATTACCAATTCTTTGAGGGAGTAGTCATGCTAAATCGTTTTTCTTTCGGACCATTTTGAAATTTTGAGAACTAGCTCAGTGCACCTTTCATAAATAACGAGCAAAATTTCAAAAAATGTTCAGCCTCAAATTCCAAATATTAATAATCGAAGATTACACAGTTTTCTATGCGTTCTTATGGGAAGCAGTGGAGAAATTTACATTTCAAGAAATAACTCTGAACCTTTTTTACAGAGTTTTTCCCTTTTCTCCTCATTTACAGACCAATGTATGACACAGTTTCAAAAATCGAGAAATTTTGACCATTTAGTTATAAAGCTCATTTTTTATCAAACTATGAACTTCATATTAGACATTTTTGGCAAAAGTTTACACGGTTTACAGTTCTATGAAATATAACAACTAATTTATTAGATTTTTCCACAAATGTTGTTCAATTTTAGGAAAATGAACCAGAATTTTTACTTTTTAACGTGACTGTGGCAAGACTAGTACCTTGAAAATTGATAAATTTGAATAATTCAAAATGTATGTTCTGTTATTTACTCATTCTTATTTTATTATTTTTCTAATGTTCTTTTTTTCTTACCCAAACAATGGAATGATATATCCTATGGTAAACAAAATACTGAAGATCCTAGTAACCCACAATCCTACTTGTACTTTATTGTCGATAACGTGCTGTTTCAAAGCACCCCATCCTTTTTCCACCTGCGGCGATGATTCGCCGGATCCTGTGTTCGGACCGTCCGCCATTCTTTTCTACGACTGTATAATCAATGAGAATCAACAATTTATTGAAAGACAGCGTTAGAGCAATTGTTGCATCAGTGAAGAATAAATACAAAAAAATTTCTGGCATAATTTCTTTGAGGCAACATTCATGATGATAGCCAAAATAATTTATAATTTGTGTTGAATAGATAAATAAATGAAAGTGTCAAAGAGAAGAAAGGATTTGAAAAACATAAATTTGATATAGTCAACTTGATTATTGTAACTTTGACTGGCAAAATGAATTGAAATAAAACTAAAAACAGTGCATCACAATTTACTTTTTGAATAAAACAAAAAACTTGTATGAATGAATTAATTAGGCAAAGTCCAAAGTATAATGGCTTTATGGAGAGAAACTACAGTGACGTGTATCAGATGGTAAATAACATAAAAAAATGAATAATTTTTAGGAACCGAATTGAAAGATGAAAAAACGATTATCCCAATGGAATTCCAAAAGTCAATATTCATTAAAAAACTGAATAATTCACTAAACACATACGAGTAGTCATTGAAACTGACAAAAACAAACAATGAAAAAGAAAATGGAGTACGAAGTAATTTAATTGAGAAAAATAAATAAATAAATAAAAGACGAACAATATCCCGAGTAATTGAGAACGATTGAGAGAAGGCGATTTCCAATTTACAGTTACAGAGAAATCGTTGTTAGCCCTACTTATTTGTAAGCGACGCTCGAATGCACAAAATACGGCGATAAAATAAAACACACGAATGAAAATAAGAGGCACGTAAATATATTTATTCTTTACAAAATAAACATAAAAAACAATTGACTTACGTGGAGTCTTAATTTGCACCGATTCTAACCACACTCGATATTTGCTGAGTTAATAGTGAATCTCGTGTGTGGCCGAGCCTAAAGAAAAAACGAGTCACACGTATTCAAGTTTTCTGTGCATATATATATACAAATATAATCTACTCCACACTGTTCCCGTGTGCGAGTAATTTAGCGGAGGCGCTTGTGACGCTTGTAATTTCTCCGACAGATGGACAATAAACGGTACAACACTTTTACACCGGTACCTTCAATCGCTCAAAACGAATTTACTGAAATTATTTTATCGGGCTGCAATATGTGGAATGAGAATGTGTATAGCGCGTTGACTCTTCTGACGCACCAAAGAAGTCGCTACTTTCCAAAGACCATAACTCGGGGTCATCAGGTCGCGTTTGATTGAGGCAGATAACACATTTTACCGACCAAACCACCATGGATGTGAATAAAAAAAAGAAACGACGAATGTCGAAGTAGTAAAAAGCGCTCCACGAGACGTTCGTTATTCGTTCTGTGGAACCCACACAGCCCTCTGCGGCGTCCACACGACGTGCGACATAAAGCGACACTCGCGCTCTTGACAACGGTCGTCCAGTGAGGTGTCGCCTCGATCGACCGCCACCGGCTCAGCGAAGCGTAGCCCGCGCTTCAGTCTCAGATCTCACGTGACACCGCTTAGATGACGACTTGTTCCTTTTTGTTAACCCAAACTTTCTTTATCTAAATAAAGAAATATCTATTGTCAGTATTATTTGTGTCGAACCTTTTGAATATCCCTGGCGGACCTCGAAACGCCACAGTCTAAATACACTTGCGCCATCTGCGTTCAATGCAGCATGTGGAAATGCATGTATAACGACTTACTTCCGGTTGGGGAAAGTCCTGTCTTGCCTGCTTTTTTCCAAACTTCACCGATTGAAGTTTTGGCGGGTAATTTAAACTTTGAAAGAGGATTTATGAATGCCACTCTATTATTTTGAAATGATAAATAAGCCTCGTATTATAGATTTTAATATCATTTTACTAGTAATACGAAAGTAAGAGTATGCCTCGTATGCTATAGTCATTCATAGTATTTTATTCATTTAAAGGTTTTGGAACAGTAATTTGATTTGACTATCATTGCCCAATCAACCTGATAATCTATGTACGTCACTTATATTGAACATTTTTTTCACAAATTTTTCGTACAGGTAATAATTGTTTTGATTAAGTTAAAATTGTCAGATCCGTTGAATGAATTTCTTTAGTATAACAATTCAACAGAAACGTAGCCCGGTTCGAATCAGTTTCGTTTTCAAGGTCATGTGGCGTTGACAAATGTAAGTCATCGGAACTGTTGTAGCAAAAACTAATGCACCAACTGATCAGTCAGCTAAATCGGATATTTTTTTAAAAGGGTTCGGTGGAGCTCATTTTTCATATGGCACCGCATTATCCTCTTAATTTATAAAACATTTTCAATTTTAGTTATAAAAGATATCTAATTGCGAAACGCACACACTCATGCTTCGAATCTCGATCGAGAGTGGAACTTGCTTGAGCTGTGAATTAAATGTTTTAATTTGATTAATTATTTATTGCTATAACTACTCGATAGTGTACTCAACAAATTTGCAGACTTCATCCAGTGCGTTTCAACTAGAATAAAAAAATAATAATAAGATTCATCTCTAATAATGAGGTCCGCGATAAATCCTTATTAAGGAATTGTGTGAATTAAATGTAACGCCGCAATTCTCAAAGAACGCTGTTCTCTGATCGTGCAAAAAAAATTGTAAATCAAATATTTTGGCCAGCTAAGATTGTTGAAAAATTATTGTTTATCTCGTCAATACGAATCTTTCAGACCGAACATACGGCGAAAATGTCCATTTCTAATTTTGTGAATCGGAAAATCTGTTTTTTCATTACTTCAGGATGACTAAATCAACAAATCGGAATGGAATGTCGGAACAAAAAAAGATCGAAATTTATATTTTTTTTTAGTTTGCAAGCTAACAAAATGGTTAAAAACGATAATATCTGAAGTTTCGTTGTGAATTCAATATTGTATCACAGTTTTTTTCGTCCATAATCAATTAGGAAATACTAAAAATATATTGTTTCCAAGGCTAGTGAAAGGGTAGGTTCAAAATTAATTATAGTTCGAAGACAAAGTTCTAGATCAAAACTTATGATTCAGCAATGATTTGTAGGTTTTTACATGCGTTTTGTTTTGATGATTCGAACAAGTCATCAAAGATTTATACAAATGTTTATAACAGTTTAATGAAATACAAGTTATCTGTTTCAGAATAATTCTCAATTTCATTCAAATTTAACGATTATAACGAACGTGCAACTTTTTCACAGAAATACATATTTCGTAATCAAATCTGCCTCCAGGCCATGATCGATTTTTTTACGGGAACAAAATAGGCTTTTTTAAAAATATTATTTAGATACTCTATTCAATACTTCGAGCAGATTGTAGTGTTTATTTTCCTCGATAATGTGGAAAATCGTTTGACCACCGTAATTGGGTTTACTCGCTTCTGCGCCATTCTCCAAAAGTATCCGTCCAATATCGGTATGATTATTTTCGATAGCGTGAAAAAGAGCAGTTCGACCGGATCGACGATCAGGCAAATTAATATCTGCCGAGGCAAGGATTAGCGCCTTCACACCTTCCTCATTTCCATTCTGAGCGCAATAATGCAAAGCAGCAAAACCCTCGGAGTCGTAACTGTCCAACGACTTGCACGATTTTGTTCGTTCTATCAGTTCCACCAATGAGGCATTTGATTTTTTGCTAGCAATCAACAATGCGGTGTCATGTCCACTTTCTTCGCAAGATGCTTCTGCTCCAGCATCTAGTAACAACTTAATGATTTTCGGTGACGTATTGTGACGAATTGCTAACTCTAAACTCGTCTGAAACAAAAGATATATAATTTATTTAATTGAAGGATTTTGTGCATTCGTGAATCAAATTCCATGAACGAAAAAATCAGGAAATCGTAGTTAAATTAAATGAACAAATAATGTCGAAGTAAAGATAATGTTCAAAATAAAATAAAGTATAAATAAAAATATTAATAAATTTTACTCTTCTGTTATAAATTTCGGTAAATAAATAATCGACATAATTCATAGATTTACAAGAACCACTAATTTTTTCATGAGAAAATCGATTCCAATCTGTTTTCCGAAATTCAGTTCAAAATTAATTATCCCAAAATATAATGATTATAAATCAACGAAAATTGAACTAGAACAATTTCGAGATTATGAATATTCAATTCAATGTGACGTACTTGTCCATCGCGCGTAGGTATATCTGCACTTCCTTCACAGGCTCTGAGTACCATGAGATTTCTTACTACGTCTTGCACCGAATCAGAAATAGTGGCGTTGTGGATATTTAAATTCCCATTCTCATCATATTTGTTCCAATTTTCAAAATCTTTTTGTAGTTGGTCAACAACTTCAGATTGAACGGGACAGGGTTCTGTAAAGATGGCAGCCACTTGATTCGCGGAGTCATTTCCTTTGACAAAGCCTTCCACCATCTTGTTTAGTTCTATAGATCCCTTGGCTGATCCATTTTGGGTTGTGATTCCACCAATCTGAACATCCTGGAAATTCGGATTTGTGATTGTCGGTTCTTTGTGGCGTTCGTTTGGTGATCTCTCAGTTATTGGTATTCTCTGTATTGTCGAAAGTTCTTTTGGTACGTAAATGAATTGTTCATTGTCCCAGAGACCAAAAATGGATGTTTGTGTATCGCTATCCTTGACCGGTTTCTGTTCAGATGGTGAACGGACCGGCACAAGTCTCTCGATGCCGATACCGCACTCAGCAAGAGCTTTTAGGGCTTTTCCCCTTAAAACTTCGTCCTCTACCGAGCTGAGAGCTTTCTCAAGAATAATCAAGTTGTTGGTCATTTCATTTTTCTTTTCCTGGTGTATTGGAGTAGAGAGATCTCGACTTGAGCCATATTTTGCCGTGTCGTTTCTACGGTTTGCCAACAATTTTCTCCGCCACGAGCTGAGCCCAGAATGCGCATTTTGAGACACAGGCAAATTAGGGTTATTATATAGATCATTCCCCTTTGTTTGGACTCCCGATTCTTCAATAGAGATACCTCCTGGTTCTTCGTTCGATGGCAAAACAACCATGACATCTTGCTTGGGTAGCAGTTTTCGTTGAATCAAGTTTTCAGTTTTTTTCACAGAAATGGTACTTTCACTAACGGCTCTAGTACCTTGTACAGGTGTTCCAGATTTATTGACAGTCGGAGCAACTATTCTTGAAATTTCGATTTTTGGCTTCATTGGTTCGCCGGTATCGACACTAGAGGCACTTTTTATTAATTTGAGTCGATCCGTCACACCATCATGTGGTCTTGATTGTATTAGTTTTCTCACAACCATGTGCCTCTGATTGTTATCAGTGTATGTTTTTTTCCCGAGGAAATTTGAGCCGTTTGCTCCAACTTGTACATTTACACCGTACACAATGTTTTTAGACGAAGAATCTTTTTTAGTATGAAGTATTGGAACTATGGACTTGACAGACTGCTGTACTTTGGCAACAACAGTATGTTTTGTACCCGAGTTTGATGTTTCACCGGTCGAGGAATTGGGAACTTTAACCATATGCCAGTTATGACCGGATCGTAAGACGAGGACTTGGGGCCTAGCGTCGACTTTACAGGGTAATTTTTTCACGTTAGAAGTAACAGAAGAGTCTTTACTTATGACTTTTTCCCTCACAGGGCTGATTACAAATTCACTTTCCAATGGATCATCATCCTCAGTTTTGATTTTCAATGGTGCAAGATTGCCAAGTACAACGGCTTTTGTTTTGTCATTGCTACAAATAACAGTAGGTGATTTTTTAACACCATTTTTCGTAATAGTTATTGTTTTTCCCTGTATATTTACTGGCAAATCTTGCACATTAACTTCACCCAAATCTCTACCGTCTTTACCTTTCAGCTTAATGGTTCGGATTTTATTTATTGTCAGTTCTTTGTTTTGAATAACTTTTGGCGTATTGGTTGTTTTTGGCAAGGTAATAACGTTCGTTGTAACATTCGCACGTTTCAAATTTTTGTTTTCCATTTGTAATTTTTTTTGCACCATGCTCGGATACTGCCTCGGCAATTTGAATTCTCTTACACATTCTGCTAGCTGCACGCCACCGGTTAAAGAAGAACGAAATCTCTTCGAAGGCGGTCCAGACTCACTATCCATTTTTTTTCACCTCGATATTTACGCGTGTGTGTTAAAAGATCCAATCGTCCGTTTCGTTTTTATTTTCACGTTTCACGGTTAAACTCAATGCGATTCAGTACAATTGGTACACTTTCCGTTTCGTTTGTCCTTTGACGACCAACACAACACGCGTTACGAAGCATTGTCAGGAATCACCGTAATTTCACGATACTCCAAGGGGAGATCCCTCTGCGTGTTTTATTCGTCCAAAACATAGAACACACGAATCAGAGAAACTCCAAACTATGTGTTACCCGCGTTTTTTTGTTCTGTTACATTACCGACGGTAGCTTTTGAGGTGTTTGAAGAATTTCTATTGGTTTTTCCTGCTATACCCATGAGAATGCACCAACCAGAATTCAATCGTCTTTGTTTCGCACGGTTCGCATGAGGCGAGTGGCTGGCACAATTTTACCAGTAATTTAACCCAGCAAGAACTTTACATCGACATTTGGACAATCATAAATATTGTAGGATTAGGATGGATTTGTGCTTTCGTAAAATCGAGGGGCATTTTTAAAATATACAATATCTTTGTCATTCCTCTAATTCTTTCTCCTTTGAAGTCGAAAAATCGGATCAGAAATTTTCACTCTTTTGGTACGCGTGGAAATCCCTAGGTTTTCCTCCAAATTGTGCTCCAAAAGAGATATTGTAATTTTCGTATTCAGTTTGTGGATATCTAATTTACACCTAAATTTTCCACCCAATAAGCGTCAATGGAGTGTGACAGAAAGTCTCTAGGAAATCGAAGCCCTCATTAGATATCGCACAACGACTAATGCTCATCGCGTACGGTATGCAGAAAGGCAAAATACTTATTAACAAAACGGTTGAGGCTTTTTTCTGTTTTTTGTACAACAAAGTTCATTTGAATTCAAAGAAATTGTGCTCGTAGCTGATGTAAACAATGGACAAACAAAAGGAACCATTGGTACCAACAATTTCTCTAAAAAATGTGAATTTCCCTATAATCTGGCAGAAACAGTCGATCGACTAGAATAACAATCGACTGTGAGTCGATCTATCACCAATTATAATGATAATTATTTATTTATTTATTATTATTAGCGACAATAATAATGCATTGGGTATTTCATTTGATAATAGACGGAAACAAAATATTTATGCATTGAAATAATCCAGAATCCTCGATGTCGACGTTCATTCAGTTAACGAATGAAGTAATGAACAGTAGAAGCAGTAGAAGTAGTGATAGTTGTTTACCAAACGTCGACTGCTAGTGGGAAGTCACATTCAATATATAAACTTGGTTGTTATTCCCAAGGTGCAGTAATACTTGGATTTAGGATATTATTGTAATGTGAGTAAGAATTTCAAACAATTTGGTTAATAATTCATATTAAATAAATGAAAAATTGAAACTGTTTTTCGATGATCACTTGCAGAAAGTGAGTTTCAATACTTCTCGTATTTGTACGAAATTCTAACCACAATAAAATTTTAAACTTAAAGCAAGTTAATTAACTAAAATCATTATCAACTTGTTAATTAATTGAATACAGTGTTGTTTTTCGTTTCAACTCAATTGCACGAACAATAATAGCTCATCCTTTACAAACCAAATAAACATGTTTTGAATTTAGTTTTCAATGTTCTTCTTGCAAAAGAAAAAAACCTTAAAACTTTTAAATCCTTCTAAAATATCAATCGATTTCAAATAACCTGATCACTCTTTAATTTGCAATTGAATCAACATTTTTTCATAACATTCAACAAAAAAGAACTGTTTTCATAACCCCATATTTTCTCGATATCAAAGAAACTAGAAACACAATGCCAGACACAATGGAGGACGACATGAGTATGTCAGTGCGCTTGACGAACGATGATTTTCGCAAGCTATTGATGACGCCGAGATCATCGGTGCCATCTTCAACGCCGGCATCTGTGCCAGGTACAGCGAGAGATACATCTGCAAAAGTATCACAAACTCCGTCTACGAGCGGAGGCAACAGAGCAGAGCTTAGACGTAAAAAGAAAAGTTTTTATGCAAAGTTGAAAAAACAAGAAGAAGACAAGATGGCAGAACTAGCAGAGAAGTACAGAGATCGTGCAAGAGAGCGCAGGGATGGCTCGACGACGGAATATCAACCAGAAGATCCTATGAATAGTACAAGCGCCTACAGAGCAGTTGCGCCGGATGTAAAATCTGGTATGGATGCTGCCGAACGCAGGAGGCAAATGATTCAGCAGTCAAAGTTCTTGGGAGGTGACATGGAGCACACTCACTTGGTCAAGGGTTTGGATTATGCTTTGTTGCAAAAGGTAATAAACACAGGAATAAATTACGAACATTTTCATTGCCGACTATGTTCAGAGGTCTCTATCCAGGATTCTATACAATACGAATTCTTTGAGTTAAAATTTTTTTGTAATCTTACAAAAAATGGATAAAAATTGATAATTTCGTAAGATAAAATAAAATGGTTTTGCTATTTTCATGATGATCGAGTATTGAATTTCGAAACTGATCGTGGTATCTCTTGAAACAAACACCACAATATTCAATTAATTCTCTTAGCCCAAAATTGAGACAAATGTTTGTTAGAAATACCGTGAAAAGTAAATTTTTTTACGGCTCTCTATGAGAGAGCGTGTAAAATTCTTCAATCTTTGTTCGCAATATCTTGAATCCGGGATTTTTAATTAGAATGTTTTTATTCAAAAATATTCAATTGTCAGCAAATGGAAATTAAAATGGAAAGAAATGATGCGATGAATTATCTCAATTATTTTCATTCTTTATTTATCTGTAAGTTGTATTTACTTGATAATATGAATAATAATAATAATAATAATAATAATACAACAATCATAAGCTTCATGATAATGTAATATTTTGTTGGTTGTAAATTAGGTACGCAGCGAGATCGAGGCAAAGGAGACAGAGCAAGAGCAAGAGATGGAAAAATTGGTGAAGCCAAAAGAGAAAGAAAAGAAAGAGGAGAAGAAACCAGAGAAAAAGCCGGACGAGATGCAATTCAAAACGAAGATAGGTCGGAATATACACAAAACGATAATGACGATGAAATCGAAACATATAGAGCGTAACGAGTTGTTCACACCGGGTCGGATGGCGTACGTGATAGAGTTGGACGATGAGAACGCGGAGGTGGACATACCGACGACTTTGATAAGAAGTAAAGCGGATGTGCCAACGGTGGACGCAACCCCGACGCTTACCACAAACGACATTGTAATTAACAAGCTCGCACAAATTCTTTCATATTTGAGACAGGGAAACCGTCACGGGAAAAAAGGTAAAAAGAATAAAGACGGTCGTACACGTGGAGAGGAGACGATGGAAGGTGAAGGCCCTGCGCGGATCCAAGAGGACAGTATTTACGGAGATATCGGTGATTACGTGGCGTCGGTAAGCAAAAAAGAGTCGGCATCGAGCGGGGCTACTCGCCAACACGAGCAAAAGAAGAAACAAGGTTCTTACTTCAATAAACCAGCGGAGACGAGCGTTAGCACCGATGACACAGCGAATGCTCCACAATTACCAAATATCCTTGCAGCTGTTAGCGAAGCAGCTGGTGGTCCTAAAAAAGGAGCATTGCTAAATAAATTAAGAGCCGAACCCGAAGGTTATGCCGAGTGTTATCCCGGCTTGGACGAGATGCAAGATGCCATCGACGACTCCGATGATGAGGTCGATTACACGAAGATGGATCTTGGCAATAAGAAAGGACCGATTGGACGGTGGGACTTTGACACGCCCGAAGAATACAGCGAATACATGAACAACAAAGAAGCACTGCCAAAAGCTGCTTTTCAGTATGGTGTCAAAATGGCCGATGGACGAAGAACTCGAAAATATAATAAGGAGAAAAATGAAAAAGCCGAACTTGATCGGGAGTGGCAGAAAATTCAAAATATTATGAACAAGAGAAAACCTTCTGGCAACAATTTGGAGGGCGCACCCGAGTTCAAAGTTCCCAGATATTAGTTTTTTTTTTCTCTCAGGTGTACAGAGTGTTCCTTTATGCACAGTCATAACACAAAACTCAAGTTCGGCACTGATTTCAAGGTCGAAAGCTGCTGTTTCTTGTTCGAATTCTTTGCTGACCAATTATTGAATTCTTGCCAATTGACTAATCTGCAGACTTTTTGTTTTACATGAAGCGTGAAAACAGTCTGAAATTGGGCAACAATTAAAAGAAAAGATCCGTCTTCAAGAAAATATTTAAAAAAAGCCAATAAATTCATCACTATATTTTTGACAAACAATTTTTTCCATTTTTTATATCAGACTCTGATCATCGTCTCTGAACACGTCATCACTATAACTTTGAATGGTAAAAAAGGCCAAAAACTTGCATTCTGTAGTTTTTTTTTTTTCATTGAATTCGAAAAAAAAAAGGATAATTTGTTCAGCAATCAGTTATTGAAACTTCTTAATTACTTTTCGACATTATCATCGCGAAAGATAATTGTGCTTAGCCTAAATATTCCTCAACTCTTTTGAATCGCCGCCGTATCAAAATTTGATTGAAATCAAATGTTTGAGAACGTTGAATAAAAATTCGGAATAACTAAAAACTAATCAAGAGGGTGATGATAGAAACAGCAGTTTTTTTAAATGAGAATTCGAGCCGAACCCGAGATTACAGTATCGGAGATGCGCAGTGAAACACTTTGTAGAACGATCGATCGATGTTTAGTTGCTGTATAATATAAATTAAAAACGGAACTATAAGAAGTTTCTTTTCGGAAATAAATGATAAAGAAAAAAATCACCGTCGCAGTAAGGTTTAGTTGGAAAAAAAATGGAGCTACGCCAGTATCGCGATTCGAATCTTACGTAGTAATGGGCACGATCGTTCACGTAATCGTTTATTTAAATACTATGTAACATTTTACATGATAAATGTATGTATGCATATATATATTAATGTATATATACATATATATGTATTTATACTATATACACATAATCATACGCGAAATACACCACTTTTCTCGTTTTTTTTCGTTGTTTGCTCTTCAACAGTGATGAAATAATTTTGGCCTCGTATATCGGACGAACCTATCTATGCAACAGCTACGCGATAAGTTATTCCAACGCCTCTATAAACAACAACATTTTCTCGTGATTTTGCCTATTATATATTTAACGATTAGATTTTTATCGGTGTAATAATGAAATATAGATTTGAAGCGGCACGATAAAGGAACTATTTCGTGAAATTTAGTTGTTGAACTATTCGACTGTGATTAACTTGTAAGTTGTGTATTTCGAGACGTCACTCATAGAATTTTGTTTCGTGGTTTTCAACTTTATTATTTTTCATGTCGTTATTATTCATATTATCATTATTTTATTACATTATGTCTATGGGGGAAAAAAAAGTTTGATTTATATTTTTATAATTACTTATAATATTCCATTTTCTCGAAAAAAGCATTTTTAATTAATGTTCCAGGTGGCAGGGTATTCACGTTTTCGAATAATGGACTACAGAACGATAAACTAACCCCGAGGTTCGAACGGCTTGCTTGCCCCGAGGCCTCGATCATTTTTCTTTTTTTTTTTTTTTTGTTGTTGTTTCTGGGAAGCTTAACGATGGCGTGACCTAAACTCTTTTTCATTTTTCGTTTTTCGTCTGATTCCCAATCGATTATCGAAACGTATGATCGCAGGGATTGATGAGGCTCTTCGGGGATTAGTTCGTCCTCGTTTCGATAAGCGAACAAACGACTTTTAGCTGCTGTGAATAGACCAAGCATTATGCTAGTGTTTTTCTTGTTTGTTTTTTCTTTAAATTCAAAATATAAATGGTTCAACTCGATGCCACCTCAATTTATCACGATCAAAAAGCACTTGTCAGCGCATTATCAGAGACAGGCGAATGACTAAAACTGCAATAAAACTCCTCGTTACATTTTTTCAATTGAACGAAAAATACTGAAAATTCGAATACTGCACCTTGCAATTCCGTGCTTGACGAACCGTTGAATAAAATCTAATTCATTGAGCACTCCTTTCACATTTAAAATTATTCTCAAGAGGAAAAATCCAAGTAACAAAGACAGAGAAATTTATGAAAAAAAATTGAATACTGAAGACCAATAACGTCAAATAATTATAAACGAATAAACGATAAAAATACAGTCTATTTCGAGAATAAAATTTGCCCATCTCTGATAGGAGAGCGCTCATCACAATCTCGAAACTTTCAAAAAATTGTACCCTTTTCATTTAGCTCATCTTCGTCCGATCGCCCTCTGAAAGTTTGATTATTGTGAAGTGTGTGGTTGCGTTTTTTTTTTTTTTGTTTGTGTACAATATTTATTAATCATACTTTTGAATCTTCCAGGGCGATCATTCCTTCAGCACAAAAAATATATATATGTTTACTTTATCAACGGTTTGTGGCGGAATGGCGCATGTTTTTGTTTGTTTTGTTTTGTTTGTTTGTTTGTTTTTTTTTTGCATATACGATTAATCGATGATTGTGGCGACGTTGGCTTTTCACGCTACATTTGGGAGCGGATTAATCGCTTCGGTGCTTCCTACACCGAGAATAACGAGCATCACGAGCATAAAGACAAAAGGCGATGATTGATTTGCCGACGATTGAGTCACCGGTGATCCGTCACGACTAAAGTTTCTTCCCCAAATTGCAAAAGTCATAATACCTGTACGACTCTTCTTCAAACTAAGTTTCAAATTCGCATGAGTCTTATTTAGATTTTCAGTTTTGTATGCAATATCACTGACGTTTAAAGGCTGAAAATCCGTGTTCATTGCAATTGGTATACGAGAAACGTTTCGTCCAACGCTAAAATTACCAGCAACGACGATAGAATTGAACGTTATTGGATGAACGATTATATCGTTTGTGTCGAATCGGCGATTGCAACTGGCCGGAGTGTCGTCGGTACACGATATTATTCCACAAATTTCCACTCCGCCGGAACCTATTCCTTTGAACGAACGAACTCCATTGAACACCGCAAAACGATATCTGAAAAAGACAAAAAATTTATCACACATCGCTGCAATGCAAAGCAAATTATTTTACTTTTTTCACCGTTTGCTTTTCCTAACTCAGACCATGAAACTACGTCGTTTTTCTTTTTAAACTTTGTTACGAATCCACCGATTGAAGCTTTGACATTTTTTTAACTAAACAACTGGATAAAGAAAAAAATAAAAATAGCGTGATTAATGTTCCGGATCAACATCAAATGTTTTGAAAATTATTATTGACATTGAAAATAACATAATAGCAACTACGACCTTAAGGTGTCCCCATAAAAAAAAAAAAAAAAAAAAAAACAAATGACGTATTAATCGCTTTTTTTTCTACTTTAGAAAATTAAGTCGCTAACTCGAATTTTTAAACCACTTCACTGTCAACACTTTTATTTACATATATGAAAATTTTCAAAAAGTTGATCCTACACCCAAAATGTGTCTTGTCTATACGAGTGCAAGTGGTAACAGTTTTCTCGTTTGATCGTGTGAAAATTTGTTGAAAATTAAAATTGTTATAAATCTTAAGCTGCACAGTGAAAGCTTTTGACAATTTTAAATGAGGTTCGATATAATAGTGCAAATAATGTGTAAAAATTCTATAAACTTGTTATCATTTAAAATACTTGTCCCAAACGCCCTGAAACCAGAGAGACAAGAGGACTTAAAAAAACTGAGGTAAAAATAGATATGCAGCCGAAGGGTCATAAATCCTAAAATTATTTGAAAATGTTAAAAATATTGTTTGCTAAATGAGGACAAAAAGATCGAACCTGAAGTATTTGACGTTGTTCTGTCCAACATTGTTGTGATGAGTCGTATCAGTAGAAAATTGGCAGCAAAGTCCACGATCGCAGAGGGTGATGGTGTGAGTACCATTGGTGGGTGAAAATAATTTGGTCGTGTAGGGTGATAAATAATCGTTGTGGACGACAAGTTGTGGTACAGGTTCGGGTCCGTCAATCGTTGAGATTTCATCTTTACTGAATAAACGTCTTGTAGAATCGACAGGATTAGATCGATAATCACGACGGCCGTTAATGACTTTAGGAATTTTAGCGATGAGAAGTGCATTGGCACGTTTATCGGACCAGAACTTAACGAGGGGACCTTCAACGCCGGCGTAAATTCCACTACCGCTGCTTCCGTTCGAGGGATTATTGTAACCGGAAGCAATAAAATTAACGTTGTTCGTATGAGACCAAGAAGATTGTACAGTTGTGGAGATGAGAAACGGAAGTTCGGAGAACCAATTGGTTGAAAAGACGATATCGGTTATTTTGGATTCACTTATCAATCGGAGCGCCGGGTTGTCATACAATAAATCGAAACATATTAATTGTCCAAATGTGACGTCAAAATCCGTGCGGAATGTTGATAATTCGACTTTTGATGTTCTGTTGAAACCGGGCTCACCAAAAAGATTGTATTTTCGGTATCTCGCAACAATTGCACCTTGACGATCGAACGCGACATTCGTATTGTACAATACATGACCGTCTGCGCTGCAATCTTTTGTTATTTTTTCGCTCGTACATGTTGCCTTTTCATGTAAGTTCACGACTACGTACATAGCGTGACTCTTCGCTGCGCAAGAAATGGCCTTCAATGCCTGACGACAGAAAAATCGATACAAAAATTGCGTTTTTTTTTTATCTTCGCATTTTTTTAAATCCTAAACTGCGTGTACCATAAAGATGTCAGTCTGCATAAAGCACGTAACCAATGGCTTGAAATAGTTCCATTTTTACGGTAACCATTTATAAATTATGCATATGGGGCATTTCATACAAAACGATGGCATTGAAGTTTGCATTGTTGGAAAATGCAACGAAAACCATTTTTCTTATTCATCATTTTCTTATATTTGGCTCCGTTCTAATTTTTCTAGTACATTCAGTTTTTAAATAGTTTAAAAATCAAGACGATTGTCCAATTATTGACAAATTACTATAACACCGAAAAATTGACCTACACGAACTTTTTTCTTCTATCAAAAACGTTTGTTTGTTCGACGTACTGTTGGAGAGAATATACGACAAATGATTCTTCGTATTCTTGATTTTTGCTTATCGTTAAATCGAACCGGGAAAACATATTGATTTCAAGCCGATGGCCCAATTTTTTTTTTTTTTCTTGAAAAAATTACCATAAGATTACCATTTTTTTAGACAAATAAAGAGAATAAAGTAAACGTTCCTACTTTGCATCGGAGAGAATAAAAACAGAAAATAAAATTTTTCCATGCATTATAAGAAGAAGTTATGTAATACGAAATTTAAATAAATATATGACATTTTTACCTCCATAACGTTTGAAGAATCGTTCTTGCATGGTGCAACATGATCTCTTGGGTCAGGCACGAATGAGCTGTGAAGCAAATACGTAGTGCGTGCTTCAGCAGGTGTTGACCCAACCGGAGCTCTACCGGCAGTCAAGGTTCCTTCCGGAAACACTATGATATCCACTTCCTGTTCGCCACACAGAAAAAAGTGTTTGCAACATACACATTTAGATAATGCATGTAGAAAACTTAATTGCAAATTATTTGGTCCACAATCATCTTTTATTGTTCTTTCTTCTAACAGAGATGAAGCGAGTTAAAAAGTATGAGAATATTTTTATGATTAAAAGTTCGATTGTGGATGAAACGTTTAAAATATGAAAACTAGATAGATCAAAAAAAATTTTGAAGTTAAACCAACAAAAGTGAGTTTTTAGAGATTCTTTTAAATTTGAATATGGTAAAAATTTTCATTTATCAGAAATAAACAATATTTTTTTGACTTTTTGTTATCTTATGTGATCAATTGATCAATCTTACGTTTTTAACGTTTTTTTTTTTTTTAATAATGTGAGCACGTTTTAAGGAAATTGCGATGATCACATGTTTCTGTTGATAGGGGCTGGAAAGACTACAAGAAATATATGTATGGACAAAAATAAACTGTTTTCAAAGATATAGGCTTGAAATGTTGTGGATCATTGACCAAGCGAATTGGCAAGCTTCCCTTACGTGATCGTTAGCTTCCTTCAGAAACTTCAAGTAGTTCTTGGCATTCTCGTAAGCGATAGTGCTTCCATTGTTACCCTTAGTCACTGGATGGTATTCGACAGCCGCGCCTATGTAGTACGTCGAAGCAGATGGCGAGGCCTGTAATTTTTTCGTCAATTGCGATGTACAAAGTGACTATTATCTTATAAAAGAAAAAAAGAAAAATATTCCGTTGCTTATTATGTCATTGCGCGTAGCCCAAAATCAATTCAATGTCCCGAATATACTTGCAATTATACGTAAAAATAATCTTCAAGCAAATTCCATGCTAAGCTTTGTGGTGAATGTAACGCAAAACACTCAAAAGATGGGAACAAACACAAAAATTGTATTTTCGTTATAAACTATTCATTTTTTTTTTTTAAGTTGTCGAAAAATTCGACTCCAATTCGTAATTCCCGTAGTTTGCGCATCAAATACCCGAGGATTTTTACCACGAAACGTAAAAAAATGTTTGAAAGCTTTCTTATTTAAGTTTTAAAACTTTTCACAGAAATGATAAAATTCAACAGAAAATTATAAAACAAAGTGTTACTAGTGTCGTGAAACTTTCTGGTTGACAATCGAAACATTTTGTTAAAAATTCGAATCAACTGTTCAGCCCACTATACTTCGTACATTAAACCACAAATTTTGTTTGATTTTTATTGCAAATTCATTTAAACTTAAGAATTCAAAAATGTTCACTATTTACGATGATCCTGTTTTCTTTAATTTTCACAGTCAAGTTTTAAATATATGAGTCTTCACGAGTGTACATGAAAAAGTCTAGGATTTGTATACATGAAATATAAAAAAAAAACCCCTTTTCGTTTGGTATTGATTTTCTAACGTAATGTGAAATGCGCCCCTTAACGACCGAATTTTGCCCCCATTTCGTAGTTTGTTCGAAGTCGAAAACCGTAACGAGCCACGTTCTCACCAACGATACCGAATGAACGTTGAAAATGATGCGTCATCGATTAAAACTCCAAAACATGAAGATATCGAAATGAAATATGCAAAAAATAATAATTAAATCTAAATTTGAGTTATATGAATATTCCAGACACAAATTTGTTAATATTTCTGAAACGTTGAAAAATTTTATTTCAGAGCAATTGATATATTTTTACCGATAACATTTAATAAAAATCATGCAATGATAGAAAAATAACGAGCCGTACTGAGAAGACGACAACTACATTTGCATATACAGACATGATTTTTAAATCGTAATCATTACCTGAAGAGTAATCCTCGCGGAGAGAAGAATACCGAAGAGACACAAGAAACTTTTTCCTCGTTCCATTCTCAATGTCTAAAAAGAAGAACGAACAGAATTTCAAATAACGAAACGAGCTGAAGAGTAATTTTGTGAAATTTTCTAGGTCGGAGGAAAAGGAGAAAAAACTAAGAAAAGAGTTTTATTTGAAGTTTAATCGCGAAAACAAGATAAAAAGATAATTGAGCACAACCGTGGCGCGTTTGAGATTGGAAAAACTGGGCGCACCTTAAAACAAGAAGAAAATATAGCGATACTAGCGGGGGAGGAATTCGCGAGAAAGCTCGCGGGATCGAAATCGTTGAATCCGTGTACCGCGCCAATAAGCCACGGGGATGAGTGTGACGAAAAAAGTGAAACGTACAAGGATCGACTTAATCGGTCTAGTGTTTGGTCGTGAGGAGAGTTTTGTGGAAGGGATACGATAAAAATGATACAAATAGATAGAGAAAGAGAAGTATATCTGTTCGAGAATTCGTAAATATACAAAGGTGTGGGTGTCTTTTTGATAAGATAGTAGTACGCAACCGCGCGATTTTATATTTCGAAAAGTGGTTAAACGACAATGTATGGAGAGTGAAAAAAGAGATGCCAGGGGATATAAAATATACCGTCGTCCCGCGTTCGCGAGCTACCGTAGAATGTCTGGTGTTATAACCACTCTCTTCTACGTCGAATCGACGTCCCCCCTTCGCCTCATTCTCTTCTCTCTCTCTCCCTCTCTCTCCCCCTTTCTATCCCTTTCTCTCTCTGGTATGACCTCGTCGAGGTCGAGCCGAGAGTGGGATTGACTCCGAGAATCTTCGCGCATGTGTCCCGTTGGGTCAATCCCGAGATCCATGCAGAAAGCTCCAACCACCACCAGGAAAGGCAGCAGCATCTATCGAGTGCAGCAGCAGCAGCATCCCTTCAACCCCCATTCCGGTCCAACGTGCCTCTGTTTCTCTCGCTCCCATAATGTATCAAGCACAAACGTTATACGAAACCGTCAACAAGGACGATACGAAAACATAATAATCCATTAGTGATTTTCTTCTTCATGGGGTAGAAATCACTTTTTTTATGTCTTTTGTCCTCACTAGCCATATTCTCTCGTCTAGTTTGCTTGCACAACTTCATGGGTCCACAAATAATTTTCCCTCGGAGCAGCAGCAGCAACTCAATGACTCGAAAAAGTAAGTCATCGATTAATCGCCTCCAGTGGAGTTGTATATATATATGTGTGTATATAATGGGGGGATCCTTCATGCTCATCTCCCTTACTCACTCTTCTTTTTTCGGTCTACCTCTCGTTCTCTCTTACCCTGTCTCCATCTTCCAGCATCTCTGTCAGAAGATAAACTATAATATAGGGCGAACCCGAAGGGGCTCATGGAATATGTATTACATTTTCAGGCGACTAGTCAATGAATTTGATATTGAGAAAGTTTCGTGGACCGAGCAGATTAATCAAAGTTTTCTTGGCATGTGGATTTAGGTATGTGTGTGTGTGTGTATTTTGGCAAACAAGATTTTTCCCCTTCAAACACTTTTCTAATGGCTTATTAAAACGATCTTTCTTTTTGTTGATCGCAAATCATGGTTTATGCTATTTTTTTGACATATTTTGAAAGGTGTATGAACATTGTTGAGGTATTCGAAGAGTTGAAGCGAATAGAAAAAGGTTAACAGAGTGTAAAAATCCTAATGATGTTTTTGAACGGTGAAATTTTTTTTCAGATATTATGATCCGTTATATTCTACAATATTTTCTGATGAAAAAATTCGAATTCGAGTTCCGTGATGATCGATTATTAGAAGGGATAATATAGAAAATCTGGGGATTTCTACTCCACAGAAAAAAAAAACACAAAAATGATTGAATGACGAGCAAGAAAAGAAAAACAAGATAACAAATTTACAATGATTTTCTGGCTAATGCATTGTTTTCTCTCTTTGTTAACTTAACGGAAAATTCATAAATTATAGTATTTCGTAGCCTTGTATAAAAGTACATAAACAATTTACAACTATTTTTTTACACCTTACTTAAACGACGCAATGACTAATCGTTTCAAAACGAAAAAGAGATGGACGATGGGCTCAGCCCACAAACAACTTCTTCTTTTCGTTTTATTCTTTTCGTTACATAAAAATAAAACTTTGAAACGATTATTATGCAATTTTAGATATTTCTTTGCTGGCAATTGTTTTCTTTGAATCATTTGATGTTTTAGTGATGAGACTAACCCATCATGATCGTGAGTTTTTTCCCAGCTTTTCAGTGAAGGAAAAATGTTGGAAGCTGGATAGCCTAGAGAAGCTGTGCACTATTTGCTGTCGTCAACCGGCGCGAATTTACCCCACCACGGAGATTCGATTCAGTGACCTACCAACACACACGGACTGGAAATTCCGAGCCCCTATCCACTTCGAGTGTAGGAGTAAAAGAGAGACACGATAATACAATGAAAAAGCTGTGCTTTTGCATGTAGCACGAAGCAGCGTATTAACTTTTTTCGTGTAGCGGACGAGTAAAAGGTGAATTTCTCCGACTGCCGCTCTGACGTTTTAACCCGTTTCTCAACGTCGCGTGTTTCAACCAATTCCTTCAAGTCAGTCCTATAGTTAGTCGAAATATCAATATATACGCGTTTTGACAAAGTGGAACGATCGATTTACATTCTCCTTCATGTTCGCTCGAAAAATCTGCACTGCCGTATGTAAATCTTAGTTTTCCAAATGCAAACTGGGCTCAACGTTTTTTCACGGATCTCTGATTAGGTTCCCAAAGAGGCTTTTCTCCGTAGTCCTTTGGTCTTCACTATTCAATAATCAATAACAATCTGAAGAAAATTACTTTCAATAAAATGCCTCGATTGTATCCTTAAAATGTAAATAAATTTCGTACAATAAGGCTTCGCTGAGATTATTACCTTAAGGCTGTATTGTAGTGTGGAATCCAGTTTTCAGAGGTGATTTTCTGATTGGCTTAAGCTTAAATCATTTCGAGTTTTTTATTTCTCGGAATTTCCTACAGGTATTTTTTGTTCATTTGAAAGCACATACAAGTTAGAAAAATCAATTGCACAACTTTATCTCATAGTTTTATGTGGTTTAGTACAGCGATGCTCGAAATAATCTTTTCCTTGATGACTAGAATTCCGGACGTTCTATGTATTGGAAAGAAAACCAAACATATTCCTAAAATTAATGCTCGCATGCTGAATATTGATCATCGATTTTTGCAAACTTTTTTCGATTTCTACACGATTTATGATGAAAGTAAGCATAACAATTATTTCGACTTTATTATGGTACCATCACTAGAAAATAGACCATTGAAGATGTGTACCAAAGGTGTCAGTGAATTTGAGTGTGTCGAATGTATGTCGTTTCGCCTTGAGAACAACGAAAATCACTTTATAGCGGCTGATTGAATCAAACCAGAAAAAATGGAAAGATAAGAAAGCGTGAATAAGTAAACAGAATTCAAATCCAATATAAATAAGTGTGGCTCTCACTAAACTCGGATGATATTTTGTTTCCAGTAAAAAAAAAAAAAATTGCAGATCCTCCCTGTAATGTCGTTGCCAAATTTCAACTCCGCTTTTTTAGTCATAAAATTTATGATTTTAATGTCATTTAAAATTATATAACTAAAAAATTTTGCACAACGTTGAGAGAGATTTTAAACGGGAAATATTTTCTAACGAAAATGAATAAAAATGATAATGCTTGTCAACAGAGTTCAGATAAAAATCGTGAATTTTTCTGTTATTATCGCTCTCTTTTTAAGCTTATCATATTTCTATGTATATAGAGGATTCAATTCAAACGATACGAATTACAGAAGAGCGGAGGCGTTTAATTTATTCATAATATATCTCAGACCTTTTAAACGATTCCATTCAATATCGGATTCAATACGAAGTGTAGTCTGTAGCAGTCATGCAGAACAGTGAATCATATATTGGTGTTACTCAGAATTATTGAGTTGAAAAAAAAAATGCAAAAATATCGTCGTTCAGAATATATGATTCGCTAAAAAATATTCTGATAGTGAATTCGTCTTGTTGAGTCATTTGACATATTTTTAAATATAATCATATGAAATATGTTACGTGCTTACATTCACCTAAAGATGTCAAAAATGGTACTTTGCTACAATATTTTTATTCGATTAAATCACTCTCTGTGTATTCCATGTTTGTTCAATTTCCAGGAAACGATAACATATCGCAGCCATGAGAGAAAAAACATAGTTTCTATTTGACTAATGCTTTTTTTTGACACGAAACCGTGTTTTTATTTTTTTTATTAAAAAAAAAAGTAACCATTTTATTTCGAAGAAGGTGGAAAGTATCTTCACGAATTTTTCCAGACTTTGTTGAGCATTTTGTTATCCCCTTAAACGCCATATTTTTTATGCAAGTGATAATTGAAAAGTTGTTATTACTGCAAAAGTATTTTCCACGAAATTGCATTTTGAAAAGGAAACAGAGTTCTGTAGATTCGCTTTCGTTGGAAGTATGAAGAACTCTAATATTTTTGAGTAAAAAATTTCATCACGGGCTTCATTTTGATAAATGTAACGAAAATATAATTCCTGAACGAAATTTTCCACAGTAGGTGTGAACAAATGATATCAATAGTTTGCAAGAAAATTTATTCTCAACAATTGAAACAAATGCTACTTTCAAAAAACGAAACGTTTTTGCCACAGTTTTTTCCAACGATAAAAAAAATCCATTTTCCAGTAAACATTTTATGATGAACTTTATTTCTAAAAATAGTGAAAAACATCAAATTTCAATGTCAACCGTACCCTTTACCGTGCACGTTAAACCAACCGAGAAACATGCTCCATCGCAGCAGCAACAAGAGTATGAGCTCGCAACTGAGAACTATCGGTAGATTTATTTTTAACCGCACCGTTATTGACACATCTTATGGGACCTTCACGTATATGAATCACCTACTCGTGTGAAAAAAAATGATCGAATAAACAATACGTACGTGCATACAACTTTGATTTTATATTTAAAAAAAAGAAGTACATGACGTCACACGAGGTTGTACGCTGAGGCAAATGTGGATAAGAGACATGCTCCCATCTTCGAGCTCGAGGAGCTCCGGTCGGTTCAGTTGGATCGATAAGAGTTATTTACATGTATATACACGTCCGTCACAAAGTTTAAAAATGGTGGCACACGATAAAAATTTTAATATTTATTATAATTATTATGTTATTTATTTTCATTTGTTTTACATACTATTATACTGAAGCTTTTTATGCGTCAAAAAGTGTTTATTACTGACTCGAGTTCATATCAGATACTTCGATAAAGACAGCACATTGATATCATTAAAATATTAATCCTTTTCCTTTTGTTTTTTATTTGTTATCCCAAATTTTTTACATCAAATATCTTTATTTTTTCAATATTCCATTATATTTGGAAGCTGTAAACGCGATTTAGTGTCTCATCTTTTCCATTTTATCAAATCCATGAACTTTTCCAATTACTGAGAGATCTCTGTAGACTGTCACCCTCGCCGCTGCACGAAGGCAAAGAGAAACTGTGCAAAAACTGTTTCGATACAGGCGCTTACAATGAATAGTTGTTTCAGTTGTTTTTTATGACATTAGAGACTTCGAAAATATACTTCCTACTCAATGACGTATGTACGAACAATTGGCTGATAAACAGCCATTCATGCAAGTACCCACGAAATAGAATACCTAATTAAACGTTTGCGTATGTACTTCTGTTGGGGCAATAAAAAATGATCATTTCAGTAAATTATTCAACTTTTTGAATCAAATTCATGAAAAGATATTTACTCATTGGTCGAGCGAAGTTGGGATTTAGGAATATTTCATTTATTAAAAAATCTTCATGCATTTTTCATTTTCGGTCCCGTAAATTGATCCCATGCACTTTATATCCATGTTCGTGTCGGACTTCTCAAGAGCTTTGCCTACAGTCAGGGAACCTGTAGCAAACTTGCCTATATTTTTATGCGACTAAGGCAATCGAATTTGAAACCACTAAAGCCCCAATCCGAGCGATCGATGTAAGTCGAACTTTTGACATGACAAATTTACTAAATGACAAATTCGAAAGCTAATTATTGGAATATTAACATCAATGTGTAATCTTCAGTAGTTTGATCTTCGACTTTTTGATCGACTTCGATCAACAAACCTTCAACTAATTTGATCCGTCAACAGAGATGTGAACCTTGTTGTCAAATCACGTAAGTGAATTGAAATTTTGTGCCCCATTAAAATATTTTTTAATTCAGAATTCTAGTTTTTGATTGAATAATAAGAATTGATCAAATTGTTACAATTTTATGTCAATTTCTAAATGTACTGATTCAAAGAAATAATCGACGATTTTTTATTCGTTATTGAAAAATCAATTTTGGTCATACATAGTGAATAAAAAATTAGAATGTTCCAAACTCCCTAACGGTAGTGTACACGTATATCTAGAAAAAGAGCGTGCCAATAAGCCGTAAAACTTGAAAGAACGTGAGCTGCGCCTGAACAAGATTGGTCTGTATATACATTTCTTCAGAGTTGGCTGGGACGTGAGTCGGGTCATCGTACTGCAAGGGGCGGTTGCACCTGAAACCACCAAACTCATAAATCGATCAATAAAAGGTTATCATTCAGATGATGTTCTATTTATACCTTTAATAATAAATCCACCAAGACTGAGACAGGAGGTCTATGCCCTAGTAAGGAATTAATACAGAGGGATAAATTTAGAGGCTTATTTTCTTTCGAGCGACTTACTTTAGTATCTTATCACTACATAGCAGCTTAATGAGGTCATTATAAAATTAAGCTACAAGGCGAGCTTAATTTAATAATCTTTTTCCAAGCATGTATTGATATGTCATTGAATATCATTGAGTTATTCAAATGATAAAATATATTTAAATGAAAATTATGTAAGTAGCTGTTGTACATTAGTGTTAATGGATATTCATTTACGTATTCAAAAAATCACTGATCAATTGTTTGGTGTGCAATTATTAATTTGACTTCATATTTCCTTGAATATTTTTATTGTGTTTTTATTTCTTCCAGAAGATAAAGAAAAATATTATTTTTTTCATAGGTGTTTCATTTTAGGGTGTCTATTCCGAGCTCCACTTTAGCGAAATTAATTGGAAATATTTATTTCACGTTGCTACAAAAGTATTTTTAGTCTAAATATTTGAATTCTTATCCGGGGAGTCACAGAGACAAAAACGAGACAACGAAAATGAAGAATATGCGTTATCATCGTGCGTCGAGACTTCCACGTATTGCACACACTATAAAACGATTACAAAGTCGTTCCGAGGGCAACTGAAGCTTCAATAATTTGTGCCAAGACGCGTGTACCTTACGCAATCCAAAACGCCAAGAGATCCGAGTTTATGTCGTCAGTCTCCGATTCCATCAAACCCATTGACCTGTATCCGAATCCAACCGGTTTGAGACGGGGATGTAAACATGTTATCAGTGACCTACGACCTTGCGATAGATGTTAATACTTTTCTCTGAAGTAGTTCCATCCGGTTTCGATGACTCGATCAACTACGATTCAATTAGACTCAGAATGAGTATCTTTTTAGTTCTTCCCTGATTCAATTGCTGTACAAAGTCCCTAAATTTTCACAAATACAGCGAACTAGCAGAGTATTTCAAATGTTTATCTTTCTTCAATAAGGCACTGATTTTTATCAAAAAAATTAAAAAATATCGTTGTAAAAAGAACATTGTCCTGTATTCCAAGCATTTAAAAAACGCACATTTTTCAATTATCTACTAATTTCGTTCAAGAAAAATCATAATGTATGTGCGTGTCTCGTAAATCGAATGAAAAATAAAAGTATCAACAGTAAGTGTTGATCCTTTTCCATGATCCATACTCAACAAAAAAACAACAACTATCATTAGTTTTTCGGGTAATTGTATCGCGAGCCTTTTTTTCTTATCAAATATGATTGGGCTTTTTATATAGAGATCGAAAAAAATCGAAAAAAATCGAAAGCACCTGCAGATAAACAAAATTTTTAAGGTCGATGCGATAAGTAGAATGATATGCATATGACGGAGAAAACGAAACGACCAAAAAAGGTGGAAGCATTGATGCGCGAAATGATAAGGGGTGAATCGGTGAGGTCTTGACCCTTGATTGAGATACCGAGGTCTTATATAAAGTAAAGTTCCCTCTCCAACGGTTCAGTAAACTTTCAGAACGTAGTGACGGTCGATAGTTCTGAGACAGTTGGAGCCGGGACTCGACGTTGATCGGGAAACATAGCTTGTTTTCTATTGGGAAAATAGTATTGAACTTTTTCCCGCATTTGCCATTCTTATCGACAAAATTAATGTAAAGCTTGAGTTTTTTGTTCAGTTTTTTTCGCTCAATTCCGATGCTCGCGGCTCGACGTTTTCCGTCTTTGCATAAACGAGCATTTACCGTGTTTACCGTAAGTCAATAAACCCGATCAAATAAATAAAAAACAAAGAGAAATTGATACAATTGATATTCATTTTCGCTTTGGTATTTTGTAGAGGTTATTTGGTAATTGCAGACTAATTATAAATACCACAATTTTAAAGCTTTGAGACAACAATATTTACATAAAAGAATTACCGTATGGCTCGTGGAATGCTCAGTTCAGACTAAAGTGTCCACTGATTAGGACTTTCCATATGTCTTGTCAGAATAAAGTATTAACGTGTTGTTAACGTTGCTCAGTTTAAAGAAATCTTCAATTTTTTAAATTAATATTCAAGAGATCAAAACAATTTATAAAATTACGATACTACACTGCAATATTTCATTAAATTTTGACTACATTTACAGTTACTTGAATAATGAATACGAAAAATTTTTTCTTGCACTGTTGAATCATTGAAAACTTCGATATTCGCTCGTTTTTAATTGCCATCTGGAAGATTTGAGTCAAAATCACTTCACTTCGTAGTTTAGGGTCAGACACATTGTCTGCTCTAAAATATCAACAACGATTGTCGAGTTATTGATTATATAGCAAGTTTATTATAACGGTGTGGGTTTCGTAGTGTTAGATTACAGAAACTTTACAGGTGAGCCACGAATAGGGACACCAGAGTTTTGTAAAACAGCTTCTAGTTTTAAATATATATTGCCTTAACATTTGGCATAAAAGAAAATAAATAAATAACTGGTTCGCACTTTTATTTTTTACAATTTATCCAATTCTAGCACTTTTGAGAATCCGAGACTTAGCAACGCACTCACGCACTTTAGTATTAATAAAAAGGTACGTACACGATGGCTTTGCACAAAATTATCAGCATGACAATTAACCCTCCACTGAAGATAATGATGTAATTAAGTAAATATTTATTGTACGTATTCGAAACGCGATGATGAATATGAATTTCGATTACAAATATTTTAATCATGTTTCGCTTGTATGATTAGTAATAAAATCATTTTTACACGAAGCTTTTGATAATTTTGAACACACATCAGTGTTATCATCGAAAATCAACACGGACTGTCACAAAAAGTAAAATCGTTTTGTTTTGTATTTTGGGAACTTTACGAACAGTGTGTATGTAATTATAATCCAATACTTCAACTCAGGATAGTGCCAAAAAATGTGGTTTCTTGGGAAATTATTTTCGGCCTCACATACTTATAATGTTGTTAAAAAAAGTAAAAAAAAAAACTCTTCATAATTACTATTTTTATGTCACAGCATTAACCAAAAGAAATTCAAATAAAATGATTATATAAACATAGTTTTCAGTTAATTCATGATCAACTTACACGCATTAAGAGCTATTGTACTCACTTTACAAGAATTTGATTTCATGATTATCGATCGAACTGGAGTTACGTAAGGCCGATAGACTGAGACAACTCCTGAGATTTAATTATTTACGTCTAACTCGATAATGTAACAAAGAGATCTTTTTTTTAAACAGCATTCAGTTGAATGATTTCCTTAAAAATAATAATAAAACCATAATTTGACATACGCGACTACGAGGTAGAATTTTTTATTTTATTTTTTTCATTTTTAAAATGGAATTCTTTACATCTCTCGACCCAGAAATTCATGTAACAAAGAATAAAAAAAGAACACATTTTTTCTATTGGAAAAAAAGACACAAATGCAGTAACAATTAATTATTTTTGTCAGGCGGCAATGGCTCAGCTGAAAGTAGCTATTATTGGGCAGAGCAATTTTGCAGCTGAAGTTTATAAACTGTTGAGACAAGATGGTCATAAAATAACGGGAGTTTTCACGATACCGGACAAAGGAAATCGCGAGGATCCTCTTGGTGAGGATGCAGATGTTTTTGACTTTTTTTTTTTATTGATTTTCAACCTGTACTCACTTATTCGAATTCTATGATCACTTCGACCTTAGCAAGCACAGCGAAAGCCGACAATACCCCAGTTTTCAAGATCAAGGCATGGCGAAGCAAAGGTGTTCCATTGCCGGAGATATTGGCTCTGTATAAAGGCATCGAGGTCGATTTAAATGTTCTCCCATTCTGTAGCCAATTCATACCCATGGAAGTAATAGATCACCCTCGTCATCGTAGTATTTGCTACCATCCGTCGATACTTCCTCGTCATCGTGGAGCAAGTGCCATAAGCTGGTACGTAATTTTTAACCAATTTCATAATTAAAATAATAAATATTTCTTAGTTCTTGAAAAAAATGCACGATAATAAATAATATAAATAACAATAATCATTGGGAGTAAACATTTTAAAGTTTTTGATATGGAAAAATATGTAACCGTGATGAGAAAAATTTCTGAGCTATTCGAAGTGTCTTTAAAATTTTTATGAATTCGACATAATTTTTTTTGTTTCGAAATACTTTCAACAACATTCAAATGGACGAGTATGTATTGTGATTGCATTTTTTATGAAATAAAAAACATTGAGATTCGGTATAAGATACAAGTTCTCTAGTAAATTATCTTCGTGTCGCAACAAACGATGATATTTCATAACAACGACGAATGGTTGAGAACATAGACTTAGGGAAAGGCTCAGGGTTTTGATGTATTCTACGATATATGAGAACTCTAAGTGGCTAAGAAAGTAGAATGTTGCTTTTCCTGATTAGCCAACTGGAGTGCTCCGATAACCGGTTCGAGCCGGTTTTTCCACACCATAGAATCATCGGATATCAAGATACAATTTTTTGTTCGCCCCTCTCTTCTCGCTGGATCTCTAATAATTTCATGAAAAACATATTTACCGTATGATTTTTGATATATCATAAAAACCACATAACATTAAATGTGTTACAATAATTTTTTACTTGTCGTGCAAAAGTGCGAAAAAAAAAATTTATCTTCACCGGTTTACACAGAGATTCCTTTACGGAGATTTTTACTATATGCAGCACATCAAAATTGTAGTTTCACTTTATAAGCAATTTTGAAAACTTATCGATTCATTAAAATGACATTTTTTTCTTACAAATTTGGGATCATGCCACGTCGAAGAAACTTTATTCGATCTGAAAATGCACTCTAAATCGTCATCATCATTAATTTTTTTTTATTTTTATGTTTTTTTATATCTCGTGTGTTCGTTTATTGACTCAAAATATGTACTTGTGACTTAGCAGTACAGTTGTACAAGCTACATGGTCCGTAATATAAAGTGGTAAAAAGTTACAGACAACGGAGAAAAAAAAATTGATCGAAAAAGTCGATTATTTAGTTAAGTACAGGCAACTAAATATTTGTCAATGATGACAAAATTTTTGACATTTTAATTCTTCATTTGGTTTATTGAAAGAACCTTAAGAAAATATACTATTGAGATAACAAAATTTTTGATTTTATCACCAAATTTAGTTGCCCATTTTCAATGAAATAAAGAAAGTTTTTGACAATTTTTTAAATTCAGTGTTGAGTTAATTGAATGAGTAGTGCAAAAGATTAACCCGACAGCGGTTACGCAATGAGATTTTTTTTCACACTTCCATCAAAATGATGATCAATCGAGAATTTCAACTGGCATAGCAATTACAATTTCTCCTATCATCACCAAACTCATTCTTTTGTATGACGAAAAAATTTGAATTTTTAAAATTATTATATTTTTTATTGTCAGTGTCAATTCGCTAAAAAAATAAGGGAAAATCTGAGGTTTACCGAAAATTTCTAGGACGCTCATCGAAGGCGACAAACAAGCAGGTTTTTCGATATTCTGGGCTGACGATGGTCTCGACACAGGACCAATTCTATTGCAAAAATCATGTCCCGTCAAACCGAACGATACACTGGACAGTTTGTACAATGATTTCTTGTATCCAGAGGGCATAAAAGCAATGGGAGAAGCTGTGAACCTCGTGGCAAAAGGAAAGGCCCCGAAAATAATTCAGCCAAGTGAAGGAGCGACTTACGATCCACTTTTAAATAAACCGGAATTGCAACGTCTGGATGTAAATAAAACTAGCGAGGCAGTGCACAATTTTATTCGTGGATTGGATAGTACACCGGGTGCGTGGACATTATTAAATGGCGAAGAAGTCAGGCTCTTTGGATCGAGTATATGGGAACTGAATAAACCGGAAGGTGATGTGGTCGATGTGGATGGTAGATTAGGAATAATTCATGAATCCGGCCTGGCGATTCAAACTGCGGATGGCAAATTTGTTAACATTGAAAGACTGAAAATCGGTAATCGAACTATCGCTGCCTCAAAATATGGAAAAACAAATGAGGCAACTATGAAAATTGATTTTACGGAAGAGGAAAAAAAATCGGTGGAAATTATCAGACAAATTTGGAAAAATATCATCAATGTCGACGTCGAGGATGACACGGACTTTTTCGCTTGTGGTAAGTCGATTAAACTTCTTTCCATAATCAAAATATCAATAAATTCGTCATATTTAAATAATAAATCGTTCAAGGGACGAGTTCAAGGAACTCAATAAGTAGGATTTTAACCCATAATTTCGTCAAATTAATGGAACCCGTCAAGTTTCGAACGAGACATGTCTTCCATGATAATTAGAGCAAAATGTTTGTTTTTTAAACGAAGTTTTAAATATTTAAAAGGATTCATGAAACAATTCATAGTTCGAATTAACATCCTAATTTGGTCTGTCAAATTTTATCAAATTCAATCCCATTTCGTATGGGCTTGTGGTATAGAATATTTTACGACTTCCAGGAAGTAAGCATTTGGGCTTTCGTTGCTTCTCTTGTTTTACGTCAACTATCACTTTCATGTTGTATCGGGATTCCCTCGTGACATTCCCTTCTCTTCAGATATCTTGGCGTGTTCCCAAATTCTCTTAGGTATTTCGCCATCCAGTCTCGTAGAATCGTGGTTTATTAATCCCTTACGCCCTTGGCCCAGTTTTTCCCCAGCAGACCTTGTTCCTTTCCATTATTCGTCCTTTCTACGGTCTAGATCCATCAGTATGTTTTTCTTCTCCATTAATGTCATTTTTTGCCTCCAATAAATTTTTTACACTTTAGCAACGATCTTTCTCACGCTTCTTCTCTTGTTTACTATTTCTTTCGTTCCTTTGCGCAGCGAATCTTGAAACTTGATCTGGATATTCAAATTATTTATATTTGAATGCAAAGGTACAAAGTTCCTTTGTAAGTTGGTCGAAATATAACTTGAAAAATATTTTTTTATTTGTATGAAAAAAATGAATGCAACGAAAATTTGAATGTAACTTATTATCCAAAATCTAATTTTATAGGCAACGTAACGTTTTACTATAATCATTAAGCCGCAGAAAAAAA
Source organism: Campoletis raptor (assembly GCA_948107755.1). NCBI lineage: Eukaryota > Metazoa > Arthropoda > Insecta > Hymenoptera > Ichneumonidae > Campoletis > Campoletis raptor. The sequence goes on along the minus strand of OX403622.1, from coordinate 32,083,416 downwards.
AAACGCAAATTCGTAGCTTCGGTAAATCGTGCGGATTCGTCCACATGAAAAATTTGGCTGCAACTGGAAAATAAATCGAATCCATCTTCTCAGCGTCATATGAAATAGCGTTCAATTCCCAATAGGAAGAAAACGCTTTCAAAACACTGCTTTTTAAATTTTTAATTTTTCCCAACTTTATATAAGTGTTTGTTTGAAAAATGTATATTTTTTAAAACCACCTAAAAGTTGATCAAAATACAAAGAGAATGTCGTGACGATTATCCCGATGTCATTATTTTTTTCTCTTCGATAATAATTTCGATGTTTGGTAATAAAAATAAAAATATTAGTGAAATAAGAATAAATGTAAATTTGAGTCATTTTTTGATCTTTTTTGTCAACAGGTGCTGGAAGTATGGACGTTGTTAGACTGGTTGAAGAAATCAAAGATGTACTGGATGTAACGATGCAAAACACCGATGTTTTTATGGCACCGAGTTTTTTGGAATTCGTCATATCGGTTATAATTACCGGTCGAGGATCTTCGGGTTCCGGAGCAGAGATTAATTACGAAGCTGTTGAAGTACGAGCGAATAACATGAATCTACGATTCCCTAAGCAACTTTTTATCAACGGTGAATTTGTGAATGGAGAGGCGAAGCCAATACCTTCAATTGATCCGCACGACGAGCACGTGATTTGTGACGTACAGAGTGCTTCTGCGAACGACGTGGATCGTGCTGTTAAAGCTGCCAAAAAAGCTTTCGAAGAAGGTGAATGGAGCAAAATAAGCGCGAGGGAGAGAGGTGCATTGCTCTTCAAGTAAGTCAAACCGAAAAAAACAAACAGTCGATCTTTGTGAGCCCGATCCTAAAAATCTTTTCGATCGAAAACATCATTTTTTTTTCATATAATTTGTTAATTAGGATTCTTGCAAAGAAACATGAAGAATTTTTGCAAATAAAAAAACGAATGCTATTCAAATTCACATGCATGAAACATTCACATGTTTTTTTTTATAAATGATGGCGTATTAATCTTTGCTTGAAACGATTTAACTTTTCGCGATGATTTGACATGCGATGATAGTTTTCTTATTGTATGGAATTTGAACTTTGAAATACACTTTTAGCTTTAATAATACTTTGGATGATAACTGAGCCTTCCGAATCAACAAATTTATCATAAACTATTGGTCAGAGTCGGTACTTTTGATTTATTCATTTATTTATGTATTTGACTATTATTGATATACAATTATCATGAAAAAAATGGTTTTGATCGAAAATAAAATGCGATAAAAGTGTTTTGGTTAATCTGTGACTTCAAAGACTTCATGATCGTTTAAAATTTGCAGATTAGCGGATTTGATGGAGCAGCACAAAGAAGAATTGGCAACGATTGAAAGTATAGATTCGGGTGCTGTGTACACATTAGCGTTAAAGACACACGTGGGTATGTCGATTGAGACGTGGCGTTATTTCGCTGGTTGGTGCGACAAAATTCAGGGTTCGACAATACCGATATCACACGCGAGACCGAACCGAAATTTGACATTTACGCGAAAGGAACCAATCGGTGTTTGCGGTCTTGTGACACCATGGAATTATCCATTGATGATGTTATCATGGAAAATGGCAGCTTGTTTAGCAGCCGGAAATACGGTGGTGATGAAACCTTCTCAATGTTCGCCATTGACAGCCCTCAAATTTGCTGAACTTACGGTAAAAGCTGGTATTCCTAAAGGGGTCGTAAACATAGTGCCCGGAAGTGGTTCAGTCGCTGGAATGGCTATCGTTAATCACCCCTCGATAAGAAAACTCGGCTTTACTGGATCGACTGAAATCGGTCAGGTTATCATGAGGAATTGTGCTGACAGTAACCTGAAGAAAGTTTCGTTGGAACTTGGCGGTAAAAGTCCACTTGTTATCTTCGACGATGCTGATATTCAACAAGCAGTCAGACTGGGAATGGGTGGCGTGTTCTTCAACAAGGGCGAAAACTGCATTGCTGCTGGTGAGTTTTTATTTCTTATCATTGTTATTTATTGATTATTATTATTATTCATTGTTATTAGCATTGAGGTTTTATCTTAAATACAATAATTACGTGGTAAATATCATTTAAAATGATATTAGCAAAATAATGACATTGGAGTATAAACATTATGTTATATTGTGACGTAAAATTTACATTGCTAAACCCATTTTTAATGTATTGGCTGAATGGAAAGAATTTTACTGCAATATTCCAATGAAAAACATAAAATTCAATATCTAGACTTTCACGAAGTAAATTTGACTTGGTGCATTTGGACCGTAACAATGGACATTTATTTCGATCAATTGTATCTCTTGTTTTTCCGATCTCTGGCTCCTCTCGGTGCATGTGAGCCCTTCACGAAAAATAGTTGATTCCTCGCTCAATTTTGATAAAAAAATATTTTAGTCCACGTAGTTTTGAATAGTGTATTTTTTGTTCTTTACGGAAATGACTGAGATGAAAAAAAGTGCAATACGAGGCAAAATTGTGTTTGGAATATTTTTTAAAATAAATAACATGATGGACCTTTTAACTATAAAACCAAAAGCACATATGTCAAGCGAAGAGTCAAATTGCACGAATAATTTGTGGAAGGATTAACTGAAAAAAAAAATGTGTGTTTATTTTTTCAGGTCGTTTATTCGTAGAAGAGAGTATTCACGACGAATTTGTAAGACGAGTGGTGGAAGAAGTGAAAAAGTTAAAAATCGGTAATCCCTTGGACCGCAAGACTTCACACGGGCCACAAAATCATAAAGGACATATGGAAAAGTTGTTGGATTACGTGCGTCGTGGTGTTGAGGAAGGAGCAACATTGGTTTATGGTGGAAGGCGCTTGGAAAGATCAGGCTGGTATTTTGAGCCAGCGATATTCACTGACGTAAAGGATGACATGTACATCGCTAAGGAGGAATCGTTCGGTCCGATAATGATAATATCGAAATTTAAATCGAACAATTTTGAGTCTGTTATTTCACGGGCAAATAACACGGAATTTGGTTTGGCTTCGGGAATATTGACGAAAGATATAAGCAGAGCAATGAGATTCGCGGAGAAAATTGATGCTGGCACGGTTTTCATCAATACTTATAACAAAACAGACGTTGCAGCCCCTTTCGGTGGTTTCAAACAGTCCGGATTTGGCAAGGATCTTGGACAGGAGGCACTCAACGAGTATCTAAAAACAAAAACAATTACGATCGAGTACTGATTTATCATACACAACATCCATTCATTTATAAACGTTTATTTAGTCATTAAAATCATTCTGTATATTCAGTTTATAAATCACAATCAATCGTACCTTTTAACTCGTTTGTTCGAATGCCCTGGAAACATGTGGAGTTAATGGATCGCTGAATACTCAAAAGACAAAAATCATTAGACTATAACGGAATAATAAGCTATTTCCGATTAGTTCATTACTAATGAACGGTAAACTGAAGAAACAAATATTTTTCCGTTTAAATTCTACACCGGATTTTACAAGATTCCGTACCCGAGCTTGAATATCTATATTTTTATACAAAAGTGTATTCATATGGCAAAAAGTATTGATTTTACTATTAAGAGGGTATTTTCATGAATAGTTTGTGTATTACAAATAAATTGGAGTGTTTTTCAAGCCAATATATTGTCACTGATTATATCCATTAATTGAACTAAAGATCTCCACGAATTCAATTGACCAAGGTTTACAATTGTGTATTCGAATTTTTATAAAGCTATAAGCATCAAACTCTGTCTTAAAAGAGATGTAGGAATATGAAAAAACGACTCCCACGCATACTCCGTATACATAAACACATTTGCTGTTATGTATCTTCTGGCAAAGACCTCGGAGCGCACTCGGATGAGAATAAAAAAAAAAAATGTTGCCGTTTTTTTTCTCGCAGTAGTCTCGAGTGTATGGAGGATGGTTCAAAATGGATCGTACGTTCGACAAATGATCGTGAATGGTGTGCGAATTAAAATGACTGATTGAGTCATTTTTTTCCGAACAATTATAAGAATTATTTCGATAATACCGAACAATCAATTCAATTTAATTTTCGTCTCGTGGGAAAATCAAATTCTTATGGCACTTATATAATGACATACGATAGAACAACCGTTTTAAAAAGCACCGGTATAATCTCGATATCTTCTCGCAGAATTTGAACGTTTTTTACCCCATGGCATGTGCTCTCGGGCTTCAAATTGCTCGAAGCTTGACTTCGACTTGAATAACCGTTAACACCAAAGTTTGACGTAGTCCAAATGCTTTAAAATTACATGCAAAGCTTGTCGTGAATGGAAAAACATTTTGTCGATATCGCAAAACAAAAGAAAAACGAAATCTTCACAGATTTCAACGGTCACTTTTTCAGCTTTGAGTTTCTTAAAATCGTCATTGGATGCAACAAAAAATAAAATTCTTAAAATAATCTGGTAAAATTTCTTCCACATTAATTATGGTTAAAAAGTATAGTAAATATTTGCCAACGATCGATTAATTGAAAAAGTAATACTTAATGCTAGCGAAATTAATTTTTTTACAGTTTCAATCATACTCGTTGTTAATTGTAATTTGAAAAAAAAAAGACCGATTTAGATCAAAATTTGAAGGAAAATGCAGTGAATTATGATTTGAAAAAAAAGGTTGAAAAAGCTCTTCTGAAATAGACTCGCTTTTGGATAACAAAAATGTGACTGAAAAAATTGCTACTTATTTCTTCGTGTGACAATCAGTTACAGAGTAATAAACTGTATATATCACTTCACGACGGAGTCGTCTCTGCTGTGTATATCGGTGAAAAAATAAAATCACAGGACTAACGGATGTAAACCGATTTGGAAGAATTATTAAGGAATGAAAGTGCTTCAATGATCTCTCGAAGAATAATAATCAGTTGAAGCCTAAATGAGCCGGAGAAGTAGAGCAGTATATCAAGTCAAGAGAAGTTAAAAAAGAGGATGAGCTGAAAAGACTGACGGTTGTGACACATTTTTAGAATAATGGCTGGAATGAGTAATCGTTGATTGTTTGTGGATACACAGGTGCACAATAAAGTTCCAATACTCAGGTTGTGAACAAGGTTAAAAAAATTTTGTTGATCGAATTCACAATGAAAATACAGACATTAAAATTTGAATACAAATTAAAGTAAAAATTCAAAATACTCGGCTGAATACATTCTCATTTATTGTAATTTTTTTTTCTTGTACGGCGATGATTGCGAGTTTGTAGATACTCTTTTTTTTGAAATTCGACCACTCGTTTCTGGCGTTGTGCTGCTAACTTCGGGTCTGTACGTGCCATGCACGTCTTGTTTTATTGATGGAGGAGCGTATGTGCCGAATACCTTTACTTCTATTGGTGGAGGAGGATACGTGCCGAATATACGGATTGTCAACGGTCTATGACACTTGTATTGGGGACCAGGTCCTTTTTGAATTGGAATAACTGATTCTCCGGCATATACACATTTTCCTGTGATACAAACCTGAAATTTTCAATTATTGCTCATTATCGAATAATAATTGGGTTGCCAAAACCACTTAACTTCAATCAAATATTTCTGTGCTTATTTTTATAGTACTTTAAAGAATCGAGAGTGCTTAAACTGAGACAATTATTGGCTGTGCTTCTAGTTTTTTCTAACGAATGTTTTCCAGCTTAAGTTATACACAATAACTTACTCTTTCTACACCACATTCCGTTCCATCCAAAACCGGTCCAGTGTCAACTGCTTCATAAGAGTTATCATCTTTCTTCTTAGCACATACGAGCTTGTCGCACCTGAATCCACTAGGACGCTCGTTCGCTACATTGAGAGACTGATAAAGGAATAGTTAAAAAAACATTACTTGTAACAAAAGTTCCTCCTCGTGAACAAAAGAAACATCCAATTTCCATAAAACACTTACGGCGCAAGCTCCCTCAAAATTACCTCGACTCTGACATTGGTACTTATATCCGTCGACGGATGGTGGCAACTATACAAACATTTTCAAGAGTTCAAAATTTACTCTACTTTAGTTTTATTAGTAGAGAATACGATGGACGCTATAATTGTTGTTAAAGTATTTACGTGTCTTACCGTATATTTCTTGCCCATTACAATTGACAGGCCCATGAGACATGCCAGTAAATAGGTCGTAACTTGAATCATTTGTACTGAAAAAATGTAACACATGCAGAGATTCATAAAATACTATTTATAATTATTATATTAACGTCGATTTGAAGTTATCTTTTTGGAAGAATACATACAGGAGTCGATTAAGATAACAACTGTGCGGCAAGCTTTCATTATTACTATTTTTTATTTTATGTGAAATAACGTCATATGCATGCACAGTTCAGAGCACTAATTTAACGGCGTGGGGGTAAATTTACATTCTACGTTAACAAGACATGCTGTAGTGCAAATTTACCTGAAAAATGTTCAATTAGTGCAGCAAAATTGGCATCAAAATATACCTAAACATTATTTATTCACTGGTCTCCAGGACAATAGTATGTTTAGAGTAACTACTGTACTGCATGCCTGTCAAATGAGTCCTTAATTTTGGATGTACCAATTGAACGTTATGATAGTGGATTTATATTACGGCATGTCTAATTAAAGTGAAAAAATATTAAAAACCATAGTTTTGCAAAACCATCAACTAACAAATGCAAATTTCTGTGATGGCATATTTCCACTGGGATTTATTAAAGAATTATCTGTATTTTTTAATCGATTTCAATGCGCCACGTCTCATTTTGCTCCTCAACTGATCCTCGACGAATAATTCACCGCGCAGATAAATGCGAGAGAGATGGCTGCAAAATTCTTATGTTAAAGTTTTGCACGCCGTTCTATACCGATCGCAATAATAAAGATAAACAAAGTTTTCAAATTTCCCTCGATTTCATTTCTCTCGTGTTATGCTACTTATCAAGTTGATTAAAAAAAAGCAATGCAGTTTATTATAGTTGAATTCGAATGTTATTTGTATTTTCAGTTTCTTAAGTGGAGTACGAAATTAAAATTCAATTGGTGGATGTAAAAAAGTATAATTAACTTACGATTTTGTAGAAAACTGTGATTGCACGTACGAATTTTTGAGTTCCACAAGAGTTGAAATAGTTTACTGACAAACGCACAGTTACTGGAGAGGTTTATATAGTCAGTGATTCGGAATATTATACAAACATTATTAAAAAATGTATTTTTGACTCTAATCAGACGTCATGGCGGTAATATATTTCATCCATAATTGGACAAATTTTTTTTTCATCGTGGTGACTATTCTTGTATATCAGTCCCAGCGGAGAACGAAGTAAACACAAGTGTATTAAGATAAAGGAATAGATCGAAAACGACAATGTACTGATCTCGTGTCAATGGAGTATACAAATAATGTGATAACCGCAATTTACACAAGTGTATACGAATGAGCTATCGTCAAATAAATTTTCGCGTTTGCTTATCTATTAATCGAAACTTTTTGCATAATAGATTATACGTGTAAAAATAATCAGCAATCCGAAAAAAAAAAATACAGTAGTTATTTGCCAAATTTTTGTTACCTTTGAGTAAGAGTCTCAGCGAGTCTTTAAAAAAAACGACGAGACTCGCGGGATATCCTGGAATAAGTTTCAATAATGACTAATGACTAATTACTTAATTAATTAATCAAGTAATTACTAATTATTTAATGACTAATTAAGATTGCAATCTTTGCAATTGATGCTTCCTCACAGACTTCGCAGACTTTGCTTAGCAACAGACTTCGTTTAGTTCATCATTATCCAGCGTGTTCTTTCTAGTTTACATTAGATAAGCATTTTTTGACGTGCTAGTCGCCGTATTGAATCCACCATTGCATATTTCGAAAATCTGACCACAAAAACGTAATCGCAGCGACCCTATAAGAACTCAGGAGTGCTAGCTCTGAGTTCGATTTGTCTATATTGGTCCACCATTTTCGATTTGCCAACATTGGTGCATCATTTTTGATCTGTCGTTTTGCATTCTTCAAATTTCTAGTAGAGATTAGTGTTTAGCGACCTCAAGAACTCTCAACGCATTTCCACTCGTTTTAACGTCTTATCGTATTTGTTACTTCAAAATTGACGACATTATGCGGAAAACCTGCTTCTTATCTGTTTTTATTTTGTTTTGGGTTTACCAGCTTGATAAAAATGTGGTTTTGTCGCACTTTCGTAGGTTGTGACACCCAGTACGTATAGAGTGAAAAATTAAAAAGTATTATTTATTAGTTATTGACGTCGTCACAACGAATTGACAACCGCCAGCATTTAATTTTTTGAATCGTTCAAGTTTATAAGGTGATCTATCAATCGTTGGGCCGATGAAAATGGTGCTGTATGTGTTGTTCGGAGAAGCTTGATATTAAAAGAAAAATACAAGTTCGACATTATTGTTTATTGGTCAGAGAACAAGCAGTAACTTTTTATTAATTTATTTTAGTTTCAAAAAGTGTGCAGCATGACTTTTACCAACCGTACGACTGACGAATCACCTGAAGAGTAAAAATGTGACCGTATAAAAAATATTTAATAGCACAAATATCTAAGAAGGAAGTTTCTTTGTAGAGAAAGAATAAAAACTCCAATTGTACTGTTATAAAATAATTTATAACGAGTGCTATCATTGAAATACCAAAGGCTAAACGTTTAACCGAATTAATGTTCGAATGAACTAAAATGTTAACCAACGATGAACTTCGAGCTGTCGTTCAATCTGTTTAAGTACCAAATAAATATATCTCAAGACACGGAGTAGATCGCGGTACTTCAACATTGAATTTTGCGATTTACGGATAAAAATGATGAATGAAGTAAACAGATGATGATAAAAATCAATTTGAATTGTACATTGTAAAAATGTGCAATTCTTTAAAACTTTACGATCCACTTTATTGTACTAAAGAAGTGTTATTCGAAGAGTTTCGTCGATCAAATTCCTCAACATTTCGTTTCGGTTGCAGAGCTAACGGTGAAATAAAATCAATTGAATTAAATGAGTTTAGAAGGGCAAGGTCGCGATAGGAAGTATGACCCAAGGTATTGTGTATTAAGGATGTAAAGATTTAGTTTTCTGGTTGTGCATGCAGAGGGTCGACAAATGAGGCATAATATATGGTGATTCAAAGGACCCTCTTTTGACGATCGAAATTTGGGTTTGTCGGGTATCGCAAGGGGGAGAAGTTCAATGAAAACGGGTCTCCCTCTCGAGGCAGTTCGTGACATAACAAACACACGTACATACAAATCTGTATATATATCAGGATATACAGTAATAATAAGAGAATTTCTGTACGAGCATATGCATCGAGAATGAGATTCGTGAGGCATCATTACAGAGTCCCAGAAAATTTCATCTCTCTTTCGCTCTTTCATTTTAGTCACGACATGGAGTAAAAAAAAAACTGAAGCTAGTAAAACGGTTCATCTGTAAAAAAGTATGAGAGAGTGAGTGAGACAGAAGAAAAGAGGGGCCACCACGTGTTTCAGAATCTCTCTCTTTGATTCGTTGGCTCTGTGTTTCGTGCACCCCTCGGGTTTGCCGAATCCGATTCAGTTTCGTTTCAAACTCCGTACCAAATGGTTCGCGTGAACATTTTATATTTTTCATGTGACGCTTTCAAATGTTCGACAAAAAAAAAACAAACACACACAAACACTCGAGTCTTTTCATTAAAACGATTTAAATCCGAACGAGATAACTGGATGTTCAGTTTTTTCGAGATATATGTTTTTAACTTAAATCACCGTTGATTAATTTTAGATAAGAAGACACTTTGGTAGCGTTTATTTAAACCTGATGGGACCGTTAGGGTGTTTTTTTTTAAATCTTTCATTTTGGAAGCACGGAATTTAGTTTTTGTGTGAGTTCAGATTGTATGGGATATCGTGTGAACAACTGTGGTTTCCTTTCGTCTTTTCAAGCAACCGTAAGTGATCGGTATCAGTCGCGTTGCTACAACGCGAAAGCGGAAACGAGGGACCAAAATGTTTACATGACATTATCGCTTCATACAGTACAAACACAGCCACACATACACATTCACTCGTGCATATATTTACATTGGATCGTTTTTAACCGCAGATAGGTTCCAGGCGATCGGATTATTTGTCACTAATTTAGAGACTGACCACTATCGTTCATTTTTTAAAAGGAACTCTTCCTAGGGCACTGAACCCATTTTTTCCTCAAATTATTTAGCAAAAATTCAATAATCTTAATCATAGCAAAAATCTCAAAAAATCGAACATGTCAAACGACCAATTACAGTTTTTATTTCCATCATTGCTCGTAATAATTAATAGTAATAACAATAAATCATCAATATCGATCAGTAAATTTAAAAAACACCTAAACCGCAAGTTAAATACATTTAAAAACATCGAATTCTTCAACAAACTGTTACTAAACATGAATTATTGTACAAGGCAATTAAATTTTATTTTTCAGACGAAATCTTTCGGTGTTTTGCATCAGTGGCACATTAAATAATTTTAATTCGAAATTTTGCAACCGCTTGTTGATAATTTTAGCGAACGACAAAGTTAGAAAATGATTTAGGAATTAATGGAGTATCGAGAAAAAATGTTTGCATTTCAACGGACGGATGAAGATAAATCACGAGAAAAAAACGTGTTGACGAATTTAACGAGATTCAAATTGAGAGCACAGGACCAATCATGAGAGTATAAAATTAAAATGAAATATTAAAAACTCAATATATTCAGACACATTAAAAGGTCGCTAAATCCAAACATATTTGCATATGTAAAAAACGTATCCACTGTCGAGCAAAGTACTCGGAATTTATTGGGTCAAGGGATGAGGTTGGCCCACACACGATTCTTATTTCCCTTGGCTAACGAGCATGCAGGGATTTTCCCAGCAACTGTGTCAAGAGTGACGAGACCTTTTGCCTTCAGGCTTGACTCTTAGCCCATCCACGTAACCACAGACACATTTACACAGAAGTCGACAAAATAAGTATTTTTCTAATGTTTCGCTCACTCGCTCCCGCTGCCAAACGACGAGCTTGACGAAGAGTGTATGTAGAAAAAAAATGTTGTAGCGAGAATCAGATAATCATGTTTTTTTTTTCACGATACTATAAAAAATGATTTTTGTCGTTTCATTATTTGAAATTTATCAAATGTTTTCAATAGTCAAGAGAGTTAACTTGACGAAGGAAAATGTATACGATTTACTCGTATCTCGGTCTCACTGCGATTACCCGCCCCATCCTGTTTCCTTTTTTTCATAGGCCGCAACGTCCGGTGTGTGACCCAAACCTCCCCCGAGCGTTGCATATAAATTTTGTCTGCTTTCTTCAAGAATTTTCAGTCACAGCTGAATTCTCAGTACGCGTGGTTTTTCGACACTTCCACGACGATCTTTAAGCCTGAAAAGTTCGTCTTTGTAACCGGTTCACTTGAACTTTCGTCAGTCTCTTTCGGTTTTTAATTAATAAAAATATTTCGATTTTTAATTTAATATTTAACTGTGCATTCGATCGAAGAATGATTATCAAATACGACATTTTCACTTTGTGAATCTTGTGAATCACTTTGTTACAGCAGCCAATAAGAATTTTATCGTATAAATATTTCATTACGATCTTAATGAAATAAATAGTGTTTGCCTATTTTGTAGTAATCAAAAATCCGAAGAAACTTCGAAGAGAGAATTATAATTTATTAACGAATTTTGTCGAAAACTTTTAAAAAGTCGTTCTTTTAATAATAAGTATTTTTCAAATCTGTCGACAACCTATTATTTTTTTAAATGACAGTTAATAGCATAAAGTTTTTTTTTAAGTGAAGAAGAAAATAAAAAAATTCAATTAGAAATGAAAATATAAGCGCCTTTGTGTCTGACGAACGATTGAGAAACAATCGATACATTTTTGTAGTGTGTACCTTGTAGTTTCTGGGACTTTTCGTACCCCTAGTTTTTACCTGCAACAATAGAAAAATTTCCAACTGCATATTTGCTGTTCCTCGCATTAAAAAACGCAAAGAATCCATTGGAATGAGTGTAAAAAAAAACCATGCTTTTGAAATATAAAAATAACTTAACGCACCATTACGTACTTTATATTTCGATAAATAAGTACAGAGTAATACTGAGATGCGCGATCGTACGAAATTTTCTATCGTTCTACTTCGTTGGTAATATGAAGATCATCACACGGAAAATATAAAAGACTGGTCACGTTGTAGCCCATCATCGGGCCCTTGGCTTTTTCTTTAACATATGCTAGCTGCCCCCTGAAGGGCAACAGCGTGACTCGATCGAATCATCGACAAGTGTCTCAACGAAGAAAAACGAAGAAAAACGAAGGGTATATATAATTTTTCATTCATTCGACAATTAGTAGTTAATTTAGTCATAAAAAAAAGAAGAAAAAAAAGTTGGAGGCGATCGATTTATTTTGTGACACATTTTGCAAAGTAATGTGAAAAATATTCATGAAAATTACGAGTACTCATATTATTAGTTGTGAAAATTAACGACCAATTTATTATTTCAATGGAATGTGTATTATTGAATTTGTATCTTTCTAATTGTTCATTTACGTGACAGTAGTTTCAACATTTAAAACGAGATTTTGAATAATGTTGTAAATAATCAATTGATAAAAAGCAACTACTAATTATGATGAGCAGGGTCAAATATCAAAACATTTTTTTTTTTCACAATGTTTATTGATATTCCTGTGAAGTATTGTCAACTGAGGCGTTTCTTCGATTGTATCGAGTGAGTTTAAGCTTTTATGAAGCATTAAACTATGACGTTTAAAAAAAAATCTCCAATTGAGATAAATAGTGAAATTTTATTGTCGATGCATAAACAAATAAAAATTGCCTCCTCGTCCCTCACATTGAATACTGACGTACGTTTCCTTGGTTTATATTTTTCAGAAAACGGATAACGAAATCGTGATTTCAGTGGATGAAATATGGAATCATTGTCAGAATGAAAAAATAAAATAAAAGAATAATAAAGCTGGACCGTCAACGTTTTAGTGTTATTAATGTTTGCGTTTTGTAAGTGAAAAACATGAACAAATATGAATAAACAATGTCTTATCGATATTTTTGTATTCGAAATAAAGGAATTCCGTAGAAATTGATGACGTTGCACAGGGGACGTTGGTTTTATTACAATTTTTGGTACATGCTTGAGTAATCGACTAACCATCGTTATAAATGCGGACAATTGTTTTATTTGTTTAATTTCGTCACGTTCAAGAATTTTCGTTTACTTCTAAGATGCGTAAAACATCGTCCTCGGACCGAGGGAGAAAGAGCGGGGAAGAGCGTGAGAAATAAAGAAAGGAAGTGAAAAACAATGTTCATACAATATTTACAATATTCCGGAGGAGCGGTTACGAGTGAAGCTTTCTAAATGGAGATTCGATTAAAATTCATTAACGAATAAAACGGTTGAAACAATAAAAATTAATTTGACACTGTTGAGATGGTTTCGAATTTTCATTACTTCTATCTTTTCGGTGCGATTCGATAATCCCAACGTATCGTCCGTATTTTTCATTTTTTAAATAAATAAAATTACATCGATAGGACATAACAAATTGATGTTTGTAAACATGAGTTATATTGATAAATTTTGAATGCTGCCTAACCCCGAGGAGCACACATAAACCGTGAATTGTCGTTGGGAATATTGCGAAAAAGATGTCAATGCTATTATCATTTTTCTAAGTTTTCTCACGTGTTGCATATAAACGCTAAAATTTGATCGTTTTTAATATTTTTATTTCTATTATTATTTTTATTTATCTTTTGTTGCGATGTTAAAAATGCCTCATTGAAATAATCACGTTCTTCTTTGACTTTTTCGTTTCACGAGGATTTTATTTCGTTCAATAAAGTTCGGTGTTGTCTTCGACACACTTAATTGTTTCGTGTGTTCATCCGCACACACACGCGCGCGCACAACACACGCGATTATCGTATTAGTGTCTCGTAAGATAATGACTCACAAGCAACGACTCACTCACTCGATTTGGCAGCTAACCAAACTCGCGATTTACTTTTTAGCTAACAAGATTTCCGCAAACGATCACAAAAACCTATTTTTTTGTTCTCCTCCTTCGTAATTCGTTATTTTTCTTTCTTCTTCGCACGAAAATTCAGTTCCTTATTATTCGCTCATCATTTCTTTTTTTCTCTCCTTTAAACACAGTTACAGTTTTTATATTTATCCCTTATCATGGTTTCGCAAAAACTCAGTTCTTTTTCGCTCGTTTACTATCATTTTTTCTTCTTCTCCCACAAAGGCACAATAAAAAAATGTCATATTGAGAGGTTCGTCGCCTGCCGTTCGTAAAAATCATTTTTTTTATTTTTTTATTTTATCGATTACGCGCTGATGATATAATTGTCGATATACCGCGAAAGAAGACACTCGATAAAGAGCTCATGCGTGCGTCCGACGACAGACGTTTTAATTACAATTCACTAAAAAAAAAAAAAATTGTCACCTAAAAGTCGATCACATCTAACGCAAGGATAGAAGAAGAGAAAGAGACAGAGAGGAAGAGAGGTGTGAGAGAGAGAGGGAGAGAGATAGCGGGAGAGTGAGGCGGCCAAGACTTTTCTCGCGTCAATATATTTACACATTTGAAAACTTTATCGCAGTCAAGTTAATTTTTCTTCTTCAATTGCGTTGCCTTCGTATTCTTAGTTTGTTTTCTTTTGTTCACCTAACAATTTTTTCGATAGTTCATATTTTTCCTATTTCCACCGATCAAGTTCAAGATTCATTGTTTTTCATTAATCCAAAAGTCAGTTGAAGAAAGAGTGGGAGATTAAAAAAAAAAAAAAATGTGAATCAATGTATACTGATCTGTGGGGATTTATGTTAAAAAAATTCTCGACAACCTAACGGTCTAAAAAATCGTTGTGAAATCATTACAATAAATAAAAAGAAGAAAGAATAATCAAGTGGCCGGATGACCGATAAAAGGAATGAAAAGCGAAGAAAAAAATCATGGGGATAAACGAGTTTGAAGATTGTTTCAAAACGGCTTCGAAAGTTGCGCGGACCTGGTTCACAATTGAGTCAAGCAAACTTCGATCTTATCGAATTCTCATGCGCACGAGATTAAAAACGTGAATCATCCTCAATGAAAATCCCGCGCATTGGTAATTTATGTTTTCCAATCCACTTTTCGAAGATAATCAAAGGGATGAAAATTTTAAAAAGAACAAAAAAAAAATAGACAGAAAAAGAGTAAGACGGATAGAAAAAAGAGAAACACCATCATCACGATGCTTCGGGATAATCTTCAGATCCCATTGCGAGTGTGAGCAGCCGGTGAACTTTTGTAATAATAGTTGAACGATTATCTCGATCGCCTCGAAATCACCAAAAGTGCGATTGTACGTAACCACCACCGCCTCCCATTCCAATTGGATTGAAACGATGTGGATGTATTTTTTCCATTCTCATTGCACCTGGACCACCTCCTCCACCTCCAATAAATCCACCACCGTGATGACCACCCCGGGTCCCATAGCCGCTGGTTCTTCCTACGAGGGTTGTTCCAGCAGTTCCGGTGCTTCCGCTAACGACGACAGCTGACGATCCACCGGTACTACCTCGTCCTCGACCACCGCCTGAAACACCAAAATTACGTTATAAAAATCCTTTCCACCAGAAATCACAAATATTCTAAGAGAAAATATAATTTCATTAAATATGTATACAGATTGAAATTAAAGTGAATAAAGAAAGAGGCAAATTTGAGGATTGTACTACTACGTACACAAAATTCACAAACAAATAAATAAATGAGTCGATTCATTTGAAATAAATTAATCAAATATATATATGAGGAATTTCGTATCAAATTTTCGTTCCAATGTCCTCACTACCTTTTCATAACGATGATATTTTTATGTTTTTTTCATGCGAGAAAAAAGCAGTCCCGTGTTCAATTTTGATGAACAATTTTGCCAATTTTTCGACTGTTAATATTGTTATTGAATAATTATTATCTGTGCGTATCTGGAATTGAGACTGTGACATCTTGGAAACTATGAGTTTCTGATGTAGATAAAAAACTTTTTATCTATACCTTTATTTGCCTAAAAGATTGGTAAATTTACCAAATTTTTTAAAGCAGTTTTTGTTTGCGCGAAATAACAGCTCTTCGAAAACTGTCTTTACGAACGAAAAAAAACAAAATCGGAATGATTTTTTTTTAAGAAATACGTTTTTTTACAGAAAAATGTAAAGAAAATAGAGATCGATATTTTATACTCTGATACTCTGGATCCATTTTCTTGTTTTTTTTTTTTTTTTCAGTGAAAAATAAAGACTGTGCAGTAGTGCTGATTATCATATTTATTGTACTCATACTTTTTGATTTATAGAAGCATTTATAATGCAAAATGATATCAAAAACATTAAAAACTTCAACTGTCTATAACAATGGAAACAACAGAAGAATCACAAAATCGTAAAACACGTGTCTCCTCGTTCCGTGCATCAAAAAATAGATAAAAACTGCATACGAATAAAAAAGGGAGAGTCCGGGTTTCGGGAAGAAATTTGCAGTACAATACAAAGAGGTCGAACGTAGCTTCGAAGAAATCTACCCCAAGTCGAATAACTGTGCATCATCGACGTAACGAAAAAATCAACCATTTTCGATTTCTATGAAAAAAAAAAAAAAAAAAAAAACAAAAACAAAAAAGAATCAAAGTAAATTTAAAAAATTAAAAAATCTCGGAACACTCGCAAGAGACTCGTTGCCGGGCGGCTTATAACAAATGTACAAGTCATTTTTGGTATGTTGTTTTATTCGGTTTTTCTTTTCATCTCTTCTAAAATCATCTATTTATATCAAAGAACAAATACGTAGAGTTTTGAGGAAAAGATGAACTCGGCAATATTGTCTACCATTTTTTGGCGATCTTCCATTAAACGAAAAAAATAATGGTTTTCGTTTACCAACGTAGCCGCGTTTCGTTAAACAGAGCAGAACGAGAGACATTATTCATTTTCATAGTACAGTGCAACATTTTGATTAACAATTAATCAGTACGACTATTTAACATCGATACGCAGACACGCATCCACACAAATACGCATGAAATATTGTTAATCTTCATTTTGTCTCAGCTGCTATAAATATTGTAGTCCAACCAACGAGAGATATTGGACTAAAATTTATCGAGTGATTGTCAAGGGAGGAGACAAAGAATTTTCATTACACTTTTTTTCGTTTAACGAACTGGCTTTTTGCGTTGTTAACACGAGTCATTCATTTGTAAGCATTTTTGTGTGTATACGTTTGCATGTCTGTACATTCGATGATTAAATATCAACGAATTAACAACATATCAATAAACATACAACAAATAGATCATTAAACATAAATATTGATGTTTATGCTCGTAATATAATTAGACAGTCGGAGAAGAATATACATGAGATGCATATTATTTGTTTTTTGTTTTATTTCTTTCAATACTTAGATGTAGGTCAGTTCCAATATAATATATAACGTTCATTTATACATGTATACATATATAAGAACGGTATTAAATTCGAAGCTCGACTGAATGAGTGTTTAAAAAACCCTCCTAAACGCGGAGCAATTTCACTATATTAAAGACCGAGAAGAATTGGTGAGAGAAAACATGGTGAATTGATCGTCAGTATTGAAATTCGCACTACTCAAACAGATAGAATTCTTTTTTTCTTTTTAATATCTATACATTTTTTAATTTGGCAATTGTTTCTGCGGTTTCGAACTCCAAAGTCCAAGCATCGAAAAAAAGCTATTATCCAGTTCCAGCGATGCAAACTTCAATAATATTTTTGCTACTGACGATACTGGGAGATTTATCGTTCCACAAATGTGATTCCTGCTTTATTCCGATTATTTGCTTATACACCATTTTCATCGCTAACTTTGTTTCTGTTTGCTTGTTGATTCTTTTTTCATTGAGTCCTACGGTTCCTCTTATCGTTATCACAGCCATTCTTAGCACTATTTTTTTGTCGGTCCTCCGAAGAACCTCCGTTTCTCGCCTTACACACTTTTTGACTCTTCGTTTCATCAGAATATTACATTTCATCAGTATTTTGTAAGTCTAAAAACACTAGATCCGATTTTGCAAATTTTCATGTTCACCTTTCTCTCACTTCTTCTGTATCTTCTTGTTCTTTTGCTCTTGCATCGGCAAATATCAACTTCAGATCAAACGAACGCAAGTAAACGAGTTTGCAGAATTTTATATTTATATATATATATATGTATTTTTTTTTTTTTTTTTAATAAGGAAACAACTTTGAAATGTTACTTGTCGTTGATTGATCGTCTTCATCGTCATTTTTACAATGTAACACACCTTTCGCACATACATACCATCCAACGTGGAATCCATTTAGAATTTACATGAATACAAGTTGGATCACTACTTTTTGTTCGGTTCGAAGCATTGGAATGTCATGGAATAAATCAATATTTAAAAAATATTTCTTTTTTTATTTGTCGACTACAAAAAAGAATTGAACATTCCAATTTAGAAACGTACTTTTTATTTATTCACAAAGAAACTTTGGACGATAATGAAGACAACTGCAGTTCGTAAATATCATTTGAAAAAGGTGTAAAAAAAAAGAAGAAAAAAAAAACCAAAAAACCATTCGTTGGCAACAGGTGACGAAAAACTAAGAGAATGTTGGCAAAAGTTGCTTTTCAAGAAAATAAGAAATTCAAGCAAATTTGCAATACCATATTTCCAACATAAATTTGCGTCAAATTTTCGTTTTCTTTTTTTTTTTCATTGTTCTCTAAAAACAATTATTTTTTGTAATGCGCCCGTACGTGAAGTGTCAGAGCTTCTTTTATGGCATCGACGATTGTTATTAATTCGCGTTACAATTGTTCACGTTCGTGTCTCACCTTTTGTACGAGAAGATATTCGAAAGCAGCGAGACGACTTGTATCGTGTAAAACATTATTTTATAAACAGTAACAAGAGTAAGGGAGAAAATGGGAGTAACATTGACAAAAAAAAGAAAAAGTTTTAAAGTTATTTTGTTAAAGCTTTTTACTCTGGATCGTCGAAATTTGTTTAGCCAATTTCTACGACTTGCGTTTAAGTTAATGGTAGGAAAAACAATGAAATTTGTCGCAATTTTTTAGAGCCTAATGTTTCACATTGCTGGATAAAGTTCTTTTTCTTTCCTTCATTATTTCTAGCTTTCAAAGTTCGAATACAGGATCGCAATGTTTAAATCGACAATTTTTTCATAGTTAAGAGCTATCCGATAGGATCAAATTATCCTTTAAACGATGAGAAATTCCATTGCTATCCAATGGAATGAGGACTGTGACTCTTTCGTTCAAGCTTTGCTATTTTTTTCATCCAAATTCTACAGTTTCATAAATTTGATGCCATACAATCGAAAATATGAGCTTTGTCGATCGAAGCTTTGTACAATATGTACCAATAACTATTTCATATAATATCGACTTTTGTGTTTGAATGCGTGAAATTACAAGCACGATTTGATTGTGATTTTTTTCTCTCTCTCTCTCTCTCTTCCCTTTCCTCTCCATAACAAAGATTGTATTATATCTTTAGCAATATTTCACAATTTTTTCAAAGTAAGTAATTATTACTTATTTATACATATAAATAAAATATATGCATAGATAAATAAACCCTAAACATATCATTTCTAATTATGATAGTGTTGGTATTTTTTCCTCGTGGCATAGAGACACTCTCCTTCGTCGATTGGTAAGCAATGAAATAGAAACGTTAAGTTAAAATACATATATTCGAGTAATTTAAACTTTTTTTATTTTTTATTTCTTAACTTTGAAAAGGAAATTTGTATTTATCGTCACTGCGGTGGCACAAGACAGAGCCATGCATTTCAAAATTATGAAAAGTTTCAGAAAACGAGAAAAAAAAAAAGAAGAATCCAGAAAGAAAAAGATATATCAAAAGGCTCGACATGCGTGATGAGTAGTCGGCAGCCAAATTGGTGAAAATTTATGCGAATTGCAAACGTACACGTATGAGAGAGTATTCCAGAAACAAGGAAAAAAGAGAAAAAAAATCTTATCAGGCGAACTACAATGAACACAAACAAAAAAAAATGGAAAAAAAAAAAAAAAAAAAAAATCTGCAATCCTCGACCGATCATCACTAAGGCGCATTTAGAAAGCAAGGATAAATTGGGAGAAAGAAAATATCGCGCAAAAGATCCAGGCGCTTGATAAATCGGAATATTATTCATTGGAAAAAAAATATGTTGGATGAGGTATACAACAAATCAGTGTAAATATTCTCGGTTTCTTTTCTACGAAAAAAAAATTATATATTTCGTGAAATTATTACACGAGGCAGTACAAAAAGTTACTCGACAATAAGCAACGTGACATACTACTCGTAATAAAGATTTTATTTTTCGTCTTTTTTCTTTTACGTTCTTCCGGCAGTATATATATATAAAACCATATATATATATGGTGTGTGGGTGTGTGATAGTAGTGCGTGCAAAGAGTCGTAATCGTCTCGACGTAGATTTAAGGAAAAAAAAAAAATATTTAATACATCCATACACATATGATAATCATATGCACACATGTGTATAAATATATTTATATAATTGTTACAATCGAAAATTGACGGTTGCCGCATTGCCCCAGGATCGCGAGATCCATGGTGAGAAGAGGTATAGAAAATTCATTTACAAATGACGAGAGAGAGAGTGAGAGGGAGGGAGGAAGAGAGAGGACATAGAGAGAGAGAGAGAGAGAAAGAGAGAGAGACGGAGAGAATAAAGGTTAAACACTAAGAGAACAATAAATATCAGAACTCATGGGCTTTCGTACAAATCCGGATTCTCAAAAGTGCATTCTCTCTCTCTCTCTCTCTCTTCGGCTCTTCCCCTCTTCGGCGCTCAGACGTACGATTTTGCTATTGGTATTACTGCTATTTTTCTTTTTTTTTTCGTTTCATTTCGTTCCATTTCTCTTCGACAAAGTTTCTTTTCTTTCTTATATGCATTTTTCTTGCGTTCGCGCGATTTTGTGATGTATTTTCAGAGGGTGCGATTTCGCCAATGGTGTTTCTGCAAGTGTCTCGCTGTCCCCGCAATCATCATCATCATCATCATCATCATCATCATCATCATCATCATCACCATCGCGACATACAAAATATACTTCGGGAACGTTGAGACGATGTCCGTTTACGAGAGATTTCGTTGCGGTCCCCCACACCTCGATTTAGCTTCCGATAAAAACGGTGTGTGCGTGTTCGTGTGTATATGTGTGTCTGTGTGTGTGCGTGTTTAGATTTTTGTAAATAAATATGTTGTCGATGAAAAGATAAATAAGTGTGTACGTGTCCAAATCAGAGAGAGAGAGAGAGAGAGAGAGAGAGAGAGAGAGAGAGAGAGAGAGAGAGAGAGAGAGAGAGAGAGAGAGAAAAAAGAGAATCTTGTGTGCGACTGTGTGTCGGGTGTGTAAATCTGTGGTGTTTGACAAGAAAGCGCGCACACATCGCGTTCATTTCACCCCCATTTTGAGTAATAAATAATTGATATGTACAGCAGCAACCGTGCGCGCAATTCACAAAGACGAAACGAACAAAAAAAAGAAGATACAAAAAAATTATATAAATAAAATAAATGAATTTTGTTCGGCTAAATGCAGCTGCTTCGAGTTGCGCGCGCAAATTCGAGTTTTCGTCAGGTGTTTTTTTTTCTGTTTTTTTTTTTTCTTTTCATTTTAACATTGCGATCTAGTGCGAAAAGCTGTTGGTATCCGACTTAGAGGCGAACGGCTTATCTGGCAAAATAGGTACGGCATTAGAATAAACACGAAATACGATTATTTGGTGCAATATTCATTATTGATTTGCTGTACAAAAATTAACGAAAAAGGAAAAGACGAACAAAACCAGAAGAAAAAATATATTTAAAAAAATACAGAAATAATGAATCAAATAAACAGTACCATGAAAACAAAAAGGAACCAACTAACTTTGAGTAAACGCATGCCAAGAACCGATATTTTACGGACGAAACGAAAAAAAAAAAAAAAATATCCCGAGTGAAAAAAAATGAAAACGAATCCAGCCACGACTAACACCATTTTTTTTTGTTTGTTATCTACCTACTGTGTGAATGAGTACGAGTCTTCTACGTGAGTAGGATATATTTATGAAAAAAAAAAGGAAAAAAAAAAAAAAGTAATAATAATGGAAACAAGTAAGGGACTAAACGATAAACGCAACACTCACTGATGGATGTGCGGGTAAACTGAAAATAATTAGTAAACTAAAGTGGCGTAAATCGAATGACGCTGTTAATTATAAATACTAGTACTAATAATAAATTAACAAATTAAATTAATAAATATAGCACTAATGCTAGTTATTAAAAAGAAAGAAAAATATAAAGTAAATAATTGTAAATAATCAGCAGAAAAATCATGAGTTCAAATTAAAGGTAGAGATAATATGTTGCAAAATTTCCATATTGATTGATAGTGAAAAATACTGAATTCTTTAAATAAAATAAAAAACAACGAAACGTAACGAAAAATCAACATTTTAAGAATACTCACCACGACTCTGATTGTATCCTGCCTGCCAGCCGGCGTAGTACGCGGCCTTTTGTTTACCGTGCTCTTCGGCAATTTTAACGCAAAGAGGTTCCGATCCACCGTCGGGTATCGTCCCGTGCAGATGATTTATTGCCTCCTGAGCCTCTTCGCGCTTGTCGAATCTGTCGGCACAGGGCATGAACAAAAAAAACAAAAAAAAAACCTTAAATTTGAACCCTACACACAAAGAAAGCGCATTAATTTCGTGCGGATAAGCGTAACGTCCGCGCAGTGGGACAAAGAGGGCGTCGTGTGGGAGGAAAGATTCGGTGCAATTTTTTTTATTATCAAACTCAATAAATTCCAATAATTAAATATTCCAAAAACGTTAATACGTGAACTAAATTCACAAGATGAAAGTAATATGTTTAAGATTCAATTATTTTATCAATTAATCAACTATTCGGAGAGTAAAATAAACAAGAATGAACGATTCTTGAAACAAGTTATTTCAAAACCAAGAATCGGCAAAGTTCAATTTTCACTAGTGGATAACAAATGAAAACTATTACGCTCGAATCAACATAATATAATTTATACAGTAAATTTGAAGAAAAACAAAAATCTGCGGGTCGCAATTTCCAATGGATACAAAAAAAAAAAGGGAGAAAAAACAAATTCGAATGCAATTCACGTTTGAGGGGATAAAGACGGGGGGGGGGGAGGGGTTTACGGGCATCGGCGACTTGGCTGGCCGAGTTTTCGTAGCAAAGTAGGCCACTTATAGGAGAAGCGTAAAATGAAATTGTGCAAGTGAGGTTTTCGCGGGCCAGGTAGCTCGAGCAGAAATACTCTGGCACAGAACAACTTTGATATACATGTATATTTTCATGTCTACATTTATATATATTTGTACTATTCAACGAACGAAAGAGAAAGAGATCGCGAGAGAGAAAGATAGAATCTACAACGTGAAAATTGCATAATGTTGCTTTCAATCACGTCGTTCAAACAGCTGTTCATTAATTTTGAATTTCATCCAAATTCTAAACTCGTATTTGAGAGACAGATAGACAAGTTACGAGGAAATGGGATATCGCGGAAATCAAATTCTTTCAGAATAAATCGAGTACATTATATTCAGAACAATATGAAAGAAAAAAAAAACGATTCAATAAAGAAAACAATAATGTATATTAGAACTGATAAAAAACGGTCGACTCACCTGACAAAAGCCACGCCACGAGGTAAACCGGTGAGTTTATCTTTGAGAATATTCTTCTGTACTATTCGACCGTACATTTTGAAGATGTCCTCAATCTGGGCCTCCGTAATGTTCCTGAAAGGGTTGCAGAACGAAAATTTATTCCATTCTTTCTCGAGCAATGCAATTTTGTTTTTAAGAGAGTATAAAAAAAATTAAATAAAACAAACAAAAAATAGTCGTGACGGAGTGGAAAAAATCGCGACAACGAAAGGAACCGCACAAAATGGGAACAAAAAAAAGATCCGAAAAAGAAAAAAAAAGAAAAATAAATAAATAAATAAGTCGTTGCGAGGGCCAAAGGCAATGTTATACCTTGGGAGATTCGTGACGTAGAGATTAGTTTCTTTGATTTCCTCCCCAGAAGGACGTGCGAACGACACTTTTAATCGCTTGTTCTGTACTTGAAGACCGTTCAGGGTGTTTATGGCTGTAGCCGCATCGTCGGCTTTGGCATAGTTGACAAAGCCAAATCCATAACTATAGCCCGTCTATGTTGAAACAAATGAATAAATAAAAAAAGAAAAGACATTATTACACGTGGCGCAAAAGGGAGGGGTGGACAACCGAATCGATTTGTTCATTTCTTTTTAGTTTTGTAAATTTGTTCTCCCTCATCTAAGCACACACATTCGTAGTACACTGAGTTGATCTATCCTTCCTGTCGGATCACAGTGTAGATTGAAAAAAAAAACAACAACAAAAAAACCATGTCAAAGTTTGCATCTTCGGAATGCAACAATTTTCTCCTTTTAATATTACCCAAACTTCTATTTGGCAGACTAGAGCTACAAGAATTTGATAAACTTATTTTTGGCTGCAACAAAATAGCGTTTGTGAAACCGAGTGGTAAAAAACAAAGTACTTGCAGAAAACCACTTGAATTAAGTTGAAATAAAATTAATAGCTCGTTTCCATTTGTCTGCAAGAATATTTTGTTTTCTCAGCTGAATTTTGAGAACTTGAGAATTTGTATTAATAAAGATATTCTTGTTAAAACACTTCTGTGAATATATACAATTTTTGTCATTCTCCAAAGTCAAATACTATTGAATATGATTCAAAATAATGGCAAACTATTATTTTTACAGCTTAAATCTGCAAGAGAATTCAGGACAATGGGAAATAGAAAAAAAATGTATGCTCTCCTTTTTAACAAAGTAAACTTTGACATGACGAAAGAAAAAAAGAAAATAAATCATTTGGAATAATGGTTGTTACTCACTTTGTAGTCTTTCATGACTCTGCAAGACTCGACGGGACCGATAGTAACAAACATACTGTAGAGTTCCTTTTCAGTCATGCTCTGGGGCAAATAATTGATGATGAGATTAGTTCTCGAGTCGTCCCTCATTGGGGGATGTTGCTGCTCGTGCTGATCTGTCATTTTGCGATATCTGGCAAAATCACGTCCTGCGCCTAAGTTGGAATTCTGATTGATGGCTTGGCCTCCCTGAGCCGTGAGATCGGTCGACGGTATTTGCTGATACTCTTGCGGCTGAACGCTCCAACTAGTGCGTGTCGATGCCAAAGTTTAATATCATCCGCCGCATCGGCAAATAAAAAAAAATAAAAAACAAATTCATTACTGTGTCTATGGCGAGCAAAAAACATTATTGCTTGTTTTCGTATTTTTTTTTTTTGGGCTGTACAATTTTTTTTTAATTCCAGCAGATCAAAGTGGCGCGATTCTCGAAGTGTTCGCGATGTTGTTTTAGTGGTTTTGTTGAACAAATAAATTTTAACAATCTTCATTACGGGAACAAAAAAAAATAAAAAATATAGATAATTCAAGTGTATGTGTATGTGTAAGTAGTCGCACCTGTGTTTGAGAAACAAACAAACAAAAACAGTGAAGACGAGAAAAATGAAGCGTAAAAAAAATATAAGTGTAAGACGAAAAATTACAAGAAATTACGAGATTAAACGCTGGAGATGGAGAAAAAAATGTAACTGCAAAAAATCGGTATGAATAGCGTTTTTTTTTTTTGTATTTTTTTTTTAAGGTTAAACACGACCGCTGGTTAGCTGCTAGTTTGAGAGCGCGAGAAACGCTTAGCATGTAGGCACAAAACGCTCGTAGAGCGTCTTCCCCTCCCCTTTTTCCCCGTGATATTCGTTGCACATTGCGAACGACAAAAATTTGTGGGCGTAAAAAGCGTAAAAAGAAAATTTAAAAAATTACGAAAGCAAAAAAAAATAATCATTCACCTCAAGGTATTATCGTAAGCCGCGTAATCTTGCGAGTAATCCCCGAATTGTTCGCCGTAGCTGTACATCGAGCACACCAATGTTTACGATACTTTTCCCGAGCTGTGTGCCGCAGAGCAAGAGGGACGCGGTTGAAAAGGCGGAGTGAGTGAGAATGCCTGCCTGTCCTGTGTATGCGTGTTTGTGTGTGTTTGTGCGAAGCAGCGTCGCTACGTGTGTCAGTGTGTGCGTTACTTTGTTGCCGGACGCGCTCCTGCAAGAGAGCTCTCGCGAACCTTTACAGTCCAACACATTGACAGAGTGAGAGAGGAAATGTGAAAAAATATGTAAGAGACAAGGAGGAAAAAATGTTTGTTCTCGTAGACGAGATGAAAAACAAAAGAAAATATACGTAAAATAAAAGAATAAATGAGTAGGTATCAACAAGCACTTGTTTCGTCTTTTTTGTTTTCGTGACGGAAAGACCCGGGAAAACGCGGCTCGCGAAGTCGTGAATCGACCAAGCTGTCAGTAGAGACGGAGTGGGGGAGAAGCCTCGCGGAACACCGATACATATATGCACACACGCAAAGTCACGTATATGTATGCATGCATATACATATAAATGTCTGGATATTCAACGGGAGGGAGGGGGGAAGGCATAAGATCGTAAATCGAGAGTAAAATAGAACTATGCACGTAAATGCAGTGTGAAACAGGAAAGACCTACCTTGCAAGCTTATTACAAAAGCAAGAACCCGAGAAGGGGGAAAACGATTGCGAATACTCTGCGAAGGGGTTAAAGTATCGGTCGAGAGAGGGCTAACCGGCAATAAAGGCGGGAGTCACTAGTTTTTCAACACACGCACACACCCACAAAATTTTTGCTGAAACGATTCGGAGAGAATTTTGAAGAATTTTTTTTACTCTATTAAAACGTTACGCGGGCACTCACGTCACTCGTATGCAGTTAATGTGCATCGACAATTATGTAATATCATTGCAACGCGATTTCAACACGTGGAACATACGCGGTTCTATTATTCTCCGGAGATACGTTTCATTTGCAATGTATTGACAGCCTTTTAATTGACACCCTTAAACGAGGGTGGAGCGATACGTCTTTACCGTATGCGTATATTTCTACACACATACACACACATATATAAATATATATATATATATATATATGCAATGTAGAAATATAGATACGAAAGGCAACGTTTCTGGCGGTTTTAACTCACAAACACGCACGAAAACCCACGAATTACGTTACGACGATGTTCGCCGTGCGAGCGCCGTCAGCGGACTGCAGAGTGCAGAGCCCAGCCCTGACCTGCCTCGCGTGAGACGCGTCGGCGCTCCTCCCTTCCCTCTTCTTCTTCCCACCTCTTCTTGCCGCTCGCCTGCCGGTCGCACTACCCCTACTGACCCGCCCTACCACGCTAGTGTTGTACCTATACCCAAATATTGGGGGTAACGCGGGTCACCTCGGAGCTTTCGCTTCATTTACAACCGTAAATTGTTGATGCTAGCATATTGGTCGGGTAATGAGGATCATGCCAAACTCACTTGAGCAGCTTTCAATAATTTTGTCCCTTTGTTTATATTATGCTGTTTCTTGGCTATATTTCGATGTTGACTTTTGTATTTCGTCTCCCGATATTTCGAAAGGATTTTAATTGAACATTCTCACTCGAAATTATTTTATTTACAATCGTAACTCATTCTAGAACGAATGTCTTGTGTTAGTTGTGAAGTTTTGTTTTTCATTACACGGATATCGTTAGGTAGTCTTGTTTCGATATTGAAATTTAATTTTAATATATAAAAATGTACTTATTTGTTTGCTACGATTTTAAACTTATTGTGATCTGTTAAAATATTGAAAACATTCAACAGCTCGTGTGTACCTGATCGTCCCTTCATCCCAGGAAAATGCTGCAAACATCGCAAACAAATATATTGCAGATTGCTCCTCTTTACATTCACTCTTGTCAACTGTTAAGAAAAAAATTAACGAGGTCTGTGCTGTCAGCGAGAGACGTCACGACTAAACAGCCATTTATTTGAAACCACATTTCGTTATTCGTGAATTTAATTATTCATTTTCGGTATTATTTTTTTTAAAGTCACTATTTTCAAAGTTTGACTTTTTTACTATATAAAAAACAAAAAACTAGCCGTATTCGTATTCAAGATTTTCCAGCAAGAATAATCCCAATCTGAAAAGTAATAAAAAATTTTGAAAACTAGTATTTTGATTTTGTTATACCTAGATATGGTGAATTTTTTTTTAATATCCTCATACCGCGTCTGCGGGTCTCTCGAGTGTGCATCTGGGAAAGGTTATGTGCTTCAAACGGCGAGGGATGCAAGTACGAGGTCACTGGACACGCGCACACGTTTCGTAGCGTATACCACTTCATATTTAAATATATATATATATATATATATATATGTATATAACTGTGTACATATCTGTTTGGATGTATGGTTTAACGAAATTTTTCCGTGTATTTTATTTTCTTCTCCGTTTCGAGATTATATTCTGCGATCGATTACCATATTTTCCATTTTATGAGATTTAAAAATAATAATGAAGAATTTCTTCCTATTTAGATTTGATTTTTTGACAATCGAGATTCGTGTTATTTTTAAATCCATGATAATTTATTAGTAAAAAGAATACAGCAAAAATATTTTTTTCATACAAAAATAACGACTGACCTACCTTGCTTGAAAATTCATTCCACTGTGAACATTTGGTTCCACGGTGTAAAAATCCATTTCACAGTAATCACGAGCATAATAATTTTCGAATAGTTATACACGACCAATGAATCTTGCCGCAATGCGCGATTTTTTTACCACGTTTCGGGCTATCGGTTTTTTTACGTTGATAGGTTGCCTCTTCCTCGTTTTCTCTCTATCGCTCTGTATACTTGAGAATCTGGTGTCCGCGTTGGCGCATTTCGGCACCAATTTCACGACTGCGCCGTAACGATGTACTGCATTTCATTTTATTTTATTTTCATTCAGTTTAAGTTTTTTTTAATTCTTTTTGAAAAATCGACGATCAACTGCAATTGTAGAAAATATTTATACTTTTTTTCTTTAACTCTTAACAAATTGCAATTGAAACATTTCAATATCCGAATATGGTAGACATCGGAAATTAAGGAACCTTCTCCAGTGTAACGGGCATGAAAAATTGCGTTATTCATTATTTTTCTTCGCAATCAACGAAATGCGATAATCTGTCTGATTTTTTTTTTTAATATCTTCAAATAAATCATTTAGAGCGTGAAATTTTTTCGAATGTTTGAAACTTTTATCGCTTCTATAACATTTTTCGCTACTCTAACATGGTGGCTCAAGAAAATAGCGCCTTACCGTGGACGCTCCCATTACTCTCAACGAAGTCAGAAATTAAAAGAAACTGGAAAGAATATTAATTAGGGTGAAAAACTGAAAGGGGCTGTGGAAGATTTTTTTTCGATAAAAATTAACAAAATTGCACAAATTTTAAAGTCAAATAATCATAATAATTATCTTAGTTTCTGAGTGTTAGCAGTAATACAGATAAAAAAAACGATGAAAATTACAAGTCTCGTTAGTTTTTAGTTTTAGTTGTTTTTTTTTTTTACATTTCTTTGTTTCTCGGTTCTTAAGATGGTAAAAGCCGGAAACATCGTATACTGGCAAATAAATAAATAAATAAAATAATGGTTTTTCATTGTTTTCGTGACAAAATGTTTATCCAATGAAACTCATTCATTAGTCTAAAACCCCGTTATCGCATATGAGGACCATTTTACACTGAATAAAATGTTGAATTAATCAATAATTAGTAAGAATTGATTGTAGAATTTTGGAGTTAATTTTCTTCATGGAATTAGTCGTCTATATGATTTTTGTTTTATTGATTAATTTGTGAGTTCACATTTTCTGTAGTACGAT
This sequence comes from Campoletis raptor, assembly GCA_948107755.1. Taxonomy (NCBI): domain Eukaryota; kingdom Metazoa; phylum Arthropoda; class Insecta; order Hymenoptera; family Ichneumonidae; genus Campoletis; species Campoletis raptor. Next base: position 32,053,340 of record OX403622.1, on the reverse strand, counting down.
GTATACTAACTGCTAAACGTTATTAAATATTTGGAAATTGAATACTTACTTTTTGAACAAATTTCAGATCAATCGACACAGAAGAATCTTAATTTAAAAAAAATTTATCAAAGTAAATTGAATAATGGGATATTTGTATTTTAAAAGAAATAAGAAAAACACGATTATTTTTACTTCATTTTTCTTTGCACATTGTACGTTGGAAGCGCGTATTTTTATGCGCTGAGTTGACATTTTATTTATTTATTTTTCATAATTGTTTGTTCGAATATATTGGATTACATGAGGAAAAAAATGTATATTATGTACTTAGTTATTAACTAATACAACAATTTAATGAGGTTACGATGATAATGCGAAGAGATTTGTAGAAATTTGGTAGAAAAGTAAAAAATCTATAGTGGTCTGTGAAAAAATCGTTGATTTTTGTAAATAATCTAAGTTTATATAGTGAAATACATATGTATATATATTTATATATAGAGAAATTTTGTAAATATATGGGACTTTCGTTCTAAAACGAAAGATCCATTCTATGCTCGTAGATTCGTGAAATAATTTAAAGTAAAAAACCTAACTAATTATACTAAAGAATATAAATAGATGTTGGTCTCATAGCTCTCGTTTTTTTTTGTCAGCGAAGCGTGTGCAATTTTTCGATTAAGAACCGTTCACGCGTACATTCCTGGACAACAACTTTATTCGATTAAAATTTTAATACTTGGCTGTTTTATTTGAATTTAAATAGAAAAAAAAGAAGAATTCAACCATCATTGAAACGTTACGACCCTTGGCTCTTAAAAATAATATCAAATACTAGTTCAGGTATCGTTTTAATTTCATGTAAAATTGTCAAAGCTCGTTAAAATCGTTGAAATTCCTTTAAAAAACAATTAGGTCATTTGTTTATCGTTATAACGAATGAATTTTTGATTCGTCTGAAAATTTATGATATTCTTCACCAATCTGAGTATTTGTGTTGAAATTACTTTTTTTTCAATTTGGAGAATTATTTATAGAGTCGTTTTAGACGCTTTAGGCACTTGTTGTCGCCTTTTATTTGTTTTTGAAAATGTTGATAAAGCTTTTATCGCAAAAATATATAATTTAATACTAATCGAAATGAATGGAAACATAAATTCCACAGAAAGAAAGAAAAGGCTTAATTTTTGTCGACAATAATGTTGGCTAATCAATTGGATCGTAACTTTTGAAAATCGCGATTGAATCGCTAAATAATGAATTTTTCTTCGAATAAAATAGTTGATTAGGAATGCAGAGTGAAACGATACTCGAACGACGCGTGTTATAATTAATGGATATGTGTTTATAAATAAGATGCAGCTTTGCAATAAAGCTCATGATTATACGAAATTGGAAGATGTTTTTGTCGTTCATCTCAAGGCTGCAAATCCTCGAGCGTTAACGAAGCGAAACGGCCGAGATGTTCGACGTCCTTCCACCTTGGAATCAGAGGAAATCGGGGTTTTATCGTTTTCCTTGCCCCACGCTCGTCTCGGTGATTCGATGCCAAACGGACTGTAAAGCTTCGTTGGCGTTCTACCAAGTAAACAACGAGATCTTGTCTGAGGAGTTTGACCCTTGCATGCGCTGTTACCCGGTGATTGTTGCTCGTCTAGGATCTGACGTCTGCGAGTTGATGTCCTGAATTTCTAAAAAAACACGATAAAACAACCAAAATTTACCGAATTTTTTATACAACTCCTTTTATTGTTTATAAATTATTTCCAATGCATCAAATCTTTGATTAAACATGATTGAGTAAATGATGTTTTTTGAATAATAAAATAAGTATTTTCCAATTAATTATTCAAATAAAATACTTCATTCGTGGATAAAGAAAATAATTAATATCATTTTGCAATAGTTTTGCAAGAGCGTTCTCTACAGACTCTTCAAAATTCATTTTGAATAAATATTCACGGCACTATTTTAAAACTATATGGAGAATTTCGAAAGAATTCTCCGTCTCGTTCATGAAATATTGGCAAACTGCGAAACTTTTCTGAAAAAATAAAGTTTCGATCGTTTAGGTTTGAAGATGCAGCGATTTGAAGTATAACATATTTTATGAGGGATTTTTTATTAATATGTATCACTATTTTATTTTATTTTATTTTTTCAAGTATTTCCTTAGATATTGAAAATGTGGTTGTTTATCCATCTTGAAACTTTATGTGATATTGTTTCTGAAAGTTTATATAATTTTATAGTCCAAAAAGATTTAAAAAACAAAAAAAAAACTATCGTTATTCGATTATTCCGCAAGTTATGTCCAAATTGTCAAAAAATAATCAGACAGTTCAAACGTGATTTCGGCGAGACTGCTACGTTCAAAAAATGTATAAATTTTGGTGCAACTCTATTCGTAAGTGAATAAAAAAGGTAATGAATTCCCTCAAAGTGATATCGTTGGTCGAACTAAAGCAATCGACACTTTATTTTTAAATATAAAAACAATAAAAGAATTCTTCAGAATTTTAGCGTGTATAAGTTTTGAGTGAGCACGAAAAAACGAATGATATTTTTGGACCGATGAAAAAATACCGTAAAATTCTTGTATCACCGTTTTCGTAAAAAAAAAAAAAAAACGAATCGCGAAAAATAAAATGTTCATAAAATATCGTAAAACTTTTTCACGGGTGTGGGTAATCAATCTATTGGAATGGCGTTAAAATACCATGAAATTCTAAAAGTGCCTCATTTAAAAATATATAAATTCCTTGAATCAATAAACGAATTCTTAAAAATTCGAGCACACATTTTTCCGAGAATCGATTTTTTTTCAAACGTTGAATGAATTATCTAGAATTCTAAAATCACGCTTTTGATGAATAAAAAATAATAATTAACACCTACTAATGCGTAAAGTAAAAAGAAATACTTTAAATTTCAATGAATGCTTTTTGTATGAATACGAAAAACGAATGAAATTAATAGAATGATACTTCAAATTATCGTAGCTTTTCGTGTAAATAAGATCGAATTATTTCAATATAAAAAATTGAAAGAAAGAATAGATAAATAAAAAAACAACGACAATAAAACAAAATAAAACGGTGTTTTTGTAATTAGGAAAGTAAACAAATAACATCGTGATCAGTTAAATAATAAACAAAAAATTTATGATAGCTTTTTGTACGTGAAAAAAAAAACGAATTATTTCACAGAGTAACAAAAAAAATTCTCTCAAGTGTAACAAAATAATAACTAACCTTTGAATACGTTTGGTGGTTCGTAAAAGAATTAAGTAAAACAAATAATTAAATACAAAATAATAATTAAGACATCCGAATGAATAAAAAAATACGATAAAATTTTAGAACATCGTTCGGATGAACCAACAATGACTAATTCTTCAATAAATTAACACGATAAATAACAAATGAATTAAAAAAAAAACAATAATAACACATTAATCTACCTGAGATATCGTTCCTATAGTGGTTCTCACAGACGATATTGTTTTCGACAATTTTTCAGCCCCGTTCCGAAGTGCTCTTCGAGAATCGGCGGAAACATTGCCCAGGCTGAGATTGCTCCAACCCTTCTCAGTACAGCAATCTTTCTCAACTTTCGGTTTTTTTTTATCCCTCGTCGTGGAAATGTCACTTTTTTCTTTGTCAAAACGATCCTGCAGTCTTTGTCGAAGATTTCGAGAATTTCGCGTATTCATCCTCGGAGAATTTCGATCACCGAGAGGTTCACGATGAAACGTGAAAGAGACGCTGCGAGTGTCGGGTCGCATTGTTACAATTTTTTGTTACTGGATTGATTTATCTTGTTTTTTTTTTCGACTGAAAAACCCTTTGTCGATCTGTTTGACGTTTTATAATTGATGTTTTGTTGTTTAAAAATTTGTTTACACTATCAGCGAAATCGACGTTTTATTTGATTAATATGAGGAAATGACGTTCGAAGATTCACGGATAAAAATAATAGGAAACGAAGATATTTAAACGCGTCCGGATGTCTCGAACAGTCTTAACGCTTCAGCGTCTAACAGTCTAACGACCGTTAAGTTCTTTACAGAACGCTGAATCGGCTGAATATCTCGCCTCCGATCCGACTCTGCTATCTCAGTCTCTCTTTTTTCCCCCCACCACTTCAAGGTTGTACTTATGTCACTCTCTAACTCTCAACGGTTTTGCGCGGATCGAATTTTTCAATCGCGCGCCGTCGCAACTCCCGAACAAAAAATATGTATACTGAAGAAGGACAGGAGTCACTTTTTTCTCGGAATATTAAAATATTTCTAATGATTTTCGATTATTTGGTCCCACAAAAGGAAATACACTTTTAATACTGTCAAAATTAGTGAGATTAGCTTTACATTTCGGCTGCAGGATCCTTCCTGTCAGAGTGTCACTTCCTGATGCAGACAGCCCTCAGGCCGCAGGTGCAAGTGTCTGCGCATCTTTCTCGCGCGCCTTCCAATCAAATGAAACGAACGAACAAGCAAGCTCTCGAGTCTAGGGATTTTTGTCTTTCGTGAACTGAACATCCGTTTGGTCGGATTTGCGACTAGATTTGCGTTGATGAACGAATCACCAACAGGAAATATTTTGAGAGAGATTCTTTCTATCATCAGTCATTTGTAGTAAGTAATAAAATACCCGACGACAGGAAGTAACGATTTCATGTGTTTTTTCAAAGCGTAGTGCCTTTTTTGTTATTGGAGAAAAAGAGGGAAGGCAACAGCATCGCCATCTAGCCCAAACGTATTGGTGTTAATCAATGAGGGTTGGGTGCTGTTTTGTGTGGTAAATTTTTTGAAAAATACTCTCATGTGGATTTTTCCTCTGTGTTTTTTCTGCCCTCCTAGTAGTGAATCCACCCACATAAAAAGTAGGTCCCATGGAGACCAAAGATGTTCTTAGCAATCACCTTTCTTTCTCCTATAATAAAACAGAATATTAGAATATAACCATCGAAATGGAACAAGGCCATTTGATCAGAATCGCCAGAAGGCGCTGATCGGAGCCCAAAAAAAAACAACCACATCCATATAAACATACTCCAACGTGAACATTGTGAAGTTCGCAATATATTTCAATAGTTGCCAAATGTTTGAAATACATTCGAAGTAATGAATAAGTTAAACTTTAATCTTCCATATGAATGAAATAGTCGATTTTTAAATTGAATTTTCCTGTTGGGCTTATCATTGAAAGTAATAATTGCCCTTGAGAATAAGAATAAGAAAATAAACAAATGAAACTCAGCTATGTTCACGTTACAGTTACACATGGGAGCGAAAAAAAAATCATCAGGTAGAAAGAAACGCAATTACGTAGCGATTTTCGTGAATTTCGGAAGATTCGGACTCCGGGAAAAATAACAACAAAACGAGATAATAACGAGACGAGTCTTAGGCTGTTAGAAAACATTGACATCATAGAATATTGACCAAACTTCCCGAGCAAAGTACAACGACAAATTGAGTGAAAAATACATAGTTTTTAAGGTTATGTTACTATTATGACGCCATTAAATTTGTTATTCTTTTCAGATCACCCACGAAATACATAATTAAGAAAGTAGGAATATAAACGAGTTCATGGGATTCATTGACGATGAATTGTGCAAAGTATCAAAACTCTGTAAAAAAGATGTCCCTGATAGTAGACTCGTCTCGTGCGTGCGCTCAATGGTCCGAGTCGAAATAACGTACGTCAAAAATTTACCTCAAATCGTGTCTAATTATGAACAAAAATCTACATCTAAAAATGGACATGTCATTAGCTTAACAGACTTCAACACAATTCTCTCTATACATTGAGCCTTTTATCATTTTTCTATTTCATATCTTTACTGTCTTTCATTCAATCCTCCTAATCCGTGGTTTTTCGTATCATACTTTCAAATCCTCTCACAATTAAACAATACATCTCACATGACCAAAATATTTATCTTTGATCCCCCTCGAAATTTAAGTGCTTCAAAATTGCAATCCAAATAAAGGATTCATATCAAACACCGTGGTGAGCTCATGATCACCACAGTTTTTTTGTTTTGTTTTTTTACTACTATAAAATTGATATAAATTAAAGTTTGAACTTGGTGCACAGACCTTATCTCAAACAGCAATGAGATTGTGCAAAAATCAAAAAAACAAAATCAACAATCTTACTGTTAATTATATTTATAAATAATCATTATATTAATAATACTTTTTGTTGATTTTATAATTATCGATGAATCTTTAATGCGACAAACTTAGGCGGACAGACTTTAAGAAAATAGTAATCTGCATTCAATTTCCGGAAGACTATCCACAAGAGCCGTTGCTTATTGAATTGAAAAGCAAAACACTTGCGCCCAAGTTACTTGAAAAATTGGAAAAAGCGTGTGAAAAAAACTGCAAGAGCATTCTTGGTAAAGAACAGGTACAGTAGAAATTGTAGAAATAAAATGAAAAAATAGTTTATAGCAGATAATTCATAATTTTTTATTGACTTTGGGAAATTATGTGCAGGTTCTCCATACAATCACGTTTGTTCGAAACTTTGTGGAAGAAAATCCTCTTTGCTGTTGCTACGATGAAATAACTCATTTGAAAAAATTACTCGTTGAAGAGGGTGATTTGAAGTTGAATGGTAAAAAATCGACTGTTCGTGTGAGAGCTTCCCAGGGACTTTATTATTACAAAGTCAAAATAATCGTCCCCGACGATTATCCGGTAACTGCCGTTAGGTAGGTTGTCAATTATATCCTGAGGTAGTCTGTGTTACTTCAGTACCTCAAATCAGTTTGATTTTCATTTTGCTACTCAGTTTTTTCTCTGGATCTGCAGTGAAATTTTTTAATCGCTCATTTCCTCCAGACATTCTCATTTTTTAAATTCGTTTCCGATATCCTATTAAAGAAGAAACTATTCCACATCATTTTATGGATGGTGGTTAGCTGCAGTAATAATTGACCGTGATTTTTTACAAAAGCCTTACTCCATATATTTACCAAAAATAATAATAGGGAATAGCATTGAGATCGATGCAGTAAATTGAGTGCTAATGAAGAAAATAAAATACTTGATCAATCACTTGATGCAGTTGAAGAAAATACTCGTAGAATTTGTAATTAAACATCGATAACGTTACGTATTTGGTTAATTTTTTTTCTTATTCACAAGGACTATCTAAACGTTAATGAATAATTTCCTTCCAAGAAATCGAACACGTATTTATTTTACTGTTCGCATTAATTTAGCCTTGTCGACGCAGACACGAATTTTCCGCCTCTCTTCGCTCGATATTTCTTGGCTCAGGCGAAAGAATTGGGTCGACGTTGCGTGGAGCCACCTCTGAACAAACGTTCATTGAAACAAGCATTTTCACCTTGTCCGTCTCTTCAAACTGTTGTCTCCTTTATAATCAAGTAAGAAACTCAACGATGAGCAAACAGCGATATATAAACAACGACTATATTGTTTTTTAATCTATTTCCCGTAGAACTGTACGAGCTATACCGAAGGAACTTTGTCAACTTTGCAAAGTTACATGTTTGCCCGAAGATCCGTGTACCGCAATCACCGACGAAACTGCAGATCTTCATGCCGAAAGACTCTACTGCGGCCATTTGTTTCATTTACGATGCCTCGTGACATACATGAAGACTCCTCCATTCCATGGTAATGCTGGGTGCCAAATATTCTAAAGAAATTGAAAATAAATCGCGAAACAAAATAAAGAAAAGAATCGAGGAAATTCTCGCGTGCTGCTGCATAAACCTATGATTATTATGCAGTTTGATAAAACTTTGTCGATAACTTTTTGTCGATAAAAAGTAAAGTAATTAAAAATGTCAGCCTCCCTCGACGGAATATCATTAGGAGTGACCAATTGAAGCAGCACATACAAAAAAAAAAAAAATTCCATCGATTTTCGAAAAAGTTATCAAACTGCATAATTACCAATACTATTGTGTCTGGGTTTCGCATCCGAATGATTGATACAGTTGAAACAGATTATAATGACTGACTACAGGACGAGAAACGACTACAGCAATTTTTGTGAAAATTTCAATTCGTATTTAGTAGAAAATTTGTTTGCCATGTAAGGCAAAGTTTCGTTAAATTACAGCAAGTGATTTTATAATATCACAAAATTCAAGGCCGGTATTCATAAAAGAACTAATCGTTTTAAAGTCATGATGTGACAATTTTAATGCCATATTTAGTGGGTCGTTCATTTTATTCAAATACAAAGACCTTGTTACATGCTGTAATATGTGAAAAATATTGTACTGTCATTTTATTCAGAGCAGATTTTTTTTTTCTTTTTTTTTTTTTTGTTACTTCAAGATAATATCAAGTTTATTACAGTATCAATTATTTATGTGAATGACCTCGAAGTAAAAAAAATAAGCACGAAAAACGAGACACTTCGATTGTTTTTGTGGAAAGTTAGATTTCCAAATCTTTCAAGACATGATATTGTTGATTTCTCTTTTCAGGGGGTAAAAAATGTCCGGGATGCGGTGAACGAGTATATCACGAAAAATGGGGGCTGAGTGAAAAGCTGGCAGAGGCCCGTTGGGCACATCGGCAAGCTCGTGATCGTGAGCTCGCCGAGGTTGCCGAATTTTTCGAGTAAACATGCGTCTGAGGAACAGGAATTTCTTCGTTGGACGTTATGAATCATAGACTCCAAAATTTCAAGTCATAACGAGTCTCAACCCAGAATCGTTTAAAATCAAAATTTGCGTTTGGGAATGTGACAAATGCAAGTCGCTGAATCGTCACGCTACATGAATACCCTTTTCTTTAATCCCACTAACGGTACGAAAGTCCATGAAATTTTATTTCGTTTGCATTGATTCCAATGTTCGTTATCCATGAAACACATAAAACCACTTTCCTTTTCCCCTTTCCAAACAGGATCCGTTTCTTGTTTACGTTCTCATCGCTCGTCAACAGGTTCATCAAGAAAACTTTCTCAAATAAGTGTTGAGTGTCGATAAAACAAGGACGGAAAAACAAAAACAATGGAAATGGCATAGCATCGGGTAAATAGATGAAAGCAATTAACAACCTTTTTATTATGCATCGATATTTCCTCAATCGATTTGTCCATTCACCAAACACCAATATCTCGTGCTCGTCTAGACTCTCGGATGAAATTAATTCTCTTGAAAGGCTTACGCAATGTGATACCTCGAGAATTTCCGACGAGAACAAGCGGATTCGCAAATATAGAAAACGTTTTAAGTCGAGTATGTCTATATATTTATATGGATTGGCGTATATTTATATGGACACATAGACGTTGATAATAAAGGGGTGAATGTATCCTGCGAGAAGTTTTTTTACCGATCAAGAAAACGCGAGGCATTTTCAAAATAGAGAGAGAGAGAGAGAGAAAAAGAGAGAGGGAGTGAGTAAGCGAAAAAGTAGTATCGACCAAAGCAATTCTCGTCGCTTACGGAAAAAGCACGATGCTCCTTTCGAGTTGTAAATGCTTCTGAGTTGATATATAAGGACTTGCTCGTGAATTATTGATCCTGCAAACGAACTAGTGGCGAACTAGTGGCGTTTTCGTCTCGTGATTCGTTATTTTTCATTCACGAGTTTAGTGTAATCAGTTGGCGGTGTTTGTTTATTTTTGAATCATTGAAAAATATGCTTTTTCGTCAGTTGCTATATAAGAAGAAAAAATATTCACAAAAAAACGATAAACCTTTTAGAAAAGTTTGTCCACTATTTCTTGTGATAACCACGATTCTAAATGTAGACTTCAAGGCAAAAGTAAATCAAAATTTTCTGTCTCGGAGTTGACCCAAAAAACAGTCGTTGTCGAGATGTTTGAAAGAACTTGTTCGAGAAAGACCAGATAATGGTGTAAAAATCCTCTGGAGTTTCGTTCTAATAGGTCGTTTAGTTTTCGAAGTAAATTGGTGATCGTTATCAAGACCACGATTCTGAACAAAAGCATTCAGATATTTGAGTATCTGTCGAATTAAGATTTTTTCTCACAGCTATAAAATGCTGTCAATTATTGAGAAATTTTAATAAATTAAAAGCGTGACACGAAAGCGTCGAATAAAATTTTTTTTTTTCATACTCGAATGTTTCGTCCTCCCCAGATTTCAAAAGTTTTCCTCTTATTTTACTGACGTTTATTCATAAATTAATTGATTTCGCGTTAGAAGAAAAAAAAACAACGTACAAAAACATACGTTTATTTCGGAGGAAAGGGAACATAGAAAGCAGAAGGAGGAAATTGTTCTAATAAAAAAAATTGCTATGGAATGATCCTTCGACCTTTATCCACGTGAGCACGACGAAACATTTGTAAGTGACCATAGAAGGGAGCAGCACTCGAGATCGAACGATATACCAAAGGGTATTGGATTGTCTACTTTGTTTCGTATGAATACTTGATAAACTGTTGTGTCGCACAAAATATCTAACGGGAGGTACATTTGTTTGTTTTGATAAATAAAAAAACGAGCATCGATTAATGCGAAGCGAATATATAACCTATATTCGATATTTCTTTTGTAGCGGTGCTGTCAAGTCTCAAAAGGGCTAATTGTATTAATCGAGACGTTTCAGCGAAAACAAAAATATGTTTTTCTTCGAATAACACGATCGTAACGAAGCTATATCTTTGAAGTCGTGATGACATAAATACTTAACAAACAGCAAAACACGCGTATGAACTGTATTTTCAACATTAAAACAGCGAAAGAAAGGTTCGATTAAACAGCCAAGTGTTTGCACTTGTCATTGACGCAATAATTTCTCATGGTTCGTTCAAATATTACACAATTTTTCAAGCTACGTAGTGAGAAATAAATCGATCGGATATAATGTGAAAATAATCGAATTCCAAGGACCCCAGGAGTTTTATAATCATGAATATATATATATATATGCATATGGATAAGGGGGAGGAAGTTGAGAAAGACGGGTGCACGAGGGACGATAACGATGCAGAGTTTGTTGAACCAACATGCTCGTTCAATGGGTATGGGCGTTGCGTTTTGTTTGCACTTTCGTCTGCTTTTTCTCTTTCTCGACAAAACGATTCACGGGTATGTTCGAACATGCATACATTCATTTATGAAAAGCATAAAACGAAAGGTACATATGGTTATATATGGAGGATTTTACGTATAGTAATAGAACTTGGGCCCTTATGATAATAACTCATCGATAGATACATAAATCAACAACTGACGTGCAAAAAGGCGAGAGCATGTACAGTTCTGCGTGTGACTGGCGCCTTTTTTTCTACTTTGCTTTCATACTCCTACCGTCTACAAACTACGAAGGTTGTAAACTTAAAAAAACGTGTATACATTTATACGTATATATATATATGTATATACAAAAAGTGTATTTGAGCGAAGAACGTCCTGTTTCTCTGTAGAATAGCTGTTTACACCTGGAACTATACGCTTTAGTAAACACCCCCATTGAACAATCGTGTCTATCGTTTCCTCGCGATAAAATAATAATCATTATAAGGAAATAAGAAATTTCTCGATCGATCGAGGCTATGAAATCGTTCGATATTCGAGGCTAGTTCGAGGCTCTTAACACAGAGGGCATAGCAGTCAGCCTCGTCGCCAACCCTTGTATCCGTTTCTCTTGATTATTTTGTTTTTCCTCGTGCACGAGCCAGGTTAGGCAAAAAAATTTTTGGTGTAATTGCACATTTGTATTTGTTTACACGTACGGTAAAATGGTAGTGAACTCACGTTGGAGAAGCAGACGGCAAAACAGGGCGCGGTAAAAGGCTGGTAAAAAAAAGTAAAGGAGCGAAAAATATGAAGAGAGAAAGAGACAGCGGTGGTGCTGCTGCTCTGCTCGAACACACGATACACCTATAATTGCACATAGAGCCTGTGGGTTAGGTCGGCCTATAACGTATCGTCGATCAATAGCTGGAAAATGGCCGGAAGCCAAGTCCGCGACCGATGTCGTTTCGAATTTTGCCGTTGTCACTGAAGGGGAAACGATCTAGGCTCTCTCTAACCCCTTTTTTTCATTCTTCGTTTTTTTTCTTTCCCTTTTACTATTCAGTTCGGTGTCCCACTTGTTCTCGCGAACGAGATTCCTCTCCCCTCCGGGCCTATACCCAACTCTTATGCTCTTATTCAACACAGGGATACTACGAGCTACGAGACTTTTAGTAATGTTGGTATATCCTCGTCTCTGTATATACCCGTCTACCTGTCATCTATCTGTTTTTGGCCTTTTTTTTCTCTCACTCTCGCTTACTACGTTTTTTCCCTCTTCTCTTTTTGCTGTATTTTTTTTTTCTATTCTTTTCTTCGGAGCTCCGAACCTCGAGAGGGCTTGGATAATTTGAAATTCAAGTACCCCTCGCCTCGAACTTTTACTCCCAAGAGTAAAAGCCTCCTCGAGGGTTTCAATGGTAGAGCCTCATTTCGAGTCCTCGTTATTCACACCCTCGTAAAAAGTTTCGCTAACGTTCAATCGATCGATTTACGAATTTGTGCTTTTCAATGAAAAACTTTATTAAGTCTTGGAAATTACTCTATCATCCCATTAAATTTGTGATTCGAGTATAACTTGGAAAATAATGAACTTTCATGATTTATTTTTCTTTCGTATATAATGTTTTCGATTATGATTTAATAAATTATGAAAATTTCGATGTTTTCAAAACGCTAGAAATCGCATCAATGTTCGAAGGTTCAGAAAGTAGGCTCGCAAGCAAAGAGTTTCTATCGAATTACATCTGATAAGAAGAACAATCGATTACTCCGCTGGTCTATTTCTCGAAGTAGCTACGCGTGGCAAACAGGCGACTTTTGTTTTAGATCCTCCACCAATATCGATTAAATGGACAAGTATAAGAATGGATCTTATATTTGTTTGAGGTCAAATGATTTATTTAAGTTCGGTGTAGCGGTTATTCAAGTAGAAAAAATACGTTGACAAATCTACTATAAAAATTATTTTTATATTAGAACGTAATGTTTTATTGCTGGATAGTTATTTACACTTGGAACTGTACGCTTTGGTAAACACCCCCATTGGACACTTATTATAATTTAGAAATTATTTTTTCATTGCTCAAATACCATTTCAAACCAAAAAACCAAATGTACTTTTTTTCATCAAAAAGTAAACTGCGCATTAATATCGGTTGAAAAAAAAAACGAATGATTCGATGGACAATCTCGATGAAAATTGGCCATAAGAGAAATTTGCATTTATTTGTTTATCGTTTTGTAAAACAGTCGCTATTAAGGATTTCCTTCCGACCTTTACTTCGTTTAATTAGTGCAGCTGACTTTGCACAAAATCATTGACGAAATATAACGCTCATTTTTGACTAGTGTAAAGCACGTAAGTAACCTCAAATTTCAACAGTTCGATTGGTGGATCAGTGCGAGCATACGGAACTAAAAAGTAGCCATTCTCTTAACGTCACTTTTAACCGTAAATTAATTCTTAAAACAAACGGCACTATGAGTTGTACGATGGTCGTCACTACCACCCGAGAACAAAGACGAAAAAACCAACTGCGTAGCCAATGCACGATATTTCGAAATGACTTCAGTTGTGCGATGGTTGTTTTGTGGTTGTGAGGTAACGTTTGCAACACTTTAAGACGGTTACATTTTCATTTTTTATAGGTTATGGTAAATAATGGGAATCTGAAAATAACTTAATTGTATAATGAACGTCTTACGATCGCTTTTTGTTTTGAAACAACAGTTATGTGACGATTTTATTTCGGCCATCGTGTTGTTTTGTATAATCGAAAAGGACAAAAAAAAATCTGAAGACGGTTTTGTAGCCTCGATTCGCTAAGGTAGTATTTTCTTCGATAAGTGAACGTGCCTGAATAAAAGTGTTTTCCGAAAATTGTATAAAGTTGCAGCAGTTCGAAGATAAATTCGTTAAAATTTGTGATCGTGGCTGTGCATAATCCTATCGACAGATTATAGCACAGCGCTATTGGAGAGTATACACACCAGAGCGTTTATTTCAGACGGATTTGTATTTGTTCGTGTGAGTGTGCACTAACGGTATAAAGAGAGGGGCGCGAAGCTGCTCTTCGCGTGATTCATCCCACTCAATTCTCAGTGCTTGCTGAATACACTGTCGTCGGCAGAACGAGACAAAATCTGTCCCCGTGCTCTCCTCCAACCCCCGAATCAATTGTCCATTGTCCACTGTTTTGCGAAGGTCCCTTCGGTCGTCAAACGCATTTAATCGAAAGATCGAACATGTGTTATATATATACATTGAGATATAGATATATAAAGTATACATAACGTACATCTATTATAGATCTATTGGCAATGGATTGACGTTTTATCTGTACCGAGAACTTGAAACGTACACGTGAGAGGTAGCGATAAATTCTGTTCGCGAGAGAGCATCTTTCATGCATTTTGGGGTTAATCGTTAGCCTTCGACTCAATATACATTGTTTTTTTATTTTCCTCCATAACGTGCTTTTATTTTTCATTTTTCTCATCATACTTTTAATTTTAATTTTTATTTCATTTTTTATCATTTTGTTTGTTTTATTTATCTTGATTATCGTGTTCTCAATAGATTCTTGATTCGATCGGTATGCCTTTCAAGGCCAAGATCATTCTGTCCGTATAACCATTTCTACGAATAATATTCGTTCCGTGAATAATTCCCATTCTTTAATTATCGCATCAGGCCGCATATACACGAAAGAGTATGGAGAAGAAGAAATCGATTGCATTCGATTTAAAAAAATTGATTTCAATGGCGATTGATTAACTTTTTTGAACCCCACTCCGTGGGAGGTCTTCGTCTGATTTGTCTCTTTCTCTCCTTTGACTTCTCCTTCTCTCATTCGTGTCTCGCCGATAATTTCGGTTTCGCGGAGCTTAAAACGATGGAACTCGACATGATCTACCGTTCACATGACTCTTAAACCTTTAACGTATACTTATTAATGCGATTGTCATTATTGTTATTATTTAAGCTGTAAGTAATGAATGGAATCCAATCTTTTTTCTTTCCTCCCTCTACACGCTTGATTATTCTTCCAATTGCACAGCTTTTGTTTGTTACGCGAATCTTTTCATTTCAATTTATTCGTTCATTTTATTTTTTATTGATCGACTTCCATTAGAATTCTCACGTAATCGCCTCTGCTCTAAAATTATACTACACTTTTCAGCATTTTTCTTTTTCTTTTTATTCATCAATTTATTTCAATAATTAAACAAAAATCAATATGACTATTCAAAATATAATTAAAATTTTTTTCCAAACTTTGAAACTCAATGTTGAAAAATTTACAAAATCAATTCTTTTTTTCCAGAGTTATATACTTAAATAATAAACTTTTTTTTTTTATGGGAGCTTGCCCAACAACTAACTACGGTTTCAGCACATTTTTTCGATATTAGAATCTTATTTCGTCTTCGTGTAACTTCTGACAGGAAATACAGTCCAAAAAGAAATAGACGAAGAGAGAGAAAGAGAGAGAAAGGAAGAGAAAGAAGAGATAATCGTGGACGCGTGCCACAACATGCGTGACGAAAAACTCAACAGTCCCCAGCGGTGCTTTTAGCCCTATTCTTTCAGTAACGTTTTTTTTTTTTGACGCCCCCTCACAGTTTTTTCCTTCTATCCCTAGTATTCGTATAACTGCATTGTTCAAGAAAGTTCCACGCTCTTCTAAACACCGGTTATAAGCCTCTGAGACGTCTGGTACGAGATCTTTCTAGGAAAAAAAAGAAGAAAAAAAATGTGGTCAGATATATACAGTGTCTGGGATGTTCAATGATCAAAAATATATGCGAACACGAGTGAGTTGCAATCGCCAGAAATGGCGGTTCAAATGTGCCGTAAATTTTGATGCAGCTGCATCGGTCACCTTTTTATTCTTTCTACATAAGAATATACCTATATATATATATACATTTAGTTTTATAGTCATTCTACGATGACCAATCTAGAGAAAATTCTATACGATCTCTGACCAATCGAACGACCTATTGAATCCTCAGGTTTCTAAATCATCGATGAAATTAGCCACGGCAGATCCGAGTTCAATGAAGCCTTCACGACAGCAAGGGTCGAAAAGTCACCCTCTGTATATCTGTTGTATATGCTTGAAGCAAATTTTTCTTTAAAGACATTCCTATCGATTATTCTGAAGACTTTATCACAAAAATATGTAACAAAATTCAAATATTGCCGGTTAAATACACTTTCTAATATTCCAAAAGCAAAGAAAAACATGCATGGACCATAAAAAGTTTCATTTTTTATGGTGATTTGAATCAACCGTATACGACTCATAACCGGAGACGATTTAAAAAACAGTTGAATGTTGATAAAATGAGTTTTTTATTCCGTCAATTTGATAGGAATTCTTCAATTTTTCAATGAGCTTTTCGCCAGCTGAACGTCGTAGTTTCGCCAAAGTCACGTTTAAAAAAAGTTTACTATCCAGTTAATTTTTCAGTAGGAATGAAAAAAACACATAAAAATTTGGAGAAACAATTCATTAATTGCCCTCAATCATTTTTTTTCGTAGCCATAGGAGTGTGTAGTAGTGTAAATTTTTTGTATAAGCGACTGTTGCGTATAGAAGAAAAATTTAGACAGATGTTGATGAAGCACGAACGAGACAAGAATAGATTAAGATATAATAGCATCTTTTTCCTTTTCGTAGAGTTTTTGCTGATCCCTATCGGTTTTTATCCATTCTTCGAATTTCGTCAATAATTTGTACGAAATTCAATTAATTATAATTGCCCAATGTGTATCAATTTACCAAGTCGTTCCTCACATTCAATCTCTTATTTTTTTTGTATTTTTCTTACAATAGAAATTGATTGCTAATTTGAAATCAATTGCTGTTAATGGGTGAGGCTTTTTTCTCACAGGACATTCGATGTGGTTACAGTATTTTTAAACTTTACTCCTTCGCTTCTTGTTTCACTACTCTTTCTACAACATTGAAGACATAGAAGTTCAATGAAAAGAAGAATGTCACTGGTAGCAATACTCTATAGCTATCAACACTACTTGAATCTCGAAAAACGTTGTATTGCCATAATTTTAATGCTATTTTGGTTAGACACAGGGTAGATAACCACTTTGACCATACGATTTGGTGGTAACAGCAATCTCTGTTTCTACTGATATTATAAATGCAAAAATAACTCTGTCTGTCTGTCTGTTACGTTTTCACGCTTAAACCGCTTTTTTTTATTACCGAAATTTGGTAAAAATATGGTTTAAGTCCCGGGGAAGGACGTGCAGGATAATTTTTATGACGGGAATCATCCTTTAAGGGTGGGGAAAGCTTAAGAGTGTGTATGATACGAAAAAACAGCTCGGATAAAAAATAAGCTATCCATAATGATAATTCTACGCGGACGAAGTCGCGGGCAGAAGCTAATCTGACATATTTTCATCAGACAGATATTGTCTTTTTATATGAACAGCCAGCTGTACGGTTGACGCGGATAGCTTTCTAGATAGCTGTCTATTTGGATGGTCATGCGATTTTTTTTTTTAATCCAGTTGAGACAATCAAATAGCATGGACCGACAGCGATCGATGAACGCTCGGTGTACGGCTCCGGGGATCACAAAGTTAAGCAACTTCGGCTGAGGTCAGTACTTGGTTGGGTGAACGCTTAGCCATGTGTCGGCTGGCGTATCAATCGCTGAGCGGAAGGCAGATTTTCTGAGCTTCTGACGGTGCTAACCATCTGAAACTCAGTAAAAGAAGGCCACCTGTATCGGCCAGACTTTTTCACAGTTTCCCTTGGCCCTTCTGCAAATACGATAACGTAGTGCATTAGGAAATAGTGGCCGTGGGCAGCACTCTGGGGGGTACTCACAGGAACAGGAACAGATAAGTGCGGGAAAAAGTGCGGTTAAAGTAATGGGATGGGGTCGTAAAAACCCGCAAGGGTATACGCAGGAATAATGAAAAATAAAAAATAAAAACTACATTTAAACAGTATGGTTTATCTTACCAAAATAAGCAATAAAATAGCAGAAAGGTACTACGATCATTTCATATTGCTTATTTGGTATTGACATTAAAACTACCAATTCGTAACAATATACATTTTTCTGCAGTTAAAAAAAACTGCTCCGTTTATTTACATTTATTAATCAGTCGATCATCACGACAGCACAAACGGACAGAAAAAAAAATATGCACGTGACACAGGGATTATCAGAAAATACATCATTTTAGCTACAATTTTTTTAAAATAATTAGTTGTTCACGAGAAATTATCAGACACATGGCAGCGTCTTGACCTCAAGTATTAGAAAGAAAAGTTTAAGCTGCAGAAACAAGTCTCGCAATCGCTTATTAGATCGACAAACTTGAACGTATAGCGGGATAAATTTTAATGTGACCTAAAAAAAAGGGCTGGTTCGGGTTGAAATCGGTAGATCGTAAGTTTCAAAACAAAAAAGACACACGTTGTGGCTTGCGCTACTCTCTTCGACCTCTCTGGTGTCGTATCTCGCGGGGCTCTCCCGCAACAACAAGTTGCAACCACCTGGTGGTCGGCGGAAATGGCAGCAGCGCCACAGAAGCAACGCTCTCGTGGTCTCCAGGTGCTCGACACCATTAGCCCCTCCTCTTACCTTCGCCGCTGCCTCATTACCTTTATAGAAGTATTGCTTAATCTCTCATATACTTGGAATTTTTTTTATCACGATATTCATGTTGAATAATTTGTTTCTTCCACTGACCAGTACTTGAAATAAAAAAATTATAGTTTTTAGTCGTGTGCAACAATTATTATATGCTCGGGGCGTCAAGTAAACTTTTAAACAAATTTGTTTATTGTTATTTGCAAAAAAGTTATGTCGTTGCTCGATAAAGACAAATGGACAATAACTTTTTATTGAATATTCAGCGGTAAAATCTTTATTCAATAATCCACACCTTAGTGATATCGATGACAGTTTGTTTGTGATCATATGATTGCATTTCTTTGAGAACTTTGCCATATAATTCCAGCGCTTGAATTTAGTAATTTTTCTTTGATCATATATTCTCTTAAATGTCAAGGAAGTATTTTAGGAATTCGTGTTGAATGTCCATTTCTTACGAAGATTTATATTAGTTCAAGAAGTTTAGGAATTACTGCAAATCCACCGAATTGTTTTTTTTTTTTTTTTTTTTTTTTTTTTCAATCCGTAAACTTGAAGCATTCGCGTTACGTAAAATTCTATGACGAACTGAGTCCAAAATCGAATTTTGTGGAATTTTCTCAGTTTCAACGGATGGCATCTCCCGAAAGTGTCAATTTGAAGGAGAAAGAAATTTACATTGAGTAAAACGGTAGAAAAGTGGCGTGCGAAAGAGGAGATGGCATGAGAGAAAGAAGGATGAGGAGGAAATAAGGGTTGAAAAAAAAAAAAGTAAAGGGTGATTGTGTTGGGTGATGGTGGAGGAAGAACGTTGGTAACCCGGCAAGTCTGGCGGAGCTTCAGACACCGAGCATCGATTCGCTAGGACGATGGCTTTGCGGGGAATCGGAGAGGGCGGCAGTCGCGACAGCGGCGCTACTGCTGCGGTGCTCTCGCTTATAAGCACCCGCGACTGTGCGACCTCCATCGTCTCTTTTCACCAAATCCAACGGCATTTCATTTTTATTTATTCCAATTTAAAATACCGCTACGATGCATCAATTTACATCAAATTATCTAAGTCGAATAACACATTTGTTACAAGGTTGTATGAAGATTGACCTTAAAGCTTTTGGAAAGCATTTATCCTTGAAACAAAAATATACTTGTAAGGAAATCATAGGAAAAATAAGTCCATTTAGGAAAACATGCAATTGATTAGAATGCAAGAAAACATGGTTCATCAACTCGATCAACCGTTGCATCTAAATTGGCATGTTTTATGTGAGTGTAATTCATTCGGTAAATGTCTGTCAGTTTTTTGTTTACACTGAACAAATTTTTTTTATACTCGACTTTTCAATATTCCTGGTCGGTTTTTTTTACCATTTAAAAGTTTTACCGCGTGGCCATATCAGTGGATTTTTATGGAAGCGGATTTTCTCTAAAAATTATTGGCCGATATTTAAAAATTAATTCAATTAATACAAAATATACCTCAAGTAACTAAATTACTCGTTTGACGGTGTATTCCATTACTAAATAATGAATCGAATGTATTTTTCATTTTTTCTCAATTATAAACGCTCAGTTTAACTGTAAATAACTCAATGTTTACATCAATAAAATGTAGCAACACCACACGCCGTTTTTTTTTAATTTTTTTATTTATTTTTTTATTAAATAATACGGTGTTAGAGCAAATTTTAGAATCAATTGGAAAAAACTGTTTTATAAAGAGATAGTGTAACGTATGAACTTTGATAATTAGAAGAATGTTCGAGGCAGAAGAAGACTGAAAAGATTGACGAAAAAATTTATCTTAATATCTGGTTTTTCAAAAATTCTTTACATCTCCTGAACGATGTATCGCTCCGACGCATCGAAACACGCGAACGGGTAAAAGATTACAATCAACATAACAACAAATGCGTGTATGTTTACATTCCGTGGTTCGGATGTTCTTGTCAGTTAATCAACTTGGTCAAATAGCTCTCTTCTCCCTGATATACTATTTCAGGTAATAGTTTAGATTTCACCCACACAGATACTTGCTAATTTTGTTCATGCAATAATATATCGATATTTTCGCGTCCAGGAAGCGCTAACGATAGATAAAACTGTAAATTTTCATGAACATTTCAGTAAATTTTACAGTTTTTTCTCCCTGTTATTATTCATTATTAGCAAAATTGGAATTCAATTTTTTACAAGAAATTAACCAAATTGTATCTCGAATTGTATGTGCAATTCGACTTCATGGGAAATGTTTTTTCTTTTTCGTTCACTTTTATAACTCATTATAAGCATTTGTTTTTTTTTAGAAGTTATTTTGTGGGCAGGTCTTTTTTGTAGGTGGCAACTGTTTGGGGTGTTTATCACTCGTTGTGGTTTTTTTTGGGGTTACAATAAAAATTGTAACGTATTGGACACAGTGATTAATACAGAAACATTTATCGTTCGGTGATTTGGACACCGATACGCTAATCAGACTCAGGGAGATTTTTATGCGAAATATTACCATATTTTATCGTGGCGTATATTGGAATATATCTTCAACTTCGTTACCTTTTTTCCCCGTCGATTCCTGATCCCTTTGAAACTTGACACACATATCTTATTCGATACTTCGAGAAGCAATTCTCAAATTTTCATACGATTCATTTCTGTTTCTTCGACGTGTGTATTTTTTACAGGAACTCTTATGTCACAATATTTCAAATAACTCCATAAGAGATCATGCTAATTGATTCGTTAATGACTTCTAAATCATTCTGCAAAATTTTGCGAGCTTTTTTTTCTGCAATATTTCTCTGGTCGCAAAGTGTCATTGAAATTTCTCTATTTTGGTATAACGACGTAACATCCATTAATCAATTTTTTCTCCATTTTTATAATTCGAAATACAGCGTTCGAATAATTTTGAGAAAATTCTATACAAGTCTCTGAAGTGCATTTTGAAAAAAAGATTTTTTCATTTTTTCACAAAGAAATACGAAGATCGAAGATTTATCAAGTTGAGGTATAACAAGCTCTTCGAAGAAAAATTGCATCTATTATGAAAGTTCATGACACACGAGTTCCTTTTCGTAATCGGTGGTCGAAAAAATGCAATAAAAAAAAGTTAAAACGACCACAATCTCTCACCCTATAGTTGAACTTACTTCGTGGCAATAGTCTCTCCCAAATGAACTCAAATTGTAAGCCATCCTGAGTATCGTGGAGTAACGGTGACCTCAATCGTTAAATTAACTTCGAGAACTCACGGCTGTAGTAAAATTGATGCAAGAATTTTGTTCTCACCAGTGTCCCGAAGACGACCCTCGGTTAGTTCATGAACCATTCACCGAATGACGATATCGGTATAGTTGGAAAGAGAAAAAAAACAACATAAATGAGAAAAAAGGCATAAGACAACGATCCAATTTGTGATGCGAGTGGTCGAAAAGTTGGCGCGGCCAATGTATCGGGGCTCTCGTCTCACACGGATGGTTTACAGTTGAACGGAATAGATACGGTTGTATGGACGCGGGTGGATTGATGGTTGGGTGGGTGGTTGGTCGGTGGGGTATACGCGGCGGCCTAGAGAATGAGACAGAAATATTGCGAGAACGGACACGAGGGAGAGAGTGTAAAAGAGGAAAGGAGAGAGAGAGGGAGGGGAGAGACAGAGAGGAAGAGGGGGAGAAAGTGAGCGAGTCTGCCCCCGCAAGCAGCAGCAGCAGCGTGCGTGCGTGTGTGGCGCGGCGTAACGGCGTGCTCCCCTCACACGGCTCAGTAGTCAGAGTCTTGCGAGGGGCGCCAGTCTTCGACGAGCTCTCCGCCGAGGTCGAGCATCATCGACGTTTATACATGCCGTCGCTATTTTTTTTGGCTATATCGCCATCATTATTATCATCATTCTTATCAACAAAATAATCGCCATTTACCTCATGAAAATCAATCGCAGCCTCGTACACTCGTCGTGATATTTGCGAATTTCATGTTGAAAGAATGAAAAATCAGGACAAATCCAAGTAAACAACAAACAGCCAAACAACACAATTTTTTCATACATCGAGGAGTAAAAAAAAATTGCGACAAAACAAATTGCGACAAAATTGCGTTGGTGGTTCCGTGGTGGTGGATTTTTTTTTCTGCTTCTCGCGTTGCCGCAGTAATATAACCAACCCTCAACTGGGCAACGCCAGTAGTTCGTATACGCACGCACATACCAACCCCGGCAGAGTTGTTGCAAACCTCCACGAGAGAGACAGAGAATTCGTACATCGACAGCTGCCGCAGCGCGCCCATCAACCCATATCACCGAGCAAGCACCCCCGTCGACGATTCACGGGCGCTCGTCTTCGCGGTCGTCGTCTTCTTGGTTCTTGTTTTCCTCCCACTTTTTCAGTGCTCGCTCTTCAAGGAATTAAGTAGTATTTGAGTTAACGATCCATTGAAAAAAAATTAAAAAAAAAAGACACTCAGCGCGATGTTTGAACAGCCCGCGAAAGCATCGAAAGGCCAACAGAGCTGAACGGGGGATAAGGAAAGAGAAACTCTGTGTACAAAAGTCCTCAGATTTATCGTGTCACTGTTGTTAATATTTTTAACTCAACAAATAAATAATAACGATAATTATTATGACAAACAGTGCAATGACTTTGACGGTCGGCTAAGGGCCACCACCAGTGGCCACCTTGCCGGCATATCGTTTTCTTCATCCCCAATTTCTCTTTCACTACCTCCCTTCCTGCCTCTCATTGTCTCTCGTTCGCTCGGTCACTCGCCCAGTCACCTTATTGTACCGTCTTCGAGTTCGGTTCCAACAAACGAAATTGGTGATCAAGGTTCTTTGCGCTCTGCAGACCCCGAAAGCTCGAACAGTTGAGCGGCTTCCTGCTAAGACTTTGTCCGATCAGCCGCACAATCCCTTCTCCTGGCTCTCCGATGACGATTCACCCCCTCTTGGCTCAAACTTTCAACGAGAAGGTGGCGCGTGCCACGATTTTTCGGGCCAGTGTGAAACGTAACGTAGCTGGAAAGGGCGAGTGTGCGTGCGTCCGTGCGTGAGTGTATAAGTGTGCGGCTTCCCAAAAGTTCACTCCCTCCAAACTTTATTTTCAACGGAATGAGTATCTCGATATCGTTCAATTACACCTGCGAATAATCTGTTTTTTTTTTCTTGTTGCACGGTATCGTACTCCGATATAACACGCCATTAGGAGATTACAAAAAAAAAATAAAAAAAAATAACAAGTGTATTTGTGCCTCTGTGTTTTTCTATGTGCGCGCGTGTCTGTGTCGCGAGCCTCTCGCATTCTGTCTATCGCCATCTCCCTCGCTCTTACGGCGAACCAGACGGTTTTGCGGTCCGTGGCTCCCGTTAGAGGGTTTCTTACGGTCGGTTCCCTCCCCTCGACGTCAGTCATTCAACGCAGTCGTTGCCGTCAACTACCATTTATCTCTCGTGTCTTGGGGACCTTTTTTTCGCAAAAAGATCGCACAAATCGCGTTGTCTCTAATATCGTGTGCACCAATATATACATATATAGATATATATTTGTATATATATAACTTACCGGCGAATTTGATGTCGTTACGGGATACGCGTGGTCCTGTTACTTTTTTTTTTTAATTCAAATTCCACCATTGGAGTGTAGTGGCAACGAAAGATATCGCAACGAAGCGCAGGAGTGTTCGAATGTGAATCTTGCGCTAAATGATCTGAAAATTAAACTGGAAGGAAATAACGTGGACAAGTAAATAATCTGGGATGAAGGTTATGAGAAAATAATTGAAAAAAGCCGCGTTAATGAAAGCTTAAACAAGGTTGAGGTGAATTTGAGATTTGAGGGAATGAAATCGAGCTTGCAAAGAGAGTTGATGAAGATGTAAAAAGAGTTTTCGAAGTAGAATTCAAACGTTTTATACACAAGTCGAAAAGGAAGAGTGCAAAAAGAAGGAACAAATGTTGAGCATCTTTTTTGTTCTACTTCTTCAAAGCCTTGAGAAGATAGAATAAAAATGAGAATCGAAGCGAGAAGAACTTTGTGAATTGTATCATTTATTTTTACCGGTTATTTCCGGTTATCGTAAGGAAGAAAAGAAGCAGAAGAGGGAGAAGTAGTAGAAGATAAAGAAGAAGAAGGAGAAAAAAACATCATTGCGGTGATGACTCGGATCAAGCAATTGACATTGCGTCGATCGTTTAGCGATAGTTGCGACGAGGGGACGAGTTTTACGTTAAAAAAACGCTGACGAGAGGAGTCCTCGGTGGTTACGATTCAGGCCATGAGCGGCCCGACAAGTCTCCAGAGGGCTGCCCCGAGTTGCTGTCATAAACATCGGTCGACTCATCATTATCACTATCGTCGTCAGTGTCATCACCATCGTCATCGTCGCTACGTTTATCATTCTTCGAACGGCGATATAACAGACGAGCGTGTCAATAAGAGACAATTGACGCCTTTGCGATCAAATAGTTCGAATGAAGCATTTCAAAAGTCTACGAGAGTGTCGTTTCAACGTGACAACGATGAAAATTTGAGACAAAGTAAAGGCGAGCCCGGTATCAATGATGAACAAACGGAAGAGCGAATTTTTATGCAACACGATAATAAAATCGAAGAGCCACGTTTTTATGGTAAAACTCAATCGCGAACCTGCATTGAGATCAACGATGAGAATTCTAAGAGGCCGAGATACGTGAGACCACTCGTTGATATCAATCATCACGATAGCCACAAGAGAATTAAAGTACGCAATGACGATAATAGGTTTAGTTGGCAATTTGACTTTTCCGATGTTTTAACGAGGCGAAATCGACGTGACGATACGACGCTTCGAAGACATAATGGAGGACAACGGGGTTTTGCTTCGAATATATTTCTACTCGCAACTGCCGGTGCTTTTCTCGCCCTCGCAATCGTCGCCCCACCCGGTAAGATTTTTCCTTCATATATTCCTTTTTTAAATCTTCTTCGCTGTCTCCTATACTCTGAGCCTGTTTTCAAACATCGTTTTCGAACGACAACTATTTATCTTTCCGATTTTCCCCTATGCACATATTTCATACGCGAGATTGGAGCAAGGGTGGATTTGGAGCAAGGTCTTATTTGGCACCCTCGTGATATCGATATGTTTTGTTGTATAAAAAATTGAATAGAAACAATTTTTTAAACCACTTGTGATATATATGGACGATTCTCCCAAATAACTAGTTTCGACTCCCTCTTAATTTTATATCTCTTACAAATATTTATTTTCAGGCTTTAGTATTATACTTCGAACCACATTTTCTTCTGTTATACGATGTCGATAATCGATTTTAAGTCATGGTGCAAGCTATCATTTGTCGTAATCCTCTAAATATACGATTCCAATGAAATTCATTCATTTGGAAACTCTAGATATAGCATATATTTTCATTTCTAATACATTTTTATCGTTGACACTTGAAGAAATGATAATTTGGAACAAATTTGAAGTTTGCCTCTCAATCCTTCCAGCCGTAATTGGAATTTGTGTTGTCTCGCCTATTTGAAACATTTTTTTTTGCAGTTTTTTTATTGATAAACTATACTATTTTAATAACAAATAACAAGTTTTCGGGTTTCAAGAACATCCCTGGAATATTCATTAATGTAAAAAATTATAAACAGTTGTTAGTTGAAAGAATACTACTCACTTTTAAATAATCGAACATCGTACTTTATTTTGTTGAAAAAATTCACTTTCCACGATTAACATGGAATGCCAATTTTTTTTTTGCAAACACAGTATAATCCAAAGAATTTTACATAGTTTTTTCAACATTTTTCGCCCGGTGGTTTTTGTTTTAAAAAAATGAAGAAACAGTACATTTTGAATTTCCACATTATGAGCGGGGCCAGAATTTTGCAGATGGAAGAAATTGATTACAAGTTTTACAAAACGTCTTACGTAACTCTATATTATAATAAGTTTTATCAATCTTTTCTTTCAATTACAACTTTATGAAATTTCAAAAGTATTTATTTCGGAAATGAAAAACTCGTTTCATGGGTTCCGAAAATGTTGAATTCAATCATTTTGGGTTGAACTGATCGTGTTGAGATAGTTGGAGAATCGATTGACAGTTTAAAAAGAGAATTTGCGGCATTCAGGGGTTAAAAGTACATTGTAAAGCTGGACGTTTCATTCGTGTAAAGCTGTTCTCTATCATATAACAATACATTTATCAGTCCAATCTATTCCACATTTATTTCGAATTAAAGGCAACTCCTGGTATTGTCACTGTCGTTGTTACCATCTCCTAGCTTTTGCACATTAGACTTTGATAAGTTTTTCATGTGCTCGACATTTGCCACCCACAGTAGCACGAATGAGTATGGTTGGTAGATTATTTACTACGTTTCGAGTCTCGAATGTTAGATGTCACGGAATAAGCTATAAAGCCTTTTTTTTTAATAAAAAAATAAAATAAAATCCCTACCCACGTGAGTGCGAAGATATATGAGGATTGGAGTTGAGTCATTCAATATGAATTACATAGAGCGGGGGATGAATGGAAAGTGATACTGGAAAAGAGTGTCCCTGGATAAACTAGTTAATAAACGAATAAAAATTTTAAGGTGTAAAATAGTGTTGGTTACAAATTTGAAAAAAGAATTATTCTATTTTACTGACATACGATTTTGATTAGATTTAATTATTATAAACAGAAATCTTGAAACATTTTTCGATATCGTTGATCCTATTTTTCGATTGTCGCAATGAATTCATTTTAATTTTGAAATCTCGAGATAGAAAAAAGCTCGAGGTCCCTAGACCACATTTGCTCTACATGGAAATAGAAAAAAAGAAGGAATAGTCTCCAGACGAACGGTGGTAATTGGGAGACGAGTGGTGAACGACACTCGTAGCCCAAAGTTTCGGAACTGTTCCCATCTGTTGAGGGACCGTTACTCACGGACAGAGATCGGCACGTGGGATTATTTTTAAAGGTCATTGCTGCTTTAATCTCTGGGTCACTCTTGAAATTTTTTTATTTAAACAAATCATTCCCATTTCATTTTTCGTATTCTTAAATATTAAAGATTGTTTTTGTGTACAATCTATCAGCAACGTTGAATCAAGGGTTACAGGTTCATGGAATTATTTACGTAAATACTATATATTTTTTCAATTGTCATCTAATTATCATCAGCCACCCTGAGACTTTCTATAATTTTTTGGTTAAACCGTTTACCGATGGCTTTATTTCAATTAATGAAATCGCCACGAAACTCAAACAATAATCACTTTCAATATTTGAATGAGTCGTATTGAGGCTCTCTTTTCAATGTCTCTTGATTATTGACGTTTTTTGCAGTGAAAATTGAGCCAGGGATGCCAAGCGTTACTACTGTTGTAACGTATCTTGTTAATAAAAGCGAAACGTGTGCGAAAGAAAGAGCGGAGAAAGATTCCAGCGTAGCTTGCACGCGAAGTTGGCCATGACGAAGAAAATACACATGTGTATATATCTGAATAATGAACTAACAAAAGGGCGCATCTCGAACGATCAAATGATAAAAGTGATGTGGTAAGACGGCTTTACGTTCGTAAAAATTTCGATATTTAACATCTTTCGAATCGCAGACACTGGCGAGTCGCGCCCACGCACCTATTTCATTCCACGAGAAAACCTATTATTTATCTCCATGTCTCAGGATGTCGCGGTCCCCGACGCCGACTGCCAACTCAAGGGAGTCGTGAGAAGTGTTTCCGTATGTGTTTGTGTGTACACTTTCGTGTATTTTTCACACTTCTTGTTTTATTTTCTACACACATACGCACACAAACATATATAAATGTTATAAACCCTGTGCTCTCTTTCTCTCGGTTAGACGTAAAGTCGCGTCTCGCACGTACAAGACGTCCCATGAGATATATGTCGAAGCTATACATAGCGAAGGTATAGACCACACATTTTGAACATCCGAGGATGCGTTCACGAATCGCACTTTTCGATATTTGATCAGTCTGTGGATTACGATCCTCTTGGATACTTAAAACATTTTTTTTTTCTTTTTTTTTTTTTCTTAATTTATTTTCATTTTACTATGTCGCGTGAGAATTTGATCGAGGCTCATTGTATAATTTTGTTTTCTTCACTGTAAACGATCATTTGAGAAACAACGGATGAATGTTTTGCTCAGATGTTCACTTGAAATCTTTGAAAATCTTCTGAATAGTTTGAAATCTCATTTAAAAAGAATTTCCGTTTGAGTTTTGTCCGGTGTTTATGTGTGACGTGAGAGCCAAATATTAATCCTTTATAATTCAAAACGTTTTCATTTATAACGCGAGCAAATTTGGCACACTGGCCGTACTATCGTTCTTCTTTGTTCGTGATATGTTAACGAGGATTTAATATGCTGTCAAAACTTTGCAAAATCGTGATTTTCAGCAAAACAATCGTTTCTTATTTTCGTTCATCAAGATGAATTTTTCGACAAGCAAACATGACATTTAACGCGCTAAAAGATTTTGTGTTTGCCAAATTTCATAGTTGTATGATGGTTGTCTATTAATTATGAAGAAAAAAAAAATCTATTTTGAAGCAATTCAACAACCGAAAGAAACACGATTTCTGCAAATTCAAAATCATTAACTTATCGGGTGATTCTTCAATACTTCTCGTTACGAAACTGTATAAAAAATGCACATCTCAGAGACAATTATTTTGCCATTTAAAAATATTCGATATCCTTGAAATTCTCTCGAGCATATTTTACGAAAATTTTTAACGTTGACGATATTTCGCATGAATTTTTATTCACGAATTAGTTGTGTCTTTTGAACATATAATGTTATTAATATTCAGGAAAAATTGAGGTTAGTTGTAATGATCATTCTTATTTATTATGACGCATTTTTTTTCGAGTGCAAATTTATACTATTCGTACAGACTATGAATTATGTACAGCAATAAATCGTGAATACAAGAGTGAATTACGGATCCAAACTTTGCTCTCGCTAATAAGGCAAAAAATAAGAAAAAAGTAGTCATGAGACTTCCTACGCTTATTTACTTTTATTTATATCCCACCCTCCGCCAATGCCGGACACTTGGGGGATATATTTATTATTATTCAACTTTGCCAGTCTACCGTTGCCGGCTGCCAAGAGTATTTTTCGCGGTTCGCTCGCGTGAAACTCTTCGCTGTCGGCTTTTCAAAGCCGGCTCTTTCCTCTTTCTCGCTCTCTTTCATCTTGTCCAAAACGCCACACGTTTATTCATATTGCATTATCGCTAAACGACATTCTCATTGTCTCAAGTCTCTTACAAAACACGAACATGTTTCTCGAAAAGGGTCCAACAGCGATTCTGAACACGGTGATTCTTCATATTGTTGATCGTGCTCGCTCTGCATTCAAACTGAATGATCAATAATTTTTGCTTTCTATTTTCTTATGTTTAATGATTTTTCGTTAATGAGGCAAATTTATTCGATAACGTGGTCAGAATGATGGCGAGATTCACTCAATTTGTTTCGTTTTGGCTCCGGTTCGAGAGAATGAAATATTTCGACAAATGTTGTTCTCATAAAAAACATATATCCTGCGGATTCGACGAAAATCTCTGACGCTATTTTACCATAAAATTACCGGATAAAATGTTTTTTTGTTTTGGTTTTTTAATACGACTGTGTGCCACAGTTCGTGAAGCCACGTATTTCTATCAAAATATTAGTTGTGAGAAAGTTCAAATTATATCATGTTTTTCAAAATATTCTTAAATAAATGTTTGTCCCATAAATTATTCGATAACAGTGTCTATTCACAAATATTACAATGGTTTTCCGGAAACTGGTGTTTTTTTATTTTTCCATCGATGTCTAAGGATCAAGCAATATTTTGGAATTTTGGGAATTGCTTTTCTTATTTGATTTCCTATCACTTAGTTCGAATAGCCGAATTCAATATAAAACTTTTGGCAAATGGCGTCCTCTTTTGCGTGATCACAACGAGAAAACGTTCCAGAAAGAGAGAGAAGGTTAGATTATATTATTAATTTCGTCTTAGGTTCTTTTTCATCGAAAGAAAAAAAAGGTTACAGTCAAGATGAGAAATATGTGAAAGAATAGCGGAGATTGCTATAAAGAGCTAGCGACGAGGGGGGAAATGGAGACTGAGCACAGACTCCAAGATTCATCGCGCTCTCTTTCTCTTCTTCTGTCATTCTCTTTCTCACTCGCTCTATCTATCTAGATTCTCCTCACTGACTCTCAACGAATTCTATACGAAAACCTTAAATTTAGAAATTTTCCAAACGCTCTGAACTCACGAGCTCATGTCTCCAAGTCTCACGAGTCTCTTAACGTTCGTGTCCCCCTTTTTTTCGCTTTTCTATCTCTTTTTCACTCTTTTTCTCCGAGTGATTCTGTCTTACACGACCCTCCGTGCTTTTCGAGTATGCAAGTAGCATCTCGTAAGAGAGAAAGTTTAGGAAAAACAAGAGACAAATAAATAAATAAAAGGAAAAATGTTGCCACGATGATCAAACGATGGTTGGGACTTGTTTCGCCTATTTTAGCAGTCGTCGTTCAATGTTTCTTTTTTTCTTCTCTTACTTCTTCACGCTGGATGCGTCGCTGAAGTTTTCACACATTCTTCGCAGCAGTGAAGTGCAAGCATCCCCGACTTTCGCGAACTCCCCGATGTGATGAAGTTTTTAAGCGAAGCAAAATGTTGATTTTATGACGATGAGTATTATTGAGAAAATATTATGTTTTTTTTTGGTCAATTTTTTTTATTTCAGTGCTGATGACATGTGAATGACTGTTGATACACGAATGTGTGTTTTTCCTCTTTTTCCTCAAACCATAAATTACTACAGAAAATCTAGAATAATTGTTGTTTTTATACTGAGAGAAACGATATTTACTTCGTCGCCTCGTATACCCAAGGGACTGCAGTTGAAGTTCCCTTTGGAATTATATGAGCTTTGTTGTTTCCCAATATATTTGTATGGATTCTCGTGTAATCGTTGATCATGGAGAGAATATATTGATCAACTCGATCAAGTTGATGCATCAAGTTTTCAATTTCTTAAAATTCGCAAAACTTTAAACAATTTAAGTGAATTAATACATTACTTGTGATGTAAAAATGTTTATTCTAAACTTTGATTAAATGTACGAAAGGTCAATAACCCGCGCCGGGTCCACCTTGCACTATTTTTAGCGTATACTTTACGACATGACGATTAAAAAGAAACGAATTAGGCTGATGGTGTCAAAGCAAAAATAAAATTAAAAAAAAAAGAACTACGATTTACGTAGACAGTCGGAAAATTTATATGTTTTCGGTGATTTTTCTCATGGTTTCTGAGTTTTCGGGTCGAATGACGTACTTTTTGCTCCCTTGGGTTACTAACGCACCCCAACTCGCTCGGTACACCTCCCCCACGATCGAGCAAAGGGAGGAAAGCACACGTGAGAGCGAGAGAGAGATATAGACATGCTCGGCCCGGTGCCACGCAACCCTGCGACCCCGGTCGACCCCACGATCAACACGCACCATCCCGACTACCCACACACACATTAATAGACAGACACATAGACGGAATAACTACTCTTAATACAACATACCGGCAGCACATACTGTATTATAAGAAACACGCTTCTTTTCCATTCTTTCTTGTTACATGCTCTCATTCTCCCTCGTAAGAGGACATGAAGGGTACCGAGGGAAAGGGGGCGTTGTACTAATATTATTCAAAGCCTAAACGCGTCGATATTTCACTCGTATGATGCCATTTTTCGCCCGGCAAAGTGGATCTCTAATTTGCCATATATATACTTTATACTTTCTCCAATTGAAAGGGCTGGGTTACGATATGAAATTACGAAACTATTATTCTGAACTTTATTATTACTGGTCTAATAAATTAGCCAAATAAATTGTCTGATCGGTATAGACTACAATGAGGAGCAAACATTTTAAACACTTTATAACGCATTAAATCGCATAATTTAGCCAAAACAAATTCAGAAATAACTCGAAGATAAAATTTCCCAGGTGTGACGAATTTTCACAACCTCGTATTTGGCTACTCCTCTTCTTAATGACCAATTACGAATTTAATATAATGAGTGAAGTTTTTAAAAGTATTTACGAATTTGAAAAAATATAACTGTGCGGTATTGGGTATTAATTGGTATGCAAGTATAAACGTTCGATTAAAAATGTAGAATAACTTCTGTATAGTTCTGTAAAGTAAGATGATTTGTGTGGAAACTGAAGAAAAATTTCTTCATCCAACAAAATCTGGTTTACGAAAAATGGTTGAATTAATTATTTTTTTTGTGTGGGTCTTGCAAAAAAAGAAAAAATGGTTCGATTCACCATTTTTCGTCAAAACAAATGGAATTTCGGTCGATAAACACATTTTTCTTCCTACGTGGAAGTTTCATTCATTTTGAAGGTTTGTTATTGTGAGTTTTGGAGATTATTATATTTTGATAACAATACCATTGAATCTTTCAAGAGGCCGTTTTGATGAAATATGTATAGAAATTTGAGGTTCAGAGGAAATCGGTTTCGATATTTGCTTCTTTACATAATTAATTCGATCATATATACATATCTCCGAAGATATTGATCAGTTTTCACTTTCTACTTCGTGAAATATAAAATTGAGAAACTGAACAGTTTCCAGTTAATTTTTATTACAAATCTCATGACTCCGTTTGAATCGATTACCATCAAGAGACGCGGTATTTTTACTCGAATGCGGACGTACCAATGGAAGTATTTAAAAATTGCGTAATTCGTTGGTGGTCACAAATTTTGACGCGGAGAGCAGATTGATTCCTACTTTTACAAAAAAAAAAAAAAATCACACGAATTGGTTAATCGATAAATATCTGTAAATTTGTGAGTTCGAAAAAGTATAGATAATTTAATAGATATAATGTTCGATATGGCGTCTGTCTGACGCCCACGTACATACGGACTTATATCGCATAAACGTTTTGGCCCGCGCTTAAAAAACGATGTCAAATATCCTTTCATCTTGGCAACGTGGAGTTTGAAGCGAGGATTTCGCTTCTTTTTTTTTTTTTTTGTCTTTTTTTTCGCGGACGTGTATCTTACGTTGAATTGAAATAACAAGAAAGACGCTTTGGAAGTCTCTTTTTTCAAATACGCGTATACATCGCGACGTTTGAACGAAAATTCTATGTGCAATTTTTTTCATGACAATTATTTTGAAGGTATTGAAGATGCAAAAGCGTTTGGTGTAAAGCAAATTTAATTATCGTCGAATTAAGTTCCTTTTGGTAGGCCAAAGAATATTTTCGGATTCCATTATTATTGATTCAATTATACAAACTTTATTTTTTAGTAGATTTATTTATAGAATTTCTTTATCAAATCAAATTACAAAGCTATCAAATATAACATCCTATACAAAGTGTTATTTTTCTTTGTCAATCGATCTTTTCAAAAAGCGGAAAGAACAAAAGAAGTGATGGGAGATAAGGAACGGTATGGGTCTTTTTAAACATGCGGACCCAACGGACTCCCTTTTTCCTATCCTGCCTGTCAGGGCAAATACTTTATATTTGTACTGCGAGATATTAGTTTCTTTCGGATTTTGATATTGTGTTTATCCGCGTGGATGTAATCATTTTTCTGGCATTCTCTCACGGTATTCCCAAAGGATAAAAGACAACTGTCAGAAGATATTTTAAATGAAAAATCTCGTCCAAAAATATTTATCCTTCAAATCGTATCCCTGTTCATTTAGATTCGAATCTTTTATTAGGCTTTTTAATCGAATATTTTCGGCTGTAGCTTAATCATTAATAAACCGTACGGTTATTGATACATCTGGACAATTAACTTTTCATGGAAAAAGTCAAAGCACTGCGGATTGAAAACTACATTAAGGGCTGGAATCTGAAGAATTAGTCCGGTTGGATTCCAAAGGAAACTATTTCCTTTCGAAAAATTTTAAACACGTTTTTTTTGAAGTCGAACAAGACATGACCCCGTAAAAATAAAAATGTTCCCCTTATTAAAAATACGCATAAACCAAAGATCACTCTTGTATGGAACAATATTATTGGAGCAACCTTCTGTCCGGAGTATCAGAATGTAAGTGAACTTGAAATGAAAGCAAAAGAGAAAGAAAAAACCCTTTACTTCAACTTTTCAGTCGTGAGCATATACAGTTACAGAGGTTATAAATGCATGTACACGAGATAAGGGATACGTGCCTAGGTGGCTCCCTTCATCTATACACAAGTAACGAACTTTTTCTGAAGATTAAAAAAAAAGGAGGAAGGCAGGAAAAAAATAAAGCAGAGGAAAAAGGAGGTATTTCAGGACGTATATAGTTCGAATAAGACGATGAGAGCAGTGTCTAAAGTGAAAGAGAGAGAAAGATGAACGAGAGTAAAGGCTAGACCAAGAGAAAAAGGAGATAAACAGAGAGCAAGAGACTGAGTGAGTTGGCGAAGATGAAACGAGGGAGGATATCTCGTAGGAAGTGGGGAGTTTGAATGAGTGGAGGTGCGAGAGCGAGCACGAGCCTTTTGGCTCTGATGGACGAAGGGGGCCGTTCGTGTCGTGTCTCCCTGGCCCTTCTGTTCTTTTTAAAACGTATAGTCACGTACGACGTGCCAGTGGCAGCGAAGGTTCTGGTACGTTATACCACAATCCACTTTGTCTTTTTTATTTATTTATTAAAATGAAGTAATTTTCATCGCTTTATCATAAAAAATGGTACGACATTCATCCGTTCGATCGTTAAAAGTCATGATATAATATTTCCTTTCGGTTCCTCTTTCCCCTGTTTACGACAGATGCTGTCACGACTGGCACCTTCGTGAATCCTTCATCTCGTAAAATTTTTCTTTTTTTTTTCTTGCTTTTTCACAAAACCCACTCGAGCGATGTGTGTTGCCAGAGCAGAAACGATTTTGTATATTCGTATCGCTCGAAATACTTCCTTTTTCAGACATTCAGAAAAAAAGAGGACAAGAGAGAGAGAGGGAGAGAAAAACCAAGTGGAACAGTTACTGCCACTGGCGCCGGTGTTCTCGTCGTTCAACCCCTGCTTTTTCTTTTTTTGAACCCCCATTTCCACTCTGGTTGTTTCTGTTATTTTTATTTTTCACCAACGTTTTTGTTTTGTTATTTTGCTTTCATGTTCTACTTGGCTCTCTGTCGAATATGTATACTGAATTATTAATATATTCGTGCGCGACATTGTAAGTCGTTGAGCGTTTGCCTCGACCGCGAAAAAAAAGAAACATTTTTGTAATATTCTCGCGAGTTTCGGGCTCTAGCAACATTTGCGTAAGTAGGTTGGCAATTTGTTACGCCGGAAGAAACGACAATCGAAATATAGAGAAGCATGGCAGAGCCTCATGTACTAAAATGAACTAAAAGAACTCGGCACGAAATTTTATATTCTACCGGATAGCTCAACTCATTTTAATAATCGTGCGATCCCATCATTTTTATTTCTAGGTATATGACTTCGTGCTCTAGTCCTTTAGAGCTAGAAAATAAATCTTATATCTTTTGACTAATATTTTTTGTACCAAACGTCAAAATTCAAATAAAATACATACACGAAATCAAGAATAAACTTTTCCCACGCGTGTGCTCCATTCATTTTAATCATTATTTACTTTTTGGGCGCAAGCATGACCAGCGAATGCTCGAAAAACTATGAACACAATGCTGATTTTTCGTGTGAATCTATAGAAAAGTGCACTTTCGTTGGCAAAGCGAATGTTCAGATCGCAAGGCTGCTGAAATAAATTCTAGCCTCACATATATTCGTACGATACTATTTATTTTGTATGTACGGCTTCACTAAATATACCACCTAATATATGTATAACTATAGATTTACATGATAGGAGTGGTTAGATGTAGGAACGCGATTGCTCCCACGACCGCGGTCAATAACGGTTGTTACCATCCAAAAAGTTCCACCTTTCTATTGCTAAGATCGCAATGACTATGATTAGAAGAAAAAAAAAACGTTTTCGCCGATTTATCTACAAACCGATTAGAGGTGTTCGCATCACGAAAAACCCTCACAGTGTAAACGCGAAGTGAATTATTTATGGGACGAGAGGTACATAAAGTTGAAACGCTAATTAAAAAATAGTTTTGCCAAATTCCCATGGGTCTTATCTTCAATATATAAATAACCTAATTTTGTACCTGACAACTTTTCAATTGATAAACAACCAGTTTTCACATAAATCATAAAGACAAACGTTTTAAACATTTCTATAAAATAAAATTCCATCACGCCAAGGTTTTTATGGATTTATTAATTTTTTAACTGGACTTAGATACTTTTTGACGTCGTAGAAAAATTATTCGTTATGATACACTTATTCAAGTGCCAATTTTCAAAAAAATGATTGTCATTCTGACAGTTCAGGCCAAATACACGCAATGATTCTAATATTTGAACGAAAGCCAGTGATGAATCGATAAAAATAAAGTGACAAAGTTTATGGCAAAGAAGATATCAAATTAATAATAATTCTCGACAATTTCGTGTCGAGAATGAATGATAAAATGATTTTTCATGCTGCGTATCAATAAGCCCATTTGTGATTCTCGGTTGTTTACTGATAGTCAATATACATGCAGTGAATTGGTATGGAGAAAAGTTCGTGTTGGTGTGGGTGTGTCTGTATGTGTGTGCAACGATTGGTGACTCGGGGTAGTTCACGGAGGGTTGCATAATGCACCCACACCGTGCGAGACTAAACTGTACGAAACTACTACGGGGAGAAAACTTGGTTACACGGACGCTTGCGTATATATCGAGAGGCTGCATTGCCAGGGCGTTGACTTTGCGATACGGGCGTTGCGACGACTTTGCGAATCTCCTCTCTCTGTCTCTGTCTCTCTTTCTCTCTTTCTCTCTTTGCCGTTCCCTGCCTCGTTCGCGCTCTCTTTCTCTCCCCTCTAGTTCTCTCGTCCTCACCTCCTTTCCCCTGCCCCTCCCCTTAACGGGATTCATTCCTGCGGGGGATGTCGCGGCGCCGCGCAGCAACCCCCGCTGCTCAAACCCAAACTCACCACCAACACAACCACGACCACGACCACCACCCCGATAATCGAGCTTTTGTCCATACGCCACTCATCTGTAACGGCTTCGACCTGTTCGCCACTTTCCCCCAACACTATAACCACATGCCCACATATGTGCAATATGGCTATGTTTTCTACATACCTTGCGTTGAAAATCCTCGAGGGACCGCTTTAAACACCGATTCTCCGCGTTCTCCATATATTGTCTGACCTTCTATATCCAGTCATCAATCTTTATAGCCTTCGCACGTGCTGAACAAAATATCAGGTCATTTCATTGAAATGTCGTTTCGTTTCATTAATTTCTGTTCGATTTTATTTACAGGCAATATTGCATCCAGTTTAATTATAAAGTTTTGATTAATCGTTACGAACGTTGCTGAGAAAGAAAATCAATAATGAGTATTTATACTCGGAATAATATTCTATAAATTCATTCAACTGAAATTTACCGCAGTGAGATTTTTCTATTCTACTGTATATCACGCTATAGAAATTTGTTATATTCGTTTGAAGCCAGTTTTGATGTTTCATTTATTTTCATTTGTCAATTTGTATAGATTTTTCGCGGTAAATATTTAACATTTCCGTGATTTTATCGACAGCGATGCGTGTCCGTGTGTGTGGTCCCAACAGTCACCAAAGGTTAGCAGCCTTTGCTGAAGTCAATACTTGGTTGGGTGACCGCTTAACCTTGCACCGCCTTTGTTTATCAATCACTGAGTGACTGGGCGAGGTGGCAGTAGAATTGTAGCCACCGGTACCGGCTGCATGGGGCTTCCACAGTTTCCCTTGACCCTCGTGCAAATCCGATACAGGAGTGCATTAGGAAAGAGTGGCTGTGGAAAACACTCTAGGGGGTCTTACAGGGACAGGAACAGGAACACTGAAATAGAGATAAAATGATGGGATGGGCTCGTGAAGACTCGCGAGAGTATACGAACGAATAATAAAATTAAAAGAAATAAAAAAAAAATTCCAAGACTTTCAACATTGCATGATGTTTTCAATGATCTTCTGTCACAACGACGCACTTTTCACGGAAATATACCTTAAACCATATAAGATTATCTCCGTTTTTATTTATTTATGACATCGAAAATACTTTCCCTATTTATGGCCGTATTTTTTGGATTTGACGAATTATAATACTCGAAAAATTGTTGAATGTCATTCAATATATTATCTTGTCCGATACAGCTCACACGTAAAAGTTGATTGGAAATTTCTCTGGTGCTTTATAGCTTAACAATATTCGTTTCTAAATTGTGTACCGATTTTTCCCAGAACGAAAAGTCGATTGTGCTATAAAAATGAATACTCTTTGGTTTAATCACATTGAACGTTGTGGGCAATCACTCAAGAACATAAATTCGGCCAGTGACCTTTTTTATTTCGTTCTGTTTTTTTTTATCTTCCATTAATATAGGTCTGGCAACAAAAAAAAATCTGCTCGGCCTTCGTTTCGTATATTTTTCGTTGCAGGATAAAAAAAACGACGTCTATCAAGGTACACTCGTAGAGATAATGTCGCTATAGCGCATTCTAATGAAATGCACCAACTAGAGCCGGAAGGTTCTTGGATATATAAGCTTCTCTGGCCTCCTCGTTTTCTTCCGGTTCCCTCGGAGTTTCTCATCGATCGCCCCTTCTCCTATACACATTTTATCGAACACGCAAATATTTCTAAGGGCACAGAACATGTGACTATATGAAATTCAAATGAAAAATCCTCAGAAGGTATTTTCAAAAATATAATAGAAAAATCTGCAAACACAGCTACCCAAAGTCGTCAAAAATGTTTGATAAACCATTTCAACTTTTATTCTTATCCCGATGACCTATTCCATCATTTTTTCTTCTTCCATTATCTCATCGTTTGGTTTTGATTCAATGAATCTTGTCAGGCGATCGTATCGAGTGAATTCTTTCGTCTTTTCGGGTCACGAAAACAGGAAGTAAGGTTTCTTCGAGGTCTTTACTTTTTGCTAGCTACGCGGTCGGGAGATCGATATGCTTCGCGTATAGTTGCCAATAAGAAGTCGCCTGAAGGTTTTTGCACAAAGGGATACAAAAGAAAATAAACAAGCTCCGTGATCAGTTTGGCCGCTCGGGCCGTTTCCGGACCGCCGATCTTCTTTGGACTTCATAACTAAACCAAACTAAACTATGTCTTGGTTTCAACTTGTACATATACCTCAAGATATATATCTATATAATCATGCATTTACTACGAAGGAGGTGAGGAGCACACGCATTTTCTAGGTCGCATGACGGAGCAGGGAAGGTCAGGATTGGTTCAAGTCCAACGTTACTCCATTCTATAATTAGCGAATTTCTGCGGTAGCCTGAGGTCTCTCTGTCTCTTTCTTGCTCTTCCTCTCTTTTTCTCTGTCTCCTTTATTTCTCCTTTCTCTCTCTTTCTCTACCTATTCGTTTCTATCTATGAAAGGAGGTACCTGATGCTCCGAAATGCAACCTCCCAAACAACCGTAAGATTCAATGAAATGGGTGTAATGTAAAGACTCGTATGATTTAGGTATTTTTCTTTATTTTTTTCTTTCGTAGTACTCAATATAGAAATTAATGAAAATTCGACTTTGCAAGTCTCCCAATATCTCACACTACTTTTGGGATGCATAGAAAAATATCAATGAAAAATACTGTTGACTTTTTTATGCACAAAGGTTTCAGGAAAATAAGGCAACAATATATTGAAACTTTGAAACCGAGAGGTTTTATTGAGGGGGAGCAATACTGCTATTTTCATCATTTAAAAAAATCGGTCCATTTAATATTTCATGAGATTTCGAATATTACTTACGATGAGTTTTTGTGAAAAAATATTATCTTTGTTAATCTTGATACATTCTTCGGCACTCAATATATTTGAACAGTTCATTTGAATCGATGAATGAATCGTCAATATTGAAAACTAGTGGATAAGTTAATGGAATGTTTGAGACAAAAGTTAGTCGACGCTTAATCATTTTTTTTTTTTCGTCCACTTTTTATTTTTCGAGTCTCTCTCTATGTGGAACGATACGCATGGATCGTTGAGTTTCAAAAGCAGAACATATGGAGTAGGGAAAAGCGAGATATAATTTACGAAAGTGCGGTGTTAGTAGAGCTCAGGAAAAGGAGGGGGTGAGATTGAAAGAGACGGAGAAACGTGAGGGTGTTTAGGATAGACGTAAATGTCACACACTTGAAACCCTTCACGGTGGGCGTCCGGTGTTGGGAGCCTTATGGAAAATTAGTGTATCAACAGCATACACGAAACAGAGATGTCGAAGAGAAGAGAGGAGGAGAGAGGTGGAGAGGAGAGGACGAAGCACGAAAATAGGCCGGGCACGTTGGGTATTTCTGGTTTCATGCTGCGCCGCAAGATCGCGGAACGCCGATTCTCGCCTCATTCTCTTCCCTTATTCCATCCCTGCAACGATCGTAGATTTCCTGCTCCGCCCGCGTACACCCCAATCCGCAATTATTGCGATTCCCGCCATTTCCCGCCGTCATATGTACCAATTCTTGCCCATTTCTAATTTTCTGCATCAGCGTTAAACATTTTCTGCAACCTCGTACATTTTTTCTTGTCTAGAGATTACAGGAATTTTGTTTAAATGAAAATTCCGTACCAAATTTACCGTAATTCGATCTTTATGACGAATAAATTGCATTATAGGGGCGGCAACGACTCATCAAATTTAGCTTTTCGCAGTCAGTTCTGCCAGTGATGATTTTGTTTAATACCTCGGTTCATATTGCACCGAACGTAATCGGATTACCGTACGTTTTTTCTGCAGGCTGATCACGTATCTATCCGCC
Organism: Campoletis raptor; assembly: GCA_948107755.1. Classification (NCBI taxonomy): domain Eukaryota; kingdom Metazoa; phylum Arthropoda; class Insecta; order Hymenoptera; family Ichneumonidae; genus Campoletis; species Campoletis raptor. The sequence continues at coordinate 32,011,805 of OX403622.1, read as the reverse complement.
AAAAAAAAAAAAAATTAAAACAATATAATCCTTTGGCAAAAACAAAAAAATAAAATTTTTGCAGCGAGAAAATTGTTTTCACAAGTTTTTCATATAGGTTTCGGAAGAAACAAAAAAAAATGTATCCCTTTCGTGTATCTGCTCGTCATATATATTCGGTCAAACTAGAAATAGGAACCTACTGCCAGATGAAAGCTTTCGAATTTCCGTGCCCTGATACACCCTTGTCACTTTAGTTGAAACGACATACATATAAACAAAATGAGAATAAAGTGGAGTGTGTGCTTTCGACAGCCGTTGTCGAGATATTTACATTGCTTCTCCTTTCGACGTTTCATCTCCACTAAATCTCCTCCCATTCTCGTCAAAGCATAAGCCTGGTGTGGATATAAAGCCACCCGACTGTCATGCGACAGTAACACGCGCCCAGCTCATTCTTGTCACTTCTTGACGCGTGCCAGATTAAGTTATTATGCTAATTGCCTTGGATAATTTATCTCACGCTAGTCCGAGTAAATCAAACTACGAATGAGTCAACACAAAATTTTTAAAGCCCATTAATTCATCCAATGCAATAATATTCACTTTTATTTTAACCAGAGAGTAAACTCTTTTGAACATTCCTTTTTTACGCCATTTTCTTTCGACTGATTCATGATAGTTGGCAAACGGATAAGTTTCAAAGCATTTTCCGGCTGGATAAACATTTCTTTAACAATCATTAAATATTATATTTGAGTTCGATAACTTCAACTGTCATTCATATCTGCCTTATCTAATTAAATTGGCTCTACAAAATTTGATGAACAATACGAACCATTGACCAATGCGAAGTATGTTTTACGTTTTTAACGTTTCAGAAGTAACGATAAAAAGATTCCGTTGATAGAAACGAATGAAATGGTGGTTGCCAATGATAACTCCATGGACAATTCCTTTGTTCCTTTTTTAACTATCTTTGAACGAACTCCACGCAAATTCAGTTCAACAGAACATATTTCCTTGCGATATTGTAGAAATATTGAAATATGCAAATAAATTGCTGCAACATTCGAATGTTACATCGGTATTTAGCAGAGAAATTATCGCGATTATTCGGTGCTGTGTGGTAGAACGTTATGCTGAAAAAGAAATGTGTACGAAGCGTTTTTAACGACCGTCAAATATTTTGGTTTAACCTTTGATATTTGCGAACTTGGGCAATACAGATCGCTGGATTTCCATGATAAGGAGTAATGAAAACAGTTTGTTCAGCTTATAAATGTAAAGTGGTTTTCTGACAGTAGCAATAGTAATCGATATTTATCAAGAAACATATCTCTGGAACTAACGGTAATTACACGTTGTGGTTACACAACCCAACATCACGGAGGTCTTAGCACTTTCACATATTTTTATGTTGGTCGATTTTAACCCTCTGGTGTGTCAATTGTTCTTGTTTAGCATGTATAGGAACTATATGAACATATTGATTTTTACCGTCGTTCAAACAGTCCTTGACTCGGTAAAAACATAGTTTTATTATCGAAATTGTTTGACGTACTAAATATATCACTTGCAATAGAAAAATTAACACAAATGATAAACAACATCGGCTTAGATCGCTCGAACTGACGATTTTGATAAATCTTCAAAGTAGGGAGAACCGCCGATGACGATGTGTTCGTTTGGGCAATTAATCAGCCAACGGACTTGATGACACACCCGAATACGTTGAAATCATTGTGTTCGTTGATGTGCACCCTTGTGAGGTTGACGTTTCCCACAATGAATTTTTTGTGGCAATTTTTAAACACTGCAAAACCACTTTTTCCCCCACTGCACTGTTCCTGTTCCTGTTCCAATTGCAGGTCCTAGAAGACGACCTACGATTTTTGTTCACAGCCACTCTTTCCATATTCACTACGGTATTGCATTAGCACGAGTGCCAAAGTAAACTGCGGAAACTCTGGCCAATGCGGGTGGCTATATATGCGGGTAAAGTCAGACGATGAAAAAACTGTGTCTTGCTCAGCGATTGATACGCAAGCCGGTGCATGTCTATATAAGTATCTAGCCGAGGATTGAATTTGTTCGAGGCGCTTTGAATCGGTTGATAACCGAAACCACGCAACGTCCGCTTGCTTATCGTTGTCGTCAAATGGTCTTATAATAATTGTAGATATAACACATTGAATTCTTCTCATGGAGAAACGTCAACTCTTCCACTTGCGTCAATACAGTATTATAATATAAAGTTATCCTCATCTTCGGGAGCAGACTATTTGTACAAGTGAATTTATTCCTGAAGAGCAACAGCAAAGTAATTAACACGGTAGTTCCACGTTACCGATGAGTACACCAAGTAATCGATTCGCTAGTCCATTGAGTTCGTGTTATTTATATTTCGTAGATATATGAATAATATTTTATATATGTTGAGATCTAAAAAGCAAAGCTTAAAACTCTTCCTTCATATCCGTATCTCCCGCGGTCTTGCTTAATTAAGAAGCCATATTCGATTGTGATCAAAAGTTTCGAGCAAGCGTTGTTTTTTAACTGATTCGAGGTCGATCATTATAAACGTTTCTTTACTATTTATGATTGTTATTGTTGTTGACTTTTTTATCTTCATGTCTATTAATGTTATTATTGTTATTATTACACTTATTATTAACGCCAGAAAGTAACACGGTTATTCCAAACGCCAAGAAATCTGCTCCCGCCACATTTACGACTGCCTCGTAAATGTCCGCCATGAGGAAAATTCATAGACCTCTATATTACGTTTGAACGGCCGGAACAGAAACCATACTCACACGAGAGACCTAACCAACGGTTAGTGACAGTAGACGTCGCTTCTTCGACAGCGTATGCGTTTATAAAATAAACGAATAAAAAAAATCAATGAATAGAAAATCATATATAAAAATAATGAAAAGTGCACTTCACATGCTGCCCCCTGTACGAGTTTTGGCTTTTTATATATATTTTTTTCATGCTCGTGTGGTTTCTTCCATTTGTACTCGTTCTGAGAAAAATAGTACGAGTGCGAAGAGCAAAGGAAGCTTCTCACGTTTCTCGAATCTCGCGGGCGCCACATCGAGAGTCACACCTTTTATCCATTTTACAACCATCATCAATGTCTTTCATGCATTTTCGAGTTATATTTATACGAATTTTATTCAAACGTTGCATACTTCGTGCACTGCCATCGAACACTTCCAATTTGACTTGTATCTTAACACCTACGTTTTATTATAAAATCGGTGTGCGCGTAATGATCCAACGTGCAGAGAGATTGCAACGGAGCGATTGGTGCTCGATCGTTAGCACCAAGTGTTCCATTCAAACAGCACGCTTTCTTAGTTGGCTTATAGCACCGGTAGACGAGATATAAATTTTCGTTGGGCCGTCCAGTTTCGCTTTAAAATCTAGGTATACAGCATGTTAAATCATGTGGATGTGTAAATATATGTATTCGCATATTGTTGAAAATGCGATAAAACATTGACTTGATTGCCACAAAAGATGGACGTGTTTCGAGCACGAAATACCTCCTTCAAACGATATAGTCGTGGCTTATGTAATCCCAACGTCTCAATAACGATTTCGTTAATTGTTTAAAGTGAAGTGGACCAGGGCAACCACATGGATTTGGAAAGAAAAAAAAGAAGCTTTCAAAGTAATTTTGAAACATAATTAATCTCGAACCCAAGCACAACCAGACGAAACGAACACTTTTAAACGGTCGCTTTTTGGTTCTTTATAAGTTACGATTATAGGCAAAGATACAATCAAGTTGTTTAATGGATGTTTTAACCTTGCTTTTTGTTCTTGGAAAAGTATTAGAAAAAAAACCCGAAAACCATCTCGCAACGGATTACTAATTACAAAGTAACGGTTGTTGCATCGATGCACTAGGGCACGTGATAAATCGAATAAAAATATGTATAACCTCATTTTTGGCCAACTCGCGCGGAAGGCTATTTAAATACAACTTTGTGTGTTCCGAAAGCCCAAAAGTATCGATCCTCGTTCCGTTTCCGATACGATGCTTGTCGGACTCAGTAGAAACACCAAAACATTGCCCTCACAAAAGATATTCCAATAAAGTTGTAAACTCTTGTGAAATGGTTGCACGATCAGTGATTTTGAATAACTTCTACGGGACTCAAACTATCTCCATACCAAATATCATCTAAATCGGTTCAGCGGTTAAAGCGTGAAGGGATAACAGACAGACAGAGTTACTGTCGCATTCATAATATTTGTGGCGAAGGGATAGGGATTAGATTTTTTATTAAAAACGTTAACTTTTGTCTTTATTCATTGGTTCACTGTACATGTTAGTCCATCGTGATCAAAATATGTTTGCCAAACTCCACGGCACGGTGATCACTGAACAATCAATTTAATCGGGGATTCTCTACTATATTTCATTAACTTTGTTACGATGAGTTTGAAGCGTTCTAGACTATTCTAACGTGCGAATGCTGAAATACCGAAATGATGAATGTAGGTTTTTGTTAATAAAATAAGATCGATACTTGATTATAAGATAAACGGTAATTCGTGGTAAGGAAATAGTTGGCTTGAAGAATTTTCATGTACGTTGCTTGCCGAACGATAAAATAGAAGAATGAAAACACCTGACTAAATATAACAAAAAGAAAATGATCTGCTCGATACAATTGTCACTATCAAGAAATCGATCAAATACGGGGTATATAAGACTGAATTTAGGTAAGATTACGAAATTATCATCATATCCATCGTCGACGAAGGTCCTAAAAAATGTTCAATTATAACTACACATTCGTATTATTTATTGGGATCTACTCCGGTGAGTCGAAATTCAATTAATGTAATTTGTTTCTTTTCTCTATTTTGTCTTATAGCCATCAAACGTGTAGAGATTAACGGAGACTACGAAAAATATGTAAATTTTAAATTTTGCATACTTTTTTATTGTGTTTTTAGATCAGGAAATAATATATTTTTGTTTTACGAACAAGTGTTCCGACAATGCGAAGTGATAAAAGTTTTTTGTATTCATACTCAATATTTATAAGAAATCTTCATTATTCCACCGCAGTGACCTCGGAAGTTAAAAAAAAAAATTAATTAGAATGTTTAGAGGGTTTTTTTTATAATACGCTTTAAAGAACTGTATCGTTTATCGGTTTGGAATTTCATATGGTAATTTGAATGGCATCAAAGCTTTCCGCTTGTGTGATCTTTACTATAAACTTTACAGAATTGGCACGTGTAAGAAGCTTTGAATGATAAGGATAAAAATATTCATATTCTAAATTTGGAAGTATCATCAATCAAACTTCATCGTTTTTTCGGAATTCTACAATCATTAATCATTGAACTCCTTAGAACGTGTGGCCAGCGAATAAAAGTTGTGCCTCTAGTGTGCAATCACACAGTCCGTGGATGTTCAAAAATCGTACTTAGGATTAGCAATTTTTATGGAAGTTTCTGGAATTTTGGAGCAGGTTCATGAAAGAAAATGAGAATTACGCAGATTTTATGTTCAAAAATCAATATAAAAGTGAATTTGTTTAATTAAACAATCTTATGACTTTTGGATTTTTGTACATTTTTGAATTTCATGGTAGCGTAATTTAATTTTTATATTCAATAAACGAGAAAATCATTATTTACACTGTTATCATGCACGGCGTTTATTCAATTTTGTCAAATCGCTTTAATAATGGCGGATAAATCGTATTTTGGTTTTTAATTAATGGTTGTTACGATGCAATATCGGATTTGTCAAATTTAATTGAATAATTTATTAATTTTATTCCGTGGATTTTGTTGATTTTGGTTTTTAAGAATGTTTGACAGATATTAATAATCCAAAATTTCCTCCATCCGAATACAAACTTTCTGGATTCTGACTTTCTGGCTGCGGAAGGTTTTTAGAGATTATGAATTGAAAGGAGAATTTTGAAAACAACCTCCGGGCCCTGAACGTCATCGAATAACGCCAATATCCTGTATTCAAAAAGGATAGGAATTTAATTTTATAGGTTATATAACGAAAGAATCGACCTTCGACTAGGGGAGATGAACGATGCCGAACCTCTTCAATATCCTGAGTGTCTAAATTTATGTTAAAAAGGGAAGAGAGCTTGAACTACGCGGAGTTAAACTTTGCCAAAATACTCCAACAACTCGAATCTCTACAAAAGAATAGATTAGAAAGGATACCGAGCCAGGAAGGGAAGACTTTCCTTTACTTGCAAGCTCGTTTTCTCTCCGAAGAATGCGTGACGAATGGCCCATCCACCGTGTTTTATATCCGCGTTGCCGCCGAATCCGCGGCCGTTTGCGTGCCGAGCATGCGCAGTCGTTTATCGTTCTATTATTGTCAAGACGACACGCCTGCGCTTTGTGTTTATGTTTGTTCATCTTCGTTTATCAGTCGCGTTTGCTTATTTAATATTATTTCATGATTTTGTACACATTTCCATTTGTTTTACTATCATTTGTTAGTTATTTAACGACAAAAATCTTTTCTTCGTTTATTTAGTAATAATTCGAAAAAACCGACGCTAGCTTCGCGTCGTTTGTTTACCTGCTAAATCGCCGTAGTACGCTTGGCGCGAGTGTCAACCGGGCGCCCAATTGTTGACAGTCGTCTGGTGTTGTTGTGCAATTTAATTTTTATTAATTAATCGCTCAAACTTTGGTGTCATTACAATATGGTATTTCCAATTATATATATATGTTTCCCTGAGGGAGCATAGGTTCTGAGGGAGGGAGGTTCTGTCGTTCCTGTGATACAACGAAATATAGGCGTTTTATTTATTGGATTTCAATAATTTAATGCATTAAATGCAGGCTGTTAAATACACGAATAACATTTTTTAATATATCTGTCACTAGGTGATCTTAGTATCAAAGACGAATCACTCGATTATAGCTGTAGTGTTAAAAGTACTACACAAGCTTCCAATGATAATAATTACTATCCAGCTTGTGAATGACAATGACATTTATATAGTGACATTGCAATAAACATATGGGAACTGATATCATCCTGTTTCGATATTGTTTAATCCTTTAATTATAATATTGTTTTCCTTTAATCAACTGAACTACCACTTACTTCATTAAAAGAAATTTATATTTGACTTAATAGTCCACTTATTCCAAGAAACCAGGCGCAATTCACAATAAAATAATAAAAATTGTATTCGCTCTATGTTTGCACACTATTTCTCTAGGTTGAGATTATTAAACTTCGTGCAGCAGTATTTTAATGAAATCTTTTCTGCATCTTTGCATAATTAATTTCAACGATATTACCATTACATCATAATTTTTGATAACCATGTGCTATCCACTGATTTTCACTGTACATATTCAATGTGCTGAAAATTTTGGTTTCTCGGTTTATTTTCTCCGTTAGCTTTAAATCGCTTGGAAGATTTTGCGGACTCGCGCTGATGATATAAATTCAATTTTTTCAACTTCCACTCTAACGAAGACTTCCTTTGACCAAAGTTTGTTCGTTGCTTATTTCTTCTCTCTTCTGTTTTGTTTGGATTGCTTTCTCATTGAAGTCAGCAGATGAAACATCGAAAGTGAAAAGATTATTACCTTCAGTTTTCTTATTGCAGAGACTGAGGTATGAGTTATCCAATCAAGAATATCTCACTGATAATGAATCTAATGCAATCGTTTTTTTTTTCCCCGGAAAAAGAGGTCGTGCAGCGGATTCGAGCTCGAGTTATTCCGAATAGTTGACTAGTTATTTCGTGGTAAAATCATTTCGAAATGTTCTTTTATTCCTTGTGCAAAATGGTTGGGAGGTATATACTCTAATGTATATCCTCTTGATTCGATCTAATCGGTCGAATTTATCGGTCGAAAGGAGTCCTGATTGGTGACAGGTTGTGTGTTTGAGCTCCAGCTGCGAGAAATCTTCGGGCCTCCCCGTCTAACTTCCCCATTGCTAACGTCCATGTTCCTCGACAACGAATCGTTTGGTGACCCATCGGGTGGTCGCGCCAGAAGAGTAGAAAAAAAACCCCCCATGGAGTTCCGTGATTCGCGCGCGCCTCACGTCAAGGCCAACGATGTCCCGTCGACTCATCACCTTCAATACATCGCACTTATTATTTACTTCTCTTTTTTCCTTCTCGTAAGGTCGAAGGAACTTTTTTCCCGATAAAACGTAGTACCAAACCTTTCTCACGTGATATCTGCACACGTATTAGACATATGTATGTATATGTTATGAAAAGACGCAAAATAAGGGGAGACGGAGGCAAAGATAGGAGAGAAAAAAATCATCGTCCTTGTTATCGAGAAAAAAGGGCACCCTGGGCGCCAAACTGATGACTCGATTTTCTCTCGCCAAATTACCTTCAGGGTTGCTAAGCTCGGTGATTCACTACGCCGGCTGCAATCAACCACCATGCGAAAGCACATCAGCAATTCTTACATCCTTCTTTCTCTTTCTTTCCGTTGAGTTAGTACTCTTATGACCCAATTCGTAACCGTACCTGGCCACATACGTGATTTTCACATTTTTTCCCTCTATTATGCAGAGCACGAGCTTACTTCGTTTCGTTCACATATTTTTCCTCTCAACAAGTAAAAATCGGCCTAATCAGGCTTTAATTATTCCACGAGCAATGCTATTCCAAAGAAATTCAGAAATTGAATGTAAAAAAAAGAAATAATAAATGGAATATGTTGAGTGTTTGCCATTCCACCTTTCCGTCTATTTTTTTTTCTTTACTGTTCAGAATTTCTTTTCTAACGCATTCGGTATGAAAAAAAAAGTCTTGTTATTCCACTTTCATCAAATCGACGATTGCATTGCATTTGACTGATGTCGTTTATCAATTTTTGTTCAATCCCAAAGAATTATTTAATACACATTTGTAGCTTTCTATGAAAATCCTTGCAAGATTCTGGAACATTTATAAATCATCAATACTTGGATGACGTTTGATTTCCTTATCGTACGTGAACTTGTACCAGCATCAGATATATACCATTGTATGTTTCTTTTTGTCGTAAATATTAATTTACGATATAAATTTACGAATTTATTATAGGAATCCGTAAAGGAAATCTTTATTATTCAGATTGAACTTAAATGAACAGGAAATTGTAGTAGTTATAATCAAATTTTAATCAATTATGATCGAGAACTTTTATCTAGTCCGCTTCTCAGGGTTTTTATTTATTAATTGTTTTCTCCTTATTTTTCTATCGTCGTCATGGTCCCAAAAACAATAGAGTCTCTCGCTTCTTCTTTCGATACTCTCAACGTTCAAGGGACTCGTATACACAGTGGTGTTAATTTCGTCATCATTTTCTTTTATAGATTGCCTCGAAAGCATTGAAAATAAAACAATCGAAAAGTGAATTCCGAGTTCGCCGAGATCGTCTTTCCTCGGGCTGGTTCCTTTCCTCACCGCGCCCTTTCGCCCCGGTACCGAACCCCTCCCACCTCACTACCGCCCCGCGGCACCAAATTGATTTTCCCTCCGTTAAAGGGGATCTTTCCAAGTCTTGTGGACTCCCTGTCCTCACTGTCACATATACCCTACATACGGCAAATTTAGTAACTCATTTCATTAGAGAAAAGCTCTTTTTATACATTCACTTCGATGTCAAAAAATCCACCATATCTGCTTTTCTGTCGTCCATTTTTTTATTATACATGTAAACAGTCAAGTCATTTATCCATGTTTTCGGCTAAAGCCTTGAAATACTTAGTTTTCTTGAATTTTTGTTTAGCCGAAAACACACCTTTACTTTTCCTGTAAATAAGAATTTGACATTTCATTGGAACCGGCCCGTTTTCCGCGTTTCAATGTTTACATGAAATAATAAGGAAATTTTCACGTCAGCTTCAATTTACTAGTTTTCCGTGTTTCAATGTTTAGATGAAATAATAAGGAAATTTTCACGTCAGCTTGAATTTACTAGTTTTCCGTGTTTCAATGTTTAGATGAAATAATAAGGAAATTTTCACGTCAGCTTGAATTTACTAGTTTTCCGCGTTTCAATGTTTAGATGAAATAATAAGGAAATTTTCACGTCAGCTTCAATTTACTAGTTTTTTTTTGGATGGAGACGCGTTTTCCAACCCGAAATGTAGATCGTATTAAGGAATTTCGAAATTTTTGTCCCAGAACGATTGGCAAATAAAAAAATATTTCATTGGTGTTTTCCTGTGGCTTTGTCACATGACCTGTTGACAAATATGAAACTCTCAATGATTTGCTAAAGTTCGAATAAAAAAAAATACCCATGAAATATCGAAAAATGTAATGAAACCAAATACACGAATGGCAGATTAAATTACCAGAATTCAGTTGTATTTAATAAGTGTTCCATGGTATCGATGATCGCATTTTTTGTGGATCACATACAATCAAGAAGCGTTTAAACCTGAACGACAAGTTAATGGTAACGTGACTTATTTCACGAATAAAATTGTTTTTGTGTACACGTTGATCTGTGGCGTCATGTGTGTGAGGCAGAGAGTTTCGTTGGGTTGACTGGCGCAATGCGGCCCAAGCCGGACAATATGGCGCGGTCGTAGCGAACTATCTCATCCACTCTCTGCTCTCCATTCTCCGACTACAGCACACAATGAAATCTTTACTTCTTTTGTAATCCGTGCTAGATGCTACATACACGCAATCTCTATCTCGTATGATACGAACGACCAGGAATTCTGTAAACGTTGATCCTAGTTTTCTTGGTCCTTGTGAAATCATTTTTGAATCCACTGAATTCAATCCACTGATTAAATCCTCGGTCGCACATGCCTAAAATGTACAACGTTGGGATCCTATCAAATTTATTCGATCCAAAAACAATATTCCAATACTAGTTCCCATTGAACTTTTGCTTATATTCCTATAATAAATTATCATCACATTGATCTGAATATTGATTTGGAAAGAATTTCGATTGTAACGAGCCTCAGGGAGAAGTAGGCTACGTCGTGATAATTTTCATAACTTTATATATCTTTTGTTTTTCGTGAAACTAAAAACAAAAAAATGACATGGCATCTGGATACCTTCCATTACAAGTTTAATGGAAAGGTGACCCTTTTGAAGTTTACTTTCTCATTCAAATCAAATCATTTCGCTATAACGATGTACAAGTTCATCATGGAAATTCTTAATCCTTCGACTGTACCCTCCTGTGATTCGGCACCGCCAAATTTACTTTTGTTCGGATTTTTGGTAAGGCAGAATTTCACGTTTTCTCTGTAATGATGAAAAATCGTTTAAAAACATTTTGAAGTTTGAAAATCAACCATGAAAAATGGAAATTAGAGGATAGAGGCCGGAGAATTAAATGTTTAAAACATCGCGGTGAAAATAGGTGAGCAGCCAAAATATTTACAAGAGGGATCTTTGCGATTCGAAACTTATTTATAATTTTTTTATAAATAATATATAAAGTTTAGAGAATACAGAACTGAATCCAGAAGACGATGATTTAATCCAATATTTTGATTTGCAAAAACTTTTGAATTTTCCTGAACTGTTCTTCCTGGCTCGACTCCTGACTATTTTTTTCCAGTTGAATCAGCTTTTAGGTCACGTGTATATGGCTCGCAACTACAATAATTGAGATATAGCTCATAGTTTAGAGCATCAAAGTTCCGAAGATATCGAGGGGCGTTCGATTGGCCCTCGACGACGAGCTCTCGCGACAGCTGGCCATTCTGTTTCTTCTTCTTTCTTTTTTTCTGTCGGCGACGAAGTGTAGGCTTTAAGTAGGCTTGAACCTTGCACCGAGTTCCTTCCCACTATGCATTAAATAATCGACGACGTTACCCTTTGAATAATTGATATTCCCGGAGACTCGATTGTAGCTTAGTACAGTCCACACGTTTCAAATACCCCTCTCCTCATTTTTCCTATATATTCCTGTCGAACTATCCCCTTGTCTATGCTGCCGCTGCACGTGATTTATTTATCGATCTGGCACGTGCCATATAGTCAATGTAGATTTTTTTCTAGTTTACACCAAAACGCTCCGGCAATCAAAGGCTGTGCGCTCTCCCTTTTTTCTTATCGTCATAACAATCGTCACTTTGTTTGTAGGCCGGACGACATTGTTTAAATATTTACATTGTAATATACAGCCTTTTATTTATCATAAACTGATTTTTGTGAGATTCGATTTCCGTTATTGAATGTAGTAGTCCGTTTGCTCTCTGGAAAAATGAAAATTTTCGACAGATAGAATTTTGTAACTGAGGGACAATTTTAGTGAGAAATGATTCGATCATCGACTATTTCGATCCGCCGATTGAAAATAAAACGCAAACACCTGTCATCATCTTTGAGGAACCTCACATTACTGTTATTTTATAAATCAAAATTTATTTAACGTAATGGTTTGTTTTTTGAGGAAAAAAAAAACAAGTCGGATAACATTTTTTACATCACTTGAAACATCCCGCAAATTTATTGCACGGTCTGTCAAAAGAAAATTTAGTTCAACCGGCTCACATACATGATTTTTTTATGGCTTAAGCAACATTCTTTTATAGCCACGGAAACCATAAAAAGTGTTGCGCGCGTGATATTAAATTTATAGTCGATGCTAAACAGTCACCGCGGTTACAAAATTAATTTATTTCAGTGTCGTTACGCATATTGAACGGGTCAGGGAAGATCTTGTGAAACGTCCCAGCCATCAAGATGTTTAGAAAAATATATATTTTATGTTTTGTGGTTGGGGAATGGGCCATGCACGTCATTTGAATGAATTTTTTGAGATTTGGAATGTGTAAAAACATTTTGAAAACAGCTCACTGTTCAAATACACTATTAAAAACACAGCATTCGTGATTTATTATTGAATATTTATTAAATTACAAGATGGATATTTCTGACCGGATTATCAAAGTTAAAAAATTATTATTTTTCCTTTTCCTTGTTGTGTCTGCGTATTTATTATACTGAGTTCTTACGAACCGAATTTCGAACGCATTACTGTATCGCATGAGAAATAAGAGCTTTCAACGAAAAAAGTTACTAACACTATCAGTCGACGGATGACGGATTCGATAGGATCACGATTGCTTTCAAAGTGCCAAGCACCACAATACTTGATGGAGAATCTTGCTGTCATAAAATATTCAGTAGCAGGTGTTAAAGTTATTACGAATCACCCTCTAAATTGGAGATGTCTTGATAATGGTAGGAACGTGTTCTCCCTAGTTTCCTTTGATATAAATGTATCGTCTAAGGTTCTGTATATATACCTTTGAAGAATGACAAAAATATAACAGACGACGGAGTATAGAAGGGCCAGAAAAGCCAATAGAAGTTCGTAAATGTGGCAAAAGAATCCCCCTGCCTAATACGACGAAAAAAGGACCGGGAATAAGAAATAAGCGACTGTGAGGTTGAAGTCTGAATAAGGGAGGGGTTACTGGATAGGGCGTGAGCGAGAAAATGCCCCCAGGGAACTCTTTCTTTCTATTTATCTCGCTCTTTCTTTCTCTCGCAGTGCGTTTGGCACGCGGCCAGCACAAAGGCCACAAAAGACTGGCAAATGGAGAGCGAATTGCTCATTATCGAATGGAGCGAAAGATGAGGTTTCTCCACTGGGGAGAACTCAATGTTGGTACCTCTTTTCGTCTCTTTCTTTCACTTTTTATCCCCCCTTAGCTCTTTCTCCCTCTCTGTCTTTCTCACGCTTCTGAAACGAATCTGCGGAAGCACTCAGCCGAGGGAGAACGTATCCAGGATCAGCACCAGAGAACCCCTCGATCCCTGAGTACCATCGTCTAAATTTTTGCCGAAAAAGATGAAGCCTTTGAGCCATCGGGCAAAAAAGCACACGAAGCGCAATGGCCTTCCTCGCTCCCTTATACTTATAGATATAAATATATATAGATATGTAAGCAGAGGTTAGTCAGTTCTTCAACTGTGGTGCATAGTCAAACAAATGTCTCCATAGAATGTCGGTATTTGAATTTCAACCGTTCCATTCAAGAAGCCTATTTCAATTTTCATCAACCTTATCATCCAAAACCGGCCTGTCCTTATTAATTTATTTCATATGTCGACGTATATACCGAGTACACGAACCTTGTAAGAATTTTTTCGCTCGTGCTCTATCGTTACAAATTAAAAAAAATTTTATCACCTCATTTTCGTGAAATTCCACGTAATGATATTATCTTCAAGGGGACTCCGAGGTAATCTCGTTGAAATGAATATAAGGCACATACTTGCTGACGGCATTTTATACGGCGTTACGTCAGGTAAGATCGAGGTCGAGAGATGAGATTTTCGAAATGAGCTTCTAATTTTTTTCCATTCATTATTGCCACGAAGAATTATTAATCGCACGATATTTATGAGATGATTTATGGAAATTCATTTATTCAAGCTTGAGCTCTTTATGTGATTGAAAAAAATCAAATTGCGAATGATTTATTTATTTTTTCACGAGGTATTTCAGAAATAATTTACGTCACTATTTTATTAACCATTAAATAAAGAGTGGCCATTGGAGATCTATCCGATTTATTTATAACGTACAACGTGGTTAAGCGTCGCGTCGGTTTTTACTATTTTCTCCGAGAAATGGTTGCACGAGGCGCCATCGTGTCGGGACGACAGATCCGCACTCGATCAAACCATTTCACGCTGAAGTAGACGAGATCGAAGCTCATATCACCTTCAGCGTACCATTATACCGTTCGCTCGTTTCCCCATAAAATCTCACACCTCTCGTATCACATCGCTTAATTAGTCCGCTTACTGATCACAAAGTCACAATTGCTGTAACATCCAAAATTTACCACATGAAATTGCCGTGAGTTTAAGTGTGAAATCCAATAGTTTCGTTTTTACAATAATAAACCATTTTTTAATTATATCACAGACCCAAATCCTGACATTACTTTTGCTCAACTTTATTTATTTACTCTTCAATGATTAAGTTTGTCCTCAAAACAGCTTTTAGTGTAATCTTTTGGATTTTTCAACCAGTCTCGAGCCGACTGTAAAATTAACCTTCAAAAATTGCATCAACCTAGTAGTCTTTTTGGTGTTTGTTCTTTAATATTTTAGTTCCACTTGGTACATAAATATATATTTATAATTGAACATACAAAATTCGATATACGAAATTGATTGCGGCTGTCAAAGAATTCAATTGCAATTTATATTTCGAACTGTGTTGTATATAGCACTGAGCACATGTAGCGGAATGAAAGTTGACGTCGAGTGCAGTACCGAGTGTTTCTGACACATGGTACTAAAAACGGGTATCCGTACGGTAACCGAGCTATTGGTCTATTCCTCGTTGACTAGAGAAATAAAATCGAGCAATTGTTTCTCTTTTTTTTTGTTTTATAAAAGCAGAAAAAGAAGAATCAATAGTTCGACTTTTTTCATAATAATGAACGTTCATATTATATCAACACGGACACGCGTTAAAAAGTGGTAAATTAGAAATAAATTTCAACAACTATTATTGCAATTGTTCTTTCACAGTAAGATCCATGACAAGAAAAAATAGTCAGATCGGTCGGTTGGATTTTTTTGAATACTCTTAAGGCCAAGTATCATATCGACTGAGCCGCCGTGAGTGCAAAAGAGATAGCTGCAAATAGTGCTTTTGAAAATTCGTGAGGGTGGGCGACTAATCGAAAGCCTCAAGTCGAAAAACACCACGAAGAAAAAAAGTACAGAATTTCTGCAAAGGTCTTAGAAAGTTATTGTTTAGAATTCTATCCCAAAAACATGTAGGTTAAAGTTTTTTCTTGCTTTGCTTTCAAAATTTCGTGAAAAAAATTACAAAGCCATTTATTTGAAGATCACTTTCTCGATAAAATCGTCATAAATGAAATTTTTGTTGAATCCCTCGAGAAGCTCATAAATAAAAAGCCAATTAAAATTCATAGGAATAAAAAATAAAGTGGCAAAGTAACAGCAATGAAGGCTTCGGCTAAACCGATTTAAATATTGACGGTATTTCGAAAAAAATACTATCCTCATAAATAATCGGTGCAAATACATAATATATATATATATATATATATATGGATACGTATAGAATCTCGATAAACATATATCTATATTAAAGAGCGGGATGTATAGAATGGAGGAAAAAGTCTGCAGCAGTCAGATAAGATAAAGATACAAAAGGTTCGTGATTGAGGAAAGGATCATCCCCTGAGAGGGGCACCGGCGAGCCAGAGGAGAACATTCGACGAACGTCTTTTCGTTCGTTAGAAGGGTTCTTGTCTCGCTGTGATTTTCAGTGCCATTGTATCAAAAAATCCGCACCCAAAAACATTATATACCAACGTTTAGTCTGAAAAGTCTTAGTCCTTGACTTCCTTTTAATTATTCATCCATCTTCAAGTGGATTAGGTCGGGAATATCGATGATGGAATTGAAGGTTTCGTATGGAGTTCCAATGTTGCAATTATTTTAAAATCAATATTTAGTATCGATTTTCGGAATGTGTGAAGAAACATTTGTTATAATCCATCACGAATAACGTGTTATAAACGACTCCAATTGTTTTTGCATATTCTCGAAACTTTTATTAGTTTCATAGAGCTTCCCTCAATAAATATTCACCAAATGTGATTTTATCATACATTATTCGCTTCGTTCTCAACAAACGAAGAGAATGGTGCATAATAAAACCATTTTATCGCATACGAAGAACATTTTATGATAAAGAGAACATTAGTGTCATTCTCAAACCCACTGTGAGGTAGCTTGCGATTAGAAAAATAGATTTTTTGGGAGTCCAGGGTTAAGATGAACTATTTTAATCGCGATTAAGTTGTAATTGACAACAATGATTGATTATATCTATAAGCAAACCATAAATTCAGTGCTAATTAGTCAATTAAGCGAATGCGGTAATCAAGACCTACACGGAGAGAATATAATAAAAAAAATGGCTATGGCATCAAAAACATCGTAATTTTTTATTCATATTCTATTGAAATTGACAAAAACATTGAAGTTTTTGGTTCGATTCCGGATGATAAATTACTAGGTTTTTGCTAAAAATCCTCAGAGAGACGACATGGTACCACGGGGCAATGATGCCATAGGAATTTTTGATATTATATTCTCTCCGTGTAATTTAAGATTACCGACATTATACATGGACCTGTTAATTAATATGTATTTCATTGAACGACACGTAAGACACGCGTTAATGTCTCGTGGTGCATGTTTTGCGTTATTCGAGTACTCGACGTTGCCTGAACAGGCGAAATCATGTGAAAATTTGACGTGTCCGTCGGTGACATGAAGCATCAGATTAGACTTTTTATTCAAAACTCTGTTAGGCGTTGTCGTTACGTCGATTGAATCGTTTCAAGAATAAAGAAAAACAAGAATAAAAAAAAATAAAAACTCAAAAATTTTGTAAATAGACGATCCTAATGTAGAGAGAAATTTCAGGACAGATATTTACTTCAAGTGCTTTTTTTTTTTGCCTGAACGTGCAATTAGATTCAAGTCTCGAAACATGTTTTCATAAATTAGGCGCATAACGTCTAAAATCTTCTGTCATAAAACGCACGGAAACGTACATACAGTGAAATTTGCGTGTTGTCGACCGTTCGAGAATTGCAAACTGTCGAGTGTGATGAAGCTAGTAAAGGAAATGCGTCAAATATATGCGCGCGCGGGTGCAATATCAAAGGGACACTCCTATCCGTCTCGTTGCGCGGGGGTTACGTGGGGGAGAATGGAGTCGCATGAGCGCATGGGCCACGATAAAACGCGTGCTGGGCTAAAACATCGTGGATAGAATTTCCGAGACACTCGATGCCATCATCAGTCGAGAGCTTTGTTCCCTTGTCGTTGGTCGCGATTCGCTTCTAAGACTCTTACCGTTACTCCGAGATCCCCTTTACCCTTTTCCCTCCATAAAGACGTCTCCCTTAGCCCATGGTGGTGAGGCGTGTCATACATAAAAAAAGAAGAAAAACATAAGTATTATTTGCCAAAAGATAAAGGCATTTTTTTTGCTCGAGAGGGTTGCAATATTTGCTCCCAACCGGTTAGTGACTCGCGCGTGTTATGTGGGCACCGGCTACCCTTCCTATTATCTTGTTGGCTTCTTGGTGCTTACCGGACACCGCGAGCCGAAATTTTTTTAATCCGTATTCGCTCTTGATTATTTCCCCTTGCTTCGAGGCATTTGGAATCTCAGCGTTGCGACGTGAGTAAGATTTTTTCAAATTCCTTTTGACAAAACGATGTAATATTGCTATGCGTGAAAGTTCTTTTGTTTGAACGTTTAAAACAGTCAGATAGTAGATTACTTTTTGATATTTATTATCGCGGTACATTGATTGATTCGATACGATACCATTATCGCGTTGTTATTAGAGATCAATTTGTCCAGATGTCTAAAACAAGCAAGTTCCAGAAATTCATATTATCATCGAACGAACTTTTAGCTTCTTTTAAAATATATCCAAGTGTTATAAAGTTTGAACTAGATTGACACGTCGGAATGAAAAAAAAAAAAAACGACAAATAATCCAGGCATAATTAGTCCAATCAATGTACCGTCTATGGCCGAAAACTTTTGCACGACCAATTCAGCTTTCACGCTGATTTTTTTTTGCCCCGCAAGAAAATTCATAAAGAATTTTATGTCTTGCAGACAAACGAAATAACTTTCGATCGCGCCACACAAGAAGAATCGCAAGGATGTATGGCTTCGCCGGCCAAGAATTGATATGATTCTTGACCTCGATTCATATTTCAGTTCGTTACACATTTCGTACTACTCGCGGTTGCTCCTATTAATACGAATGAGAAGATACTTGAGCTCGATCGTCGTTTGCTCGATCTTTTGCTCGTGCTCAATCTGCTCCTTGCTTTCTTTTTTTTTTCTCTTCGTTTACTATTTGCTCGGCTGATTTTAATTTGCTCGTTGATATGACGTACTTGTGTATGTATATATACGAGTCTGTTGGATCATCCAAATTGGGCATGAAGAAGAGTGTGAGAAGGAGAGAGAAAAAGGGGAATAAGTAGAAAGGGTAAGGAAGCGCCAGGCCGGCCGGTGGTCCGACGGCCGGCTGGCTGTGCTCGCACGTGTCGTCAACGCTTTACGAGCAACTCTGGCGCGGTGAACGAAGCGTGAACGAGCACGAGACGCAAAACTTGCTCGATGAATACCTATACACATTCTTCCTACATTCACGATGATACATAACCATATATATAAATATATATATGTTTATTGTATATTAGGTATATATTATATTTATACTACATTGTATATAGTATTTGGTGTACGTAGTAGTATTACATAAAGTGGTAGCCCGAAGGAGAGAGAGAGAGAGAGAGAGGAAGAGACACTGAGACGATCCGTACGTGGTTCGATAATAGCTGCGCCGGCGGCATCGCGACGCCCGGCAGTCTGCCACCGATCCCATCCCTTTTCCCCTTAACCCACCTACCAGCATCCGCCGGTCTTTCTCTCTTTCTCTATCTTTGCCTCTGTCTGTCTTGGTTATCTTAGTAGCTAAGGCGTTCATCTTTTCGTATACGTGTAATCGTTCGATCCGTGGGTTCATCGATGCCGAATTTTCGTGATATACACATGACCGACTTGGAAGACTTTTTTCCACAATACTCCGTTGAATTATATACAATCTTCAGGAATCACGAATACTGGTGCGATCGTACGACCTAACTTTTTTTTAACTTCGTTGAATTGTTGAATTTATTGCTTGGTTAACAATAGAACGGTCGAGGACTTTTGTCGAGTAAGAAATAATTGCGAGATATCGAATATTATTTATAGACATGATTTTAGCGTCAGTTTTTTTTAAATCAGAAATTACTGAAATCCTCTTGATTTTTACGTTCAAGTGCAAGTTACTGTTTATTATTTGGATAAAAATGTTAACAGGAACAGATTTATTGAGAATTGTTCTTATCGCTGAGTTATCGAGTATAGATAGATAATCTGAGTCTCTGGAAAATCTTCACCTACATATTACAAAGCTATATGTGCGTATATCGAACGTAAATGTCGAGTATGCACTGTGCATCCCACATTCCCACGCTTCAAGCTTCGACATGCACCTTCGGGCCTATAGGTACTTGACATACATGTACAAGTAGATATATCGACGATACTGGTAAATAATAATCATCGGTTCCACGCCTGGAGGAGAGGTGGAGTGACCTCGTACACGGTCAATGCCATGGACTTTCCAGTTTCAAGGAAATAAAGTCTTCGCTCACCCTCTTCTCGTCTCGCACCCCCATACTCGCCACGTGTATCGTCTGCTCTTTCAAGTTTATCGCCCGAGTGACTAATTTTTCTTGCAAACATTTCAATGTAGGGTTACAATAACCGCTCTTTTCTACAACGAATACTCAGGAGACTCTTTTTTTTTTTACTGTCATTCTGTTTCTCTTTCGGGGATTGGTCTCATTGTATTATTAAGATTGATTCTAAAATTATTTGTGAATTTATTATGCATTGGATAGATTGTAATTTGTTCATTTGAAATGGCAAATTGATACAATGCTGTAATATTTACCATGTAAATATTATACAATGATCATTCCTCATCACTTTCAACCCTTTCAAGTTTTGTTTAATTAGCTTTTTTAATTCTTCTTCCACACGTACATTGGGCTTCATTATCCCTACCTCACATATATTTTCGAAGACTGCTAAACTTTTTCACCAGGATTGACGATTCTTTCATTTAGATAAAAAACTGAGTTTGCTTGTTGAAAACAATATTTTTTATCATCACATACTATTTTTTTCTCATAACATTTTTCATAAGTTAATTTCTGGTTTGTAATTTCAAAAATATTAAAAATTGGAAAAATTAGGATTCTTCTAGTTAAATACCCACTTCTCAAAAAGTCAATGCTCTTGATTGTTTATTGGAACAATTGAATTATTTTTTTCCTGAATTCTTATGCTGCACGCGTATCAGGGAATGTTTGCAGCGTACTTCTTATTTTTTTCAATAAAAATTAACATCGTGGGTGCTGATGTCAGGCAACGAATGTACGCTTCGGTCAAATCGACCCATCGATCAATCAATCAATGCAGTGGAAAAATTTAAGAACACTGAAAACAGTATTTTGTTAAAAAGGTCAATTACGTATTTGAACACGGGCAATTCAATGGTCCGCTAGGGTCACTGAAGTTTTGTTATTTTAACAGTATGTATGGTATATTCACAGACTGTCAGCAAAATATTGAATTGGCAAATTTTTTGTTATTATTGTAAAATATTCAGTTGCCTGTATTCACCTAAATAATCGTCTCTGTGAACAACATTTTTTTCTCTATATACGTTTTTTGTGGCTAAATAAAATGCCCTCTGCTTCTGCTGATCTACTAACATTGAAATAAGCTGTGACGCTCGACGAGTCTGAAAAACGTATAGCGTTTTATACGATGGTTACACCACTAGGTACAACGAATGTTTTCCTATTTTTATGACAACTGCGTATTCCGCCAACAGGGTGTCATTTTCGCAACAAAAATGGCCCGAGGGGTGGTTTTATCGCTCCATTTTTGAAATTGGAATTTTCGATAACATTGTTGGAACTTAATCTCAGCATATCTCCGCCTAACCATAAAATGAGATTTAAAAAAAAAAAAAACAAGTCGATCCACTGAATGTTTAGAATATGGCAAAAATCTTCCAAAATCTTTCGAAGGCTTGATTGCAAGGAAAAACCAAACATTACTTTCCAGTTTAAGCGGCGATGATTTTCTTAACTTTCATCATGAAATTATGTTCAATGTTAGGGCAGTTTTTGTGTTCAGAGCATCAAGAGGTGTTTTACGCTGGAGCATTTCTTTCAAGCGAAGAAAATAATCAATCTTTTGAAAAAAAAAAAAATTTATCGCAATACCATAGAGAAATCTTTTGTAAATAAATCAACAAAACGCCTCGCAATTTGCTGTTCAACGGTGGAGCGTATTATTCTTGTTAAAAGTTTGAAAAAAGAAACCAATAATTCACATTCTTTTGGTGCTCGGAATAAAAAAATTGGAATCCACAATCCCTAAAATTGAGGAGGGTCAATAAAAAAATGATGATTTTGTGAAAAACTTTGCTACTTTTTGCTACTATAAATATTGTTAAAATAATTTATTTTCATCCATTCGAAATTTGGTCATTCTTCGAAGGGGTAGGGTTAGAGACAACATTTGCAAAGTTTGAGGCTGATTATTCGCAGTCATTTTGTCCCTAAATTATAGTGAATGGATTCAGACGTTCAATGAAATTGGGTATCTACGCCTTCAAGGGTTAATTTTCTATCCAGCGAATAAATATAGAACACGCTTGAAGTTTCCACTCAATTATAATTTTGCATATTTATGCGAAAGGGGGAGTGTATACATTTGAATTTGGTGTTGGTGACAGGATTAATTAACATGAGAAATTAATGGATGTGTTTCAGTGTCGGGTACGTCGAGCGAGAAACACGAGGCATCGAGGCCGAGAATGGGAGGAACGGGCACGGGTACGACACTCCCCTCACCACCCCCAAACGTACGAGCGGAGAGAGTTCCTGTTGTAGATACAAGGACGTCGAGTACCACCAGTAGCACGATATCAGTTGCTGATATGACTGGCAGCATAGATCTCTTAGCAGCTCTACAATTGTACAACACTACGAGAACTGGCGTTACACAAGTACCAGGCCGGGTCAGACTCAGACCAGCTTATTACCTCCAAGGTAAACAATTTTATTCAATTTAAAAAACAAAACAACATCATTCCTCCAAGTGATCGTAATTAGTAGAGAAATGCGGCACGGAGTTATCATCATAATTGCACGTCGTCAGATGCTAGAAATAATTAATTACCATATTTGTCAATTCTCCACGAACGAAAAAAACTTTTTCGAATTGACTATATAATCGAATTTTGTGTGATTAATGAAAGAAAAACCACAAATTAATTGTCTACTATTTTTGTAAGTTTCTATTATTTCTTGTCGAATAAATGATTCACTTTCAATTGGGAGAACGAAATGGTGGGTTCTAAAAAATTGTCAATTAATGGGATTTTTTTCACAGGAATAATTGCCTGTGACTTGAAATTTTCTTCTCACTTTTTCTAATCTCGATATTTTAAGAAAATACGATTTTTTTTTGTATCTCGGTAAAATTAAACCAATACGATGTAAACAATAGGTTTGAAGAAAATCTACCCTCGTGAAAAGCCGGTTTCGAAAGTATACGGTGATTTCTGGTTATTGCCGACGGATTAAAAATTAGTCATTTTTTTCCCCTGATAATAAATATAAAAATACAAAAATGATGAGTAAATGACTGTAAAAAGAAAATGAGTATTGGAAACGAATAATTAGAATTACTCTCTGCTTTCGAAATAATTATACAAAAAAGCAATTGTGTTGTAGTTTCGATGAAAAAAATTAACTCTTCGATGAATTACAAGAATATTTGTTGTGTTGTTTAAGAGTAATAGTGAAATTTTTTGTTTTCTTGGAAAAAATGGCAAATAATTCGTTACTTTCTTTTCGAATTATGTCGACGAGTGGCTGTTTAGCAGTGAAAAAGTCGGTACAAGTGACGTACAGATGTCATCGAATTTTTATAGGAATTCTTCTGAGTAGTGAATTCCCAGGATATATTCTCAAACGTGTTTATATATGTAGACAAAGTTCTTGGGCACGGGTCACGATAAAACGATAAGAGATCTCCTTTGCGTATGAATAGGTGGCATTTTTTTTAGTACGATATTGCATGACCGTCAAAGAAAGTTCGTATAGTCTTTGTAAATGTGTAGCTATACATATGTAATATACAGGATATATGGTACGATAAAATAGTAAAGAATGAGCCACGCGAGACTCGATTCGTGGAATGTCTCGAGCAAGCCCGTGCGCGATCGTTGATTCATGGCACTCGGAAGTCTAGCGCCCTGACTCGAAAATTTAACCGCCAACCCGGCTTATTATATCGTCCAGATGGGCCAAATTCATGGTAGAGATCACCATCGAGCGAATGAAAAAAAAAAAAAAAAAAAAAAAAAACAGAACCCACACGCAGACACACGTAATCGTAGAAATTTTGCTTCTTTATAATTTTTGACCATTTGGAAACTCCCCTTTATGACCAAATCATTTTCTCTATTTTTGCATCCTCTAGAAGGGGCCAAAATTGCCCAATAAAAGTAGCACACTCATCGTGAAGTTGGCGCGAGTACTTTACAATTATAAAAACAGTGCAAAGACTCATTTTTGCTTTCTCATCGTTTTCGCTTTGTTACTCATTCAAAATCTTCAATTTTGCAAACTTCATGTTGATATTTTGAGCAAAAATCTGTCACCGTGCCGTGTCAAACGTGCAATGCCGAATAAAAGCATTCCAATGTTTGAGCATCTGTCAAAATTGAGTTGAAATTTTTTTCTCATAGCCATATCTTCAGATATCCAAACAAAACGTGAATTGTCTGAACAGTTTCGATGAATTTCGTTTGAAGGAAATCTACGAAATTTATTAGGTTTATTGTAAGAACCTCTTTTCTTAGTGCACTTCAAACTGACATTTAAGTGTTCATTATTATAAGAATGTATTACGGTTGAAATTATCGTGGCTCGTAATACATTATTTTATATAAAATACATTAAAGTGAAATCTGCTTTAAGCTTCTTCCCATCTAACATTTTATGTCACTTAATAAAACTGCATTGAAAAAAATTTCAACTAAATGGGTTCATAAAATATGACGAATGTAATATTCAGTTATATACCAATTATTTTTATTATTAGTCCAAATCCATTCTGCACTACTTCGAAAGAATCCAATCGAATAAAACTTGTTTGGATCATTTGATCATTTTTTTTTCTTATCAATTTATAATAATAATTATCATTCATTATAATACAACACTCAATGCATTTACGAAGCCATTAATAGTTGAGTTAAGTAAACTCTTTTCTCAGTGTAATTGTATAGCTTTTAGGATACAATTAATTTCGAGTGTCTCAAGTTGCCTGAAATTCTCCATGTGTTTCATTGATGAGTGGCACTGGAGGGTTAAGTAGAAAGGAGACATATATCGATTATTTATTTGCGATCATCGAGCTGAGTAACTAAAGAGGGATGTAGTTGCTCGTGTCATAATATTAACAATAGAAAGCACGTGACCCTTTCACACTCTGCCTGTAAATAAGTAAAGTATGATAGCCAATATATGTATTTTTTTACGCTCCCTTCTCGTGTTTCGCTTCTCGTTTTCCGTCTCCGATAGCCGAGCGCACACGTTTCATTCAACCCTTTCCTCTTTTTGTATTGTCGTTGCATAATTGCTCGTAGAAGCGACTAATTACGAGAGTTTCGTTGAACTCATAAACAGGAGACACCGGAGGAGGAAAGCTGCACCGTACGTTGAGCCTCGGTCTTGAATGATCCGGCTCGCATTCCTTCTTGACCGGAAGTTAGTCTTTTCCATTCTCATGTACAGCTACTTGTTATTTCATGTGTCGAGGGATTACATACGAGAATACATCGAGGAGAAAGAAAGAGAGAGAGAATTGTCAAGTTTACTAACAAAAGCTCTCGAATTACCCTCTTTATGGATTAAGAGAGGGATGAGAATGCATGTGAGTGGAGACGATCAGTCAGGCGAGGAAATGAACACGGTGACATAAACGAGCCATACGGAAATACGAGGCAGTGTTTCTATAGTGAAGCCAATTCGTGCTGGCAAAAAAGGCCAACTCACCGAGACAATCGGTTATTCCTTATTGTCTCTCATTTCTCTCTCTCTCTCCCTTCTTCTTCTTCTTCTTCTTACTCTCTGCCTCCTCGTCTTGTGTTATTGCAGACGGATGTTATGTAAAAGGGTGCAAAAGGGTAGGTTTAATGAGACGTGATGATCACGTAGCTTGGATATACTTCACCTCCTGTTCAACTTTCAATGTCACCATGAGTCCACACACTGTTATTATCATTCTAGATAGACAGCAGCAGGAAATTCATCAAAGTATAATAAACACGTATGGGACATACATTACTTTTGTGAGGGATGAACTTGAGAAACAGCCGCAATCGATTGAAACAGAACATTTGCTTATTTTTAACTAAACAGTGTTTGGATTCTCATTTTTAATCTCTCACGCAGATTTACGACGAGGAATATTCATACGTCGTGATATATTTTATACTCTCGATAACAATCGTCGTTAATTCTCGAACGTGAAAGACAAAAGGAATAAGTTTTACGTTATGGGTGAAAAATAATGTAAGTCATGAAATATGGACCAACTCAGGAAGGCTGTAACGTTCGTAAAACGATTCCTGGAATGTACGATCGAGGCATGATTAATGGTGACTAAAGTGATCATGAGTTATACCCAAAGACAATAAGAGGAATAACTTTGATCGTTTGTTGAATAGAAAATGACCACAATTGAAGCTATAAATAATGTTTGTTACAGGCGAGGAGAGAGATCTTCGATTGAACGAAGCAAGCTTTGAGCGTGCGGCTGCGTTACTCCGGCGGGTTCCGGAATTCACGGTTGCCGCTGCATTGCGCCAGGATGAAGCAAATTCCGGAACAATCGTAGCCTTCTCTCATGGCAATAATAGGTACGAGAATTTCTCCAGTTTCATCAATAGTAGAAAAAGAAAAAGAAAAAGAGCGAGAGTGAGAGAGAGGGAACAGGAGAAATCGATAAAGTATATTTCGATGAATGTGAAACTTTACATTGCATTAAACAATTTCTCAATGAAATAACAAACAATCGGTGAAAGTTTTTACTTCTTTTTCAAATCGATGCCAAAATTATTAGAATCAATTTGCTAGAAACGTTTAAACGATTTCAATTGCATGCTGATTAATATTGACTGACGTGCCAGGGAATATGTTCTCATAACCAACCGGTTTTATCATTGAACGAACATTTTTCCTTCCAATCAGATTCTTTAGAAGTTAAGAGAGCATTCTAGAATCAAATTTTTCTTCAAATTTTACGACTCCTTCAAAAACGATCTGGTTGCAAAAAGCAATGAGGTATTCGTCTCATTTGGCATATTTAATTCCCTAATTATATTTTGCTTACGGTACGAATATACATATAATTATGAGAATCAGAATCAATCGTCATACTGCAAAAACCGGTTCCAGTTTTTATCTATTATTTCATCCGGAAATATTCTCTGGTTATGATACAAAGTCGTTTATTTACTGCACTTTTGTTATTATCAAGATGTAAAAACACGGAGAGGCTCAACTCGTATTTTTTTATTAAACGATTATTTTTTTTTCACATAAAAAATTTTATACATCGATCGAATATTACACGTTACCGTATTATTATCATTATATCGAGTTACATATTCGATATTCGCTGGTTTATTCAACGTTTTTATGAAATTATATCGAGCAATTGATATCGAGATATTTGACATATTTTCTTTGGCGGTATACGCAAAGGATATAATCATAAAAATTATTACATTGGATCGCATAACGAATTAATGACACAATACTGAACAATGATTAGTCAATTAGTGAAACAAAAATGTGTAAATATTTCTCGTATATAAATGAATAAAGGTACTTGGAGCTACAGAGTAGCGGTCGGAAGGATGAACTCCGATTGCACTATGTTTCACGACGTGACGGTGCAGTGCACGTTGAGGCATTTCCCTTTCGTCTTGCCGATGGCGCGTGGCACAGAGTAGCCCTCAGTATAAGCGGCTCGCAGGTCGAGCTTCTCGTCGACTGTCATCCACTTTACAGGCGACTTCTTAGGCCAGGACCTCCTGACACTAATTTCACGCTACCACAGTTACAGCTCTGGGTTGGCCAAAGAAACGCCAAGCATTTTCTATTCAAGGTACTTACAAACGTATTAAGGTACTCAAGCTCAAATGTTAACTCTCCGCTTAATTTTTGAAAACTTGCATATAAATTATCGAACAATCTAATAATATTCATTTTTATATCTCATAGGAGTTACAAATATATAAACTTTCGGAATAAATGTCTAATATGAAGTTTAGAGCTTGAGAAATAATCACCTTTTCCCCCAATAATACGCAGACCAACTTGCAATCGTTGTATCTTCGCAGCAACAAAATGATCAAAATTTGTGATTTTTTTCAAACAAACTTTGTCACAGTTTCCTTCGTAATTGTGTAAAAATATTTAAAAATCTGTACAAAAGTTTTCGAGATATTTCGCAAAATGTGAATTTTCTACTGCTCCCCATAAGAACGCGTGTGAAGCCGTGAAATGTTTGATTATTGATATCTCCAATACAGGACGGTGAATTTTTTTTCGTTCATAACTCATGACCTCATTCGAAATTTTACATTGTTTTTAAAAGATCAATCAACATGTGTACGAAATATCACAAATTCTATCCTGAAATTTTTATCCGGAAACATAATTCTAAACTATAATATGAACCTTAATTGTTATTTGTCTGAAATTTTGGGAAAAGAAATGATAATTTTGTTTTTGTTGTTTTGCGATGGGCAGGGTGCTTTGCAGGACGTGAAGCTGATACCAGGTGCCCATGGTTACCTGTCGCAGTGTCCACAGCTAGATTCGTCCTGTCCCACGTGTGGACAATTTTCAATACTTCAAAATACCGTCGAGCAGCTCATGCACAATTTGAACGAGCTTACTCGGAGGGTGAGTCGCGATGAATTTTTAAAATTTTTTAATTTTTTTATTTGCCAATATTATTACATTTGGATGAAGTATTTTTTTCGGAATGTAAAAGTTTGGAAGGCATTTGAAATAAATTTTCATCCAAGTCCTTCCTTTCAGCTAGCTGCTGCAGAGGGTAGAATAAGCCAAGTCGAAGAATGTGAGTGCCAAAAATCGTGCAGAGCAAATGGTACGGTTCACGAGGATGGTGCTACGTGGGAAAAGGATTGCGAGCAATGTTCGTGCGTACACGGTATCATCGAATGTAAGCCAACCCAATGTGCACCCGTCAACTGCAAATTTCCAATTATCCCGCCGGGACAATGTTGTCCAGTATGCCTGAGTAAGTGATTTTTTTTCTCCATCTCATTGTATTTCGATTATCATTGTTGTACTTGTTGTTTTGTTACATTATTTTTCTTTTAATTTTCAACCTGAATGAAAAATGAATTAAATAATTATTTAATATTGAAATAATTCATAATTTTTCATAGGATAAAAACGAAATATCATGTATTTATAATTTCAGAACAATGTCTTTTGCACGGTGTGATTTATGATCACGGCGAAAAAGTCTCGCCAAAACAGTGCAGAGAGTGCAATTGTTTCGACGGTGTTTTTACGTGTCAAAGGTTCGACACGGAAGACATTTGCCCTCCTCTGCTTTGTCCAGCAAGCGAGCAAATCAGCGTAGCCGAAGAATGCTGTAAATTTTGCCCAGGTAAATTATTCAGTTATCTTTCTTTCTAATAAAAATCTAACAGTTCGCATTTCTATATAATTTAAATTCCTGCTGATCGTAACAACTCATTAACATTGTATATCTGACCGATGAAAGAATTTGTAAATATTATGAAAAATTATTATAAAATACCTTAAACTTTTCTCGATGAATTTATCAATAATTCTGCTTGTTTCATCTAGAAAGTAAAAAAAAATTTATACAAATAATGCTCGTAAAATATTCGTTACTTAATATTGAATGGCCATGACATTTTATAACCATAAAACAGCCTCGAATTACTGATGTATAAAAATCATACATTTTCTAACATTTTGTTCTTAACCTTATGAAAACGTGAAAAAATGTTTAAATGAACTAATCGCTCGTGTATGTCTGTCTTTATTCCTTTGCTGACTACTTGCTCTTGCTCCTTCAACCGCTCGACTTAACACGATCTATCAAGGTGTGGATTACTGCGCCAAGGGTCACAAATGTCACGCGAATGCCTCCTGTCTCAATCTACATACGAAATATGCCTGCCACTGTAATAACGGTTTCCAAGGAGACGGTCACAACTGTAACGGTATAATCTAACAACTACTTTTATTAACGAAACATTGTTATTTTTTATTTCTACTCTGTCCTCCCAGCTGAAGGAATTTAAATACAAATTGTGTTAGAACATTCAAATATTCATAGGACACAGCGGCACCTGGAGCAGTATGATCCGGCAATAAATTTCATTTGTGATTTCAATTTTTTTTTTTTTTTTTTCGTAATGCAGCCAACTGGAGAACAACCTTGAAAAAACTATTTTATGCTCCAGAATATGCGATATTTTCCGAATGAGAAAGCTTATGGCCTCGAGTGAATTATTAAATTTTATCGTTTTGTTAATCATTTTCAATGAAACGATCTCGTGGTTCGAACTAATAACGACCTAAAGCATCTTTCAGTTGTTCAAGTTGAAAGAGAGTCAGTTTGAAAATAGATTCTCGTTTTATTGAAAATTCAACGTTGTTGGGATACGAGATAAAATTTGAGTCAAGTTGTAAATCCTCTCAAGCAAACCGTTCACTCATTATTTTACTGAATTATTGTTGAGGTTTGAAAATTATCCTCTTGAAATCAAAGTACACATTTCATAAAGCGCTTTGACCGCTTCAAATCTCGGGATTCTTGCGAGTGAACAAATTTTCACCTGAGTTTTGGCAATACGATAACTAAACTTTTTCGAACTCTACTTAACATTTCACCCTGCCTCACGTTTAAGACCTTACACACTCTTACAATTGCCAAAAATCGGGTCAATTCTAATTACTTTTTTTAATACTGAACCAATGGCTCGATCGAAAGAACTTTTTGTTCATTTCAAAAGACATATTGTTGTCAATGAAATGATCAATTCGAAAGAGATAATGAATTTTCCAATTTGCTCTATTTTGAATGTGTTTTTCACTCAATTGATGACGCTGATTTTTTTATTATAAAATAGTATCTCATGTAATAAATATAGACAGCAGTTTTGAGATTTTTATCGGACGTTTTCCAGGAGTAATAATTTTCAAACAAATCCAAATTTAAGAAAGTTTAGAAAGGTCTTGACAAAACTTTTAAACTGATCGACATATTGACACATAAAAATGAAATAAAAAACTATTATTAATCATCGTTGACAACGATTTTTTCTGCGTATAAAGTGCACACTATTTTTTTAAACATGAATATCATTTTTGTGTGTGTTTCAAAAAATTCTCCAAAACCGTATGATGAATTAAATGAACTTTAAGGTTGATCTTTATACTTTTTTATTTATTTTTCTATGAAAATTTGAAGTTTATCGTATGAATCATATTTGAATTCAAGATGTAACGAATTGCATAGGTTCAAGCTTCGATTAATAATGATCGAAGATATGTTTCGGATTTTTTCAAATCGATTTTTACTTTTATGAAAGTTCAGCACGAGTTTAATGAAATTGAATAACTATAAAAATATTTTTGTGTCCATATCGGTTACGAAACGTACAATAATCTGTATGAATTTGAACATCAATTGATTTTGAAAAATGTTGTACGAAAATCATATAAATTGCAAAATTAAAACAACGCATGATTTCCTTGACAGATGTTGACGAATGTCAACGGAAGGGTGGCTTAGATGGTCATCACTGTAACGCAAATACACGTTGCGTTAATATCGTTGGGGCTTATACCTGCGAGTGTCTTCCCGGCTATCATAGAATTGACAAATTCAATTGTGCCGAATTAGACGAGTGCGCGACTGGTCGTCATTCGTGTTCGGAACATGCTACGTGCATCAATACCGCCGGTAGTTATTATTGCGTGTGCAACGAAGGCTATACAGGCGATGGTTACGCATGTAAACGTGAGTTTTGTCAAGATTATTTTCATTAATTTCTTGTACTTCAATTAAGCATTCGAGCCATGCATAAGTTTTTTTTTTCAATTACGTGCAATTAACTTGAATGATGTTACTCGGGAGTTTTCGGGCTCGCTGATTATGAATTTGAATTGAAATTTTTATAAAAACTCTGCACAATTATTTTCCCATATGTATATATATACATATTTTTTTCTCTACGTTTATGAATGTCTCGTGGTTTATGTAGAACATAAAAACTGAATATCTGCTGTTGAAAAAGTGGTTAAAATTTTATTCAAACTATTAAAAAAAAGTCGTCCGGGCAACGAAAATACCAGTTTAGCTCAAGTTGTTAAAACGAGTTCATAATCGCCAGGTAATGCTTGATCTCAAAGTAATTACGCAGTTGACCAGAATTTCTTAAAAGTGATGATAACCATTTGTTTTTTTCTTTAACGATTTTTTACTATGAAATAATGTAAAGAATGATATTTCGCCAGGGGACGCTTAGTTATTTAAACGGAACTAGTTTAGTTGTTGTTGTTAAATGCTGAAGTGTATATTTATCAAAATATTTGTTAATCCGTATATATTTGGCTGATATTCGTATTACGAATAATCGTGTGTTCGTTGTTAATTGTTACGACGAAACAGCGGTGTGCGAGCAGAGCTGCCAGAACGGTGGTGAGTGCACATCGCCCGGCAGATGCTCGTGCCGTCGTGGATACATTGGTAACAGCTGTGAGCTCGATCTGGACGAGTGCGCCTCGGATCTTCATCGTTGTCATCATTCCTCAACGTGCTTCAATATGCCAGGCTGGTACTACTGTCGATGCAAGCCAGGTTACCGGAGCGCACTACACGAGAGCAACCAGGGTACCCAATGCCTCGACATCGACGAGTGCAACGATCAAACGATCGAGAGAAGACACACCTGCCATCCGACCGCCAGGTGCGTCAACACCGAGGGGGGCTACGAGTGTATGTGCTCTAACCAAGATGATCAACAGCATAGTATCGACCTTCATAATTCGTCGTCTCAACAGGCCGAGTGCAGACTCAGTGAGTGAAAACACGAACCACTTTTTTTTTTAATTACGATTTCGTTTCTATCGTTTCTTTCCTCCTTCAACACGAAACAGCCCCTTTTCTTATTTACCTCTGATGCTCGCTCTTCACGATCTCTCGAGGTCATGACGAACAAGGAAATGACGCATGTTAAAAATTTCCTTCTCCTTCTCCTCCTCCTCTGACGCATACACTCGACTCACCTCGCACGATCTATTTACCCGCAAGGTTGTTGGTTCGAGGGACAAGAGGTCGGGAATGGTGAAACCTTCGTACCATCTGGTAATCCATGCAGACGATGCGACTGCAACAACGGTGTTGTCACGTGCAGGGAACCCGAATGCGACTGCAGTGCGCCTGGAAGTCAAAGGGACAAGTGTTGCCCTCAATGCGATCCCGCTGCCTCGTGCAGACATCAAGAACTTCATCATCTCGTTTTTAGAAGTGGCGAGAGATGGATTTATCAGTGTCAGACTTGCGAATGTTTGGTAATTATTTACATTTTTTTTTTTTGCTCAATCGTCTTTCGTCCATTTATAACCCTCCAACTCCCTATGACGTGACATTCGAAGATTTTAATGTTGGAATTTTTTATAATTACGATTTTTTCAAGCATCTTCTTGAATTTTTCAAAGCGTTATTTTTCTCCAACGTTCGTCAGATCAGAATTTAAAAAAGTATCTCAGCCCAACGCTTTGGGAATATTTCGTTTTGAAAATTTTCTGACATTTCTTTCGAACTCATGGCAGCTCAATCGGTATAACACTTGGCTTTAAGGTGATCTATCAGTCGTTCGGTCGGTAAAAATCATACCGGACATTTTTTTTCGACGAGGTTGATACGTCAAGAAATATACAAGTTACACTTTGTTCACCTCTCATCGGAGAACAATTTGTTACTTTCCATCTACTTTTTAGTTATTTCCTTCGTACTGACGAAGCTCGTGGATCACGTTAGTGCCACATTTATCGAGAATTTAAATTGTTCAACCAACAATACTTTTTCCAATTACTTTTTTCCACTTTTTTTCCAGCCCCAGGAAATATTTCAATACTATTTTAAATCTATCGAAAAAAATCGTGCCAAATACGTGTCTTTAAATTTTGACGAAAAAATAAATAAAACTAAAAACATTCTTTTACAATGATTGTGTTGGTAAAGTTTCGAGGGTGGTGAATATTTGAAAGATTTATTTTCATCAATTATTTTTTGGTTGACAAACATGAGCTGGGCAATTTTTTTCTTTTGGAAAAATCAAAAAAACCCAAATTCATCGATCGAAGTAAAATACGTTGCGAATGGTATTTTTTTTTTCTCATCATGAATTTAGTACGGCGAGATCGACTGTTGGCAAATGGAATGTCCACCGGTAACATGTTCGAATCCTGTGACCGAGGACGGTGATTGTTGTCCAAGATGCGAGGACGATCCTTGCGCCAGAGAACTTCCAAGTTTGGCAGGCGCCTCAGGGAACAGCAGCAGCGTTCATGTTTCCTCATCGGGGAATCCTCAACCGTGTAGTTATGCTGGATTGTTGCACGAGAGTGGCAGTTCTTGGCAGGACTTGCACGACAAGTGCACTACCTGCGAGTGCAAGGTAAGAGGCAGTTGAAAGTCTTACAACACGAAGACTTGGTTGAATACCAAACTGGACACATCCGGTGAGCTTTCTCGAGGATGGATTTTGTCCGTGTTGACGAATCCTCCGACGGACACCAGGATCACAATATTACATAATTCATTAACACAAACATATACGAAAACAAACATATTCATACATACATGATCTATATTTCAGATACAGACAGTGAGAATGAGTAATATTTATTTTTAAATGGAATGAATCTGCCTCTTATTGCAATAATTTCAAACTGATTTATTGAATTTAATTGCGACGCAATAATTTTCACGTTGTTCGATAAAACAATAAACACATCGTTTATCACATTTGGATCGATTGAGCCGATTTTTTTTTTTCAGATTATCATATTTTCTCTCACGGAAATAAAAATTTACAGTCATTTTGCATGTATTACATGTACAACTGTCAAATATTATTTGTGTTGAAATGGTATTTATTGAAATCTACTATGTTAATGTGAAAGAGCTTGTCAAATCAAAAGGCATCATTAATTCGTAATGAGCATTGACTATAGTCATTTTTGTATTTGTTTTTATTTTTTTATCCACAAATTCAACATTCGTCCATTAATTATATAAATTGCATTTATGATGGCAATTGTTAAATTACAGTAGCAATAAATCGAAATCAAAATAATATAAACTGGTATTTTTTATTCCTAATTTACCTTGAACGCTCTCTAAGTTGGTCCATTCATTTAAAAAAATTTGATACACAATTTTTATCTGCTGGACATATAATATTTTTCTTTCCGTGGGAGCTCTCGTAATTGCTCACATATATCGTTGCGTTATATTTTTAAAAAATCATAATTATTTGATTTCTCTTACTTTCCCAAATCGATGTGTACTCGAAGAATTTTGTACGTGCTATGCTCTCAAAATCATTGGTTCTTTTTTGTTATTCGTTTTATATTTTTTATTAGCCCCAAATAATATCCTAGTAACATAAAAATATCTATTTATATATATTTATACGATAAATATTATTGTTATTATTACTATTATATATTATTATAACATAGCAGTAGATAAAAATATTTGGATAATTATCATCATGGTTATTACTTGGAGGTCTATACGTCCAGGGTCGTACCCAAGCCCAGCGGATATCATTTAATTATCATTGTTATATTGATCACATTGAGTCCTTTGTAAATGTTAAAAAAACCATTTTTTTTTCTTTTTATATCTTCATATATACATATTTATGTATAGTATATTCTAGTCCCTGTTATATTTATATAAATACTTTTCTTTCCTTGTCAATATTAAATGGGATTTGTATTTATATGACATTTGTAATTTTGCTTAGTCTTAAATATTCAGTGCCTGAATCGTAGAGATGTGTCAAAGCTCAATTTAGTAATATCGCGTTAACCATTTGCAATTATAATTGTTATATCTCAACCCAAAATCTTCGACGTTAATTTTCTTTACCATTATTTATTATTTAATTTCGTTTCTGGTTTTGTTTTTTTGGTTCGTTTTACGATACGCTGACTCGCTTCTTCGAGGCTTTTACATATTTTTTCAATTGGCACTATGAATACTTAATTAATTGGTACAACTTTGAAATAAGAAAAACAACGGAAGTTTATAAGAAAAGTAATGAGATGTTTGAGATTCCGATCGCGCGCAATTTGGGTCGGGCCTGCATGGATCGCTTTCAAGTTAATACACTATAGATGTTTTTCGTTGACACATACCTCTCAGCGGATCCTTACGGACAAAAACTATTGATATTTGAAAAATATATATTTTATAATGACTAAATAACAACGGGCTGTTATTGCCCTCAGAAAGTTTTGTCGAAAACTATATTTATTGGCAAAAAAAACGTTAACTCTACGGTTAATAAATGAAATTATGTCACACACGAAAATTTTGAATAAAGGCAAAATAATAGTCGAATTATTCTTCATTTTTCTAACAAAAATTTTCTTGTTGTTATCCCGAACATTTGCTGCTGCTCTTCGTACTCAGGATGTCATTTAATTTTTATAGTCACTACTTCGCGTAATTAAACAAATTTAATAGTCGTCTCTGTGGGAGAATTAATCATTCATACTCGGACTCAACATTTTCTAGAGTTACTTTTACACTTAGCAAATTAGTTTGTTGAAATTTTGACACCTTGTTATTCCTAGTCGGTGTAAATTTCTATCAATAATTCCATTATACTTAAAAGTGAATCGCACATGTTTCTTGACCAAAAATTTTATTCGAAAAAAATTTTTTTAACTTTGCAAGTGTACAAGAATGAAAGATAAAAAAATCAGCCATTAAACTCTTTTTGTCGATTGATTTTTAACATTAATAATCATTCGAAATAGTCATTCATCGTTTGAACAAAATATTCATTACCCGAACGAGTTTGACAAATTGTTTAAATTCGATTTTTTTTTTACTGTATATCTATTTTTTTAAAGATTTTTCCAGAAACGTAAAAACGTTTTCTTACCAACCACGAGTTTTGGACATAGTTATTTAAAAAGATTCAGGCTTGGTATTTACGAAGTATCTAAACGGGTTTCTAAACGCCATCCTCGAGGACAATAAAATAGAAAAATTTTGAAGAAAAAATTTAAAACTACTCTGTGAAAATCATAAAATTTATTTTAAACGACCTTAAAAAAATATTCGAATGATTAAACTCATTGAAATAATAAAATTCATACCAAAGATTTGTCTCGAACCGCTAACGACTGACATTAATATGAAATAAATGATTGTTATTGATATTTGTGTAATTCATTCTCATTGTAACTTGTCAAATTTATTTAAGCTTTTTTTGCTCAAAATTGTCACGAGTTAGTGTTAATAGATGAAACTGTACCCTTAGTTAGTTGTCATCCTCAGAAAGTTAATATCAATTGGACTTTATTCAAAAACACAAATTACAAAAATTGAATAATTGATACAAAGAATAAATCATAACCACAAAACGCTCGTAGTAAATTTCCAGATATAAGATAGAAATAGTGACAATTGCTTTTTCGATAATGAAGATTATTTAGTTGCCATTGTGTCGCAATTAGTTTTTCCCGTAAAGAGGCCGCTGAAAACCGTTGTTAACGACTCTATCCGAAGAATCGTATAGCCGTCAAAATGATGAAATAAAATTGTTCAAAAAAAAAAAATAGAAAAGTATAAAGAAGGAGTACCTTGATTGGTAATGTAAATTTGAGGAATGTAAACAAAAGTTATTACAACGAAATAACTAATGAAAGTGGAGCATTATTGTGAGTTTAAAATGACAGTACGATCGGCTCTATTGTCCAAAATTAATTAAGACCTGACCTACGCTTAAATGTTTCATGATTAAATAATAACTCGCTCTCGAGCAAAAACTAATCGACTAACCAGCCTAACAATGGGTATCCTTGCAGGTGCCGTACTGCGCCCAATTGGTGAGCAATAGCGCGTGTTGTGTGCATCGGTAATCACATCACTTCTACCTCACCTATATCTCTCTTAAAACTGCTGCTGCTGCTGCCTATATTGTTTATTATCTGCTAATTAGTATAAATAATATTTTCCTTCTAATTTATTTATCGTTCCTTTAATTTGAATGCTTATGATTGTTGACTTGTTTATTTATTTTTTCACCTTTTTTTTTTTGCATGCTCGTTTACCATGTCTCGCTCTGTGTTATCGCAACTATTTCGCACCCTGCACATTCATTACTTTGTTTTCAACACTTTTCGTTCTTTATTTCTTTCTAACCACGCTTCTGATCGCAATAGTTGCACTTATACATTTTATCATTTTCGTATTCTACTATTTGTGTTCGCACCAAGCACGAAATTTATTCACAGACAGCACTCTCTCACTCAAACAAAAAAATTAATCGCGATATTCGTTAAAAAAAAAAAAAAACACTCAAGTTTATTTTTATTCTTTTTTATTTCATACACGAAAATTTGTACTCGGTAAATTTTTATTAAAATTTATCATAGTGTGGAGCAACAATACAATGAAAGAAACAGCGAGCTCATCGTTTTTGTCTCTCAATTATCCTGAAAATTTATTTATCGTTTTAATTCTTATTGAGGATTAGAAAAAAAAAATAGAAATTATACGTTGAATATTACTTGATTTTTTTTTTCTCTTTTCAATTCGAAGATGTTAGTTTATTTTTGTGCCCACGGCGTAGGGCAACTGTCTTTTGCTTAAAAAAATTGCAATTAGTCAAGTGTTTTTTTTTTTTTTTTTTTTTTTTTAGTGTTTTGTTTACTTAATTCGTATCTACGTTGTCATTTTATTCGGATTGATTTTTTTTTTTTTACATTGGTCAAAAATTAAAAGCTCTTGATTTGCACACTCGTTTCTTTTGCAGCATATGTACATGATGCGCGACAATAATGCATACGTTCCATTGTGGAGCCGGGGCAACGAAACTGGCGGTGTATTGAAAGAAAAAAAGATCACTCGATCGAAAATTCGATCCATTGGATATAAAAATTGATACGCGAATCGGAGAGACTAAACAGCTCGCCCGCCAGTGCTGTTGCGATGTACGCGTAGTGTCTAGTCATTAGTTTTTTTTTTCTAGAGGGTCTCGTCCGTGCAAAAGACGTAAAAATTATTGAATTCATTGATCGATCTATGATGAAATAAAAAATCATTGAAATTGGTATAAAAAAACGGATGTAAAAATAAAAATTACAAAATCAATCGAGAGAAATCAATTTTTTATTTCATCGATTTTCTACATAAACGTATTATCCAATCAAGAGTTGAACAATGAATTGCGAATAACTTACGTAGGTACTTTTGGACGTGTGAACAAAAAAAAAAAACAATAAAATAAAATCTTGTACGTATTCACTAGAGTTCTCTGTTGTTCAAACTCTTTTCTCTGTTCTCTTGGTGTTCATTTCATCGTTTCGTTTGGCCAATTTTCACTTTTCAACGTGATATTTCAATTGTTCATAGGAACTATTTATCGGGGTGTACTGGAATAATCAGCCGGGAAGTGAACGGACGTTGACGAATTAAAACATTCATAAAGTATTTTTTATTATTAATAGTACCATAACGATTGAAAGCTTTTCGAACTGACGATAAATTTCAGACTTAACGAATGCAAAGGATATCTTGAAATTGTAAACTTTGAATGAATAATATTGGCAAGTTAAAGGAAAAAAAAATGGTGAAAAGTCGAATAATTTGAAATCTGTAGTGTCGCTGAGACGTTCATTAACCGGTTGATGAAAGCGCGGAAATAAAAAATAGCCACAATGCTGATTCAACAGGATTTAAGAACGGGGAAAATTGGCCCGGTTGTGGGTTTGTGAATAAGTTTAGTGGAATACGTACACGGACACAGAGAGACGCACGCACACACGAGCTCATAAACACGAATTAATAAAAAAGTAAAAAGTGTATGAGATCGCGCGTGCGTGTGTGTATGTGTGTGTGTGTGGGTGTGCGAGCGGTATCGTCCGTTGGGTAAAAGGAGAGAAAAAAAAACGATAACGATGGAGAATGAGGAACGATAACTGAAGTAATGTTTGATTACTCGCAGGACGGTCAATTATGCTGCAGCTATGATTACCGGTGCGCTGGTGATTTGGAGGACAAGCGGAATACAGCAGTCGCTCCTGGCAAGTCTCGTACTACCAATTTATCAAGTGGCGCGCATATTGTGGGGCAGATTATCGATTCATCGGAAGGAGCGTTATCAACGGGCTGGAGAGATTATTCAAACACACCGGTCAATATCATCCAGAATCCAAGTAGCGTTATCGGGATCCAGAGGTTCAGATATCGCGAAGAGGATATTGGCGGAACGCGTAATGGCCTTGACGATGGCAATTCCGAAATTACAACAAATCCCAGCGGTATTTTTACGAGTGAGACGAGTGAGTTATCACGAAATTCACGATTTTCGTCGGATGTGCCCTCGTCATCGGATTTTCAAGTGGACGTCGTGTCCTCGTCGAGTGTGGAAGGATCGAACGAGGAGACGCGCAACCACCAAATCCGTCGTGGATCCCCCGAGAACCCATCGCGGCCGAATAGCGAAAGAGGAATCTCGATCGTATCACAATCATCAACGACTGGTACAAGGTCGACGCCGAGTCTGGTGTCGAGGTCGACGGCGCCGACGACGACGACGTCGAAGAAGACCCCGTCGATAGGTCGCGCTGCTCCATTCGCAGCCGATCCAGCTGCCAAAAGCTTAAGAGCATTTAATATTCAGACTGCCAGATACTCGACGAGTCGCAATCTGAACGACAGAAAGACAAGTTTTGCTTCGGACAGAAGACGCAGAACCGAGCGCGGTCCGCGTCTCATTAATGGCAATCCAAGCGGTCACGATGCGACCTGAGATTCTTTGTTCGCCAAATAAACTCATCGAGATATGCGAATCGTTTGATTCGCGCTCCAAGCTTTTCTTATTAGATGCGCGTACCCGAGTTTAGGAAGGGGATGAGAATTCGAATGGGGAGGAAAATATGAATGCGGCAAATGAGAACAAATAAATATATAGGGCAAAGAAAAAGAGAAATCGAACAAAAGCTATGAGATAGCGCAAAAGGTTTTCACGAGGGGGATAACGTTGGTGGTGATGTCGATAATGATGACGATGATGATGATGATGATGATGATGATAATCAGGCAAAATATCCCTCTGAGCTGGCCTGAGAGAAACTGCGAAAAATATAGGAAGGCTGACTAATGAGTCTCGGAATATTGACAAAAAGGGGGTGAGAAAGAGAGAGAGAGAGAGAGAGAGATATATATATATATATATACATATAGAGAAGAGCAAAGAAAAGTGAGGTCTTCTGTAGCTCGTTAATGCAACAGCATGGATATCCAGACATGGATGCTCGACGCTTTTATATCCGATCTTTCATCGCTAACACACTCGCCTTGGCGTGTGCTTGTACGCGTGTATCTATCATTAGCTGTACGTGGCTAGCTCTGCGTTAAACCAAATCTATCATTTCGGCTCTCTGCGCGAGCTAATTGTTGAACAAATGAGAACAACGACAATGACGAGTAAAATAAAAAAGAAGTAAGAAAAATACTCACACGCATAGACTGGACAGAGACGAATCGACACGGAGACAGAGTAACTGGATTACGAAATATACTCTTAAGTATCGAATGCCCCTTACGGAAAAAAAAAATATATATTGCTTTTTCATTCGCACGTCATTCGGAAAACTGTTGATCAATAATTTCAAGGTTCCTCGGATCAATTCTGATGGCTGCTAACTGTAATAATTAATAAAAGACTATTTATAAACAAACAAATAGTCTCAAATAAATGAAATCATCGTTAACGATTTACAAATATTCGACAGTTTTTCTTCGTCACTATAATGAAGATACGAAACAAACGAGTTACAATTATCAATATTGTATTTGTTAATGATTTTAATAGGAGAATTTATTCGGTCTCGGTACAACTGATTAAACCGAACACTCTCACGTAATAATGTCGTCGAAGGTCAGTAGTAACAATGACTAAAATTAATGGCACAGTCCTAAGTTACTATTGTTCTTGGAAATTTCAGGCTGTTGGAAATCAGTAATCAATATCGAAATGAGAAAAAAAGAATATATATACATAAACATATGTTCCATTGATTACTCAAATCTAAAAAATTTAGCAGTGGTTTCCAATTTGAATAGGAATGAAAACTTGACCAACTGTTACTATTGTTCTGTGAAATTTAGAAGTATCGAAGCCCCGATACTAATTATTGGGAATAGAAATACCAGCAATAGTTGTTATTTCTGTATAAAGGAAAAAAAAAATCTAAAAAATAATCATGAACCTTGAAAATCAATCTCAGCTCTTCCAGTTGAACAGCAACTATTCGCCTTCCGGTAGTTTTTTTTTCGTAAGGGACACGAGTATCATATAAATATTGCAAATAAAAAGATGTTATCATCTTTGACGAAGGGAAAAGAGAGGTGGAAAAAAAAATCGTTCGGATTTAATGTACTTGCTAGTAAACTATATGATTGAAGTGAATTTTTGAAGAAAAAAAAAACGAATAAAAAGAAAAACTCGATAACAGCGATGTTGTAAGTGTTGAATGCAGAAATGCGCATTTACCGAAGCTTTTTTTAACTTCTTTACGGTTGTCTGATTTTTAATCCGAGGGAGAATATCGAGATTATTATGAAAATCATAAAACACAAGAAGAAAACTTGGTGAAAGCTTTTTTGCACGGAAATTCCAAGTTGAAAAGGTGAAACGAAATAATAAGAAGAAAAAAAAAATAACGAAAATCACCAGTAAATAAAATAGAGATTCGGCAACTGTGCACCAATCTCCATATCAGAATAAGAAAAGGCTATTTCGTAAAAAACAAAAAACAACCAAAAAAAAAAAAAACAGACAAACAACAACACCCTTTTCGTCCTGTTTTATTAAAAAGAAAAATAATAAAAACCCTGCTCGGTCGTCAGATAAGAGGAGAAGTGCCTTGCAAAAGGACGATCAATATAACGCCAAACAAGATTTTTCGTACTTGCGTAGTACACTCTACTATACTATTCGGAACTATACATACGGCATGAATACGCGTGTGTATGTATATAAATACTTATAAATATATATGTATATACATCTCTCTATATATATATTTACATAGATATATATATACGTACATATACTTTTTTGTTTTCAAAAAAAAAAAGAAAAAAAAAAGGAATATGTTGTTCAACGAGACATCGAATTATCTCGTTTAATACACCAGATATGCTATATTACAGAGACAAATCGTGTGTAAGACAAAGAAACAAAAAATGAAGAACGAAAGAAATAATCATTCGATAAATAACGTTTTATCGTACTGTTAACTCCATCGACTCATACCTCGAAATCTCGCTCAATCCAGCAGCGCGGCTTATATGACTACATTCCTCCTTAATTAACAATAAGTAGGCACTATAATGAGAAGAAAAAAAAGGAAAGAACGAAGCAAAGATTTTTAATGAAAACACACACAAACACACACACACACACAAACATACACATCCATGCAATTTACATACACGCGGGTTAAATACACATATGCTAACTACAAACGTATACACGTTAGACATGCAAGAGAAATACACGAAGCTGCTGTTATTTTTTGTGCGAGTATGGGTGATAATAAAATTGCAGGCTGGTTTGGAAAAAAAGGAAAAAAGGGCTTTCAAAGCCTTGCCCATGAACTCGTGCTTTCCCGAAAAATATCGCGTTATATATACATGTATAGAAACGCAAATACTTAAATGTATGATATAGTACAGTTTAAAAAGTCCAGTGAAGATAGAGGATTGGTATATTTATCATTTCCATGCTGAGATTAAGACTCGAAATTTTTGGCATTCATTAGTTTTACTTTTTTAGTATATTTTTGCTTTATTTTTTTTTTCTTTTCAATTGAACGTCAACACCAACGATTTTACGTGGTTACAAATGTTATACATATTTCGATATATGTATGAGCGAGAAATTTCGTAATAATCGATTATGCGCTTTTACAAATGACTATTTCACTCGTGCAATTAGAAAATTATTTACACATGCTTGATGATGATTACTATTGTTATCACATTGCACAGAATAAACGAATATTTCATTTTTCTTCGTCACAATGGTCGCTCTCATAGAAATTACGCCAGAAAACAATATTTTTCAATAGATCAGGGATAATTGAACGATGAAAACAAATTTGTAGTTCATTAAATGTATGAACTATTCATTGAATTGAATAAATTACACATTTATTTTCATATCCCTTATGCTCTATTTATTCAAATATACCAATCTTTCTTTTCATGGTTTAGTCGAAAGGGTATAAGATAGAAAAAAAAGCACGACTATAGAAAAAGAGTATGAGAGGAAAAGTATAGGGATGAGAGAAAAAAAAATTAAACGATAAAAAAAAAAAAAAACGATTTGAAAAATGAATGAAAATATAAAACTGCGTTTCATGTTGATTGAAATGAAAAATTTCCGCTTACAAGAGGCAGACTCAAAGTCCGGATTACGATAATTCGTTTATTGTGCAATAATTCGTTTCTAAGTAGTAATTAAGAGGACCCGGTGAATGTGGTAGTGTCTACCTATTTTTACCCTTCTTTCTTCCTACTTACCTTCCTGCTCGTCATTGACTCTCCTAAATTCTACGATTCTCATATATCGCGAAAGTCTCGACATTCGTACGAACCCCCTTATCTTTGTAAATGAATGAAGCGAAAGATGATGATGAAAAAAATAATGAAAAAACGAAGCTAAATATTGTGTCATAAATATAT
This sequence comes from Campoletis raptor, assembly GCA_948107755.1. Classification (NCBI taxonomy): domain Eukaryota; kingdom Metazoa; phylum Arthropoda; class Insecta; order Hymenoptera; family Ichneumonidae; genus Campoletis; species Campoletis raptor. The sequence goes on along the minus strand of OX403622.1, from coordinate 31,967,003 downwards.
CGAGTAACCGAATTAACAGTATAAGTTGAATACATCTTAGAAATTATAAATAGTGACTTACGCGTTCAGGAGTAACGAGTGACAGTGAAGAAAAAAAAAAAAAAAGAATATTCTAGTCATGTTCGATCGGTTTGATCGAAATTCTTTCTTTCAATCTCTATATTATACTTTGTACAATTTTTACAGTAAAATTTCAGAGAGCCTACATATTTGTATATTACGCGCATGTCAGTTTAAAGGGGATCACGTGTGTGACGCGCAAATATTTCAAGTGCATTTTTAATTTTTTGCTTTTTCCTTCAAATATTCATCGTCATCGTCATCATTATCCTCTCCCCCTCCCCCTCCCCCTCCTGCCCCCGCCCCAAACCGTTAACAGATTACAAGGGATTTAGCAAGCCTATGGCCTTGAACGTTCAAATTCAACTATCAACCCTGAGGAACTGATTAGTCGATTAACGAATTATAGAAACAAACAAAAGTAAGCGACGGTGCGAAAGAAAGAGACAAAGAGAGAGGGAGAGAGGGAAAAAAAGAGAGAGAGAGAGAGAGAGAGAGCAGAACTCAATCCTTGTTCCTCAAATATGATAATAGTACTACCGTAACGAAGAAACAAAATAGGAATAGAGGAAGAAAAAAAATTATTAACTAAGTATACATAGAATGTACGATAAAAATGATCGTCGTGATTTTGACATTTTTTTCCGTTCTTTTTGCAAAGAGCGCAACCTAAATAGTTATCGGAAGCATAAGAAATCCGGCGATTATATAAAGTATTGTAAAGAAAAAAAAAAAAAAAAAAAAAAATTGAAAAAAAAAAACATAATTATAATGAGATTCGTCCGAAGACTTAACTAAAAGTATCGGTGGACGCCTAAACACTCGTACAATTGTGCACGTGCTCGGGCACGTCAAAACTTATTGTATGAAATTTCGAAAAAAAAAAAAAAAAAAACAGAAAAAACAGAAAAAAATGTATATTACAGATATGGAATGAAACGATAAATGAAGGGCAAGAATAAAACAGGAATAATGAATAAAAAGTATAGAGAATAAACGAGGAGGTGCAAATCAAACTGATACCATGTCCTCTCTAATACACTTTTTCATATTTAATTATGTATGAGAAAGTCGAGAGAATATGTTACCTTCTTCATTTATACCTTCTCAAAAGCCACAACTTTCGAGTAATTTAATAAAGCTGTTGCTCCAATGTATATCGAAATATATACCCAAGTGTATGTATATATATTCATAGTCGTGTATGACACGTCTCTCTTTATATTTACCGTACACACATTATATTATAAATATAACTTACGAATGTGTAGCCGCAATAAAATCACGTCGATAATAACGAGATTCTGTAAATGATAATGAACGAAAATCGTTTATCAACGACATTAATCATTTTGAAAATATCGTTTATGCTCACGCGAGGCTAATTGAGTGCAATCGGATATTGAGACGTGACCACTTTTTTCACGATAGAAAAACAAATCCTCGGGGTGATATAATTGATCAGATCTGTATGTGACAGCAAGAGTGTGTGCGTGTGTATGTGTGTGTGTGTGTGTATGTGGGTGTCGAAAAAATTGCAATGGTAACGCGTCTCTCGTTTATCTCACAACTCTCGCGACTCCCGGGTTTTTAAAAAGAAGAAATATATATCTCGCGGCCTCGTATTTCTCTTGTCTTCGCACGTTTGAAAATTAAAACGAGAAAAAAGTAACGAATCACACCCAACGTTAATAACAACGGATAAATTTTTGGTCTAGACAGTAGACCATTTGTTTTTTATTCAGTCTTCAGGGAATTGAGTTATTATTTAAGAGTGTACAATAATGTGAGAGACGTGCAAAATAAATTTTGTATCGGTGGGCATTTGAACAAAGATTTTGATCGTACGTAAGAAATGATATTTTTTCAATTACTAAATCCTATTATAAAATAACTCTCCTTCGACAGCTTTCTTGATTTCATTTAAATCACTTGTTTGGTCATTAACTTGTTATTGGTACTCGAAAAAAAAAAAAAAAACAAAATTTTTTTAAAAATATTTTATTCTCTGTCCAGTCCACGTAATTTTTCGTACGATTGGAAAAATCCATTTTACCAAGTGTCAGAGATCACAATCACTGAATGTTGTTCTATTTTTTTTTTCAAGTGACACCAGCTCGTCCTCAACTAAAATATAGTTTCTGGGTTCAAATATGAACGATGTTTTACACGCTCATTGTCGTTTCATCAGCATCACACGATTCCAGGGCTCTCTTATTAGAACCGAGGGACAATAAGATCAATATACAAGCAAGAAAAAAAAAATTAAAATTAAAATTAAAAAAATCTCTCAGATTGTAATATACAATACTTTACATACATTTATCTACAATGCAGGTTACGATATCAAAAACATACAACAAAAAATGTTGAAAAAAGAAAGAGAAATAAGAAAATAAATGACGAAATAAATCGAATTCATCCCTTATGCATCACAACTGTTGCTGTGCGTGCATAGAAAAAATAATAACGAAATTCTATATCACGATGTTGCGAGCTCGATCGAACAATGTTTTATTCGAACACGCGTTAAGAAAACTGATACAATAATACGATTTACGTGTAAATGGCACAAAATGAAAAATGAATAAAGAATAAAGAAGAAAAAGAAAAAACGAGTTGTCGTTTTACCGATCAAGTTGATTAGATGATGTATGATTATCAGTAACGAAAGCCACGATCAAACACTGCGTTTTTGCACGTTCTTATCGGGCATTATTCTTCGTTCATTCGTATATAATACAAAAATAGGCAGACAATGAAAAAGCGTATAAGGGGCTAGTAGTTGGATAGGTAGATAGGTAGGTATATACATAACATAATGATCAGAGATGGAGAAAGGAGGAAGACTGGAATACAAATATTTTTATTTCGGGAGGTTTATGAAAACGATAGATATTCTAAACATACTTTTTTTTTTCTTTTTCAACAGCAATATTGGCGTTTTTTTACGTGGATACAATTAGAATCGACAGTTGTACAAAATTGAATATGGCAAACCAAATGTTCTGATTCAAAATTTTTTTATTTTTTATTTTTCCTTTAAACTATTTGACGGTTAAATATTTGCGAGTGAATAATCGCTGGATAAAATAAGCCTTAAATTGGAACAATCGGAGCCGTCGTTATTTTATTTGGCTAAATAAAAATGTTTTTATTGAAATAAAATTTTTGTATCGTCATATTCAGTAATTGACAAAAAATAAATTATTCTCTCAGTGCAGGTATTCCGTGGCCTACATGCATTATCACGTACAATAATTCAAGGCCTAATAAATCTCTTCCAGCACCTGTTATCTCACACAATATTTCAAGCAGATTGAATATTAATCGCACATGTTCATGGTTTTTCTTTTTTCAATCATTATAAGACAATACTACACTGAGAAAATAATTAATTTAATATCAACGAAATCTATAATTGCCTGTCGAGAAATAAAAATCGGCAAATTATTGTAAATTTTCAGTCGATTCTAATCCAACTTCGTGTCCATCAATTTAATCAACGTATTGATAACTTTTTCGATACTGTTCTTCGACAGCAGTTGATCCCCGATGTTTTCAATACGTCAATTTTATTATTATTATTTTCAAATATTCAATACAATATTTAAACATCTACTTCGCCAAGTCCGACTATGGATTTTTTTTTTACTTAGACCTAATTTACACAAATTGACATGAGCATAGAATAAATTTGATTCTCACTGCATGTCGTATTGAAAACGAGTCTCTCGTTATATCGATACGTAAAAAAAAATAATAATAATATATCCTTTCGGGTTGCTGGGCTCTTAGCTTTCTCCGGCTCTTGTTGTTATCAACACTATAGATAACTATATTATACACAGTATGAATAAAGAAATAACAATAATACTACGTAGAGACGAAACGAGAATGAACATGAATGTAGAACATGCGAAATGTATACCTCTACAAAACAAACGAAACAAAATAATCGCGTAATAACTTACGTTAAATTAAGGAGAACGAAAAAAAAAAAAAAAATAGCATCAGGAAGAAGGACCGAAGAAATTAAGGGAGCTGAAGCGTCAATAGTTCCAGTCAAATGAGGGAGAAAAAAGCGAAAAGAAGATGGAGAGTGAGCGAGTGTCGAGTGTACGAGATAGGGAGAGAGAGAGAGAGAGAGAGAGAGAGAGAGAGAGAGAGAGGGAGAGGACGCTTTCCACATTTCCACGCTTGTTGTACAATCGAATGTTTCTATATATGTGCGTGTAAATTAAAAAAACAAAAAAACAAAAAAACAAAAAAAAACAAAAAAAAACAAAAATTATGTTGATAGCTTACGAGTAACAGCAGTAATAAATTGGAGCGTAAAAGTGACCGAAGTGTGAGAGCTAAGACCAACGAATAGTCGATGTCCAGTACAGAATCTAGTCAGAAGTTGCGAAGGAGGAAGAACGAGAAGAAAAAAAGAGCGAGAGGTGGAAAAAATTGTGTATGATGCCATTGAAAATGAATTAGTCGACGATTGGGTGATTATTATTACACGATAATGCTTATGGATATCGAAAGCGCGACCAGTAATCTTTGCGCTGAAGCAACAAAAAACCAATAAAGCTTGAACATTTACGGCCTCTACCAGACTAATCTTTCACCGCTCACTTGCAATTTGAAATTGTAATAAACATCAAAGGAAGAAGAAAATAGCCAGAAAACAAAAAAGATATGATATAAAAAAAAAAGAAGTAATGTAAAACGCGACGCTTACGAGGACTATAATTAATATTATATACTATAGTGGATACTACGCATGGATCGGACGTAGACAAGATATTATTATTATTAAAATTATTATTATTATTATTATTATTGCTATTTTTATTATTATTCGTAAACGATCACTATCCTATATCTTTATTCATTAAAATGATTAATTATTGATTGGTTGATTGAATTGATTGACTCATACACGTTCATTATTGATTCTCATCATTATTATCATTGTCATTATTACTATTATTAATAAAATCCATATGATACCTTTGTAAATGAGAAACAAGACACTGACGGCTAGGAAAACATAATAAATTGAAATTCTATTAACCGTAAGGCGTTTGGTCGTTATTGAATATCGTAGACGGAACATTGTCGTTTTTAATGAAACGAAAAAAAATCCTCTCTAATCAACAATCCTGTAAATCCCTCTCGCCCCTTTACAATTGGGCAAATGGGTATTTAGGGTGCATGGTTTTCAACGAATTGTTATGGTTTCGAAAAATTTGAATGTTACTTTAATATTATGGATTCAGTTTGAAACTTTTTTCTTTGAATATGTCTGTCAAATTTCAAAATTTGCAATTCTTTTACATGGTGCCAAGCATAATCCCCTTTTCTTTTAGTCAATTGTTAAATTTTTATACATTTCGCATCATGTTTGCATAGATTTTCCGGGGTGCTATCTTATATTTTGCATTTTGACAAGACTCCGCATTGAACATTCGAAATTTATTTTCTTATGAATTTGGAATCATTGTTGGCAGAAGTTTGTATAATCCCGCAGTTTATTAACATTTTAAAATGAAATAGAAATAGAAGGATATTCATGAAATATTCGTTTTCCGGGCTGCGTAAAATTCACTCCATAAGCAAAGGATACAAAAATTTGAACATTGTAATCTGAGTGACGCTAGTGATAAAATTTTGGTAGATAACATTTCACGACTTACAAACTCAGTCAGGCAGAGCAGTTTGCAATATATTAATAAATGAGACATTTATGAGGCACGTCCATTATGAATCACCATGAGTAAATTAAGAGGAAATAGAATAAATCCACTTTTGGTCGAAGCTCTGCTAAGTCTCCGTACGCCTTTTCATCTACATGTATATTTTTCCTTATCACCATTCTTTTCTCTTTTGTACGACATTTCTCTCGACATTTCATGCCAATGTCTCAGTTTATCTAAGCTCGTTCAGCGTGACTGTTGTCGTATTATATTTGACGTTCGGTAGTTCTCCGTTATATCTTATTATTCTTTGTTATTTAATTATTTTTAAAAATGGCAAAATTACGTAACTTGATGGATTTTGAGACGAACGAAATGCAAGAATTTTTGGATTCTATCGATACGATCATAACTGACTGCGATGGTAAGTTTTGCGTGATTTATTACTACGCCATAAAAACTCGTTTAATTAATTCTATAAACGAATAGTCTCGAAAAGAATCGACTGCGGTATCTGGGATATCGTTTATCTCAATGATTACATTTCTCCGTAAAACGTTCACAGTTGAGCAGCTACACGATTAACTAACGGCGTCCCGGAAAAACAACGACGGCTAGAATCATTTATAATCGTCGATAGAAATGCAATATTTGCATTATAGTTTAACAAAAAATATCCTACAATATTACAATTCAATTCAACTGTCACGTTATATTGAACGATATACTCTTTCAGGTGTACTGTGGCTCGGCAAAACACCTATCGATAAATCTCTTGAAACTATCAAAAAACTTCAAAGTTTGGGAAAAAAAATTATTTTTGCGTCGAATAATAGCACGCTGACGTTAAATAAATATTGTGAAAAATTCCAAAAACTCGGCTTTCTTGCTAATCCTGTAAGTTATGAAAACCTATAATACGAATATTCGGACTGTGTATTTATACTTATGAAATTAAAATTCTATGAACCAGGAGCAAATTGTAATACCTTCGAAAGTTATATGCTGGTATTTGAAGAAGCGGAACTTCGATGCAAAGGCTTTCGTAGTGGGTACCGAGGCATTCCGTCAAGTTATGAAAGACGGAGGGATTTTGGTCGCAAAACCTTGTGTCAGTATAATACAAATCCTTACAATACATTTATTGACTATACAAAATTCTGACAGAAATGAAAGGAAAATCCAAAAACTGTGGAACAGAGGTTTACGGAAAAAAAATTGTTTCAATCTATTTTCACCCTCTTTCAGCCAGACCGTATTATCGAAGGTTACGATGAAATTACAGCAGAATATCAAACCGATCTAGACGTAAAAGCTGTTATAATAGATATGGACGTGAACATCACTTGGTTGAAGATAACGAAAGCTATAAAATATTTGAAGGACAAAGACGTTTTGTTTTTGGTCGGTGCCCTGGATCGCAAAGTTCCATTTGGGAAGGATAAAACTATTTTAGGGGTAGGTCCCTTTATCGAAGTTATTTCGAAGGAAACTGGCAGAGAACCCATAGAGACTGGTAAACCGAGTGAAATTCTGAAAAGTTATATTTTAGAGAAATATAAACTTGACAACCCGTCGAGATGTCTTTTCATTGGTGATTCGTGAGTATCGTATAGAAAAAAGTTAATTTAGGAACAAATTTTAATAATATTTTCAAAAAAAAGTGGCTGATTTGCATTATTGAAATGTACAATTATAGATTGGAGCACGATATGAAATTCGCCGATCTCTGTGGTTTTCGTAAACTGTGGGTAGCTTCTGGAATTGACACTTTCGAATCGATATCATCTAATCAAGACCGATCTACGATTAATAATCGTTCTTCCATTCCCGATTACTATCTTCCGAGCCTGGGAGACTTACTTGATCGTCTGAATGGTTAATTGCGAAATAGAAGGTCAATGATTTGAATAATATTTATTGACATCTTTTAATCGCTCAGTGACCATGTATTTACAACTTTCGTTTGAACTTTTTAACGTTTGCTATATTGCATTAACCGTAAGCAATCAATGTGGAATGTTCGGACGATCTCAAATGTCATTTGTTTTTATGTGTGTTTTAATGACAATCGAATTATCAATTTAAGTTGAAACGCTATAAGGAAAAAAAAGTTAATTATTTAATGAAATTTCTACGACCACAGGGAAAAAATACTGCTCCTTCTACACGGCGAGAATAAAAAATGGAAAACTGTCTTCACAGCGATAACAAATATTCTGCACAAAAAATACGTAAAATTAAATTAAATACGTAAAATTATTTTCTATAATACATTTTTCAGTTTTATAAAAAAATACGAAATTTTATTTTATTGTCATGAAAATATAGATTTTGCACATTAAAAATCAACAAAAATTGTGCATGTAATTTCTCGATTTCAATTCTCTCCGTGTCCAAATAGCAATGAAAAAAAAAAAACGTGTGTTTCAAGCATCGTTTAAACGACCGTTCAATCTATGAATTATTGATTGAGTTACATTTTTGTATTTGAATTTCGTTTCAATTCGAGTGTTAAGTAGACTAAGGAGGAAGGGATTTTAAAAGTAAGTATACGAACTCGAGGTCAGTCGCTGTAACCCTGAAAAAAATGTATGTACTATGCTTGAAATTTACATTCATATACATATGAAAGAGAGAAAACTGAATAGACAATTTAAAAAAGGGTAAAAAACCATTGTAGCTAACATGAGTTCACTTGCAAATAAGTTGAATCTATTTTGAATTTCACCGTCTTTTTTTATACTGTGTTTGACTATAGTCGGTGCGTAATTTCAAGATTTATCGTCGTTATTGTAGGGTCTAAGAATTCAACGCATTAATCGGCTCGAAATCAAAGCTTTGCTGTGCACGCACGCGTAGTCTAAAGCAACTGATCGTTTTTCACTAGATAAGCTTTTATATGTGAGCAGTTTTACAAAGATAGTTAACGTTGAATGGATAGGCGCTCAATACAAAATAGTACATCGCGCTGACGCAAGTTAAATATCTGTGCAATCGCAGTCTATTTTTTATCATAACTGAGAACAGACAGACCGAAGTGTCGGCTACGAAGACAAGCTCGAATACGATTAGTACAATAAATCATTCTATTAGTACTGCGAGCTTCAATTAATTGCTAGTCATAACAACGAAGAAGAATATTCCGTTCGTCATTTTTTAAATGTCAGTTTGAATTGGTTGAAAATCATGAGTGAATATGACCTTGACGAATAATTGGGTCCGCTTTCTGGTGAGTTGTTTTAAGAATCAACAGTTTTTTATGGTCAGAATTCCTCAAGACAGATGAACACTGTACACGTTTATGTATAATATTTATTTTTTAAACAATAAATACACGACTTAATTTCAGAATAAAATAAACATTATTTGTTTTATTACTCCATCACGTTTGCAAATATCTCCGTCTTTCCTCTTTATGTTGTTATTAATTATACAGCACAAACCGTTTGTGGTACTTGGTCTGACAGTGGGGTTCTCAAGTGTTCTTACAATCGTTACTTTTTTCATCAAACGTTTCGCAAGTGAAAATATAGACGGCGAAGATGAATTGGGAGAGACCTTGACGAAGAAAAATGAACAGACGCCTCCCGCGCTCGACGATCCTGAATGGATTGTAATTGGACGTATAAAAGATTTGTATTATTATCCATTGAAATCAGGCAAAGGGAAAGCCATCGGAAATTGTGATTTTACTGATTATGGGATCAGCGTTCAAGTCAATGGGTATTTGACTTTAAACGACAGGTAAATTGGTTTTCAAGTAGGAAATGTTTGAATTCTCCATTTACAAGACTTTACAGTTTCACAAATTCATCTATTAATCCGTCTTTGAATTGTCTATTTTTCTATATCAATTAATTCGACCGAACCAAGACAAATTGCGGCATTCCAAAATTCGAGATTTTCGAACATTAAACCATTCGCTTAAATTTCACAAGACAGTAATTGCTGTTCCTGATAATGGTGTTTAAATTTATCACCAAATTGCAGAATGCTCTTGGTCTACAGCAGAAAAACTGGCAAATTTCAAACTGGCAGAAACTATCCAAAACTTACTTTGGTAAGTATTTCTGCAGTTGATGAAAATAACGTTAAAATTGAAGCAGATGAAATGCCCGATCTCATCATTCAATTACCTGGAATACAAACTGAAAAATCATCGGATCAAGTCGATTGTTCGATGTGGTGGGGTGAACCACTAAAATGCATCGATTGCGGATCTGAGCCTGCTGCATGGATATCGAAGTTAGTTATTCTTTATTCATTCGGTTCTCCCACAGAACACTATTGTTAACATTGATCTTTATAATGTACTGTTACTTTCTAAATCGATTATTCGTCTGTATTCACATTCACGTATATATTGATGTTACATTGATTGTTCCCTTAATTTTGATAGGTTTTTGACCGGAACGTCGGATTCCGATCTCAGAATAGGTTCAGCCATATCTAAAAGACGAAATATTCTCAAAGGTCCGTGGGAGAAATTCACTAAAGTTTATAGAACTCTGAGGAATGAGGATACGGTATGTGGACCAAATGCAATGGATATTAAACCATTTTTTACCTTCTGAAAGAGAACGAAAAGTGAGTCGAATGAAGGATTTAGAATTCCATCTTTTATGAAAGAAAATGACCTCTACAGCCAGAAGGAGTGATTCAAGTTTTTTCCGTTCGCAAATCGTCCGTAGTAGAATTTCTCTGTGGTCTGAATCAAGGTATCAGACTCTGAAATTGGATAATCATGAAGCTTCCAATTAGCTGCACATACCCAATCAGTCGAAAAAGATTTTTCCATTAATTCTGCTCTTCTTTTACCAATTTGGTATTCTGGACAGAGTTGAAGTTCTCTTGTCGAAATCATAGTTTGAGGAACGACAAACAATTAAGTTTTTCAATCAACGACTTCTTACAGCCAGTTAAAAAGCTAATATTTTCACCGTGAATAAAGAAATAATGTCGACCGAATTTTCGAGTTTTTCGTACGACCCGTTCTTGTCCCCCTATTTTTGTTTAAAACTCCGTTATTTTGTCAAAAAAATCAGTTTTGCCAGAATCCCTTATTATACACGTATCGCAGTACATTTTTTCTCATTTGGTTTTTGTCGAAACTATACCCAGTACCTTTTTCAGAATGTTTTTAAAAAAGATGTATTTTCAGGACACCACATCATAGTTGAATGACACTTTTATTTAATGAAAAAGTTGTAAACCTTTTTCAAAATGTATATTTTTTACCCCAACAATCCTTTTGGAAAAGGTTTTTCGGTTTTTCGAAGATTTCCCAACTGCTCCTCGTAAAAAAAAAAAACAGAATTAAAAACGCATATATTTACCTTTCTAGATGTGAACGTCTCTTTAAGACGCTGTTTATCAGTTGCGTGAGTGTTAAGAGATAGCTGGAAAGTAGATTCGGAGTTTTTCTCAAAGACATCAGATATATTTGGAAAAGATAAAAGATACCATTTTCTCCGATAAAATAAGAACAATCTGTGATGTTTATTTCTGTAGTAAATTAAACTTACTCGGGAATAAAATTGCGACAGGATTTTTACCAACTGCTTTATTTTTTAAGGGTTACTTTTCTGACATTACTAGCTACATGTTGATGACTGAGGCTTCTCTCCACGAACTCAACAAGAGGTTAAAAAATCCTGTTAGCATTTTACGATTTAGGCCAAATATCGTTGTTACCGGTTCTATGGCTTTCGATGAGGATTCTTGGGAATGGATCAAAATCGGTGAAAATGTGTTACTCAGAAACGTTAAACCATGCCCGAGGTTTGTTATTTGTTATGTGTCATTATCGTTTCCAATTGAAAAGCAATACAGGACTTGAAAAAAAAAACTTTAATATGTTTTGAATATTCGTAGATGTGCTATGGTGCGTATTGATCCCGAAACAGCTATTGTTGATCAGCATGAACCTCTGCAAACTTTAAGATCGTGAGTTACCTCTTGACGATAAACTTGTTTAATTTTCCAAAATTAAGACTCAGCCTCCAACGATCAAAGATATATTTTTTAATTCATTTGCAGATTTCGTGAACAAATCGACCCGGAAAGAGTTAAAGTAGATGGAAAAGCTCCACTTTTGGGAATTTATTGTGGCTCATATAAACAGGGTGCGGTTAAAATTGACGATAAAGTCTTTGTTAAAAAATTTCCTTCGTTCAAAGAATGTTGAAATTCAATAAATACATAACAATTATAATACGAATGTTGAATATTAAGTTAAATCATTTTGGTGAGTATGAAAGAATGACATAGTTGTGTAATTGTTGAGGAGGCAAGACCGCAAGAGTCCAAAAAAAGATAAAAGCAGAATTATTCAATCAGGGTCATGGTACGTATGGTACAATAGGTTCTTTTATGAAAAAAAAAACTTAAAGTGTACTTTGCCAGTCCTCTTAATCAGAAATTTCAATGTAAATGTGTTCAATATTGTTTGATACTTTGGACAAGCGGTATTTGGACAAAAGTTTCAGTTCAATTATCTTAAATAAAACACAGTAGTAATCTGCTTTGGACGCCTCTAAAGAAGGGAGGAACTGAGAGAATCTGACGAGTCGTACGATTCGTGACAGACAAGGAGTGGGAGTGAATGATAGCTGATAAGAGTAGAATGGAGAGGATACGTCACTGAATCGAGTGAAAGCTGTGTAAAGATAGTTGAAGCGAGTCCGTGAGCTAGTATTTTCAATGGAACATGGAAAATTATCGAAAAAATCTTGAAAGTGCGGTGCTTTACAAAATTATTTTCAAAATGAGGATATTAATATTTTTCACATATCTCATTTATTGTAATCATTGTACGACGATGGGTGTAAACGCTGCGAAAGATTTTCAAAGCACACTGGCACATTTGAAACCTCGAACATCACCGGAAGTGCAAGCAAACGCCGTTCATAAATTAATCGAGAGATACGTGGGTGAAAAAGCGACGTTATTCAAGATTGTTATCGATCCGGAATTAGGACTCACGGGAAAGGACACATTCAAAGTAATGAATGAAAATCAAATGATTTTTTTCGACTTTTCTCACATTAAGTCACTGAGTTTCTTGTCTTCGTTCATACTTAACTCACGTTGTATCTTTTTGTGACCCTGCTTTATCTCGTATTCGCAGATATCGTCGACCTCTCCTGATCGCATACAGATATACGGTAATTCGGGAGTCGCTGCAGCCTGGGGCTTCAATTATTTCATAAAGAAATACTGCAACTCTCATGTTGCATGGGAAGGTTCGAGGGTCGATATTCCAGATGTTTTTCCCCAAATTAATATAACTGTGACTTCAAACGACAAGTGAGCTAGATATTATGGAATAAGAATGCGCGAATAGTGCTACAAATGTGATGATAAATATGGTGTTGGCAGTCCACGCCAAGTCGAGCAACTTCGGAACTTTTCATTTTTTGAATTGACTCTAAATGTGGTGGTGTAGATTTTTGTGAAATACCTGACAATCAACTACATGTTTTACTTCAGAACGATTCATATTTCGGGAAAATAAGCTAAGCCGTATTCTTTGATAAACAGAGAACAATGATAAACTTATGTTGTCCTTGAAATATCGGGCCTAAAAAAAAAAAAACGAACAGTGGGATTTTTACTGACCCCGAGGCTGATCGATCTTCTTGACATCAATGTCGTACATTGTTTCTTCATCCTCGTGCTTTTAAATTCTCTGTCAACAATCGTGTTTGTCAGGCCTTCCGTCAGCACACTGGGGATCTTAATTTTGGTTTTAATTAATCGTGTTTTTCGGGCTTTCAAAAAATTTCACAATATCAGACTTATTTATCAATGTTTCTATAACATAAAATGTCTGAAGGATTGACTAGTATTTTGGGGAAGCTCCTATATTGTCGACTTGATTCTGTATGCAAAAAATGAAAGGTAGAAATTTCTAATTGTGTCTAATTCATTTGAAGAAACTCAACAAATTGTTTTATCCTTTGGGTTTGTTTGGATGAAAAAGATATTGCTCAGAAATATTTTGGAGAATAATTACACTATATATATATTTTTTAATATAAAATTAAAAACGCGTACAGTTTCAATCAACAATACATTTATTCTCAAATTTATAGTCTCTTTAAACGTCAATCGATATCAAAAAATATATTGTGTGATTTGTTTTTGAGGTTTCGATATTACCAAAACGTATGCACTGCTGGATACAGTTCAACATGGTGGCAATGGGGTCAGTGGGAGAAAAATATAGACTGGATGGCTTTGAACGGTATCAATTTGGCTCTTGCATTTCATGGTCAGGAAGCAATTTGGCAGAGAGTTTACATGGAAATGGGATTGACAATCGATGAGATAAATAAACATTTTGGAGGGCCAGCTTTTTTGCCATGGTAACCAACGAGGAAATTTATTTTGGACATTTAATTTGCATTAAAACAAGTTGTTGCAAATTACCGACACATATCCGATAAAATCTATCTGTTTACGTCTCACTAACGAGCTTTCAATTTAATAGGGCCAGAATGGGAAATATACGAGGATGGGGTGGTCCTTTGACTTCTTCCTGGCACGAATTTACACTTCGTCTTCAGCATCAAATACTTGAACGGATGAGAGAGCTCGGCATCATCCCTGTACTTCCAGCGTTTGCTGGTCACGTTCCACGTGCTTTAACCAGAATATATCCGAATGCTACCGTAACAAAAATTGATAAGTGGAACAAATTTAGCGACGAATATTGTTGGTCAGTGAATCGTTCCGTTGCGAAAAAAAATATATTCATAAATGCCTGTGGTTAATTGATTAGCATGACTAATCAATAAAAAAAGAATGTTAATTTTTTATTCCAGCCCGTTTTTACTGGCACCAACCGATCCTCTTTTCAAAATTGTAGGAGGCCAATTTTTGCGCAAGGTACTGTGTCACTAATTCTACAAATTAACCAAAATTTTATTTTCTACAATATTAATGTTTTGTTTGTTTAGTACATCGATGAATTCGGTACTGATCACATCTACAATTGCGATACTTTTAATGAAAATGAACCACCAGCCAGTGACCTTAAGAGTTTAAGGGACATCGGGCAAGCTGTCTTCAATACGATGACAGACGTCGATCCCCAAGCGATCTGGTAATGATACTGTTCCGCTAATTTTATCAATCGATGAGCCGCTCGATGAAATATTTAAAGAATTTCGTTGATTCATGAAAAAAATGTAGGTTGATGCAAGGATGGTTGTTTGTTCACGAAATTTCATTTTGGACTGGACCACGTGTTGAAGCTTTTGTGACGTCAGTGCCCATTGCAAGTATTTATTTCTACGTGCAGTTAATTGTGCTAATTAAAACCACGGTTATTAGATTAATTGCACGAACTTTGGTCTGTAATATCATTTTCTTTTTTAGGGAAAAATGATTGTCCTTGATCTACAATCGGAACAATTTCCTCAGTATACAAGACTTAAGTCTTATTACGGTCAACCATTCATATGGTGCATGCTCCATAACTTTGGAGGCACTTTAGGAATGTTCGGCTCGGCAGGAATTATCAATGAGGTATTTAATTAATTTTTGTGCCAAAAAAGCGACTGACGCGGAGCTCTAATCCGTATCATGATTCAATAATCGACAACTACTATATAATTGAGTTATTTCTAATAAAAACTGATTCTAGAGAACTTTTGAAGCCCGTAACATGAATGAAAGCACTATGATTGGAACGGGCTTGACGCCTGAAGGAATTAATCAAAACTACGTCGTGTACGAGCTCATGAACGAAATGGGTTACAGAAAAAAACCAGTGAATCTCATCCAATGGTATAACATTATTTTTAAACATCCCACTATTTTTAATAGTCGTCAAAATATTGAAATCATGTTACAGGTTTGAAGAGTATTCTACGCGGAGATATGGTTCGAACAACGAAGCATCGTTGGCAGCTTGGCGGATTTTGAGTCAAACTGTATATCATTTTTTTGGAGTACACAGAATCAGAGGGCACTATGTAATAACTAGACGGCCCAGTTTGAAAATCAATACCTGGGTAATACCTTTTGCAACGAACAAATAAGCACTTACAGCATCATCCAAATTGGCTCAAACTTACAATAACATTCTAACAAATTAGCATTATATATTTTGAATTATATTATTTCATAAAGTAGAACGATATCTTAGATTGGATATTTATTCCGAAGGGAAAAACAACTTCACTAATATCATATAAACAGATATGAAATTGTATAAATTCAATTATATCGAAAGATTTGCATTATTCACAGACTTGGTACAATCCAGAAACCTTTTATTCGGCTTGGGATAATTTGACGAATGCTCGAAATGACTTGTCAAGCAGTCAATTTTATAGGCATGATTTAATTGACGTAACGAGGCAAGCCTTGCAGTTAAAAGCTGAAGACATCTATCTACAAATTCAAAATGCATATGCGAAAAAAAATATAACGTTACTGCGGTGAGTATGAACGTTGCAATAAATTTATAAAGTACAAGCAACAATGAAATAAATGTTGAGTGAATTAATCTTAGGACCCCACCGTTGGATCATTTGTGATCGTGGTTGTTAGTGTAGACTCTTCTTATTGTATAGTTGGAAATCCAACGAAGATCCATCCATTTTTTCAGATCATTCCCTACACAGTGACGTAATGAAGTAAGGTATTGGCATGATTGGGGTTTCTGGGTATTGGAAACAACGTGTAAGAGTTGTAGGATTAATAATAATTATTTGTTAAATTGTAATTAGTATTAATTGGAGTTGAATAGAAAAATATCCTTTTGTTGGTCAGTAATGATAGAATTCATACAAAATTTAATTATTGCGAAGAACAAAATCGCCTTGCTCCCCAGCACAAGGAGCTTAAATTCTCAAGCAGAAGTGATTCAAATTAAATGATTCTTCTAATATGCTATTTTGGATCGATTTCAATGAACATGATGTCGAAAAAAATGAACAATCCTGTGTCATCATTATTTACATTCATTTATGAAATTGTTCCAGAAATTCATGGTTTCAGAGTAAAATTGTATATTTATCGACAGTTCAAACTCGTTGTTGTTGCTGGATGTCTTCGATGATCTTGAGAAAATCCTGGCTTCCAGCGATCATTTTTTGTTGGGAAAATGGATAAGGGATGCCAAATTATTAGCGAAAAATTCTGAAGAATTGGAAAGGTACGAGTACAATGCAAAGAATCAGATCACACTCTGGGGACCGAGGGGCGAGATCCGAGACTACGCAAATAAGCAATGGTCGGGTGTAGTCCTCGATTACTTTAGACCACGCTGGTCATTGTTTCTCGACGCTCTTCAAAAATCTTTAGTGGAGAATGTAGCGTTCAATGAGAGCGAGGTCAATCGTGCGATATTTAGGAATATTGAGGAACCATTTACATTCAGTCAAAAAATCTATTCGGTAGAACCACAAGGTAATCTTTATTTCATTCAATGTCACCATTTATTATCGACAATGAGCACCTATACCAAATTTAATCAATATCATTTGTACACAGTATCTACATATATTTTCTTTTGATTTCATTTTTTTTTCTTTCTTTATGGTTCAGGCGATTGTGTCGACATCGCTGTGGAGTTGAACAAGAAATGGAAAAAATTGGTTTTTAATAAACCTCGTAATAAAAAACGTAAAGGGGTCTCGAGATCGAGGAAAGTTGGTCGAATATGACGAACAAGGTTGGATCATACGTATGATGTTCTTTTAGTCACCCTGGCACATTGATAAACGAACCAAACTCAAAACCTTTCGAGTTTTTTCTTTTGTAATTTTATTCTCGAGTTTCTTGTTTGCTTGAAATCACGTGTTTTTTTTTTTTTTTTTTTTTTTTTTTTAATGGACATTTTCATTCATTGTTTCGTGTGATTCACTGTAAGAAAAATGCGTTAGAAAATAACCCAAACATATTCATATTATGTATCAGTGTTGTGAGCATTCGTATCAGAATCGGACAGAAATATGAATCTTTCAAAAAATGACAGCATCTTGAATTTTGATTATCAAGTTTTTGCGTGTACTTTTCCCCTTCGATGGGTCATAAAACGAAACATAATAATTCTTTCAAATCAATTCTGGTACCATCTCTGGAAAACGATCCAATGAAGATGTGTATCTTATTGAAATTCAATCAGCAAACTGGTTATTCAGATATTGTGGTCGCCAATTTGAAAAGCATATTTTAGAATAGATTCTCTGTGAAGTTTTTTTTTTTTTTATAATTTTTTTCTTTTTTCTCGACAAAATGTGAACGTGTTCGTAAAAAATCGATAACTACGTCTACAAAATTTCAGAAAAAAAGCTCAATTCGTTTCAAATTTATCGCATCCTGGAAATTGTTTTTAAAAACAGAATTTTAGACAACAGTACGGTCGTACTTTTGTACACAGCATGATACTTTTATCTTTCAAGTGTAAGATATTGTTTTCAACTGTATCCCAATTTTTCTCGTGTCACCTCGATATTCTTAATAAATATATTCTCAACAATATTAACGTTGAGATTTCTTGAGATAAAAAAATATTTACGTACGGCTTTTTAACGATGTTTTACCATTCTCATGCCTAAAAAATGGAAAATGTTGCATTCGTTTTTGTTTTTGTTTTTGCCAGTGTGACCCAACCATATCGTTTATTTTTCTAGAATTCTTTTTCTCTCTACTATCAAATCCTTAAACGTTCTTCCTTGTACAGCTAATTATTAAAGAAGATTATATAACTATGTTGAAGCTTGTACTGAATCACTCACGAGTGATCGCTTCGCCATCAATTTATCTACGAGATGCCCGCAATCAAGTTGCCTACAGGTGATTAGGGATACATGTGAAGAGTCGTCGTTTCTTTATTTGCCAATAAAACATACGGTTTTTATTGATGATCAATCTCATAAACTGCATTATATTTTTCCACGACAACGAGATTGTTAATCTGTTTCGATGATTCAATCAAAATTGATAATTATGATGATCCATATAATTTGGAAATTTGACAAATTCATAGATTTGGTAAACATGATTATTCAATTTTGGAATCTCGGGTTGTATGAGTTGTTATATCGAATCATCGATATTTTCATTTCGGTCCCGAAATTTTTTAACTTAACGATCGATACATTATCGCATAAAAACATAATGCGGTGATTTGATCTATTATTTAAATCTGAACGAAATTTTTGAGTCTTTTACAAAAACTGTATAAAAAATGTTTGCATTGAGACCTTGAGAAATAGATGAAAAATGGAAATGAACAAATAGGCTCAAGAAGTTACATGAGTGAATTCTTGTATCGATATTTTAGTCACAGTTACAGAGATGAATCCATGACCACCGACGCTTGATTCGCTTTTTTTTTTTAAATTACCATTCGCAATGCATTGAAACTGTTTTATTCCACAAAATGTTTCGAATTCTAAGATTTTTTCGCGTTGCAAAAAGATCATTGATCAGATTTAAGGCGATTTGTCAGACGTTCAGTTGGTGAAAATCCTGCCGCGCATATTTCTTCAAGACAGTTGAGTGTTGGAGATGAATTGGAATTCTAAGTTATTCTCCTTTCATTAGCGAATAAATTGTAACTATAGTTGATAAGGTAAATTTTTTTTATCATCAAACAATTACTATTTCAAACTGTGCCGTCAACCCAGAAATCGGTGAAAAAGAAATAAACAGTAATTATGTGTTAATTACACAAAAGCTACGTATAAATGAATAGTCGAATTGAAAATTGATTTTTCATTGTTGCTTCGTATACCCTCGCGGGTTTTTACTACCCCATCACTTCACTGTTCCTGTGCCTGTTCCCGTGAGTGCCCCAAGAGTTGCTCACGGTGACTCTATCCTAACACACTACTATATTTTTTTTATGAGAAAATTTATTTTCGAGTAAATCACTATGAACACCAGAATGGCAATTTTTCACAAGCTCAATAAATGCCAAAGAATTCTACAGGATTTTATCAAGAATATTTGTCGAGTAGTTTTCCTTTTAAAAAATACAGACACAACTAATTTGGAATTTTCACTCGAGTACCAAATTTCATGTCCATACACAAGAGGAAAAATGCTCAAAGGAATAATTGATTGGGAGACAATCCCAACATAAAAGCTGTTGCTTCAAATTTCTCTTTCCTAAGGTGAGATTTTATTTGACCAATTCAATGACAATATTGGAACGAGGTCGTGAATAGTGACGGTAAACAGTAAATCGTACTTGAGGCGAACATCTCATAGAAAATTGAATCTCATTCCTAAAACAGTATCGGTAAAGTAAGATACTGTAACGTGCATGTATTCGAATATATCGTTTTTTTATTATTATTAAATATAAGGAGGACTTGGTCTCTTTTTGATATTTCTTATAAATATACTATTCAAAAATGATGTAATCAGAATATATTTATCTCCGTCCACTTAAATTTTTTTTATGTTCGATGTACCGTCGTATCTAAATTTAATATTACCGGCTTGATTGTCTGTTATAAAAAAGCTATCAACGAAAAATATAACTACGATATATAACAATAAAGTCAACATCGTCATGTCATCCCAACTAATATTATAAATCTGAATTTTTTTAGTTTTTTTGTTGCTTTATAAGTCTGTAAACATTTAACAAAACGTTACGAAATTTGGGATGCGTACAGTTCATAAAATGGAGCTGTTCGTAGGATCGAAATATTGAAAAAAAAACACTGTTTCTTTAATAGGCGATTAAACTTACGGGTAACAGCTGTGTATAAAATGATCTCAGAGTTACATTCAGTTTTTCTCTTACAGAAACATCTCGCCATGAATGTGATTTTCGAAAAAAAAATCTTATGATCGCAACGATCGCGTATAATTAAAATATTTTTATTCATAAATTATTTATATAAAGTATAAGTCAAAAATGAGTTATCATTGTCAAAGATGTCAGATTTACGGAAAGAAAATGGCAACAAAAGTTCAATTTTTTTCGTGGCGGTTGCTATCATATTTTTGGGTAACGTTGAAAAACAACGTTTTACGAAGAATTTAGTACACAAACAACGTCATACTAATCTTATGGCTTCGTCTTTACATGGAGATAAATTACGCAGCACACGTGTCGTAAACTTACATCAAGAGAGTTTTGTAATATCAGTTGTCGAAATAACGTAATTAAAGATTTAATATCGCAGGTAAAAAGTGTTTTGTGCATATCCATAAATAGTCATAATTGCATGTGTAAGAAAGAGAGAGAGATAGAGAGAAAAAGAGAGATCACAATGTTTCTACGTTAATGCACGCCAGCGTCTACGTAGCGTGAGATCCTTACGTACACACTATTAATCACCGATTAACAAATATCTTTACCATTTTCTTTTTCATAAAACGCAAACAGTTCATTATTGAAAAATTAATCAATAATATCGTATCAACTGTACAACAACTCTATTCATAATTTTTGTATTCTCAAATAAATTTATTGTTGAAAATAATCATTCAAAAAATATGATCATGTGTAAATATCTTCATGCAAATGTATCGCAGTTCATAAATATTTACATTACGAAACAGATGTATTCACCAATATATTTTTTTCCATAGTAATTGTAATAGTTTCGAACAATTAACGTTTTCTACACAAAACATGCAGACAACCTGATATGATCGATTGTTTGTTTCATTGTTAATGGTCGCATGCAGATTTTTATGACAATATCGATACATTGGATTAAAGATTGTTTTAATCATATTCATGATTACATCAAAATGATCATGAGTACAAAAATTTGTCAGAGACAATTTCCAAACGTAATCACCTTTTGGGATAGACATTTTTTTTCAATAGAAAAATTATCAATATAGCTGTTTGTACTACGATCGTATCTTCCTCACCAAAAACCAACATAAATCATTTACTCAATTTTCTATTAACATACTGGAAGACGGTATTCGTCGTACTCGTCAATGAAACCAGTTTTTTCCTACTCTGTGCTCAAATAACATTGCAAAATACCTCGGAAATAAGTCGAATTGCCACAGCACACGTACACACACACGCACACATGTCGTTTGAGGCTTTCCATATTCGCCCAGCAAACACAACTTGGATATTCCTAATTTATATGTTAAAGTTATGAGTTTGTATAAAGTTAACACAAAAATTGCGAAAATTTTTCAAGTGTATTTGCTCGCTGCATATTTCATAGATACTGTTCAACAAAAAATCATATGTAGAACTACATCCTTCCGTACGTGACTTCGTCTTCGTCTCAATATTCAAAATCTATCATTAATTTTTCGAAACTTTCATATTTATGTACAAATAATATGCCATAAGAAATCTATTAATTGGTTACATACAATCTATCATTTCAATAACATGAAATTTGAATTTACAAAAAATATACCTCATTTTTTAATATTCATTTTATGAATTCACCTCAAAATACGGACGCTATTAATTACAAGATTTTCGAAACAAACTGCTCATCATGAACAAATTGGTCTGCGTTTTGCAACTTGTAAATATTGCACGTACATTTTCGTTCACTATAATTGCCTTCCCAGGCGATTCCTTCAGGTTTACGTCGGTTTTCTGAATTTTTTAGTTTTTCGGCAATATTCCTTATGTCTGACGATGCGAGTCGATGCGTTATAAGCTTAAAAAAATGGAACATGAGTTCTATGGCTTAAGAAATAAGCACGTAATGATTTTTACATCAAAGTATCGTTGCACAGGCAATAATTCTATAAAATTATATACGTTATTGTGCGTGTATGTGTGGATGCTTTTCGGGTAAATTGTTCGCCGACTGAAAGATCTAAGCTCGAATTCTTCATACTGGTCCCCCTAATGACTCCATTGAAAAGTAGTTTTCACACTCTCAAAAGTTGTTTTTGCACTCTCTTGTTTCGTTTGTTTCCTAGGTAGGAAGGCGATCAGCCTGAAAAATCCTTTCGGTTTCAGGGTGTCGCTACTGTCATATCAATCATTCTCCACCTTGGCCTATTTTTTAAAATCTACTTAATTTATATCTTAACAACAATGCCGCAGCCGATCACACGCAATAGTATCGAAATATTTTAACACTGTATAATGCTTACACGGCAATATTTGTTCAGGCAGAATTATAAACGTGCCAGAAATGAAAAAAAGGTTAAAATATCGTATGGCCGTGCGATAAAACGTTATACAATTTGTTTATATATCTATTTGTATAGATTATTGAAATTGAAGGACAAAGGGAAAAGGCAAAGGGAAACGGTGAAAGATTGGTTTCGTTGGTTCGTTTAGAATAATAACATTTTTCACCATCACGATTTAAGGATTGGTACAACCGTGATGAATTGATTATTAAAGTTTTAATTAAGTGGAAACGTGAGAGAATGAAGAAGTATGAGCGTCTATGCATGCTTTGTCGATCAAATCATCGTTGGTCCTTGCCTTCCTTGAGATTCATGACAATTCTTAAAGCTCATCGATGTTGAGATATCAAAATGTCACCGTTTTTCCATTTCTGTTTCTTGACCCGAGGATTCTGTCACTGGCGGTAATAACGTGTCACTTGACATTTGCCTGATAAAAAATTAGATCCACTTATTGTCAGAAATATTCTAATGATTATCGAAATATTGACTACAGAGTTTTGAAGTAAATGAAAAAAAAAGTTTGGCAAAAATGCATACATGCGAGTTACTGTATTTATGATTGGTGTGAAATTTCTTTTGAGCAGTACAATGTTATTCGTAAGAGTTACACATTTCATAAGATGTGAATGAAATTAGAAATATTTAAGATTTATATGATCAAACCTTCCGTTTATCTGCCACTCGTATCTGTCAGGTGCCGAATTACTTCTTCCTTCATTGTGAAACTTCTCAGTTTTCTTAACCAGATTCTTATTGACAGGAAGTGTAGATTTCGAATCCATGATATTGGTTGAAATGTTTTGTTTCATGGACGGATCTACGACGGTATCAACCGTTGTCCTAGCAGTTCTCCTTGGCAAAAATGGATTCTGTAGAATTTTCAACAAAAAATAATGGTTGTTTTTGATTATTCTGAATCGTTGAAGTAATTATAAGAATAATAATGCGATTTTAAATGAACAACGTGAATAAAATGTCACCTGGAAGCTGTGTTGCTTCAGCATTGTTTTGATGAGTATGAGAGTATCAAGTTTTGGAACTCTAGTTACAACTCGAGCTACTTCCTCGTCAGTTACGGTCACCGGCAAACGACAATTCTCTGTTTCGCTTGGCAGAGGTTCGCTTCCATTGTTCGTTAACCAGCAGTGCTCCTTTATGTCAGCCAGATTTATCCTCTTCGCGGGATCTTTGGCCAACATTTGCGATAACAGATGATACAAGTCATCGGAAAGCCGAGGCTCCTCTGGAAATCGTAACTGTTCCGAACGTATCGCGGCTTGAACGCCAATGATGCTTCCGGAACCGTCCCATGGTACTTTCCCAATCACCAAACAATAAAGAGTTACGCCCATCGACCAGACATCGCATAGCTGTTTCGACACAAAGGTCTCGATGTAATGTTTTCAGCCACAATTAATTGCTCATAATTCATTGGTTTTAAAAATTTATTTTTATATGAAATACGTAGGAAAAAGAAGAATTATTAGATCGATATATGCTTACTGTGCCGGAATATTCAGCTCCAGGGGTTGACGTTTCAGGGGCTGCGAAGGCTGGAGTTCCTGCTGAACCCGACAATAATTCACCGGCTACTCTCAACTCGGCACTTACTCCCAAATCCGCCACTTTTACTCTCCCTTCACCATCGACCAATAAATTACTCGGCTTTATGTCACGATGTACGATCCTTTGATAATGAACTGCACCAATTTAAATAACAATTTTTGATATGAGAAATAATTATAAATATGAACTATTTGGAATATCTTAATTTATATTAAAAGAAAGGCAGCTAATTCGCGAACAAAATAAACCTCAAATACAGTCTTCTCAAATTAGTTGCGTTTAATGGACTGGTGAACGGTTAAAATATACTCTGTGCTACTCAAATGAAATCGATTAAAAATGTGTGTTGATAACCTTTGAATCGGTAAAATAAAAAGAAACGAAAAATTGAACACAGTACTTAGCGAGTTTTTTTTTTGTTAATGAATTTCAATGTACTCGCCAGGTTTGATTTTTTGTTTTGTTCCTTTTTTGGGTGTAAAAATTGTTATTTTCTTGTTTAATATTGATTTTTTTTTTTTTTTTTTTTTAATTATTTTGCGTGAATTTGATTCTTTCCGATTTTATTCGCTGTTAGTTTTTCTTTTGTAAAGCTAGTACATGATTCATAGTTCCTATCAAGACAAAATACTTTGTAACAATATTGTGAAAAACAATTACAGTTAATATTAAATTATTAAACTTACGGTACTCAACGCCCATGACAACATCACGAAAATATCGTCTAGCAGTCTCTTCATCAAGTGGCTTATCAGTAGGAATTTGCAAGACTTCACCCTTCTGAACAAGTTCGAAGACAAGATAAAGATTGTCTTCATCAGGATCGTCGAGTACCTCAACGAGTTTCACGACGTTCGGATGATCGAGTTTCTTCAACAAAGCGATCTCGCGATAAACTTTTGTTAATGGATTCGAACTGCTTTTCCGACCAGGCGCTATTCTACCGAATATTCCAGCCTTCTTCATGAGCTTCTTCTTGCTTAGAATTTTCATTGCATAATGCGTGTCGTCTTCCTCGTTGTACGCCAACTTTACAATCCCATACGATCCCTGAGAACGTTTATTTACCCAATTTCGATCACTTATATATTCTTCATTTTTTTTTTTATATAAAAAAATTAGTATATAGTTCGTACGCATTATTTGCTGAAAATATATTACACTCTCCACGTTAACTATATATTTCTATAATCACGCAAAACAAGTTTCTCACATATAATATTTAAATATTTATTTTTTACGAATATAACAAATTATTCGTTCGATCATTGCTAAGAACGTGATGTTTACTGTAATATGAAAAAATGTATAATTGCACGTTTGTATCAAAATAAATTGTTGAAATTGATTGTACAATTGAGGACAAGGACCACCTTAATCGGTAGTGACTATAAAAAAAACTTTCATTGAGAAGAAATCGAGCGACGAAAATCACGACAGAATTACAACGGCCTACATTGGCGTGCTACGTGAACTTTTCACTGAACGACAATAAAAAAAAAGTTTAATCAATGGTCACGATTACTATATTTCCTGTCTTTCGAGTATTCTCATCAGTCACTGCGTCTTTTTGCTTCGATGGAAATTAAACAAATTGCAGGCTTCTCTCTTGCATCCGCTGACCAAGGCGAGGACCAAGGGCCGCAGCTATAACTGCTTTTCCCTAATTTGTCGATATTTTACGATATGCAAATTTTGTTATTTTTCATAAAAATTATTATATTACGATTATATTATTATTATTCATAAAAAAAATTATCTACCAGGCTAATTAAACAAAAAGTTTATTAGACTGATAAAAGATATTAAAAAGAAGCGTTCGCCTGGCAATTGTTGAAATGATCTTTTTCGTGAATTAATCTTAACATGATTTATGTCATAGTCAGTAGTGATATCCGTGTAAGAAAAAAACTAGGTGGGAAAAAATCAATGACCGGTCGATATAATGACGGCCGAGTTCATGGTTCAACATTATTATGTTATGGAATAAAATGAATTTACCTGGCCAATGTTGTTCAAAAGTTTGTACTGATTGAGCTGGAGTGCACCTTGCCGGCTATCGATCGAAACTCGACGGCTCTCGCGCAATGGTCTTTTTCTACTACTTCTTGGTGATCCCTGAGGGCTTCCATAAGGTGAATAAGGGCAGTAAGGATAAATCGGTTTGATAGCGGGAATTGTCGAGCCCGATGGCTTATCAAAGACATTTAATCGTTGTTCAGTGCAAATTCCCGATCCCCCGGATGAAAAAAACATTTCCGCTGCTCCAGATTTATTTGTTCCAGCGATCGTACCATCGCGACACTCCGTTCTCTCTCCCACAAGATCCGACGAGCTAGAAATCTTAAGTATCGGTACACTGTCAGCATGAATGAGTTTTTTATCATCCGCCAATAGTGCATAATTTCGGTTCCCTTTTGGTACGGAAGGTTTGCAAGTCTCTCGAATCGTTTCGTCCTCGTTCTGTTTTGTTATTTGTAACGAAATTCTACGATCAAAGATCCGTGCGTCATCAT
Organism: Campoletis raptor; assembly: GCA_948107755.1. NCBI lineage: Eukaryota > Metazoa > Arthropoda > Insecta > Hymenoptera > Ichneumonidae > Campoletis > Campoletis raptor. Next base: position 31,940,047 of record OX403622.1, on the reverse strand, counting down.
CGCCACGATCTTCCGATTGAGTCGACAAAAGCTGATAGACCTTGATCGGTTTTGGCAACGCTTTTCTCGGATCCGTAGCTAAACTTCTTTCCTGCCGAGGTTCTAACACCGCCGTGACAACCTCGTCATCGTCATCTTCATCAACAGTTATCTCATTCAATCCACAAACGAGTAATTTCGTATTGTCTTCTACATGCGATGGAGAATTAATGAGTTCTATTTCACTGTTTGGTTTTTCCATTATTTTTTTAAATTCCGTATTCCTAATGGTTGGAGAACTGTACTGATGCGTGATCATACATCGTCTCGGTTTGTTGCACGTTTTGGGACTCCCCGGGCCCGTCTTATCTACAACAGTGTCGAACACGTTTTTCGTTGAATCTTTTTTTTCTCCAGTACTGCTTTCCGCGAAATCAGTAATTCTTTCTTCATTTTCAATGACAAGTTTCGTCGACGCGTCATTTTTTCTCATTGATATATTATTTAACGACAGTTGACATATTTTCTGCGTCAAATCGTCGTCCATGTTTCTATGGATCGAGGCTACGTCGTTGTGGTCTTTTGAGTCTAAATTCATTGGTTTATCGAGCTCGAAGCTTGTTTGCTCCTCGATATCTGGCATGTCCGTACGTAATGGTTTTGAACCAGATGTGAATTCGTTAGCTGACAATAATTGCGAAGTTTCTTCTACGTACTGATTGCTCGGGTAAACGAGATTTTGAATTTTCGTGGATTGTTGACCACAGGATGGACCTATCGGAAGCTGAACAGACTGCTGCGGTTGATTGTAAATTAATGGAAGTCTGTTTTTTGTGGAAGATCTTCGTCTCTCGCGCGAAACCTCCCTTGTCGTTATGAAATCTTGTTGATTGCCGAGATCCATGGTACTCGTCATCCATCGATCCTCGTCAAATGTACCCAGATTGCTGAAATAACCGCTACTCTCGCGCCTAGTACGAGGTTTAGACAACTTCGAATTTCCAATTTCCTCAACGTTTTCCCAAGGATTGCATGAGCCAAGAGTTCTGAGAGATCGTGGCTCCACTACTTCAACCACAGGAGTATTATCTCTGAACGTTAAACTTTCAATATTTCTCTCGTCGATGTACACAGCACTGTCTTTTCTGACCTCGTACACTCTCTCGGGTATATAGTCTTCCCAGGACGCCTCGTCTTCGTTCACATCCGTAGATTTTGAATCTTGAAGAGAAGGATGTTTTTTCAATCTTTCTAACCCCGTTTCTGTGCCGAAATTTTCGCAAATCTCGGTCAAGATCGGCAGACCACTGTTCAAAGTCGGATCATTAAAAACTTCACTACACGTATTGCTAGAACTTTCGATTTTCCCAATTAACGTTGATTCAATTATATCAGAGATTCGGGACGTTTTTTTATTACTATTCGTTGGTTCTGTTGATTTTATCAAATCGTGGATCGCCGGCAAAGCTTCGCATATTTTCGACCTTTCGCGCTCCGGTTGACAACTTGTCGATCTTTCGAGCATCGATTTCGCTGGTTTTTCCTCGAGGAATTGACCGAGTGATCTTGAAGAAGAACAACCTGGTGATTCCTTGTCAACAGCCACGTGTCTGCAAATTAAAAAATGTCAAAATCATCAGAATTCGTATATTTACAATGAAAAACAAAAAAAAACACTAAAAGTAATCTCTTGTTTTCTCTCGCTCGGTTGACATAAAGAACATCAATGAGATAAAATCGAAATTAATTCTATAGCTTTGTATGCCTCCTTTTTTTCCTTTTTTAGTTGTCAAAATGTTATTGAAGCATCAAAGACCTATTTCCGGGCTCGTATTTCCAAGTCACATTCTCATACTTCTGGCGTCATGGCAGAAATGCCTTGAATAATTAATTTCAAATTTCCTGAGAAAATCCAATCACCACAAATCAAGCTTCAATAACCTTGCACTTTATGGCATCATTTTTGGAGAATTCTCCGGTTTGTCTGATATTACCGGAAAAATAAAATATTCTAAAAAGTCTAGTCGCCATATTGATTCATACAATTATATTTAATTCTAAGAATTTTTCATTGATATCGTATGCAAGCGGGAAAATCTTTCTTGACATCGAAACATTGGCAAAAACCAAGGTGTGGAAAGTGTTACAACAACTTTCCTACACCTGTGTCACTAAATTTATTTCGACGACTATGGAAAGGATACAAAGTATTTTACTGACGTCATGAAAAGCCGGAGTATTAGTAAAGACTCTAGAGTTACAGGCGTTTCAATTTCAAAGCAAGATCAGCTTACATCTAATGAAAGTAATTAATTCCGTATTCCAGAAAAATCTTTTTTTTTTTCAAGAAAAACGAGTTTTACTTCTGCATAAGCGAAACATTCAAACCAAGGAGCAAAATGCTTACTAGCAAATTGAATAGGAGTTATTGGGTCGATTGCTGCATAGGTTTACCGATATATTGAGTATCAGAGAGAAACAGAGGAAGAAAAGAACAAAAACGAGAAAAAAATGATAAAGAAACGTCATTTTCAAAACGTCATGTCAGTGACGATTATTATTGTTGGCGGCATAATATTGCAAGTTACTGCACGCACCTGCAGTCTGTTAGAGGAGAGAGGAAATATGAAGAAAGAGGCAAGAGCTTCAAGAAAGAAGCAGAGAGATATATATATATATATATAAAACTATGGTAGAAAAGTAAGCGATGATATAGCTACTCCCCAGCATCACGGCACATGCGTCTAGCTCAGATCCCATCTGCGGCGATAAAAAAAAAAAAAAAAAAAACGTAAAATACCATTCCGCAGATCTGGTATTCAGCATTGCCACGTTCGTCCAAGTACTCTCTAGAGGTGTGAGAACAATTTTTATCAGGCTACAATTGAACCAATTTTCATCGTTTGGAACTGGAAGAATTTATTCATTGTTTATTTATTCAATTAAGGGTTCTGAACCCTTGTCGGTTAAGGATGACATACGTTATACCATTGAAATTTGTATTTAAAAATTTAACAATATAGACGTATTTGACAGATGGACATGCACGGGAAAGGCTTGTCCACAAGGCACATGACAATATACATATCGACTTAGGATTTGTTCTTTATTTCAATAATTTTCCTCGTTTTCAAAAGAATTATCTCAGCTTTTTCGAAGGTTGTACAATTAGTGGCCAAATGGCATGAAAAAAAGCGCGAAAGCTTTTTCGAACTTTTGTCCACAAACGTTCTGACGGTAGAGTACGTATAATTATTTTACAAAGAATTATCAAATAAACGATAGTGAATTAATGAGTGAATGAATATCGAATCTCCGTTTAGGGTGGAACATTGTTCTGCAAAATTTTATGGATTCAGTAAAATATGAAACTTGCTAATTTCGTTTATGCATTCATGAAATTAAAATTAATGTTTACGCGATCGGAAGGCGCTGCTGATGGATGAAACTGTAAGTTTCCATAAAAATCTCAGTAAAATTTAAAGTTTATTTTGGTCCATGTACTAATATTAATTTCAGCTGCGAAACATCATGAATATTTTAGCATTAGGACCGAATCGTGAAAAGAATCAGAACTGAAACGAAATTTTTTTCTATATTTCAATGACGTAGGATACAAGATTTATATATTCCGAGTGACGCAAGTACGATAATAAGATCGATCGGGCCATATTACAATGACCCAAGGGAACATACTAAATTCGGACCCTTGAAGAAAACCGAACGGTGATCTATAAGTAGGAGCTTAACCAGTAAATCAAATAGATAAATTATCTTCGATGATATTCTGATAAAAAAAGTCTTTCGATATTGGTATATCGATGCGTCTATTTTTATGAGCACATTTTATGCTGGGACGGAGTTCCACTTCGAATGCAAATGAATTGGATACACGGCGATTTTGAGAAACCAGCAGAATGCGTTGAAGTGTTGTTGACCATATTTTTGAGAAATTTGTAATGCATCGAGTGTAAAATTTCGAATTTATTTATAGCTGATGAAAGGAGTTCAAATATGTGTCAAATCTTGCTCTTAATCTCGAGTTTGAGGTTTTGGAGTCTTTTGTAAGCGTAAAAGGAAAATGCGAATTTGCGACGTCATTCTTCTAACGACCTGCTTCTTATCATCTTTATCGGTAAGCTGACGCACGACCTGCTCCTCAACCGTCTGACCTCGCATCGTTTATTTATCTCTATTTCTCGCTCACATGATATAAACATATTTTACAAGGAAGCTAGCTTTGATATTATCGAGATGAAATAATGTGGGAAAATCTGACTCTATTATTTCGAACGTACATAATAACCTCTTTTTAATAAACGTCCAGCATTGCCATCGAATTGCAAGAAGCATTAACCGAATTTAGATTCATTCACGAGTGAGTTTCGTCGTTAACTAAATGGTCATAAATCAGAGCGAGAGAAGAGTTTAAGGAGCCTGAGAATATGTCGTTTCGTTTAAAGAGTAAAAGGTCGTATGCCACATCGAGTAGTTTTTAAAACCTCGTGATAAACGCCTTTTTGTTTGCCAGCAATCGACATCTCGGTCCGTAACGTCGAAAATCGTCGATCTCTCGTCGATTACCACGCATCATTCCCTTCCAGAGAAACTCGTGTGGACAGATATGGCGGGTGATGAATTCGCACACTATACGATAAGCGTCTAATACGGCAATAAAAACGTGTGATTCTTTCAACTATTAGTCTGGAATCTCTCATGTAATTCTCTTGCTTGAAATGAGGCGACAATATAACAGTGATGAAAAAAAAGAGACAAAAAGTCAATGATCATTCTTATGATGGCGGAAAAAATCATTTTATCATATTCATCTTCAGTATAAGTTAAGCTTTTTGAATGTGCACAAACGTTTTATCTGTACGAAATGTTTTTTTAAGTTTTTCACAACGGTTAATATAACAACAGTTGTCGACTTTATGCATTTCAAACACCTGATAAATATCCAAAGATTGCTATTTTAAGATAACATTGTGAATAATTATCAGGTGATGATAACAATTCAAATTTATTCTACCGAGCAGCGTGCAAAATCATAATATTATTTTGTTTATTCATTAATATTATGGACGATGATTTTAAAAATATCACCAATCTTTCTTGAATAAAAATAATACAATTTTGACGATCAAAAATTCATCAGGCTTGATATTTTGCGATATGATTTGATTTAAGATTAATATCGTGAAGAATACACGATGTTATTGAACGGATGATGCCGTCGAATCCCTTATTCTGTTCATCCATTTCGATAAGAAAAAAGGCTTAAAATCTACTATCTGGTTAACTTATTATTTTATAAGCTCGAATAATAATTCAGCCAGAGACATAAACTTGTTTGATGAAGAAGAAGGAAAAACCGTTTTAATAAAATCGCAGATCTGGAATAAGTCGCGGAAATCTTTCGCATTTTTGGCCAATTCATTTTTTTAAAATCCATTCGTCCGAATTATAATAAAATTGAATTCGGTTATCGATTTTTACTGTCCAGCGCACAGCCATACGTGTCGAAAATATTTAGTTTGTATTTTGAGATTTTTCTTTTGTTTCCGCCCATTCATAAGTAATTATGATGTTAGGAAATTTAAACAAACGGTAAAAAAAAAATTACGATTCCAAATGATTACTAAATGTTGTTAATCCCGTTATGTAGTTTGGTGACGTTTCAAAAAATGCGGTTTCACAAATCGATTTTCTTGTATCGCATTTCATTTTTATTAATTCAATTTTTTTCAAATAGTCCATGTAATGTATACGATCCAGAAGTGAAGAGTGTGCTGAGCTACCTCCACGTGGAAAACGTATATTTATTGCTTGAACGAAACGCGTTGTGTCGGCTTAACGCGTCATTTAGGATGAAACGTTCTGTGTGTGTCGCGTCTCAAACATCACGTCACGCAAAATGTTTTGCTCCTTGCTGTGTTGTTATGCACCGTTTTACATTAACATACACATGTGCAAATTCCACACTTGACTCAATTGCGTAAACGAAAATAATCGTTTTTTTTTCTCTTTATAACGACACGTGTTTTTATGTAAGTCACAAGATAAAATGAATCTTCAGCAATGCGAGGAAACATACAGACTTAACTGCACATCATACTCGGTTGTCGTTAGTTCCGATGATTATTTGCCTCTGGCACAAAAAAACGCAGTTTCAATAATTACGAATGATGCGATTAATTCATTTATTCAGCATGAACTGCTCGATAAAATTAAACTCAAAGTTATGTCTTCCGATCAAAATTTTCTGTCAAAAATACTCGCATTTTACGATCGTTATGAGATAACAATTTTTTCATAACGAATATTCATGGTGCGAAAAAAAACGATTGAGTTAATAAAAACGAAGTCAATATTTTATACTTGAAAACTGTCTTACGAGTAGAAATTGTATGTTGACGAAGAAAAGTTCAGGTCAATCAACATATACTTTACAAGAATTAAAGCCCTGCTCTGCTTCCCCAACCCCGACATCATCAAATGTTTATAGCGAATTTAGTAGCCCTAAATTTCAAGGCTCCGGGGTGGACTGGGTGTGTACGAGATTATAGAGTCTATAGTTAGCTATAAAAAAAAAGCCTAGAGGTCCCCAACGTTCATTTAGTTGCTGAATAATATACACGCGAAGTCAAGCCCAAAGGTCGACGAACTGCAAACGGAGTTCATACCCTTACAGGGAAAGCCTATTATTTTCATATTTTTATTCTCATGTTTACACATTTTCTTTACATAATACATTACGGTTTTGGTGTTAAAAATATCGGATGCAAACTTGCTTTCATTCGACGAAAACTTTTAGCACGCATTTTACTTGACGAATGTACAATGATCTTTCGATCATTGATCCTAATAAAAGTGTTGCAGCAGCGAGAAGCTCAAAAATAATTAGAGTGACGGACGAAATCGTCGACATTTTTGTGCATGGATTCAAAATATTCTGTAGTATTTCGACAGAGCCTCCAAGAAATTGCCTGACAAATTGTACTGACTCTATCGGACTCTATAATCATCTGATGTCTGGTCAGATTGACAGTTCGAAAAATAGAAGACGAAATAACGATAGGAATGATTAGAGAATAAAAAATAGGTATAACAAAATAATAAAGATAGACCTTTCGAGTATCGGTCGATGTTCGTTTCAAATTGATTGTCCAGTGCTAGATGTTTCAAAAATAGCATCACTGTGAAGAAGAAAATTGTATAGAGGTTACAAGAATAAAAAAATAAATAAAAAAAGTAGGAGAAGTGATTGCGTAGGAGTCGGATCTTCAAGTCATGAATTACTAGTTCATACGTCTATATGTATTTAGCGGGTGTACCAAGAGTTTGGACGATTCCACCACTTGATTCAAAGCTACCATGAAGACCACGAGTTCCATCAGTACGATATAGTGAGTGAATAGTGATACATAGTAAACAGATGTATATAATTATATTTATATGACTAAAATATTGACATGCGTGTGTGTGTGCGTGTACAAAGTACGAAAAGTGCCGTGGCGCCGCTAAACCACTTGGGACAACAAGCAGTCCCAGGGTATCACTTGAATCGATGAGCTTATAATACACACTGTTTTGCACCATTCCATTCTCAAGCCCCACGAAATATCAGAACGTACGCCCTATAGTAAAAATAAAAAAAGCGAACCCATCCAAAACGCTGTAAAGAAAAACAATTTTTTGGCACCCCAAAAAAATGGATTTATTTGTATGATTAACATTTCTTCAGTCGGACGACTATTTATTTATCCGAAAATTTATTGCTTACTGTTGAAGATTTCACAAATACTAATAAATTGTGTTTCATCCAAATCATGCTTCGTGTGCAAATAAATTTCTCCGATATAACTTTCTTTTCCAATCTCCTTTTTTCGTTTTCCTCTCGCACATATATTTTTTAAACTGCATTCTGTTACATTTGTTTTTTCAACACGAAAAAAACGTCAATCAGAAAGAGAAGAAAAATGCATTTTTGAACGAAAACGTCAATTTTGGTAGATCGTTCTACATCTACAACGTTATACACGTGAATCACGAGGAAATTTTCCAATGAATTCATGTGGATCGATCGGAACAGGCCTTTTATCAAGAGAACTAGTCACCTGTTTACATATTTAAGAATAATTTTGATAATAATACACTAACGATCGTCAAATCATTCGACTTTGTCCTAAATTCTTATTAATATCATCATAGTCGATTGGAGACGTAGTTTTTGCTTTTTTCTTGAGATATTCTTATCACTCGACCGCATTTCCTTCGCTCTATCACGCTTTCCTTCACGTTTCTTATTTTATGTTGCTTTTTACTAAAGAGATAGACTTTTTCCAGTAGATTGTTTTCGCTAAAGCTTACCGACGACTTCGTGACATATGGATTTTCGATACATCGATTTTTTTCCAGTTATATATGTCACCTAAGTTTTGTTATTCAATATTCTGGCATGTATTTTTGCGTTTGGCGTTATCGGACATTCCAGTATGACGCATATGCGATAACTATATGGTTATCATTATTATATTATTCATACACATGTGCTCGATCTATTATATGCATCGACTCACCAATGCAATATAACTCGATTGCTACAGGTTGAAAGTCGTCGATGATACCAATTTCGTTAAACGAATAGTTCATTTTTCATAAAGGTATACGATTATAACTTTCAATATCAATGAGTAAATGTACCAAATTATTGTAAATAGTGCGTGAAAAAAAAAATACATTCCATGAGCATAAACTTTGACATTGGAATTTATTGGTTTGTAAGTTTTTCATATATAAATAATGAATGTTGGAAAAAAATATGCAAATATAAGTTTTTACGTAGATTAAAGTTGCACATTTGCATATAAATTGCAGTCAATATGCCATCAATATTGAACGAATGAACAATACCAAAATAAAAAATAATCGGTTAATTATATTTTAACTGTTTTGTTTGGCACTTTTACTTACTTACGGGTGAATTCCTCGAATTTTGGTAATTGATATTTACACGTTTAAACACAACCTTGCAGACGCATTTGGTAAGTAAAAAAAGATGTTTCAGTAATCACGAATGAAGTAAACAACAGAATTGATTAGTGTATGAAAAGTTTATTGAAATTTACCGCTCATTCGACAGAGGCAGCGAAGACCCGATCGCTGGAGAAAATTCTTCGTGATATCGTAGATCTTCGCGTATTTTAAATAATGTGAACGATTCAAATAAAATACACATAAAATACGCAAAAAAAAAGACAACACCCGCGAACTATGAAAACGAAATAACTTGTGGAAACTTTATATCCTTAGGAAACATTGAATACTCAAATCATCAAGTTCCTTAATTGGGAAAATTTTCCCAATAAATAGAGAACGTAACGTTCTATAGAGCAACTATTTCGGCACGCGCAACATCCGGAGCGAAACTCTCGCGCCAGTGGCAATCACTCTTCTCCTCGTTCTCCGTGGAGTCTCTAACCCGTAACCTCACTTCTCCTACTAGTGCCCCCGCCACGATACGAGCCCACTAAAGCCTTTCCATAACAACATCGCCTCTCGGTGTCTCGTGTACCACATTAACCCGATGTCGTTGTGGCGCAAACCACGCGCGACGCACCGTCGGAGTTTGAACCTGAATCGCGCGCGCGCTCGTCTCTTTTTTTCTGTTTCCAGCATCAATCGTTTTTCAAATCTTTTTTTATTCCTTCTACTATTACTAAATAAAAACTAGCAGTCGTCTCTCCTTCCTCGCTCTATCTTTCGGTCTCCTTCTTTTCCTTCTTTCTCATCTTTCGAATTTCTCTCTCACTCTCTCTCCCCTCCCTCTGTCTCTTTCTTCTTATCTATTTTTCTGATGCACTTGTCTCACAGCTATTCTTCTGGTCTGCAAGAGCTTTTTCTTCTCACGTGTGAAAGAGAAGAATTCTTGTGAAAATCACAAGAGACACCTCTATTTCTCGAGCATCAAGGTACGTGACTACTTTCTCATTGTTCTCAATTCTAAGATCACATCTCAAGCATTCGTATAAAACTAAATAGATTTTTTTACACAATTTTTTCTCGTCCGATGTATTTGTTGTTATGACTTTTTTTTTCATTACATTCTACATTTCAATTCCATTTTATGAGCTCGTCAAAACGAAATAAATCATTGATTTTTGCAGTTTCTTCGTGCTTCTTAAATCTATCTAGTGACCCGAAAATATTAAGCTTTGTTGTCCAATCGAGTGCTAAAATAACGTGACAGTTTGAAACTTTAATAAGAAGATTATAATTATAATAATCTTTTTTTTTGTTTCATAATGGTTGAATTTATAAGCTACGTGAAAGGAGGTTCAGCGGATCTTCCATCAAAAGCCGCGATCGTCGTTGTATGCCAAATTTTGTTACATAAAAAAATTTCGATGCATTTTCTCAAGAATGACGAAAAATTGTTCGACTGGTGAACAATAAAATTAAAACGTTTTAAATGTTGACCCACTATGTTTTCGGATAGGAAATTTTACACCAAAATTTCGTAAAAAAAAAAAAAAAAAGGTCGAGGTTAAGTTCTGCAACATTTTTTTCGTTCTCTATTTATTTAGTACAAACAATCCTTTGCATTTTTTTCTTATTTTTCCTGTGTATTCTTGGGGGTTTTTACGATCTCAACTCATCACTTCAACTCCACTTTTTCCCTATATTTCACTGTTCCAGTTCGTGTTCCTGTTGGCCCTCCACCCCCAAGAGTGTTGCCCAGCGCAGCCACTCTTTTCTATTGCGCTACTTCGTCACATTTGCACGAAGGCCAAGGGAAACTGTAGAAAACCCTGGCCGATACAGGCGACTATAATTTTATTGAGTTTCAGTTGGTTAGCACTATTAGAAACTCAGAAAGACTGCCTCCCGCTCAGCGATTGATACTCGAGCTGATGCATGGCGAAGCGGTTACCCCACCAAGTACCATCGAGGCTGCGAAAATTTGTGATCGCTGGAGCCACATACCGAGGGCGCACTTATCGCTGTTGGTCAGAATGCTTTTAGTACAAAAAGGATAGTTCATGATTTACCGAAACGTCTAAACTCGCACTTGTTACAATTATTATTATTATTTTTTCACTCATCATTATAATGAAAACAGACACGAGTTATTTGAACTTCACGTGCATCAAAAAGTTTGTAAGAGCTTTGTTCGTGCCTGCAGGTGACCGTGAACGCTCAGTTTGTACGGAAGGAAAGCGAAGTGTGAGAAAGGAAGTTAGAGTGGTAAGACCTTGAAGTCAATTGGCCTATACGAAAATCTTCAAAGATTCAATGTTGTGAGAGTGTATATTACTATGTGTCTGGCCCACGAAATATTTTACCTACTGGTATGCTGAAACCCCTTTCTACCTTTTCATGCTTCTGATACGGTCAGCGTGGGCCTATATTTAATGGCTGATGAATATGTTGTGTATCCACAAGTCCGGCACGCAATCTCTCGTACACGCTCCTATGTGAAAACCCAATGCTTTGCATAATGCCACGTTATTCAAAGATTGCCTAGTTTTCGAAGCCATCCACATTCTAGATTTGTAAAATTATAAGTTTCACGCTAGTATTTTGAAAAACTCAATGAAAATTCGAACCGATATAACTTTATTTATTCCAGTCAGGAATTTACGACAAAAATAGAAAATAAATGCTTGTTTCACGCAAAATTATAGCTTTGCATATATATTTGATCCTTAGATCGAAGAGTGGAGAATGTACAAATTTTAATTGGAATTTCATAACTTTAAAAGAGATTCATTTCCGTCCATTGCCCGAGGACTCATTGTATTCATCTGAAAGCGTTCCCAATTTTTACAAATTTAAAGAATTCTGCACTCTGCAGATATACCCTGTCAGACCCGATAACCTTATGATCGAAATGCAATATTTTTCGAATTACCGCAACGAGCCGTAAAAACTATATGAATAACAAAATTAGCTGGGACCTTGAGAAGAAGGAGAGAAGGATCGTAGAGTATATGATGTATTGTTTCCGGTCAAATGCCCCACTGTCGGTAAATTATCGTTCGGTACGGTAACGTTGTGAAAATTGCAGTATGCAATGCATGCAGTGGCTAGACGTGCGCGATAGTGCCTGGATAGCCAACACAGGTTGTGTGAAAACCCAGGGGAATGGAGGGAACGAATGTTACACGACAAAGGGAATCAACAAAGTAGTACCTCTGAGGGTATATACAGAAAACGTGAGAAACGACTTTAGACCCAGGCCTAACGGAGTCTTTTGATGTGCTTCAGCGAACCGAAAGCTGTGCAACCAGATGCAAGTTTGCTAAAGCATTTGCGCCGTAAAATGACGCTGTGAGCAATGATACAAGCAACACTGCTCTTACAGAGTCCACTGAAGCTTCGATAAACCCTTCATATCTACACATTATATCTATGCATCATTTTCCAAGGCAAAATATGTATACGGTGCAGTAAAAATACTCATAGCGTTCGTGTGGCAATCAAAGAACCTATAAACGACATGTATCGAAAACATAATCGTATTTAAACATGATACAACAATTATCGCAAATTACGCAACTGCATATTTTGAGATTGTTGTTTTAAATCAATTCTCATGCAATTTGGATTTTGTACAAATTTAGCTTTTCGAAGCATATTATGTAACACTTATTACAATATTAGAAACTTTGTGATTTGTGATTTGAAAATGTTTTTGGGCGGACTTTGGCAATTGTTAATTGCACTCCTCTTCTAAAATCCTCCTCTTGTAGAATCCTCTTCTAAAGAGAATTTTACAGTGCCTTCTAAAGAGGAAAGAACTTCTGCCAAAATAAATGGCCAGTGTAAGAATGGAAGAAATTATTGCGCTTGGTTACTGTTCAAAACGGCTGAACGCCCCATTGTAAGATTAATCCAAATTGCGGACACATTTTAATCCGGTTAATAAAGTAGAAGAATTTTTTTTTTTTTCAAAAATAGATGCTTTTGGAATGTTTTGGGAAGTGATGGTTTTTACATGTAGTTTGAATCAACATACCCAGCCACCAGAGTTATTTTATTTGCAAATGGATTTTAGTGTTATTGTAAAAATCTGTTATTCGATTTTGTTAAAAATATGACGACACACTTATTAGAATTTGGACGGTTCCATCATTTGTAGCGAACGACGATTAATTTCATGAAAATTTGTTTAATTCCCATTTCACAAGAAAGAATCTAGACTGCAGTGTTTCCCTTCAATTATTTTTTTTTTTTTTTACATATAATTGCACCAATTGAATTTAGGGATGGACTTACCTCGGTATATCACCAATCCTCGGAGGTCGTGTCTTTTGACGACAAACGTCATTCCACACACTGGGCGCTGAAAAAAAAAAGTATATCTTCAACGAGATGTTGGTATTTAAAAAAGTAAACTACGGTTCATAATATATTGAAGAGTCGCGGTAACAACTCCATACAAGTACGAGTTCCCCACTTTTACACCGAGGACCGCATTTTTAAACTGTTTTCGAAAACGTTTAAATCTGGTTTCCGTAAAATGTATAAAATTACAGCATTTTGGAGAATACTGTAAGTTGACGTATTTTTTATTTTGTTTTGTTTTCGATCGTGCAAATCCCGGTTGTTGTTTCGGGCTGGTCAAGTAATGAATTTTTTTTTTTCGAAAGGTAATTTTGAGGTTTGTAGAGTGCTTATACTACTAAATCATGGAATATCAATTCGAAAACTTTATAAATACGTACTCAATTCCAAAGTACGTGGCCAGATATGCTGTGGTATATTTATATCGATTTATTACATTTATAAGAAGCCCGAATTTTTCTTTTTACGAGAATTAAGTTACCATTTTTTAATGTGATTTGTCTCCTTTCGAAAACTTCTTCAGAGCGGTCTCTCTTTTCACTTTTTTAAGGCCTTCTGTGAGGAAAAATTTCTGCAGGAGACGATTTTTGGGAAGTAGTACTTCGAAGACCGGTATTTTTTCAGTTTTTGTGGGAATTTGGTTTTTGAGGAATTAAAAGAATCCTCATTATTATTCTCTACTTGTAGTAATTTGGATGAAGTCAGAGAGTATTATGAGGTAAGTGAAATCATAAAATGAGGAAAAGCGGATCTGAGCAATTTATGAAGGAAAAGAAGAGAATACACGAAGAACAAGTTGAAGACACGAGTATCGTGGCGGGGGAAGAACAATTACTCGTTGCGTATAACCAACTCCAAGCTCAAGTCAATTGTTAAATTGACAAGAGGCAAAAGAGACTAGTCTGTGGATGAATACAAGCTAAACGCTAATTTGAGCGCGTCGACTCCGTAACATCCGTATTATCTCGGTCATATCCTCCTTCCCGTCCGATCCTCACTGTTCTCTCTTCGTATTCTCTTCATTCATTGTATTACTCTCGTTCAGTCTAAAGCCTATATCCTATTATATATCGTGCTTCTCTCGTTCGATATAACACTGCGGTGATATTGTTTACACTGATGGCTATTATACCATCATCACTTCCGATACTCATCATCACGGTTTCCATGATATTTTATGTATAACCTGCATTTTAATATTAAGCTGATCTACCGACGGTCGTGTAGTCCCTAAATATTTTGCAGCACGAAAGCTTCACGTTATTCTCCGTTCATCAGAAAGAAGAAAGTGTAACTTTTCGTTGCCTCAAAATATATCAAGGATTCACAACAAAACGTGTATCGGCCGGTGTTTTTTTTTTTTTTAGATTTCAGTCACTCAGACATTTAGACACTCTTGGAGGTCTCATAAAAATCCACAAGGGCATACGCAGGAACATTGAAAATAAAGGAAATAAATATAAATAATAAAAATATATATGAAAATAAATGAATGTTAGGACAAACCTTCTATGGGAGCCATGCTGTCACCCAGCTTCATCTTGTTATCCTATTCTGGTTATCATACGTCCAATTGTAATATCTCCGATGACAGATATTCGATCAATTGTCGGCCAATAACCGCTCAATTCAATCTCGCTCGCTTCCACTCGTACACCGTGATCAATGACTTCCAACGTCGGTCGTAGCAGCAACGACAACAACACTGTGGTTCTATCTCCAATTAATTTTAATATTTCGTAAAGCGGCGTTCCACGCCTCTAGATGACGATTAATTGATTTATAAAACACTGAACAGCATCACGTCATGTACACCAATTTACAGTGGGGTGAGTATGGGTCAGCAGCAATCAGACGTTTTGGCAAATAAATCAGTTGAATCTCTTGATTATCAACACCAAGGACGATACTTTTCCTTTGTTTTTTTTTTCTTGTTCTTCTGTTACTCTGCTGTATGTTGAATTTGTTTAAACGTTGAACGTTCGATGTGACAATGATATCCTTGTTATCGAAAGTTCTCCAATCTGCGTAGCTTTGGATCTGCCAACAAATTCAAAACAATACGTCTAAAAAAAATGTCAAGCGTTCGCTTTATGGACGACGTCGTGCTCGTATATGTGTTGGTTGTAAAAAAACAGGATTTACAATAACTGATGGAACTAACCCAATGGAGTTTGCCCTCGTGTAAAAAGCAATAACTTGTGTTTGAGGCAAAGGAATTCAGCTACCATTCAGACTGAAGTACACAATGAAAATTAATGAAATCCATTCATCGAGTAATAAATGATTCACAAGTACATGCTAAATAACTCACAATATTCAACACGAAATATTTATCAGGGTTATTCCTCCAATAAAATTTTTCCATCCAATTTTCTGTAACGTTGCAGACTTTAATCCATAAGTCTTATGCATACGATCAGAAAAATTAAATTACTCAAAAATCGAATAATTGATGGCAACTTGTATTGTTAATTTTCCCATTTTATTAGAAGTGAAAAAGATAACAATGAAGTATAATTTTGAAACTCAAGAGTCAAAAAATAATCTGTATGTCATTTGATAAAAAGGTAAATGAGCAAGACTTCTGACGTTTAAATTTTCGAACAAATTCTATTATTTTATAAGAGCGAACCATTAACGTAATTAAAATTCTTCGAGTAGGTAAATGTAGGTCGTGTAATATGATAACCAATTCAAAATGCTCCAACAACGACGTGCCACGTGCTTATTGTTTCTCCCTCCAGCAAGTGTAAATGTTACACCAGATTCATAACAACATCTTTGAGTCCGATACCAAAGCGTATACAAGAATTTTATTACAAGCCCAGGGTGGACATAGCAGTGTGTATAACGTGCGAGGTATTCATACACGTGGGGAATCAATATAGGAGCCTTCCATGTGAACAAGATTTTTGTGATAAAGTGGCCGAATTTCTGCCCTGACGATGTGCCAAAATTTTCTTCGAATGCTCATTCATTTTATTCAATTTTTTTTAACTATTGCCATATCAGCTGATATTAGCTGTTTATTTTAATACTGGAAACGTCAAAATTCAACTTCGTAAAGAGGGAAGAAATTTCCGGCAAATGTTAACAAGATTTGGTCTTCTACAAGAAAGTAACAGCCCGTTGTCGAATATTTTACTATCTCGTTTGTATGTTCAAGCTGATAATGCAAACTGTAACGTTTGCGAAACGTCGGCAATACGCTGGAACTATACCCAGCATTCATCCGGAAGCCATAAATATTTCCAATAAAAATGGCCGTTGGAGCCTTAAAACTAGAATCTCATTCAAATGATTGGGTTTTCGAAAAATCATCGAAATCATTATCAATTTTTCTAAATGAGTGTGTAATAATGTAAAAATCGTGAAAAAAAAACGACTGGAGGCACAGTTAAATGTGATGCTATTTCGACTGGAAGACCCTATGTTCATGTTCTTGAATAGAGGGTGCTCGAGAACATTACGTGGATTGAAGGTTTGCCCATGACTCTCTCAAGCGTATTGTATCCAGCTTTTCACATTGTTCGACGTGGATATATAATGTATATATATGTCATGAGCGTACGTTGAAGCAGGGGGAGAAATGGGGGTTAGTCCACGAGCCCTCATCTCCGCGTTGCAATCAGTCGCTCAAGGTTATACACGCGGAAAAGCGTGTAGGTCGGGCGTGTTATGCTTTCCTAAATCGATACAGCCAGAAGAGAGTGTGAGATAGACTATGAGCAGGAGAGAAAGAGTGAGAAAGAGAGAGAGAGAGAGGGAAGGCGAGAGAGTGGTAGATATAGAGTGGATGCTGTATTAGTACTGTCAGCTGCGGCATCGCTACGGACCTGGGATTTGGAAGACACACAGTTGGCAAGAGCCAACAGAATCAACCTTCCCCTTTGCACGCCCTTTTGCGCCAGCGCAGATATCCGCACACAATCATAGAATTCTTGTGCACTTTTGTTGTAAAAAATTTCGGAATAAACTGTTTCATTTTTACCTCATAAATAATATTATTATAAATGCATATCTCATCGTTTTTACAGTTTTCCATAAAAACATCGATAACAAACATAGAGACTCGATTTGAATTTTATTCGAATTATATCATTTCCAGCACGATTTGAAGTAAAATAATATAATTTTAATATCAAATTTAATTTATGAATAATAAAACATTGAAAACGACGACATTTAAAAAAAAAATTAAAAAACAATGAGCAATCGTTGTTCTTGTAATTGGGCTCTTCCCGTTTTTGTGCAAATTATATGTTCATAGATTCATGAACATATGAATTGGCTGTAGCTTTTTTTCTATTCGAATTCGGAACTCCAGCCATCTCTCATTCCCTTTGTTTTCGAATTAACTTCAAATTAGTACTTCGTGTTTATTATTTATCTCCATTTTCTTATAATAGGTGAATTTTTTTGAAATTGGACATGAAATAAATTATTAAATTTTTTTGTTAACATGCGTTTCATGAGCTGTGAAAAGCTTCGTAAAAATCGGTTCAGAGGTTCTCTATAGTGAAAAGCTACCAAACACATTTTTGCATTAAAGATTTTCTTTATAATATAAAGATTTTCTATACCGGCTTAACGATACACATTTAATAAAGAGAAACCTCTGTTTAAAAAAAAAAATGTATACAACGAAAAAACAAAACTGAACTTTTTTTCATAATCAATATTTGGCTAGAGTACAAACTACTTTTTCAGTTCTATTTTTTTTTGTACTGCGTGAACTTCGCTAGTTTTCCAATCAAAGGAAATCATTCCCATGAAATTAGTCTTCGAGATATTGACTCAACCCAAACCATCTACTGAGAAAAATACTAACCAATTATTCACTTTTTTACAGATTTTTTAATACGAAAATCGATAATTAAAACGTTTTCCGCTGACTTCGAAGAGGTTAATTATTCTAGGGAATACGTCAATGGCAGTGTGCTTTATCTCTCCAAATTGAGCAATTCATATGCATCACAAAACGCGATCGGTGGCGGAAACGGTAATTAATTTTTTTCTGTAATCGCTCCGGATCGGAGAAGTCAGGCAAATTATTAGCTTTTTACTGTCGTCCGGTATTCCGCAGAAGTCGAATTTTTTTTTCCACACAATCTTATATTATCCTGCAGAAAAAGTTAATTACAGTTTTCCGGCAGTTTATTGGCCACTCACCGAGTGTGACTCGCTCATTCGCTTTCCCTGATGTTGACTCTGTAACGAAATTTTACCGAGTCACCAGTGTGACGATCCCACCTTCCGTTTAAGCGACTAATATATAATGTTCCGGAGAAAAGTAAGTTAAATTTACGAACGATTACACAAGCCTTCAAAATATCGCTAAAAATGTGTCATTATAACTCGCGTAATAACCATGGAACAAGAGGGAAGAAAAGTAAATAAGGGAGGGTGTTGAGATCGATAGTCGGGAAGGGTGAAGAGAAAACTTGGGAGTGTGTTTCGTTCTTTTTTCGCTCCCTTATTCCAATGTCAATACCATGAGCTTAGTAAGTCGTTTAAAGAACCTTTTTCGCTAAAGCCAGGAAAAACTTTGCCAGCAGGAAACAAAAAGCTATTAGTATGGGTGCAAAGAGGAAGAAGAACAGAAAAGGTCAAAGAGTTTATACGATAGAGGGAAAAAAGAAACAAGCTAATTTAATTTATCACGGAATATCTTCTCTAATTTGCTCCACTCATAAAGATCATTCCCATAGAACATTGAAAAACAAAAAAATTAATTTCAGTAGAGTGGCTATACATTCTCGGCCGTACTCTCAAAATACTTAAGTAAAAATATTTGAAGAAGAAAACTTTTGATGGAAACTAATGGATGAAAGCAACCTTCTACAATTTTATAGAGTCAAATATTTTTGACCCTTTCGAATAGTAGAAAAAAATGATTTTTCACCTATTATTTTTATTTCCTTTCAATTGTACTCAATTTATTTTCAACATTTAGTTTTCAAATTCTAATAGAAAAATTGTTCAACCATCATAACTACGCTGCATAAAAATTTTGATCTTTGCTAGAAATAAAAAAAATGAATTTCTATGCGTTCCATCGATGCAAACTTTGACATCATACATTTTTAAGGGTGCACGACATTTCAATCTCTTACTCCTTGCAGAATTATATAAAACTTTAGGGTGAAAGATGAATGTAGTAAATTTATTGTTTGAATGTAATAATAAATGACACAAATGTAATTTTTTTAAATTTTTATCGGAATAGTAAAGCAGGAACCGTATATTCTCATGAAAACAGTTTCTCCCTCTCAATTTCAAAAACTAAAAAAAAAAAAATTCCGGAATTATTTAGATTTTAGCTTCCATACGACAATAGATATTTCACCAATCAATAATTTATTGTGTTAAATTTCGACAAGTTATTCAACTTTAAAATTCCTCCAGAAAATACATAAGTCTGTAGGATACGAAAAAATCTGCGGCGTATTCAACGAAATAGATGCTCTTTCGACGTCGAAATTGCCTCATTTCCATTTACTGAAATTTGAAGGCCGCGTAATAAACCTGGAACTGAAGAGTAATATAGTCAAACGTATACCTTGAAACCTGATAGATGGGAGAATAATCACAAAAATCTATTCCGCGATAATATCGTCATTATTAATGTAAATTCCTCGTTTCAATATATACAGGAATATCGAATAAAGTCCTTGACGTAAAAGGGCTATAAACGAGCACGAAATATTTCGTTATAAAGACGATAGTGAAAATGGAAAAAGTGGTTTGACGGTGAGAGAGAGAGAGAGAGAGAGAGAGAGAGAAATAAGATAAGAAGAAATAAAAAGGGTTTGTGAGGACGAGAGAGAAACGAGAGAACAACGAGGTCGATTATATCATGATGATGTACTCAAATAATAAAAAGAAAAAGAGTGTGAAGGAGACGACAGGGGAAAGCAGACAAGTATCGTCAGCATCGAGGCAAGGCTATGGCCAAGTGGGAGAACGTCAGAAGGTCGCTGGCCCTCGTGCATGCAACTCAAACCTCAACGAGTTGTTCCTTTACTACAGGCAGCGTTTATATAAGATCATTCATAATAGATTGTCCACTAAATATCAAGTACTTTAATTGAAAGCATTGTTGAGCCAATTCCCTTGGCCCTTATTCATTTTCTCGAAATCCACAAGGAATTACAACGATCCAATTCGATCATATTCCACTTCCTCCTTCATGACTTTCTTCTTCCTACATTTTTTCCTACTTTAATTCCACGATTTTTTCATACTATCGTTGTATAAAATGTCATCCAACGATTGATTATAACTCACGATATTGTCAGGCGTGTGTAAAGCACGAAATTATTTCTCATGACAACGCATTTTTGAAACTCTGGATTTTTTTCTCAATACTTTTAAAAAGAAATCTTGGTTGAATTTCGAACACATAGCTATTGATTAATATTTGACTGATGAATGCGCGTGACAACAATTGAACTTTTATCAACGAAGATATTGCACCGTAACTCTTATTTATTTTCAAAGCAATAGTACAAATCGCTTGCTTCTAAGAAATTATTCTGAATTACCCTGTATACACAGAAAAATATATAAATTGGTTGATGCTCGATAAGCTACTTTCTCCCTCTCAACCTCTCTCGTACCGCTCTCGACCTCTTCCTTTCTCTCTGAAACCTCACGCGCATGGCGCTTCCGTTCCGCGTGATTCAAGGTCACCATACAAGTCCTACCTCGAAGAAGGTAAATCTCACTACGTCGAATACATTAGGGTACAAAGTGTATATGTATATCAATACGATATTGCAATAAATTGCATATTATCGATACGCTCTAGTGAATTCGACACGTTTCCATACCAATTAAATCAACCCTGACCCTTTAGGATTCATGCAGTCAACCATTTATTTTTTCCATCAATTCGTTCCTTCTAATAAGATATCTAATAAATCAGAATTTTTATAATATAAATCCATTATTTTTACTACCAAATCAATTCTCATTCCCTCAAGTACTTGATCAATTTTTTTAAGTGCATGCATTTCGAACTCGCAAAACAATTGAAACATGTGCCAAAATATATTCTTTTTAAGGTGTTGCGCGAATAAATAATTACAAAGATGTACATTTTTCCTTCATTAGACATTCTAAATTTGCATTAAGTAAGTATGTATGGAATGTGGAAGAAAAAAAACTACTCTATCCAGTGTACAAGTGAGAAACTTAACACCACCCTGAGGTAAAATATAGACTAAGTCCCGCACCCTGTACAGAGAATCGACTGTATTTATAAATGCGAAATGTAGGTTGAGGTAAATAGGTTTCAGTTTTTCTTAAAAATGTTGAATTCAAAATCGAAAATGATGATACAGTTCCGAAAATTTTTCTATGTTTTTTTATGAATTATTCAAGAGGTCGTGTCAAAATTTCACAAAAATTAAAAAGCTCTTTGTTGAAAAATTCACATCAACAGGTTTCATCATTTCCAATTTTAAACTCAACATTTTTAATTATAACGACAGTGATGGAGACGTAAGAAGACTCAAATTCATAATGCAAAATAATTTTATTTTATTGATTAGAAAAAGCTTCAGTTGCGCATTTCGCAGAACGCAAGATTGAAGCTTCTTTTCATTAACTTCCTTAAAGCATCTACGCAATCTGATAGTGGAAACTGCGAAAAACAGAAAGTTGAATCGACGAAATGTCTCATTACGAAGTGCCAATGAAATTTATGATAATCGCAACCTTATAAAATGCCAATGAATTACATTCTTCGCTTCAAGTCAAACTCTACACGTATTGTGACTAAAAACACTGCAGTTAAATCTACGAAATTCGTCCAACAGCATCAGTTGCTATTCAATCAACAAAAAATAAACATCCTCTGTGGGTAGATTTACATGATTTTTATACAGATACATGAATTGTCTATCACACGAATGTTTCATGCATTTATAGATGCCCACTTGATTCGGCACGAAAAATATTCATTTTTTTCTCGGGTAATGTAAAAAATACAAACTAGTAATCGAGAGAGTCTAGCTATACATTAATAAACACCCTTTACAAGCGTATAATTTCAAGCAGCAGAAAAACTTAACCAGAAAATAAATTGCACGATTGCTTACAAAATAATGAAAAAATATATTCGATAAATGTGCAGCTACGTAAAATCGTATATTGAGAAATATTTTCTTTGCACAGATGTCTCATAGAATGCAACAAAATAATATACGAAAATAGCACTTGCTTGATGAACATAGAAACGGCCATTCAATTTGTATCAAAGAAGTTGTTTACGAGGGTAAAAAAAAGAAGTTAAATATCATAAAACCCATAAAATATTATTCTTTTAAATAATCCTTAAAGAAAAAAAAAACAGAGAAATATACTTGATTCATTGATATTCCCATTGAGCGACTTATGATCCTTTGATACTATCACCGCCGAGAGTACACACCACGCGTTTTCATATTTCGATGTACATTGGAGCCTGATTAAAGTTTTTACTATGCACGTCATCACTTGAAAAATATTCGATATCATCAGCAAGAAATAATAGTGCAATTATCTGTCGCATTGAAAGTCGAAGAAGGAAAACTATTGCTTCGATCCATTATATCTTGATATCTCTTTGAAAAATCGTAAAAAAAAAAAAAATGAAACAATAATAATTTGCCGTAGTATGTTCGAACTGAAACGAGGATTGATTTGAATAGATATCGTTTTTTTTATGTCGTTTGATTTGTTCAGTAGTAATACCGTGTCTTTCTGCGGTAAGAGTCTCCCGCGTTTGTCGTACGGCATCCTTTCACGCGCATTTTTTCAAGACGACGGTCTCGACCGTCGTCGCCTGTACCGCTCGGTCGACTACTACACAAAACTATCCGACATCCGACCAAGAGACTCATCGAACGAACCATACATTGAGGTCTCAGTCGATTGCACGCGTATTGCGCGGTTATAATGCGTTTCCCTTGAGTTCGAGCGCCACAGTGGACAGTCTACCGAAGCTTTCTGCCAATAAGTTCATTTTCCATCTTACCATCCACTGTCCTGGTTGGAATTGCCCATTTCCCTCACGTGTTTTAATGATTCGCATCCGCTGGATTCAAATTCCAACTCCCGTTTTGTATTCCTCTCACAGGTCAGCGAAATTTTTTCGCTCAACTTGATGCTTTTCACATCGGTGGTTGTCGCGCAAACGCGTGCATGGTCAGCTTCGAAGAGTCGATAATGAAGAAGAGAGAGAGAAAGGGAGAGCTCTCGTTGTCTCGTCATCTTTGTCACGTATGACCGTGACGATTCGCCCGCCCACGTTTAATTGATGCCACAAAAGGCACAAAGCCTGAATAAGATTATATATATAATTACTTACGTACATATATGCAATGCGTGGATGGGCACATACAGTTGAATCGTTCGTAAGTTCAAGCCAATTGTTACACCCTTCCGCGTGGGAATTAATATTGAATTTCTTCTAGAAATTCTTTTCAACATATTAATCGTCATAATAATCAATAGATCGAGTATTCTGTAGGTTTTATCCTATAAAGTGACGAATTTAAATACCGTGTAGACGGATCTATAATCTGCGTTAAATATGGATGTTTGTATGAGTAAGCATGGCTACGTAAAATATAAATATAGCTCGAGGATAGTTAGCACGCACGCATGTTAGACAGTCACTTATATAGGCGCTCGTATCTTGAACCGTCGACTAATTCCTTTATGAATTGAGCTTTCTGTCTACCCTGAAATGTAGTCGTTCACCCACAACAGTTGAATCACTCAATGTCTGATGTTTTCGATGTTTATTTATGGCTTTTCGACGATCATTAAATTTGTCTAATTGTACGTGTCATTTATTTTCATTATTAATGAAATAAACAAAATGATGACAGTTGAAATTCTAGCAGCTAAAACTACAGTAGCAGTTGACAATTGCAACTTTGGTCCCAATTTCTAAAAACGAGTTTCATTTTTCGAACCATTAGACACTATTACTCCAAAACAATTACGATTCGCATAAAGTATTTGCTAGAAATTGCAATCCAATGAAAGAATAAAATATTTTTATTTTCTTATTGTGTTTTAATGTTTTTTAAATCGATTACAGCTAAACATAATTATACTTAATTAGTTGGAAAAAAAAAATTGTTATTTTGTTTTCAAAAATCCGAGACGTTTATACACGTAGGAAGATATACATCATACGTTGCCACAATTTTTTGTAATATTTTTTCAATCTGAATAAATCCAAAAATATTTTATTTTACAACATCATTAGAATAAAGAATAATAGAATTGAAGACGAGACATTTTTTTTATTTTATTCACATTTTTTTATTTTTATTTTAAAATTCAAAGGATTTCCTTCTCCTCGGTAATATATTTTATACCATTATTCAATGATTTTTTAATAGGAGCGATCAAAAAAAATTTGAAGCGATTTTGAGCTGAAGCGCCGTTACGTATTACCCTAATATTTCATTCCAGGATTGACCCTTTATCCTTCAATTTCACATCGGCTTTTTAAACGCTTGATCCTCCGGGGCGTAAATTGGCATATTTTGGATGATCTTCAAATATCATCTCATCACTGAAGAGAAAACTTAGAATTCTGTTTTACACAAAATCTGGAAAAATGTCAAATTGGTGATGCACATTTGCAACAGTATGCAGCCGAAGACTTTAATAACACGTTTGATTGAATAAAAATTTCATTTTCGCGCATCAATCCCTTTTGATGGGTCAAATTGCTACAATCGTGACGCTTTAATGTTCGTATAATGCGAATTTACAGATTTGTTTTCGCTATCTTTATATATATTTCATCCAAGGGTATTCAAATTTGAAACAAAGAAAACACAGTTCATTCGCCTTATATTCGATGATCGACATGATATCAATTCTTTTCGAGATCATGAGACGGAAAGTAACGCTCAGAAATAAATATTCAATACAAATTGATAAGATTTATAAATATTTTTGATAGGTACGAAATTAATTAGTAACAGGTCGACTTTATTTTCTGTAAGGAGTTGGATAGTCGGTGAGTAAACTGCCAGTTGATAAAATTGCACCAGGACCACCAAGAATTCCACCTTTATTAGCGAACCATCCATTTCCACCCAAAAAGCCAGCAGGCTCAAATCTATCGGTGTAAAAACCCGAATCGTTAAGACCAACAAGATGCAGAAGACTATTCGTCGTAACGAATTGTTTGGAGTTTGTAGCGTTGTTGAGCGGAACAACCCAGCCGAGATTTCCGAGGCTCTGCTTCAATGCATTAAGTCGATCTTGAAAAAATGTCTGAGGCGTAAATTTCCATTTTTGCAACAGTGGTAACAATAAATTATTGAGCACATTTTCGGATTGTTGTGGTTTCATGGAACTACTCTCTTCGGTAGTTTCTTTATCATTTGCGATATTTTGATCATTTGAAGCCTCAGACTGTTCGCCAGAGGATTCACTCTGACGAGACAACTTCTTTCGCGTGTCGTGACTGTCATTTTTATCCTTGGCACTATTTCCATAATCGATCTCGTTCTTCACCTCTAAATTATTCGCATTCTCCAATGGTTTCGATTCGATTACGACGATCTACAGAAAATTAAAAAAAACTGTCACGAGGAATTACTTGTGTAGGTAATATCGTAACTCGAGTTTTATTTCTTTTGGAAAAGTTCAAAAATAATTGTTACGAAAAGAATTTAAATTCGGTTAAAAATAAAATGTTGCGAGAGATTAAACATTAATGCATGGAATGTTGATCGGACAATCCGGAAAACGCAGAGAAAAATATATATTAGCTTCGAGCTATAATCTTTTAAATGTTGACCTGCTTCCGTATTGTGTTCTCATTAATTAGTAATAAGAAAACGATTAAACCGTGTGTAAGTCATTTGGAAGAACGATTAAATATCAATCCCATATCGATTATTTTCTTCAATAAAACAAATATTTTCAGGTTTTATCTAAAAACGATGTCACGAAAACAAGATAAATGGTGTTGGAATTTCCGTCGTTGGAGCAGGACTAAATTTTTTGTATTTGTTCATCATTTTTACGAATTTCTGAAATTGCACCGAAGACGATTGCAAAAAATAACTTCTGGAATTCGTTTATATAACAATAAAAAGTGACAGACGGGTAAAAGCTACGCGAAAAAAAAATCACACTGTTTTTAAATTAACTAATTATATTGGTGATACTCCAACATTAAAAATGCTATAATTAGATATTAAATTGTGATAATTTTCAATAAATATTTTCAATCACTCCTGACCAAACATTTTACTCCAATAATTAATGTGGATGAAAAACTTACAACAAAAAACGAGACAACTACAATATGAAGTTTCATTTTATCGTAAATATGATTCTGGTGCTCGTTTGACACTGCAGCAACAAAGTCGATAACACTTTAGACAGTAAGCAACTTTGGCAAACTTTTCGAGAATTTATTTCAGTTGAGATAGGTCTGTACTACGCCGGAGTTTCCAACAAAATAAATTGTTTACGTTCCAATCCACGAAATATATATATTTATGGATATATAAATGATTATTTATATCCCCATTGTTTTACGAATATATTTTAATAATGGAAAGTGTCGAGAGATAAATGCATTGAATTGTACGGGCACCCGCATTTAAAATCGAATCACTCTCGCTTATGATACTAATAATAAAAGCTCATGAATATTCAACGGTTCATAATACAAGTAACAGCCATAAAAATACTTTACTACGAGTTAAAGTCATAGAAGAAAGAATGGTTTTGGTAAAACAATCTCAAAATAAATTCTAGTCCAGACATTACAGAAAATTCATTAGCAAAGATGGTTTTGTCGTATAGACAAAAAGAGCAGTACGAAATAAGGAAAAAAATAGATAATCATAATATAGAACCGGTCGTGGAATAATTTGCATGGTGTAAAATCGTGTGTGATACGAACCTTCGAGAGGAGAGTTAAAAACAAAAAATCCCGAAACCGCCTCGCCTTGAAATCCAAGACAAGAAAAATACGTCATGGAATTTTCACTCTCTCAGTTAAAAGCTGGATTGGATTCATACAGAGAACGAAAGACTCTTCGAGAATCGATGACCTCCGAAATTAATATTCTGTCGTTAACACTTTTTTTATGGTGATCAGTTTCTTCGATAAATTCTTGGACGAATGCGACGAAGAAAATGAAGAAATTTGAAAAGACGAAGTAGGGGTTGTTTATCGGTTCATTATTATATCAGTTCAAATGCGTTCTTGGATATTTCCAATCACTTGTGTAGCAGCACACCTATATAAGCAAAGTATATGCATGATAGAATATACACCCATGAAACGGCAGTTGTGTTGCCACGAAGACAAACCAGGATGAAAACCGTTACAAATTTCTCGAAGCCGCAGTAGCAAAAGGCGCGCAGGGCAGTCTCGGTTCACTTGTCGTCCGAGAAGTTTATCCTTATTTTACTAACGTCAAACAACGATTCTTAGTTCGAAAAATCATTATCGAGGCACTTTCAACAATCATTAATCACTATGAAGTTCGTATATCTTGGTATACTCCTGTTTTGCTGCATTCATCGGGTAAGACGAAATTAAATATTCATTATTCATCAAATAAATAAATTTTAATCAACATTTTTCATAACAGAATTTCATTAAGTCATAAAATTCTGGTGGAGATTTTTTATTGGGCATCGTAATATTGTATAATATTGATTATTCATCGAATATATGCATAATTCAACGATTAAGCGAGTATAGTATTTCAATAATAACTCATCGTTAAATTGTAAATTTATTTATTTGGTAACGATCAAAGGAATGACAAGAAATGATAGCAAAGATAAATTGCCGGATGTAAAATGTACTCGGATGTGATTAGTTCGACCTCAAATAATGTTTTCGACCTCTCACTAATGTCATTTACGTGTAACGGTAGAATCCATCATCCAACAAAGTCCACAGGTGTATACAATGCCATACCATAACATCGTAAAATAACTGTACGAGAAAAGTGTTTACCTTTGTTTTAAATACAATCTCGAATGACTGTCGAATTTTTTTGGAATATATTAAGATCGAGAAATGTAAGAACTCAAAGAGACTTTTTTCAGCAGCAAACAAATGGTGCTGTCGTTAGAAAACAGCCCGCATATGCGGAGCCAGTTTACTCCAATGCCTATCTTCCGGCTGCAATGCAGGTTCGCCATTTTTTCTTTTACCCAAATGATTATGCGAATGGTTGATTAAAAATGATGTGCCTATGAATATAAGCAAAAAATTTACAGGTGATCTTTCACGCTGTGAGTCAGTTGAAAGATTTACAAACCGAGGAACTTGAAGAAACACTTTCTTCATCAACTACAACTGTCAAAACGGACGTGGACGCGACGAGTCCTCATGCGCCAGGACAACATCAACCTGTTTTTCAAGATCCTCCGAGCAAAACTACGAGTTCCGGTGCTTTGTCCGATAGCGAAGCAACACCAGTACCCATGGCATCGGTCGAAGCTTCACCGGCGCCAACAGTGATTTTAATGTCCATCAACGTTTCATCCTCATCGCCGTTAGAAATATCTGATACAATCTCGACAACATCTTTACCCACAATGGCGCCTGCTGATCCAACTCAATCGTTAGCAATAACTGATAAAAGTACCAACGACGCTGCCAAGATAAAGGCCCCAGGCATCGAAGGAACAACGGAGCTCATCGAGGCTGAAACACCAGAGGAAAATTATGCGACACCGGAAATTAATCATGAGGTTCAGGAACCCGTACAAGAAGTTCAAGAATCTGTCCAAGAAATGGTGGAAACGAACCAAGAAACAGCCGAAAATAATGGCGATTACGTGAATTTATACCCGACTGATGATATCAAAGAACTCAATGTACAAACTTCGACAGCTCTGCCAGACGAAGAAGACAATTCAGGAGAGAATTCGTCGGAAGAATCAAACGAAAAAAAAAATTCATCTGAAGAATCAGATGACAAAAAAAATTCCTTTGATGAATCAGACGATAAAAAAGAATCTTCCGAAGAATCGAAAGAAAACCACAACGATTCGAGAAGCTTGGAAGAATCTAAACAAGAAAAACTCGATAGCTCTGAAGAGGAGGACGAAGAAATCAGGTCAGTCTATGGCGATTAGTTAATCGAGAATTTGAGTTTTATCAACTTTGACATCAAACATTTTTTTAAATTTGAGTTTTATCAAATTTAAAAAAATGTTTTGTTCAAAAATAAATCGATCCCATTTCGTAATATAACATTTTTTTGAATTTCACTTCATATTTTATTCCGTAAAAGTACTTTTGAATTATTATTAATAAACATAATCAAACTGATTGAATAATTTTTTGTATATTTAACATCCACAGATTTACATTGATTGGCGAAAAAGTATCGCAGGTCCCAAGACCAAGTTTGTCGAACTATTTAAGAAAAACGACAAAATCCCCCCTTCGAAATTCAACGCAAGAACTTGCGTCCCTCTACGATGCTTTGAGCAAAGACGCCAGGAGGCAAGGTTTTGCCAAATATTCGGGATATTCTGACGAGGTTCTCCAAACTCTGAAATCCTCGGCCGAGGGTGGAATTGGTCCGCAGATAAGAATTCTTCTTGAAAAAACTTTGGAAAGAAAGGAACTTACGAGAGACGATGCAAAGTCCAAACTTTTATCGACCCTTAAAAATTTACGCGATCCTGCAACCATTCTAAACAGAGATCTCCGACGTTTGATACCTTTGCGTTACATTCTTTAATTCACATAAAACCTCATTTGTCCCCATGTTTTTTATACCGACCTATTTACGATTTTTTTCCTCAATAATTTTTAATTGAGGCTCTTCACATCGAAATCGTACATTTTGGAGCTTGAGACTGTATGTTATATTAATGTAAACGCAATAAACTTACACAACCATTGATGAATAATATCCCACTGCTCAAGGAAAATTTCAATTATTCAAATCTTTTTTTTTTCTTTGCTCGCATTGAAAAACTGGGTTAATTTTACCCGGAACGTCATCAGCTTGTCAACAAAGCAACCCTCTGATCATATTTTTTCCTGCCAAAAATCATATTATTGAATTATTGAAATCAATTATTTAAAAAAATTATTCAAAACTATTATTCATTTTACTTTAAAAAAATCATAATATTTTTAATCTTTTATATCATTGAGAACAAAAACCGAGTATTAAGTCCTGGAGGATGCTATTTTTCGAAGAAAAAAAGAAAGTGCAATGACGTGATTTCCAAAAAAGGTGTTTATTTGAACAGGTTAACTTGGTTGATTCTCGTGATTAAAAAATCGTTCATACTGACAAAAAGCACTGGTAGTTCTCGAAAATATTTCAGGGACAAGGATGATTGACGTGGAAAAATTACTCCGTGTTCAAATGATCCAGTGTGTCAACAAAGGATTAATATTCATTCTAGTTTCGTAATAGTATTTGCGGCATAAAAAATACTGAATTTTGTAAATTCATAAAATAACTGTTCGAAGCACAAATTCGTAGTGCTCATCGTTCAAATATTCAATGAATCCGATTTGTTCATTATTTCTAACGTTTATATGAATGCTACCAGAATCAAGAAGCCACAAGGAGAATGAATTTTTTTATATACACCGACATCGAGTTTGGAAACCAAGTAATATTTGCGTGCTTCGAATTTAAAATTAATTGAGTAACATATCAAACTCACGTTTCGGGACACTCATCGCTTGCATAGAGAACTTTGCCGGCTATAAAGGGGTCGTCGAAACAATTTAGTCATCAGTCGAGCGAATGGAAATATATAAAACGCCACACAACAAATGGTCACGCCTAATTATATTGCGTTTATCTAGTGACAGTTTTGCTACAGGAGTTTGATTTTTTTTTCCTATTTATGATTTAAAAAATTCATTCCAATAATAAGCAGTGATAAAAATGAAGTTTTTATATTTTGGAGTCTGTTTTGCTTTGTGCGTAAGTTCTCAACTCTTATTACTATTGATATATATCTACATTCGAATATTCTATTTCCGTTTCTCTCATCTCGATATTTTAAACTTCGAGAATTCATTATTGTTCCTTTTTCAGTAGAATCCATTTTTTTTTAATTTTTGTACTTATCATTAACCGCGTCATTTTGAACTTTTTGGAGTGCTAAAAAACACATGAAGTTTTTTTTCGAAATAAAACAAAAAACTCTTACAACACCGTATAGACAAATGTTTGTTGACCTTGCGAGAAACAAGTTGCGAACTATTAGTAAACAAGTCTGATCGAACGTGCCTCATCATGTCACGTACGAGACTTCAAGTGCTTCAAAATTCAATTACCACATAAACTCTGATTCAATTAATATTTCTTGAGTGCGATGACTAGAAGGTAAAAATCAGGGAAACTCAATAAATGCAGTAGAATCTCAACAATCCCCAATCGTAGCTCGTTAACTCAAAACTCAATAATTCCAATCAACGGATGCTTCGTCAACGGATATAATTTCGTCTTCTTTTATGATTTCCAATTTTTTCGAATTTTTTACATTTCTGCAATACCTTGAAAGCGACCATATTTTTAAGTGTCCACTTTGTTCCTCACATTCGAGAAAACTCAATAATTCAGTAATAAGTATTAATTATTTATTGTTTAAGTATTTAGAAAATAATAGAACAATACGTAATTAGAAAAAGCAATAATTCGACAGTGGTTGTTGTTTAACCCTTGTTTGACACATTCAAGCTTACGCCTGCATTAACACACCGGGTCAATTTGACCCGGAGCTTTTTTTTGTTTATTGTTAATGAAGAGAATTAGAAATATCCGCTAAATATTTTTTAATATGTGCGCATAAATATAATTCAAAAAATATAGAATTTAATGCTTGAAAATATGCAAAAATTGACTTTTGCAAAAGCACGCATGTTACTCAAAAAACATAATTATTTAATTTGTTTTTTCTTAGATTAATAATTAGGATGTAATTTGTATTTTTTGGGAATGAAAAAAAAAAATGGTGCTAATAGATTTCGAAAAAAAGGCATTTATTAGAACAGGCTAACTTGGCTCACCCTCGAAATGAAAGAATCGTTGTTTCTGACGATGAAAGAAAGTTCTTTAAAATGTTTCTAGGGTAGGGACTAGCGTCAAAAAATACACCCGTGTCAAAATGACCCAGAGTGTCAACAAGGGGTTAATAATAGCAGGGAATCAATGAAACTGTATGAACTTTAATTTCAATAATGATCTTTCTATAGTTCGTTGTAACAAATATTGTTTCTTCGATCATCGAATCTCGTAGGTATGTCTACAAGCGAAGGAGGTTCGTCAAATAAGCAGACTGTTACCACTCGAGGATTGGATCGATTTTAAGAACCGTACTCGAGACGTCAAACCACTCGACAAATTAATTGGTAAATTGCGTGCAACATACGATTTTGTATTTCACAAACCGGACAATGTGAGCAACGTGGGAAAAATTCTCAACGAAACGAATGAGAATTCAACGGAGCCAGTGCCAACAATGAAATCGAACATTTCGGTCATAGAGCGAAGAAAATCGTTGGAAATAGAAATATCCAAGAAAACAGATGAGAAAAATAACGACGAGACCGCGAGTGATTCTATGGAAGCAGATTTGGCAAAGAAAAACATTTCGGCCGATTGGATCGACGAAAGGTTGGAGAAGAGGGTTGAAAATTTGGAAAATCTCGAAAATTTAGATGACACATTTGCACTAGAACATCTGGAGATTCTCGATGACGAAACTTTCTCGGATTCGTTTGACGAGGAGTTTGAAAATACTGACAAAAAAGATTTGCCACCTCACTCGAAGTTTGCTCTTCCTTACGCCATAGCTCAGGCTCTTTTGCGATGGATAATCTCTCTTTATCTCTCCACGTCCAATCATTTTTCAAATATCGATATGGGAACGAGGGAAAGTGCTTAATAAATAAGGCTCAATATTTTCAACTATTTTTTTTTTACTATGTTCATTTTATTGAAAAATATCTGGGTGTGAAAAATACAGTGTCATTTGTCTCACTCTCCCTATGTCATAATCATTTTGGCAATTTTCATGCACTCTCATGTACAACGGTTGACCGTTTATCCAACGAAAAAACGGTCGATTCTCAATCTATCTGTGACTTTTTGTTTTCTTCTTGTTTTTAATTTCTTCTTATTTCTATTCGTTTCATTTAAACTTCAGTGCAGCGCAACTTTGAAACGCCTTTATATCGATATTTTCTCGTCCAAAAAGATTGTTGCAATGAGCAAAATGTTTCACCCTGCCGCTTAGTCGGAAGAAAGTTCGACAACAACTTGTCGACACAAAAACTTGTCAGTTCCGCACATACATTTTTTGTCTTTTTTCAATTGTTTTGTGGTTGTTGTTGTTTTATTTTTTTACTTCATTCGTTCGACGTCATCATAGGAAGAAATTGTGTGGAAGCGGGTTTGCTTAAAATAATCTACCGGAATAGGCCGTAAGAACTTAATAGTCTTTGGTAAAAGCGGAGGATGGTTTAATTTTCGTTATTCATTCATTGATTTATTTTCAACGAACCATCCCCGCGCAATCGACTTTCGATTCTTCAAGCTACCGATTTTAAACCTTTCATTCATCTATGTTTCCCTCCTATTTATTATTTTTTCATATTCAATGGAGCGTCAACAAAACGCTCAATTGATCGGTTCGTTACGAAGAAAAAAAAAACACTTTTTATAATTAAGTCGAAAATAATTTTATAGCTAGTTTAAAATTATCTGATCAAAATGTTTCAGACACCCGGAGACAAAAATCTCTCGATTAATATCATTTACGAATAACGTTAAAATAATCTAAAGCTTAAAATACAAATTTAGGTAAAAGAAGTTTTCATCAAGGAATACAAAATGCTCGTCAATTCGACCGTCATACTCGTAAATATATACATAATTATTTTTTCTCTAATTTTAACACCGAATGGAGCAAGATTTTCTGCATAAAATACAACTTGTACGATCCTTTTAAACTGGACGTTAAAAATTATGAATTTTACTGGTACAAAGTTGTTGTTTTTTTGTTCAATGTACAAATTAAATAAAAATCGGCCACAACAAACTTTTCGAACTTGTCCCGTGTCCAATGTTTTGTTTTGAAAAATTGTCATATTTTTGTGCCGGTTATTATTACGGTAAAAAAAATGAAGCCTAGATTCTCAGTGTTAAAAAATAAAACAGCCAAGTATTCACTGCACAAATGAAATTGAGAAATTTTTTTTTTGTCAATTTTTCACTTCAGAGTCTTTCCGAATATATGAAAAAATATTTAAATGTTTATTAATTCGATGAGTATCAATTGATCGCAGTATGCTCGTTACTCAAAAACACACATTCGCTCGTCAGAGCCACTCGTTCGTTCGCATTAATCGAACGCTGGCAGTATCACCTCGATAGGACATCGAGTCCCAGTGAGTAAAATAAATCATGTTAAAAAAAAATTCTCACTATCAAAATTGCAGCAGAACAAAAGATTTCAATGATTAGATAAATTAGTGAGAAAAATATTTAAAAAAAAAAAAAAAACGGAACGGTACTCGATCCAATGTGTACACAAGGCGATGACATTTCATCATTTCCGTCACTTTTGTGTCACACTCGCTGAATTCGTTCAATTGAAAAACGGTAAAACAAAATTAACTATAAAATTCTTGCAATCGTAGACTAGATTCATTCGGGGCTGAGTTATTTCTATAAATTATCTCAAACTAACACTATTTTATATTACAAATATTATTAGGGTGATACTCAATTTGTCCTCTTACTATTTATAATGACAATGAAAAAAAAAAGTTGAATGAATTTATCTTTTATTCGTAAATATACCAAAAAAACTTTTCAACTTTATGTGAAGATGTTAAAGTTTACATCGTTGGAATGTAAAGAAATTGCTCTTTCTCTCATTTATTGATGGTTTGAGGCAGCAGTTCTGTTGGTGGAAAATCACACTTCCACGTTGTTTTTATTTCATTGGAGTAAATAACGTTATTTTTTTTTTTCTCAGTATATCAAGCGTCTCTGAGAAAAATGGAAACATCCTTTTAAACTTAGTCTTTTGCACTCACACATATAACAAAGTGCCTTAGAGCTCCGGAATATGGTGACACTTTTTCTTTTTTTTGGAAATGAACAATCAGACTCTTGGAAAATATAATTTTTTTTTAACGAATAAAGGATTTTTCCTTTTTTTCCAACGACGAAAATTTCAATATCATTTTGAATGAATGAATTGTTGAAAATGCTTTTCAAATGCTATCGTTCTGTACTCTGCACTAAACAGAATACAATTTAAGAAATATATGGCTAACTGTTTCTAAAAGAGCTGCATAATTTTTGTTTTTTTTTCCATTTCTCGTCGAAGCATTTCCAACAAGTTCACGTTCAGGAATATCGTTACGATTTTTTATGTCACCGACAAGTTGAAAAGCTTTGAGGAGTGCATAAGAAATAAAATGAAAGGAGATCGAAAATTTGAAAGATTAATAGTTCACAATTGGTAAAGACAACGCGACGATGAAATGTAGCTGGCAAGGATGATTAATGCTCGTCTGGTAATGATCGGTGGCGGCGATGGTAGTAACCCTAATCATGTAGGTCGTCACAGCCAACGTTACAGTCGATTTGAAATAACGAACGGAAACGAGACAAAACGATCGTCGTTAATCCGAAACGTCTCTCTTTTTTAAGGCAATCTTTACCCATTATTTTATCATACTATCCTTTTCCGTATTTTTTTTTTTTTTTTTTCATTATTATTATTTTTTTAAATTACAATCCTCGATCAAAATATTCTGTAGAATTATACTTATTCGCTATTCATATATTCATATATATAGTATTTGTTCCAATTTACTATGCGTTTATTCATTTGAACCAAACGTATCGACGAGGCGTGTATAAGTAACTAATTTACTGCAAAACTTATCGCAGCATAAACTAACGTTTTGAAAAATTCCTGCGCGATTGAGACGTAGGTAAAAAAAATGCGGGTCTCGTCATAAAAATATCGAAATTCTTTACATCGGATACAAATATAATTACAAATAAATTTTGCACCAAATATTTCGCATTTATCATGTTGAAGTTTGCATCTTTGGAATGCAGCATTTTTTAGCGGATTCAGACCACGAAAAATTAACTAATGTTTATTGGCTCCTGGCTTAGAGTTAAGAAATCGTGTCGGTTGGAAAAAAATTCATTTCCAATACGGATAAAAATTGATAATTATGAAACAACTTTTCCCTTACGTTCTGACGATTGATCTTTAATACTGTTCGGTGTTTTAGTATTTCTTACAATCATCCTCAAAAGTAAAAGAAAAATTGAGGGATTCAAGATATGAAAAAAAAAAAATTATTGGGCGCGCGAAAATTGAGAATATTCCGAGTGTAAAACAATGATAGTTATTAAATTTTTCAATCATTAAAAATAAAAAAATCATTTATTTAACGAATGTTGCAATAATTATGATAAAAATTGTTTTTTTTTTTTTTTTATTCTATTCAAAATATTTTTATGAGTATTCTTCCTTTCATTCGTTAACGGCAGGTTGAGGTATGCAAAACACGAATAATTAATATGGCCCGAGTATTCAACGTTCGAAGATCATTTTTTCCGGAGTATCGATCAAATGTCACGACGCATGTAAATTCAACATTCTTCCAGGCCACAAAGCCTCGAGTAGTTATTTTAAAAATGGTCAAATTTGCGAGGTTTCAGCAGTAGAATCGTGACACATATCGGTTTCGATGATTTCTTCTTACTTTGAACCTAGTTAAGCTTAATTTGATTGAAAAAAAAAAGAAAGAAAATTGAATCTCGAATGTTTTGTTGATGCGATGAAATGGTAATTCTTCACAACGAATAATAGACCTCATGAGCCAGGATAAATAATTGCTATTTTCCGACAATAGGAAGTCTACGAATTTGTCTAATAATTCGGGAATAAAAATTGCGATCTAATATGTTCACGACTGTAACTGGGAAGGCATAAGGTACCTAGCGTTTTGTGGTAGTATTTCGTTCATATTGACAGCTTGTTGTTGCAACATACCACCGCTACCACCGACACCACCTTCCCTCAAAGCTTGTTCCTTAAAAGCCGAAAAAGTTTGAATGAAATTTTGATCTTTTTGAAGATGATGAATGTGTTGTAAGAAGCTTATTTCTTGTTTCATCGGATGAGCATTGTTAGTATCGTCGTTGTTGGACAAAATCGAGTTGTTGGTATCGGCGAGATCTTTAGAGCTGTTATCGATAGTCGTTGGAGATTCCTTTCTGATGGTTTTCGTTCTCTTGACGCCAAGATGAGTCTGGGCGTGTTTATTAAGATGATCCTTACGCGAGAAGGCTTTGGCGCAAACGTTACAGGTGAAATTTTTGTCACCGGAGTGTATTACGTAATGACGAGTCAGATGTTCATTACGTTTAAAGGCTTTTTGGCAAACGGGACATTTGAAGGGTCTCTCGTCGGAATGTCCCCGCATATGTTGGTCCAAATGTTCCTTACGTTTCAACATAGCTCCGCATTCTTTACACTGATATTTTCGTTCTTGAACGTGACCCTGTATGTGTTGCTCGATGTCAGATTTGTCGGAAAAAGCAAGACTACATTCGGGACAACAATAAAGCATCGAACCGTCCAGACCAAGAGCTATTTTTATTTCACCTGTTTTCGCTCGAAATTTCATTTTCTTCGTCTCACTTTTGTTTCCAGTCTCAGCCGAGCTTGATCTCTGCTCTGTTTTCTCCTGTTGGGTCTGAGTCTGTGAATCCGTTTGCGTGAGCACTCCGCTACGAACGAGCTCGGACGACTCGTTGCTCTCTATGTGTACGTTCAAATCGCTCGGATTTATTTCCATCATCATATTCTCCGAATTAACGTACTGTCCGTTTACATGACCATTCCGGAATGCTGGCACGCTCGGAATGTTCAGTATATTGTTCGTCGGCTCGTTCTTCTCATTTTCCTCAGCTTTCTCTCTAACTTTCAACGGATCTGACTGAAGCTTCATTAGCTGCTGAAGCGTCAAAGGCAGCGTTGTCGCTTGCAATTTTTGTAAATACTCTGCCATTGCAACGCTCTGCTGCTGAAGCTGCATGTGCGAAGCCTGTGGGAAACAATATTTCAGCTATTTATCGTCAATTACCAAATTTTATAATTTAATCTCAAGTTACTTTCACAATAGATTCGAAATACAGTACGACTTCGTAAACAACAAAATTTGCTCGAAACAAATTAATGCTTCCAATGAAATAAAGTCCTCTTTATACGTGATTTTTAATTTTTTAGAAAGACCAATATTCTGATGCAAAAAAAAAAGTACAACAAGAAGAAAAATTCATTAAGACTTTGGCAATCTTTTGGTTTTTTGTAATACCTGTCCCAAAAAGTAGTAACAAAAACATGTATTAATCATTGAGTTGTGAAAATTTTCATTGTGTCGGGTACAAAATAAAACAAATGCCTACCACATTGGATCCTGCATTTGCGATAGCGGTTGAATTTTGTCTGACGTTCACTGTTTC
The DNA here is from genome assembly GCA_948107755.1 of Campoletis raptor. Classification (NCBI taxonomy): domain Eukaryota; kingdom Metazoa; phylum Arthropoda; class Insecta; order Hymenoptera; family Ichneumonidae; genus Campoletis; species Campoletis raptor. The sequence continues at coordinate 31,901,156 of OX403622.1, read as the reverse complement.
TTGTTTGACGATAAGATCGGATTGAGAAGTCGTCTGCAAATACATGTTTGGCATGATTCTTAGCGGCAAGCCATTGGCCTGAACCCCCAATAAAGGCGAGTTGTTTTGGCCATTGTAGTTGGGAATGTTGATGGTCTGAATGTTTTGCTTTTCGCAAAGTTGCATCAACGTATTAGGGTCCGGCCAACCGACTATGCTACCTGGATATTTGTTTTGCTGACCCACCTAAAGAAGTTAAAAAATTATTGCTCGTATGCGTTAGAGAAGTAAATTATTGAATTAAAAAGCAAAAATAATTAATTGAAAATTTATTTTCAACTTTGGAGACTAATGATCCGTCTTTTTTAAATGTAAATGCCATAACGTGATTGCATGCACGTCCACGTTTTTTTATAACAAAGACAATGGTACACGATATAGAGTTGCGTTTGGCAACCATTTTTAATGATGAAGACTTAAAAAAAAAAAGAAATAACTCTTATTACAAAACAAAATGTTTGATGAATTATCATGGCCCAAAAATGAAAATATATTTCGTGCTTCTCCCCAGCGACGAATACTCCAACAATACCAGACAATTCGGTAGTTTTCGTGCTATCGAAGCTTCGAATGAATAAATAAACAATGAAAAATAGTTATTAATCATGAAATAAATAACATACCACAATTGGTTGTTTCCCGTGATTCATGGTGGCCGCCGCAGTAGTATAAATAATATTTTGCGTTTGTTGCATTCCACTTGCTAATTCACCACTCGATTTTGGGGTTAACTCGGCAAATTGTGGCAAACCACCGTGTATGTTATTAGCTTCAGGGAAGTTCATCGTACGATCGCGGAACGCGTGAATAAAGTATACACTTTGAACGCGTTATTATAAGGAATGAAAAAGTACGATGAACGCTACACCGTTATAACCTTTAAACGGCATCAAGTTGTAATACTAACTCGAAACGTTATTAGCCCGAAAAACTCGCAGTTATAATTTAAGTAATAGAAAAACACACGCTCATTCGATCTATTACAGATTGTTAATCACATTTTCTTTCACGAAAGTTTTTCCAGCGTACCGCTTAACCCTCATACACAAATGTGCTTCGTTGTATCGCCATTCCAATAAATAGTACTTTTATTTTATAATAAATATAAAGACGCACTGTGGAAGTATAAATCAAAAGCTTCTAACAGATATGTACCGTACACACGCTTTAAAGTATCGCGCAAAGTGCAGAACTACCAACAAACACGCAACGAGTTCTTTTGCACGCTTTTCAATATGGCGTCCATGGAAAATATACTACACAAATCGTCGTGTGAGTTGTTTACTACTGATCGTTCACTACGCAACTCAATTGAAAGTCTGACTTCCCATTCATGAGCGCGCTCAGCGCGCTCCTATTGCATTTGATCGGCGTGGCTTTTATCGAGAACTAACGTATTTGCGCGGGACATTTAAGTGAGTTTGGGCAAAGAGCAGATCAAACATGACGTCAAAAATTAGGGTGAACTTACGAAAAACAGAAACTCAATTTAGCCTCAAAATTGGCACATGCATTCCGTTCAATTACCTAGACGGCCCCTTGAACGGATTTCCGGTGCTTCGCAGTATATTTTTATCGAAAGCTTCCGAAAGTTTATCTAAAATTTTTACATATTCCGGGAAATTATTGAAAAACGGTACATTGAAGATTCACAAAATTCATACAGGTTCCGTAAAAAATTCATGCTCTCCCGAACAATTTCGTACTACGTTATTCAAATGATCGACTGTTATGGTCAGGATTCACAATGTCGTTTTTCTTTGCATTTCGTTATACTTGTGAGAATAAAAATCACTAGCAATCTTTTCAGAATGTTTATATTTTTATTATTTATTATAATGATCAGAAATTTACTTATAGAACTCTTTATTACCATAAAACTTTAGCCTTGGAAAATTGTAGTTGGAAAACTACTATGCGCAATTACCCTGTAATCATGAAAATAAAGCTACCCTTTTATTGGACCCGTAGTACACCAGGTACACCTAAAAACAATCGATTAAATAAATCTAAAAAGATCGACGTTTTTGTTTCCTTGCATCCGTATTTGTTTGTTTCAGTACATTTTCCTCCTCCATTCTATAGAGTGTTACCATGACAACCCGTATTTCGGGTTTTTCTTACTTTGCGTCGGGGCTCAACGTTGCTCTTGGACTTTCAGCCGCCGCCACAACACCGCACGTCGGGAAGGCTTCGGCTGATTCCGGGTACACGAAACTTTGAGCGTTCGATCAGCTGTTGTAGCTTTACCTCTCAGTGACACAAATTCGCGCCATTCTTGATCACCCCTTTTGATCCACGACCCACGTGAAAATATTTGTGTGTTTGTAAGAGCGAATGCGTATTTTTATCAACAAAATGAACGTGATGGTTGAATTTCCTATTCATTGATCCTTATTTCGACGAAAGAAGTCCAAAAAAAGGTTATGATACATAATGAATTTTTTACTCTACACCACACACGCTCTGAACATGTTACGTTTTAGTCCGAAAATTTTTATACAGCTCAGACTATAAAAATCGATCAAACTTTTTTTTAAGTTTCCGATAACCTAAGAAGAAAAGTAAAGAATTTCCATTGCAAACCAATTATGTTCGCCATTGTCATTTCGATCAAATTTCATATGTAAAATATTCGAAGCATGCGCTTCAAATAAAATAATAACTCGGAAATTTCACACAAAATGCCCGTATACAAATTCTATTTTTTCAAACACATTTCAAAAATATGTTAGTTTTTTTATTCATTTCATATTATATAATATCAATTATCGTTGTACTTTTATGGATCTTTGAGAAACCAAAATGTTGGAAAGTCCCAATTACAATTACAGCTTGGACTGTGAAAGATGTTAACTTATTACATCTTGAAACCATACATGCACAAATCCTTTTCTTTCGTTTTGAAAAACTATATGATTTATTTCTTTGTAATTGTTGATTCTGCACGAAAAACCTACAATTTCTAGGAAAAGTTGGAAGTATTTTGAATCCAAACCAATAAATCCTCTGAAAATTTGATAAATAATGAAAAAATAAAAATTGTCCCAAAACTGTCATATTCTTCTCAATGTTTGGCATCTTCTGACCGCAGTGGTGTTTCGATTATCTATAAAACATTCTAAAAGTTGTACGTAAATTTTTTTTTGCCATTATCTCAAAAGAGATAGGAACATATCTATATATTGTTAAGCTTATGGCATTTTCCAAAACTTTTAAGATAAATTGAAGGGTATGATGAATTTGTATCTCGGCTCAGAATCATATTTGTAATCATTGCTTATATTTTTTTTCTACATATTCAGCTTCATTTTATTTCTATTAAAATTCATGAACAAAGAATGAAACATTTTTTGTGTAAACAGGTTGTTGGAAATCGATTGTAATTGCATTGTTCCTGCAAGACACATTTTTATCCAACGATGCGAATCGATTCTCGGGCAGATTTTAAAGATCGATCAAAAAATTATCCACTGGCGATAAGTGACAAAATCGTCCTAACTTCCAAAAGTCGTTTGGACACGAAAGCGCCGCAAAGGAGACCGGTGAAAGAGTGTTACTGCATTTCGGAGATCCCAGAGAGAAATCAGTCATGGAATGAGCCTCAGGGGGAGAAATATTCATCTCAAAGCCATGGTAGGGAATTGGTAGAAATTTATTGCTCGGGACGAGCGGATTCAAATGGAAGTTCGCTGGTTGCAACATTGCTTGGATATGAGACATTGAGAAGAGCCGGAAGATTAACGTATTTGCCAAACTCTGAGTTCCTTAGACGAGTGCAAAAAAAAGCTTATCATCACAGGCGAAAGAACCCTGTGGAGGTGTGCTCGAATTTCTCATCGAGCCTTTCATCCGGAGACTCTGTAGAAACTTGCGGCGAGAAAAGATTTGTAACAAAAGTTGTAGATTCAGAGGGAAAAAACAGAAGACGAAAGGAGAAAATAGATTCTGAAAAAAATCAAAATATTGAGCTCTTGGAAGAGAAGGAGGCTACGAGACAAGAAAAAGCAGAACCTTCCAAGCCTTCGAGATCACACTCGCTGGAAAATTCCACAAAGAACCGAGGCAATGAAAAAGAAGTACAAAAAGTTCATGAATCAAAGACGAAACCAAAAGTATGTACAAAGAAGATCGAACGTTCTGTTGATGGTGTTATTGCGGAGAAACCAAAGAGCCGAAAAATTGTACGTACCATCTCAGCTCATAGTCGGTGTTGTAATCCAAAAAAAGATATTGAAACCTGCATAAAGCAAAATAGCGAAACTAGAAAAAAACAGTCGGAAAAAGCAATGAATGAGTGTAGTGGCAAATGGGATTGTAAGATTCTCCAATATCCGGAAACGAGGGATGGGAATCGGTGGCAATTATCACGTGATCGTATTCATACAAAACCAGGAGATAGTGAGGAGAAAGTGAGAGAATTAAGTAAATTTCGTCGCGCCAATTATTTCGAAACCCATGGCTCGGTCGACACTCTCGTTGGAAGTTCAAGGCCGTCTATGTTGGAACTCGATCCTTGCGAATTCAACGACAGATTGTTAGCTGCTCCTCGTTCCTCGGGAAAGAACATTAAACGCATCCACTATTATCCTAGCTACGTGGTGAGAGAAGAAAGACTTACGAACGACAGGAGTTGTAGAAAAAAATCACGTTCTCGTAGCTGTGACTTGATTGGACACGTCGTGGACCTTGGCATCTTGAAAATTCCATGCGATTTTTCGAACAATATTCTTCTGGACTGCCACAATAAGCAAAGGAGCGACGATGACGATGATGAATAATTATTAATTCACTTTTACCTGATCAATGACTACCTACTGTACAAAAATATATTTAGTTTCGATTTTCTACTCGGTTTACACACACGTGTTATTATTCATTGAAACGCGTATATTAAAAACGACAAATCTGCAAAGTAGGAAGACAAGTTTCATTGTTGAACAAGACTTAATATATGCAAATGACTAAAATTAAAGAAAAAAAACGCTTCGCATTAGTATTTCATGCTTTACGTAATAAAAACGTAATGAACAAATTATACAATAAACGACTTTGAAACAAAACAACACTTATAAATTCATCGATCTGCAAATATCAGACGTAAATTGACAAATAACCGCGTTGACCTGGGGTTCCTGGAATTTTTATTGGTATGGAAATCAGTAAAGTTCAATCAGAACGGATTTATTTTTCCTAAAAATCTCCCAGCTAGCCAACAAATTAGTGCATCGAACTGAAAAAAACTTGGAAAAAAAACTTGAACTTGAAAAAAAAAAAAAAGGACATTGTGTCAATCGAAATGTTTCCAAAACAATTATAAATTTCTTCCATTTACTGTGACTGCGATGATTGTCTGAAAAAAAAAACGTTATGACGGACTGTAAATTGAACTGACAAATTGTCTCCTTCACAAATGGATTCGGAAATCATGCGAAATTTTTGGTAATTAATCGTTCTATTTATTGTATTTTTCTGTTTGCTATAATATGACTTACTAACTATTTTCAATTGAATACTTTAATTTTTGGGCTGATCCAGATTACGTAAGTTCAGACATTCAACGTATGAGATTAATTTTCTTTGGTTCAGTTGATCGTTACGAAACAGAATTTGCTTTGCCAGTTTATTCGAACATTACGCTTTCAACGTGGTTACTTTTATTAACAAAATGTGGCTGCGGTTTCAACAAAGGCGGATGTCTTTAGCTGAATTGAAAAAAAAAAAATTAATAGCACGTATTGGGTTTGAATGAAATTGTCGTCAATCAAAGTTTTTTTCTGTTTGATCTTTTACTATTCTGAGAAATTTTTATTGCGGGTATAGATTTCTTCACTGGGTATATTTTCTGTCTTCGGTCTCGCGGGATATCATTGAATACTGTATACATTATGAATTTGTGAATATTCATAAGTAACGTCGAAAAATGGTCGGTGAAACGCGCACGTACCAATAAATATGAAGTCAATGGGAAAAAAGATAGTGAGAGTGGAACAGTGAGGGAAAAACTACGGAAAGAAGTCGTGATATGTATGGGGCATTTCACGTCATTTTTTCAACTCATCAAGTTTCAAATGATTTAACGTAACGTCCATAAGAAAGATGAAAATATCTTAACACTTCAGAACGTGTCAAAATCGGATATGGAATGAAAAACTAAAATTTCTCTCATCACTTGGAAACCATGTGAGTTTTGCAATAAAAAACGCGCAAGTCAATCGCTAACGTGCATTTCCTTTTCGAAACCTCGGTAACTTGATCACTTTTTTAAAAATTATTTCTCGGTTACTTGACTTTTCCAGTCGACTGGCATCTATTTTTTCTTCGTCGTTGCAAAATTTTGGTTATTTGTAAATTTTATTAAGAGTTCTTAGAAGGTTTTAACCCTTCATCACACGCGCCGTCGTAAAAATTGATAAATACTTTTTACTTGATTTTTCTAGCTGGCAGAATTTCACGAATGACTGCAAACGTCATAACGAAGCAGAAAATCTTGGTGTCTTTCAAATAGACGACACTCATAATGTATGAAAAGAATTTTTGTGGTTGGCGAACTATAAATGTGAGCAATATATTTACACAATAAGCCATTATTATAGCGCATGATTCGTATAGTTATGCAGCCATTGTTATTAACTCGTAATAGTTTCGATGTGAACCGCAAACAAAAAATTCTTTTACAATATTTTCTTTGCTGAAGCAATTTCATAATAACTTGAGGATTTCAAAGCGTATCTACAATAATCAGCGTGCTTTTCAACCTGCATGACAAAGTATCTGAATCTTTATTACTCGATCAACATAGAGCTGTCTTTAAGTAGCGAGTGTCGTGGTTGAGAAAAAATTGAAAAAAAAAACGTTCTAAACTACATAAGAAATTTGAAATGAAGGTAAAGACTTCCCAAGTTATTGCAAGTAAACTGCAATTAACATCGCATAGTGATACTATAAAGCAAAGTGAACATTGTACATTTTCAATTGCAATTACTTTCGTAACGTGTTTTTTTTTTTTTTTTTTTTTTACGTATTCGTATTGATTTTCCGGGATGACGTAAGTTCGACGACAAGATCGTCGTACGATCAAGAAGAAGTAACCAACAAAAAAAATAATTTTCGAGGTAAATAAAAAAAGTTGTTTATTATTGAAGAATCGCTGGTTCTTCCGATCACCAAATAATAAACTGGACACATACATTTTCCAATATCCGTTAAGTTTCATATACGTTTATAAAAATCATAAATAATCTTCATAAACTTGAGTGTAATTATGAATCATGAGCGGTTAATTATTAAGTCATAACCTTGAGGCACATATTTAACTTTTTGTTTTTAATTTCATTGATTGCAGTTTTTCAAGCAGTTCGTCAAAGTTTTGTAAAATTGAATGATTTCATAGTATCGAAAGATATTTTTAAATCGTTCAGTTTATCATGAATTGAGACAAAATTTTTATCACTAGAATTCAATTTGGAATCCATAATTGTGAACTGACGTGGGAAAGTACTTTGTGGTATTATAAAATTGTTCGTTTTGAAGTATAAATCGAATTTCGTAAAAATCTTACTCGCACTCGTGGGGGAAATTAGTTGGTGACATTGGACCTTCAAGGAGGTTTGGAGCTGGTCAATATTTCATACAAATTCAGCTTATAATCTATTCGAACGAGACTGTTCGCATAAAGACGGTCGTATTTGACGAGGGTCCGGAAGATCGCAACGGATGTCCGTGAAAGATTATCCTGCTGAGTTGTTTTTACATATTTTCTTTTTTTTTTTTTTACACCTCTTGCTGACCTTGCCATGTCGATCGACGGAACGTTTTCAGTTTTCAAGGATCATCAAAAGACTCGAATATGTGCGAGCTCTTAGATATTGCGAAATGATTGATTTGAGCATATATATGTGAATGAAGTTGCATGCACTAACACAGTAACAAATGCTTTTTGTGTGCGTGTATGTGTATTTAATTTAATTTTTGTTATAAGATTTATGAAAATCGATAATTCCATGACGCCTGGCTGTTTGGCCACGGTTGATGGCATTGCAACTTCATTACCGATCAAAAACCATCACTTTTCAAACAAGCTTTGGTACCTTATGGTGGGGTGGCTTGTATTTAAATAGAGGGAATTTTTCGTCGTACCGAATCAGTCGGTACCGGTGGATTGGTTAAGATACGTCCTTAACAAATAAATATTTATAAATTATCATTATTTATATTTTTAACTAAACATATCATTGTACGTTAGACTGATTCATTAAATTACCTTCTAACATTACGTCATAATTTAGCACTTTAATGAGATATTTCAAATAAAAGTTCCAACATGAATTACATCGGTGGATTGATAATCGTCGTTCTCATCGTCGAGGCAAACTCGCTCGGATTACGTGAGTAGCATCGATCCCTAATTAATCATTCATATCATTCCTTATAAACGTATTCCTAACATCTAATTGGATAATATGAGTCTCTGATTTTAACGCCGGTTCCCATTTTACATCAAAATTTCATTTCATTTTCATGTCAAACAAAGTAAAGTAGAAAAAAAAAGCATAAAATAATTTTACAGTCTGACAAAGTAAGCGTTCGATTTGTTATAATAAATTATTGAACGACCACTCGGTACCAGTTCACTTTTTGATTTGCGGACCACTGCGTGATGGAAAATATATATCTATATAATTTTTTTTTTTTCATTGATAGAGAAATCTCCATACGTTTTTCTTTTTAAAGGTCAATATTTTCAGCAATTTTTTTCCTCATTGAATAACCAAATGGCTGCTATATTTGAGTTAACGATTTTTTCTTTCATTCTCATATCTTGTCGTATAGAATGAAAAAAATTTGAAACGATGTTAAGATGTTAATAGTTTTTTTTTTTTAATATTCCACTGCTTAACGAAATGTACCAAGGCAAACGAGTTACGTATGCTCTCGAATAAGACTCGTCTATATATAACATTTATCGTTTCCATATTGTATTTTCATTGAAATACAAATAATAAGACACTTACGATTTTCATTTTTACTCATTGTAAAAAACGAAATAAAGAAAATTGATCCAATTTTTTTTTTTAATTCTGAAAAGTACGCAATCCGGTTATGCAATTGTAAAAAAATAGATGGATTCTCGTAACGATTGCTAAATCGATTAACTTCATTTTGCAACGACGGCGACCCAGTTCCGTACTCAATGGAGCCAAGTAAAAATTGGACATTGTGTGCGAAAAAACATTTTTCATTATTCTAAATAATCATATATTGTATGCGATATTTTTCAGCATTTATGCTTATTTGAGAAGCGAATGAAAAAGTGAAAGTAGAGAGCAAGATTGTGCTGTCGATGGGTGGCCGAAGACGTTAATGATAAAAGAGACTACGTGGGGGTCTTGGCAATTATTTTCATTGAGACACACACCCAGATACTCCAATCCCACGGACACTCAAGTTTTCTGCATTGAAACTTCAGCCCATGCAATTCTGTAATTGCAATAATTCGATCAATAGTTAGCATTGCAAAATACTGAAAAAATAGTCGACATGAGATTTCACTATGTTCCATTTAAATCGGAAGAGCCTTTCGAGAAAAAATTGCAGTATCGATTCTGATTAAAAATAACATTAGTGCAAAAAGCTTTACAAGCGAAAATTAGCTGCGATGTCAAATTTAATGGTGGAGGTCAAATTTAACGGTTGAAATTATGTGAAACATGACAAAAAAAAATTTGCTACCATTATACTATTAAACCGTAGGGGTGACTTTTTTCAAGAGAACAAATTGTAAACCTTTTCTAAAATCGATATTTATAATCACAGAAATTCGATTTTTTTTTTAACACCGCTCTCTTTAATTGCAGCAAGCAATTTCCAAATTTGCGATCGACATTCACCAACATTTTTGGAATGTACATCGAAGGCTGCGACTGATGCCATTGTTTCGTTGGGCGAAGGTACCTTTTGGAAACACTATAAAATCTCGTTATTTTTTAGTGTCCTTAGATATTTTGTAGTATTATACAAAAGAATTTGTGATTATAGGTTTGAAGAGTTTCAAAATTTATCCCCTCGAGCCATTGCAGGCTGGAGAAGTTACTATCGGCAAAAATGGCGGAGCCGTCTCCGTAAAGCAGAGTTACAAAAATGCCAAAATCTACGGACTTACCAAAGGATTCAAAGTTGATTTCGATCTGTTAGTATTGTTGTTGCGTTATTTTTATTCGAGAAAATTTCTTTTGTTGCTTCAACAAGTGTGCAATTTAATTTTCGTTTTTATTTAATTTTTTTAGTATCGATTTTGATAAACTCATATTCCGAAGCAAATCTTTCAACGACCAAGTCGATTTTGTCGCTGATTATACCATGGATGGACAAGTTTTGCTTCTGCCAATTCGAGGGAAAGGCCAGTCGAACGTTACAATGCGTAAAATCTCTCAAAATATTTTCAACCAAAACGATCTTTTTTCGGAGTCAATTGATTTTCATATTTTTCTGTTTTATTAGTTGGCCTGAAATCAAAAAACACCATGCACTGTGAAAAATACGATAAAGACGGAGAAACGTATCTGAGAGTGTTGAAATACGATTGTCAATTTACACCCACAAAAGTGTTGCTCGATTTTACGAATCTCTTCAACGGTGACCCGATTCTCAGTGAGTAATCACAAATGCTAAATGAAATCAATCAAAAAATATCACTTTCAACAACATTGAGTCATTTATCCGCTACTTTATTTATTTCCAGGCGCACAAATGAACAAATTTTTGAACGAACACTCGGATCTTGTGTTCAAAGAAACCCAAAAAGAATATGAGGAAACATTTTCCTTGATTTTTGCAAAAATCTCCAATGACATCTTCAGCCGAGTTCCTATGAATAAAATATTTCCGTAATTGACAGTATTATTTAAATAAAAGTCGCACGTCGGCTCAACCGTGTGCATTAGTTTATAATATTTAATGTGAATAAACGTTTATGTATATTGTTGTGATATGTGATATGTACGTGTTATGATTTTTTTTACACATTCTGCCCTTCTCAAATTTAGTTGCATGAGTGCGAAAATTGAAGCTGGAAAACAAATCCACATTTTCTTCGGAGATGCTCGATATTTCGAAAAGAAGAAAAGTTATTCTTTTGCAATAAAAAGAGAACATCGTTAGGGAAAAATCTGTAGCAGGATTTTTACTGACGATTAGAGTGCTTTAGTTTTCGTTTGGTTTTGCATTATTTGCGTCTCAACTTTGTAGGAAGTGTTCAAAGCATTTGTAGACAAAAACCAGTCAAAAAAAAAAAAAGAATTTTTTTAAGAATTCCTCTCGATGCTGATCGTCACGATAGCAACTCTTGGGTTCGGAAATTAATAAAACTATAATCGTTATATAAAGGCTGGAAATAGCAGGTTCTGGTATAAGCATAATGCCACGAGTTTGCCTTGACTACGAGGCTGAATAAGCCCCGAAATATCGCCCTCAAATGACAGTATTATTAGAGGAACTTCTAGCCCTTGCCCCTTTGCGTCGTAGCAGGTCACTTAGTGACCCACCTTTTTAAATATTTGGAGTCAGTTTTATAACTTTTCTTGGGTTTTATCTTCAACTTGATGCCTGAATTAAATATTTGTTTATTCATTTTGTTATGAATAACCGATGACATTGGAAAGAAACATTCCTCGACCTCAAACATCAAGTTGACCTCGATTCACCAAACAAGTATATAAGATTGTTCACTTCTAAGGTGTCATCGACCCACTTAAGCCTCCTCAAAGAAGCAGCGAAACGAAATATTTTTTCGTGACTTTGACTAACCTCGAACATCTCATCGATGAACCACCCCCTTCAAGTACCGGTTTTATACTACCTGTGTAGGAAATTATTGTACTGAACTATGAGGATGGCACAGGTTATAAATAGGAGTTGCTTGGACTCTTATTTAATCCTTGATAAATTAAAGAATATTCAATTCTGTGACTCATCGTTTCTCGGCTGCCGCTGGATTCGCGGTTTCGTTCCTGGTTAAAATATGTCTTCTCGGCGCCCGTAAACAGTGGGAATACAAAGTGGGGTTGCTAGTGTTTAAATAGTGAGAATTTTTATCGAATCGAGTCATTGAGCGTCGATAAATACTTTGAGAAACGTGCATGTCCTCCGCTGAACCACATGTGAATCACTCAATCTTTTATTTTTATTCTTTATCACCTCGTTCTTCGATCAACTCTTTGTACCATTGACCAAGATCTCAATAACCTAGTCTTTTAAAAACAGAGTGCACAGAAAAGTCAATATGAATTATATCGTCGGATTAATGATAGTGGTGTTCGCCGTCGAATCAAACGCTGCCGATTTACGTGAGTAGCAATTCAATTAAGTAACCATTTACACAATCGTGTGGGGGCCGCTTCCAAATTTTATATCCAGCCCCCGAACTATAAAGTGGACATATTTTCATCTAAAAGAACGCAAACGTTTCTTCAGACCGGAAATATCACACAAAAAAAAAAGAATGAACGTTGAAACTGCTGTTGAGAATCGATTCAACATTTTTTGCGACGATTTTCTACTGTGTTTTAACGTTCGATTTGAAAACCAGTTGGATAAATTATTTATTCTATTAAATGAAATGACAAATTTCTTTTTTCGGACCTGAATTCGATCGTCTTTATCGCTAAAGAGGTCATCTATGAACTTATCTAAATAATTGCAATTTATTATTACGACAACAATTCATCATTGACGTTTTTTCAATTTTAGTGAAAACGTTTTTTCACCATGAAATGATATTCGAGTTATTTTTCTGTGCAATGGAAAATGAATGTATTATTAAGGCAAGAAAATGATCTGGTCTCATTGAGCCACAATCATAAACCAGTCGACTTCACTTTTAAAATTATCATAAATTCTTCAACAGTTTGCTTGATATTATTGCACCACAATCCGCGAATGTTTTTGTTGTTCGGAAGCTTCAAAATCTTATACTGGAATGCAGTCGCAATCATCTAATAAATTATTTAACTTTGGATAGAAATAATGATTCGACCTGAATTCGATCATCTTTAGCTAAAGCGATCATCGATGATAGTTGCATCTTCCCCGCGACACTTTGAAATGCTCATAAAGCACTTATCTACTTATTATTATGACAACAATTTATCATCGATAGCTACAATGCAAATGTTACTTCGTAAAAATTGGAAACGCTATGCATCAATGGGAATTAATAAATAAACATCAACAATGATTATTTATACAATTTTAATCCCGTCATCTATCTGTAGTCTCAACAAATAAGAAGATAGACAAAATTTCGACTTCATGTGTATCAATCCAGATATTTCGGGGTATTTATTCGAAAGTGGGACTCTACCTACGATTAGACTGAAATTTTTATGACAAATTCTTTATGAATGAAAAATATATACCCATTTTTTATACCCATAAAAAAAATTGTTAGTTTGATTCACCGTGTTAAAAATTATATTTTTAACTCTTGAAAAATTCTTGTCAAAATAAGTATAGACCATGTCGCATTTAGAATTGCGAGCAAATGCAAAAGTTGTGTTTTAATCGTTGCAGCCAGCAATTTCAAGAAATGCTATCATAAATCGCCTGACTTTTTGGACTGTCTGTCAACAGCGGTAACCGAAGCCATTTCCACATTGGGTGCAGATGGTACGTTTTACAAAAATCTTACCTGTTCAAGGAGACATATGTACCTAGAAGGGGTCAAATGAATTGATTGAAAGAAAAGAGAATACGAATTTATTCTGAAAATATTTGTAAATTTCAAACAAAAAAAACTTTCATCCAATAGTACTTGAAGGTTTTTTTGAAAAAGCGAAATCTCTCATATTCAATATAATTCTTGATTCGAACGCAAGATATAAATGTGCACTTTTGCTGTTTAAGGTCTGAAGAGTTTCAAAATCCTACCGATCGAGCCCCTGGCCATTGACAGTGTATCAATTGGTGACAATGGTGGCGTTGTGTCATTAAAGCAAGACTATAAAAATATCAAGGTTCATGGACTCACACGTGGAATGAGAGTTAACTATAAATCGTTCGTATTGGCAAAACAATATTCATGATATTTAATTATCACATGAGTTTTTTGTTTCAAGCCCTTTTAATGTTTCGATTCTTATTCTCATTATTATTCGATTTTCGTATATAATTTTATGACTAACATTCCTGCGTATGTTCCTGCTCCGTGTTTTTGCCCATCGGATCCCCTCGCATTAACCCTACAATATCCCATATCTCACGAACTTCCTGTTCATGTCCCTGCGATATATCCCCCAGTGTGTTTTTCACATCCATTCTTTCCTATAATGCACAACTACGCATTTGTACGAGGACCAACGGAAACTGTGACAAAAACCAAAGTCATATAGACGGCTGTACATTTACTCTTTTATTCTTCATTATTTGTTCATTTGTATCATTATTATTCAGTTGGTTAGCACCATCAAAAACTCAGAAAAACTGTCTCTCCCTCAACGATCGATGTGATTTTTAATTAGTGTTATCAATATACGTAATAATTTGTTATTTTAACTTTTACCTCAATTATAGTATCGCTCCAGACATGCTCTCACTACAATCCACAACTTATAATGATCATGTTGACTTTGTCGGCGATTACGTCATGAGTGGTAAAATTTTACTTTTGCCAATCACAGGAAATGGTCGCGCGAACGTTACTCTGCGTGAGTATATAAATATTCCACGCAAATTAAACTGCCAACAAAAACTGCGAACGTCTATGAAGAATTTGAACTAATTGGTGTCTTTCATTAAAACCATCTTTAGTCAACCTTAGGTCGGAGAATAACGTCCACTTCGTAAAATACGAGAAAAATGGAGATACTTATTTGAAAATGACGTCATATGAAACCAAATTTTTTCCAGAAAAAGTGATATTCAATTTCACCAATCTTTTCAACGGTGATCCAGTCCTTAGTACGTATATACATACACATTATATATTACAAAACGGAGATAATAGAATATTGCTCGGAATATTGTGTACCAAGGAGGCAAAATAGGACTTTTGCTCCTGTAATCGTAATAAATGTCTATTTATTTACATTTGCAGGCACACAAATGAACAAATTTTTGAACGAAAACTCGGAGGTGGTGTTCAAAGAAACTCAGAGTTCTTTCGAGGAAACTTTTGGCTTACTTTTCCTGAACATTGCTAACAACATTTTCAGTCGGGTTCCTTTCAGCAAGATATATCCTGATTAACGATAATTCTCTGTATGAAAAAACCATTTTCTTATCTTTTATTCGGAGTTTAATTGTCACGCAGAAGTTGTTCATGTATAAATACAATTGATTGATTTACAAATAAATTTTCTTCACTATCGATGACTTTGATTACATCGATCGAAGTCGATGACTTTACACCTATTCACAAGGAACATACGGACGCTGGGAACGGCCCATTATCGTTTCTACGTCAAGGAGATAATGGCAGTTTGCACACTCTGTAGAATTTGTCAACTCAAAGGGACGTTGATACCATCAGAAATGATTCACAACGAATTGGATCGAATTGGATTCTCCCTTCACGAAATATACACCAAATCATATATTTATTTCTTTCCACCGTTACATTGAATGAAGTCTTTTGAACCATCGCCTTCCCTACTATACAGTGTAACGGAGTAGTTATTGTTGTGTATTATTTATGACAATAAAAATTTAATCAATTTTTTCAATTGAAGATGATAGATCAGTCACCTCGAATTTTCGAAATTAAAATTCTTCGATGTCGTTTGACTAATCAAAAAAAGGCAAAGATCAAAGATCGACTAACAGGGGCTTTCTTTATTGGTGAAACCGTGTCGGAAATATACAATTTCGAAAATTGCAGCTATCTCTCTCGCACTCACATTGCGAAAAAGCGACTGCTCCATCACCTCAATTCTATAAAATTATTAAGTATTTTTTATTTTATTTTATTTTCAGAGAAAGACCTAAGATTTTATCGTTATTTTTATTCATTGAAGATACAAAAGAATTCTACTTGTACCATTATATATTTCATTCAGTAAAATTTATCAGCATCGACGAACGATGAAACATAGCGTAGACCGACCGATGTTCAGACTGTTCACACCTTGTATCGCCGGTCGGCACCCGACTGATTCTAGAAATCCCGCAAAAATTCGGCATAATTGAAATTGCCGATGGATCTTAAGGTGATCTGTCAGACGTTCGGTCGGTAAAAATTTTAAATTTCGTAGATTTCTATTTTTTAGTCATTCCTTATCTACTTAGCACCGCAGGCACAGCTAGTTAGTTATA
This sequence comes from Campoletis raptor, assembly GCA_948107755.1. NCBI lineage: Eukaryota > Metazoa > Arthropoda > Insecta > Hymenoptera > Ichneumonidae > Campoletis > Campoletis raptor. The sequence continues at coordinate 31,884,809 of OX403622.1, read as the reverse complement.
AATTAGTCTAATTAGTTGATACGTGTACAAGCAAAATCCTCAAAAATGCTGTTATTGAATAAATATTTAAGGAACAATATTCAAAATATAGTTCACATCGAGTTGCTTGCTGTAAAAGTGTTTTGTATACAGACCCAAGGTAAATGTACTTTCTTCGAGTCACCACCGCGACTCTTAATAAAGTGAAATGATGATGGATTCAACAAAGGAAAAACAAGTCGTGCTACGAAAAAGGGAAAGGATAAGCCAAGCGTAGAAAATAAACATATTAGATACGATGATAAAAATTGACGAGTAAGCTGGAGAAGCAAATAGAGATGTGAAAGCCTTTAGATCGAAAGATTCTCTCCTCCAAGTATTGAAAAAAATTTATCTAAAGAACGAATATGACGAAAAAGAAAATGGTACTCTGATAAATGGTACTCAAAAAAGAAATTCCGAGGACAGACGAGTTTGCAGTACGGCCGAGACAGGGATCAGAAATTGACAATGAGACCCTACACATTTCGAGCATTCATAATAATTGAAAATCAGTTGTCTGCTCGATTGAATCCAACGATTAAACTTCCGATAAAAATTTCTATTAATCGACTTTGACTATTTATTCCTATATATAAATGCAACTAAAAAAATGTTTGAAAAACTTTTTCGTATCATTAAAATAAAACAACGGATGCATCGGCACCTTAAAACTTAATTTCATTTCCTTCTAGAGTTTCTTTTCCTTTCCTAGTATATGGAAAATAATGTAAAGCAAAAGCATGTGAAAGCTCCAAATCGAAGGAATTGCAATTCATAATGATATCACAAATGGAAGGAACTAGCGTCGAAATGTACAGTAAAAAAATGTGGAAATAAAAACAGAACCACCGATAGTTCCTGTATCGTGAGTGCAAATCCAGTCGTAGGACAACACTGACCAACCTTGATATACCTGACCAAACGTAGGCATATTTCACTCGCAACTGGTTCATGTACCGTTTTCAGCTGTGGTTCTCGTTCTATCGGTTTCGAAATATACAATAAAGCTCGAAAAATCTAAACTGTATGCAACGAATTCTATTTGAGTTCAAAATACAGGATATAAAATGAGCGATGACGAATCTACAATTTTTCTTTGGACTAAAGCACAATGTACGTTGTCGAATGTCCGTCCGAAATACATCCTAAATTTATCACACGTCTGAAAAGTATGCTTCGAGCAACTGTTATCCAACAAATGCCTGTTCGTTGGACGATAGACGTCATTTAGATAACTTTTTGGAAATTGCTACTCAGGCATTCCACTTACATAATAAGATTGAATGAATCCATTGAAGAAAAATCGTTTTCCTGGATGTTTCGTACGGATGATTCGTCACGGATAGTTTATTATGCATACATTATACATACAGGTAGAACAAGTTTTTTTTATCGCGAAAAGAGAAGTCTATGTCTCAACTGTAAGAGTTGAGAACGAACGAGCATTTCTGTCAGTTTTGTATCCACATGCTGGCCCCATTCTCTCTCAGTTGTAATATGTTCGGTCGATGAGAAAAAAAAATCATTTAGGTGTATATTTATAATCTTTTTACCATACAGTAGCATACAGTACCTTGCATGTAACGTGGTATAATATTTAAAAAGTAATATATGGCAATTAACGAAAAAATGCATTAAGAAAATCCTGAATAACGAATTTAAAAGTTAAGGGATTGCATAAATTTCCAGTAAAATTATGCTAATGGTTGAAACGAGAACATAGAAAATAAATCGAGTTTGCCGCGCCTATATCTTTGTCTAAATTCATTTGATTCATAGCTTAATCTTTTTTCGGTGTCCAAAATGCTTACATGGAAAGTAGTTTCAGTTTTCGAGGTTATTAATATAAAACTACGATTTATGCACCATTTCACTAAATTCTCTTGTCATCCTTCCCCCGTTGCTGCCCATCAGGAATTAACTCTCAATCAAAAAATAATTGAATTTCGTCAAAGGAGCAACTAAAATCGATGAAAATTCGTTCGTCTACCACTTTATTTATTGCATACTGTATACGTAAAACACTTTCACGGGAAAGTATGCGTGGCATTAAAATACGTGTAGGAGCTTCATTCGATCGACGACCGCTGAAGTTGGCGGAAGAATCGTTAAATTTATGACTACAATACTCTTGTGCACCATAATTATAGTATATTCGTTTAGCGAAATCTTGTGTTTTCATATTTTTCGTATTGCAAAACATGCTCATTGAAATTATAACACAAGAAATTATCGTTACAGCAACTGGTACATTTTTGTACCACAAATTTGTAAGTATTTGATTCTTCGCGTATATGAAACATTAACTTTTTTTTTCTAATTAACTATTAAAACCTCCTGGATTATGCAATTGAATTGGCTAATGTTGAGGTTTCAAGAAGGAGTATTAAGGTGATCAATCGAGTGAGAGTGCGAGCGATATAACTGAAAAGCAGATCCATTGATTTATACGATTGTTGCTTATCATTAAACAATTACTCCTGATAAAACTAACAAGACTTAAATCCATTAACAATGACAATTTGTTCGAAAAACTGTACGTAAAAAATCGATAAATATGTTGAAGGGATCGTGTCACTATGGAAATGTTCTTTTGTCCTTCAAAATGGTTGTCAGTTTGTTCAACTGTAAGGAATTTCGAGACAAGGTGAAACCGAACTATACGAAATTTCATTCAAACTCGACCTTACGTATTGGATTTCTTCAACCCGCACATAAAATTATATATATATAATAAAAATTTCAGTTCATTAAACCGTGTGATTTAAATTCATCGTCTCGAGTTCTCAAAAAGAAATTCACTACAGACAACTTTGCATAGGGAATCCCACTATAATGAAATCTTGTTTTACAATCTAAAAAATTCGATCAGTCGACTAAGGACGTACGTTGAACAAAATAATATTTATTGAAACCGTCTAATGTTGCTGACATAGAAGAAAAAAAAAAATTTATTGATAAAAAATTAATATTCAATGAAAATTAGAATTAATAAGACATCGTTGACTTTTTTAATATAATCGAAACGTATAATGAATTAATTCTTCACTGGAAAGAAGAAAAATGGTAACTGAACGAGTGAACAATTTTATAACATTAGGGTTTAAATGAAGTTTTTCAAAATTCACTACTTCATACATTTACGAATGGTATGAAAAATGTCTGACGGCGCATTTCGGAAAATTCTAAATGACCAGATACTCGCTTCGCAATTAACACCAATAAATTAACTTGTCACCACAATATGTCAATTTAAGTCAATTACAATTTAAGTTCCTAGTCGCGTTGAACCACTTACCAGATGACTGAGCATTCATTACAGTGAATACAGATGAAAAAAATGATGGAAAAAAAAGCTCGATTACTTGCGAGCTGAGAATTGCTCGCGTCGCCCCCATCGGTCATTCGCTTCCGTAGAATTGACTTAATGCGTGCGTGTATTCTGAAAACTCACGTTTGGCTATTTGTCGGTAAATTCATGGCGTGCGTTCACCAGTGAAAATGCAACGATCCGGCACGTCGAGTGGGTCGAATATACAAAGAGCGTACATTTTTTTGTCTTGTTTGTGTTACGCTTTTTTTCATTCACCGCGTCGACAATAGACCATCACCCGCCGTCACCCTTTCAGCGTTGAAATTCATAAAGCTTTGTAAAATGCAATCGTACGTATATGGTTGACCGGTAAAATGAACGTATACAACAAGGATATGCAATTCGCATGATGCGTGAAGTTTAAACTTCCGCTGTCGATAAAACATCCGACTTTTCTCCCCCTCGGCCTCTATCCTTCATAATATAACGCGTCACTCTTATTGTCCGAACGCAACGAATGGAGAATTGTAAAAAAAAAAAAAAAAAAAAAAAAAAAAAAAAAAAAAAAAAAAACAGGAGAAAAAAAAACTTTCATTGCGCAATCCCTTTAAAAGAAATTTTTTTATCTTACTCGATGATTTTATCGGCTCGTGTATAATTTTTTAATGCGTATCTTCTTCCGGTATTGCGCAGCGAAAAGTTGCATTGGCTTCGCGAACATATATATATTATTAAAACATGTAACGATATTTAGTAATCGGAATAAGCCTTGAAAACAAATCCTCTGTTATTGCTATAAGTTGTTTGTTTTTCGTACGACATTTCTTCCTTTCAACGAACAAACATAATAATTGTTAAAAAATATTTATTAAAAGTTGCTCAAAAGGTATTTAACCAGACGATATAAATATGGAAAAAATTTCACACAATATGGTAAACAAATTATATGAAAATAAAGAATATTCATAATAATTACAATTGACACCTGCTGTGTGAACCGAGATTTGAATTTTGTTTTTTTCCCTCCACTTCATGTTGAATTGTCACAAGGGAATGACAGAATTTATAAAAAGTGTAAAATAGAAAAAAAAAAAAAATCGATATCTCTGAAAACGGAGCATACGTCAAGATTATTCCCAAATCCGATCACATTTCAGGATCACATTTTTTTTTTCCAGCAATGATATGGGAAAAGAGATATTTATATATTTGAACGAAATGAGTATTAAAACTGAAATGTTACCGTTGCCGAATGAAAACGAGGGACAACCTTGCATCGTTCATAAAAATGACAAAGAATGTCTTATACGTATACAAAATTTTATTTTCACGATTATTCATTGCATTTATTGTTAATTATTTCGTATTTAGCATTTTTTAAATTACGAAAAATTGAAGAATGTGCCCCTTTGTTCTCTTCTGTAACGGTAATTGTTTAAGTTTTATTTTCTCCATGTATTAAAAAAAGAAATGAACAAAATGCATAGGTTTAGCATTAAATAAGTATATTATTAATTTAACCACATAATATATCATATATAATTACAATCACACATTGTTTACAGTACATTTGGAAAAAGGCTTTCTACCTTGGGCAGTTGTGTTCAGAGTAGAGAGACTTTGGTCTCGTGACAGATTTTTTTTTCTGTTTTTCGATGAGATGTTTATATTCGTAACGTCGATCGTTGCTCACGGTTTTGCATATTGCGATTATAAAAAACAAACAATGTAAATTAGAAGGAATTTCGATTACGATAAAAAGAACGAAAAAAAAAGGGACAACCAAACACGAGGACACAGCAGTAACGGAGTAGACGTAACGTGGATTTAAATGTAAATAGAGATGGAATATTGAAGAGCGAACAATTTGATGTTTTCGAAGGTAATTTTTTTTTCGTTCTACGGAGGCAAGAAGGCTTCTTCGTTGTAAAAAGCCCTTGAGTGTTTATTATTGTTTTTTCATCATCAACAAGTACAGTTTTTAATTTGCTTGCCATTGTTTCGTTTTTTACCCTGAAGGAAAATCAGGAAAATCAAGAAATTTACAGATGCATTTTCCTGTTAGTTGGTCATTGTAATTTTGATGTTTCCTTAAGCTTTGCTTGCAGCTGCAGCCTCGGCGATAGCTTTTTCAGCTGCGGCGAGCTCCTGTTCGGTTGCTGGTGGTTGCGTTGCAATTTCTGGATATTCGAGCGTCGCGCCGTCCTCGCATTCGAATTTCGGGCAACACATGGGGAACGGTGCTGTTTGGTTTGTCTTGGGAGAGAGTTTGCACTTAGGGTTGGCCTTTGGCAGTGGACCACAGTCCTCTACAAGCTCGAACAGACGTGGGGGACCGTCCTCAACCAAAACGCACGTAGAACGACCGCAGAATGGAGCCAAGTCCCAAGTTTTGTTTGGCTCGAATGTTGCACATTTCGTTGATGCGAAGCACATTCCCGGGAAATCTGTAAATTATTATTATTATCAACATTATCAGTATGATTTTTATTATTCAATTTTGTTCAATTCTTTTTGTTACTACTATAGTCATTCCTAATATTTATAATACATTATTGTTATTATTAATATATATTTTCACTCGCAGGGTTTCGTGCAAGGCCTCCAAACAAATGACAGTTCGTTGCGTAAATGAAATTTCATCAAATCCATACTAACCTGGTTAATAAATTTTTTTTTTTTTTCTTTACAATTCTATAGCAATGCTTGAAATTGGGGTATTATTATCTATTATTATTTATGAGATCTCGAGAGAGGGTCAAACTTTTGCTCGAACATGGTTGCAATTTGTTCAGAAAATAACTATCACTGAATTTTTGTATTTCTATGTTATCGAGTAGTGTCGTCTTTGAGTATAAAAAACGAGCTGACGACGCCGAACGAACCCAAACAAACCTCTGCTCGAACATGGTAGGAATTTGTTCAGAAATTGACTGTCACCATTGACTGGCTTTTGAGTATAAAAAATGAATTGGCGACACCAGTGATGCTTGAGAAAATAAAGTTTTCAAAGAGCCTTATTCTTCCGACACGATGTTAAAAAAAAAAAAAAAAAAAAAAAAAAAAAAAAAAAAAAAACACTTCCGTGCAATATTTAATAGTATTTGATATTCATGTCGATTGTACGAATGAATTCCAATAAATATTGTATCTCAATTGAAATTCCTTTACAGTTATTACAGGAGTGCATTGAGTACAAGCCTTGTTTTGCATTTTTTAGGTCAGAAATTATTAAGTGGGCGAGATTAGTGGATACGTAGGTAGCTTTTGAATACGATGTACTCCCGTACCTCTGAATTGCCATGTCAAACGTAGATACTTTTGTATTGTTCGTGAAAAGTCTCCACAGCGATCATTACATTTTGCGTGTGTGTGCATATTGATACACACACACACACATGAATTTATAAAGGAGTGACTACGATATATCTTCATTGCGCATAAATTAAAGATAGAAGTCATGTATACGAAGGTGGAAGAACAATTGAATTGTTTGGAAACTGAGAAAGAGAAGCAAAGAGTTAAAAAAAAATGAAAAAGAGGCAACCGGTCGACAGCCATGTCCTTTAAATGCAGTCTGTATGGCGATATAGAAATCTCAAGGAGAAACACTTTCACTGTCATATATCGTACATATACACGTATACACACGTGTAATACGTATCGATACACCTACATATACTCGTGCACAATGTATAACAGCTTCTGGCTCGACGCTAACTGCTTGTGCAATGTAAAAGAGAATAAAAAAAGAATTACAAAGAAAAAATCGCCACCGAGTGTTCCAACACTCTTTCGAATATTCAAGCAAACATTTTTAGTATTCAGTTTCCCTTTCCAACGAGAAATATCAAACGTTTGCTGCGTGTATATACCCTACGAGACAAGAGCGTGTTCTCCGAGTCTCATTTCAATCTCTTTCTCGCTACAATATTATTGAATAAAAGAAAAGAAAAAAAGAAACGAGCAACAAGTATGAAGCAATCTCTGTTAACCATGAATCATAAGTGTTTAGCTTTGATACGCAATGTCAAATGGATCAGCGAAAATCAATCAGGCGTGGACTCAAAGCCATCGATATACGAGGTCGTCTTCCGCCATCTATGGCCTTTTTTACCAACTTCAGAGATCTAGATCTGGTTCAAGATTTATTCAACGCGCGTCTACCGTTGTGCCTTTTCGAGGTCAACAAATGGACGAAGGACGTATATATCCACAAATACATATATATGTGTAAACGAAAAGTGTGTGAATCAGAATGGAAAAAATATATCGAACAATCCGACTAAGGACTCACTGCCACTTTTTCAATGACGTCAAGTTTAATTTACATCGTAATCGATATGTTTATATGTGCTACAATTTTATTGGTTATATTGCATCTTGTCATCGAAGCTTGATGTTGTTGGGTTTTTATGATATACAGTAATTAGGAAGAACTTAAAAAAAGTATCGAGACAAGTTTCATCTTATGGATGGGAGAAGTGAGAGGTTGTCGTATCTGTGTGTATTTAGTGTATATACCGTTGAACTTTCTCGCGATCTTGCGGTACAACTATCGTTTCCTATTTTTCTCTCGCTCTCTCTCTCTCTCTCTCTCTTTCTCTAGCCTTCTTTCATGAGCCCCTATTGCTTTATGCATTAGAGATCGTAAACACGCTATCCGATTTTTATTGATTACGCATAATGTGCCATCTCTTTCATTAACGAAACAAGCTAATCGAGGAGCAATAGAAAAGACGAAAAAAACCATTTCCGCGTGCTTTCAAGTGGACGAAGTGAGAAAGACCCTTTCAAACATCACGATTTTTTTTCAGTGCCAGGAATTTGCAAAATTATTTGACGTAGTCATTTTTCCATAGTAATATTCAGAAATAAGCCATCTGGTCATAAAAAAAGGCTCTAATACCTAAAGCCTAAAACGCCTTTTATAAAGTTTCGAGTTTCAAAAATGACGTTCTCTAATAAATATAGCACGTACTTTCTATCGCTGTATCTCCGAAACTAAACCGTCGAAATCATCGGTTTTCTTTTCGACAAACTTCGGCATACTTTTCTCCATAATTAAAAATTCCCTAACAAAAAGACTGTACACAAGTTTCAAAAGTATCGTGAGGAATGTGAAAATTTTAAATGCTTCCCTGTAAGAAATGCATGTGACGTCGGGAAATTTTCAAGAAGCAATATTCCCAATCTCATATTGTGATTTTTTTGAAATTTCGCGCTTGAATACATGGCGGTGTCCTAAATACGTTGTAGGAATGTTTGAAAAAAAAAAAAAAATTTAACTCAACATTGTCACGGGAACTCATCGATGGCTATTATTTCTGTAGGTAAAATCCGTTATATTTACTTTTAATAGCATTCAAATTAAAAGAAGAATTACGAACCGTGAAAAGTACAAGGTTACACGATGTGCTTCAATGAATCGACTAATGTAAATCCACGCAATGGACTGTGGGCATACACGCTTGGGTAGCGATTGGTTCATTTAGTTGTTAATCAAAGAAATATAAAATACATCATTCACTCAAATTTCTCACGAGATGAATTTACAATTATTTTTTTCATGCTTAACAAAAATGAATTATACGTTCATCCCAGTTCATTTTGTCATCAATAAGACATTCGAACGAATATTCGTTGATCAGTTGCGGTCAACGCACGCACCGTCGAGATGTCAGCACAGAAGTTTAATCGAAGTTTGGTATTCAACGCACAAAACAAAACACGAACAATTTACATTGGTCGCGATACAACTGCACGCGCATATCAATTGTGATTTGACAATAACTTTCATACGGAGATTTTTGAGCTCACGAATTAGCAATTTGATTCAAAGGTGTAAGAAAACTAAACTCAATATTTGTTTGTCATAACATATATCGTAGTCGACACCGTGTGGATATACCAATAAATTGTTTTTTTTTTTTTTTTTTTTTTTTTTTTAAATCGCAATTGATTTTGATGCATGAGAAAAATTAATTGTATGTTGTTAGATGAACCTACAATGGAAAGGTTCTGAAGAAATTTTTCGAATTATTTACATTCGGTAATGAAAAACTAAGAGGAGACTTACCGCGAAGTACATCCGCGGGTATCAGTCGTCTGTATATAGTCGGTCCCTCTGCCTCCTTAGATTCGTCCGCGGCGAAGACGACCGCGGCTACGACGACGAGTGCGACTGCCAGAAGAAACTTCATGATTCTTTATTATTAAGATGTTTTTTTTTCGATTTCCGATGAATCTTCAATGTGTGTTGCAATTTTTGTACAAATTGCTCGTTGAAGCCGCGGCCAGAGAGTACGAGTGACCTCTTAGTGTGCACCGATTAAGACTGGTTAGGACCGATCCTTCTGTCCGCGTTTTATACGTAAACACCGGGCGCGGTCCTCCTCCCTGTGTCTCCCTACCATTGCCGGACAACAGAAGTGTCTGCTTGTGTAAGCAATCGTGTGGGGAGGAAGGGGGGGAGGGGCTTCCTAACCTCTCGAAAAAAAAACAGCGGAGATAGCACCCGATCACCGCTTCGATGTGGATCGTGAACGTCCCAAAGAGACAATCTCCCGATCGAAAGAAACAAGGCTTTACTACGAAACACGCCAAATCGTTCTCGTACACTTCTCGATCGTGTTAATTTTTTCTTCACATCTTAACCCTACAATTTTCGTTGGCTCTTCATGCTCCGTGATTCACATATTTGTACAACTATTACAAACGTACATTTTTACAGAATTTTTTTCTACCACAAATTTCGTAATTATATAATTACCATGAGAAATTTTTGAATAATCGTAATTCGGTGGAACGAGCACTTATTGTGGTTTTCAGAACTGCTTACCAAAGACGATTTGACACTTAACCTCATACTTCAAACTATCATAATAATTAGCTATAATTTTTAATAAATCGTCATAATTATCTATTTTTTACTTATTAATAATAATTGTGTAACCAAATATATTAATAAGTATTATATTATTATTCTTGTGTCATTATATTTTTGCGAAACATATAGGAGTTGAAAAAAACGTTAAAAATTGCGATAACTTGAAGGATTCGGTATCGGTTACCATTGGGATTGCTTCGTATGTAGAGATTCGTCTCAAGGAGAGCATCATTAAACTCATTATGAAATTTATTGTGTACCAGGAGTTGCTCTGTGTACATTCGGAACGTTCATCACTCGGAACTTTGTTTGGAGTCTATATAAGAACACATTTGGAGAGTATATAAGAACACTAAAAAAAAAATACATGGGGAATCCGCGAGAATCCACAAGGCACTTTGGTTGTCAACGAAAATGTACAAATTTTTTATCCAATCGACAGAAAAAACAATATTTTCCATTATTTCAAAATATATTTTATAGATTTTCATTTTGACATGTGAAATGGTTTTCACATCCGATGGGTCCAAACGAAGGATTAAGGAGAGATTTGAGATGTTTTATTAAAAATTTTGCAGTGGGCGCTAGTTTATTATTTTTTGTCGTATTAATATATTTAAACTCGTCGAAATGCTTCGTACCCCGAGTCGCAGATCGTTAGACAGAACAGTATAACAAAACATCCATGTAGTATGATAATAAGTACAATGTTTTTGAATATGTTTCATCACATTATAACTTGCGTTGATTTTTTAACAATTTTTGCTCTTTATTCTGACAATTTCTTACATATTATCAATAATATACATGTTTAAATCACTCGATTCGTTTTCACATTCACACTCAAGTTTTCGACATTGAATTTTTTTAAATACAAATTTTGCAGATCGATTAAACATTAACAATCTCTTAGCGTCATTATTACTGCGTATATATTTATATAATCGATGGTAGTCACTAGTTTCGTGTACAGAATTTTATTGAGATACTTACTATTATTTTTATAAAACTTACACTTCAATGCGATATATCAATATCCCATAAAATGACTTATTTATTAATATGAATTTCTCGAGTATGTAAGGGAGTGAGAGACTTCTTTGAAATAAACGGTTTCTGTTCGGCGTTCGTCGAATAAATCACAATACCGCGAATAAACTCAAATTATCGTGAAATTATAAGAGAGAAATTGAAAAAAAAAAAAAAACATAAAAACAATAAATATGGCAAACGAAATAATATTTCGAGGGACTTCCGAGAAACTTTGTCGCATCGAAGACGCGTGTTGCGGGAGGGGCTCTGCAGGAGAAAAAAAAAATACGCCTGATTTCCGAGGATGAAATCGCTCGTGTTTCACGCTTGCAGGTACGCGCGAGTGCGTGTGCGCAAGAAGGAAAGGACGAAGGAAGGCGAAAGTCGTGCTCTCTCGACGAAACCGAGGGAGGGAGAGAGAGAAAGAGGGCGACGGACGAACAAAGAGGAAGAGAGAAACTCTGGTCGCGAAGAAGAGATGCGTATATATATATAAACATACATATACCTTGGATCGTGAAAGGAAACTTTTCTCTAATTTGATTTTTATCGCGAATTCATTTTACAATCGACCGTTTTCGATGCGAACATTTTTTGCACTTAATTTTGCGATATTAAAATACAAAAAAATATATATATAGATATGAAAATAAATACTTTTCGGACTTTTTGTAATGCGCCTGAATGGGAGACATCGGCGGGTCAATTTACAATTTGGGCCGTGTGACCCGGTTCGAGGCGTTTTTTTTCGTATGTTCGAGTGTGTATGTAAAGGTGCACACACGCTGTTTTATATATATACCCGATTAACATGGTCCTATGGCTACGTGGGGGAGATTGCGATCAACCGAGCGGATTTGTGTCATATTCAACACGGTAGCTTTTGTACGACCAGGATGTACATGGCTTTTGTGTTATTCCTTTTTTTTCATCGCTTTGATTCCGTATTCGTAATTTGGTTTTATATATATATATATATATATACGTCTAAAATGAAACACCAGTGAATCACTGGTTCATCAAAATTTCATAATACGAATAAAACTTCGTAATTTACATGTCATTAATACCCAACAGCCATTATATACATATAAATATATATAGGTTCGTGCACGATTCGGCTCAAAACAGCCAAACCGTCCGATACGAATTTCATAAGTTGTTATACGGGATTGATCAAATTTTAAAAACGACACACCCACAAACATTCAACAAGGAAAAAAACGTTTCGAGGAAGTACGACTAGCACAATAATAACAGTTCCTCCAAATATTTACTCTGCCAGAGACAATTCTTATGATGGAAAAGAAGAGGGAGGGGGGCCGGGTGCGAAACGTGTTTTTTCACTAACACGAAACGAAATTGCTTTCGAAATTTTTATGGTGTTAAAAAAAAGGGCAACAAGTTCTCAAAATGTTTGCTTTCGTCAGTTATTAAGGGATTATGAGCAGTTGGCATGGGCAAAAGATTTTTTTTTTTCTATATTTGAAATGCACTTTTCAAGCGAAAACAGAGCATGATTTTATAGTGCAATTATTGAACTTGAAACACATTTTTGTTACTTCCTCAACATATATTTGAAAATTGTCGAGGTTGAGAAGTTTAAACAAAAAAAGGTCTCTCGTTCTATGAAAACTGTACTGTTTAAGGAAAAACGAGACCTTTCTAGTCCTTTGATTGCAACGAAGTACCTTTATTTTGCATCGCAGAGCCCATAATTTGTGGGCAGGTTTCTCCAAGATAAATCGATAATAATTTTTTGCATTTCGAAAACAAACGCTGATAGAAAAATTAGGAAAATTTCAGAAAGTAAAAAAATGGACACTAAAAAAGTGTCAGTTATATCCAGTAAATACTATGTTTTTTAAATGAGGCCGATGTGTTGAAAAAAAAAAATGACATCTATCAAGTTGAGTGATTCTTTGTTTTAGACTAAAAAATGCATTCAAGTTATGAAAATATATTCCTGAATTTCGCCTATAAAAACTGCACATAACTCCTTAAATGTTGAATGTGCAATTCCTCAATTTTTAATATTTATATGTTGGAATAATCGGTGGGTAAATTTTTCAAAGAAATTGTCTAAAGAATGGTTTCACTACCATACGGACAATGAAATATTTACAGAAATACGTCCAGTTTCGATAAGCGCACAATCATAGATTATTTCCATTAATAAAAATGGATTAAAGTATTGTTTTCAAGGATGTTTCATTCCATTATGGAAAAAATGTAATTTCATATAGTTTTATTCACATAGTCGCGCGTTAGTCTTTTCGTTTTTAACCTGGCCAAGAGATTGGAAAAAGTGAAAAGCACATCAACAAGAGGAAGCGACGCCGAGATATTGCAGCAAATTCGTGAAGCATAGCGCGGTATAACAACGCATGAAGGACGTCATCACGTGACGTTTATACTATAAAATATATTTACAAACATTGAAAAATAAAGAATTTTTAAGGCGTGGAATAAATTGTGAGAAAGTGTATCAAGAAATAATGTTTTGAAAGCTCTCACTCTGACAATTATCAATTACGATTTAGATTTAAATGTCGTAGTAGTTTATACGATGAGACTATATTTACATTCGAGTTAGAAAGTAAGGGAGCAAAGCGTGGTCCTGCGTGCACCCAATATTTGCACCATGAGGACGTAATTCACATCTTTTTACACATTAATTTACCACAATTACGCCTTTTCGTTCATCAGGCATATTTACATGTACGTTACAAAGTATACATTTTCCTGCAACATGCGTACGTGAATTTATACAGCAAGCATGTGGATAACGTAACGTTTAGTAGTAAGGACTGCAATTCAAGATTATTCGCATGATCAAACCTTCTTGATCAAAAAACGAAAAGACGTCCAGATTCTTGCGAACACATTCAGTGAAATTTTTTTTCTTTTTTACTAAATTGTTTTCGAAGTGATCTTTTTAAATTAAGCTTTCGTAAAATTATGCTGTCGTCTTAGGAAGTAAAAAGTAAATGTGCAAGATGGTTTGCGAAATTCTAAAAGGAAAAGTTCTTGCCCAGTTTTATTTGTGACACATTTTTCATTATTTCATTCTTTTTTTTTTTGACGTTCTTCAGTTCAACTTTCAGAGCAATATTTATGGATGTATGCCAACGTTTCCTAGGATGAAATAAGAAACCAATAATTGTTGGCTGCAGATACTTTTGTAGAACTTAATATACTATCGTTAAAGAAATTTATGAAAACCTATTTATCGATTATTTGCAACGAATACACTCCGTGAGATCGATTTATCAAAAAATATATCTCTTAGTAAATTTAATCTGTAAGATTTTGTGATGCGCAATTTTTCAATGTTAAAATTGTAAAGCTCATAGAGCTTGAAAAAAATAAAAGTTTCGATGGTCCTCTCACGCTTAGCCACGGAAATACTGTACATCGGAGAACAGCACGATTGCGAAAAGTCGACGACAGTTGAAGATGGTATTTTTAAGAACCAATTTCACTGTGAGAAATTATCAGTTGTTTTTCATAACAATTCTTTTTTGAAAATGATATTTAAGATTCCATCGTTGAATCGCAGCGAAAATAATTTCTTCAGTCATTTATTTTTGAATTCAAGCCTTTTTTCAGGCTCTTAAGGAAAAAAAAACATATTCGTAGCGTTCCAACCATACAAGCTTCAACATCATATTGTGTTAAAATATTCCAAACATGATCGTATTCCAATTGAAAATAAAAAATTGTCCTTTCGTTTCACATTTTCAAAACAGTCCCCCACATAAAAGTAAATAAAAATAATTGACCTTAAATTACAAATATTTTTTTCACAGTTACGAGTTCTAACGATGATCGAATTAATAAAAGAAAAACTCGGTATTTACATTCAAAAAATAGTAAATGAATAATCATCAAAATTTTTAAATTGAAGCGAAAAATTATTCAGCGGACAAAACTTGTTTGAAGCTCTAGAAACGAAATCCATGAAGGTGTGCTTTACACTCAAGTGTTTTATCTTTAAATGCTTCAGGTATATACAAACGATGGTGTGTTTGCAAATCGTGCATGCTCATAAATTGTGTAATGTCACAGATTTATAATTTAGTTTGTAAATCGTATATTTTTTTTTCCATTTTCTATTTTGTTTTGTCTTTAAACTTAAGAAATACGTCACTTACAGCATATATAAATTTTTATTAAGAACGGCAATTGGGAAGATTCACAATTAAAGACGATCTCGTCAAATCTGCCGCTTCCTTTCGGTCTCAGTTTCTCTCCGGTATTTCTACCTTCACCTCCTGTTACTTTTAATGTGGCGCAATCTGCACGCTTCGATCTTTTCCAAAACGTAATTTGTCATTCATCTAATCCAGGGGATCGATGGGGATAAAAATTGCGTCAACCAACGCAAAATCCGTTTGAAAAACTGACCCAATTAAAGAAATCAGAATTCACGTTTCACAACTATCTTTCTTACACCCACGCTAAAATGTCTTGTACCTTGAGCCTTAAGACTAAATCACAAACTTCTTGCAATGCCTTTGAAATGAAAGAGTAATTGCTGATGAAGTCATACTGTTCTCAAAATCGACTAATTTTCGAAATAAACTGGAACTCAAAATGGATGAGCTCAAATATGACCTGTGCAGTGATTTATTGAAACAAGCATGAGTAATTGTCCGAGTATTTCGCAATTTCCCAGAGCTGTGAGACGTCGAAAGAGAAATTGACGTCTTAAAGCTAAAAACAAAATACCGACTGTTGAATGCGAATAAGAAAAAAGTTTCCGCATTTCAAAGTTTTTCCTCAAACAACGAGTTTTTAAGAACTTTCCGGTTCCTCAACACGATGAGCAGGATATCAGTTTCTCGAGAATGCTCTTTCGTTTAACCTCAAAATCTGGCGCCGGGTTGAATGGGACAAAGGACGAATAGTCATTTATGATAAAAAAAAACCTGGAGAAAGGATTTCCCTTAATATTTCCTCGATGCACTCCGAGAATAATAAAAATGGGAATTTGCTTTTCAACAATCTGCCTCTCGCTGGCGCAACCGATAGAGCGTCTTAAGGGAACGCATTGTTGTTGTACATGTTGCTAGTACCAGGCACAAAATTGTTAGCAGCAGCGGGTATATCTGTCGGATGTGGACGATAGAGAAATTCCAAGTGTTCGCTAGGATGGGTATCAGCAACAAAATGATGAGGGTCGTGAATGATCGGTTCCACGTTACTCGTAGTTGGATTATTATTGTTACCGACTGCATTAACATTAGTGTTTGGTCCATTTGCACCGGCACCGCTACCAGCGGGATTAAACAAAGCACCGTTATTCGGTGTTGGTTTTTTCGTGCGAAATTGACGATACAAATGATAGAGAGTAAGTTCGCCCATTTCGGTGAAACAATTTTCGTATCTGTATTCGGGATCATCCTCGATAGCGTCATCGACGCCCCGAAATGTTTCGAGTCTTCTGGTACCGATTATTTTCTCATACTCTTCCCACGATAAGAAAGTATTCGAAGGACGATATTCCCGTTTGACAACGGTCCCATGATGAATTTTTTTGTTGTTTTTTTCAACGCATTTCGAATAATCTATGGCCGATGGATTCCACGGATAAATGCCCCAAATGCGAAAGCCCTTAGCCGCGTCGCCGGTAACCCCGGAGCTCAAAAGAGACGCTAGAAGTGGAGCGAATTTTTCTTTCGTAATAACTTCCAGAGGATTTTTACGTTGAAATTCCAAAACACCCTTCTTCCAGCTTGTCTTCAATGGTTTGAGAGTCGATATTTCGGCGGGTTTTAAAAACCGCGACATCGTTGGATACAAACTTATGAGAATAATGTTGAGCTCCATGCACAGCTGACTTACACGATAAGTAACATGATTGCTGTGACCGTCGAGGTACAATATAATGGGAAATATAACGCCTTTCTTTTGCAACGAAGGTAACAATACGCTTCTTATGTAATCGTAAAAAACTTCTGATTTCATCCAACCATTTTCCGTACACCCTATGCCCCAATCTTGGGACACGGATTTAACGATATCGGTGGGCAATCGTTTGTAGGGATAAACGACCATCGGTGGAGTCTCATCGCCTGCCGCCGAGAACGTAAACATAACTGATATATTAGATTTGGGTAATGCACCTTCTATTTCCTCCACGTTTCTTACCTCGCGAGGCGCCAAAACTTTATTATTTTTCGGACATAACTCGAAATTCGTCTCATCCGCGTGATAAATTCTCGTTGGATCTTGCAGTATGTTTGAGTAACCAGCTTCGCTGAGATATTCTTCAATGTTTGCAAACCAATTGCGTATATCCTTTCCCGTACCTTTGGCAGCTGCGGTTGTGACTTTTAAGTTGGGATGTCGCTTCAGGTAAGCTTTGTACCAACCGTCGCCAGGATTGTTACCTTTGAAGGGATTAGCTCGTGGATTAGCTTCCAGCATGTCCTTCACCGAAGCCTGAATAGCTTCTTTTCTTCTCGGACATACTTTGCGATGCTTGGCAAGAATCCATTTCTCCAGCATATCTTCCTCTTCGGCCGTTAAAATAGGACTCGGCCCTAATGTTGTTTTGTTTTTAAATTGACTGCTTCGCCTAAATTGTATCGTAGCTCTTGGCACCCCAAATAATTGGCCAGCTTTGCGAACGGACATGCCGTCCTCTTGAACGGCCTCCAGCGCTTTTTGAACATTTTCCTCGCTGTACCTCTTTGTGTACTTGGTACCTTCTACCAGTTTCGGCATCTTTGTTCATTTAAAACAACAAGAAAAAACATACGACCTTGTATTTGCTTGGACTCATTGTAAACGCGATGATCTCAGTCACTAGGTGGCCAATAACTGTACGACAAAATAGCACGTGACGTTGAAATAAAAGACGTCTTATTTTTGAGAATTTTTTTATCAAAAACCACTAAATGCAGTGCTTTCCTAATCAAAAGTAATATTCTTTCGTCACGCACAGTTATTGGCCACCGTTGCTTACAACCGTTTTTTCGACAAGTTCGATAACTACAGCGGTTGTCATACGTCAACAAAAACAAATTGTATCCTTAACCTCAAATAGTGACAATCGTTTATAGGGAACTTCAAATTTTTTGGACCGCACTTGAATCGATCAAATTTACGGATAACGATCGAAAACATCGTTAGGAAGGAAAATCTAAGCAAGATAATGTTTTGTTTTCATTTACCTCGATATTTACATCGGTCACGAAGATGCCGAGAAACTCTAGTTTCGACGCGTCCTTGTATTTCGCCTGTTTCACTATTGTCAAGAGAAAATTAACAAGTCTGGTATTGTTGATACGATTAACAACGTTTCCGACTTGTTGATGATTCAACAAACGTATTTATTTTATCGCGAATCTTGAAGAACTATGACAATAACTACATATTGGGTGCGGCCAATTACTGTGCATCGGGTACAGTAGAAGCCCGATTATTGTTACGAAGTATGCGCCAAACCCGGGGCAGCAGCAGTCGTTACATCGCCATCAGTGATTGGCCGTACTGGAGCAATGGCCTCCGAAAAATAATATGAAAATATGAAACAATCGACCAATGCAATATATGCCAATTACTACAGATATGTCTTTTCGAAAACTTTATCTTATTTATTATTATTGCTGTTTGAAAAAATCAACGAAAAATAAGCATTCCCCAGCATCTTTTCTTCGCTCGTCTCTGCGATTACGCGCGCTTCCTTGCGATTCATATTTTTGATGAAAAAAAAAAACAACAAATGCGTACGCCTCTTTTTTTTCTGTTAGTATGTTTTTGTGGGCAAGTTAGAGGTGAAGGTTGTATCTCCTCCCCCAAAATCGAGATTCGCCGATTTAACCGCTACATATTGACCGTGACCACGACATCAGCTCGTGTATGTGTGTGTTCGTGGTCGTGTTCTTGTATAAAAATGAAAACAAGACATTTGTTATTCAAGATTGGTCAACCGCAGGGCATTCGAAAGCGGTACATCATTAGACTCCGTGAACCAGGCAATGTCACGGTTCGACGATGTGTCAATGGAACACCGCCTCGTACTATCCGCGCCGAAGCTCGCATATATAACAATTCCACCAACTGTACAATACATATTTTTAAAGTGCGTAAGAAAAAAAGGTCGCAACTCACACGACCTAACGCCTTTATCGAAGTCATTTAAGTCCTTTTGTTGGTGTCAGAGGGTCGATGTACGCGAATTCATCGGTTCGTGACGATTCCATTAAGGCTGCATTTTGCAATACAGAGTCGAGGGAGAGCTTCGCTGACTACAGAAAATAGTGACGAGTTCGAAGTCAATTAAAGCCATGCCCATCCGGTACTTACTTTTCTACGATGACTCTCAACCTCAACAGCAGTGTTAGCACCTTTCCTCTATTTATCGAATGACCACTCGCAAAACTGCGTCCATTTGTATATAAACTTATAACTAATAGCGGAAAGAAAACCGTTTATCATTATTAACAGAATCGGATAGATATTTTGTGGTTGAATGTTATATCTCTTGGCTTCGGGTGTTGAAAAAATATTATTACATTTTATTTAAGCCCCCCCCCCCCCCCAACTTTTTAGAAACGATGATTGAAACCTGTAATCGGATTTGTATTTTTCGTTCAGTATATTAATAATTTTCCAGCAAATAAATGTCATACCGTATTGGACTAGCGTTGATTCATTATTCAAAAAATGTATGATTGTATTCCACTTCTCGACAGCCCATGAAAGAAATTTTAAAAGAGTAAGTGTAACGATCGTTACTTTCTCCGTTACACTCCTTAGTTTTTGTGATATATTTTCCATTGTTATACTTGCACAGCGAAAATGATAAGTTTTTCCTAGTTTCGTTGAATTTTATGGATCTATTATAAAGCTGTATAAACACGCGCGGTTGCATAAAAACGTAGATCAGACATATTTTAAAAATAATTTGTAACGAATTATAGAACGAACAATCGAAGAGAATCCTTCGAATCGTTATTGTTTTTTTTTTCCTACAAACTTGATTGCACTTTATAAAAATATAAGTCTTGTATATATTTTTTCGCAACGACTTCCTAAACATATTGTTACGTAATTCGATTGTGCGGCTGGAATAAAAAATAACGATAGGGTCTCGTTAAGTGCAATTTCATTGAATATCTGCACAAGACGTTATACGGGCACCTCGGTCATTTAAACACGATACTGACAATCACCGGTATTAATTGTTGCAATTTCTATACGTACTACGTCGTATACACAAAGTTGATGGCGCATCATTACGTAGAAACGAACTGCACGAATCCGGAAAGGCTGTGCGAACCAACGATTAAAGACATATATGCGAATCTACGCAAGATGCACGTACTATTCTAGGCTCGAAAAGTCTATGTGTATAGTTAACGATCATGTAATATCCCACCCTTGACACAGTTCGAAATCCTTATATGCAGAACACACTAGCCATTATCTCGTCCCGTGATAGTCCATGAGAATCTTGAACAACATGGGAAAAAACTTATACTCTTTCAGTTTATTGACAATCGTCGCAATAATCATAACGATTTGACTCTAGCGGCACAAACAAGAACCACTTATGTAACGGTGGTTTTTTTTTCGAATTTTCAAACTCATTTTATAATTAAAAAGCTTCTTATTATTATACTCTCCATTAAATAGGCGTGTGAAAAAATATTAGAAAATCGAATTTTAGGACCGTTCAATCTTTCAAACATTTGGTACGATGTTAAAGTCAGGATACCAACGAATTTAATTTCTCGAGCGCATTCTTCCAAATGCTTTTTTCTTTCTTAATCAAGCGTTTACTAATTAATAAAAGCTATTTAAAGACGTACCTTTTTTTCTCAAATGAGGAAGTTTTTTGCACGAAGGTCTTATTTAGGACATATATGGTAAATGTACGTCTGAAAATTTATATTATGTATGTGGGATTTATTAATGAACAACTTAATACAATAAAGATACAGAGAACGTTAATAATAAACATTTTTTATAAAAGAATTTATGCAGATCGGCCGGATGCGATAGAGATAACAGTAAGAATGTACATGTCGTTCATTCACAGTGTCGTATGAATTGTTTCAGTTCTGCAACCTCTCATATATCCCAAAACCGGCGTCGAGCAACAAAATGCAATAAACGATGGGGAAGTAAAACGGGTGAAGGATAACGAAACACACTGATGAAATATCTTGAAAATGTGTGTATAGTTTTTTTTCGTCATTAAGATTTAACAATCTCGTTTTTTTTCTAAACTTGTTTCGATAAACACTCTTTATGTCTCGTGCTATATATTATTTTTTTTTCTTGTGTATATGATAAAAAGGCACAAATCTGCACAAATTCTTCGTCTTTCGCGATCCTATTCCGTGACAAGTGACACCTTACAAATATTAATATTTAAGTGTATTTATATACGTATATATGTACAGAAGTTTCGATTTTTTTGGCCAAAGTAACCGCTGTAGTGTTATCCGATTGTTTAAATTAGCTATACGATAAATATGGTGATGGAAAAACGTCAGCAACGAAAGCTGACAGTTTTTCGATTCCTTGAACCCTTTTTAATAGAAGAACACACGAGGCTTCGTATATGTCGCACGAAACCTCGCTGTCCTCTCGATTATCTGTTTTTACACAAAACTGAATGTACAAATACGGGCATAAGTATTTTAATATTAGTTATCTTTTCGTTAATAATGAATGAAGCGATCAATTCACCCTTATCCGATTTTACCCGAATCAAAAACACACACGCAAAAACGAGTTTAACAATGGTAGAGAAAACAGACGGAATAGAAAGAAAAATTCAAATAAGCCAAACACTTTTGTAATAATACGATTATAAGAGCCCGTTAACGTATTCGAGCGAAATTTAGTTAATTTAAATTTAGAGGACATATTGCAACTGCCGTAGCACCCGTCGACTCACGACAAACGGTCGAGTCTGCGTTCCCCTTTCTTTTTTATATATTTAAAAGAAGCATACGCTAATCTTGTCGCTGCATCCTTTTTTTGCTTTAATTTCTTCCAAATTCTTATAACAGGGTCAAAGCATTAAATTACTTAGTAAATTTATATTCTCGTAATATGAAATTAACGTATAATATTGTCGAGATGAATACTTGATTTTCAATGACGTGGTAACTGCGTTCAATTGGGTCACGTTCTATGAAAGATCCCTCAGAATCGTAAATTTTTTCTTCACTTTCCAATTTCCATTCCGATCGATGATTGTTTCTTACGTTGATGGTGATTTAAGATGATGATAATAACTCCTGCGCTTCTGTTGAAAAAAATTGAGGCGATTGGTTAAATTTTTGTTCGTCGACATCGAAACGCTCTTGCTACATGCGATCTCGATGCTGGACTGATAATAAGGGATTTAATTCGGTTTCCAATATACGATACGTACGTTTCTCACGTTCTCTTTCGATCAATATCGGTCCCCAGAGCACAAGTCTCGAAGTCCAATGAGCGAACGGCCACGAATGTATCTGGCATATTTCAGGTTCGCGAACAAATCGTACCTGGAATGAGAAAACGTAAATTATTTATTTTATGAATGCGTAACGAATGAGAGACTTTGTGAGTCATCAATTGTGGATCATTCTCTATGTCTACATTGATTCTGCTTCCTCATTAGGGATCGCCATAAGATAAATCGTTACTACTCCATCGTTCGTAAATCATCATGAAAGATAAAAAAACCAGTCGTCAGTTCTCATAATGATCGTTACTGCCGCACGATTGTTGTAAAAATAGCGCGATACGCTTGACAAATTTGCAAATAATTTACCGCATGCAGTGGGAATAAATTAAACAACGTAAGAAATCGGCCGTTTAAATGAGAACTCAACCATTATTTTACCTAGGATGTCAAAGTCAAGCCATACACTTGGAGTTTCCAAAAATAGGTTCAATTCAAATATCTATTTCAAATATTTATACTGAAAAAAAGGTTTTTATCTGAAAATCTCATGGAAACTAAGCAAAGTTTTTGCAAAATTCCATTTGTGATAACCACTTTCTTATCGTACACTTTATCCACAAAGTGAAACAATTTTTTTTTCACTTAAATTCGAAAAAAGAAAACCAGACGTTGTAGAGAGACCGAATTTGTTTAAAATGTATTTCTCGTAAAAATAACAGAGGTTTAAACGGCAGGGTCGAGATTTTGGTGTTCACAAACTATATCGTTCAAAGAAAAATCAATCGACAACAACCACATAATAATATAAAAATTGGTGATTAAGAATGGTTACCAATTTTAAAACGCTATTTCGATTAACAGCATTCTGACGTTTAAGAATGTGTCAAATCGATGTGTATTTTTTTCTCACAACCGCAATATGTTATCGATTCCTGGGAATTTTTTAGAAATTATATATGAAGTGTTGCACTATTGAATGAAAATATATTTTTTAAATCAATTTTTTTTTAATGCCTCACGAATTGATAGGAATGAGTAAGTCGTGTTTTTATTCGAGAAAATATTTGACCTTAATTTTTTTTCGAATATTTAATGTATTGCCATAGAAAATTTTGTGACAACGGTATAAAAATTGTGCCAAAAAATATAAACACACGAATACTTGGACATAAATTGTCAATATTAAAAATGTATCTTAACAATGAAGAATAAAATGTGGACAATTATTATATGCTTTTTTTTTTACCCTCGATCTCTCATGGTAGCAATAATCGTCATCGCTTGATTCATCGCTTGATTCATCGCTTGATTCATCGCTTGTTTCATAGCTTGTTTCATCGCTTGTTGAATTGCTGTCCTCGTCGTGTTCGGAATCGGTACATTCAGATTCCGAGCTATTTCGAAAAATGATCCTGCCACTATCCTCCGAATCGACAGAACTTTCGGATAACAATCTTGGCCTGTGTCCGTTCGAGCGCGGTGGACGTTTATACTGAGAAAATAAATTTGTTGAATCATTGAAAATTTTGTTGAGTCGACTAAATCCGGCGTACGCGGGCTGTCAAGTGAGCGGTGCAGTAGAATGAACTGAATGGAATAGAATCAACTAATCAATTAGTATACCGAATTGTTTATTTTATCAATTTAAAAAATATTTAGTTACTCAGACTAATTTGAAGTCATTTGGAAATTTTGAATATATTTTTAAAGTTGTTCGACGAATCATGATTTTCGACTTCCATGGAAGATTCGGGTACGTATCGGCCCCGCGTAGGAGAATTTGGCGTCGAGTTATTCTGCTTTCGTTTACTTACGTCAGTGTACAGATGTTCGTAAAGTGGACAGTGAAAACGAGACACTGTTGAATGCAGCTGCTGGTCACGTGGGTCGGAAGACGAGGAGTCAACTTGATCAACGGAGCGTTCATTAACCGATGAATCATTGTCCTTGGATCCTTCACGACATTTCTCGTCCTCCAAGACATTTAAATCGTCCCGTATGTTCGAATTAATATATTGTTTCGTTCGTCCTCTTCGATGTCTTGATGGGCTCACACTGTTTCTTTTTAATTCCGATTGACCTCGTCCTTTGCCAACGGTACGAACCAGTTTCCAAGGCTTTGGTTCCAGCGGTTTCCATATATTCGGTCTGAATCGCTCGGACACACCATTTAGAACTTCGGGGCACATCGTTTGCCATCGGTTGTCACATTCTTCATTTGAAATTTTCGACATTTCGTGTGCCTCCGACATTGAAGACTCCAAGGCTGCGAATTCTTCGTTCGAATCACTCGGACTAATCGGCGAATTTAAAATTGTTTCACGATGAATGTCCTCATTTTTCAAGGTTAAGGCGGTTTCACTACAAATTTCACTTGTTTTGTTCAGCGAGCCTTCCAGGGGTTTTCTAACATCCAATTCGTTAAATGTTTCTGTCGAAATTAGAGGACTTTCTGTTAATTTTATGGTCTCGCTGGCAAATTGACTGTTTTCTTGTTCGTTCGTAGTGTAACATTCGATATTCAACGATGCTTTTCTCGATAGCGGTGTTTTTCTCGTATCATCGGTGAATACATATAACATCGGGGACGTGATGTCAAACATACTTTTATTTTTAAATTTTTCTGTTCCTCTCGAATTTTCAATCCAATCTTCGTTTTTTTCAGTCGTTAATTGCTCGCAACTTCGCGTCAAATTTTTAAAGAATTCCTGTGATATAATACCTTCGTTTGGTACAACTGTGACCGAAAGGGTATTGTGAATATTTGTCATAAAAGTACTTGGTACTTTGCTTAAGCGTTCCGCGACGACGCTCGCGAATGTACCGAACATACTCGTGAAAAAATTTTCTCTTTTTGGCTCCGAATTTTTCTCTGTTGCTGAATCGACGCTCAAAGAGCTCACCGCTCTGAAGGGCTTTTCTTTTCTCGTCTCGGGACTCGACTTTATTGTGTACATGTCAGTACTACAATTTTCATAAGTCGGTGGATAAAACGATGCAGTTGGGGACACGACCAATGTATCCAGATCCAAAGATTTCGACCGTCTTGGGGAGATTTCCATCTCTTTAATCAGCACACGATCTGCCGAATCAACTTTCCTTTAGACAACGGACTGCCTCTTCTGTGGCCTGTTTGAATATTGAATGAAACTTCAAACACTGTTCTCATTATTTCACACAGCAGTTGTATTGTATAGTTTTCAATAACAAATTGTATTCCATGTGTCAATCTCCAATGAAAAGTATTCATCATTTTTCCACTATGCTCAAAAGTTGTTTATAAGTCTCAACCTTGTGTCGGAGTGCAGAGGATTTAAGGAGGGTGGCTACACACAACAATGTTGCCATGATAAAAGCATAAGAAATTCGATATGATTAGAATTTGATAAAATTTGGTGAGCATACTCTTTAGTATTAAATATGAATATGAAAATTTTTCAAGATTTTTATTCTACATAGTTTTCGAGAAACACTAGAATTTACATGTTACGTGAAAAATTGAAAAAAATTTGTATCATCGGATTTGATGATACAGAATATTATCACCAAATTTTATTAAATTCTCATCATATTGTTGTATGAAGCCAACCTCCTTAAAGATACTGTTGAAATTTCGACTCGTGGTACTGATCCAAACAGAAAAAATTAAAGCACGTTCTAATTTCTAAAAAATACTGAATAATCTATTGCACACCATTGTGGATACTTGATGAGTGCGCCTGTTTTTTTTTTTTTTAATTTTTGAAAGCTCGAAGAACCAGAAAACTAAACTAAATGTGAAATCCCTGGAATGCCGACAGAAAGTCTGAGGACCCGCATGCAATATGTCTACTTCCAATTGCAGATGCTGACTAATTACAATTAACTTTATGAAAATACTTTTTATCTGTGAAAACAGAAAGTACATTGTTTGAAAACCATATTTTAATTTGCCTCTCAAGAAATGGGTATATTTGAAGCGTATAAATCTATTTTAAATTCTCCTTTCATATCATTCATCACATCTGTGGTGCCTTAACATGGCAATAATAGATTTAATTCATTTGCCAAAATAATAACGTTGTTATTAATATTGTTCCAATATTTCTCTGCATTTTTCGAAACAATAATGATTATTTTGTCTGACAAAGATAGGAATTATGAAAACATACAAGGCTGCTCAAAAATTGTTCATTGCAAGTTGAAACAACGACTGTATCGTTGAATGTATTCTCAAGAAAGTTCAACAATTACAATTTGAAACTATTTTTAGTTGAGCATTGATCTCACAGATGATGTTAAAATTTGAATCCTTTGAACGCAACAAAATTTTTTTTTTTTCTTTACTGAAATTTATATGAGCAATTGTTACGACAAATTGGACAATTTTGTTTTGGGACCTAAAAACTAAATGTGCAAGAAAAGTTGAAACAAATTGAAAAAATAAAAAGTCTAATAAGTAAAAAAAATATTTATCTGTGTTTCAATGATACAAACTTTGATAGCATTATTACAGGGCTTTTGATAAAATTTCATGACGTTTCATCATTATTGAGCCAAGGCTAAAGTCCCTTTCTCCTTGTTGTTGCGCTACTCTGTAGTTCTGTCTCTGTTTGATTAAACAAGATAGTATTCATTTTGTCACATACTTTTCATTCCAATTTACAACACTTTTGACATATTATTCCAAATTTTTTTAATTATACATGATATTTATACAAAACTTTCAATTCCATGGAACTTTTACCAAAATCGTTACTCAAAATTAGTCACAACATCTGGCTCATGAGAAGCGTAAACAGGGCAAATGTGTACATAGAAAATATTCTTTTTAAAGCATTTTTATTAATAAAATTGAATAAAAACTGTAAATTTTGTCAAAAATCCAACTCGCTGAAACATAAACAGAGTCAGCAAATTGTAATGCGATAGAGTACCTGAATACCCAATTGACCTTTTTTTTTCTCTATGCCACAAACTAATAACGAGTTCTGGTTGAAAAGCTGATGCAAGTGTCAATGAGCAATGAAAAAGGAAAAGAATACATTTTTTTTAATTGAGAATGGAAGTTGAACGCGATAAGCAAAGCGGGGGGGATCTGGACTGGGAATTTTACTGACGAAACACGAGATCGAAAGTTCTATGGCGTGAATACGACAAATACTGGAAGAAGCGTAACTTTTTCTTTTCGTGTTTCGTAACCCATGGTAATATAATGATTAGAAGAAAAAATATTCCGTCAATATTGATGTTATGCGTGATAATAAACCGTGTTTTGTGGGCAATTATAGCGATGCGTGATTAGAAACACGTACGGCAGTGTGTTAGTGCACGCGTAAGCGAGCGCGTCCGCACGTAGTGTACTCACAGCAAGAACAACCTTCACAAATGCGATAATCGTGGTCGTTATTCGGGCAACTTTTTCCGCCTGACGAAAATCTTTTTGCCGTTTGATCCGGATGTTTTCTTATAGTTTTCTCGTCACTAGTCAATTTTAATGTTTCGTAAGCATTACCTCTTTCGTCGTTCGCGTTTATAATCGAAGTTTCCATCGTAAAAAGGCACATTTTTGCTGCAACGAATACTGGATATAACTTTTAAGCGGCCATTTTCAACTGAAGAATGAAGAAGAATGCGTAGTGAGTAGCGAGTAGCGAGGGAGCGAGACTCCGGACTTACAGCAGTTAGTTCCCTCGAAGTTACGAGCCGTGGCGCTGCTGTTTCTCGATGCGCAATTATCTTGATATTTTTATCTCCCCAAAGACCCGAAAAGATTGTACTCGTAAATTCGACAACATTCTCCACGATTCTTGGCCGAAGCAGGTTTAACCCAGTGACCAGGCTAGTCTCACTGCATCAGTCGGGAGACTAGCCAAATAGAGAAAGAAAAAGATTCCCCATTCTATCCAAAATATATTTCTTTCTCTGAGCAATCTTGCTTATACTCAAAACTAAGGAAATTATGAGCGAAATTCCTTTTTTCCTCTGCGATCAATTCCAATTATTAGAAGACCGGAATCGTTGATGAAATTTTCAAAATCCCCACATGATTTTTTTTTTTTTGCCAAATGATCGTAAAATCATGCAACACATTAAAAATGATTAACAAAATGATCAAAATAAAAAATATGTCAAGGCAAATTAGTAATTTCCATTGCGAATACGAACAATAAATACAAAGTTACAAATTTGATGCCCACATTTTTTATCAATTGCAAATTTTCCAATAAGGAATATAAGTAAATAAATTTTTCTATGAAACTATTCTGGGGACCATGTGGTATTAAAAAACTCCTTAGTCGTTGCCAAAAAAGTATTTTAATAAATAAAAAAACCGTCAAAAAGAAGTGGGAAGCTGAGCATCCCAACGTAAATTAAACGGATAAAAATTCCAAAAAATAAACATTTTGACGATTAATTTTGATAGCGAACGGATATGAAAGAAAAAATTCCATTGCTACAAATCAGAACGGAAAGAGTTAAAGTGGCCGAAATTATCGAGTTCAGTTACTGAATTCGTAAACAATGAGACGATACTATATTTATAAAGTTCGCAGTCATATATTGAACGGAATTTCGCAAAAAGGCGTAACTCAAACGACTTCAGTACTCAAGTTAGGGCGTTTCAAATATTAGTGCTCGAAATGGCGATCATTAGTAGGAAAAGTGCAACCGTTGTAAGATGATTCACTGTACGAGTCACATCATTTCCATGAATTCTGATGCCACTTCGTAGAGAATCTTGTCAGTCGTGTTTCGTCAAGGAAACAATTGTGCGTACATCGAATGCGTTTTTGTAAAGAAACAGTAGAAAAGAATAAAATCCGAGACAGTCGCATAGATATATGTAGCAAAAAAGAACCAGTTTATTACCGTCAGTCGGTAACGTTGATTTTCTTTCTTCGTACCAAAACGAGGGACATTGTTACCTCCCGGTTGCAAGTTTTTAAATCTTTAATAATTTCTTTATTTCACCATTTCTCCATTACTGTACACGGACTATAACATCACAAATGAGATTTACAAGTAGTGTATCCCGATACCAAATTGAAATTGATGAAATACATCGCTTCTAGCGAACAACAAAGGCACCGCCATGTTCAATTCTACCCTCGCTATACCCGCAAGCTTCATTACAATGCCACCGCCCGCTGTACACCTGACATTGTCGGTAAATATTTTCATGCTCTCGTTTAAATCGCCGTCTGAAATTAAATTAGAGAAATATTAAGAATATTCGAAATACTAGACGAAATATTAGGTTTTATTCAACTAAACATTTTGTACCTTCGCTCGAAGAGAAATTTCCCAAATTTCCACCGTTAACGAAACCGTGCAACCTGAACAATTCACCAAAACTATTTTTTCCAGGCCTAAAAGGCAGCGGCGTGTAAACGTGAAGTGCCAGCGCCCAATAAATATCTCCACCTATAGCGCAGCCATCGTCACGAGGTCCACAGCCTCGCATCTCAAATCCACGTACATTCATCGGTCCACCCAGGAAAAATTGATCCGCTATGCTCACTCGCATGTCATTGCTTATACCTCGGAGGAATCCAGCTTGAGCTCCCAGTTGAAACGTCTTTCATATCGAATAATTAAGAAACGAAAAAAAAAATCATTCTATTAAATGCAATATTAAGATTTGGCCTAATCTCATTGATTGAATTTCCCGTTTTATAAATATATAATCAATAATTATCTCATAATATTTGATACTTACGAGCCATTCGTGAGGCGACCAATTGTTTTGCATGGAAAATTCATTTTTAACAAAGCCAATGTCTCCCCCAAGACCAGCTACTTCGGCAGTAAGCTTGATGAGGGAACCAACAGTTGGGAATATTTTGTCATCACGTTTGTCAATCGAACATATGTATCTCAGAGCCGATTTCAAACTCGGCCCAGACTGTTCGCGTACGAAAAATGATGCTTGTTTAAACGACGTTATTTCTCTGTACGCTGCTTCGTATTGAAAATTATGCTTCAAGGAGCCTGCTCCACCGGGATTTACTGCTAAATCAATCATGAAACCTTTGTCTTTCTCCTTGTACCCGGACCAAGGCACGTCGGTACCCGTGCTGAACACATTCGCGGTTAATCTGCATAAAAACATAATCGTTAAATAAGAGTCGGAAGAGAAACATTTGCTCGATTTTTCAAGGTGTTACAGGTATATGAAAAAAAAAAAAAATCGTATCTCACAAACGCACTGAAATATTAATTTGAAAAAAATCAGGCGAGTTGCACTAACCAAAAAACTTAACAAAATTAGAAATGTAAAAAGAAAAAATGCAATTTTGGCAAGAAACGCCCCATATGGGAACTCCAAAATTTCACACGGTAGAGATATCAAATGGAAAAATATAGACAAAGCTCATCAAAATTTCTTGTACCTCAATGGAAAGCCTTGAGCTTGGTAAATAAATGTTTTCAATCAGGAAAAATCCCAAGAAAGAGTTCTTAAAAGATATTTGGGACAATTTTCGTTATTCTGTACGAAAAAAAACTCACACTTTGTGCAATCTGCTGTCGACAAATGGCTTGATGGCCGCAATGTTAATGTTAGTCGAACTTTTATGACCATAGGAATATTCCATCTGCAATCGTTCACCACGACCCAAAATATTCGGTGCTTTTGCATGTATTTGCAGAGCTCCTTCGTTATTGCCGACCATCGTGTTGACCCCACCGCTCAAGCGATTGAGTTCGTTTACATTGAATGTTACCTGTAACATTTACAAAGAAGAATAGACATGAAAAAAACATAACAACAATGGGATACTTTCTTTTTTTTATTTGTTCAATATAATCATTTTATTCATACTTCCATAATGGTAAGTATTTGTATAAAAAATGTTAATTCCAAATGCCAAAATTTGGAGCAACTACATCTTTGCAATATATTAAGAGAATCACAAAATATAGAAAAATGATGAGTACACGAAATATTTTTCATCATGTTTCAACAATGGATTCTTTGATACTGTAAATGTTGAATGGATCTGGTGAAAGAATAAATTACAAAGCATACTTCAAATTATATTACAATTATGGGATGAAAAATTGTTGAGATGACTTACTTCTACTCCATCGGGGGTTGCATCTGGTCCGACACTGGTATCAATGAATACCCCAATGTTTTTGAAACATCCAAGAGCCTCGAGCCTGCCACGAACTTTGTGAACGCTTTGAATAACATCATGAAAATCTTTGGCCTTGAAAAGCTCACTCACTTGAGCTTTTATGATATCATCCTTCGTTCTTGAAAGGCCATCAATGTGAATCTTATCGACTCTTGCCTAATAATTTTATCAATGCAATACTGATAAGAATCACAATAAAAAATAAAATTTGGGCTTTGTCTTTAAATCAATGTTGAGATGAAGATAATTTTCTGTACTTGCAAATTCAATATTGTGAGAGTTAGAAATACTGAGAAAGAAAAATCAAATGTTCGTGTCTACCAGAATTTTACTCAAACTTACGCCAACTTGATGCAAGTCTATAGTCTTTGGTTGATGAGGTCCTTGCGTTTTGGAATTGGATTCGTTGATACCATTATAAATCGTAGACTGCAATACAAGAATATTGTCTTAATAAATGCTTGTTCTTAATAAATAAATGCTTGAATTTCAAATTAACTTACGTCCTGCAAAGATCTCGATGAATGTTCGTTGTGGTTACGTCTGTCGGTAAATCGAGGGTTCCCGGAAGGTTGGGGTTCCTATTTCCAGATAAAATCCATATAGAAAATGAAATTGCAAACTATTCTTTTTGGACAGTCACATTAAGCTGAATACTTTCATTTAACCATCAATTGTCATAGAGTGACATGGTTACAAATTTTTATTTTCCATCACGGAGATTAGAAAGTTTAAGGACATTTGCTGGATAGTTTGAAGGAATGAATGAATGCAGCGTTGCTGTTCTGATTGGCATCAACAATAAACATGATTTTAATTGATGTTTTATTTTAGGTCGAGTACATCGTTTCTTCGAATTTTGAGATTATATTATTAGAAATTACGTTATCGCGCCGAATTAGATGTCGCGAGAATGAAAAAATATGAAATGAAAGAAAAACAGGAGTGAATGGCAAGTTTCTTATTGAAAATTTCTGTATCAATAAGAATGTCATGATGAAATTTAAAAAATACGATGATTAAAAGTGTCGTTACCGCAGATTATCGGTAGGTTAAAAATTACACTCATTTTTTACCTTTGCATGTACGGTTCCCATTATTTAAATGCTTTGTTTTACGTATTTATGGTTATTGTGGAATCTCAGTTTGGCATTTTTATGCGGAAATATATTTGCAAATATATTTCAATTTATTAGTAATTTTGAGACAACCGAATTTCAAAATTTAAGTGAAAAAAAAACACGTTTTGCCTCTATGATTCGAGTTATCCGGGAACAATCGAGAGGCAGAAAAGGTGCGTTTTCCAATTGGATGATCGTACATCGAATTTTCCGACCGCTGCTCCGAATATTGTGCGAGAAACCGCGAACTTCTTTATCTCGCGGAAAACTTTCGAGTAGTTTATTTCAAGCTTCAAATATATATTAGAGGTTAGCAAAGCGTCACTTCTTTATCGACAACGCATTATACAAAATTCGCCCAGATGGCGCGTACCGGATTTTCAAAAAAAAAAAAAAATTTTTTTTACAAATTCCACAAAAATTACTATTACTCGGTCGTACGGTCGAAGGTGTTGTACAACTTCAAATTTTTCGAAAAATGAACTAATATGGTCAATGATTTTTTTTTCAAATGACGTTTCTCTGAAAACTTTATTTATATACAATTTTAATAAACATATATATATATATCTACATGTATTTGTCAATATACGCGATTTTTAATTTTTGCATGTATATATATATCATATATTTGTATATCATACATATAAGACGTCATAATATTATATTAATATATTACGTAATATCATAAAAAATATCAGCATACGTTTCACGCATTCCCGCAGTTTTCTTAACGTTGATAAACTACAACATAACTGAATAACACATTTAAATATCATTTTCATCGACACTTTGGCTGAATTCGTTAAGAATTGTTTTGTAAACTGGTCCACGTTTTTAACAAATAAACGTTTCACCCTATAACGTGAATCCACAATTTCACGAAGTTTAAAAAAAAATTTGTTCAATATTTTCTTTGCACTAAAATCTTTGCAGATGTATTTTGTAAAATATAAATAGATAACGAAAAAAATCGATTTATCTAAAGGATTTTGAACGAAGCTCGTGGTAGCAGTTTACCAAGAACTTGATCCAATCAATATTCATGTTGATGAAATATTTTGCTGGCAGCTTGTTTTTTTTTTTTTAATCAAAAGTGAGAGATGTCTGAAAGGAAAACATTGAAGATAACAAGCAGCTGAAGGTAGAAATATTACCTTGTAAACAAGACAAAATTCAATTTTTTTTTGCCTGAAGGTATGTGCTAAGAAAATATTGATTAAGACTTTGTTTTGGCCTCAAAAGTATACGTTTGAAGGTGTACCTCAAGATTCGAGGTCACTAATATCATTATTATACAATATAATAATTGGCTATAATATCATCATTAGCATATAAAGCAAATACAAATTGGTAAAGCAATAATAGTTTCAAGTACCGACGTGACAATTGAATTTGTTTACACGAGATGTTTAGAAAAAAATCGTTTCCATCGTCAAGTTTTCAAGGTCATTCGATATCATGTCGTAATCGATCAAAATATATTTGTACGTAAATCGTTTCACAATATTTTTTCAAGTGAAAGCGTTTTTCAAGGCAAAAAATTCAAGTTGAGCTCCAATATTTTCGTAATGATTTTTCAATTTGCAATCAGCCAATAATAGAAAGACTACAAGTGCCTTTTGAACTTCATAAATATGTGTACGAGTTCTCGAGAGTTCGAGAGGGGCTTAAAATTTGTTTGCTACAGGCTAGCCTTTGATAAAATATAGAAGCTCGGAAAATGACTAAAAACCGTCACTGAATCTGTGTAAATAGTTTAAAGTATATTCACAACTCGGACAATGGCAGTGCACTGAGAAAGAGCGTGGTACACTTAATCAATGTAAATATTTGTTGTGGAATGACTCAGCGTGTAAAAATTGAGCCATTTCAAAAACGTGATGCTTTTATAAAGTATGCCTGCATAGACTTTTCCAATAAGTATTCTCGACTAGAAAATCTTGAATAAAAAAAGAGCAACGAAACAGATAAATGCTTAAAAATATAATAATATCAAAGAGCAGCAGGTCCTATTCTCGGAGATGGTAAGTGCGGTGGAATCGGACTGCCATGTACTTCGAGATCGAATTCCGACATAGAAGATCTCATGACTCTGTTCCATCTGTCGGCACTCTCGCGATCTTGTATTCGTTCCCTTATAAATTCTGGCTCGTCGACACCTCCGTTTCTAACGCAGACCCTCGCTGCCTCTTGTTGAATTATTATCTCGTTAGTGATATAAGTCTCGCGACGTATTTTGTCTCGTAACTCTGGGCTCATGTCGGGTATACACCAACGAACGAGAATCATTACAAGAGCAACGGCATTCTGTGAAAAAGAAAGAGCTCAAAGTTGTGCAAAGTAAAATGTGATTTAATTTTGTTCTTTCATCGCATTTCAATGAATTGCTATCAATGAAAGAAAACGGTGATAAGGGAGAAATAAACGAGTGAATATCAATTGTAAATGTGTACCTCAAATATAACAACGAAGGCCAATCTCGCAGCTAGTATGTGCCAGTACGTAACGGTGAGATCGTAT
Source organism: Campoletis raptor (assembly GCA_948107755.1). Lineage (NCBI taxonomy): Eukaryota > Metazoa > Arthropoda > Insecta > Hymenoptera > Ichneumonidae > Campoletis > Campoletis raptor. The sequence continues at coordinate 31,849,360 of OX403622.1, read as the reverse complement.
TGTTTGGATTGAGGCGAATCAGGCGGTTCGCGATAATCGGGATACAGACATATGTCAACCTGGCTTGAATTTTCTCTAGGACGCGCATAAACTTCCAAATCTTTTGTTTTAAACGATGATAGTGAGTAATGAAGAAAGCCATCCAGAGAATTGTTGTCCGACACCGTCAATTGATAGACGATCTTTGGAATAAAATTCGATGTAAAAGCTATTATGAAACCCTGAAATTAAAGAAAAAAAAATCATATTATCGTGGTTATATCGGAGCTGTTTGAAAATTTCCACCTTTTTCATCGTTATGCTCCAGAGAGGACATTTTAATTGGATATTGAAATTGTCTTTTCGATTGCTCGGTCAATGACATTCAATGAAAGGTTTGGTTTAAAAATAGTTTTCCAAATAAGCGACCAAGGTAAACTTACATTCGTGATGACTGACAATTTTGATATGGAATCGAGGATTCTATACCATATACCAATATCGCGTACACGTTGTCCCACGGGCCTTCGATAAAGAGTCAATAATTTTTTCGCATCGAGTCTCATTTCCAGAACATTATTCAACAATGCGAAAAAAGGTGCTAGTGGAAATGCAGCCACGAATATGGTCACGAATCCATACTGCAAAACTAAATGTTTCGTTATTTATTTAATAATCATAACGGTGAAGGAAATAATCAAATATTCAATATTCATTTATTCTAAATACATACAGGTCGAGGTCATAAGTGCCAGCAGAGAAACTTGAAACCGATTTAAAAGTTACAACATAAAATTATTGATTAACATGAAAATTACACAACGAAATTATAAAAAGTGTATTTTTAATTTTGAAGCGATATACTGGTGTGAAATATTCATTTCTGAATCTTGCAGATTTTTAAATATTCAAGTTGCTCAGCAAACTACAATCTCATCCTGTATATGGGGCATTCCATACCGATCCGACGTCCGGCCCTTCTATTCTTTAATTTAGCTGAAAATGTTGTGTTGTAAGACCCATTAAAAGATTTATTTGCCAATACAATCGTAAAACCTGATTTTTTCTCTAAAATTCTATTATTTTTGTTTTTCGAATGACTGTTATTTTCTGAAAAATCGAACCGGTTGAACTTTTCTCTTTAGAGATGTTGGTTTTTTTTTTATCGATCTATTTGAAGAAAAAATACGAACAAATAATTAATATTTGTGTTCGTTATTGGTTCACAGTTTCTCTAAATTGAGACCAGAAGATCATTAATTTCTAAATGATAGTCTATTTTTATTATTTTCAAAAAATTCACAATAAAACTTCGACCAATTGAATGATTTTTTCCAATAGTATGATGAAAAATAAACATTTCTGAAATAAAAGGTTTGACACTGTCTCGGTGGGTCTCACGACGCATACGTTTTTGGTTTTGGTTTGGAACGCCCCATATATTAGTGCGCGTATCATAATCTTACCCATTTCAAGATATTCCGGGAACAAACTTCTCGGGCCCCATTGAACGAGTTTGAAGTCTCGAACCCATTGCAAAGACATTCTCGAGTGAAATTGTCGCTCGTGTTTGTCGCTGTTTTTCGGTCTAACGTGAACTTTAAGGGTATTCAACCACTTGTAAAACAACGGGAATAACATCTCGAGAAAAGAATTCATCGTCTGTTTACCGATCATTATTATACTGAGCTGAATACATAATTCGGTCAAACAACCGCCAGGACCACATTCCTCTTGTCTGTATTTCAAAAATAAACGTTTGTAGGATTTTGGATAACCGATCATTTTTCCTTTTATAAATGCAATGTAAAATATCGATGCGTAATAATTCACGAATTGTAGTAGATATATTTTCAATGTCAGGCTATCATCGAATTCGGTTTGAGTGCGCAGAAGTTCCATCTATACGGGACAAAAACAAATGAATTTAATGTCAACTTTAAATTATGCCAATAAATGTTTTCATTAGTTTTACACGAATTACTCTTTCTAGGTCAAAGTCGTATTTCAATAGATCACCAGTTTTGTTCCTTAATACTAATTAATCCCTTATAATCCCAACATGAGAAAACATTCGGAGACTAAGGCCGATTCTCGATCATTTTGAACGGATTGACGTACTTCACTTGAGTATCAACTTTGTGCCTAAATACTAATTTATCCCTTTTAATCCGATTATTGAAGGCAACGTGTGAACATGACCGACCCCCGATCATTTTCAATGGATTGACATGGAAAGGAATTAAATTTGAAGCAATCAAGCTTATCGTCAATAATAAAACGTACTTCCCGATGCGAGTATGACCAACAAAAATAATGGTCCATTTTTGACAAATCCAAATAACTTAATAATCGATATATCTACCTCGGTCAAGTATTCAGCCAACCAGGTGTATAACCAGTTGAACAATACGATACAAAACAAATTGATGCAGGCTGCGGTGGCTGTGGTGAAAAGTATGGCATTGCTCGTGATCCTTGGTTCCCCCAAAACGCTCAATGTCGTTAAAACGGACATTCGATAAAGAATCACACCCAATACAGCTGCCATAGCTACGGCTATCTAAAACAACATTACATCATTAATGGATTAAAAAAAATCGCAACCTGATATTATTAAATATTTAGCAATTCTACTCAATATAGCCACGTTTAAATGCAATTTTTCATCCGGACACTTTATAATATTGGAGATGAAACAATTCTATTTACGTTGTAAAGTGTAACAAAATAATGACATGTTTTTGAATTGGTGGTTTTGCAAAAGTATTGGCTAAAACTCAAGTAGGATAACCAACTTTTCGGACAACTTTGGAAAATATCTTACGAGCAACAAAACAACTGAAAAGCTAAGAATCGTTGCCGGTAATCTCATACTCCAAAACGGGACGTGAGGTTCGACGGTGTTCGTAACGATATTGACAGATTTTTTTCTAACATGTGCCAATCTCGCCAAATATTGAGGTCGGGGATGTTCCTCATGTGCATCGAGACGCGTTAAATCCCATCTGTGTGTTATCTCGGCGGAATAATTCTTCCAGAATTCCAAAAATAAAGTAGCTGTAAAAAAAATCTCATTTTATTTGGTGAAAATGAATTTAAAAAGAGATTTTACTGCAATTGATATTTACATCGTTGGAATTGGACGAATTCTTTTGCTTAATATTATCCACGATTGTTATACAAACTTTTAGCATTCAATTTTCTGTACCCTTATTACAAATATGCAGTGAAAATTGGTACAAAAAATACTGGCACATTATTTTGCCGTTTCCAACAATGCAAACTTGAATACTATCGCTCTTGCGTACCCCAGAGTGACATGAAGAGCGAAAACATAACGGTAGAAGGATTATCGAAGAGATAAGTGATTCTTGCGTGTAAACAAGTTTTCCTAAGATCCCAGTAACCACAAAAATAATCGCACAACGGGCACATGTTGATAGATTCTTTGCCATTGCATATATCTTCGCTAGGTTTGTCAGAGTAGAGAGTCAAACATCCGTACAAGAAGCACAAAAGGCCAGCGATGCTGGCAAATATGAGCATGTGAGTGTAAAATCCGAGCCAGGCAAAGTATAGGCCAATTTTAACTCCAAAATATTCCTTTATGTAGTCCAACGGTTGATAGTTCAGACATTTACTGACGCTTGCCCACTCGGTGTACAAAAGATACCTCATGGAACCCGGAGTTCGAAGATTTCCCTGCAAAACGTTGGCAGTAAAAGCATGCGGAATCCTTAATAAAGATATGCCTCCACTACAGCAATATCGTCACTAGTCTCGGAGAAAACTTTCGAGCTGAAATGAACTATCGATTAAGGAAAATGAGAGAGAAAAGCAAGCAGAAAGAAAACAATAGGCACAGGGTTGTTATTCCTTAGGGACACGCTGACTCAGGCCTATGTAAATAAACCTATTTTCCAAGGTCAGCTTAAGCCTCCCAGCGAGGTGTAGATTGAAACAGCGAAATACGTCCTCTATGGATTAATTTACAACCCAACTATTAAGCTGCGAACGTTTGCTTTAATGACAAAGACCTACTTGGCGTACCTGGTCAAAAAATGCATCGACCCATCCCTCGAAATTCAAGCCCCCTGAATATTTGCGAACCCTCTTTAAGCTACCTGCGTTTACGGATCGATTATATTTTTAGCGGAACGAGGATTATCCGGGTCCCAGGACAATTTAATCCCAAAGCCTACTATCGATAGTCTTTTTGCATTTCAAATGGTGGTGCATTGTATTTGAAACGCTTGGTTTCGGTGAGTCACTCGAGACGATTACTCACGCCTTCAAAATTACCCCATTCTCAATGAGTGTACATCGATGATATAACTATATTTATGTATACGCAACATTAGGTTTCTTTAAATATTTCCCTTTAAATTGTCGCTTTTCCTCGATAATCTTCGAGATGAATATTTAGATTTAAAGACTCACGTCGTGCAGAGGATAAGCAGCCACGTAAACGCGCTCGTTTATCAGCCTATCGATGCCAAATGCAAAATTGTCGTTAGAGTCCTCTGTAAATCTTGTCCTGTCCAGAATAAACTGTACGATTCTTGAGTGCGTGCCCGAAGTAAAAAATTCCGGTGAATCAAGATCAAACAGATATTCCTTGTCTCGACTGTATACGGCAGTGAAACGATGTTTCATCGTTGGAAATATCGTTGAGTCAACGTAGAAACGTTTCATAAAACGACGTAAAAACGATTTTGCTTCTCGAACTATCGTATTACTCCGTGAAATTGGATTTTCCAAACCACGTACTTCTTTCATCGGCAAACGAAGCTTCAATATTTCGGAATAACGTCTTAAAACCTCGCGAGGGGCATGGATTTTTATGAAACGTAAACCACTTGGTTCTGGAGGTTCGTATTCAAGATCAAGACCTTCCGATTCAAGATGTTCCTCAAAAACCTGCAAACACGAAATGTTACGTTAAATTCATGCATTCTCAAGTATTATTATTCTTGCACTACATTAACGTAAGCGTTTTTAAAATACACAAGGATATTTTGAAGGAAGGAGCGCTCTCTTGAAAAACGAATTCATTTTTTTTGCTACAACTGTAATGGCGATTAATGCCCGATGTTTGCTACAATAACCGAGTTGTATTTAAGGAAATTACACGCTTTGCATATTCGATATGACAGTAATAATATTCGAGGAATTTTTTTTTGATAATATCGATATTGATAAATCTAAAATTACATTAGCTGGCTATTGTTTGCTCCAATTACGTCGAAAATGACTTATTTAACGATTGTTTCTTTTTTAAATTTCTACCAATAGTCCGATTCGGATTTCATATATTTATATTTACTTGAGACGATTGAATGATCTTTTGGTTTATTTATCAATGGATTTTATCGTAAAATCGACCTTTCGTAACTCGTTGCTTTTGTATGTAAGAGCATGTTCATCATGCTGGTCCCAAACCATAACAAAGTCAATGGAACGAGCTCCATCTCTGAAGTACAAGCTCGACGATGTATTAAAGTCGTCCAGCTGAAATTCACCAAATTAATATTTGTTATGTAAAATATTGTGAACGAAATTTTAAATTGACGAATTTGTAAAGAGCATGAAGTTTTTTTCACCAATCTTGAGCCTCCACCTTCTTGGCTTCCTTGCAAATCTCCACAACTCCCTTCGATGACTGTTTCAGCAGTTCCTCTCAGACTCGAAGCAGAATCATCTGCAGGCAGATGATTCTCAGAAGATTCAAAATTATCAGCTACATCGAGACTTATTGCATCGTCGTATATGGTATTTCTAACGCTCTGATACAGAGTCTGTTGAGATCCTGTGTTTAAATCACTCAGAGTTGATCTGTAAATGCTGGGTGTGTATCCTCTCTCGCTTCTTGCAAACCTTGCTCCGTCATCATCATCATCTTCCATTGTTTACTTTGCCTGAAAATGAACAAATTTTTTGATCTCATCGTTGAATCAGCATGGTGATGATCGTTATAGACTAATAATGATTTATCAGAGAATTTCAAAATCAGGTTGTTGCCTGATGGAGAACACAAATATTTTTACTGTTTTATTTATTTATTCATCTTCGTGCTCCAAAACTGTATAATTTGTTGAAATATGTTGATAAACAATCTTTGGTATATTTATTTGGAAATGTAAAATAATGTAGTAGAACAACATTTAAAACAGAAGATAGAAAAAAATATCATTTTAAATATTTTTTATTCCTCTTCATCCTAGAAATTCCTAAAAAATTCAGAATAGCACATAGGATTTCGAATTTCCGAATTCAATCCAAATGTAGGGAAATTTTTAAAATACCACATACCGAATAAAAAGTTAACTTCACTGTAAAAAGGTTGTATTTGAAGGCAATTGACCTTCAATTCAACTTAAAACGAAGGACTTTTTAGGAAAATAAAAAAAAGAGTCTTAAAATCACAAAAATTCTTTACACAACACAGAATAAATGTGCATAAGGAAGAACAGAAATCTTTTGAGGTTGTGTGGCTCGAACAAGTTTGCTATAACGAGCACAAATAAATTGTGTTTAAAAAATAACACTACATTGACGATGTTTGATAAATGACCAACATTAAATATCAAAGTTATTATGTTTCATTGCCTTGATAACAATGAAAACCACTAACAAACCGGACATACCGTCTAGACGGCAATCCCTGCCACCGGCACCAACTGACTAACATAAATGTATTCTTTTCGATCTGGCCAACGTAACCTAATTTTTGGGTGGACGGAAAAAATCTATATATACACACATGTGCATATATTTAGATTAATATATTTCATATTGATTCAAAGAATTAGGGAGAGCGGGTAAATTGTGAAACTTTCGAAATCAGGCTGGTGATTGATTTTTTTATCCCCAAATAATAATCCAACACACAAAGTGAGCGTGAGAAACTGACCATGTGTTTCCCTGTTTTTTTTTTTTTTTTCAACAGCTCCCTGGCTTTCAGCATACGACGATATATATTTATGTGGATGCACCCATATACAGGGTGTTGTTTCACAACTTTTACAGTATATTAACAAAGACATTGTTCGAAAAAACTGCGGATTTGTATTTTTTTTCTTACCACTTGTGTGTTGTGTGTCAAAAAATAATAATTTTAGTACCGTTTATCAGTGTATATATAAGCGCTTTCGAATAAGATCGAAGTGTCATGATTTCGAATGATTCAGTTGCGGAAGAAAAAAAATGACACCATGTATATACAGATACAAAAACTCTGCGTGACATGAACACATGCTTGATGCGTGTAAGCCGACACGTGGTTTATTATCTGTCAATGCACTTGAGACGTCTTTAAATACGAACGACCTTCACCAGTTCATCGCCTGATCGTTCAGAAAAAAATCGATAGCGTGTCTAATAAATGTTACATAATGCGTTATCAGTATTTTCATAACTACCTCAATCTGAGTATGTGATAAAAATTGTCATAAGCACGATATTAATTGCCGGTAATCTCTCGATCGATTGTATTTGTTTAACACGGCTGTTCTACAAAATATATTATTACGTTTTTAATCATCTTTGTTTCGTTCTCAATTAGTAGCGAAATATATAAATAAATTTCGGTTTTAAAGTATCAAAAAGTTTGACACCCTGTATACATTTAACGGGACCGCCACGAACGTCCGGCAGCTTTCACGAGACGCATCGTCGTCAACCGGAAATAAGTAATCTAAACGAGGCCGGGATGTGGGATTTAATCATCAAAGTAAATACTGTTTGGACGAAATCTAAATATGTAATTATTTTCGAATATTTACAAAATAACTCCCAAAGCCTAATTCTTGTATATTTTTTCAGCAGGTAAGTTATTTCGATTTAGTATCGATATAGAATGATTTGAATATCACGTATTTACATGATGAAGTGAATCGATTTCGGACTATTTTTCTATCGAATATATTACTTTCGGTTCAAATAAATAATGAATGCACAATAAGGGTTTTCGAATTCTAAAAAAGTTACATCTAAAGAACATAACTTTTATTTCTCTCGTAATAATAAGCATTTTTGAGAAAAAAAAAAAGAATCTGCGTTTCACATATCACTCTCGCACTCACGCAGCTGATAGAGCACCTTAATTGGTCAGTAGAGTTTGAAAGTTAGAGGACGTTGGGAGGATGATTAAATCTCTATGCACCGAAAAAACAGGAAAGCAACGACGGACGGCGTATAAGATGAACACCAACACGAGAACGGTAAATCAGTGGAGGTAGTATTAAGAGAAGCAGGTGTGCAGCGTTGGCAAGCCCTATATATAAATACAGAAAAGCGTAGGACGCTCTTTGAATTTTTGCCCGAAAAGGAAGGTCGGAGTGTAGGATTCTCTCCCAACTGGCAACACCTGGACATGATTTTGTATACGAAACGCTCATTTTCTTATTACGTCCCTTTGAAAAATGCATTCCCTTTCGCCAGGTTTATAAAATACGGAGTCAACTCGTATTCGCGATAAATACGTGATTTTCTCGAAAATTGTTTTTCAAGACGTAGTGAACCGAGCGCATATAACAGATGGTTCTCTTTTTATATAACGATATACATATTTATATATTTATATTATATTTTATATACAATTTTTATAGAATAAATAAGTTTTTGTTTCACGTAAAAAAAACGAATGCAAATCATTGAGAATGATTCTTAATGACTTTCATAATCGGTTTTGGATGACGTTTTGGTCAGAGGCATTCAAGCGTTTTGCTTTTACTTCTTTCAATAAAGTAACAAATTTTATAATCGCGTATTTAAACGCATTGAAATTGAACTAAACTTCTTGCATTACTAAAGAATTTAGCTCATCCTCCCCTGGAGACAATATTGAGTCTATGTTGTAGAAAGCAGCGTGGAGAGTTATCAAACAGCAAGATACACCTGTAACAACAATTGATTATTTAGAATAAACTATTTTTCGAAAATTTCAAAAGTTACAAAAAATTTCGACTTATGGAAAGTTTTACAAAAAATAAGATTAAAAACGAAAAAATTGTACCACGAGATTTTCCAAAAAACATATTCATTTGAATAAGTGATTTCACGTATTTTCCAAATTAACAAATTCGTTGACAGACTAGAAATTATGAACGCTGAAAAATTAGTCCAGGGCAAAATGACCCAGTGTGTCAACAAAAAGTTGGAGGTATTATTCGAGACCAAATATTTTCAACTAAACAATAAATCGTTCTGTTTATGCATATTTGACATTGAATTCATGAAAAAAGTTCTAAAAGTAGAAAAGTTTGTTTTTTCTGTTCATATTACCTAAGACCCAAAAAAGTACAGCTCCAGCTCCAACAATATAAAACAAAGGCAACGAGCAAATTCCTACAATCATATAAACTTGAGCCAAAGTCAATTTTTGGTTGAATACAGTCAACTCTTGTCTGGCGTGTCTTTGAGATACTTTGTAGCATGTGCCGAGTGATACAGCGACCGCAAATAAGAGAAGAGGCGAGGTAATGCTGTGGAAAGAATTATCATTATTATTTAAAAGAGAAATTTGGGATAAAAAATAAATAACATGGAGAGACTTGACTTGCAAGTAAAACTTACAGGCAGTAGATAACAAGACCAATGAACACAAAGAAATAATTGCTTTGGAAGTACTCAATATTTTTCATCACCCGTTTGCCCAGCCTTGGTATGCTGGGTGGTGCTCTGATATTATTTGTGTTTATAAACAATCCCCATGGCCTAAGAGTTGCTTTTCTGTGTTGTATCCATTCTTGAGCTTGAGGATAGCCTAATTGCGTCAGCGGCAATTGAGGTATTTGGAGAAAATCGTATCTATAAAAAATGACATTTATAGATGAAAATAAAATAAATAAATTAGAGAAAACTTGCTTTAAAAACCACTAATGATGTACGTATATGTATATAATCATAATAATATATATATTTTTGATAAAAAAGACTAAGATTAAACAGACAATTGAATTTATTGCAATTAATAGAAATTGCCACAAATTGTTGTTTCGTCTTTCACGTGAATTTTTTAATATTGACAAAATAAATAATGCATAAATGCCTTTCCTTCGACAAAGGAACAACATATCAAAGTGATTGACATATAATAACAGTTTTATTGTTATAAACAACGATTGCAAATGATAGTTGTGAAAAATAAAGATTTGCAACCGCCATATTCAAGTTCAGCTGCTTAAATTTTTTGCCACCTGCTGTTGGAAAAAAAAGAAACAAGCTCTCACCCCTTTTTGCAGATGAAAGGTATGAGGTTAGTTTGACAGGTTCCACACATACGCACGTCACTTAATGATATGTAAGGAAAGGCGTACAGCTCGCGAGATTTGAGGATGCAATAGAATCCCTTTTTAGGTTCATTAAAGGTTTTTTTTTACCCATTTGAGGAATTTTGCATCGGTAAGGTCGACTGGATATCTCCAGTGACCGTGATCTCCACGTCATCGACAGCCATTTGTGTTTTCTCGTTCGTCGACTTTGGTGTCAATTGTTTCCTCGTAATGCCCAAAGAAGTCTACTGCTGTCAGTTCACTTACTCCACAACGCATATGTAACGCGATAATGAAAAAAAAAAACAATTGTCATTGGTTACAAGTGTGGGGGAAAGTTTTGTTTCGCGTCTGTTTATCGTTGTATATATCGCTATGTTTTTCTTCTTCCTCAAAAGCACGTTTACAAATTTTTAGTTCTCAAATGTGCCGAGAAGAGCACCACATGCTGATCATTGCACTCAGCATCCCCCTTCTCTTCACGACGCTACTTTTACGCTCGTGTCGCTCGTTTACTCTCGTCCTACACTTTCATCCTGCCCCCTTCCTCTTTCGCGTTCGTCTTCTTTTTATATACACACGCCACAGGTTGCAGCTGCCCCAAAAAAACCTCTTATTGTCCCGCGTAAACGCGCAAAGATACGTGTATAATTCGTACCTTGGAAAAAAAGTTGCTATGAAAATACTGCCTATGAACATGTAAATACGTAAAAGATTACTTGAATAAACAGGTAGAGGACTCGATACTTCGTACCAGGAAGTAATAATCTGTTGTATTTTAATTACCACGTAAAAATAATGTGAAAACATACATCATGTTATATTTTTAAAAAATCGTAATTCTTGTTATCATTAGTTTGCAGTTGACCGTTTTCCTTTTTTGAAAAAGTATTTTAAAAGAACACGCGCGGAAGATCTTGTCTCTATATAGACGTGCCTAGAGCAGTAACTTTCGCTAGACATGCGTGTATAATACTACAACAGGAGGATGAGCATGCAGTTTAAATATGCATGTTTTCAAATATGTACAAAATTAAATTCAGAGCTAGGAAGGGACACTGCTTTTCATAACATAAATAAATACACAACTCAAGGGTCAGCTTTACGGCAGGAAAATCGTAAAGATTTGCGTAGGCGCTTTTAAAATCGGGTAACCCAGGTAGCTGGAATTTTTTTTTTAAAGTCCAGGTAGAATATGCACGGTAAAATTAAATATCCCGGTGCCTCGTGCGCGCATTACTCAGGCAGATGCTACAGGCACGGGCAGGCAAAAAGAGGGGAAGGGGGAAGAGAGCAACAGTGCTCGAGAGCTCGAGGGGGATAGAACGAGTAAAACAGCGATACATGCGTCCAGCGATAAGATTGAAAATACATATAAAAAAATCTTAGAAAGCTAGTAGAGAATTTGGCCTTCGGTCCGAGTTTTAGTGAAGAAAATAAAACGGAGAGTATTTTTTCTCCCCTGGTGAGAACAAAGATACAATAATAATAATTGGTGATCTTTCGTAAAACGACGTGAAGTTTTTTTGGGGGCGGGGAAGAAGAAAGAGAATCGTAAGATGCCCCGAAAAAGTAAAAGCATGGTGGTAGGGGACGCCGTTTGAGCGGCCATTTTGAAATGGTTTGTCCAACGACCAATGAGAGCGAAGCTTATGAAGAGAAAGCTGATTTTGGCTTTGTAACGTGAACTCCGATTGGTCGGTTAGTTCATTCCCATGTTAGATTGGGGGGGGCCACCCGCTACAACGAAACGTACATATAGAGCGTGGTTACAACGTGAAACGATTTGTATGTATTTAAATGAACGTGTTTCCCCTTTAAAAGCTTTAATTGTTACATTTTTTCAACAATTTGAATATATTTAAACGTATTTTGAAGTGAGTGTTCGACGCTAGAAGTGAGACTAAAAATAAATTCGCCTGCGAAGAGGAATAAAGCCATAGACCTGTTCTATGGTTAGGTGAACGCGGAGCCTGAGATGGATGTTACACAAAAGTTGCATTTCGACGCTTACGATATCGAAGACGAGGAATTAAACATCAGCTGTCGTACAAACAGTTCAGGATGCGATGTTGAGGATGCCCTGGATTCATCAGCTGAAGATTTTGCTTGCTCACCACTACAACCACAACCAAGAAAATTGTCATTTACTATCGCTATGGAGTGCAGTGACAGTGAAACTAATCAACCAGTTAATAACAACGCAACTCCTACAGTTACCTTGACAGGTTAGCGTTTGCTAAAAAAATTCTCTTTTTGTTTTTCAACAATATTATGAAGTAAAATAATAATCGCTAATTCATCGTCAACGACAAAAGTATGAAATTCATTATACTCTAGGAAAGGAACAAACATCGTGCCTCATCCCGTGAAGATTTTCCGTACTGAATACTTCGTATTTTCGACTTAGGCGACGGTTTCGTGTCAACAATTTCATTTTTTATTTTTCTTCCGCGGAATTAAAAATTTTAACCCGGTGGTTTATTAACTTATATTTACTATTTTTCGTGTTCGTGTGAATTTTTTCGTGTACGTTATTATTCGACGCTCGTGTACGTTATTATTCGACGCTCACAATTCGTCCTCGGATTTTACGGATTGTTTATTTATTTATTTAGCCGTTCGCGTCAGAATCGATTATTTTTTAAAACATGGAAACATTCACGAACGAAATTATGGATTCGAGAAATCACATGACTTCGAATAAGCTTGATCCGCGCAATCCAAACAGAATCAGGGACTATCTTCGATCGTGCAATCAACGAAACGACCAAATGGTATAATTTTCTGCAACCCGGACTGAGACGTCTACTTCCATTATTTAAAATCCCCTTTAACGATACTAACAAATCTCATCGTACTAATTCTTGGTAGAAAAAAAAACATAAAAACTACATTCAGTGAATCAAGTTTTATCCAAGGGTACAGCGCAGTGGAAAAAACGAAAATTACTGGACCTATTGTTTTGTACTTGCTGGAAAAAACTTGAATGAAAAATCATCTTCTGATTTTACTAACCAACTTAAACTTCTGCTCAAACTAAATTCGGATAATTCAATATGAGATTTGAATCATAAGTGTTAGAACAAATCAACATATGATACAATTATTGTACCTTGTAGGTAGGGGAGAGAGTTGGGCTACTGAAAGATTGATATAAATATCACAGGTCAATCTTAAGCCGCTTGAAACAATCTTAATCAATATGTTCCCCTGAAAATTTCCTAAATAAAATCATCAATTCAACATTCCGGAAATGTATGCATGCGATAAATAGAAATTCGTGATTAAAACTCGCGCTACATCGCGGCAGGGAGTAATAAAAGATTGATAACGATTATACAATATAATATAGCAACTTTCTATAAGTTGCGATAATGTTAATCGGTGTGCAGTATAGGGCTGAAAATTTAGACGGTGGATTCAGCTATAAAAGATTGAAATACGCATTATCGATCAATCTTTGTTGTTAAGAAAATCACCGATAATAGAAATAATCCATATGGCACAGACTTTGTGAATTTTTTATCAAGATATTATAATTGTTACTAAAATCAATTACATTGTCAAATGATGAACATTTTAAGTATTAAGATAATTCAAGCATATAAAATGTTTCGATAATAGAAAAATTCGGAGATGCTAGAGATATTTGAAATTGTTTATAATTTATTTTATGGCAAAACGGAAACTTGAAAAAAAGACACTTGAAAGATTTAAAGACGTAGCTTCGAAAAAGCGCTTTACCTTAGTAACAATTATGCACGCGTATCTATTTATTATTGCCACAAAGTCTGTAAATAACTTTGTATATGCGACAGATAAATTTTATTTCTCAGGTCCTATAGGAATAAGAATTCCTCTGAGAGAAGGAGCCCAACCCCAATCCAGAATATCAATGGCGTGTAGTCCCCCTTATAAAAGGGTCAGAGCCCTTAGGCTCTTTGACTCACCCACAACGCCAAAAACATTGATGGAAAAAAGTGCTATGCACACACCTGTACCATCTAGATGTACAAGGCTGTTTACGGTTGATAAGCCACGGCCTGTTGCATCTTGCTTCCAAAGTAAATTGGACAAGCCAACCGCCAATGTTAATCCCTTTACACCTAATGGAATGTTACTAACAGCGAGGAAAAGAAGTCGCTCAAAACGTAGCCTTAATAGGTAAACATGTTTTCATCATTAAATTATCGAGTCAAACATCTGTGATTTGACAGTCAACTAATATTAAATATCATTTGTAAGCGGAGCTTATTTTGAGCTTCGTATGAAATCTAATTAAACGATTTTCAATTTAACGTTTCGAATATTTACTATAAACTGTACAAACCATACAATATTTTATCACAGAATATTTAAAATTGATAAGACTTGATTGACAATTGAAAAAATGAATGTTCGATCGTAATGTTTTTATCGTCCTTTTTCACAGCTCTCCGGACATTCGAATACCAAAATTCGATCTGGTCGACTCGGAAGATTCGGACAACGAGGTGGAGCAGCCGACGAAGCGAGTGGCCCTTCAGGAATCCAACATACCTCGTTATCATCAGGAATTCCATGAGATCGGTTTAATAGGTACTGGTGAATTTGGCTCTGTGTACAAGTGCATCAACCGTTTGGACGGTTGTGTATACGCGATAAAGAAGAGCATTAAACCAGTGGCCGGTAGTGTCAACGAGAAAAATGCTTTAAACGAAGTTTACGCTCATGCGGTGCTTGGTAAACATCAACACGTGGTCCGTTATTATTCCGCATGGGCGGAGGACAACCATATGATCATTCAAAACGAGTATTGCAACGGTGGAAGTTTGGCCGATGCAATATTGAATTTACAAAAAGAAAATCGCCATTTTACGGAAGCCGAGGTGCGCCAATTGATGCTTCACGTTGCCGAGGGATTGAGATACGTACACAGCATGCAGTTGGTGCATATGGATATTAAACCGGGAAACATATTCATTTCGAAAGAAAAGAGATTACTCGCGGTCAATTACGACTCGGCGGATGATGGCTTTGACGAGGAGGAAACGGTCGAAGAAGAAATAACTTATAAAATTGGTGATTTGGGTCACGTTACCTCCATTAATAATCCCCAAGTTGAGGAAGGCGATTGTCGATATTTACCAACCGAAATACTCCATGAAGATTTCACGCATTTGAGTAAAGCCGATATTTTCGCTCTTGGACTGACGGTCTACGAAGCGGGAGGAGGTGGCCCGTTACCAAAAAACGGCCCCGAATGGCACGACATCAGAAACGGTAATCTCAAGGAACTGCCGCATTACAGTCGTGATCTCAACGAGTTACTCAAGGTGAGTTGCTTTCCTTCCCCTTACATTATTTCTTTCTTTCGTACAATTCTCAATTTGATCTTGAAAAAGTATCGCGCGGTCGAACGGTGTGGAACAATTTTACTCGCACGATTATGATTTCGTAACATGCGTGTTGGCTGGAAATAAGTTAAGCACAATATAAAAGTTAAATAACGTGTACAACATTTTAACGTATTAAATTTATTGCAGTTAATGACGGATCCAAATCCGGAGACGAGGCCTTCAGCAGTTAGTTTGATACAGCACCGTGTTTTGTGTCCGTTTGGCAACAAAACAAAAGCTCAACTTCGTCGTGAGTTGAACGCGGAGAAACTGAAAAACGAGATATTATCGAAGCAGCTCCAGGAGGCAGCCAAATGTTTGAAAACGATAGCACCAAACATGGCCGTTATGAATAATTCGATGTCACCGGGTGGTTATAGGCTGAGGCCAACGCCGACAAGGACATCGTCACGTGCCATAGGAAAGAAAGTTAATCGTAGCAATAGCACTACAAATTTTTGAGCAATTCCATACTCAGTCGCAGCTTTTTTTCGAAATAAAAACACGGTGCTCGTGAAAGAATCAAAAAAAAAAAAAAAAAGAATAAAGAGGCCGATACGTTGGAGGAGTCCGAGGAGAAGAAGCCGTGGTACCCTGCAGGTGCCTTGATATTGTGATATCCAATTAACTCTAGATATTAAGTGAAAAGTTGATAACAAAAAAGGAATAGGAAATAGCGAGATACCAGAAACGAAAAAGGAAGAAAGAAGAAAAGTTGAAAAATAAAAAACAAAAAAAAACCATAGGTAAATGCAGAATGAAGTCGCAATTGATAAACGGACGAATAATAATTTTTTTTTTTTACATTGAATGCAGGACGAAGCTTCCAGAGAGATGTCATGATCTCTTGAGTAAAGTTTTTGATCTCGTACTGCGAGAAAACTAAATAAAAAATATAAATATTTATATATATATAACTCATATGTACGTTTTCGCGGACAACTATTGGTATACGAATAATTCGACACTCTCAACAGGCTACTTATCGAGAGCTCGAAATCTCATATTGACATTATTGTTTTATCGTTAATTTCCCTTGTTTGTGGAATCTTCGATTTTTTTAATACTTTGAAAAATCGAATGGTTGGTTATCCACACAAAGAATGGTCGATAACGTCCACCAGTCGTGAAATCGCGTTTGTATTTCAATTCCACTGCTACATATGTCAAACGAGTATTTCACTACGTTATTCTACCTCGCTGTTCGCAAAGTAGACCGACAACGAATGTTTGAACGTTTCATTTCTATTTTTATTGCTGCATTTCGAACAAACATTGTTGGTCCTAATACAATGAATACTAAATTTCATTGTTTCATTGTCAGAGCCACATTAGTATTAAAATTATCTGCATGTGTATTAAAAACGAATTTATGTCTTCTGTACTTTTCCCACCCCCAGAGATATTTATCAATTGTTGTTTAATGCTTAGATTCGATTCTCATTTTTGTCTTTCAATTTTCACTCGACCGCATAAATTCTTTTTTCGCGCGCGTTATCAATATTGAAGACTATTATGAAATACTTGTTTAATATTGTAAAAGATACGCGTCTCCTCTTTCTTCTAAGTCCTTTTTTACTATTTTTCATTGCCCAAAGTATTTTGGGAAGACAAGTATTTTTGCATTTTTGGAATCGCCGAATTTTGAACTCACGATGGATTACCTGATCATCATTTTTATTATGTTTTGTTCTCCGTTTCGATATAACGACTTTGTTATCAAGCATTATGTCGTTGGTCGGAAAAAATACCAGATGAAAGTAAAATAATTAAAATGACATGCCAACGGCTTTTATGACACTGACTAAAATAAATTTATCCTTAAATGCAACCTCATTGCGTTCGATTCGTACCGATTATCAAAAACCTCCGTGACTTCATTCTGCAATCCGGAACTACTCAACATATATATGAATGAAACAAAAAAATTGAAAAAAAAAAAAAAAAAAAAAAAAAACAATATCCAATGGCGAGAGGTCCAAGTATATGGTATAATTCTAAGCAGAAGAACAATTTTACGAGACTAAATTATTTTTGTATCTTTTTTGAATCGACCCCTATCCCCTGAGCTCTTATTCACATTTTTTTTATTATACTCAAGCATGCTTCGGAACACGCGTTATTATTTCTCCTACTTATATATTGTCCCGTAGATCTAAAAATAATGAACCACCATCCATTATTGATCGATATAATTTTTTTTGTGTTTTTTTTTCCTCAATGGCAAACAGAGCGTTGAAAATGATTGGCGATTGAGGAAAAAAAATAACAAACCTTAATAATTAGTTAAATTTACGTGATAGCGTTTGAACGAAAATTATCCAATTTTTCTTTTTTTATATTTATTTGCTTGCATCGGTTTTTTTTTTCTGTTCTCCATAAAATTTCACACTTTTTTCCGTTTTACCGTGTCCAAAAAAATCTTTTATTCTAATAATCGCGCTTCCAAAATCGGAAATGGCACGTTTATTTATGTCCGAAGGAAAAGTGAGAAGGAACACGTAATCTCAGGCTATTATATCATCCCTCGCCCTCCCCCCTCCCCCCGTCCGCCATCCTCGTAACTTTTCTAAGCAAAACCATGCGCCCGTACAATAACATATTATGTATTTAGTTATAGGAATACGTGTATAGAAGGTCACAAGTTGAGTGTAAAGGAAAACAAAAAACAAATAACCATGAGAACTATGTGAATACGTTATTCGGGAAAAAAAAAAAAAAAAAAAAATACGAATAGTGATGCCAATGAGGGTGGACCCCCCAGAAAGTGGCAGGAAAGCACGCTGCATGCGGCATCAATGCCATACTAAGGCGAACGAAAAATTGTTATTCATTATTCATTATTAATTATTCATTATTCATTATTATTATTATTATTATTATTATTATTATTATTATTACTACGAATGTAAAAAATAAAGAAAAAACGAAATCATAGATTGAAAAAAAGTCTGATTCCCATTTTGATTATCCAAATCGAGGATTCGATATCGTGTTGTCGCGAGTATCTTTGTCAAATAATCATCTTGAGATTAGATCAATTTTTGTCAAAAAATACGATTTTCAAGGGAATTAACCGGAATTAAAGGACTTTCATAATCGCGAAATACAGTTTTGGCACAGTATGGAAATCTTTTTATTTCTTGATAATCTATAAAAAATGAAAGTTTCATATTATTCGAAGAGAAATCAGTAGATTTTGGTAAATTAGTATATTGTTGTTATTATTATCACTGTTGCATCAACTGTGATGTTTCTGACCAGAGGTGAAATCGCGTGAACGGCTAGTCAAATAAGAATTTTTGAAAGGAAACGAAAAATCGCGTGAACGGCTAGTCAAATAAGAATTTTTGAAAGGAAACGAAAAATCGACCTAACCGAATGGACAGGAAGTCACATTTTTTACTTGGAATGCATTTCTATATTCCATAACTATAATGTGAATTTTGTTAAAATGTTAAAAAAAAAAAAAAATGAACTGAAGGTCGAGCCTCCTATTGCTATTAAAATTCATCAATAAGCAACATACTAAAAATATTAGGCGTAACCCTTGGCGCGACATACATTGAAGCCACATGCAAGCATTGAATAGAAAATAAATCTTACAAATCTCTATAAATCTTACTGCACGTTTTTATCGGTCGACTTTAATACTTCGAGAATAACACCTTTTTTTCTGACGATAGGAAAACAACGTGTAACTTGTTCTTTGTTCCATAATAATTAATTCATTAATTCTGGATTAATATCCAGAAGTTATTTCTGAACATAAAAAAAAAAAAACAAGTTGCTTGTCTGTACTCTGCGAACAAAAGTTAGAACAAAAATGACAAAATCTACAAAAATTCTGATGCGTTAAAAATGAAAAAATTAAAACATTTTTCAGCTTTGATAAAAAATTCTTGAAAAAGAAAAATACGAAAAAAAAAAATTGAAAAAATTGTAACGCAAATGATTTACGTTTATTTAATTTTTCGAGATTGCTCTTCAAACCCAATAGTTTTCGATTTACGTCGCACATCCCAATTTTGTTCATTTTTCCCAAAAATTGAATGCCTAGGCGAAAACAAACAGTCCGAAACTTTTGGTAAAATGAAATTGAAGGTGCGGCTGCCTCCGTTAAAACTCTAGTTGAAAAAAAACCCTTAATTAGAACTTTGCTTCAAAACGCGGTCTTAATTAAAAGTTCAAAAAAGATGAAAGCAAATTTGTTTAGAAGGACGTAGCAGATGAAAATTCAATTTTCGTATATATTTGCACAAGTTGCTGTTATATACGACTGGGAAAAAAGTTCTCATCAAAATGTTTGGAATTCTTTTATCTTTTCTCCTGTATAATATGTTTACTTAACTTGCTTCAAAATATGCGACTAAAAAAAAAGTTTTGAATTCTTTTGTTTTCCCTTTGCGAATGAAGCACCGACGTCAAATTTGCATTTGATTTTTGCGTTTTTGTTTTCGTTGCATTTTTTGTTTCTCTGTTTTACTGAAGATAGAAAGCCATTTACTTGATATTTTGCGGGTTCATCACTGGACGATCTAATTGCGCCACCACAAACCACTGTACGACTACCAAGAGATTTATGTTTAACAAAATGAATTTATTTGTCTTGAAGGAGCTAACTCAGAGGAGGTAAATAAAAGCATGTATATTCATTTAAGGGAAGCTGTCTGTTGCAACAGTGGGGGGGGTCAATAACTGCACGTTGTTCTCGGAGAAGCTTGATGTATTATATCAAGAAAAAGGCGAGTGCCACATTATTCTGTCATTAAAAGAGAACACTGTGACAGTGTGACACTCCCTTTTTTCGCAAAATATCAAGCGTGTCCTAAAACAACGTGTATCTAATTTTCAGTTATCGACCCCCCACTCCCGGAACAGACAGATCACCTTAAGCACCGACCGACTATGAATAGTCTATGAAACATTTTCAGAAAAACAGGACTGCATTACAATTTTTCGTCAAAAAATACATCTTTTATAGATATATTCTTTTGATAACTCAAGTAAAATTTATCGACAGCAAACAAGAGTTAACCATCAGTCGGTAATTTGATATCAACAATCTGGTAAGATTGACTCACGTTGGGGAAGAAACCATCATCTCTAAAGAAAAAAAAAAAAAATACTTGCAAAATAATTCTAAATCACAGATTACCAAGAGGTCTGTTACTATTCGTTATGTTTAATAGTTTAAATTAAATGTAAGTTACCTGACTAAAGTATAAAAACTGTACGTTCCCAAGTATCAGTCTCCAAAAAGTTACCCGACAGTCGTTCAACGGTTAATATGTATGTGTCTGAAAGGGCAATTTTTAGGAAGCCTTTAAATGATTTTCGAATAACTTTTTAGAAATTGCTATCACCAATAAAAAAAAAGCCCCTGTCAGTCGATTTTTGCCACGGTCCCGCGTGTGCTGACAGAGCCTTTTTTTGATTAGTCAAATGACATCGAAGAATTTTTATTTCGAAAATTCGAGGTGACTGATCCATCATCTTAAAAGATAAAATTCAAAAATGTTACCAACTCTTATTTCCGGTCGTCGTTATTTTTCGGAATTGTCCCGCGGAGTGTCGCTTCGAACGGCATATTCTGGGATACTGAGTAGGCATAAGTTTGCCTATCTGCTTCAACCCCTCCGTCCCACGTTGAATTGAACACAGTGTGTGGTAGTGTTGAGCGATATTTCAGAATGGCGACTGTCTTTACTTAAGAGAGTACTTATATTCCACCGCTTGTAATACGTGATTATTGTGACGCATAACAAACTCTTTTCATGTGCATTATACAGTGTACAAAACGAAAATGATTATAGAAAATCCAGATCAATTCAAGGCGTGGCTCACAGCCGTTTTGGAGCCTCTGTAAGTAGGCCAGCTTGGCCCGATTGTACAAACTCCCTCGCTGTTTGTGAGCTTGTGTATATGTGTGTGTGAGAGGATTTTTTTCTTTTGCTCATCTTGCGGTTATGGATAATGTATATCAGAAAGTACATGTGCATCCATGAGATCTACTCCGCGTGTGGGATTTCAATTTAGATTCTAACATCCAGGCCCCCCCATCTGATCACTCCGAGTCTCGCAAAATGATCATCATTACTATCATGATTATTTTCTCCGACATTAGTCGTACTCTCTTCGGACAAAATTATTCTATTTTTTTCCCCGAAATTTGTATTAATTCGTCACTTGTATTATCTAACATAATCGTTCCATAGTTCAATCGTATTTTTTTATGATTTTCAACTCAGCCACAGCATTGCTCCAATTCCATGTTTTTTCATGTAAATTCCATATAACCAATAGTAATTGCGGCTTCATCGTCAATAACTTTATTTGTTTTACAGATGTGACGCTGACCCTGCGGCGCTTGCCAAATATGTGTATGCTCTTGTCAAGAAAGACAAAACTTTGGAGGAATTGCGCGTCGGAATGGTTGAACAGCTCGACGTCTTCTTGCAGCAAGGTATGATATTAATGATTTTTGAAACATTTGGTAATACTTTGGCTGTTAAGTTCGAATTGAGGTAAATGTGTCGTGTTGCAACTGCTCTTCGACCGAACAAGTTGGTAAATTTATTTGGCACGTGTCGCGACTATTGATTATTGTTTTGAGGAAAAAACTTTGATGAAATTGCAATAACATTGAATTTGTTGAACCATCATTCTTAAAAATACAATAGAAAATAGTACAAACATTGATGATGTTCATGATCAATAACTATCGCTGACTAAATGACAAGCATTTCAAAGTTCCGTTATGTTAGGTTTTGTTAAGGTGAAATGCCCGGCAACGATAATATCGATGTTTGAGATTTGTTCAAACATATTTAAATGCATAATTAGTCACATTTTTTTGTAAATCTCTTTCGCTACAGAATTTTACCAGAGTTTTGTGAACATTGAATTTTCGTTGGATACTAAAATAAAAATTAGCACTACTTAAATGAGCAATAATTACATTTTTTTTATAAGCTATTCTAAATTGTCATCGAAACGTGTTCCAGTTGCATTATCAATATTGGTTACCTTTTTGTAGCGGTTTGCAAGTTTCATAATGTTATAAATATTCAACATTTATTATACTTTTAACGGAGAGACGCATTTTACTGTGATCTATAAGTATCCTCGTAAAGATAATGAAAAAATTGATGAGAAACAGTAATTTAGTTTCCATCTTTGAGCAATTCGTTTGATTTTCCCAAAAAGCGAGCATCGAACATTTTTTTTGTCCGCCTGTTACTAATTTTTGTATATTTTTATTTTTTTTTAACCTTAGAAACAAAGAATTTCGTTGAACTTCTTTTCAAAACTCTGGAGACACAGGAATACGTTTTACCACCATTGACTAAGCCTAAGCTTGGTGGTAGTGAAACACCACCTACGGGAGTTATTCCTGTAGCGACGATGATTCTTCCCGGGGAGAACATAACCGAGACGGCGATCCCAATGATTTCAACGATTCCACCGATGCCGACAATACCGACTATGGCGCCGTTGGCGACTATTCCACCGAATCCTGTTCAAGTTAATGGGTCGACCGCCACACTTCTACCGATGAAACGCGAAGCCAGGAAATCTGACTCCGAAAAGGACGATAAAGAGAAAGAAAAACGATCACGAAGCCGGTAACTTGAATAAAAATATCCTTGTCCGTTGAACACTAAAATAATAAAATGTGATGAAATAATTTTACAATTTAATATTTTCAAGGTGTTCTAAATACGTTCGAATAAACACTACGGTCTAGCAATAATGTATCGTGATTATATGTTTTTTGCTAATTTCAGTTCCATAGAAATTCATATATTTTACAATATTTAGTACTCGGAAAATTAATTTTGTCCCCAGGGGTCGAATGAGGTCGAGAACACGGTCCAGGTCGCGTTCTAGATCGTGGGAGCGAGATCGGCGAAGATCCAGAAGTCGAGAGCACATACGCCGGGATCGTGAACGAGACAGGAGTCGTCCATGGAGGAACAAATCTCCTCCTTTGAACGCTCGCCGACATGAGCGAAGGTTTGATCATTTGAAAACAGCTGTTCTCGCACCCTAGTTATTTCGATTTCATCTTTAAGATTTAAGGATGTATGGCGTGTCAAGTGAGGCATGTCTGAATCAATGACGTATATTATAACTGAAGACGATGTCGTTGCATAATAAGCAGAAGTCAAATTTCGAGAGAGAAAAGTTCTATGAGAATTGCTACTGAGTTACCAATCCCGGTTTAAGATCTCACTTTTGCGGCAACATTCGACATGTTTGCACTTCTCGTACTCAAATTCTCGTTCGACAGAATGTGAATTTACAAATTTTTTTTTGTAGTAATATCATGCACATATTTGTTTTTAGTTTTGCTGTGTACACCACAATATTTTAGTGAGATTTTTTTTAGTATTATTTCACTGAACGTTTGTTGAACTTTGGGGCAATTCTATAAAATCGTAGAATTCAGCTATTTCAATCATGTACGAGATAGATAAACTGCGAATTTGTTTTGTTTCACGATTTTTTTACTATCTAAGCTCGAATCATTCGAACGCGACAAAAATGCTTCTTTTCGTACGTCTGTTGTTGAACTATCGACGCTGGTGGTAATCATTTTCGCCGATTAACTTCATTGTCGCCAAAGAAAACGTAAAAAATATATCGTTATAGAATTGAAAGCTACTTTTGAATGCGAAAGAATCGGGCAATGAAAAAAAACGAAAAAATATCGTTAAATTCAAATAGTGGAATGTTCATTGTGCATGTGTAGAAGGGTAGACTGCACAAAGTAAAAAGTAGTGACAATTTGTTGAGTTGAGTAAAATAAATAATTCTTTTAGCCGCACATCCTTAAATGGTTCGGGAATCAAGAGATTCAAGAAACTTGATAAAATTGCATTTTCTCAGACGTACCAGAAGTCGGAGTACGTCACCCTTGCGTTCTCGGGTCCGCGACGGTCCCGAGATTCGTGATCACAGAGCTCGTTTTCGTAATCGATCACCAACTCCACTTAGATCCCGTTCACGCTCGAGGTCGCCGGATCGCAAGAAGATCGATCGTACCGATAGAACCAATGAAATTCCTCGTCCTGATCGTATCGACACAAGTCCTGGTGGTACCCCAACCCAAGACAGCAATCACGGTGATATAGACATGAGGCTTTCAACGACTAGTCAATCAATACAGAGCGTCGTTGCTGTTGCCTCCAATATTTCCAACAATCAGACCGGTAATTTTCAGCCTAAACGACGATGTCGAGATTTTGACGGTGAGTAAATCACTCCTCCTCCGGAGGAGTTTTAATTATGACTCATTATTTGGCGGATTATTCGTAAAACCGAATGCTTCCCCAATCAAAACGAAACCCTATTTCTTATTGAAATGTCAATAGCATACGCGCCGGAAGTTTTAGTAAATTACTGTGGTTAGGTATGCTACGAACATTTTTGCAAAATATCTCGTACCCAGAAAAGTGTTAATTACAGGTTTTCGATGAACGTCGATCTTGAAACTGTTAAAGAAAAATGTTTCGAGACATTCAACACTGTTGTCACGTTTGATCCGTCAATACAATTGAAAACAGAACAAGGACTGGTCAAACTATGATAATTATTAAAAATAACAATTTTTCTGTTTTACTGGCTTAATTTCAGAGAAAGGTTATTGCATGCGCGGAGATCTTTGTCCCTACGATCACGGTACGGATCCTCTAGTGCTCGAAGACTCAGCCCTTAGCCGTGTTCTTACATTTGGACCTCACGGTGCACAAGCTCCTGGCACAGTGCCGGTACCATCCGTTCCGGAAGCACCTCCAGGACACAATGGAAATGCACCACCACCGCACCTTCCACTTGCTTGTTTACCACCTCCTCATCTGCGGAATCAACATCACTCCAACATGGGTACATTCAATATTTTTCTCATAAAATTCTAAGTTTAATGAATCTCATCCACTCATACTGAGGAGAAGACATCTAATGAAACTTGAAGGATGAAAATAGTTGATATCAATCAGTATAAAAATTCAACCCCGCGTTATGCGCGCTATAAGCGAAATGGCACTTCTCCTAGAGGGAAATGCAAAGATTTCAATGAAACTTTGCAAGCATGGAACCGTGACAGAAAAAAGTGATTGCATAACTTAAGGACATTGAGTAGGATAATTGAAAAGTTGTTAATAAATCAATTAGCATGATGTTAGAGCAATAATTAATGAGGAAGGTTAAAAAAAGTGTGTTGATTGTTTTAGAGATTTTTTAAAGTCAGAAAATAAGTGGTAATTATTTGAAACTGCCTATAGGTGCTTTTGCCGAGTACAATCCAGATGCTCCGAGTATGGAGCCCCGGTTACCCTGGGGTCGTCATCCGCCACCAGGACCGGGCATATACGGGCGTGGTCAACGAGAATTGATTAGTGTTCCTGTAATACCTCACTCAAATCCATCGGAGATGGCTCATTCGCAGAACAATAATCCGCTGAAGAGGAAACAAGCATTTGACTTCAATCGTCTTGGTCCGAAGCAACGTGCCATTCATAATCCGGCGAATTGTTCCCTTGAATTGAAGAAAGTACCGCGTAGTATGAACAATATAACCCAGTTGAACAATCATTTCTCGAAGTTTGGTAAAATTGTAAATATACAAGTGAATTTTGGAGGTGATCCGGAAGCGGCACTCGTTACGTTCCAATTGCCGACCGAGGCTAAAGCTGCGTATCGTAGTACCGAGGCTGTGTTGAACAATAGATTTATCAAGGTACTGTGGCATAATAATCTCACGAACAACGCGTCGGGTGGTGCCATCGAGAATGTGCCACCGGGTTGTAGGCCGTCGATAAAAGAACGTTTGGGTACGACGATTTCGTCGCTGAGCATTAAGCCTGAGGACAATGAATACGTGCCGACTCGTCGTCCGAGCGAGGAACAACCGCAACAAAAACAACAACAACAACAGACACAACAACACCAGCAGCAGCAAATAACGCAGAGTCTTGTGCCAGGTTCTACAAAGTTAATCGCAGTCCC
Source organism: Campoletis raptor (assembly GCA_948107755.1). Taxonomy (NCBI): domain Eukaryota; kingdom Metazoa; phylum Arthropoda; class Insecta; order Hymenoptera; family Ichneumonidae; genus Campoletis; species Campoletis raptor. The sequence continues at coordinate 31,822,710 of OX403622.1, read as the reverse complement.
GGTACAAACGATCCCAACGCGAGAGGACAAGGTTCTCGCTATTAAGAAGACCCAAGAGATGCTCGCTGTCAAAGAAACCTTGAAGAAAAAACAGGAAGAAAAGAGGAAAGAGGCGATCAAAATAACGGCTGATTTGCGCAAACGGAAGCAAGAACTTTTGAATAAACAATTGGCCGAGATGCGATCATTGATTGAGAGAGCTGAAAAAAATCCCGAACAAAAAGAGGCTATTATGGTCACGATCAAAATGATGCAGCAGTCGATCGATGGATTGCGAAAAGATCTTGCTGCTAATGGACAAACTGGAGCGACTAAGAGTCAACCGAAATCCCGAGAACAAACTCAAAAGGAGATTTTGGATGCCGAATTGGATCTCATGACTGCCCAACAAGAAGGACAAGACGCTGGTGAATTACAAAAGAGACTCAATGAGCTGAGAGCTCAAGCAGCCGCGTTAGGACTTGGCACTAGTAGCGCGAGTACTATCAATAGAGTCGTCAAAAGTCCACGCGTTATGCGCGGTTCTCACACGGTCTCGTATCGAGGCCGTGGCAGAGGAAGCTTTGCCCACGTTTCCGTCGATCACAGACCCACCAGTCTTCTCATTTCTGGCTACGAGACGGAAGAAAAGACTGATGTGTTAGCTCATTTTCAGGTAATTATGCAACATTCCATAACTTCACATCACTCCAAATAACTCGCTAAATAATCGATCAAATCATTTTTCTATGCCGCATACATTTTATTATGGTACAACGATTTTTTAACGTATTTTTCGTTGCAGCAATACGGCGAAATAGTGAATCAAATAGTTGACGATGCTACACCATCAATCGTAATAAATTTCAAATCGAGAAAAGAGGCTGAAGTTGCGTTAGTCAAGGGTCGTACATTTCAGGATAGACTTTTATCCGTAACGTGGGTATCGGGTCATCATTTACATCGTGGCGGAACTGGCTTAGTTGCCAATTTGAATACCAACGCAACGCGTACTGAGCAAGCACCGCCCAATCCTGACGAAGAAGTCGATGTAGAAGTATGAAACATACGCACGAATATTATTTTCACATATATAAGTAAAAACAGAGATGATACTGTGGTGAAGAAGACTTTTTCGAGAACCTACCAAAATAATTATTGTTTATAGATACTTGATCTGACATTACAGTAGTCGTGCTATTGTCTTATCGGCGCGAAGGTGCATTTGAATATCCCAAACACCTTAACAAATGCGGTACCAAACAATTGAATCAATTTAATGCAAAGTTTTGTAAAGGGTTTATGTCTGGTCGGATTCGGAGAAAAAAGCAGTGTCTTTCCAATTTTTTTTCATCATAACTATAGTTATGTATTTAAAAATTGATACGTATTTCATAAAAAGTATATTTCGAACATTATTCCATCATATTATCGTAATAAAATATGTTGGAACAACAAGATTACGATTATTCTGCTCAGCGTTCTTAAAAGAAGAGAAAAAAACGCTTCTGCGGTATATCGTATATAAACAATCGCTATCGTTCAACAATGAATTTTTAAAAATATCAATCACAAAAAAAAATTGCGGACGTTTAGAGTAAAACTCCGACAATCCGAAGAATTTTTGGAAAAAGTTATGGGATACTCGTCGAAATACATTTTATAAAATACGTGATCACTTGTTGAACCTAAAAACTTCATTTTTATGACGAAAAAGATATTAAGACGTGTTTTTTTTCTCTTGGATTCACACGACACAAGACCTCTTAAACCGAATACGATTTCATCAAATACTGCTTCGATGGAACCGTAAACATTAATCAACGAATTTTCACATGCACCGAAGTCTTTCACTTGAAAGTGTAAGCTTTGTTACTTATTTCCGTCGAAACAAATGCTATTAGGATGAGAATAGTAAGTTGGCCATTGTCGTCAATATCAAAGGCATAACAACGTGAATTCAAAGCATTAAATAATTGGTAACTTTATCGGTCTACAAATATTTCCAAACACGTTATTCAGTTTTCATTAATTTTGTTTCGCTTTGTTTTGTTTTTCACGATTATATCCAGGGTGCAGCAGAATCTTTGCTACTAGAAGAGAACGAGGAAGAGGAGGACGAAGACGGAGAACCAAGGAGTTGGCGACGATAGCAGCTGGGTCCTCGTAATTTGTGACAAGATTTATCATTCTTTTCATTCGGAAACAGCGAAATCGTAACGAGTTTCGTTTGTGATGACAAGCCCGTTCATAAAAAAGCACCACCGCCTAAAAACTGAAACTTGGTCGTTACAAGGCAAAAACCCGTGTTTCAACGTTGAAACTTTCGGTGTTCGTGCACATCAGCGTTAAAATGAGTGTTATAATATTTGTTATATTAAATGTAACCATGTGCACTAACAGTGGCATGAGAAAAAGTGAAAGAGAGAGAAAGAGCGGGGGGAGGGAAAAAATACGTGGAATACGTATCACAAATAGAAAAAAAAAGAAAAAAAAGAAAAAAAAAGATGAAAATAATGTCTCAAGATTTCATAGAAAAGAGTGAGAAGCAACATGAAACAACAAGCAACCAAAATTATCCCATTATTTGTAGAATAAAATCGCTATGTTTTGTATGGGAAAAGTCGCCACTTCTTTTTTTACCGTATTTAAGTTTTAATACATTAAATCTTGTCATTAGCATGATTGGATGACAATAGATTCTGAGATACAATATCCTCCAGACTTGATATTCTGAGACAAATAATCCTAAAGACAGAATACCCTGAAGACAAAATATCGTCGACATAATATCCTCAAGACAGCAAAAAATCCCAAAGAAATAAAAATCTTTACAGAAAACTAACTTTAAGGAATGGTATTTTAATCGAAAACTGATTTGAACCACCTCAGATTCGAACAGTATTTCCTGGTGTAAAACGGTACTAATCACCTCGGGTGCAAATAGTCTTTTCAAGCGCAAAATGGTTTAAATCACCATAGGTTTGAATAGTATTTCCAGATTAAAACTCATAGTACTTTATTATTATTAAAAATAATCAATATAATAAGCTAAACCCGTGGAATATATTTATCAAAATTACAGTTTTATCCTAGGAAGAAATAGGATATTTTTTCCGGAGATATTGTGACTCTAGGTTATTTGGTCCCGAAGGTATTGTGGAAGAGGATATTATGTCTCAGGATACATAGACCGGCGAAAACCATCAGCATACTTGCTTTTTTCCACTCGTTTTATTTTCACGAGTATAAAGATTTGTCGTAAAACCATATTTTCGATTGTTCTAGGTGATACAATTTTTTTTCGTGCACGTTGAACGGTGTTGGTTATTATTAATTTGTTAATTTTTGCTACGGAAGAAATTTCTTATCTTTTGAGGTACAACGTGTTGTAGCTTAAGTACAGAGGTAAGTATGAGTCAAAAACTTTTGTACGAATCAAAGTGGTGGTCAATGAACGGCCTTAAATCCTTTTTATATATACACATGTAAATATGAGGCATTCCACGCCATTTCGCGATGCCGTTACCTCGAGCAATTCTAATTTTTTTCATCTTCTTTTATTCTATGGTATTCTATGCAAGGAATATTCTGAAATTTTCACTTTACATGCAAAATCAACGTTGACATTAATGAATGATGATTTTTATTCCTTTTTTTGAAATAACAGTGTGAACCAAAATGAAAAAAGACTTTGTTGATATATCGATTGATTTAAGAGATATTGGCGTCAGAACGTTTCTGAACTCTCTCAAATCAGAACTTTAAAAAAAATTACATCTCTTGGAAATACATGCGATTCGAACCGTGGGATACTATTTTATAATTAAAAAAAAATCAAGAAAATTAACAATGGTCGAGTTCACGGCCGCGCGAAATGGCGTCGAAGGTCTCATGTAATGCCATCTAAATAGTAAAACTATTGTGCGCACTTTTTTCATTTGCGAATCCTGTTTATATCGAGAATAAAGTTTATAAGAATGAATTTTTCGTTCGATCCTAACTACAGCCCAATCGGTCGTAAATTCTATTATGCGACATTATATCACAGACTGTCGTAATATATATCTCCTAAATTTTTATTTTAATGCACTAGCCTTTTGCACTTGAAAAATGTTTGTATTTTTCCTAAAGATTTTTGCGTCAAAAATAGCCTAAGAAATAGGACTAATTCGAATTAATAAGCTCTCTTCAATTGTAAGTAAAAACCCTTATTATCGTAAGTAACAATTTTCAGTATAATAAGAAGCAAATGAGAACAATTTTCGCATAAGATGAATACAAACGTTAATTTTTTGAGGATATTATTACTTTTGTATTACGATAACCCGTTAATATTATATCAAGTTGTGTTATTTTTTCGTCCTACGCAAAGATTGAAGTTTCCGCGTCCCGGACGTCGTATAAGCATAATGACATAATCAATAAATACATTTGCAAAGTTGGGAGCCCTAAACAAGCAAAGATTAAGATGACTGCATTTTGTAGAAAGAGTTAAATGCAACTATAAATGTAAACTTCGTGGTACTAAAATTAAAACGAATTGTCAGTGATTAAGTCCATATAAGAAAATCGTTATCGATCGGTTTCTACCTTTTTTGTTTGTTCGTAATAAATGTCAATTCTTGAACGTTATTTGAAACCTTGTTTTATCAAACATCTTCGTCAACTATCGCTAATATGCCTGATACTTGATCTTGGTGAGAATTTTTAATCGATCTTCGTCAGGGTGATATCCAACTTGCTAATAGACTACCCATGAGTAATTGAGCAACTGGCAAGATCGAGAGCGGGAGACTAATAGCGGCACCGTGCGCCGATCCGTGATAAGCGCCACGCAAGAGCCAACCCCCAAGACCGATCGACTTGTGTGTACTCGTAAACAACGCGGCAAGAAGAATATTCCTCGGTAACCATCTCGAGCACAAGAACCAACACAAACCGGTGATTATTAATTGTCCGATACAGGCTATTAGTACGCATAATAATATATCTGTCGCATCAAGTGATGTCACGTCAGCATTAATAGCATCACAGAACCAGTGATAGGCCGTTAAAAGCAGCAACAATCGGGGTATCCACGCGGTACGCTCTTCACTGTAAAAGCTTAATTTCGATACTGCCGTTTGAAGCCCCATACCAACACCAAACGGCAATATTGTGCTGTAAATCATTTCACGAATGTTGATACCGACGAGCGGAGGAGTTGACGCTCCTAGCTGGAAAAACAAAACGAATAAATTGTATTTAACACAAAAAAGTTTCCAATTACTATTAATTTCTTATTGATTCATTGCGAATTTGCGTTCGTATATTAAATAAGTATTGCGACTATATTCATCCATGCTATCAAGATATTTTTCAATGAGAATTGCATTTACAATTCGGAAATTAAAAGAATAAATGTTGTTCCATCCCTGGTAGTGAAATGGGAGAGGCTTTGAACGACAACATATTTTAGTTTTAATAATATAAAATGATCACCATGAAATATAATAATATTGGAGATACGAAGAGTCCCCCAAAGTGAGATACAAGAGTTGTGGTAACGCTCGTTGATAAATCGGCACTTGCCAATCTACTGAGCACGAGACTGACGCTGAAAGGTGGTGGCATGCAGTATAATACCTGGAACAGACGTCGTTTCAGCCATTAGTAACTCCTGCTTTTGACAGACGCCACTTCGGCTCGTACTCGTAATCCTCTATTTTATTGATACGCTTTTTTTTCATTTTATATTTACTTCCATTCCTTTAAGAAGCCATGGATTCACGCTTGCATAAGTCAAAAGGCAACTTCCCAGTCTAGCTATTATTGGCATTAGTATATACATGAAGGTCATCACAAACGCCAAAAGATAGCCATCGCTCAATGATGAATATAGAGATTTTGGACTGCATGTCAGTCCAGCTTCAAAGTACGTTAAAGGCACAGCAAAATACCATATAATCACATTTCCATTCATCACCCCTGTTGGAATACAAATCGTAAAAGAAATTATCTTTTTATGATTAATAATTAGATTGAAATGAAACTTGGTCGAAAAGAGAAAATAGTTTCTTTATTATCGTATCAGAGTCTGATTAAAATTAAGCAACAAAATTGCCCAAATTGGAATTCGGCGTAAAACAGAATTTGATAAATTCATTGGTGTTTTAATTTTTGCAATCATTCACATTTTCTGTTGTGCAAATTTAACACCCAGGTCACTAATAAAAATTGTCGAATTTGATGGGATGAATTGACAAATGTATTGATTTAAAGATATATATAAATATATATATATATATTTTTTTTTATACGTACCATTGGCACCACCTAATTTGGGTTGACTAGAAGCCAGTATCATACACGCAATCATCAATATGAAGAATGCTAAACGATGAAATATGTTCTCTCGCTTATTTATTCTATAGTTTGTTTTTTTTTCCTCTTGCTGATTTCTCGCTTGATGTGGATCATTGCAATTCATTGTTGAAAAACGTTTGTAAGCAGTACTTCAAAAGCAGTTCAGAAGAATTCACCTTTAAGTAAGAAAATCAAGGCAGTCGGATTTATTTGCACAGCAATGTTACAAAAGTTTATTCAAATGCATCTCAAAATGTTGCACATGTGAGTACACATACATATGAATGAGAAGTACATACATTGTGGTTCTGTCTGTTGTTTATGCTCCGGTCAACCTCCATTACTGCTCAGGGATGGAAATATTAGGTAAAGGAAGCAAGCATTGTTCTTTCGCGAATATTTCGTAAAAGATTGAACCACGTCCCCATCCTCGTACGACGACATTTGTTCTACCATTTCACTATGCAGATCTCTGAAGTGCACATTCAGAAAAATGTGCTGCGTGTTCCATTGAAAAAAGTTGGCAAGCAAAAAAGATATTATGGAAAGTAAAAAATACTGTGCAACGATGATGCATGCACAGTCTCAATTGGCAAAAAAATTATAAAAATCGCCAATGTTATTACCGATGCGTACTGTCACCTAATAAATGTGCTGTTAATTATGAATTTCATTGACACAGGCAAATGTTGATGGAATACAGAATTATGCTTCGCGCATTTTACTCCCCTATTTTAGTCCTTTTATTCTAAGAATAATACAGAAAGATATATATGTTCAAAGCAGAAAATTATGCACGGACAAAGAGGTAAAGAATTCATATAAATAAAAAAAGAGAATGATTGTCGAAAATGAGAGAGTATGTGATTTATTGATTGAACATTTCTACATTAACAAGTCCTAAAAACTACAGAAGAACGTAAATCGTAAAAAATTTTGCGTATACTTCTAATTTGCTTAAATCCTTTCTTCTTATTCACTTGTTTTCTTAATAAATATTTAAGTAGATCGACTAAAAGCCAGGCATGGATTTGTGCAAAAATCATAACCTGTCAATCGCTGAGTATCATTCCCGTTCGTATCTCGATTTTTTTTAGCTTTCCCGTATCCACATTTTTTTCAATTTAGTAGTAACGTTTTCTACGATTCAGTGGTCCGAATCGTTTTTACAAATACAGAAAAATTCTTCAAATCGTGAAAAACCGCATTGAGGTGACGGCACATTGAACCGATTGAACGCCGTAATTAATGTGCACATACATTTTACCCTGTAATATGATATATATGTTTATATATGTGTATGTCAATAATTATTTCGATATATCGATATCGTTTTGAACGCATATGTCGATCTTTCTTCGGCAAAGTGCAATATATAAGCAGATGATAGTTTTGAGTTTTTAGTACTCCGACTGCTCGTAGGGGCGCAGCACAATCTTGAAAAATTGAATCTGAATAAAATGTTGCTGTCGCGCAGCTTTCACCGCGCTTGTTTGCACTATCGCAACGTGAGTCGGCACAAAGGAATACGTACGGCTTATGGTCCTAGCAGTGTTCAAAGACAGTTGTGTTCATCGTGGCAGTTGAGAACCATTCGTCGCAACGTTGTTATTAGACATTTTTTAAATAATTCTGTGTGCTCAATATTTACGAATTCTTATACTTTTAATAAGGAAAACTTGAAACTAGTCAACGACAAAGAAGCAGAAATGAGTCCGGTCCAGAAAAAACCTTTTCGCCGGTTACCCACCGATGTTGTACCGTATCATTATGAAATATCGTTGACGCCCGATCTCGTGAATTTTGCTTTTGAGGGCAGCGAAGATATCCACATAGAGGTAAGTGTTATTTTTTTCTTTTCATTTCGTTCAACTTTTCATTCGAGTGAATTCCATTTCGATATTTTTCGTCGTACGAACGATTTGACGGATTAACAGAATCGGACTCCATATGGTCAACATAACCAAAACAATCGTTTTTGTAAATCGATATTCACACCAGCCCATTACATATGCCCTACTTTATATTATTTCACCCTTTCCCATGAATAACAAAACAATGTAATTTGTCGAAAAGATAACTAAGTTTGTATTACATTGTTTTGTCTTCAATTTTGTAAAAAAAAAAAAAAAAAAAAAAAAAAACATTTTGCTATGCATTAAAAATTGTTCTATGTTGTAGATGCCAAAAATAATTTTGATCTTTGCATACACTGCAAAAAATATTTTTATAAGACAGATGGGAGCGTCCAAAATTAGATCTAAAAAACTTAACATATTGAATGCTTTGTTTTTTCTAGGTCAAAAATTCCACTGATACAATTGTCTTGAATTCTGTGGAAATAGACATCAAATGTATAACATTTAAAAGTTCGGAGGATGGCAAAGATCTACCAGCCAGCAAGATTGATTTCTCTGTTGAGGAGGAGACTGTTACCCTCGTTTTTCCAGAAAAACTTGCAGTTGGCAAAGTTGGCAGGCTCAGTTTGGATTTTGTGGGAAAGATTGATGATAAAATGAAGGGATTTTATCGCAGCAAGTACACAGAGTAAGAAACCATTGAAATTACATTTAGCTCTTTTTCTTTTGATAATCCAAAATTGAAGAATTCGCATTTAGAGAGAAATCAAAAGTAATTAAAAGTCAAATAAGGTTTTCCAAATAGATATTCTTTCCTGATTAGTATTGTTTACTTAGATTTTAAGATTTCAAAGGAATTGCTAATTTACATAAAATTCATTGGTTTGAAATGACATTGTTCTATTTTGCAATTGAAAAGCTGTTTTTTGACATGATGGATGGATATTGAATTTACCAATGTGATTGAAATGATTTCATTCATAATCTTTTACAATAACTAGTAAGAACACTTTAGTATAAATTACCCGTTTTTTCTACCTTTCCTTTGAATGTAGTAAAAATATATTTTATTATAATCAAAACAGTAAGGCTCTTTTTTTAAATCCATGGTTTTCAAAATATCAAAATACTAAGTAGTGTGTCAGAACGAATGCTTTTGCACATATGTTAGGGGCACTTACAGAAAAATATTTTTGTGTAATAAGGCGATAGCTAGTAGTCGACATAAATATTTTATGACGTTTTAGATCCTAGCTGCATAAAAGTTAAAGCTATATTTTTAATCATGTTACGGTAAAAAAATTTTGAAATTATCTTTTTGTATTTCAATTTGTTTCTATTTCAAGAGGCACTATTCAATCCCACTGAAACTTTCTTGTTTCTTCAAAGAATTGAGCTTAGTAGAATTGTATAGTTCATTAACTTGGAATATTCTTTGGTTTGTTTCTTTCTATGTTTTGTGAGACGTTATTGGTAATATTGACATATGAATAATTCCACATAAATCTTTGAGTTCAATTGTAAGTATAGAAGTTTACTGGAAATGAATATTTCAAAATTAATATTTTAAAAAGTAGAGTAAAAACGAATACAACACAACACAACTGAGAAATATTAAAGAACCTTTTTGCTGTATTACTTCATGTACAATAAAATGGAAATTCGTTACTGCAAATTCTATTATAACTTGTTGCCACAAAGACGGAATAATTATACTAGGAAATTGAAAAAATAGTGGATGAACGAGAAATTTGGCTATTTTTAGTAAACGAGTAGGAAAGGATCGTTGGAACGCAGTTACATTTCTTTGTCCAACATCAGCACGTAGATTTTTTCCATGCTGGGATGAGCCAAGTTTTAAAGCAACATTTAGCGTAGAACTCGTCATACCCGATGATTTAATTGGTCTCAGCAATATGGTGAGAATTCATTGACTCGTTGATTTATTTAAAAAAATTATTTGTATTGTACCTTCGCAGGGTGGATGGGGAAGTCAGATATGCCGGGGTGACACAATTTGAAGCAACAGACGCAAGGCGTTGTTTTCCTTGCTGGGACGAACCGGCTCACAAAGCAACTTTCGACATTACACTCAAAGTACCGAGTGGTCTTGTGGCTCTCTCGAACATGGTGAGCAACGCCTTGCGTTTCGTTTTTCTAACATCTTTCAATTTTTATGATAAGTATTTACAAAGTAAAACATTGCATTTTGATATCAAAGCTGGAACATGAAAAACTATATTTATTTGTAAATTCCCTATTCGTCACACTTTTCTAAAAATTTCATCAACACCAGAGCGGTGCTGATGGCAATAACTTGGCTTTTTTAACATTTAGAAAAAATACTTAGTCTGCTTATTTTCATGGTATACACAGTTCTCTCTCTTTTTCATATTTTCCAATTCACTCGCGCTCTCTATTCGTATTTCTTTTCATCATCTACTCATACCTTCTCACAAATTGGCACAATTCCGTTATTAATTTTCCTTTCATCACTTCAATGATTGTAACTACAAACTTTTTTTCATCAATCTGTGGAAGTGACTATTCAAGAGCAACCTACCCACTCATCTATTACTTTGTTCTTTGGTTCGCTTTACTCTAAAATGTGTTACAATTTTTTTTTTTTCCATTCGCACATCCTACGCCTTTTCTCTGTTTACCCTTTCCATTTTTTCCTCTCCATATTTTGGCATCTCATCCTTTTCCACGAGTCTACTCTCTTCGCACGTCTGTCTTTTGTCAGTGCTCTCCCATTCCTAGTCTTTTTTTTTCTATTTTTCTATTTATTGCAGTATCTTGATTACTTCATCTTCGCCCAGATTGATTGGAATTCCTGTTCTGATTAAACAACTAAAATTTTATCGTTCTGTGCAGTTCATTATAGCAATCATTAGTGTTTGGATTTATTGTGCGAGAAAACAAGATAACAGATAATTGCGGAGGAAAGAAAGGGAGCCTGTTTTTGTAACATGAAATTTTCAAGACTTTTTTTTTGTATCCTAATAAATATATAGCATAAAAAATGGAAGCCACAATCATTTTTTCCAGAATTGGTAACACTTAGTTAACAAAAATTGAAATAAAAATTACTCATCATTTAATTCAAATCTGAACTTCCAGTTTGTCAAAAATAACGTTAATAACAATAAAGAAATTTGAGTAAGACTAGGAAATACGAAAGGAATATTTTGTAACGAACGAAAAATGAAAAATAACAACTCCTTTTTGCATTCTATCAGCCCGTTGAGAGTACGAAAAAGACGGACGATGGTCACGAGATTCTTAAGTTCCAACGTACGCCGATAATGTCAACGTACCTGGTAGCTGTGGTGGTCGGTGAATTTGACTACGTCGAGGACAAGACATCGGACGGGGTGTTGGTACGAGTTTACACACCAAAAACGAAGAAGGAACAAGGCCGTTTCGCACTGGAGGCTGCGGTTAAAGTATTGCCTTATTACAACGAATATTTTGGTCTTTCGTACCCTTTGCCAAAAATGGATTTGATAGCGATAGCTGATTTCTCAGCGGGTGCTATGGAGAATTGGGGTTTAGTAACATATCGCGAGACGTGTTTGCTGGTTGATCCAGAGAACACATCGGCGGTACAAAAGCAATGGATAGCATTGGTGGTTGCCCACGAGTTAGCTCATCAATGGTTCGGTAACCTCGTGACGATGGAGTGGTGGACGCATCTTTGGTTGAACGAGGGTTACGCCTCGTTCGTTGAATTCTTATGCGTCGATCATTTGTTCCCCGAATACGATATATGGACGCAATTTGTAACGGATACTCATGTTAGAGCATTGGAGTTGGATGGTTTGAAAAACAGTCATCCGATCGAAGTTCCAGTTGGGCATCCATCGGAGATAGATGAGATTTTTGACGACATATCTTACAAGAAGGGCGCAAGTGTAATAAGAATGTTGCATTCTTGGATCGGTGACGATGATTTTCGCAAAGGTATGAATTTGTACTTGAAACGTCACAGTTATGCGAATGCTGAGACGGAACAATTATGGGATGCTCTTGAGGAAGCGAGTCAAAAACCTGTACGAGCTGTTATGACTACATGGACGAAACAACAAGGTTTTCCCATATTGAAAATTGATCTTAAACAAGAAAATGAAGATCGCGTTGTCTCGCTGAGTCAGAGCAGGTTTTTATCGGATGGTTCGACCGATACGGCTGACAGTTTGTGGATGATACCAATTAGTGTGAGCAGCTCGAAAGCTCCAGCGAAAATCGTCGCTAACACGGTTATGAGCGAACGGACGGCAACACTTGTCATTAAAAATGAGCCGGTTGGCTCTTGGATTAAGATTAATCCTGGCACAATAGGCTTCTATCGTACGCGATACAGTCCCGAAGCGTTGGAGCTCATCGTTCCTGCTATACGCGAACGAACGATTCCGCCATTAGATAGATTAGGATTGCTCGATGATTTGTCCGCAATGGTACAGGCGAATTTGGCCTCAACCGATGAAGTATTACGTTTCGCAGAAGCTTTTCAGTACGAAGACAATTACACCGTTTGGTCCAGCATTGCGAATACTCTTGGAAAAATAAGTGTTCTCGTTGGTGATTTGGATATTGAAGATAAATTCAAAGCTTTTGGCCGATCATTGTTCAAAGATGTAGCAGCGAGACTTGGCTGGGATGCAAAACCCAACGAGAGCCATCTTGACACGCTCTTAAGATCACTCGTTCTTGGCAGAATGGGAGCTTACGGTGACGAAGCGACTATCGAAGAGGCGAGAAGACGTTTCCAGCTTCACCTTAATGGAGAAACTCTATCAGCCGATTTGCGCTCTCCCGTTTATCGAGCTGTACTTTCCTCCGGCGATCCAAAGATTTATGAGGCTATGCTCGAGCTCTATCGAAAAACTGATCTTCACGAGGAAAAAGACCGGATACTGCGAGCTCTCGGTGCAATAAGGGATGAATCTTTCTTGAGAAAAGTATTGGAATTTGCTATGAGCGACGAAGTCAGACCACAGGACACCGTTTTCGCATTTATGTCCGTGGTTACCTGTCACAAAGGACGTATATTGGCTTGGGAATTCTTCAAGAAAAATTGGGAGATTCTCGTGTCCCGGTACGAGTCTGGTTACTTATTAACCAGTCTCGTTAAATATACGACAGAAAACTTTGTTACCGAAGACAAGGCAGTCGATGTAGAACAATTTTTCGAAAGTCATCCCACACCCGGCACTGAAAGAGCTGTACAACAAAGTATCGAGACAATAAGACTCAACGCTGCTTGGCTCGCCAGAGATAAAGAAGCCATCGAGAAATATCTTCTCTCGTGGCAATCGAAAACTCAAAAGACAGTGTAGAACGACATCGCTCTTCTCTTTTCCCACCACTTTGCTTTTCATGTAATACTTGTGAGTATTTCGGTCTCTGAGCTTAAAACTAGCCATTTATTGCGATCCACGATGATTATCGCAACTATCAACAACCTGTGCGACGTTTTATGCGTGTCGCTTTCGAATTAAAGTGCACTCAGTCATGCAAATCATTTATATATACTTACACAATATTACAATACGAATTCATTACAAAAATATTATAAAAATACTTGATTGAATGAAAAAAAAAAAAAAAAAATTAATGAATTAAAGAAACATTCGTGAAACGTAACGTGAATGTCCGAATCGATCACGTTCGGAAAAATGTTTTTGCATTTTTCTATCCTCGTGAAAAAAATCACCCAATCGAATTGTTACGCCTTCTTGCTATCCAGAATGGAGGAATGAAGGAAAATTGCAAAATTCATATGTCAATTGATATGTAGGATAGTTGAGGGGCAAAAATAGAGAATACTGAGAAATTCACTTAATATTCGGGTGTTTTTTCAAACGAGAATTCTCGAGGCAATTTGTTTTTCAAATTCCTTGATCCCAACATTATTTAATAAATTTTTGGATCATAATCTCGTCAAAATAAACGTGGAAATGAAATTAAAAAAAAAACTCTCAACCTGTTGACAGTTTGAACATTTAAAGTGATTCAATTTTATTCCGACAAACATTTTTCCCTGAATATTCATCTGTTTTGGCACTAAATGTTAACAGAAGGTGATTTTTCCATCGAGGTGAAATCCGGTCTATTTTTTTTTGCTTTCTTCTGGAATATTATTTGAATATTTATTGGCAACAAGATAAGCTTCGGTTGTATTAAAAATGTAGATTAACCTTTTTTTCAATTCTTGTTTTTTTTTTTTAACTCTTTTAAAAGCAATCCAAAGTGATTGCACTGGTCAATAATTCTTATGTTCATCGATGCCACGTCTTTGAGTTTGAGAAAGAAGCAGAGTCACAACGACAAACCAGAAGAAGGTTCTCACTCACACGATCGATCACTCCGTCCTTAAAATAGCGAGGGAGAAAGACAACGAGGGGTTTGAGGACCTTGCTCGTGAGTCAGCCTCCATTTGTATTATTAGGTGGAAAACCACCAGCAGACTTTGGTCGTTTACAGACAACCCGATATCGACTGGAGCACAGACAGATTGGACAAGGGTAAAGGGAGGGTGAAAAAAGTCGAGAGAGAAACGTCAAAAAATAGATAGTAGTAAAAAGCATGGGTTCAGAGTTTCTTTCAGAATATTGGAAACGACGTAAATGTTGATTTTCCAAAATTGTGTTTTTTTCTCTGTTTCAACGATAATCGGTGGGACTTTTTTTTTGCATTTTTTTTGCAGATTGCCTTGTGGTCAAAATTTGAGGAGCCCAATTAAACATTTTGAATTCATTTAATAGAACAATATTTACCTTTCGAGCCATAAATGGACACACGTTGTCGTATTTTTTTTTTTTCTTCATTAAACTACTATTTCAATAACAAATATGGGATTTTCAATTCCCGATTGTCCCTGAGCCAATTATAAATGTAAAAAAAATATGAACAGGAATTATTGATAAATTGTACAAATGCCACATTTAAATAAATAATCAAACTTTTAAAGTTTTCAGGGAAAAAAAATCGTTTTTTACTAAATCACTATGAGCATTAGGATGACAATTTTTTCGAGAACTCAATGCATTCCAAAGGTTTTTCAAAATCGTTTCGAAATTTTTCGTACAATAGATTTTGATTTTGAATATGAAGAAGCACTTAATTTTGTATTTCCAAATTTCTTGGGAAAACGTGTGTTAATTAGTATTAGATCAAACAAATTTTTTCAATATTTATGAGCCATACAAAATAAAACATAAAAACACAAAAACGATCGCACAGTTTTTGTGGAATCATCCATACTTCTCATTTGTCTGGATCCATGTCATTATGATTGGTTGAAGTAAAAACTTTGCAACAACAGAACTGTCACCTGATGAATTATTTGTTTTCGTTTTAAAAAATATATTTATAGCTAAACATTTTGTTAATTCAAGACCGTCAAATAATGGCTCGAATCATCGATCGTAATTTGAATCGAAATTTCGGCTGTCAAAATATTTTTTTCTATTGCATAAAAAGTATTTTAAGTTGTATGTAGAAAAGACGAGTATTGATCGTAGAAAATGAATATGTTTAGATGATTTCGTTTAATCGGCTAAACCACGTTTCTCAGTGATACTGTGTCAAGACTTCAAATTTTTTTTATCGTAAAGAGAAGAAAGACAGATGGACAAATAGAAAGAGCAGACAAACAGAGAGAGAGAGAGAGAGACATAGAAAAAAGAAAAAAGGGAGAGAAAGAGATAGAATGAGAGACGGACAGATGGAGACAGAGGAGGGTTCTCGAGTCGTCCCAAAATTTCGCATCTTGAGGCTCTTGTGAATGCGAAGTGGATGCACGAGTGGGCAGGGTGGTAAGCGCGAGAGAGGGTATTGGGAGAAAAGGGAGGGTTGTTAGTAGTTGTAGTAGTGCGGCTATGGTGGTGGATAGAACACTAGATGCCGGAGGGGGGTCTTGGTGCTCGTCGTTCTCGTCGTTGTCGTTGTCGTTATATTGCCAAGGGTTGGCTTGGAGATCGGTTCCCGTGGGTATAAACCGTACCCGGAGTTCCCAGGATCGCGCACGCGACCCAGGATACATACACATTCTCCAACCAGCCAAGAGACGATCAATACCGGCCTTGCGAACCTCCTACACTTTGATAATACATAAAACATATATATTGGACTATTCTATCGACGTAGATACATCGTAATACATACTCTACACTCACATCAACTCTGCTGACGTGGAATTTTAACATATATGAGCTATTTGATAATCTGAGGATTTTTCGGTGTTTATTCCACATTTGAAGGAATAAAAATCTATAAATTATCGTCATAGCAATAGAAACGAGGGAGGTAATCAAATTTTTCTATTGAAAAATGTAAATTTTCATTAAAATATATACAATATTTTGTTTCATTTTCATGAAAATTTACATTTTATGCAATTTACAAATTAGCCAACATTCAAAATTATCTCCCGCTACTGTTGCCGTCAATTTTTAATTTTAGATCTTGTCGTGCACAGTACAAATTTCCAGTTTCTTTTATTAATTTTTTTTCGTTAATAATTCACAACTTTTTATTTATGTTACTGTCTGAAAAGTTTATTTCAAACAAATTTACTCGGCCGTTCAGTATATATTTATATTCTTTAATTTTTTTTCCACTCGGAGTCCTCGTTTTAATTTCCAATTCGTCAGATTTTTATATACATCGAATATAAAGTTGAAAAAAGCATGAAATTGTAAAAAAATAATTTCAATGGAGAAAAAAATTAATTCTCCATCCATCTCAAGCGGAAACTAAATTATGTGATTATATGATTATGTGAGAATTTTCATGTCATTATTTACTGTCTGAGAAAATATCAAGTCCCTCAGATTTCGCAAAATTTCTTACTAGGATAAATTTAGATTTTCGACTGATATCTATGTTCAAGAATATTTTTACGTTGAATGTAAGTATATCGTTTGAACTTTATTCCAGTAATTTTCTAAACAGTTCACAGTCACTTCGTTCAAAATCACTTCTGTTCGATATTTGCACGAAGGCCCACAAAAACTGTAGAAAATCTGTGTCAATACGGTTGTCATGTTTTCAATAGTTTTTCAAATCGATCAACACCATCAGAAGCACAGAAAAATTGCCTCTAAAAATCATATGAGAAAAATGTGACAATAAACTCAAAAAAACCCAAAGCAATAACGAAATACTAACGAAAAAAATGCGGCGTATCTCCGATGTAATTTTGAGACACATGAAAACAGACGAATCGTCCATTCAATTATTAATTTTTTCGAGCAATTATGTGTTAATGTTGTTGGGAAATTATAAATATTTTATGCAAGCATACGGCGCGTTTGTTTCCTCGGACTTGCGTACGAGGTCAATGAGCTCCGATGAGAGCGCATTGCACACGTGGCCAAGGGTGAAATGTAAAGAGTGTATTATGAAGTTTTATATTGATGTGTACGTGGAACCGTGTACGTTATCACATAAATGTGAAGGCGACATTCTCATATCGCAGACCAGTGACATCCCCACGTTTTCCCTTCCGCATACGAAAACTTATCCCCTCGGTTATGTACGAGGGTAGCTTCATACGAACACCCACACGTGTCCGTAATAACAGACTTTTGTCCCCCATTCCTCTTTACTGAACAGCATTTTAATCCATCTTTATCTTTCTTACCCTTCTCTCATCCTCGCATCTCTCTTTTCCTTTTCGTTTTCTTCTCATTCTTCCTTTCTTCTTTTATCTCCTTTTTTTCTCAACATCCCTATGGATGATGGTAAGTCGATTGGAATAAAAAGGAAATAAGACAGTATTCATGGACGTGAATGTCAATGAATTTATTACAGGAAGAGGAAGTGCTTTTTTATGACCACGTGGACTGATGGAACACGATATTCCTAGCACTGTGATAAATGCCTTTCAATCAATCATTTGAAAAAAAAAAACTTGATTACAAAGTAATTAATTTATTTAATCGTTACATTAAACCTTTGAAACATTCATTTTCCCTCACACAGAATTAACTTGAAAAATTGCATAAACAGCTCTGAATTTCTCTAGGATAAAAAAAGTTTAATAATCAAAAAACTGCAAAAAAAAAGAGGGACAATGTACGTCAAACCACGGTTCGTAAGGGTTAATACATACAGACAGAATATTTTAGACGAAAAAACTTGATATTCTCATGCCTGAGATTGAAGCACGTTATGAATAAATTGTCACAAAATTTCGGCTACATTTGAAAAATAAATTCTTCCTACTTCATAAATGTAAATTTCTATGGTATCGCTGATATTATTAATCATCAGAATATTTAATTTTAATGTACGACTAAAAATTTTGATTCATACTGTGGAATTTTTTGGTTGCCGAAGAATTTTTTCTGTTTTACAATTGTCCTCATGGATATTTATAAGATTATTTATAATATTTACGAAACCAACAAATAGTGGCGAACGGGGTGATATAATATTATTTTTCAGTAGATTTACTTCTATTAAAAAACTCAATAATTGATTTTTTCTGTATAATTTTATTCTACGTTGGATATTCATTAAATTAGAAAACTTTTGTGGCAATATTTTGAGAGATTATTCAGATATACGAATGTAAGGGGTTAGTATTGATGATAATAATAATAGCCGTGGTGGTATTATGTAGAACGACGAGACCACGACTGGTGGCTGTGACATCACTCCCCCAATGTACGGAGCGAAGGGAGAGAGAAAGAGAGAGAGTAAGAAATAGAAAACGCGAGAGGGTCGATGGGAACTTGCGCGTGCCCGATAATCGCCCCTACAGAATCCCGATCCCTACGGATTTGCCGTTTTAATGAGAGCTCAAACGCGAAGTAAAAATGGGCGCTGTATGCCTGAGCTTTCGTTCCCACCGATCAATAGAACGAGCAGTGGAAAAAATGACGTACTAAGACAAAATTGCAGAGAGATTTTTTTTTGCTTGCAAGATTTTGTATGGTTTTAAGTAAAAAAAAAAAAAATTCCAAAACAGAAACAAAATGTCTTATTTAGAAGTATTATTGACAGAATATTTTGTTTATTTGTCACTAAAATCATTTATAATGAAAAAATTATTTAACAAAAAATTAGACTCCATAAGACATTAAAACCCATCATTTACTGATGATGTTTTAATAAAATGAATATAAAATATCTAGAATAAAAAAATAAAATTAAAAAAACAGTATGTTAGTACTTAATATTTAATGAACATAAAAAAAAGAGCTGTAATATTTTTTTCACGAGCTCGTGATAGTATTAGATTCCCTGATGAATCCATCTCCCCCATGGATTTCACGGAGGAGTCTCGAGTGTATAACATGCGACTGGTGCACTCGAGGCTTTTAGGGTGAAAAACATTGCTCGTCTCCTGGATGAAATAGCGTTACGAAAATGTGGAGTCAAACATTTTTGATCCCTCTTTTTCATCCCTGTGGTCATTCCATTGCGGGATTGTCTACGAGCCATAAAAGAGTAGGGGGACGCGATTGGGGGGGTTCCACCAATTTTTTTTTCACACAACAGTTGTCACGTGTTCTTACAATAATTATGGCAGCTCTGCATAATATAATTCGTTATAATCAATCGTGCAGAGTGGTATGATGATTATTATAATTTAGAAATATATGTGACCGATTTGGAGTGAAAATTTCGTTCTGAAATTTCGACTATTTTTCGTAGGTACGAATTTCTTGTTTTTAGCTTTAAAAAAATTGTGAATACGTAGCGTTGCAAATGATGACAATTTCAAAAAAAGTGACGGATGAATGAATTTGTTTTTTTTTTTTTTTTTTTTTTTCAAATTTTCGAACCAGAAAAAAAACAGCCTTAGTCACAAAACGAGTTACTTTCAAATGATTTTCCAAAAATTACCAATATCGAAAAAGTTAAGGCCGAGCAAACAATGTATTTTTAAGCTGTATGCGTTTCAATTGACGTTTTTCCAACATTTCAATAGTTTTTCGCAATGTTCGTAGTCCTCATTGCAATTCTGCTGTATGTCAGATGAGATTTTCATTATGTAAAAAACATATACTTGAAATTATCATTGGCATTTAATAAATAATTGCATTTTATGCATATAAGCAAATTAAAAATCGATCTATCCAGTTCTATAGAGATTAAGCAATTCCATTTAAGTTTTCTAAAACTAGTATAAAAAAAAATAAATTATTTATCATAATTTTAAATTAAATACCGAGCACTTGTTTCTTACGACTACATATTACCAGAAAAATTGATTTTATAGCTTAATAATTGCTTTTATTAATGAAACGATTAAGTTTTATAGACATTTCTTCGAATTTTCCATGCAAACGTAGAGTCTATGAAAAATAAGCGTTCAATTTCCTTTTTTTCAGAAGTTTACTTCAGTTGTTTCCGGCTTATCCATTAGTTCGTGGCACGTATATGCCCTGTGGTTATTTCAAGACTGGTATAGTTGCCCGATACAATTATCAGACAACTTTCGAGTTTTCAACTCAAAGTGTTTCGTGGTCTGGTTTCCATATCCATCGAGTAACGAGAACTCTATATATGCTTAGAGAACTAAAAAAACAAAAAAATAGTTTGAGCGATTTCCTGGTTACGGTTACGGTTACTAGAGGGTAAGGATAATGTAAAAGAATATACATGTAAGTCATATTTTTTGTTCTTTAATGTGACATATTCGTTCGCACTTCATTTCCTCCCTTTTCTCATCGCGCATACAAAATGCAACGACACCAATAATAAGCTTTCGCCCGCACGAATTTTCTTTAATATATTTACAGCCTTTCAGTCTTCGCGAATATACAATAGTTGCGGGGGTTTGTGATCTCTATTACGAAAAAAAAATAAAAAATAATATTATTAATGACAATAATAATAATAATAATAATAATAATAATAATATAAAAGCGATAACAACGATAATAATCATAATTTATTCGCGTAATAATGATAATAAATCGGGGAGCTTGGGAGAGGACTTTTCTATCTTATAAATTCCGCAGTTATATAATAATACGATCCTCTTTCGTATATCTACATTTTTCGGATGATAAAATTCTCTCGAATAAAAAATAATCATGACATTTTTTTACATTGTGGAAAAAAAAAAAACGAAAATATAAAACAAGAATGAAAATAACAAAAATCTTTGTGAATTTTTTTCGATTTGTCATGAATTTGTTTGGACCAAGACACCGCTTATGATTGAGCATAAATTTTTGAATGTCTAAGAATCATTTTTCGAGAGAATTTCATGACGTGGTCACATCTGATGCGTGGCTTGTGAATGGGGGCAATATATTTCTAATAAATCTATGGGATTTTTCTTGTTGTCGAGGTCATCAGGTATTTCGTAGTCGATAAGGAAGGACCATAGGACAAAGAGGATTTGCGATGAGGTCGTGCGAGGAATGCGATGAGTCTTATTTACATTATTTACAAACAAACGAAATTAGGAAAAAAGATCGATGAAGTTTTGTTGTTGTTGTTGTTTCTTTTTCGGGTGTATAATTGCCAGTGAGATTTTGCGACACAGGTCCGCCATTTTTGTTTTCATCGTCCATTTTTCGAGCTTGCGTGGTATGCTCAATTAGTCTTGTTATTTATTCGTTCGTCGGGGCTCTTCGTTTTCGTAGGTCACGAAATAAAAAAAAAGAAGAGAGAATTCCAACGGTTCGTTACTGGCTCTGGGCAATTGCGGGAGGTCTCAGTCGTTGAATGATGCAAATCCGAGGTCATCCCGTGTCCGGCTGAGGTCATCGAGCGTTAGAACGGTTGGATAAAACTGGCAAACCGGAAGACGAAGAGCGGTAAGTGGAGACGAAGTTAAGAGAGAACGGATGGGAATTACAACTGCAAGTCTGTGTTGTTTAGCTCGTGGAATCGTTTTTTTTTTCGTTGACGTTGGAAACGGAAAGTCTCTTCTTCGTTTTTCACCGAGATCATATTATTTGGATGGAGAAAATACGCAGGTAGTGTCAAGCGATCTTTCTCGATGAGGTCGGAGTTTCGAGACTGTCTCGTTTGACCTCTTCCACCGATTCCATGTTGCAACGATCGTGTTCAAACGATTCAAAAGTAGAGACGGCGGAGTGTCATTTGTTCTCGGTATTTCGACCTATCTTCCCGATCAGGTCATCAATGGGACATCTCTATCTATGTTATTGCTTCGTATTGATGAAAAAAAATGAAAAACGGAAGTTACTGTCTTTCCTTAGAGAAGAATAAAATTCAACTCCGTTCTTCCAATTTCGAGAAATGAGATCAAGGTTCAAAAAGTTGTCGTACGCTGCCTCTGTCTCAGAATCGAGTTCACTTTTCTTCATTAACGGCTAGATTCGATGACAGCTGACTTGAAGAATCATTTTCATGATCTCGGGTGAGGTAAGAAATAAGGTCCCCCTTCAAATTATTTCTTTACGAAGCATTGAAGTTGGTTCGTCGCAATCTTTCCGTGTATTCGCTCAAAATACCGATATTCTGTTGCAGGAAGGCAAAAATGAGGTCCTTCTTTTTTTGATGTTATTTTCAAGTTCGATCTTTACACCGTTGACCTGGTTGACTCCGCCGAAAACTTCTTTTCTCTCTTTCCCCAACGCCTGATTATTTAAAAATGTGTTTCTCTTTTTCTTTTGCTAATCGCCTCGCTGATTCAAGAAATTCAGTTCTCAACCTTACTCGGTCACCGTTCGGCGAGCGCTGCGCTCGGTACACCGGTGGCGCTCATAGGCGAGGATGATAACGACGATGCATTCAACAAAGGTTGCAGAGGTTGCCTCGTGTTACTGTTGTTATTATTTACTTGACCTCCCCCGTTACTCTTTATTCCTGATGCCGGTACCGACGTTTCTTGATGTGTATTTGTCTCTTCGAGAGTCGTTTGGAGATCGCAGATATATTCGATAACCCTCTGTATAACCTCGAGTTTAGAGAGTTTTCGTTTTCTCGGCATATCCGGTACGAGAGAACGTAATTTTGTTAGGTAGGCTGCGACCTCCTCAGCCTCGAGGTCACGTCTCGTACCATTTATTCCAAGACTGTGTTGTAACACGCCCCTCGTCGACGGCACTCTACCACCAACCGGACTCACCACCATAGCTTTCATTTTTGTTATTGATGTTGTTGAATTTCAGTGTTTTTGTTGTTACAAACGAGCCTTTTTTTCGTTATATATCCAGAGTTATCTCTCAATGAAGTACGAAAGTAAGGAACAATTGCAATATATTTTTTTCCACCAATAAGCTCTCCCGTAATGCTCTTTGCTTTTTTCTGTTCTTCGCGACGATCAGCACGCGCACGTTCCCGGTAACACCGAAAGAGCGGGGTACAGAGAGACCGAGAAAGAGAGCGAGATAGAAAGGGAGGGAAAGGGAGCCACAGACACCGGTCCTCTCTCTTCACTCCCTCGGTATATCGATCGTTACTCTCCTCCTCGATTCACCACGGGGGGATCCCCTCTGAATTTCCGTCTGCGAATTTACCGTGAGAACGAGACGAGGTGCGCAATTTTTTTTTTTTTTCTTCACCCTTCGCTCTCGATTTATTTCAAATATTTTTTCCCACGAGTCTTTATTATCAGTATTTTTTACTACTGTATCACTGTATTTCCGTTCGATGCGTGTTTTTGTTATAACGAAAGCACTAAACTGTCTTAGAATTCTGTAAACTTTTGATGATGACACTTCGGATTCACAGAGACTCGAAAAATAAATAAAAAACGAGCCACACCGTCCAGGTTTTCTGCGACTTACGATCCTTTTTTTATTTTGATAGGTGAGAAAAATCACAGTTTTCCGCGATTTTTGTTTATAGATATTTACTCGACTTTTTTTTTTTAGAATCCAGACGATTCTTAACTTTTATAAAGTCGTTACTTTTCGTTAATGACGATCAATCTCTGGTTTAAAACTTCACCGTAACCTTACGATGCGACACGCTCGGCGGATCGAAGTCAACTGGCCTCCGCCCCTCACCTGCGGCTCTCTTATAGCTCGCCCCTCCCGTTACCACGCCGGTCTCTCGACGCATTCCCCACAGCTCAACGCGCAATCGTTGCCCGCTTGTACAACTACTACACGAAAGAGAACCTTTCATAGTGATGAGTTCGAGCGGTCATTGTTCAAAACAAACTCAGATGAATTTCTCAACGTTCTTTTTGTGCATGTATTTGTGGTCTATGATATTGCATCTATTTTTAATAATCAATCGTACACACTTGAGTTTATTTATTAACGTTTCTTAAGTCAAAATACTTTTATTTCCACACTGAAAAAGGAACGACGTGAATTAATAGTAATGATTGACACGAATTGTTAAATTTTATGAAACTTAATCACAATTAGACCTTTTCTTTAGATCGACTATGAAAGAATGATTCTTCTATCTTTTGTTCGGATTCTATGTCTTGTTTTATGAGTGTAAATATAGCTACAACGCGTTCTGTACAGCTGTTTTGTACATTATGTGCATTTATTTCGAACTATAGATGAAGGCTTCGAAATACTCTAGTTTTGCTGACAGTTAGCTTGCTAAATAGACTGTGTTTGCAATTATTGTCTTCAATGTTAAAAGTTTTAAGGCCGAAGCCATTTTAACAACATTTTGTACCTCGCTTTTATTCGCTTCGGAATTTGGAAAGCAATATTTTTTGAATGGTTTAAAGATTCTGAATTGAATTGAGCTTGGGCGAAGGGTATTTTACATTTCGTATTAAAATATTTGATCGTTCGAATCTACTAAAAGTAAATGATTAATAATCAATTCTGTATTACAAAAAACAAATGTTATCAAATTACTCATTGTAAAATTTCACATTGACGTTTATCAATGCATGCTACGTTATTACATAAAATCCATTGAAATTGACAGCTGTCAAAATGACAGCGAGTAAACTAATAGAGTATTTGGAAATATTAAAATAAATAATTGTATTATTGAAAGCTTAGAAGCGCATCACTTATCTCATTTAAGCATAAAATATAAATTATTATTTGTAAATATTTTTTCAATAGAAAGTCTAATGATTGCAATAAGCTGAAAAAATTTTCGAAGCTTGTTTTTAACAAGATACGTTTCGAGCCAACACTAAAGTCGGGGGTGTTTGACGGCCATGGGAGTCTCGTCGAGGC
Organism: Campoletis raptor; assembly: GCA_948107755.1. NCBI lineage: Eukaryota > Metazoa > Arthropoda > Insecta > Hymenoptera > Ichneumonidae > Campoletis > Campoletis raptor. The sequence continues at coordinate 31,797,413 of OX403622.1, read as the reverse complement.
GCGGGCGGTGGACTGGTCGACCAAGCATGAGTGCGGATCGAGGGGGGAAAAATCGTGCTTGGCCATTGTTGAACGTCCGGCGGCGCCAGCCACTAGCCATCACGTTGCTGCCACTGCCACTACTACCACCACTACCACCACCACCGTTGCTGCTCACTATCGCGACAACCGAACGACTTCTCCTTCATTATATCCGTACTTCATGGACGTCATCGTGCAACCAGCATTGAAAACGTAGTTAGATAAAGAAAAAAAAAAGAAAAAACGACAAAAAAGTAAATACGTTTGAAGGAATCATAAGTATTCGAAGTCATATGACGCCTTTATACCTCTTCATCGTAATCCTAAGGATATTGCAGACTTCTTAGATTTCAGACCATAAAAGATGTGAAAAAGTCATAATATCAGGATTTAATTTTTTAGATAAAACATTAATTCTGGGTCGTTGAGTAATTACAGCATTTACACCAAAAATAACAAGAATACGTCATACATTTTTTACTTAACAAAATTTATGAATCTTACATTTTGGAATAGACGAAATTCTCCACGGAAATTCTAAGTAAATGAATTCCACCGATTTGGTTCCTGATATATTGAAGGAGAACTGAACGAACCTGGAATAGCTGGAAATCATTACAATCAAAAAATCGGTACAACACGTGATTTCGTATGTAACGAGATTTTTATTCTGACTGTGTTAAATTATCGTTGTGCAACAGCATTTCATGACATGGCAAAATGAAAAAAAAGAATGCTCGAAAAGATGTCATAATAGGAAACAGTTGTTCAATCACTTAACACTTAAAAATAAAAATGCAGAATTTTTTGAGTTCGATCTTATATGCACCGCTCTGTGGAGGTGTAAATTTAAGGCATTCGTTTGCCACAATTTTCATGATATTGTCAATCATGAAAAAATCAAGCATTTCATTATTTATTTTTCGATATATATACTACTATTAGAAATATGAAAATCCGACGAAATTGTTGTCAGCCAAATCGTAAAATTGTAGCACTGATTTGGATCACTGTGACAGTTGATAAAACTTAATGTCAGTTGTGACAATTTGTCAAGCAAGTCATCAATCATACGAAAACGTGTATTGAAAATTTTAATATTTTTTAGTTGTTCGAACACATTTTTCCTAATTATTAGCTCGATCGAGTGATATCGAGCGATACGTTACTTCCATCGATTTTTAAGCAACATGTTTTCGTGAGAAAAACAACATGCTAAAGTATTTTGTATACACGTCAAACCAGTATCACAGGAAAAAAAAACTTTATTCCAGAGACTAAAAAAGAATATGCAGAATGAATGAAATGACATTTTTTCATTATAATTTCATCTGCTTATGCAAATATTATTATGGGTATTGGCTAAAGTACTACGTGCAAAAAAAGATGACCGGAGAATCAAACTCTGAACGTGGCCAAAGTCACTCATACGCGCGTATCCTGTTCGCTGAGTGTTGTTGGATCACTTTTTCACGGCTTGACTTATCTGTCAAGTGACAGAAATTAGATTCGCCATGCCGTCTGAAATTTTGCATAGAAAAGCTATAACTTCTATTGTGTCAACGGCCAGTGAAAAACGCAAACGAAAGAACAACAAAGAAAAATATCGAGAGTTTGATTGTGTACACGCTCATTTTTTCTAGAATAATAATAATAATAATAAAACGTAGAATTGGAAAACATGACATGAAATAGTGAATTTATTTATATAAATACGAGTGGATTTATTGACTATCACAATGAAATTTTCGTAATAGAAACATTTAATTTAGTTGACAGTCTTTGAGAAAATAAAATACATTTTTGAAATGATCATAATTTCGTTATTATATATAATAACTTTCCGATTACCCTAATCAACAAAATAATCGATGTTTGTCAACAAAATTCATTCACAGTGTTCAAATATCCCATGGAAACAAGGACACATTACTTTGTGAATAGACTTTAATAGACTTTAACAGACTCTAAACTTGTCAAAATGGGCATTTATATTGTAAATAAATACCCAGAAACGAGAAAAAAATTGAACACATTATTATATAGACTACAAAAAAATGGCAGGAGCAATCAAAGTAAAAAAAAAACGTAGAATTTCAATCTTACGAATTTGTTTATCATAACATGGAAAAGTCGATAATTATAATTCTCGAATTGTTGCAGTAGGGAAACTGCTCATGTGTATGAAAATCGATTGGCTCAGAAAACGGGTTGAAGAAAAAAATCAGTTCTTTTTTTTCCGACTGAATAATGATTACGGTTTCTGTTTGCAACGGGAGCAAAGTCAAGTGTTCTTTTGTGTGCGGACGCGTGCTTTCGTAACGTACATAATAGTGTGTAAGAAGGTAATTTGACATGCACTCGAACAAACGTATATGCATATAGGCACGTAATAATGGGTGTATAAGTGCAGCGGTGAAGCTCGTGAAAATTCTTCGCGAATGCTAATGACTTCGGTGACGGTGCACCAAGTGATGCTAAATCTACGTACACATTTAAAAGAGATGTGGCCTCTGCAGTAGAGCCGCGCCTCGTCGCTGCAACAACGCAAATGGACATTTTACGTCATTGTATATTTTCATGTTATATGCGTTATTAGCAGCGATCAATTTTTCCATATTCTTGTTTTCTAAACTGCGTTTATTACTAATTGAAATTATTCTATTGCTTTCTCAGTATTATTTTTTTGCACATTCGTAATATACAGAAAATACACCTTCACTTTTTTTAAAAATTCTTATCGCCATTATTCGGTAAACTATTTGATATTAATAAACATTGTTAGGAATGTGCATTTCATGTTCGCTCGAAATATTTCACTTTTAGTTCATGTTTTATAATATATATTTTTCTGCATTTATAATAGACACTTAAATAATCTATCTTTTAGACCATTGTACGTTTTTTCGAACTGCAACTTATCAATGCAATCCAACCTTCCGAGCCATACAATTTTTACTGCGTGAAACTGATGCGAAATTTCGCACTGTTTGTGAGTGTTTTTGAGGTCGTTGATTACGAAGCTGATGTTGAAACGTGGAAATTTAGAAAGAATTTTTTTTTTCACTTTTTAAACAACAAGTTTCGTAACAAATGGATTTTTCATGTAAAGGATGAAATGCGACTATTCATTTGTATGTAATATTCATGCAATTGACAAATAATGACTGTCCAAATTATTTTTACTTCCACGTATGTTCCAGGGACCACGTACAACCAAAAAACTGGTGATTTTTTGTTGAAATAGTGTAGTTTAATCACTCAAAAAACTGCAACAAAAATACGTGCACAGACGAAAAATGATGACTCTCTAAAAATATTACGCCATTCAAAATGTGTTTCTTATTCACAGCTACAAGTGCGATAAAAGTTTATGATTGGTCTTTATATTTTTTAAATTGCTTTGACCAATGTGTGTGTGCATTTTTTTTGGTGTCCCTGAAATACTTGTTATAACGACCGTCATTATTCGTGTCACGAAATCATTTGCTGGTAAAACTGCCAACGTTCATGCTTAAAATGAAAAAGCATGCGAAAATTGAAGAAGAAAGAGGAACGTCTGTGATTCCGGGTCCGGATATATTCGTCAACAGTTTTGACTTCGCCATTCGTCCGCGATTTTGTTTATTCTTTTTCTCTACTGTCACGTCGCGATATCCCATTGTTATAGACATTATCTCCTGGTTTCATGAATGATTCATGAGCTAAGAGCTAGCGACTTCTATTTGGAGAAAGGTATATGGAGCAGAGGGGAGGACGGGGGAGCAAAAAATTGAATCTTTAATATTCACTTCATTTCAGAACCGATACAATCACGTTGTGAATACGCGATTTTCTCATAGCAATCGGAATGGTAAAAAACTTTTAATTCCTCCCAGTAATAAGTAAGCAGTAAAAAAGTAGCTATGGGTAACTATAAAAGTCAAAAATATGCAAGTATTTTTTTATTTTCACGAAAGAATCGAGATTTTCTAATGAAATTTGATGAATCACAGGCAGTTATTTTGGTCATCGTTTGTTAATACGATTCGAATAATTGATAAGCGTCCAGGTGTCCGATATCGTGTTATTGTATCGTCTACGATTTGATACGAGACGTTCAGATTAAATTAAGAGCTGTTACTAAATCCTACGACTTCAAACAAAATTATTTACTTTTCTGTACATAATACAAATTATATTCTTCGAAAAAAAGCATTGAACATCGGATACTTATTGATAAAAGTAAATAAAACTTGTCCCAAGCCGTGCTTTTTAAAGCGAAATTTATCAGTGATTATACATCAACGTTGGTCATTCGAAAAAAAAAACTGTTTTGAAAAAATGACACTATATTTATTTGCAGTAATGAAAAGCAGATGTGTACAAAGATTGCCGCTAGAATTGAGTAAATATTAAACGATGTCAAAAACCCAGTGTTCAGTCTCGAAAAACGTGACTCACAGCTTGAAGATGAGAAAAATTGAACTATTTCGATAGACGATTGAATTAGAAAAAAAAACCAAAAAGAATTGTTCTAGCAGAAATTTGTATATAGAGATTTAAATGAATTTTCTTCAAATATTTACACACGTATCTATGTCAACTCATATCACGATTCGAAAGATTAAAATAAGTCGGAACAAAAGGCCGATCTTTTGAATCGATTATCAGCAGAGCGAAGTGTTTGGACATTATATACATGTATTTGTTTTCAGTATTTAAGTACAGTTCTCGCGTACGTGAGATAGTCCAATCGCACTTTTAAGAATATACGTACACACTTTACAAGACGGAGATAACTAGATAACCGAGTACATCTGCACCGAGTGTTAAGCCGAGGACAATTGTTATCACGAAAAATAGAAAGGAAAAACTGAGCATTTGATGAACACAAAAAATAATGAGATAGCGAGTGTTCGTCGTTGTGTGATTTTACTTTACGAAATAGTCTTCTTTCCTGTAATATTTAAGGAGGTGTTCGTACTTCGAATCAAGCATAGAGTCCAGTCACCTGAAATAACCTACCATCTGTTTGTATCGATTTCGACACAGAACAAGAGAGAGAGAGAAAGAGAAATATAAAGAGAAGCAAGGGGTCTAACAAACATCGAATTGCGCAAAAAAATCACATTTTTTCTTTCACATTATTCAGCTTGCATGAAAAGTTTTTAAAGATTGCAGTTGGCGTAAATCTAGGCCTGTATGTAACAGAGGTCACAAGACAGAGACAAAAAGAGACAGAGAACAATAAGAGTCTGACAATCGCGGACAGGTGTTAACTAGACTATATGAGGACTTCAACCACAAAAAGACTTTGTGTGTAAGTCACAGCTTTCAGAAGTTGAAACAAATGAAAAATTGGTCGAAAAAAATGCCCACAAGAATCCTCTGACGGTTTAAATAAGAAATAGATAAAAATCGAAATATTTCGATGTTTAAATATGTTCGAATATTTCTACAGCCATTTTACGTCAATTGCAAAGTTCAAAATATTCTTTTGACTAAAATTAGTGATAAATTGGAAAAACATTTCAATACATAATGTATTTCACGTTTTGATGGTACTGATTATATATTTAGTTGGACATTGTGTCGAATCAACGAAATCACTTCGCTCGCAGCGTGTTCATTACGAATCGATTGCATTAACAACCTCAATGTGAGTATAAAGCATGCGTGCGTATCAAAGTGAATTAACGAACTATACACTCAAAGCTCATTGGGTGCGTGCAGTAAAGAGAGAGAGAGAGAAATCGAATAAAAGATAAAAAATTAACGGTCAGAGGTTGAAATTGGCGGATTTTTTTTCTCCAAATGTCTCAAAGAATATGCGCATGGAGGGCCCTATAATTAGCGACATTGGCGACGCAGCGAAAGCTTTCGTCTTCGGTTGTCTGGGCGCGCACAGCCGCGATATATAAGATACACCAAATATATATATATATTTATATGTATGTTGAGTATTTACGTATACATGTATCTAGAGGCGTCGCGTCTCGCGAGTTCGGGGTCGCGAATGTGAGACTCGCAAGTTAGCAGCTAACACTCGCGCGCTCGCTTCGCTTTCTGGCTTGCATCTCCGTAGCGAACACGTGCGTTTAAGATTTTGTTTTTCTCTTTCTTTTACCGTTTATTTTTTCCCTATTTTCTATCCTTGTCGCGGTTTTCCTAGCCCGTCTCTCTCCCCTTACCTTCTCGAAATCGCAGATGGGAGGCGTCTATTCGAGACGTACGTCGTATACGCACACGTGCGTGTTACAAATGCGACGATGCGTTCTCAGTAGCATTATCGATCGACTTATAGCTGCACGAAAATATACTCACGTCGACGTAATAACGAGAGAGGTTAAAACAGTCAGGATAATTGCACAGGATCTAGGTTAATAAAACAGGTTACACAGTTTCTGACGAGGTGGTAACGGAATAGGAAGCTATGAATTAAAATGTTCCGAGGAATGATAAAATATTGTAGTTTAAAAATCCAAGAATGGCGCCTTGAAGGAAATACATGGCTTTATGGGACTTTCGTTGATATCAAATGATCAAAGTCAAAGTCATTGCTGAATTATGTATTGATAATTTTCATAATAAATATTGTAACAATGAAGATTAACAATATCGAAAGCATTACCTAAAAAAATCACGCGAAAAGGCTTCCGTAAGGTCGATCCAGAATTATGTGATTGACGAAAATAAAAAATTTGAGCAATCGGGGTTAAAATAATGAGCACTGTCAAAAGGTCGTTAATTAAATTCGTCACTATAATGGAGCGAGTAGAACGAAGTGAGAATTTTCAGGAAGTAGGTTAACGCAATAAAAAAAAGTAATAGTCGGCGAGATTAAAAACGTAAAAACCTCTACAAACTCGATTGCAATCGATTAAAAATGCGAAATTTCAACATGAGGCAAACAAAGCTGCCAGCATCGAAGTTCTCTGTAGTTTAAATCGACGTTCCCAGGAAAGTTTTTTTGAGTATAACAGAAGGGAGAGAGAGAGAAAGAGAGAAGAGTCAAACTGCCAAGCTGGATATAATGCTAGAAGCGCAGCTGCCACGAAGAGAACTGGTGTGAGCAGCAAAAGCCTCTGTGTTCGACTTGGTTCGTACAAAACCCCCCCGAAGAGGAGGAGGAAAGAGAGAGCCTCGCAAACTATAATCGTGTGCTTCCTGCCTCTCGCGAGCTTCGCGCTCTCTCCTTTTTTCTCTCACTCTCTTCGTTCATCGTCCGTGTCGCCGATAGTCTGCATGAGCAACCACCTCACTACTGTATGAGTTGCAAAACATCCAGTTTTCTACCAGCTTATTTTTTTAACGTGTATACTGACGAAAAAACATAAGATTCACGTATTTTTCGAGCCAGGTGTCCGGTGATAACAACCAATTTGTACGAAACCACTCCGCGAAAACCAATCCAGAGAGATTGACGCAAAGTGACTATTTTCGTGTATAGAATTCTTTATGCAGTTTTCATAGAAGACTATGCGATTTTTTCATTGATCGACCATCATCGTTGAAAATCGAACTATTCATTTTTTCCTCAGTTTCACGCGATTCAAGGAATTTTTAGGGACTGTTATTAAAGCTTTGGTTCAACACAATCTTGTGAAAATTTCTAGTCGAGATTGCTATGCAGGCCAAAAAGAAACTCCAATTCAAACTTCAATCCTTCCCGAACTTCGTAATTCAATATTTTACAGATAAATGTACTTCGAAAGTTGATGTCAGTTCTGTCCATAATAAACCAGTGAAAGACTTGTGGATCATAATTTGATAAAAGATCTCTCATTGAATTGAATGGAGAATTCGAAAACTTGGACGTCAGATTTAAAGGGACTTTCGACATCTTTATCAAAATAGTAACTAATTTTTATGGTGAAAAGACGTCGTTGAATTCTCTTAATGAAATAAAAACAATAACATTGAAACTTTCAAGCCATCATATTTAATTCCTATCGAAAGTTACATTCCATGTAATCGAAGCTCTATCCGAACATCTCGTCGTATTTTGACTCCAACTTTCGAGCAATTAGGAGCAAAAACGTTTCCTCAAATTTATAACATTCACTCGAAAGGACAGTTCTAGTTAGACTTGGCATGAAAAAATGTGAAGTTATTCGAAGGATGATCGTTATATGTTGCATGCTAAAAGAAATCATGACTAAAAACCAACTGGAATGGAATAACAAGCTGTTCTTAACACCTTAGGAACTCTGGAAATTCTCATGAAGCGTCTAAATGAATTGTTATATAGGGAGACGGAAAGCCAGTTATATAAATTTTCACGTGCCTATACGTGATTTGTGGGTGTGTATATATAGGTGACGATGCAGAGCGAGAGAATTGTGTAGTGAATCGTGCGGGTACATACAAACTCAGCACACTGGTTCTGTCGAATGTCAGTGTTGATCATATGCGTTTGAATGTGTGAGGAGAACATCGAGAGACTCGTTTAGCTGTAGGTTGTATGTTCCACGTGTACGTTGGCCCTGATACGATGTTACAGTCTAGTCTTTGCTGTAGCGTGTATGGCCAGTGGTGATACTCACAGAACGAGTGAGAGAAAGATGGAACGAAGTGACGGAGAAAGAGAGAGAGAGAGAGAGAGAGAGAGAGATAGAAAAAGAGAAAGAGACAGACGTGAACGAGTGAGTGAGCTCGCGCGGGCACACAGGAATCGGGAGGGTCGCCCCAACAGCTAACACGTGCAGCCCGCACGTGCACTCCTCGGCTCTCGGCTCGTCCACTCTAGCCTCTGGCGCACAATCATCGGATGCCAAGATACACTCCATGGAATAATTTTCGTTTGCCCACCCGAGTACAAACTTTTATATATTCTTGTATACATCGGATATTCCACGAATAATTGACCGAATTTTTCGCTTTTGAGGGTCTCTCTTATCTCAATTCATTTTTATTCTCACACACGTTGAACTTTGCATCTCTGGAATGCAATGAAATTGCTTTTTTTATTATAGCAGAGAAAAAAATTCATATACTTCACTTGGAAAATCCTTGTTGTGACTTAAAAAATACATCTGCTGAGTGCCAAGATTTAAAAAATTGAAAAAATAATGAATAAATATATATATTTCGTCTATCGCACCATATAGTTCACTGCTGACAGGTATAAGTGTGTTTGATACAATCAAAACCTGGACGGGGCATGAAAAATTCTAAAAAAACGAAAAAATAGAAAGCTGTACAGTAAAGCAGACAGGACTCAACATTATGATAATATTTGTGCGTGGTGACGAACATCATTATGTGACTGCGTAGGGTTTGTGACTAAATGGTGTTTGTTAGCGACCGAAAATGTTCGGAGTATTTTGTTTTTTTTTTTTTTTTTTTTTTGCTAATTTCACAGAGGCCATTTATATTTGCAATAATCACTGAAATATTCATGATATGTTCATGAGATATGAAATAGGCTGCGCTATTGAATAAGTTTACAGTCACATTCGTCGAATTATTTCGAAATTTATTTTGTGAATATTATAGACGTGGGATTCAAAAGCTTGAAATAATTGTGATCGAAGGGACGGTAATTTGGCATCAAACAGCCCATACATGTACGAGATACGTTATGGACGTGCGTATACATATATATGTGAATAATACAGTGCTTTTGGTGTGTACAGACGAGTGCGGCTTCCTCGAACTCGAACCGTGACGAAAAGAATAAATATAAAAAATATCAAGTTCCCTTCGTACATATCGAACATACACGATATACACGAGAATCACTGGCAGTACGAAGGGAGACAGGGAGGGAGAGTCAAAGGAGATTAGTTATGGAAAAGTATATTCCACAACATAGAACGTGTGGGAGAAATTAACACTTTGAGAAAAGACGGCTGTAATTCTAAATGGGAAACAAATCTCCTTGAAAAGGCATCGCCCATGAATGTCAGGGAAAACGAGCGATGGTAATAAGAAAGTTATGATTTTTTTGATTGCTTTGAAAATGATGTATTGTACAATTCTTTTTTGAGTTCAATATTTCGTCACGACCAGAATAATTCCTATTGAAGCGAGAATTTTCGTAATTTTTGTTGTGCCTTAGGGATTTCTACGGCATGGACAACCAATAGAAATGTATCTTGTGTATGTTTCATGTACAGTCTTTTTGAATTGTACGATTAAGTGAGGACGTTTGCACTAACGTCTTTCGTCTGAAAAAAGACTCGGCTAACGAGATAGGAAGAGGAAATCACAGAATGTCAACAATTTTGGGTTTTTTCTCGCGCGCAACTGATTAAAAAATTGCGTAAATGAATTTAGTGAGCAATGGAATAAACTCTGTGGAGAAAACATTGCGCAAAAACACAAACAGCTATTATTTCATCGGTTCAGTAAGTGAACGGAAAAAAGTTATTTCTGAATTGAATTATCGAGTTTCAATATTCAGATATTGTGAAAATATTATTATGTGACAAATATGTATCGAATATTTGAATTTATATTCGTTATAAAACGATTGTGAATTAGTTGAGAAACGAATGGTTTTGAAAAAATGTTTCCAATGTGTGAAACCGTATGAAATTTTAATGAAATCCTCATTGGTTACAATTCAGTCATTGCTACATCATTAGGAAATCAATTGAAAAAAAGAGAAAAACGTTTGAAAAAAAAAAAACAGGGCCACCATTGTGGTCTGGCCGGACGCGGACAGTTACCAGCAAAGCGAGATCTCCCTCTCTCTTTCTTCTCCTCTTAGCTCGAGAAGTGACGGAGTCCTCATGACCCGTGACCCACACACCATATAAAGTGATCTCATATACAGGCGTAAGAGTGCGTTGCCCTTCACTCCTTTCACATATATTCATGCAGTGCTTAACACGAAATTTCGTGAGCAAACTCGAGAAGAAGTAGAAGAAAAAAAAAAGAAATATTTATCAACCGAATACAAAAATCATAATTACTTTAAAAATGAATGAAATAAAAAGCACGAAAATAATGAATAATAAACGAACAAATATTTGAATTTATGATTGGATCAATGAAGTATTATCGCGTCGTTGAAAAGCTCGAGAGAATGTCAACGCGTGCCGATAACGAGACATAAGACGAAGACAAAAAATAAAAGTGAGAGCGAGAGAGAGAGAGAGAGAGAGAGAAGAATGAAAAGAAAAAACCTCTGCAAGATACAGCGAGGAAGATGTAACGAGAGAGACGTTATTTGCGCAGCTGTTCAAATGCCTTTACCGCGAAAATAGCGCGTCATCCGTTTTTAAAATATCTTCGAACGAAGCAGACGCAAAATGTCACGCGGAGTCTCAAGCGTAGTTGCAACAACGATATCATGAAAAAAAAAATCAAATAAAATCAATCCATACGTTCAACGTGAGAGTCGTTGTTATTGTAAAACAAAATTATTACTTCATCCACTCGAATTTCATGTCAAGTTGAGAGTGGAACCTAATGAAAATCCCAGTTGTTTCTATATCGATATTGCCGATTGAAAAATCAACTGATACAAATTATCATCGTGTTGTGTAATAGACTCTAATTATTAGTCTTTGCATTCGGCAATAATGAGGACAAATCGGAAAGATAGAGTTTGAAAAAACATTACAAAATATATATTTACGATAGAATTAACAATACCAGAAATTAAATGATTATAAACATTGCATTATTTATCGAATTATTTCATGCAGAGTTAAACTTTTATTTCGTAACATTACGTATATTTGCTAATGGGGTATTTCCGATTGACCCTTTTTCAACATTTGTTTTTACACGTGTTTCCCATCCTATGAAAAGAAGCAACAGAGGAGAAAAAAGCGTCTTTTCCGGACAATTCATTTCTGTAATCCGTTGCGTTTCGACGAATTTTCCTTTTCCAGGCTATGAGGGGACTTTGCGTGAGAGCCCTTCGACGGCATAACTCGCGGTTCCCATAGTATTGGTATATCGAGAAGTCCAGGTATCCAGGTGTATATGCCCAAACACACACACACACACACACACACACACACATATATATATATATATATTTAGAATAGTCAAACTGCCTTCAAGTTAAAAGGGCGTATTTGAGTTGAACGAACGTAAATTTATTACCTTTTAGATGTTGAGCCATAAAAATGATGAACGTTAAAAAGGCGTAAAAATTTATTGCTAGAATATGAAAAAAATGTATTTTAAGTCTTTTTGTTAGTGAAGAATCGTCATTCACACAAATAGGTGTACCTACCTGTTACCGTTGAACTCATTGGACTTTGTCGTACGACTCCCGTTTTTATTGTGTGTGCGTGTTTGTTGTCGGAACAACTATGTGATGTGGCAGGCTCTCACGTAGTTTTGTGCACGTGAGAAAGAGACAAAGATGGAAGAAACGCGATGCATTTTTGTTCATAGAATCATCACAATGGGCACTAAAGCCCAAAAGCAGTAAGAGAACCTTTTTTTTCTCTCTTTTCCTCTCCCAACAACGTTGTACGCTAAACGTAAAAATTCTTGCAGGCCTAAGCGTGAAAAACGTGGGTAAACACGTTCACGCATTCGTTTTCGAGCTTCTGCTAGTTTTAAAGGCTACAGACTTTTCGTTAAAAGAATATATTATCAGCCTGGGCTTCGGAATCATAAGTTATAAGAATTCTTAAGATACCATTTTTCCATGGAACAAAATATAGCTATTTTCAAGTCCTTTTTCGATACATAAAAATACGAGGAAAAGCAAGTGCATTATCGCAGTGTAAATCTAGCTGGAAATTGATGAGTTTTAAACAAAAAAGTTAATCCACATATTTTTCAAGTGACGAACAACTTCGAAGCTTTTTAAACGATGGGGCTTGGTAAATAATTTCTCTTGGTACGTCATATGAAGACTCTAAAAGTTTAGGCGACACTTTTTCACCGCGATATTATTTTACGAGTTTCACAAACGATCATATTTCTGAGCGGAAGTCTTATCTTACCGGGTGTACAATTTGCTGATTAGAAAGTTCTGATAAGGAGAACTTTTCGTTGGTAAGTATGAGAACGGAGTGAAGTAGAAGGAAAAGTGGAGAAAAAATGTCGTACGAAAGGCTTTTTGTTCGTAATAAATATCCCGAAATCTCTCGAGTGACTGTGAAGTGATAAAAAGACAACGAGAATTGCTAAGAGTGCAAAAGTGCAAGAAAGCTTATTTGTGAGAATTTCACTGACTCGTTTTATTTTTATAATATTATCTTTGGCCCACGGGGCGTTATCCAACGACCATGTAAGTTGCATATATATATATATATATTTAATACACGCAACTGAAAGGTAGAACACGAGAATTCTCGTTGTAAAGGCCACGACCCAACTCGTAAATTTTCAAACGTGAACGCGATAGTTATCATCGCAAAAGAGTGGAATAGAGTTTGCGACTGAGTCGTGAAAATGAAACGAAAGGGCCACACCCACACAGTAAATATAATAGAGCGGGGCCATTACTTAGTATTTATTTTAATAAATACATTCCAAGCACTGATAAAAAAAGAAAAACTATTGGGTTTCCATCATCGACTATCAAACGACAATTTATCTTATTCACATTAAGGACCACAATTACAGAATAACCGTTCAATGAAGTGGATTCGACGAAACGTAATAATACACCCGATCGTTCATAAAGATAACGATGGTGAATGGATTCACACGAGTTTAAAACGACCCTCGATATATTTATAGTTCAAGCCGAGGCTAATAAGAGATCGAGAAAAAAAATAAACTCGTAAAAATGAAGTTCCTCGTAGCTGTTGCCTAGAATGTGAACAAACGTCAAATGCGATTTTGTAATCTGAGCGCGTACGACTCATAACGAAATTTGTAAAGTGTGATAAAAATGTTCTTAAAAAAAAAAAAAAAAAATTCATCTTTGGTTATGAAATTCCTATGCTAATTGTTTGGGAACTTTCGTCTTCGTGTCTCCTTCATTTTTGGAGCGTCAGAAATATTGCTGTTCATATTGCCGGAAGCCCGTGGGACACAATTTTCTCAAACCACGTGTATGCACGTATATACATGTATTTCTTGGGCACAAACTCAGAGACTTTTCAAACTCGTCCATACCTGTTTCAAGGTACACACAAAAACTCGAGATATCCTTCAGGTGCGATTTCTTCGAGTCTTCGAGAACGATGAGAAAGAACGACGGAAATAAAAAAAGAGGATGGAGAGGACGAGTGTGGCAAAGTATGAAAAGATGATATTGTGAAGAAGATGAAGAAGAAAAGGCACAAGGAAAAGAGAGAGAGAGAGAGAGAAGGACGATTGGTAGACAAGAACACACTGCAAAAAGACTGTCTCATCTGGAATATTATTGAGTACATCAAAATTTACTCGGTAAATATACTTTTTAGAATATCGAGCTTACCGCGAAAAAAAAAACATTTTTTTAGATCATTGCTGTGTCTTGCCGATTATTTAAATATATTTTCGCAAATAAAAAAAATGTATCAGGTTCAATTTCCTATGAAATAATGATTTTTGTCAAATAATTCATTTATTTTTAATTCCAAAAATGGTTATTAACGATTCGTATTTCCTTCCGGTCATAACTTATCATATTGAATCTTTTGATAGAGTAGGAAGAATTATGCTATTTCTATGGACTACGATGCTTGATTCTACAAGAATGAGACCTCCGAATATTTTTTTTTTTTTTTTTTTTTTTAATTTCACAATATGTTTCGTAATTCAAGTTAACGTTGCTCAAAAATATTATAGTTAAGAAAAGTGCAAAATTGAATTTGGTACGGAAAACCTGTCATCTTTAACATAAAATCGCCCGTACATAAGGCAAAGGTAGGAAAGAAGGACCCTTACGTTAGCTCGACCGTGCGAGAAGGATTTTTCGCGTCTTCCCATCCTATCCCTCTTCCCTTTCCAAAGCGTCAAGCATATGCAGGTACGCAGAGCACATTTATAGGCGCACACATTGGCGAAACATACATAGCCGCATGATCCGCCACAGTTTTGCTGGACCCTCTCGAAGCTCCTTGCAGTCCGAGGAAGATGAAAAAAGAGTAAAAAGAAGAGAAGAAACCTGTGAGGAGGTTACACGAAGGTAGGGCTTTCTTGGGTATCTTGCCGTGTGTTCGAGCCGGAGAAAAAAAAACCAACCACAAAATAAGCAAGAATTTAAAAAAGCAAAAATAAAGGATCGAGCAAATGAGAGAGAAAGAAACATCGCGAAAAGAGGGTGGAGCGGAGAGGGAAAAAAGTGGAGTGGGGGGGGGGGGAGTTACAAGGGGGCTTTCTCGCGTTCGGCATCGTCCGGTGCCCCGTGGGAACGCGTTGGTGGCCAGCTGCACTGATTGCCGCGACGGCGTCGACCAGGCAGAGTGAAAGAGAATAAAAGCGCGGTGCGAAACAGAGAAAGAGCCGGGAGAGAGAGAGAGAGAGAGAGACAGAGACAGAGATGGAGAAGAGAAACCCGCGGGCGTCACGTCCTCGCGGGTTCTCTCGCGCGGATCGACGCCGCCTCCGCTCGTCGGGACCGTCGTTGTATATTTTACTTATATCAGTATTCCACCCGACCGCATATATATATATACACATACATATATATGTATGTATATACAGACGATTTAAAAGTCAGAAAGAAGTCACTCCAATCTTATAATATGTAAAGTAGTGAGATTTACGTCCTCGTGACTTTTTCTGGATGTTCAATTCCGTGATGAACTGGTGGATGGACTTTTGAAAAACGAAATGTCGTATTATGTACCCGGATTGTCTTTTTTATACTCAAATAACGATCGATCTATAATATAATTAATATATATATATATTTATATATATATGTGTATGTGCAATCGTTAATAGTCTTTTTCTATACCTATGTATTTCGCTGGGAAGGTGAGACAAGGTGTGTTGGTTCCGTGAGCGCCGCAGAATTGGGAAGAGGGAGATATAGAGTAGAGTAGAAGGGAAAAAGCCGCGAGAGCCGGACAGAGCTGTGCTCTCGTAGAGCGCAGCAGCAACAGGAAAGAGAACTCGCGGTAGAGACGAGACTCTGCACAGATAGAGAGGGAGGGAAAAGAGAGAGAGAGAGAGAAAGAGTAATGAAAAAAGCGAAGAGAAGGGAAAGAGCGAGAGAGAGAGAGAAAGAGAGAACGCATTCCAGAGAGGCGCCGTCCAGTCTGCGGCACACCTGCGCGTTCGGTTGAATCACGGCGCCTCCGACATAACCCGAGCCTTTTCCTCCCTTTCCCACTCCTCACCTCCCTCGAGACGCTCCTTTGCACTCCCCACCATCGCGTACTTCGACATTCCCTTCTACCTCCTCTTCTTATATACTCGGGCTATAACGAGACAGAGCGAGATGCATCTGCAACCAAGAGAAAATAACAGAGAGAGAGAGAGAGAGAGAGAGAGAAAGAGCGTAGGCAGTCTCGATACTCAGTCGCCCTGTCCCCCGGTTGCACGTGTTCTTTTCTCTCCATCCAGGCATTTTTATTTCTCTTTTTTTTTCCTCTTTCACTCGAGTTGTATTCTTCTTGCTATTCTCTATAGAGTTATTCTCGTTTCGTATTTTTCTGCTTTTTCTTCGAGCCTCAAGATTGTACGTTGTTTTGCTCAAGATTGACCTCGATCTTCGCTAGCTTTTTTCTTTCATTTCTCATCTATCTTGACATAAGTTTCGGTTAATATTTTTCATTTTCATTCATTATTATAATTTTTCAAACGATTGGGCGTTGAAATTTTATGTTTTTGTATTCTGCCTGATGACGACCGTGCTCTTTAGAACTTTTGCTGTTTTTACTAAAGAGAAACTTCCAATTGATTCCTATTGATATTTTCTTCATTGCTGTCATTACTTTTTTTTAAATTCTTTAATTCTCCCTCTGAGTCGATTAAATTCTATTTAATTCTTGTTATCAATTTTTTTTTAGTTGGCAAATACCGCGAGTCGTTGTGGATATATTTATCTAGTTTTTTTTTTTTTTTTTTCACATTTTTTTTCTATACCTTTCTCGTTACGGCAACATCTGTATATAGAAGTACCGGCTTATTTCCCTTCGCCAACCATGATCTCCTGTCTTTACGGGCCTATACCTGATGCACATCAACGTCTTTTGGCCTCTTTCTCTCTTTCTACTTTTATTTCTCTCCCTCTCTTCTTCGCTCGTTTACCTTAGATGCACACCAAGTGCATCTCCGGGAAAGTGCAGCGCAGCGAGAGATCTCCTGCGGAAGAAGAGAGGGAAAAGGCCCCCGCAGGCGAGTCGTTCGGGTCTTGACGATCTGACGTACAATCGGAGGCGTGCAGGTGTCCATCCTGCAGGCCGTTCGTCCATACGTCCGTTCGCATTAAGCCAAGACTTTTATATACATACATACAAACTTGTATAGAGATGTATATATATATGTAACATATATACACGCGTAAGGCATGGACTTAGGTTTCGCATGTGTATATACTCACGAACGTGTGTATGTTTGTAGGCAAGTATGCGTATAACGCAGCACTTTTCTCGTGACTGTCCGTCAGTGCTGCAATCCTGCTTTACCTTTGCCACGTAGTGAAAGATTCGAACGGCCACCTGTTTACTCCAACTGACACCTGTTTTATACTCTAGAACTATTTAACATTCTAGTTGACATTTACTTAACTTTTTTCGTACGAATATAGCATTAATTGAACGCCAATCGCCACACGGCTGCAACTATATTTTAATCTTTTCGGATAGCCTCAATTCGTTTCGGGCTGATAAATCTTTCATTCCTTAAACCTCGTAAGTTAAATGTTGCTTACAATTTATAATTTTTCAAAATTACAAGTTGCTGTTATCATATTATTTAAACATTCGTTGATTTGAAAGGATTCCAAGGAAAAAATTGGGAATTGAATCAGTTCGAACGAAAATAAAACACTGATAAATGTCAATGGTGATTTTTTGGTTTTACATATGCAATATTACATGATTTTTCATATCGAAACTCCTTTTTTTGTTTGTTTGGTGGTTTTTTTTTGAAAGAATTGTTCATACCTTTTGTTGAAATTTTTCATCTTTAGAATCATCTTCAAAAATAGTTGTTTCTGGGAAGTTCGAGGTGGGACATTGTTGCTAAGGCTTGAACAAGGAACGGAATAAAATGTAAAGTGAGAATCGCACGTTTCACGTGTCAAACGATGCAACGCGGTAATCTCAAAATGTTCGCGCACGTGCACGTATGTATATGCTGTGTTTGTATTTGTGTGAGGTAGACCCCCTGAGATTTCATTCAACGAGACGTGGGAACCCGAGCAGATGCCATTCATAAATTCGTGGTCGATCCGTAGGGGCAAAATCGTTTCTATGTGTGTTGATCTTAAAATGTGTATTTGTGTGTATATATCTATTCGTACATGTGTTGGTCCTTGCGCTGCGGGTGAAGAATCTCACATGAGAATTCACATACATACTGACATGTGAACGATGTAATAATTGTTTGAATTCCATGTGTGATTCCCAAGATATAGTGACATTCTCAGAAACGAAACGGTCGAATTAAATGGCTCTCCCGTTTCAAATATTGAATGAATATGTTTCATCCAATTTCTGATATTCGTGAGAGAATTAGAAATTTATATAGCGAACGTGCAGTTTTGGATTGATTTATAAATGATATCCTTCGAGTAAAAGCAAATGTTGAACATTTTATTTTACTGTTCAACATTCGGTTATGGGTTTTCAAGTCGAAGAGCAAAGCGTTAATGATTTTTACGTATTCTTTATACTCTAAATACGATTTTTCAAAAACTACGAATTCAACAAAAAATCACCTCTTAACAAATTATTATATTTGTGGATCAGTATTTTTACTGAGAGTCAATGGTCTTCCTCGCAGCGTATATATACGTTATCTGAAAAAGGTTCGAATGACCGAATTAATGGGAAAAAATTAAAAAGTGAAAAGAAGAGATAGAGCGAGAAATAAGATGATTTCTGCTCTCATGTTAAGGAAAATCTTTCCATGTCTTTATTCTCTGCTTAAAATCCGAGCAAAGTTATTAAGACTCTGTTGGTTGCAAGAAAGTGCCCGCAGCACTCTATTTCCTTCACAGTTCTCTCGCAGCGAGTATCGTGGGACTCGTGGGAGCCTCTATTTTTTTTCCCGTTCGTATGCCCAGCAACAGAGGCCCCGTTTCAACTTCAAGAGAACGACCTGCGAAAGATAGAGAAAGAGGAATTCTGAACCTAACCGTCACATCTTTCTATTTCGCTCTTCTTTCGTTTGATTTTTTTCTGACATAAAAAAAATTCTTTTGTTACTTTTAGGACGCCCGCGCAAACTAAGTTTCAAATTTCTGCTTTCGCATCGCATGATTTACCTGTGACCGCGTGGTGTGATATCCTGCGGGATATGATGCAGAAAATGAAAAGAGAAAGAGACATAATAGCCTTGGACAACTTTCTGCACGATGCGAAAAAAAATTAGACGTAACGAAATCCGAGAACCGATAAAAATAAATCAAATCAATTTAACCGAACACCTGCATGACAAGGAAACAATATTTCGAGGCTGAAATTGTCAAATTAATTTTGTGACACGTTTCAGACGTCATAGGTAGCAGGAGACTTTTTAGAGCTTGTTTTACTTACCCGTGGGCTCACTTTATCAATATCGAATAATCCGAACTTGAGAAGCTTTGATTTTTTTCACTAAACAGTTCAGAATCCTCGCACGAATTGATTGATCAACAGAATTTAGTAAAACAAGCAGCCCATATATGGAACTTTAAATAGAAAGGGGAAAAAAATTTATAATCCTACTCTGTACTAGTTGAACATGGCTCTCCAATATTGTGGACTGGACTAGGCTGCAGGTAGTTCTTTTCAACACCGTAACAAGTCAAAAATTCAAATTTCGAATTAATTAGAAAATAATCAAATAATCGAATGGTGCCACACTGAATCAAGTTCGATTTTTCCCAACATGAATAATAAGCGACAAAAGAAAATATAACATAACAAACAAACAAAATGTAGGAAGAAACTTCCATTCATGTTACGAGAAACTGAGATTTTTTCTAGTTTCTTTTTTTTCATTTCCATCCAATATTTTAACAAGGCCGTTTCCTTGTAGACACTTAATGCCTTGCTATAAGGTGTCAGTAGGATTGGGAAAAATATACAGTGTACATACATAACAAGCCTAGCACACTGTGGGCTACACAGGAAACTCGCTTGGACTTCGATGGGGGTCGAGGACGGTATAAGAAAATCCGTCGTTCTCTTTAGCCGAGAACTATACACGGAGGTCTGCAGGTGCGCCCTCGAAATCTTACCGACACGAACACTGCTCAAAGGGAGGCATAATAATACCAGTCAGGTATCTGAATGTATAAATATATATGGACGTAAACGGGCGAGACGAAGATGGAGATACGTGTCGTTTCGAGAAGCAAAGCCCGGGTTTTCCATTCGGGCAATTAATGAAAACGCTTCTGCGAGACACCTGTGCGACTAACTCTGACAGTGCAGGTGGGCAGACAATCGTAAACTAGACTCAATATGTATATACTCCGTCGGATTGTTTTTTTTTCCGGCTGTGTTTTTATATCACTGTATGGTTAGAAAATAACATTTTTCGTGAATCTCTTTGGCAATAGAACTTTTCTCGATTTTTCTGCGTTACGTAGTTGCAAAAAGTGTGTTAAACTTTTGTAACAATTTTGCTGGATATTATTCGTTTCATTTGATTTCATTTTATTTTAATTATTACAGGACTACAAGTGAATTTGTAATGGCGATTTAATTGGAGAATTATTGTTGCACATTCAGTATTTATTCGAGTGATTTATGCAAATTTGTATAAAAAATAACATAAACGTAACGTTGCAAATATTTGTAAAGCGTTCAAAGTTCTGTTCACATTGTTGGGATCATTTAATCGATAACTGAAGTTGCATGTGCAAAAGAAGAGAAAAAAGAGTATTTTTGTTGAATGATAAAAAAACTCTGATTGGTGTTAATTAATTGAATTGAAAATATACAGATTTTGCACCGTGTCTCGGCATTTTGAATGTACGGATTAATGGTTTTTACGGGAAATTGAAGTCCTGAAACTCTTCTCTAGAATTCTATAGAAAATCTTTCTTTTGTGATATCCGTGTGTTGTAGCTTCGATATTAAAAATAATGTAAAATGTTGAAATTCCTCACATTAAATTGAGTTGTTTAATTACAGTGTTCTTGAGGATTTGTTATCATAAAACCGACCAAATATTAACCTTGTTGAAATATGGATGATAAAACAATCCATCCAATGAAAAATAACGATGATTTTAGATTTCAACGGGGTTCGCTGTTGAAATACTTTTTAGAAGTAAGTAATTTAATTCCACTTATGATTGCTTTTTATTTGACAACTATTGTAGGTAAAAAATTCCACGCATCATATAGCACAGCTGATAAGCAATTACTTATTATTACGGGAATTGTGGAGTCTAGTTATATATCAGTGTGTATAAACGTGAACGTATAAATTTCTATCAGAAGGCAGCAAAGCGAGAGAACCGAAATTCTCGGCGGTTCCATAGTATGATAAACTCCATCATAGAAAGCCAGGGAATTCTAAGGACATACAATGTATACGTATACATGTATATATATGTATATATAGAAATAGAAATGTACACATACGTATGACTACTCTGTGCACAGAACACATTCAGCGTGTAGCACCAAATAGGAAGTACGGTACACACAGGTGCGCCTACTCTCTTGCTCGTCTCTCGTTAGTTACGCTCACACTTGCGCTCATTGCGTTCACAGGTGTGTACATCACAAACACTGGACGATTGTAACCGAGATTATATTTTAGGCCTCGAAAACTCTATAGTGAGAGGAAGAATAATGAGCGTCAGTGAGTGAGGGAGTGAGAAAGTGGAAAACAGAAAGAATAAAATAGGGACAGAAAAAGAGAGAGAAAGCTTCGGCAAAACACAAAGTGACTCAATAACAATTGAAAACTTATCGTAAATCATCTTTTCAGGTGTAATCTGAGGACCACGAAAAAAAATTATAAAAGATATTTCGAAAACGATCGAATACTACAGTACGGATGTAAAAAAAAAAAAATTCATTTTTCTTACAGTTATTGAATTATCATTACGACGTAGATTGTCTTCTGGGTTCAATTGTACTTTATACATTAATTAGTATATACTAATTGGTAAATATTCATTTTTTCAGAAACTTTGTATTCGCCTTTTCCTTTCTTACCGATTGACTTTTTTTTTGTTTATGAGGAATTTTGGCTCTTGAATTTATATTTTCTACGAGGATAGAGAACAGGGAAGATCGGTGCTAGAAACCGGGCCGAAGTGGAGCCCTGTCAATAGTAAGTCAATAGGTTAAGAAGAAACATCACCATATTTGAAATAGCATTTAAAAAGGTTTGAGATTTGTTTTTTTCGTAGAATAGACCAAGGCAAAAGATCGTTTTTTTTTTTCAGTCTGAAACATAAAAATTTTGAGTATGTTCTGTTAACACTCAAATCACAGCGATTTTCTCTCCTCTTGAGTATGCGTCGTCACATTTATTTCAAGTATCTGATAACTGCGAAGGATCCCAGAGGAATATTCCATATTTTTTGTTATACGGGAATTTGATGCTATGCCCAAGATTTGATGTCATTTTAATAATTATCGTTTTTATTGTTTGCCTTTTTTTAACTCGAATTCGGATGTACGTCAACTGGAATGCGATCTATTTTTATACCTTTTCCTAAATCAAGAAATATTGCCGTTAATATCTTCAGGATAAAAGTCCTTGAACGTCACAGAGCTTATTATATTTATGCTTTGGGGTCCCTGATCCGCAAAGTATTTTTTCTTTCTACATAGTGAAAAATTAATGCGAGTTCTGCAGTTAAAAAAAAATTCGTAAGAACATATCATTCTAACGTTTCTTTTTTTTTTCAAGTCATTGTTTTGGAGTACAAAGGAGGGTCCCTCGTGACTGAGGCATCCCTTTTAGGTAGTTGAAGACTTTTGGTACCAAGATTACACGAAGTGTGTCATAAATTTTGCAATGGATTGAGTTATAAATAAGTTTTTTAACCACTGTTTCCAACATTTGTATTTTCCCACGACACATTTGCTGTCAAACCATACGGTTAAAAGAAATAGTGAATAAGTTGTAATGAGATAAGAAAGTAAACACATTTTTTAAAAGTTAAATAATTAATCAACAGGTTTTTATAAATATTATTTACAGAAAAAATTTCATATATTATTATTGCAAATACAGTTCGTCCCGTTTATCATAAACTAATTGGATAATTCCTGTAATTTAGATGATCACGCTTTCAGAAGAAGTTAAGCATATTATTTGCTATAATGACGTTTAAAAGTAACCGATCGCATATTATAGGCTGATCTCTGGAGTGGCAAATGATCGGTGTTTAGCAAAAGCTGTATTGGTCTCGATCTTAGACGTTAATCCTACAAAATTCTGGTTCTTCTGCCTCAATCTGCCTCGAAATCCGAGTTTGTAGGCGTCGTAGGTGTAAGTTTCTCACGTGAATCTACACATTGAATATCTCTTGCGTTGATCATCAACCTACACTCTTTTTTGTCTCTATACCTGTTTCGGAGTGGGCGGGCGAGGGTCATCGAGCAGTGATGTAGTTAATGTGTATATAAAGATGAAGAGAGTCTGGCAAATGCTATCAAGTGATATATTCTCTAAGTGGATTTTATCGCGTATATTTTATGTTTGAAAAACCAATGACAATGGAAAAAGAAAATATGTATTATTTTATAGGGATTTTGTTAGAAACTGGATTGAATAACATTAGGATAAAAAATTTAAAAAAACTTAATGTGCTTTACTCAAAAATGTATAACATATTTCTTGCACTATAACATATAACTTTTTGTTCCAAATGTAATGCAATAAAAACTGTTTGTTTACGAAATATACAATGGACAAAATTAATAAAAAATAGACTGGAAATGTCACAGCTATTTTTCGTACAGCTTCAAGGCCCTGATATAGAATTCGAGCTTTTGTAAGTTGAAAAATGACTGTTCGACAATTTGAGGTTTCCAAAACGTACATCGGGGTTTCCTTTCAGAACTAATGGTTACAACGTGTAATTCAAGTTATAAGCCAAAATTCCTCGTAGGTCCCACGATCTTTAAGGGTGAAAAAAGAAAAAGAGACGTAGAGAAAAAGAAGGAAGAATCCCACTTCATTCTTTCGAAAACGAGGTATGCAAGAATACTGAGAAAATACGTACACACGTGTATACGTTAGGTGTATATAGATTCGATATGTAAGAGATCACCGACGATGAAGCAGAGCAAGACGAGGCACGGCACCGAGACGTGAGATCGGTGAGAAAACTGAGCAAACGAGTCGAGTAACAGAGAAAGAAAGAAAAAGAGTATAAAAGAGAGAAAGAAAGAGAGGGAAGCGAGCTTGAGAGATACACTGAAGAGTGAATGAGACAAAAAGAGAATTATATTGAAAGGAAAAGAGAGAAGGAGTGAATGAGGGTAAGAAGAGACGGGGGAGAGGAGAGAGGGAGAGAAGCGGTCAGAGGGGACCACAAGCGAAGCGGTCTCTGTGGGACTTGGTGGGCCAGAGGAGCTCTCCGACCGGTCGCTTTGCGGGGGTGTACGGGGCTGCGGGAGGGAAAGGCTGGCGACAGACTGGCGGGCGCGCACCTGCACTCTCCGTCGAGTCGAGTGCCACCGCCGCCGCCGCCTCCTCCTCTTCCTTCTCCTCTTTGGCCTCTTCGTATAGTCTTAGGAGTTGTAGTCTTCGTTTCTCCTCGGCTTATACGAGGCTACGTACAGTAAAAGCCGACAGTTCAGGGGCGCATCTAGTGTGGCTCGACCCCTCCTTGCCCTCCCCCCTCCCCCGTCCTGTCGCTGTGTGACGCTCTTTCGCCCTCCCGCAACTCGTCACTTTTGTGTATATGCATTCGTACCTAAGCAGGTAGCTGGGAAGCTTCGTGCCTTTCTATTTACACAAATGCAACACCAATTGGGCGGTTTTTTTTTTTTTTTTTTCAAGTTTTGCAGTTATTCATATACTCCTATTGCGTCTGATTTCTTACGAAACCTAAAAGAGTTATTTGTACGTTGATATTGATTTGCGATTCGAACATCCTCGACTTCGTCGCAGATGGTTGGAGATAATCCATTTTTCTTTTAAGCAATTGAATTGTACTTGATTCCATGGAAAAACATTTCGGATGTCATAGTTCGTTCATTATAAAACTTTATTCAGTTTCATGCATCATAAATATCTGATTTGGATAACACACATCGTTAGCTTCGTTGACAACGTCGATATTGGTCTAAGAAAATATATTTATTTTCGATGAATTGGTCAAATTAATCGAACTACTATTTTAGCGATGCAGAGCATTTATTCAATGATTGATTTGATATTGAATAAATCCTTGATGTGCGTATAATAAGTTTCCGAGTCTTTTCGCAAATATCTTTAATCCATGTGGATCGTGTTTCGACAATCGATTATTTTAATTTTTATATACCGTTGTGAGCATGTTTTCAGGTTGTCAGATGATGTAACGGGTCGATTTTAGACTTAACTTCTGGACGCAAAGGTAAGCCATTGAAACTGCAGACTGATTAACTTAATTTACTTGAAACCTTATAGTGAATTCGTTTTCTCTCTAAATATGAAACTGATTATAAATTTTAAAAAACATAATAATGATAACAGTTCGATAAACTACGTAGCATTTTTTAAGTTTGAAGATGACGAGCAATTTGAAAAACGTGGAGGACCGAAAAATCTCCGGGAAGTAGGCCAAAAATATTTTACGAAAACGATTCAGTCGTAATCGTTCACAAAAATGAGTCCTTAAAAGTCTTCGGACCTTGAATCATTCGACTTTATGTTGCATTCTTTGTATATTATGTGGTATGATAAATATAAATGTATATACATGTCTATATATCAGTGCTTCTATCTCCAAATACTATAACTATATATTGAACCCATCACCAAAGCTTTTCTTCTTCGTCTTCTTCTGACTCTTTTTTCTTAGCCAGACTTTCTCGGCTCGCTCATCGCACACACTGATACAAAAACCCACAGAGGCACACTCAGGCAGATAAACGTGATTTCACTCCGGACACAAATCAAACGGTTGCATTCCTTGGCCCTTATCTTCTCTTTGCTACCGCGATGAGGAAGAGCGAGACAGTAATGAAGAATACATTTATATTCTTGAAAAAACATCGTTTTGTTTTAGCCGGTTCTTACTTTGATTCGTTTTCTTGATCCAAACCTATCGCCAGCATTTTCTCAGCATTGTCAGGTGTGTTCGGAAGATCGTACCCGGTTTTTAATTGTAGGAGACCACGAGATGTAAAAGGACAAACCTACCATGCAACATTCTTCGACTTTTTTTTTCACGATTCAAGATCTGCATGATATTGTGTCGCACGGTTATTTATTTTTTATTATCATATTGTAAATTGGAGTTATTGTATTGTCGTTCATTGCCTACAAGTATTTGTACGGTATTAACGACCATATCGAAAAATCCGTAGTAAACATTTCAGCATTTTTCAGAACATTACTAATCTCGTAATGAGAGTTTAACGTTCGGTTGTTCAACCGTCAAAGCAAATTCAAGTTATAAATGTAGGAATTTTCGATTGGTAGGGATGGGAAATGTAGTAAAGGTTTTGAAATGAAATTCGAATATTCCTGGATATTGAAGATTGTAACGTTTTATTTATCGTTCATATTGGTTTTGAAACAGATTTTTGAAATATCTGGTGCAAAACACGATGAAAAATTACAAACTGTAGGATTAAATCTTTAACGTATTACCAAAATGTAATTTT
Source organism: Campoletis raptor (assembly GCA_948107755.1). Taxonomy (NCBI): domain Eukaryota; kingdom Metazoa; phylum Arthropoda; class Insecta; order Hymenoptera; family Ichneumonidae; genus Campoletis; species Campoletis raptor. The sequence goes on along the minus strand of OX403622.1, from coordinate 31,770,598 downwards.
TCATCATTGCCAGTGTTCAATAATAGCTTCAAAAATCCAAAAACACCAGCTCACTTCCTTTCTCTACATTTCGTTTCTAAAGAACTATCATTTCTCCATGGATACCGTTTATTAAATTCGACGATTAACCATATATACATGGCCAATTAGGTGTTTTAGGAAACGTAAATTATTCATATTGTAGTAAATACAACGGGAAAACGGTTGCGAAGAAACTTTTAATGATGATACGGCAATTCAATGGGTTTCGTGAATAAGAGAACTATTAAAACTGGCGGCAATGCGTCATAGCTACACTGTTAAATTTTGATTGTGTTGCTCACTTTGAACACCTGAGCGTGAGAGCCACTACAGTCATTATTTACCATAAATCTAATGACAGTAACAATATTATCCCATCTCATTTATCGCTGACATTGAAATGAGTACAAAGTTTATTTGGTAATAAAGCAGCAGCCGGTGAATTCTGTCGTGCAGAATGTGTCACTGACGGTGGTCACCGAATAATATTGGTAATTGTTTACTCTCCAAATAATCTCTTGCAGGGAATTATCCGGCGAATATTGCTGGTACATGCACGATGCAGTGATTTTGCATGAGGAATTAGACAATATTTTGATGATTCCAAGTGGAGATTTGAATATTAATTTTCGTCTGCAATAATTAATCGGTTTTTGGAAAAAAAAAATAATCAGAATGAAACTTAACGGCAAGTCGGAAGAAAGATATGTGACCGATGAAGTACTTTTGTTGCACCTCGAGAATTACGCTCTAAAATTTTTATATTATTACTTATCACGGGTCTCATGTGTCATTTTTTGAATATCACGTATTCGAAGAGATTAAAAATTGTGATGATTTTTATTGAAGACTTAATCGTTTTTAAAAAGTTTTTAAACACTTTGTCAACAATAGCATGAACTTATAATTTATCAGGTATCTTTTTATTCTATTATGCAACACTGCATGATTTTCTTTAACGATTGATGAATAGTCCTTAAAAATTTGAAACTTAAAAAAATGAGACACATGGTATTCCAATTGCGATATTTGTTTGTCGTGCATGAGCCAAGGCAACAGATGAAATTGTATATTCAAAAATATTGCAGTCCGTTTTTTCCAGAACTTATTGTTTCCCATGAAGACTTGGCCAAAATAAAATTATCGTAAATTTATTTCAGGAGAATTCAAAGCGAGTACGATAGGTAGTGAATTAGAAAAAGTGGAGAAAGAGTTGGGAAAAAATTAACTGATTTTTTGTACACTCATTAATATTATAAAAACATTTCATTTTCCCTTTCAATTCCAAAATTCGCTCGAAATGATGGCGACAATGAAATGAGACTTCAACCTACTGTACAATGATTGTCATATTATTCGACAAGTTTTTGTAATACCGCAAAGATTATCGGGTTACGTTAACAACAACACAAATCTCCGATCTGTTGCGGTTAATCCAGAAATCCAAGTAAACGAATTTCTAAAAATGTATTCGACAAAAAAAAAGAGTAGAAGTTAAGGTTATAATGCGATACTCGGTGTAGACGTTCAAGTTTACGTAGGCGAAACGCGTGCAGGTAGGCAAGAGTATGATAAAACGGGAACGTGGCTTATCACGTTTGCAACACGCCGAGCGACTTCGTTTGCATATCATTGAAGGGATTCGTGAGAAAATAGACGCCACACCAGAGAGGATTTTGGTTGCATACTTGGATCTCGGTCTAAGAGCGTTAGTTCTCTTGTACTTATCAACACTCATGCTTGCCAAATATACGACAGAAAAGAGAAAGACGAAATAATGAGAGAGAGAGAGAGAGAGAAAGAGAAGAGAAGAGAAATGATCATTTGAACCACTGATAGGGGAATAGGATAAAAATTTAGTGCGAGTTTAGTTAAATTTTTATGTTGCTTAAATATTCACTACCATCTGAAAATCATAAAAATTGTTATTTTATTTATTCAATTATTTGATTCATTTGTATTGTCATCAGATTTAAGGAGAGATAATAATTTTGCAGTTATTTTTTGAGAAAGTCCGGTCTTCTCAGAGGATGCTGTTAAATATATAATTTGATTAAAGATTCATTTAAAAACAGAGACTTTTAACAATAGTGATTTTAGGGTATAATTTATATTGTGATTGAAACGTTTCAATAAAGCGGAATTCAGAGTAGGCATTTAAAGAGGTTTTCAAAGTCTACGAAGCGGAAGTGGCTAGTTGTGCGGAAACGAGCCAGTCGTCCAGAAATCTTATTCCTTGAGATTATACATTATGTATAAGCTATATATATATAATTGTGTGCGTCTGATATACACATGGAAGTCCTCGAGTGGCGTTATGGCCATTGTGGTTTTGTAACACTAGTCACGTATCTATTTTGCGACTCGCCTTGCGGTCTGGACGATAAGACGATCGTACTACGAGACGAGAGAGACGCCGGTTTATTTATGATTTTATTGCCCAGTTTGTCGCCACAGGATATATAACGCAGGATGAATAGTAATGAACACGAAAATTTTTTTTTTTTAATAATCAGTCGAAAAGAATCATGGAAGTGCTACTTCATATTAACGTGAAATTGCAAACGTTAACAAATTGATGGGATTCCTCGTTATTGAAAAACAAATAATGTCAAAAATATTAGATCGGTCGTTATAGTTTTGTATGTTTTTCATATAGATTTTTCGAATTTTTTTGTTTTTAGAAATTGACACAGACTTTGTCAATCTTCTTGTGTACAACAAGAATTGGAGAAACTTTTAATGTTGCTGACGATTTACTAGTTAAAATCGGACGAGTCCCCGAGGCAAAAGATAACTGAGGTACTGCTTTAATTAACACAAAGGAATTCATTCGATAGTTTGAAGAATTGATGAATCATTTGAATTTCGATTTTATTTTGAAATAATAACGGATGGACAAAGATTCATGGACAATCGGCAATATTCGCAGGATGATACGAGATTATTGCCAAACTTCGAATTATATTTTTATCAGTAATGAATCTACTCAGAATCAAGTTCTGAATCATATCTTACAAAATTGAATTTACAACTTAGCAACGCTAAAATGTGAAAGAAGGAACGAAACTATCGAATAACTTACAACACTATTTCTTGGTCCACACCACTTTATGTAAACTCACAGAAAATTTTATATATTTCTTTACTTTACATCTACGTACTATTATTTTATACTGTTATTTTATCCACTGGAACCTGGAAAAATAAAAATGAAAAATATACGACGAATACAAGAATCAAAAAGACAACAATGAATTTTCCAAATACACGATGTTTTTACCGGATAAATTTCAATGAGAAATAAAATATAAAAAAACTGAACTCACTGCTGATGGCTCGAAAGTTCGCTTCCGGTGATCGACATTCCTTTACTTGATGATTTCGATGACATTATCAACTCCTGTTCAAATGAAAAAAAAAAAAAAAAAAAAAAGACAAATAATATTACAAGAGCCTCAGCCGCAGTGATAAATTGTGTATTAAAAAAAAATAATTAAGTTGCCAATAGCTGGTGCAAATTCGAGGATAAAGAGGTCAATAAAGAACTTTAAAAAGGAAGCGATGATAAAATAAAATGTCACGTTTATTGTAAACATTTTTATATTCATTTCAATATTGTATATTCATTAAAAAAAAAAAAAAAAAACACAAAAAACATGATATACTTTCAATGAAAGATTCAGCTAATTTTTTCCATTTGAGTATTTATCGAAAAAATTTATTTAAAGAAAAACTTTACACTTAAAAATCGGTAACTTTTTTACATTTGTTGCAATATTATAAACGAAGATGAAAAAAAAAAAAAAATCGTGACGAGAAAACGAAATATTATTCTTCGTGGGAAGGACGCCTTAGAGAGGAGAAAAAACTGAGTTAACTTTCTCTCCGTACTATATATAGAATCTTTATTGTCTTGTCTTGATGCTTTTTTTACGGCGAGAGGCGAGGAAGAGTTGTATATTTTCATTATTGTTTTTTCTTTCGGTGAAGGGCCTCGAAGGATCATCGCTGTAGAAAGAGAAACGAGTATAATGCACTCAATATCATATACACTAAATCGTTAAGTTTGACGTGTCCTACGTGGACCCAGAAACTTCATCACGAATTCTCGTCTCCTTGCTGACATTTACGATGAAGATTTACCTTATCTCATTACTGTACGCGTGCTTGCTTTGGTTGATGGACCGAAAGAAGAACTACTAAGAGAGAAACAGATAGAAAAAGAAAACAAAAAATATGTACTCAAGACTTATGGCAAATAAACTGAAATGGTTCAACATCGAAGGGATGGGAAAGAAAAATACTCTTGAGATGACCAAATTTGATTAGCTTTCAAAAATTTCTCTGTTGAACGTATTTGGCAAAATGTTTGCATTTGTGACAAAATCTAGGATTCAGTGTTAATTGTGTCTTTGTTTTACTCCGATAAGTTCTTACGATTACAGAAGCGACTCGATATCTAACTTTCATCATTGTTCTCATTGGTTATCGCATGAATTTAGTAATTCGTAGAAGTAAAGATTTTCTGACCTTGAGAATAAGTCTTCATCCGCATGAACATATTTACATTCAAATTATTCTTGCGATCATATAAAAAAAAAAAAACAGTTCGAGGCTTTCATGACATTTTTCTGTCAAAATGAAGCCAATTTTTTGATTCTTGGGGTTTGTTATTCTTGGTTGTAGCAGAGCTCAAGTTTCTTCTAATGAACAGAAGAATGAGATATTTTATTTGCAGTATCATTATTGTGTTTAACGGTTCGTGGAAATAAAAGTTGAAGTCTTTATTGTCAATTGTTTTTCTTGTTTTCAAGTCCGTGCGGTTTTGATGAGATACGGATTGCACCCATTGTACGATATGTTCTCGGCTTTTGAGTCTACGTTGATACAAGATAGATATGAGTGTGACGGAAGGTAACTTTTGCGATAAACATCATGGAACAAAATCGTGATGTGGGTGAGTACTCGTGTACCCGACAAACAAGATCTCGGCAATGTCTCTTCTCAGAGTTTCTCCATTACAGAAATATAAGTATGAGTCCCTGACGAACAAAATGGCTTCATCGGAGACGTTTTATTCGTTAAACGGTGTAAATCGCGCCGTTATGTTAGTCAGTAATTGACATACACGCATAATGTTTCGCATATAGTCATCGTTGTCGTCGTCGTCGTCTGAACACGTGCGTTCTTATCTCCCAAGACCATTTTTCTTTTCTCCGTTTCGCGCGCGACCACGCGATAACGCCACCCGGTATTCCGTAATTTCTGCTTGTGTATAGCAACGAAAAAAAAGTATTCAAAAAAATCTTTTCGTGCGAGATTTCGCGTCGTTTACATAAAACCACTTTTGCTATTTTGCACATGAAATGGAAAAGACTCGGCAAGAGAAAAATATTTGAGAAACCATTGTAATGGAATCAATCAGGGCGATTTTATTTCAATCAATCGCTTAAGGAGCGTGAATCCTTCGAACTTCAACGGGACGAAATTTGCCTACTACGGCAAGTTTGTTTGAAATTTTTTGATTTTTTCATTCGTCATTTTGATTTTTCACCTTGACAAAAGCGGACCAGCGACACGATTTTTTTTGCGTTCTTATATTTACAAATTCTAATGCGCAAGGGAACGAATGCTTATTATTTAGCGCGGAAAGTTAAAAATACCAAATTATCGATTTCATACAAAATGGATACCCTGCTAATCGAGGCACTTGCGTAACCGATTCTCATTTTTCTTTCTCTCACTTTGTCTTTTGTTTGTCGTGAGAGCTTGACAACTTCGCAATTGCCTCGGCAGTGAGTCGAGGACGAAGATTGAATTATGGAGAATTATATAACAATGTGTTTTCTGGAAAGACTTTGGTCTTTTCGGTTTAAGAACATTTGTATGTGGGATGCATCATTGCGGCAAATCGGTGGTATACAAAAGCCACGAACGAGAATTCTAAAGTTAATACAAAACAACGTGTGGTATAGAGTTACTGTTGAAAGGACTTTTTAAGGGTACGTTATTGCTGGTCGTGCACGGCCTATTATGACTTCGAAGATGCCCGTGCAAAAACAACCGCACGAACTTTGCTCACTGTATTAACCGGCAGTTATGACTTCACATGGCCAACAACTTTAAAAAAAATTCACGTTAACATTTCAGGTGTTTACGAGTTGGCCAAAAGTTTACAGTTTGAATAAATCATTGTTTCCATTTATATTTCATTACTTAATACGTTTCAAATAATGAAACTTTGCTTTTGTGTTTATAGTTTCGTATATAGGACGATTACAAAATACATCATTCGATATCTATATACCGAAGTAGTTTAAAACTAAAATTCGAAAGGAATTAATTTCGTGAATATTTAGAACATAGAAAAATTCATGATTGTTGAATATGACACAAGTTTCTATATATGGCTTCAAAATCTATTTTTACTTTTATACTGCTTTTTTGTGTCTTCATTGATTTATTTGATGGACTCGTACGGACGGGTGAAAGTGCACGAGTCTGGGCATTAATCGTCCTGACACCATGATAACGCCCTCTATGCAAGTAATTGAAAGTGGGGGTTTATCTGCGAATGATAAGCAAAAATTTTACTTTACCTTCGTCGGGTAAATGAATGACCACTCATAGGAGTCACTACTTCTGCTTGAACTTTAAAATAAAATAAAAGATTTCATGATTGACGAATATTTTTGAAATATTAAAAGAGAATTGTGTGTTTTTTTTTTTCCAAAAATAGAACGTTATGTTACTGTTTTTATAAATTGATCGGATGCATCAGATGGAATGAGTTCAAAATTGTCTGTACGTGCTGCCCTCTAATGTCGAAGACTCAATGTATCTTTATGTTACTTGACCAATAAGGAAGAACTCTGTAAAAAACGATCGGAAGTGATTAGTAAAGAGATTTTCTTGACATATTAATATTGCCTCGTGAAAACAAGAGGGGGAGGAAATATCGTATTTTATTCAGAAAATAATTGTTTAACGAACTGAATACTTTCGGTTGAATGAAAAACGATGGACTCGAGTATTTTTTTTTTTTTTTCGTTGAATCGTTAATAGTGTAGTTGCTCCAATCAGGCAATGGAAATTTCTTATAGATGAAAGAACTAAATCACTGTAACAAAATGATTTTATTCTAACGACTGATGGCTTTTATTTGCTTACATTTTATTTATTTTTTATTTTCAGTCGCTATACAAAATATTTGTTTAAAACGTCAATTATTAAATCAACAAAACAGTATCGTTGGGATAAATAAATTAGTTTGTAACAAATTAATTTGTTTGGCTGCGCCGCAATTTCGTTGGTTCGATGAATAACTTGTTCCCGCGTTGACAAATTATTTTTTCTGACCACAAAAATATTTTGATTCACGTATCGAACTGAATATTTCGGTTTAAAGAAACAAAATTCCTTTCCGTCAATTATTTTTTCTGCTCAACAGATTTTTTCGTAAACCTTTTTCTATATTTACAGCCGAGTGTCGTATCGACTGAGCTGCAATAAGTGCGAGAGAGATAACTGCGATGCAAATTTCGAAAATCAGCATATATTTCACACCGTTCGACTGATTGGAATTTGAAAGAAGTCTTAGCCCATTCTTGCAACTTGTCTCGAAAATTCGAGGGGTTTGGATGATCGATATACACCCTTAAGACGATGTACGAGAGCCTATAAGATAAATTGTCGTTTTGATCATATTTTTTCTTTACTCAGATTTTTTGGTTGTGCGAGAGATTTTATATTTGTTCCCTCTTGCCTAAACTTCCACAGCGAGTTATCTTGGTTTTTCCAATTGCTGGCAAGGATTTGGGGGGAAAAATAAGGAAGAGAGTGAAAATTTTGAAAGTTTGAATGAGGAATATATGCGACGCTTTTTTTCTCTCGACAGAACGGAAACTTGGTGAAAGCAATCTCCCTGTTAGGAACAATAGTGTAAGTATAGTGCTATACAGAAAACTATTAAATAAATGTGTATACAAGAAGTGGGGAGGGGGAAATTGTTCTATGCTAATGTAATATAGTTTATATTTCACTTGTTTATTTTTTTATAGGATGAACAAATTTTATTTCTTTTTTTCTGACTGAATCCGTAGTTTTTTGTTTCGTTTTAAAAATAATGTAGTCTATGACACTTCCAAAATCAAGATGCACCGATCGATACACTGGAGTTTTAGTTTTTTAAATATTTTTGAATATAAATATTCTTTCATCTATTTTTTTCAGTATAATTTTCTTCATGTACTTCTATATAATAAACCAATTATGAGAAAAAAATTCACTTTTGCCGACTGGATCCGTAATTATTTAATTTTGTTAGTTTGCGGTTTTTAAAGATGAAATATTTTTTGAAAAAGAGTTGATGCATGTATTCTCAAAAAAAATCTCCAAAATTGGGCTGTTTTTCTTCAGCTTGAATAATTTTTCGGTCAATTATTATTACCAAACGTTAAAAAGTATTTTTATTATTTAAAAATAATTTAATTGTGATTTAATTTATTAAAATTTTCAAGAAATTCAATTGGTTTGAGCAATCATTTTCTCATCGCCGTTGATTGCCTCTTTTTTTTTTTGCTTTTGTCGGCGTAGAATCACACCTCAATTTTTTCTACCTACAGTTTTTTTCAAATACTGCCTACGAACATCTCATGACATAGAATTATAATCTACGAGTAACGAAAAAAAAGTTGCTAAATAATATGGCACGTGGCGGATGTATAAACGGATGCACGCAATGAGTCACCGGGAAGAAACCTTTATCGAAAAAGTGCAACGTGACGTGGATTCTTAAATGCATCGTTACCTGTACCTATAATGTGTATACATTTTTTTTTATACCAGGAGAATAATAAAAATTTGCAACCGTAATGCATAAATTTGTATATAAAGTTCCGTGGTTGGGCATTTAATTATTTTCAATCGTCATAATTACGCCGAGAATATTCTTCATTTTTTTCTTTTTTAATTTTGTATGGCATCAAAGTCTCCCGATTATGTTTCACGCTGAGATTATAACGCGTCGAGAGTTATATTTATACGTTACGTAAGGATGAGCGCGAGATTGCGAAAAATAGTTGCGAGCATACACTCTTCATTCCAGTATTTTTATTTATATTTTAATATACATATAGACACACGAACTTTTCCATCTCATGTAAAAAAAAAAAAAAAAAAATATTTCGCGGGATATTTCGTTCGTGCGCCAATAAAAACCTCTAAAATGTTTTTTTTTTTTTTAATACTGTCCAAATATAGAGCGAAATTGTGAAAATCTACCTTCCGATAGTTGCCATCAAAGGATTACTTTTTTAGGTACAAATGTTTGTCAAGGACGATCCAATATATTTTTTACAGCTTTGGACCAGTTTTTGAAAAAATGTCTTCTTTTCGTAGTATTCGCTCTATGAATTTTTGCAAATACAAATAAAAAAGGGAATGGGTAAAAAATCTGCTGATTCAGCCTAGAATGTCCTGTGGATGAAAATTTTTCACGAGACAGGAAAAGTTAATCTACGCGGCATTGTTTGTGAAATTTATCGGTGATCCTCGTCCCATTCTCTCTTTCTGTATAATACTCGCAATAATAATTAGACGGGAGAATATGTAGCCGAGTTGAGTCACAGCTCTCTCACTATTTTCTACGGTCTATGTTCTCGTGGCTTTTGCATTGATGCATTATTTCTCGTTCCGTAAATATACAATAGTATATACATATATATACGTATGAGGATACAATATGCATTTCCTACACAAAATCCATGCACCACTCGAAGATAAAAAACATTACAAGAGAAAAATCTTTTTTATAGCTCGCTTTGGATGGGTTTTTTAACGATATTTTTATGGGATTTTTATTTTATGTCCGGAAAAACGATAATTTTACGGTTATTCTTCGCGACTTTTAAGTATTTACCGTCTCGATTCATAAGTTATTTTGCTTTTTTTATTATTGTTGCTTTATTAAGAATCGACAAATTCTTTCTTCGATGATTTCCCACATGTCCGCTTCTTCTAACAGTATGCAGTAAAAATTCTCATCATACTTCAAAAGGTAGCCAGCAAGCAAAACTGAATGTCAAGAAAATCTACCGGATACCGGACGCACGCGTGACTCACCGCATCGAAGGAAGCGCTTGGGCGACAGAACCTTTATAGCTTCTCGTGCTTCGTGACTTGAGAATTTTTCAAATTATTATTCCAAAGTACCACGCGACACTAGGACATTTTAATGAAAAGTTTTATTACCACTTTTTTCAAATTAAACGCCACGAAAATCTAGGAACGAATTCTGTTGAGTAGATTCTTCCATGCAAGATAAAAAAACAATATATATTTGTTTGAATACGATAATTGAATAATAGAATTCAATGATAGTTCTGTTGTAAGTTTTGATACACTATGTATTTCTTCATTTGTGTGATAATTCAATGATTAATTAATATCGTAATTGTGATAGAATAATAATTATAATTATTCGAAGCGCTGATGTAATAAATTATATTTTAATCAAGATCAACGTGTGTTGCAATGAGAAATTTCACGTCAAAATAATAATATATACGTTTAAATTACTTTGACGTTAAAAATCACAATTGCTGTATTAAAAAGAACTCTTACGAAGTTAAAACACGGAAGAGCTGACTGCTCTTCTGTAGTTTTCTACGTGTGTATTCCTTATTTTTTATTTCACGATATATCTCACTTTTTTCATCCCTCTTTCTCTTCATTTGATCTCGTCTATTTTTCTCTCTCAATGGCGCGCGAAATGTGCGATTACCAGGTGGAAATTGAAGTAGTGTAGTGTGAACGGGGTCAGTTGCGCAAGAAGAGAAGTGAGTTCACACCAACATACGTGCAATGTGCGGTTATTCTTTCAGTTTGAATTTGTTTACCGCAGACACAAATTTGTGTGTTCAAGCATGTATACGAATCGAAATTTTCGACAATCTCATTCATACAATTCTTCTCTTGTTTTTAGGAAAGTTTTAATTTTTGTTGCGCACGGATTATATCGAGGCTTATATGAAAGTAATTAGGAATTAAAACTAGTATTTATTCTTCTGCAAAATATAATTAAAAGAACGAGATTTAAGACAGCAGTATCCAAAACTTTCAGTACGTACTAATCTTCTTTAAATATTTCTCTTATTTATTATGCAATATTATAGGCGAAAGTGCTGCACGCTTCCTAATTTTTTGCCTCTTATCATTGCTGGCAACGCACGATATAATCGAGTTTCGTAAATGCTGAATAAGCATCAAATTTTATGTTCTAAGCGAGCGAAAAATGTTTAGTGTCCGTGAACCCGCTTCGCTTCCACAAGCAATATGTATAGATGACGAGTAAAAAATACTGCAAAATCAGCATCATCGAACACCACAGAAAAGCATTTTTTTAAATGCATTCCTTTATACACGCTCAATGTTGCGTCGTGTTAGAATATTCAAAGAAAAATGTCTTATCCATTTTTTTCGTGACTTAAGACAATATGATATATTTCCATTCATAAAAATATTATAACCCACTAAGTTGATGTTATTTTTTTAAGGTATTCAAATTCTCCAGTAAATCAAAGCCTTCGAAGATTCTCACATTTACAAATAATAAAAATTCTATCAAACGAAACTAATAATGCGCCAAATTTTCACTTTTACACTTTTGACCAAAATGAATTTTTGAAAAATTACTACCGATTTACTGTATCTTTTGCGATCTTCGTTTATTGAAGAAGTACTTTATTTGAGCGGCCCTTTGCCGCAGTTTTTTTTTGGTTTAACACCAATTTTTTGACGCTTTGGCTTACACACTGGTGCAAATTTGTCCCAGGTGTTCATTAGAAACTTGTATCTCTGGCTGAAATCGTTCGGTTTTAATTTTGTCACAACTGGTTGTAAAACTTGAACATGTTTCCAAATGATTCGTAATTGTTAAAATGAGTGATGGCATGGGCTCCTAAAAACTCGCAAGGATGTACACAGTGACGTTGAAAAATCAATACGTAGCATGTGGGAAAATTCGTATTTAGTTGATGAAAGCTTGCATTTTGCTCAGGAATACTTACAAAAATGCCCGGTTGTTCTCTTATTCCTGTAAGTGCGCGGTACTTATTCAATTTCCTATTTCTTCGTTCACCCCAGTGGTATTTACATTTGAATATATCTTTTGGACAGTCTGAAATTTGTTCAGGATTATAAAATTCGTTAGAAAAACATGTACACAGAACATTTGGTATTCGTGAAACAAAGGGAACCTTAACGACTATTTAATTACATATGCGCTCTTAGGCAAATTGAACGTGGTCGCGAATTTCTGTGAACGGATATATATCTGTAGCTCTAGGGAATTTCACCGCAGGGAGTGTCCGAGGCAAAGGGTTATTAATGCCTGGAGCAGTCTATCTTGTTCACCCTCTCAAGAGTATTCCCTAAGGTGAGATTAGATAGAACGGTTAATCGTTCGTATGAACCTTATAATTAATTGAATTAACCTCGGCAAGCGCGTATAATAGGTAACTTTGCCTGTGAACTGTGATCTCTGGCACTCACGTTATAATTGAGATACCACGATTTGTAGACGCTTTGTATGTCGAGGGTTTTCGATTTTGGAACAGCAGTAATATGAACGCACTTTATAAACGTTCGATTGCCCTGCAGAAATTCGAGTGATAACTCTGTATAACTCTGCAGTCCAGGCTATTAATAAGCTAAATGTATTTTAGCAGAAAATTTACATGTCAAGGCTGAATTATCGCATTAGGTATATATTAACCAATCTCCGAGCTCGCATGATTCATTTTAAATGGTGAAAAACAAAAAAATGCAGCTTAACATCACTGCCATGGCCCGTTTAATGTTGGAGTCATTTAGTTTTTTGTTTCGTCGGTCATTCGAATCAAAAGCTTTTCAGTCAAGCACGTTAGTTTGTTTTTTATGTGGGTACACGCAATAGGAAAATCGTGTAAGTTGCTTTCTCTATAACTATGGAATGTCGAGATTCAGGCCCCTCCCTGTGAATGTTCTCTTTGTATGACGGTAAATATGTTTCATGTGAGATTAGTATTGAAAACTCCGATCTTCTTCTCGATTCTTACGAATTGGAACTTTTTAGATGCAACATTCGATCAGTTTTCGTTATGAGTCCGAAATAAAAATGAATAATTTTTCTTCTTAGTTATAAATGTATTAATGATAAGAAAGAAGTGATAGAGTATCTAAAAAATGGTTATTTCTTGTTTTGTTTTAATTCATCAGATTTGGTGAAGTGACTTTCCAAGTTACAGTCACGTGACTTTTAAATTCGGGTGAAAATAAATTCGAGTTTTCCCTGGAATGCTTAATTCATTCCACGCTGATGGTATTCGAGTTGATGCTCTCTGAGTACCTTCTCAATAGGTTTCCTACTCCATCTGTTAAATCTCTCCCTCAGTTCGTGTCACATATAATCCTCCAGTACAATTTCGTAAGAGACGAAGCCGGCATACATGTCTATCTCAAAGTCAGATAAAGGACCTGTGTGTTGGCCTCAGCAGCCGTTCTTAACGCCACTTAATCTGGCGCATCATTCGATTTCCCTTGTGTGCTTCGCCCTCTATCTCGTTCCCTTTCCGTCGGTGTGTCTTACTTTCCTCTCATTCTCTCTTACTGTTTTCTCATGGAGAAGCTACTTTATACATTCGATTCGGCTCGTTGAGTCTCCCGACATTTCGAGAGACCGGAAATCGAGTATATACACATCGATAATCTTACGGATTGGAGTGTGTTTCGTTGCGAGATCGGGGAGAGATAAGATTTTCATGGAAAAAATAAATAAATAGATCTGATTAAGTTTTTTCGCACGTTTTTTCCATATAAACTCTAACATTTATAACGTACCTAATAAAAACAACATTGTTTTAACATTTTTGGACCTCGTTTTGAAAATAAATCATTCAAATTTCTTTTTGTATAATTTATACTCATCTTCTTTTTGCATAAACCGGTATTTATAGAAGAAAAAGTTGCTTTAGAAACGTCGCTTGATTGTGCTTTGTCTAAGACTGCTTCAACCATATGATAAATTGACATTGAGGTCGATGGGACGGGCTCCATAATCCGAGTGCTCCCAGTCTTAGATCCGGGCTTACTTTGATTTTTTTGAGAGGTAACTCGAAGATTGGTCGCGTATGAGGACCACCATACTCGATACCATTAATCTTTGTGGCTTTTAACGTACACACTAAATTATAGACTCCCTCGGCCGTAATATTATATATTTCTCGGACGTGTAACCGAGATATCGACAATTGAACATGTTAAAATATTGTTAAACTGCTACGATTTCGATTTAGTTGTAGTCCTATTGTATACGAGTAGATTCAAACATTTCTCGTTTAAAATAGAAACGACTTGAAGTCAATTTTCTTTGGAATCCGATCTGCTTTGCTATTTCTTTGAATGCAGTTTTGTGGAGATAACAATTTCTCTAAACCAGTTTCAGTTTTCATATGTTCCAAATAAGCCGATCTATTATAGGAATAATGTTCAAAAGAAAATCCTTGGGACTGTCTTCGTTCAATTCTGAAGGAAAGTAAACTGGGACGATTTATAGAATTCATTTCCCTTTGTCAAGTGGATTGATTTTCCGACCAAATCGTATTGTACTGAACGTGGTGTTTTCTGCCTACACGATACACGTAACCTCAAGACCTGTTTAACCGAATTTTTACAGATTGTATAAATTTCAGATTCGGCTATTAAAAAAAAATGAAAATAGCTTCGAACGTTAATGCCGCGATTTACTCTGATGTGAGATATCTTTCTATTAGAATTATTATTCTAAACAAGTATCAATTCGTATGAAATTTTTTCAAACAAGACAAATTTTTGCATGACGTTCTATGATAACATAAAGACATCATTATTTAATAGTTGCAATGGCAATGAGAACTTCGTTTCGTCGAATCAAATCAATTTATCATTCTCTGTGACTGATTTGGTGAGATGCACTTGTTCAAAGGATCAAAGTGTCTCCCATACAAATGTTGAAAATCACCGTGTAGTAATTACCGTTCCAGGGACTAGAGAGGTTGAAGTGAGACAGAGAGAGAGAGCCGGCTTTTGAGAGCAATGAGAGACGTCAAGAGTGGAAACGAAACGCTAGAGAATCGACATTGTTGACGTCGTTGAACGACGACGAGAGTAATTCTCGTTTGTCTCTAACGTTTAGCACACACTCTAGCCTCTATCCACTCTTGTGACACGGTTATTCCGAGAAGGTAATGCTATTAAAATTGTTATGATTATGTAGGTGGAGGACGATCACCAAGTGGGGGAGGAGCTCCTCGCTTATCATCTTCTTGTCTCTCTCTCTCTTTGATCGGTGCAAATGACCTACTACATAAAACATTGTTATTTGTTATGACTAACACTATACTGACACATACTGTTATTATTGTGATGTTCGAAATTACGCATGAGCTTCTTACTACGGTCAACAAAATTACGTCACAATAAATGATGGGATGGGAAATTCGTACGTAAATGAGACTTCGTGCAGAGAAAATATTTTTAATTGATTTAATCGAATGTTTACATATTCGCTGCAGGATATTAATATGATTGATCAAAAAGACCCAGTAAAATGTCAAAAAGAAACATATTAGCAAAGCAGAACATTAACAAAAGTTGTGTTTGAAAAATGAGTATTTTAATTATTTTAATCGTATTGACGAAATATTCAACATTGAATAGAAAATTAAATGAAAAACCTTGGGTTCACGGTCACTTCGAACCTATTCATACATTTTGTGAATAAATTTTGAAATTAAGTGTTGAAAATATGATTTATCAAATCATTACAAATAAGTATCCGTACGTCTCAATCTTCTGGAACTTGCAGTATGCATTGTTCATTAACTGTGTCATGTGGATATCGCAAGTACATATATGTTCGTATGGTAGGTGTTTGTGTCGGTTGTACTACCTTACAATCGTTTCTCTCTCCCAGTTCCTCCCACCCCGATTTCTAACCATTCCAATCTCGGCAACCCATGGGTGGCGTAAGAAAAACATCTACACTGTATATACGCGAGATATTGTACATGTTAGAGTACACACAGTAAGTAGATATTTCTACGTATGGATACACGTTATTTGTAAATGTGATAGCCCGAGAGCACGCTCGAGCAACCTCAACGTGGACAATTTTCATTCCAACGCTTCGATTTTCTTGCCCAACTTCTTGGCTCCCTTCTGCACTTACAAGTGCATTTACATGAATGCAATCTATACCGTAAGACTATTCGTTGTATAAATTGCGAGAAGAGTCACTTTCTTGCCCTAATAATATAAGTATGTGTCCATTAGCATTTCAATTTCTTTCGTACAAAACCATTATGAGAATCACTGCGTGTATATGTTGAAAGAATAGGTCGACGATTTCGTAAATGAAAATTCTTCCTTCGGTGTATGTGCATTTCTATGGGAATGTTCAATCGCGCACACTACTTCGATCCCGATAGTTCAAATAAGTTTTTCAATTAAAGCGTTAGTTTGAATATCGACTTTATATTATTGATGCACACATGAATTCATAACTATTAAGTTCTGGTCTATTTCGTAACTAATGTGACTGAAAATTTGATCGCCGAGGGTAGTGACGTTGAAACGTTCAATTATCGTGTTGTTCTTCGTTGCTTTCTCATTTTTTAAAAATTGATGACTATTAATAATTCTTTTATCAAGTAGTCAAAGGATCGGCATTTTTAAGCACAGTGGTCTTTCTTCAGCTATCTATGATGTTAGTTAATTCACACTTTATTGCACTTCGTTGTTATTATTTGTAGGAGAAATAATATTACAAACGTAAGTGAAAATCCAGAGTATATATATTTTATATGCATATATTCAGACTTCATTCAGATATATATGCGAATAGATGTTAAATATTAACTTTTCCATTCGTTACATCAAGATTTTTAGTCAACATGCTGGTATTTTTTCAACATCAATGCTCATACCCTGCTAGAATAATAAATTAATGTTCTATTATAATTACCAGATGCAGCTCAAGAATAATTCAATGCAATGCTGCATTTGTACACAACGTGGAAAATAAAATAAAAAAAGAAACTTGTTCGTTTCTTGTGACACCGATCAAGTATCGTCGCTCTGTTTGCGCACATTTTTCGCAAGATCGCCCGACTTTCCATTCCGATCTCGTAGTGACGATCTATACCAAGATTCCGATGTAAATTGTGGAGGGGAAGCGATTGCGAATCAAGAGCGTGATGTCAGTGCCATGATCGCTGTTCGCGTAACATTATCCGTGACAATTTTCATTCATTCATACGACGAAGGTCGTCGATCTTAATCTCCATATTAAATCAAAAGAATTGATTCGATTTTCGATGTACAGCGTATTCAAAGCAATTCCTATCTCATGATCAACTTAATTATCATCTAATAATTAACTAACATTAAGAACAACGAATTGAAAATAATAAATATTTGTTGGAACGAAATCAAGACAATCGATCATGAAATAGGTGATGAAACGAAATCGAGCCATGTTACCTCGGTCTTCGTCCATTGTGGAATGTCTCATGACAAATGTCGACTCAAGGAATTTTTTAATTTTTAGTTCTTGCATGGTGGTGTCAAAAGCGTTTTTGTGCCGGGAAATTTTTTTTAAGCCATTCAAGGTACAATTTGGAAGAATGCGACAGAAATTGCACTTTTGATTATAAATTACAAATTGCACCTTCCTTTACTCAAATTATTTTTTCACTTTTTTAACTGATTAATGCGTAGATTATATATTTTGGGTCAATCATTTATAAGAGCATTTCTTTCGACACTTTTCCGGAACGAATTATTAAAAGTGGCAAAACTAACAACGAAAGTCATCACGAGTGTTGTATAGGGATTACCATTGTGATAAATATCCATGATGTTCTCACTTTCCACAGAATCGATGGTATTTACCGGGTGAAAATATATAAAATTAAAAAAAAAGCATGGAGACGATAAACGATCACTGTTGAAACGCCACGAGGAGTTGCTCGTTCGCACCTCGTTCTTACACGATGCCACCGCCTACATTTTCTGCAGTTCATGCATGTAACGTAAAACGTACATATAGATTATAGATCGGAATTTTTTGATTACATTATTCGCATCCACGCCACGTTCTCCATCTGCCGTTCGTCGACGTCGTTCAATGACCCGATGCGAAGAACTCAATCGGATCAGAAATGGGTAGTTTTAAAAATCTCTACTCATGGAATAGCATAGTGCGAATTATTGTTGGGTTTCAATGTTCATTTTTTTATATTTCGGACTCTTAAATGAGAAAAGATTAAAAATGAAAAGAATAGTTTTGCAGAAACGAGTCTAATTAATTGCGTAATTAAAGTAAGTGAATCGATGAGTTAACAGTGATTTCGCAATTAAAATTCATAACTCACTTCTTTACAAGTTAAATTTACGAAATCGATTTTTAAGCTGGCCTAAGATATTAAGGCTTCCAAAAGTTACGTACCACTTCGAGGATTTTCTCGCTATGAACGAAAAAATCGGCCCAAACGAACTTACAGTTGTGCCAGTTTTAAAGGGAATCGAGAATAATTCCTATAACAAATAGATAATTCTGACTTTTGATTTCAAAACTTCAGGTGAAGTTTCACAGACGTACTCCCAACAGAAGCGATCGATACGCGGTCAGAGCATGGCTCATGTGATCTCCTCGTGCTAAGCCGCGGTCAATACTTGGTTGGATGACCGGTTATCGGAGAAAACGAACTGAATCCAGCTGGTTTTTCAGTGTTGCCCTCTGTTTTCGTGCAAATGTGGTACAATATAGAGTATTTTTAGGAGAAAGTGGCTGTGGGCAATTCGATTCCGAAGTGACTCTCACAGGCACGTGAAAAATCACGAAGTCTTGTAGGAATAATGGGATGATCTTGTAAAAGATATGCAGGAACATTATAAGAACAAATATCACCATCGAAACTTTTGTTATGTTCACAAAGAAATGTTCTTATCGAAACGTATTCAGTTCCGGTTGTCAAGAATCGAAAATGTTCGATTTCAGGTATGCAACAATTTGTTTTATGCTTATTTATCATATTGAAATCTGACGAATTAAAATATGTTGCGGGGAAATATGTTGCTCAATGAGAATAAATGACAACGTAGTAGCAACGAAAAATTCGTTCATCACTGGACGTGTAGGTTATTTATTTGCTAAACACGAGAGTTAGCAAAACAGTTAGCGGTGTGATTAGAGCGCGACCAAAGTGTGTGAGTTTTTGCTGACGAGAGACGAATACTTGAAAAAAAAAAAAAAAAAAAAAAACCACGAAGTGGGTCAGCATCACGAGGTAGATGGGCAAACAATTTTTATTTACATAGAACAATTCCCTCGAGGTAGGTGAAGAAAATTTGCGGGTT
Organism: Campoletis raptor; assembly: GCA_948107755.1. Lineage (NCBI taxonomy): Eukaryota > Metazoa > Arthropoda > Insecta > Hymenoptera > Ichneumonidae > Campoletis > Campoletis raptor. The sequence goes on along the minus strand of OX403622.1, from coordinate 31,751,137 downwards.
CTTTTAATCATAATTATACATTTATACAGAAACCTCGTGCGCATAGCACACTGCACCATAAGGGTGTTGAAATGAATTTTTCATCTGGGCTTTTTACGTACGTAAATAGAGATATGCATGCAAATGAAATCTTGCCACTGGGAAGAGAGCAGGACAAAAGCGGGAGGAGGTGCAAGACAAGCCCGACACTTTAAGTGTAAAAAGCTGAAAGATCCAAGAAAAATAAAAGGAAGACGAAGAAGGAGAAGTGGGGATGCCGAGAACGTACGCAGGTGAGCTGAGCTATAACGATGGTGGGAGGAAGCCAAGCATACGTCTGTGTACAGCGGAGGAACCGCGTGCACCTTCGCTCCTTTCCTCAGATACAGGATAGACATCTATACAAAATATGTATATGAGACTTTCCTTTTTGACTGAACCATAATCCATTCAACCGTTTGGATTAATTTTATTCCTTTTTTAAAACATTATAACAGTACTAGAAACTGTTCAGAATTTCTGGAGAATTCCTAGATTTCAAGAGGGGAAAGGATTTTTGAATAAATTTTTCCATTCAACAAGATATTCATTACGGTTGACATCAATGTACCATAACTTTTGTTTTCATGACGAGAATTAAAAAGAGAATTATAATTGAAATAATTGACAAATCGCAGCCCAATGTCGACAATCTAAGAAAAATTTACGCTTTACGTAGGATTTCTTCAAGTTTTTGCACAGAAAGAATGTCCAGAAATGTAAAGGTGTCAACGAACTTTCATATGTGGTTATAAATTTTTTTTTACTATGGATGCTAATTTTTGGTTACAACGTTTAACTGTCAATGAACGAGGTTCTATTGTTTTTATTTTATACAGTCATTTATTATTCATTATAGCAGTTAGCTGCAGGATTATTAAAATAAACAAAATAACACCTTTCGTGGTTGAAACGGCGATATATTGCGCTCTACATTTTCAAGTACGGAGGATTTTAATTTAGAATGGAATGTCCCATGTAAATCCACCAGGTAGACTATAGTAAAGTGGTATAGGTATGAACGGGGGCGACTTTTCAACGGCGAGGTAACCAAGCAGCAGCCACGAGAGAGGAAAAGAGATAGAGGGAGAGAGAGAGTCTTCGGAGCTCGTTTGCTCGCGAGAACACAAGTCAGTCCGTGACTTGACTCCGTCACGTCATCGTCTTCCTCGTGTGGCTTTGGCGATTATACATTACTAAAAAGTATTGCTGTAGAAAAGCCGCGAAGAGCAATAACGCGAACGCTCTCAAGAAGGCAGCAGCTGCTACCAAAATGGCCGCGTCCTGATACCAGTTTGCCGCTGGCTGGATCCCCCCACGCACGATCCAATCTACTTATTACAGTGTCTATTTGTTTTGTCAAATTCTATCATTTGATCTTTCAAAAGAACTAAATTTATAATTCTTTTGACAATTTTATAATTAATTGTGTTTTTGAGCTTTGAGCTCGAGTGACGTTATGTTTTGGTGCATAGTGTGAGAGACACTTCTAAACGTGGATTTAAAGGCCTAGACATTGAGTCTCATTCTTCGTATAAAAATCAGGTAATTTGCGTATGGAGACATTTTTTTTTACAAAATACTTATGGGTTATTTTGGTAATCTTGGTGGCAGTAGAAAAACATTGCACCCAGATGTGATAGTATTTTGTTTGAATTTCAATGGTGAAAGTGTCGCGGTGGATTTTATTATCAAAGACATTGTTCATGTTTAAAAAAATTATGTTGAATTTTTGGTTACTGACAATAAATAAATACCGAGTCAAGTTAGCTACAGATTTTTATAAATAGATGGATGTCTTTTATTGATCAGCATTATTTTACATTCTGTAATTCATGTGATAAGAAAGTATTAGTTTGAACATGTGATCTAGAGACTTTAACGATTGACATGTCGGGACACCGAAAGAAGCGGATAGTTGCTCATGGAAACTCTTTTCTTAGAATGAGAAATTTGCATTTTGAATCTAAAATTCAGTTCCTATTGAAATGGCACCGTTATCAAATCCAGAATATATTAATAATCCAAAAAACACATCACTTGAAACAACGTAATTTCTCATCATAAGTGATTGAGCGAAATCAATTGATGTTCATTGGTCGTGTTTACGTGTGTATGTTTTCTCATAAGTCATTACACGTGTGTAATACAATTATTGAAGTAGTAAATACACGACATGACGATAGTGCTGTTGAAACATTTTACAGTTTTGAAAGAGTCGATATGAAATAAATCTTATCGACTTGTAATATTTAATTCTTGTATTTTTATTTGAAATTGAAATAAGATTATCAACATTCGAATATTAACGTAGTCTAATCGTTGTTCGTATATTTATAAATACAGGGTTATCTAAACAATTGAGGTATTGAAACATTTTTCTCTGGTAAAATTGAATTGTATTATACATTGGACTCTCGTAGATTCGTAGGAAAGATCGTGACAACGCTAGCTATTTGAAAGTATAAAGTTCGTCAATTCTTCGACGATATTGTATTGTATATTCATTTAACTTGATTCTTAGTATACGTGATGGAAAAGAAGGGGAACTACGTCCTTGGCATTCGACTCTACGTTTTTTAAACTGTTCGATATTATATAATTAAGAAAATTTGTTGATAAAAAAGAAAATACAATTACGTGTGCATAGCAAATACTCTTTACTCTCATTTTGCTCTTCCTACAGGGTATGATAATTTCCATTTTTAGAAAAGATCATAGTTTCTATTTTTATTTGCATCTTTGAGCTCCAATTTTCATGAATATAATTCAGTAAAGCTGATAAAATAGTTGAACATTGTGATCGATAGACAAATTATAAATAATTACATTTTAAATACGAAGAGACATTATATGAAACGAGAGAATGAGAATTCTTGATACAAAACACACAAAAATAGTGGTGAATAGTGTCATGTTTTCAAATATCATTGTATTTTATTTTTATTGGCCATGCGTATTTTACCCCCTTGCGGGTTTTTACGAGCACATCCCATTACTTTAACCCCACTTTTCCCAAGCTTCACAAATTTCCATGTTCCTGTGAAAACCCCAAGAGTGTTGCCCACAGCCACTCTTTCCTGATGCATTACAGTGTGGCATTTGATCGAGGGACAAAAAAAATAATGTCGGAAACTGGCCCGATACAGGTGCCTCCATTGTCACACTGAAAAGAGATTTTGTTGAAAATGGTCGTTTATTTTGTTGAATACGGTCAACTAAATATTATTGTACAATGATTTTTTTTTTTAGTTATTTCAACAGTATATTTGAGTTTTTTAGAGGCTGTCACAAAAAATCACTGTAGAAACGACAAAACTTCGTTATTATCCGCGATAATATTTAGATGATCGTATTAAAAATACTAATGGATCTTTTTCTACAAAATTTCGTATCCACTGGCCGTCAGTTGGTTAGCGAATAATGTGCGAGAGTTATACTTGGTTGGTCGGTCATCTAACCAAGTATTGTCCTTGCCTGAAGCAGTTTAACTTACGAAATGGAGGGAGCGACCAGCCAATGACTTATTTTTTGCATATGGTATCATTTATTAATCATTTATTAAATCGACGTGATAGTTGTACGTGACTTGAAAATAGACGCCATTTTTTTCGGTAATTTAAATTTTTCATAAATTAATCGTCGTTGGTTTATTTCAATTCGATTATAATGGTTATCGCATTAAAGTTAACAGAAAAGATACTTTAGCGATAATAAAGGAGAAAGTGAGAGCCACATTTATGCGTTAGTATAAAAAATAGAAAATAAATATCCCATCAGTCTTGTCGGCGGGCGGATGGAAAATATTTTCCACAATGGTGCCATCGACCGCGGAAATGGGATGAGCTCGCGCTTTTTGATTGACTAATCGACATAGACTTGAAAACTTAAGATATATATACGTACAAGCTGCACACATACATTATTTTACTCGAGGTTTGATCGACAAGTGAAACTTGACGAGAGTGCTTGATACGTATGGGCAATAAAATTCATGCACTCTGTTACTGTACGCTCATAAAATATCGATCGCTTTGGTCGTGGTAATCAAGATATTTAGTACACTTTTGAGTATCGCATAACTCGTATAACGGCAAATCATGGTAAATCTATGACGCTAAACGTTCATTCACGAATACGATCGTTTTCGAAATAGGAGACACGAAATAAATATTTCACTCTGTTTAATTTGATAATTGTTTGATCTTAATTGATTTTGGATACTATCCAATATTTATTCACGATTTTGTCAACGGCTAACGAAAATGAATAACAAAACACTAAAAAAGCAATTTTGTTAGAAAAGGTCGACTATTTTACGGTCATCTAAATATTCTTGGATAATAACAACATTTTTGTCTGTTCAACAGTATATTTGGGTCTTCCAGAGAGTGTCAGCGAAACGTTATGTTCCTGTTTCGAAAATTTTGTTTTTATATAGAATAATATTCAGTTGATGGTCTTCACAAAAAAAAAATCGACCTTTTTCAACAAAATTCCGTTTTTCGTGCATTTGTTGTTTCATATTCGTTATAAGTGCAGCGCATATTGATGTAAAATGAGACGAAAATTATACAAGCCCTGTATGGAAAACAAAAATATTAACTGTAGCACAAAAAAAAAAAAATATGAACAACGTGCTTCAAGGTTTAATCTAAAAAGTTTTTCAACCAAAACAATGTCAGAAAAAATTGAACGAAAATAAATGTAAAAATGATTTGAGAAGCTTTTGAATAAATGAATCATCAAAAAAACAGGGCTAATTGTTTTGAACGTTTTATAAAACAGGTCAAATATCTTCTAAGATTCTTTTGACATCATAGCTCAAGAAATATACGAACACACATGCATGATCCATTTTTGATTAAATTTGATAAATGAAAAAGAGCCGCGACGACTTTCACATGTTTTAATTAGTCATATTTTCTACGAACTTCTCCACCCAAGTGTCCGCCCTGGATTTCCTGGGCGGGAATGCCCCAAAAAGGTATTTCATGTTCTCCAAAATGGCGTCACAGGTATATTCAAATTGTTCGATAAAATTCCAATGGCTTGGCTAAACATAAATTCCATCGAAATTTCGAATCATAAGGCGAATGAGGCATTTCTGGAAGCTCAGAATAAATTATGCTGAGACGAATGAGAAAAAATATGATAATATTCGCGCGCATTTATAATTTAACGATTTAAGGAAACTGGTTTTTGTTTGATGCTAGAAATCCGGCTGTACCTCGGGAACGGACGTATCGAAGGATTTCGTTGGGAATCTCTCACGGACATAAGAAACGAACGAGGAAGGAAAAGAAGAAGAAGAATACACATACATACGTTCGAAAGAATTATCAGCAACAAGGTCGAATTCTTCACAGTCGTCACGCACGTGAAATATTTGAATTTTCAAACGGTTCGACGATCGCGAAAATAGTCGAAAACGAGATAAGTGGACATCGGACGGAATTAATTGATTTCTCATTTTAACATCAAGACTCCAGTGTGTGTTGGCCGGTGTGATTATTAATTCGTATGTGCAAGTGCGTGTGCGTGTGCATTCATGAGCGTCGGAACGATCGGCACGCGGTTTGTGGTTTGCGTTTAACGGTACAACGTGGAAAAGGCGGTGGCTCTCGATATCTCCTTCTCTTCCTATCGAGAAGTTAAAACTGCGCGAACACGATCGAATTCTAACGGATACACGATGATACAACGAGGAAGATTGCTGTGGTTGGTGCTGGTGTTGCTACTAATCGAGGAGAGCTTTGGTCACGTAGCACTGACTTTTCCACGAGCCCGGAAATACGATCTGGACTTCCTAGATAGCTCGAGAACACCGGGACCCTGCGGCATGCCACGAGGTTTCTTTATTTTTATTCCCTTCCTATATATATGTGTTTAAAGTTGATTAACTTTTAGTTTATTAGGCTTTTTCCGATTCGAACAGCAATATATGGACTTTCCGATATTTTTAAAATAATTTTACGAACCGTAATAAGTTTCGACACGTGTTGATTTCAAAGTTATCTATTTTTTATTTGAAGTATCATCTCAAACGTCATGCTACTTTCTGCAGGAAAGGAGAAAGAGGCTCTTTCACAGCATTTTATTTTTTTAAATATTTTCCTTCAATATAAAATATCACAAAAATTTTAATAAAAGTTGCATACCACAGAAAATCTCGTTATCGAAAATCAATCAACTATGTTACTTGGTTTAATACTCTTTCTATAAACATGAAATTGTTTACTGTTTTACTTTTTTTTAAATGGATTTTTGGTACATGGGATCTCGCGACCCCAAACATGAATACTGCATTCGTACAGTTACCAAACTCCTGTTAAACAGCTTGGAGTGACCGAATTCCAAGCAAAGAAACGCTGCAGGCTATTTCCCAATACTTTTCCCATCCATATTCTTATCGTTGCTTTTTTTCTTTCTCACCTTTTTCCCAATATATGGCTTCAAAAACCAAGTTTTGTGATGATTTCATTTCGATTTAATATGGTGAACAGCAAAAACGCAAGCAAAGTTTGCTCGTGTAGAAAAAGAAGGAAAAAGAAGGAGGAAAAATTAGTAAGAAATTATACGTTTCTTTTAAATAAAGGACATGGAACCAATTTCGAAGTTTGCTTTTCAATAAACTGGCATCAAAAAGACATCACATAGAACATATAGAGTCAACTATGAATTCTTCGACAAACCGGTTATCTTGATCTCTTGTCGTGAGGAATTTTGGTCCACATCGAGACGAACATTTTTCGTTCAAAATGAAAAATAAAATTTCTTCCCACTCGTTATAGCTTTAAAACGAGTTTAATTTTACACACTCGACATATTTCAGGTTACAAAACATTATTTTATCCTTCTTCGAGAAGATGAGAACTGCCAGATACTCGAAATCTACATTTTTGTAACAAGTCGGATAAAAATTCTACTTTTGTCGTTCACGTCTGTCAACAATTCACGGATAGAATTTTTTTTCTCCAAAACGAATTTAAGTTAATAAAATTAATGAAATTTCTGTTCAGATACAATGCAACTTGCATGAAGCAATAAACTTTTTGAAAATATCGATACTTGTAATGAAAACTGTTTATTTTAACAAGAACAGACTTTCATGACACCGTCAAATACATTTCAATCATTACATAAGTTCAATATTGAAATCTCCGTGCAAATGCAGACCGTTTAAAAAGTGAATTATGTTTTTTAATATTTTTTAATCATATTGACTGAAGTTTTTTTTTTCCAACGTTGTTTCTATAACTTCACGGTTCACCTCAGCGTAGAAAAATTGAAAAGTTTATAGTTTGCTAGTATATAAGAGGTTAACTGTCAATTTTGTACATTCGGCTGAAATGAGAGAAATACGCCGGACTAAAATGACAACAATAGTGATTTCCAATTCCGTTTGCGGACGTTAATTCTTGAACAATATAAACATTGTTAATTTCGCATATCTTTGTACTTTTATATTTGATGACCTAATTCCAAAATGGTAGAAGAAGTGTACAGAAAATCATTAGCCTACTTTCGATTCCAGTATAATGTAAGAAATTTAAAAAACCGCTAGTTGCGCTCGTAAAAACGAGATCTTAGAATAGAATCGTGAGGAATACGAAAACGATAGTTGCTCTATTATTTTCTTTACCAGGAAAAAGTGAGTTTTGTTGGAGACTGAAGATGTTCGGACGGACTCTGTTTTTTTTTTAAACTGTATTTTTACTTCATCGCTTCTTATTTTGCGGTGGTTTGGTTTCTCCCTCATGAAGAAGTCGGAGTAAAGAGAGTTGTTTTTCGAGACTTGTGTCCTGATCTTGTACTTTACGTATCTCTTTATATATATATATATATATATATATATATATATATATATATATATATATATATATATATATATATATATATATATATACAGACATATCTATACATGTATATAAGTGACGAACTAACGTTCGCAAGACTCACAACTCTCCGACTTTATACTATGGGAAAACGACATTAAAACTCGATGTCTCTCCATCTCTCTTTTGCCATTGCCGTGTGGCTCCTTTGGCTCTCGAAGGAACGAATAGCGTACCCAGTAATAAGGTATAACCCAAGTTTATTGTACACGGTGGGGATACCATTATATAGAAGTCCTGAGACGTTGGACTGCGTTCACCGTCAGATTCACGATGAAGTCGACGAGACTTTCACCGTTTTAGAGTTGTGTATGTATAGACATACACATTTTTCCACAAACACACGTATATATAAATCACGTATTTGTGTGAAATACGAAAAGCATGTACAACAAGAGTACACTCCTAAACCGTAGTACAGGCTATTCTTGCATCGTATTTGGTGTTTTATACTACGGTATAGATAACACGATTATTTTCTCGAAAATACCTTTTTCGAAAAGAAAAAAAAAAAACAAAATTATTTTCCCATTTGAGATAAAATCAAATATTTAAAGAACGAATTTACTTTTGTAATACGCTTTACTTCTATATTAAAATATTGAACGAAAACGTTTCTTGATCATCAAAAAAATGGTAGACTGGTTCGTTAGCAACGTTAGGTTTAATTAATCGACATACGGGCGAGATGAAACGAGTCGTAAAAATAATAAACTTTGATATCAATCTCGATTTCTGGCGATGATAAACACATCAAACGTTTTAAAGCTCAAAGCTCCGTAACGAATGTGCTATACATATAGTCTCGTAATATAGCATATCGCCTTCACCAGGTGAATGCACCTGAGTACCGGAGAGTCACCTCGTAGATAGTTGATTATATAGAGCTCCAGGGTTACATAGCGTGGTACCACTCCATAGTCCTGTATGATACAAGAAATTATATAGTCGTTGTGGGCCAGTTTAAAACGAATGGTTTCTTTTTTTAAAACCATTTGTAGACTTTTTTTGCATGAAAATCGTGTACATTGCAAATATATGAGTCGGACATTCGTAAACCGTTCAGTGCATTTCTTTTTTCGAATCTCAATATAAGTTTGTAGGAAAATAAATACCAAAATTTTTGGAAAATGTGACGTACATATTATTCTAACAACACATGTTGAATATTCTTTGTATCGATATGTTGTATGAAAAGTTCACGGGCCCAGTAGCCATTGATCTTCAGGGCATAATAGCGTGGAAAACTGATGCAAATAGTGTAGTAGTGTTTGCGTTACGATTATGTTGGTAGATTCATGAAGTTTCTATTATACGTCGGTCGAATATTTGGATTCACATGCACATGGAGCACGAGTGAAATATGTTGAAGGAAGGGGAATAGGCTAGTCTTCAAGCCAGAGCAAGACACATTTGATATTTCCTTGAGAGGTCAGCCGCACCTGACGATGGAATTTCGGAGTACAGCGCCTCTATATTTGCATTTTTTACAGTCTGACAAAGTGCTAAGCAAAAAATTCAACACATTATTCGCGAAAAAGAAGTAAATAATTTCGTGTAATTGAAATATCGTAGTGTCTGTTCTCTTTTTTTTCCATAATAACTATCGCCGCTTACATAACTTGAAACGAATATATTTTTTTTAAATCTGCTCCACAAACCACGTTTTTGAAATCTAGACAAGAAAACTCTCGATTCATTGGATTGAAAAAACTCGTTCTCGGATTCACCCAGTTGTCCAGGGTCAGGATCCACGTTAGTAGGAATTCTTCGTAGGTCTCAAGGGCACCCACAGGTATAAAATAAAATGGGAGGAAAAATAAAATATCGAAAATTGCGTTCGCAGCACGCACAGGAGAAGAGTATCGCGCATCAAGAAGAATAGTATCCGTAGGTAGAGAGAATAGGAGAGGTAGAACGACGGAGAAAACAAAAAGAAGGAGAGTACGATCAGTTAGTGAGGAAATAACAGCACGAGCGAGGAAGGTTCTAGTAGATGCTTTTCTGACACGTGATCTCCCCACGGGGATCTTGCGGGAAGCATGGATGGAGAGAAAGATGAGAAAATGGGAATATGCAGTAAAATAAAAATAAGTCTCGTGAAGGATGAAACGATTGCCAGAGGGGAAGGCTTGTCTCTCATTACGGCCTATTTTTTTCACCGAGACTCTCCCGAGGATTCTTCATTTTGAGGGAGCCTTCGCTTGCACCCACGCGAGTTTTTCGTGATCCAGGATATGCGTGAGTCTGAACACGCAACTCTGTGCCACGAGATATCAAACCATGAAATATATAGAATGCATCATACCGGTCTTTCCCCTCGGGATTTTTTCTTTCATTTGTTATGCCACTGTCGTTAGCACAGACGTGCACGAAAGGCTCTAATTAATTAAATAACGTCTGCAATTTTTTTACAGTACCAAAATAATAGTTGCATGATTTTTTTTTTCAAAACCTCAAATTGAAAACTTTGTTACGCAGGCGGGAGAGAGAGTATTGAAGATTTCGTCATTTCGAATCATTTATGAAGGGTCCGGCGTACACACTAAGGTTGTTTACATGATCGAGTGTTAAAGTTCTATTCCGTTTAGGGAGCTCTTTATTCAATACTATTTGGTATGTTAGCGGTAATTTGACAGTTTTTATGGTTTTGTGACACCTGTTAGGAGCTAGGTTACATTTCGGGTGAAACGTATTTGAGTTTACTGTTAAACGTGAGGGAAAACTGGGCAATCTTGAGTATAGATATGCTGCACGTCTTGCATGTGCCGTTTCAACACTACCTTTTTCATACTTCTGGCATCAAGATCTTGCCGCCCCTCTAGATCCAAAGTATAGTGACGCATGAATTATCACCTAAAATCTAAAGTTTCAAAAGATTCCAATCCATCCGTGTTACGTAGTTGAGATCTGAATATTTCAGAAAATATTGGACCATAAGCAAGACCTTTGGAACTTTAATAAATGGAAAATATGTTCACCTCAGCACATTCTTTAACACCTGTAAAAGAATGAGTGTTGATTGTTATTCACCATGAGCCGATCTAATATTAATAACCGCATTCTCATGCCAACTTGTGGCATTTACAGCGGTCAAGTGTAATAACAAAAAACCACTGCAATTATTATTACTATCTTACATTTTTTATACAGGAATTCAATTCAAGTTGCAATGTAACAGTGTAATTGCTCCCACATAAGGAGGTCAAAAAAATGATGGATTTCACGAAATTAGTCCGAGAAGGAATCAATAGAAAAAAATAAATCGTAGCACATCACGATAAAATTTTTCCATTTTTTCAATTTTCGTTCTCCAAACGAGTTTAATCTGAAGTATCATTATTTCTGCGAAACCCCTCTCAATATGCTCGTTCATTAAAACTCGGTCGTGGAAGACCCATCGTTGGAGAACGAACCAGAGACTAAGATTGATCAAAATGAAAATTAATAATCATAGGGTTTCACATTTAAAAAAAACAGCGTTTGCCCTGACAAGGAATGTCAAATTTGTCTTGCTCTTGTTCGTCGATAAATTTTAAAATCTCGATGATATGAAAAGGAGGGAGGGTAACGAATTCGTTTTCGAGACGAACAGAGCGAGACCGTGAAGGAGTTTGATTACACGAGCTCTTTCTCCCAGGCACATCAGTTGGGCATGAGAAAAACAGGGAAAGAAGGAAACACTTGAGGAAATTCTAACACTGTACATATAAATACATATATACATTGTGTATATCGGTATATACAATGTTATGGCTATTTAGTGGCCTGGAGCTGTGTTGCGCTGTATATTGTACTGTTTCGTGATGAGATAAAATGGGGCTCAAAGGAACGCGAGTGCAGAAAGTGTAAAGAACCGCCGAACGGAACGATCGTCGATCGGCTCAGCATTCATTCCTTTGACTTCCGGATTTTATTTATTTACTATTTATCGTTTCGTAAAAATATAAACTCTCGATATTGTAACAAATAGTCGAAAGTTGGGATCAATGTACATGCGTCAACCTATACATATATACCGACACACAATACTTCAAAGCTCTTTAATTGCATGAATTGACACGAAATGCTTGCAATTTCTATCAAATCACTCTTTACGTTCTGTACTTTATACCCACTTTTCTCTCCCAATATAAATTTTGCCCTGTAGTTAAATGAATTTTCCGTAAAAAGAACGTTCCATGGACATACACATAAAGGCTCAAGTGGGTATATGCGCACTTTCTACAACGAGAGCTGCGCATCGCTACTAAGTTATTTTTCATCGGTATAGCTATTAATTATCGCAGCAAATCGGCGATCTTTTATCAAAGATGAAAAGTTCATCGCTTGTTAACCGAGAGAGCTGTTCTTCCTTGTGCTTCTGATGTTGCTCGATTTCGAGAACAGGTCGGAAGAAACTGAAACACAAACAGGTGTGTATACATGTCTGTTGCCAGAGCAAAGGCCGTGGCACGATTTCACAGAGAGATCGCGAGTGACTCTCTCGCGTTACGTATCATCGAAGAAGTCACTCGGTGACACAAGAGAGCGCACAAAGTTTTCGAAAAGAAAGTGGAAAGCGAAAAAGGAATGTCAAAATTACGAATTATCGTACCGGAAATTTAATCGATGTTATTTGCACATGTAATTGCACACATTTTAACATTTCTTCAATCGTTTAAATTAATTAATATTTCATCTTTACCAACAGTTTACAGTAAAATCTATACATATTGAATCCTATTCAGGTTGCAACATTATTTTTGTACCAAAAAGGCATCAAATTCGATTTTTCTCCTATTGAAAGGGGAGTGATTTTTATGTCTATTTTTCTTTTATGAACAACTTGCAATCAAATTCTGTAGAATTCCGAAAAATTCAGACCAAAGCACGCCGTCGATAATTTAAAGTAATGCACAAATAAGTTACTAATATATGTTTTGTCAAGATGATGTGCTAATTGAAATTTCTTTGACGAAGAACCTCGTTTTTTGAACGAGAAAAGATATTAAAAAATTTTTTAAATGAATTTTCCTAGAATTCTTGATATGCTCAAAAATGATTGATACCAGAATAAAAATTCTTTAATCTGACTGCTAATGAAACTCATGGTACAAAAATATAATCCTGTATGTCGACTGTGCTTAGAAAAGCACGTATAAAAAGTTATTAAATAAGTGAAATGAAAGAGAAATGAGATACCGTGTAATAGAACAGGTGGATGTAACTATAAATTATAATAATAGTCCGAGAAATGCACGCGTAATATTATAATAATTCAAGAAAATAATCTTCCACTCGAGTATACATGTATATGTATAACCAGAAATGGGTGTATCGCAATGATATATCTACAATATTACGGAGATCTCGAGTGAAGATCGACGAGTCGAGAGTTTCAACTACGAAAGCAATTATAAACAAGACTGTTGAGGAGCGCGCGCGTGCTCCAAATGTATCAAAAGACTTTGCGCGTTGTTCACGTGTCTCGGAAAGTTGGAATTCCACGTTGTTAGTCCTTACTGTTCAGAGACTTTATCCGATTCTTGAAGTACCTACCTATCTTTATCTATTTCTCTTTCTCTTTCGTATATATAATCCATATCTCGACGCAGCAAGACTACGTTTTAAAGGAGCTGTACACTTTAAAGAGACTTGTATACGAAATCAGATGTAAAAGTTTATTCCAAACAATACCCAAATTTTATGAACGAAACTTTTGTAAAGCATGTTCACAGATTGGACTTAGGGTTATGATATAAATTGAAAATTAATAATGGCAATGGTTAAGACCTTCATCAGCGATCCCATTTCCATGATGTTGAAGTTCGCATCGTTGAACCGCAACGAAATTTCTTTCATTTTTTTTTTTCGGTAAAGCCCCAAATTTTTTTGCTCCGTTTGTCTACGATAATTTGACAATGTTTCTTGACTTTTGAAAACTAAATCTATTAAAAAACATGTAACAACTCCGAAAATTGAAGAAGTATTAACAAAATTTTGAAAATTCAAAAGGGTTTCATTTTTGTCTAATTTCCAGAAAAGGAAGCAAAAATGTCATTTTGTTCATAGCAGAAAATTTGTTGAAATTTTATCGTCGGAAAAACATAGGAAGACAACTGTTTTTGAAATATCCCGTTGAATCGATTAAACTTTTGCATAAAACTGTATATTAAAAAGTCCTCAAGCAAACAGGTATAATATATAGATGGATTTATGTATATAGATCACACGTGCTCGACGATATTCGTTGTAAGAAAAAAGAAAGTGAATCAACAGCAATTATTGGCGAAAAGGAAATGAGATTATACGTTCTCATAACGGGGCAACGGTGATGTGGAAAAGTAAAGCATTCTTCAGGCTCACGCATGGTTTTCTTGTCTGTCTGCTTGTCTCTTTTTCTCTTTCCCTCTCTTTCTCACTTCTCGTACTCATGAAATTACTGTAATCGCTCGTGGAGATGGAGATAACAAAAATAAAAGTTATTGCATGTTTAATTAACTTAGAAATTTAATTACTTTTTTTTTGTGATTAAAAGTAACACTTGGAATACATAAATACAAGATGGCATATGTAAAGCTAACAAAAAGAACTTATAATTTATCGTATCGAATTTATTTGTAATTTTTAAAACAATTATACAATGATTTCATCGGTTATATTTTTATTAATGTACATAATCATTTTTTTCGATGTTGCAGGAGATGTTAAAACGTCTTTCCTCTCGGGAAGTAAATTCAACGTTTCCTGGCATTTGGCTTATCCTCACGAGGTGAGTGTTCGTAGAAAGAAAATCGTTTTCAATAAATAATTCAATGGAACAAATTATAATGAAAAATCTCCCGGCAATACTTTAGAATAAATTAATTTAGCGAAAGATTGTTTTGCCTGTCGACGCGTTTTTGAAAACCCATCGAAAATAATTCGTCAATAAATACAACAATTAGATATTTCGACGGAAGAATTATTCCTGAAACTTATTCCGAACAGTGGCACCTCGAAACGTTTTCTTGTGAGTGATATCCTATTTTCGCCTCTGATCTATCCTTGGTGTGTTCACTGACACTTCTAAGCGGCCATGACAAAACTCGTACAAGCGGTATTTACTTTGTCGATTTTTTGTCCAATTATCGATCGTTGTAGTTCATTAGCGAAATAATAAAAGGAATCGGTTCAAGAGCGGCCAGTTATTTTATACGACGATTAGCTGATGAAAATGCGGTCAAACTGGACGAGCCGAGAGGCTTAAAGAGAATGGTGTGAAGGGCGACACTTCTCATGTATTATTGAAACTATGTAATGTCACAATCGTTCCGCTCGTTTCAACGTTGATCTTGTTGCGATAACGAGTTTTGAATGAAATAGGATTTCATTGACGGATTGTACACCTGTTGCTTTTCGGTTAATATTAATCTTTAGAATTATTGTCAAGGTGTAAGAGGGTATAAGACAGTCTAAAACTTGAAATACTCATATGGAAACAATTTATTATCGCACGAGAACAGTTTCATTGCTTAGTATTTAATTCAATATCTTTGGGAACTATCCAAGAACTTTATAGGGACATAAAAAATCAAAAGGAATTTAATAACGTGATGAAAAACACTCGGTGTAGTCAAGAATATCAAAATTATGATATCCGAGATAACGAAATGTTGATTCTCATAGTTTTACAACCGCGTTTAGATGAAAAAAGTTTAAAAATCCATTAAAAGCTAAAGTAAATTGAAGATTCATCAAATCCTGAAAAACACACGTTGCCACAAGAAACATTGCCTTTAGCTCAAAGCCTACTGCATCGGCATTTGTATGAGCTTTTGCGCACCGAAAATTATTCAATTCATTTGCATATTTTACGCGTAGAAATTGAATATTGGAAAAAAAAAATACAATAGGGATTTTGATCGATCGTAAAAAAAAAGCTTCAGCTCTTTCAGAAACTAAGTGTATTATTGTTAGAAATAATTTGCGTTCGAGCATTCTACGATAGATATTTGTGTGCAAAGCTATAGATACACATAGGCGCAACTTTCTATGGATTCTTATGTCCAGCGACACATTCAGTAAGTCTCCTATCGAATGCTGTGACAATATGACAAAGAGAAAACGAAATAGAGAGAGAGGGAAAGAAAAGAGAAGAGAATGATACAAGTGCTGGAATAAAAGGCAACGATCGCGAGGATCTAGGTATAGCATTGCAGAAGACAGAAACAAATAAACGAGAGGCGAAGTTGAACGAGCACAGAAACCGGACGGCCTACACGCGTTTTCTTCTCAAGGCAGCACACGTTGAATTATTCACGAAAGAAGCCTTCGGTATTTAGCAAACGTATGTATAGCACATGAGTATGGTTACGTAGGGAGGGTCGGTTATACTGCCTAGGATCGGTATCTATCATACGTTCAGTATTGTCTACTTATACCACGAATACAAGCACAAAACACACACATAGACAAATAAATAAATATACGTGACTACGAATATACGTTCGTTGCATCGTAAACCCAGAGACACTATATAAAGTAACGACATGGTACTTGAAGTGTACGAGAGTTTTCATGCTGTACAATAGCCACAAACACCAAACAAAATATCCCTAAAAAACTTAGTTCAAAATGAGCAAGATAGTCACAATATAGCTCGTTACTTAAATGAATTTATTAAAATACGCCCACAGTTTTTTTATGATAAACTATAATATCCCTGTTTATAGCTGAGGGTATGAAAACTCTTTTGGATTTTTTTAAATTTGCGTTCAATATCCTCATTTTGAACTGCTTAACTTTCGAACTTTTTAGGCAGTTCTTCAGAATTCGAAAGATTCTTTCGTTAAATCCATTCAATTGTTGAGAAGTTTTATTTTTTAAGATAAAATTTTTCCAAACGCTTGGTCCATAAATATAATTATGTTCCTCAAAATCGCCATCTAGCAGACATTCGATCGAATGTAAATATTTCCAGAACCTATCGAACTTGAGGAGAACGTAACGTGACTTAACATAATAAAGATTTGTAGGCATATTATATGGGTATAGAAGGAATTTAACCGGTAAATTAAGATTGGGGTTAATAACTCGTATTGTCCGGCTATGAATAACCTTTTGTAGCGTTTGAAATGGCTGTATATACATACCATGACGTTATGTACGATAGAAGTGATAAAGATCGAAGAATAATGATTCAGTGATGACGACATAATAAGTAATCACATAGCGCTATCACATATATTTTCTCTTGATTCGTAGTTGGCCGTAGGTTTACCTCTCATCATTGCGTTTACAAATTATCGCCTCTATCATCGTCAGAAAATGTGCCTCATTCGGTTTGAATTTCCTTGCATTCTTCGTGTCACGTCGTGCGTGCCATCAGGTGCGGCACTCCGCGAATCGACCGCGAAGAATTTTAATGCCAATGGTCCCGAAGGCGCAAATACCCTCGAGAAGTGTTTCTCGCTTAAATCCAACGCCTGTTTATCCAACACAGGGAACACAATAAAAAATTGGCTTTCGTTTCGTACGGAATCGATTAATCGTCCGGACAGTTCGGAAATTGAAAAAAAATCTCGTCTTTTGTATTCGAAGACAAATTTGAGATTGTAAGTTACGTGAAATTGGTTCTTTGCTTTGATACTCGAGGAATTTCAATATTTATCATTAGTAAGCTGTAGAAAGAAAAATTTCATCTTAGATTCTCAAAATCGACTGATCAGATTTTTTTTATGGAACAATAGAGGCTGTGTGACAACGTTGCTGTGAATTCGAAGTGTCTTTTTTATCGTTGTATCGAAAATATCATGGAGTATTGAAAAAAAAACAAAACCATCTGATAATTGGAAAAATTGAGTTACAATGCAATGTAAGAACCAGCTCTGAAAAAAATTGTTGTTCAAAGGGTGACAACAGTTTTCACTCTGTTTTTTTTTTCATTCTTGTCATAAAAGGAGCTCCAAGTATCAATATCCCGAACAGGTATATGCTATGAGAAACGAGGCTGCCTCCGTCACGTGTTTAAAAATATATATGCAAGAGGGGCGTCGATGACACGTGGACATTTATCGGATTCGTGCTCGGGAACCTCGACGAGAATAAGCCCCTGAGGTCCGTTATGACCTCGTATGCGAGGCAATGTGCCACCCGTTGAGAAATCCACCAACAACCAATACAGGGATAAAGAGAAGCCTCGATGTCTTCTTTGTACGAGAATATCTTTTTTTCCTCCTTCTCTCACATTCCACCCTCCGCCTGAGTTTCGTGCGATTCATTTTACCGATCACGTTCACGCGTTTTCATATGACGACGATAAGATCTTGCGCCACTCACATCGGTACGCGAGCCCGAGAGCTCGTAAAAAATAATTCATAGATTGGGCAATGTTAGTGATGATGTCAGGTGCATCCAAAGAAATCAATTTAGAAAAGGATTCTATGAAAATATTTGCATTGATTTGAGGGTAGGGGTGTTCTTAGGGGGTTGTGTACACAGATTTGATATTTTATTTAAGGAACATATCTATTTGTTTTATTTTAGTTTTAATTCGGCTTTCAAAATAAAATACTACATTGACAAATTAACAAATTAAAACCATAGGCAACAGAACACAATGCCACAATTTTACTTTAACTTCTATATTTGGTACGAGCATCAGGAGAATATGATGAGTGATTTTACACAAGCGTGGGTCTGGAGAAGTAATGTGGGAAGTGTAAAAAAAACTGGAGACTCTTTAAGTTTGATCTTAAAACACGGTTGGATTTTCTGTTAATTTGTCAAACATATGCTAAAACATTTTTATTTATGACAGGACAGGTGCGCTCGAACGAAAAAGAACATAAGAACCGTTGCCACAGTATCATAACTTGAAAAAAATATTCTCGTTCGTTAAAAAACTTTTAACGGGAACGAATGAGGGATACGAAGAAAAATTATTAATAAGAAAATGTCACAATTGGTTGTCGTGATAAAATAAGCATTTGGATGTATAATACAAACGTTCAGCCTTACTTTTTTTTAAGAGATACAATCACAGATTTAAAAGAAACTGTTTCCGGAAGCAGGTTCTGTCGAATAATCATGATTGAAATGATAGTAATCAAATGATCAATTTATTTCATAAACTAATTGGCATTAGAGATATTAATAATAATTACAAGGTAAATGCAAACCAATTATCCGTTCAAATTATTATTATTTTTTTTTCCAACTTGGATCATTTCTTAAGCAACGCCACAGGTGCTCATCTCGCAGGAATGTTGAAGTTTCATGGCTATTATCGCGAACTCTTCCCGTTATTTGTACATTCTTCGCGCGATCTCTGTATTTTATGTGTAGTATATATATTATATCGCTTTTTAGTGAGTTCCGGGTATCCAAGAAATTTTCCCGGAGGGCTGAGGCATCTGCTAACACATGTTTTTATTTCGTGGCAAAATCATTGATATTTTATCCTAGTGACCAAGTGATTTAAGTATACAAAATTTTAATAACATTTATTTCTATTCGTACCCAACACTTGCCATGAGCCCATGACCCATGAACAGTACAAGCTGTGCCCATTAAAATAAATAAAAATTATAGGATACCCAAATTTAGACTATTTTTAATTCTTCATCAAAATGCAACGATTTAATAAAAAGTATAACAATAATGATTAATTCAACATGATTTTCAAAAATTTGAATGCAGCGATTAGCATTTTCCATCGTTACTTTCAACACCAATAAATCAACGTTATTTTCGTTATCAACAGTTTCTTACTTTTTATCTAAATATTTGTCACAAGCACAAAACTAATGCCAATACCACGAGGATTTATTATAATAATATCTCAACAGATTTAGACTTTGTTCTAGTATTTGTCTGTACAGTAAGCTGTAAAAATTGGTAAAGATACTAAAGTAGTTAACTCCGTCAAGAACCGCCCATACATAAAGCAGACTTTGATGCTGTGCGTTTGGGATGCTATATACATGTATAATACTTTAGCATATTCTATATCGAGTTGCCAAGTTATTCACGCGCGAGTCCCACGATTTATATGACGCACCTGTTTCGACGAGATACGGTACACGTCTTGTGCTTCTCGTTTTATGGGACTCAGCAGTGGAGATTCGTCACTGCTGCTTTCTCTCTAGTAAACTCCGGTCAACCCGGTGAAGCGAATATCGGATATTCATTCCCAAGGATCATCCATGTATGATGTCATATATTTATATTCATATATAGATATTTTATATAAAAGATTCATTGAAAAAAAAAAAAAAAATTATTATTTATATATATAAATACGGATATAGATATCGTATGAGTTTCTGAACGATAAAATTTGTTCAGTTGCAGTAACTTGAGACTTCTTGAGCATTTTGTTGATGCAGATATCAAAGAACTTGGAGTCGACATCTCGTAAGATTCAGGATTAATTCATGCGTGCATACATGGGATAATAATGATAATAATTATGATGGGGACGATAATGGTATAAGCGAAAAACCTGCTGTACGAGACCCCATTTGAGCTCAAGGCACAGAAACAGACTTCATTCACATTCTCTACGTTTCACCTGATACCGTAACTGTGCTTTACAAATAAACATCTGATGTTAACTCTCATCCCATCAGATGTATACATGTGTATATGTTATCTGTACCGTTTAAGTACAAATGAGTAGGACATGTACCAACTATGGATCGTGTACATTGCCTGCCGAATAAGTACACATTCCATTCCATCTTGAAAATTAACATAGAGAAGATTAGAAACGTATTCGTGATGAACTTTCACTCTGTAACATCGTCTTCGGGACTTCAAGGACGTCTGAGAATTGAAGATAATTCACAATTTAATAACTGTTTAGTTTTATAATTGAAAGTTGTTTTTTTTTTTACGAAGAATCTGTAGTTCGAGTTGATTTCGCGATTCGTTTATTTCGAATCTGTGAAAATGAGTAATTTTGTACTAAATTGTTTGATTTTCTTTTTCTTCTGGATTTTCATTTGAGAAAGTCGAGTCGGGGGTCTCATTTTATTTAGGATGAGAACGGATTACGATACAGTTAGACATTTGTATAGAATTTTTATCGCCTCAGGATTTTTATGAACGTATTATTGAATCTTTTTTTCCAATTTTGAAAATGAGCTTTTTTAGTGAATTCAGTTTTATTTCAATCTTCATAACGACGAGTAAACAAATGTTATAACTCAATTCAATTTAGAAACTGTTTACTTTGAATTTTTGAAAAAAGTTCGCATTCTTCTTCAAGTATGCTGGCTATTTTCTAAGGTGACGATAAATTGTTGTATTTAAAAGCTTTCAGGCTAAACCGCGCCTCGGCACATAACACGCTTGACCGCGAGAACAAATACTTGTGAGGGGAAAGGTATTTCAGGTAGTGATGTTCGTGTGCGGAGTTTGTGGCGCAACCGTAACTTCATGAGGTTTTCATTGAAACAAGGGAAAGATGAAAAATTTCGATTTTCAACAAATAACTTAAGATATGGGGCTGGGAGACTTTATTAATTGAGTTGTAGACGAATAATGAAATGCAATTTTTACAAATACTTCTGAAGCTGTGAGAAGCAGCGAAAATTTTTGAACATTCTACATGTTTCTATGTTTCAATTCTTAATCTATATTTGAGGAAAATAATCCTGTGGATTTTCCTAGAATGTATAAAAGCAAGTGGGAAAAATTGCACCAATACAAACTCACACCGATAGTGATAGGTATGCGAGAGTACAACTCTGAGAGAAGGTGTGTAAGAATCCGGGAGAAAGCAGCAGCATAGCTCGGTCTCTCCTTGCGACTATACTGCAGTATTATCGTAATGAATTTGTTGCAATAGAAATAAGTCTTAATGTGGCGATCACTGTGAGGCAAATATTTATCAATCTGTTAGTGAAGAAGTGTAACAATTACATTTTTTAAAGAATTATTCACAACATTTTTTTAAAATGATAAAATATGTCAACAGGGAGGCTTTCGACTTCAAATTTTGGACGCTTTGGATAGGCCACTCGTGGATCTTACACCCGTGACCAAGCAGAGCGAATTCGTTGAGGATGATGCAACGTTAGTTCATAATTAATTTATTATTTATTATTACTATTATTATTCCCAGCAATCAATTAGAACGTCAGTATTAATTAGAAAACTGAAGAAAAAATAATTCAATCGATAGATTACGGAGTGTCAATGAAATTATATAATCATCGTAATATTATAAAGTATTAAAAAAATATCCAAATCAAATGTTCCGAAACGAAACCCCATGCCTGAATCAATAGAATCTTCCAGTAACATCAATTATTATTGAACCGACGTTTTTTTTCTTGGTGTATTATTTCACGTTTAACGGATTTCCGGATGAAAAAAAGTCCTTGAATTAATGAAACGCTTCGACGATTTGACCTTTCATTCAATAGAATAGATTTTTTCAATGAAAATAAAAGTAATAATATTAACCACGACCTTGTCCTCAGAGCACAGAATTATCCGGTCGAGTTGCCACAAAATTTCACCTGCATCAATTGCACTGTGCGACTATTACGACAAGCTACGGAGTGGGGCGCGAGTTACAGGTTTTGGTCGTGCGCTGACATCGACGTGAGTTTATATTTTGATAAAAAAAAAAATTAAAGTAAAATTAAGTGATTTCAACGTACACGATGTTTTATATTTTTCTACATGTAGATATTGGAGAGAAAAATCTACCGAGAAGATTGCAGTGGTCACGGTCGTTACCTGTTAGGAAGATGTCGCTGCGACCGATTTTATCACGGGGCAAAGTGCGAATTTCGCGAAGATTGTCTAGACGATTCGGACTGTGGCAACCAAGGTGTTTGCGTCGATAATCATGGTACAACCGCACCGACGAAACATTGCTATTGTAACGTTGGATGGTATGGCCCTGGTTGCAACAAAAGTGAGTTCAAAACGCTATAAACTATACAGCTTTATAAATATGACGCTTTATCAATATGAAAATTCAATTGTCTATTGCAACGACAATCAATGTTACAATTCATGGTGAAAATATTGTTCAGGGCACTAAATTGGCACACTTGTCAAAGCGAGGAACTTGTTTACTCCACGTAAATTATCATATTTATTTTCATTGAATTTTGGTTCAATAATGAAGTTCAAAATTTCGTGTTATCTCTTTGTTTACATGATTTTCATAGAACTGTTATAAATATTAATGATCCTGCGTCGGTTGTTTTTTTAATTATAAAAGAAAATGATCAAACAATTTACATGTAATTCAGGTTCTTCGTAATTTCATGCAGTGTAGTAAATATTTGTTTCGTATGATTGAAAAATCATGTCTGAAGACAGATCAATATGGATCAGACAAATATTTGCCAATTAGTTTCTGTCATTTGTGGTGTTTCGAAAGAAATTTATTCGATTCGAAAGATCAGTCACGATTATAGATCTCCGATTGTTTTTTCTCTCTCACTTATAGGATCTACGGTAAAGACAATGGAAATTGATTTCGACGGTTACACAATGAAACGTTTCTCGGACGATTTTACATTTTACTGGAGAATATTGCACGACACGAAAGAGTTGGAGGGTGTAATGGTGGTGAACGGAACATCGTGGGTTGGTATTGGTTGGCGTCCAACCAGTTTGACACCAGCGTGTCGGGCGTTTCCGGAATTGCATGATCCTACGAGCGCGGAGCCGTTGCCAATCCCGGAGCCTAAATCGGAGCCTATATCGGAGCCTGAACCGGAATCGAAACCAAAACGAAAGGAAAGCGACGATCCATCTCCAGAACCAGAACCTGAAGCTGCAGGATCGTCCCCCGAACCAACTTCAAAACAGGTGAAATCTTCGAGAAAAAATAGTCCGGAGGATAGCGCAGAACCAGAGCCTGGACATCGTGGCAAAGTTGATTCAGAACCAAGCTCCGAACCGTTCAGAACTTCCGGGGCAAAAAGACGTTCGGCAAAACCAAATTTCGATTCACCTGCGGTGACTCAACGCATTGACACTGATGTTACTATACAGACGAGCGTTACCTATCAAGTCAGCGCCAAACAAGGTGATTCGTCAACATTCAATTCCTTAAGTTACGATATAAACACACGAAAATGACTATTTCAACAATCCATATTTTGAAATGGGCGAGCAAACAAGTTTGCGAAATTGATTGAAATTAATTGACACGTCCATCATTTGTATATGTTGCGCAGGTCGAAAGAGAAGGTCACCCAAACCAGCACCACCCAAGCCAACAGGTAAGGCTCTACAAAATTTTTAATCCCACGATGAAATAAATTCTTCAATGACGTTGCAAAAAACTAAAACAAGAAATTTGTCGATGGAAGGTGATTTGTTAGAGACGAATTCAAGTCTTGACGATTGACCTTTAGAAATATTTTCAAATACTTTAAAGGCCAACTTTCGGACATGGACAACGATATCTTTCATGTAAAAGATACGAGTTTATACGAAGGTTACATAAAAGTTGGGAAAATTTTCCAATCGTGTTTGCAGAGTTGATTTTTAAATACAATTCTAGCATTTCTATTGTACGCATAATTATTTCTCATTTTTTATGGTACGACAAAAAAAATTGATTTTTAAGTCTGGAGTTGGTCACATTAAAATAATATAAGGACGCTTCCATGCGCAAATTATCTTTCAATATTCTTTTTCACGTCGATTCGAAGGAATTTTGAATTGCATATTTATTCGGCAGATTTGTTTTCATTTGTGTCTGTACATTTGCAAGATTCCCTCTTACTTCTACAGTGACGACGTTCTCGTTCGTTTGTTTCCCAGTTACAGAGTTATTATATTCCCTGTGCAGGTTCAGAAAGATCTCGAGGGAGAGGAGTAAATATATATATATAAATATATATGCACGCGACTTTGTCTTATTCCTTGGTCGTTTAAGAATTCCGAATAACTTCTTCCAGTGAGATTCTGCTCGTTCTATCTTTACATCGCTTAAGCTCGTTTTCATTCTTGTGTCTTTGAAGATTTATATGAACACTTCTTTGCAGAAGTTGACAAATTGACGACTCTTACTTTCGAGAATGGCGTTAAACATTTTTATTTTGTTTCCATGATAAAAAAATTCGATTCACATCATTGAACATATATATTTTTATAGTAATCAACAAATAACGTTTTCAGAATAGCTGTCGATCATAAAATTTGCCAGCTTTTTAAAAATATGCAGAAGCATTTGCCATAAAAATGACGCATTAAAATTTTTTATTATCATATTTCCATTTAACTTTTTTAAATCTTTTTTTATCATTATTTTAACGTTTAATACAAAAACTCACTAATTAAATTCATAATATAAAATATTTTTGTCCGATGCACAATACGTTGAGCAGAACATATGCCGCTCGTTTTTTTTTTTTTTTTTTTACTATCATGTTCGTGCCAAAGGGTTGATTACGTTCTAACCTTGAGATTGTAATTGAACTCTCTTTCCTAAGTCAGTTAATCGCCGGAAGAATTATTCTTATTGTTAATGGCTATAAAGACTACGTACTTGGAATCCACCTACACGTTTACTTCTCTCTCTTCGAGATTTTGAGAATACGTATAATACATTGTAACGAGTCCTTGTAATTTTGTACAGTAGTTATTCATAGACTTTAATTTACACATAAATATACGTATGAATATAATATAAATATGTGGAAACGGATTTAAAAGTAGTTTTTAGTGTAACGATTCCTTGGAATCCTTTGCAAATGGTAGTAGTGTATAATAATTTGTTGATTTATCCACTTGCCCTCTCTCCCACGCAATTGTAATGAAATCAGTGGCTTTTGAAATAATAATCAAAAGTGGACAAAAAACAAAGAAAAGTCAACTGAAATTGCTGTTATCCCATTCGATATTTATTGTATAAGATTATTAATTACTCAGCCCCCCCTTTTTGCCGGCCCGCCCATTGGTAATTTGCACAAGGTGTTGGTTTAAAAATAGTTTGCATGTCGTTGTTGCTTTGTTGCACAGGAGAGCCCAGCAGCGAGCCTGAGCCAAAATCTGAACCAGAACCGAAATCAGAGCCCGAACCTATTTCAGAGCCAGAACCAAAATCCGAGCCCGAACCTAATTCAGAGCCAGAACCAAAATCCGAACCAGAACCAAAATCAGAGCCCGAACCTAATTCAGAGCCAGAACCAAAATCCGAGCCAGAACCAAAATCCGAGCCAGAACCAAAATCCGAGCCAGAACCGAAATCCGAGCCAGAACCAAAATCCGAGCCAGAACCAAAATCAGAGCCGGAACCAAAATCCGAACCAGAACCCACATCTGAACCAGAACCAAAATCCGAGCCAGAACCAAATTCTGAACCAGAACCAAAATCCGAGCCAGAACCCACCTCTGAACCAGAACCTACATCCGAACCAGAACCAAAATCTGAGCCCGAACCAAAATCTGAACCAAATTCCCATCCCGAGCCAAATTCTGAACCGGAACCTACTTCCAACCAAGCAAACCTGGAAGCAGAGCCTAGCACCAAGTCGGGAGCTACGAAAGGTAACAATTTGACCAATGAAGAAAAAATAAAAATAAATAAAAAGAATTCGTAGAGGAAAAGCTCGTAACGAAGCGTCTGCACGGAGACGCTCTTCATTAGAAAGTGCATGACAATATACAGTAGAATAAAAGTAGCCGTAGACAACACACGTTTATGTGTATTCACGTACACGTACACACATGTATAGTAAAAGTACTATTAGTGTACTAAAGTACTTATAACACTATAATACTTTCATAAATGTATACATCATCAGTATCATTACCACCATTATCATTATTATCACCGTATTATAAGTATCATCTTAGTATCCGTATCAAATAGTGTATCATAACGTATAAAATTTACTCGCACGATATTTCATAAAATGTAATTGGCAAACACACGAAAGTAGTTCATCATCGACGCACAAGGCATATCAGACGAAACGAATCAAGTCGTAATGAGAAAACAAGCAAAACCTTCCACGTCTTCCTCATAAGGAAGAAGAACACATTAACACATAGTTAGACGCGAGGCACTCCATTCAAGACATAAAAACGTTTTATTTCTCTAGGTATTCTCCTAGTGTATCCAAGACTAATTTCTGTATTTTTTTGCTCATTTTTTTTACCACCATGATGAACGACAAAAACAAACAAACAAAAAACAAAAATAGCACCTGCAAGACCTGTTGTGCATAAATACACTCCAAAGCATGATTTCAATCCTATGGACTGTACGGATATGGTGATCGGTATGGCTCGTGGAAATACTCACAGAATCGGTGATTACTACACGAGAGATCGATCAACACCACGTGTTGATGCCTTCTGGGGTGGAAAGGACAGTCTCACAGCTGCCATGGGATTCGAAAAGAACAACGTCACTACCATTGTATTCAGGAAAAAATTATCATCCAACGAACTTACCGATCATGAGATAATGGACGGCGAGATGCAGGTAATATGGGCCAAGGGACAGGAACCAGGGAAATATGTCCACATACCATTGAGTGGTGTTGAAAAGGGCAAAGCTAGTGTCAAAGAATTTTACAAAGTCGACGAGCTGAAATATCATGGACATCGATCACAAAGAGGCGTTGCTTCGTTCAATTTCTTTGGTGAGTACATTTCATGTTCATGCTCAATGTTTTTTCTTCACTAATTATTTGTTCCAAGCATATTCCCGAGCATATTCCTTTTCAATGCGATTAATCTTTACGAAATATTAAACCATCGTATAAAATGGAGCCAAAGTTTCAATTTACGATAATTTTTCACTACATTTTTACATACAAGTGACGAGAACTCATTGGAAATAAATAAACATTATTTATTGAAGAAATTAATGAATAAACGACGTGCTTTAGTGGATATGACTATTCCCGACTATTTTTGTTTTGTTTTTGGATGCTCTTTAATATCGTTATAGAGTCTCCAATTATCTAATTTGAATGTTCCTCTGATGGACATTCGAATGAAAAAAATAAAATGAAATAAAGACAACGGTAATTAGATGATTAATGAAATTCCAGACGAAAAAAACAAGGAAGAGTTTGGTGGTCACACGATTCTCGAGGGTGGTGGATGCGGAGGTGAATGGAGACATCCGAGGCATTGCTCGATCGAAAACGGTACCTGCGAGTACTACATCAAGTGGACCTACAAAACGAAGAAGGTAAAACTTTTTTTCTTTTACTATTTCTTTCTCCCTCTGTTTCTTCCATACTTGAAAAGAGAGCTGTCTTCAACGACCGTGTACCTCTCTCGCTTTCTCTTCCCCATGACGGTCAATCTGGTCGTGTTTACGAAACACCTCGGGGCAAACTTTCATTCGTCACAAGCAAGCAAATCGATGTTGTATAAACATACAATCCAAGCAAAGAAAAATAAAGAGTTTTTGACGAATTCAAAGATGATAAATAAATACATTATACTTTTGTTCTCAGGATCAAATGTCTTTTACAATAATCACAACACACACGAACAGTTGGACAGGCGTGGGATTTTCGGACGACGAGAAAATGGCAAGTATTTATTTGCAATTATATTCAAAAATTGCTCAATATTAATACTTGTTGAAAGTTTTGTTGAATTCTATTCGTAAGATTGTGCTTACCTGTTTATTTTATTTATTTTTTAACGTTTCAATTTACAGACACAAACCGACGCGGTTCTCGGATGGGTTGACAAAACTAGTGGACGAGCATTTGTAATGGACACTTGGATGAGTGGCTATAATGCTCCACTGTTAGATCCATCCCAGGACATTTACAATGCGAGTGGAAGAATCGAGAATGGCGCAACGACCTTGAGATTCTCAAGAAAGCGAGTCACCAAGGACAATCGCGATTTATCATTCACAGATGATCATTGTCTTTACATGATGTTCCCTGTTAAAGGCGGTGCTTTCAATCCTGTCAACAAAAAAATTCGCAAGCACGAGGCAACACCTATCGTTTCTTCCGAAAGGATTTGCATCCAGTCATGCGGAGCTGAAGGTGCGTTATAAATCAAAAACTCAAATATTTTTAAACAGTCATCTATACGTTGGCATTAGGCGTTTTTAATAACAAGGCAGTTTCCATTATGTTTTTTATTTGTTAAAAGAAAATGTAGACATTTGATAGAAGAAAAAATCACTCGTTTTTCTTAACTGATTGGAGACATTGTCATTGAGACATTTCAGGACAGACAAAGTAACTTTAGAGTCATAATTCGACTTGAACTCTGACCCGGAGAATAACTATTTCACGCGTGACAATTCTATTTCATTTAATACAAAATAAATAATAAAAATGAAATAAAAATCTGAAAAAAGGATAAAATAATGTTGATTTGTAGAAAAATTGGACAATTACGAATTTATTTGACTTCGTAGTTTTATAGTACAAGTAACAACGATTTTTTTTCATTTGAAATTGGAACCCCAGCGATCGCTCATTCTTTTTTGTTCAAATTCTCTTTAAATTGGTAATGGGCATTTTTTATTCATCTCCACGAGTTTCATTCTTGTAAAAGATTCATCAAAATCGGTTAAGTGGTTTTTTTGTGAAAAGCGTGTAACCACATTTTTGCAGGAAGGATTTATTTAAATGAAAAGGAGAAGAGATTTAAAAAATGTGCAACAAAAAAGGAATGTCATGAAAATACTATAGAAGAGGATGATGAACTCTAAACTCGGTAAAAAATGAGGAAAATAGATTTAAAAAAAAAGATGTTAGGGGTTGCTCAGAACTGATGCGTTGAGAATAATTTTAGTTTCCATGTTTATAACTGAATTGGTGATTCAACAGAAGAGGACGAGGACGGTCCAGTAACTCCCGCACCACCAAGAGTGTATTACGACGTTGAAGTGAAATTGGTAAATTTGGGCGACGGTTTTGAGCCTCCCCAGCCGGGAACTCCCGATTTCGAGGTCATTTCGAATACCATATCGGACAATTTCGGTCCAACATTGGGAAAATTGCCGGGTTATTATAAAATAGCACTTAATGAGTTACAAAGCAACGGGGATGATGGTGTCATCGCAAAGATGAATTTGATATTAGACAGAAATGAAGGAAAAGGACGCGCTTTAAGACCAGCTGATACCGTTGCTGTTGCCGAAGGAGCTTTGAAGCAAGCGCTTCTCACTGGAAGAGTAGGATCCTTGACCGTCGATCCTCAATATCTAATCGTCAGAGCTCCGTTGTGTAAGGATTTATTTATTTATTTTTTCTTTAGTCGTTGCCAGAAAAACAATTGAAAGATTATTTCTGTCAGAAAAATCTGACGCGTCGACTATTTCAGAAAAATCTGAAATAGTCGACGACAGGATTAAATATTTTTGTGAATCAGAATCACATAAGAGATTGATAATAATTTTGTTTATTCTTGGACCCGGTATTTCCGTTCATATAAGATTTGATTGGTTCGTTGTTGTTACAATAACATATTGCAACATATATGATATTTTTTTCTTAAATAAAAAGTAAAAGTCACTTAATTAATTGCAATATTCTCCATCGCTTTTGATCGATATTTGAAAAAAGTGAATATGTACCATCCATGATGGTGTTTTTTTTTTTTTTTTTAATATCGTATCATTTTTGTTGTTTTTTTTTTCAACAAAATATCAACATTCGTTATATAAAGAACTGACCTTAATAACGTTCGTTCATTTGATATTCACAGCCAACGATATATCGTTCGAGGACGACGAAGGTACGAGACAGAGTTCTATGGATCTGTTGCTCGGTTCAACGAAGCTTTACATCGTAGTCGGTTGTGTAGCGGCGTTAGTAGCTCTGGCATTGTTACAAGCGAGTTGCACGCTGTACAGAGCGACGAGAAAACGAACAACCAAGGTAAACGACTCTTGAAGATGAATTATTAATTTTTTATGAATAAACGTTTACCGAGCTTGTATGTCAGAGCTGACGATAATCGATATGCACTGGCGCAATTGTGCGAGATCTTTCGAATAACAAGCACAAGAAAAATAACAAACAATGTTTTTCAGTTTTGTTTTCTTTTTTTTTTTTACTCTCTGCATCTTTTTTCTATGACTGCGCTCTTCTCTCACTATACTATCGCTATTTTTTATGTGTGTGTGCATTAATCCTTTATCCCGATTAACTCTATACCTCGCGACCCCCCCCCCCCCCCCCTACAACTCTATGATCCATTATTTGAAGGAAATCAACCCTCCAAGAAAATATGAACGAACGCGAATTTCTAGGGGTGAAGAAACGTACTGCATATCGTAACACATTATTGCGTCCTATAACTCATCATATATTTCACGAAATTTCGATTCACGGCGAAGAAGGATTCGAGTATCATTTTAATAGTTTTTTTTTTTTTTTCAATGAACGATAAAATTTAAAAAACAATCAACTAAACACTGTAAATTCGATGGTCTTGTTGTATTTTTGTAAGAATAGTATTTTCGTTTTATTTACATATTTAAACCTTTGGATCATCGTGTAGCAACGTTTGTATCAAGATGATAACAATGATTTTTGTTGAAGAAAAGCAAAATATGCCTTTCTGAATGAGATTATCAACTCAATTGAGATCCGAGTTAATTGATTTCGCGACAACTGAAATATCTAGAGAATTTTTTAATTGTTATTCGAATCATAATTGTTCTAGTTGATGAAGACTTATCGAAATCAGGGTGACGAATCAATAGATAATATTTTAACGTTCGAAATGATTCGTAACTTCTTATCATGTAATAATAATATTAAATTAAATTTAAAAAAAAGCGAACATACCGTGTCAGAAATGATTGTCAATTAGTCAATTTTTAAACGAAATAATTTATTCAATTTTTCATCTTTGTAACTTTTTTGTGAAAATTTTATTGCTGGTTATTTGTGGCAAAATACTGCGTGATCGAGATGCTAAAAATGGCAGTCATTCGACGCAAGTGCATAATCTCAGTCTTTATCGTGAGGAGGTCATGTTTCGGTAGAAAGTCCTTTATTACGGGAGAGGAACGACGCTCGTATTTGTTTCCATTTTTTTTTTGTATCATTTCAATTAGGGCATTAAACTACCTTTCATTGCTTTGCTTGTTGTTGCATGACCCGCGCGTGCCTCTCCTACGACTACATACTCTGCAATGGTTTGTCGGACCTATAGAGGGTTTACTCGCTGCCTTTGGTATCTTCTCCCGCCTCGGCCAACCCAATACATCGTACGAACGCGAATCGATATCATCGTCAAAACGATCAGAATAATCATCATCATCACCATCACCATCATCATCAACAACAACCACAACAACAGCAACAACAACAACAACAACAACAGCAACAGCAACATGGAGAAAGACATCAGAATTATCAGGGGCAGCAACAGCATCGACCACATCATCAACATCTACCCCCAAATATGCATCGACCCTCATCCAACTGGTAGCCTTATCAACCTCACTTCCCACTCTCCTTAACACCCTCACTTTGCGGAAGAACATTTACCAGCTCTGCTTCGAGTTGTGAAGGTAGTTCACACGATCCATTTCCTTTCTCAGCTTTCTACTAACATTTTCGCACGGATTTTTACTCTGTCTATTCACCACTATGTACTATGCTTGACTTATAACATTTATGCTTTTTTTTCTTTTTTTTACTTCTCGGCACTTGAAGTTTCTCGCAAATTGCGCTATTTCGCTCGTATATAATCTAAAAATGATGGGAATTGAACTGTTTTTTTTTGTTCTTACGTTGATGCAATTCTTCACTTGATAACTCATGCTCATGATGATAATTCATGCAAAGGACAGACTAATGTTGATACTTTCGCAGTCGATGACGTTTCCAATATTCATATACCGCTGTTTCTACACAAATGAAAAATTACACACATGGAAATAATGACAACTGTACAAGTATCGGTACTAAATAGAAACGGGGGATAATCATTAGTTTTGGCGAATTTGAATATCGCGTCGTTGACATTCTGGAACTGTCATTTTTCACTTTTTATTTAATCCGCGAATGAATCTCCAGTCATCTGTTTTCTTGTTGATGAGAATTCTAATCACCGATCTACAGAGAGTATACGATTTTAACTTGATCGACAGTCCTTTACAGAATCTTTCGAGGATTTTTCCTTGAAAATCTATATTCAAGGTCGCAGGTCCGATATTCGTGACTGGGAAAAGTTGACACGTTGGAACTAGGAAAAATCAAAATTTCTTTAAACAAAGAATCCTCATGAGTTATCGATTTTTGAGATCGACAGAGCTGCTTTAATTCATCGCTCGATATGTCAAAACGGTTAAAGATAGGGCAAAAATTCATAGTATCAATGTTGTAGACCACAAAATTTCTTACAAAAAACTCATCGGTTGTGCATATTTATCTTTAATAGTGCAGTCCTGAGAGCAGTGGAAAAAATAAACTGGTTCCCGAAGGCTACTCATAAGCAGAGTGGTTTTACGGTCCTATGTCGATTTGCTTCCATGACTAAAAACTATTAAAGATAAGAAAGTGCAGTCAATAACTTTGTCATAAAAAATTTAAGTTCTACAAGATTGTTCTTATGTGTTTTCGCTCTATCTGCAGCCGTTCTAACTGCACACGCGGTGAAAGTGGGCGACTCACTGAACTTCAGTAATATTAATATCTCATTAGGAAGCAATTTACCAAACTTACGATATTAAACATTTCGACATAGAATAAAGAGCTGAACTTAAGATTACGAAGAATATACAATAGGCATTTTCATAACCGAAATAAGTGGATTTTTTCTTTTGATTTATAGCAGGACAGGCTAATAGCGAACAATGCTTGGCGCGACTATTCCTCGGGTGCGAATACGAATTTTGCTTTCGAGGCATTTGAGACTGAGGAAAAAGCCCCACCTCCTCCAGTCTCGAGTCTGCCACGTTCGAGGGACATGACTGATAACGGCGGTGGAATGGCATCTGCAACAACGCCTCGTACATCGGCAAGTGCTGTGGCGGCTTTATCTTCGAATCCGCCAGAAACCCACAGATTGCATCAACACACCAATGGTCACAATAATCATCATAATCATCACAGTCATCAACAGCATCAAATGACGTCGCCACGTGCAACGTACAGTCTGCCACGTGCACCTGGTTCACGACAATCAGCGCCACCACCACAACCAAGCTATTACACGCAAGATCGTCGTAACAATCGTTTCAAAACACCGGGAAATGGTAGCACGAGTAACGGCAACGGTGGACAATCGACCTCCTCGCAACAGCCAGATTTTTACTTTATGCCAAGTCAGAGAAAGTATAGTGGCGAGGTCGTTAGAGTTTACGTCGATTACGGCAATCAAAAATCCAAATAAGTCATTGTTACCCAATTTCTTTTTTTTTTTCGATCACTTGGATTATCGAAAGAAAAAAAAAATTAATAACACGTCATCAGCAGTTTTTCTTCCGTTAGACGGAGGAGAAACTCCAACGACGAAACGAAGGTCGAGTTTGGAACGTCATCGAGTGTTTGTAATATTCTATGACAAATCACCGAACACAATGACACTGTAAATAATGAGACTTTTTATTCACGGCTCCGAGGTGTTTTAACAAATTGTTAGATTCTGCGAGACCACTCGTTTGTATTTTTTTTTATTTTTCAGTAGCAGGGAAAAAATAACCGTGGGAGAATTACGGTGCTAAATTTCGTCGTGATATTGTTTTTTTTTTTCTAGCAACTTGTAGTTTTGGTTCAGAATCAAAAACTCGAAATTCCACGACGAAAATTTTGATTGGAGAGGCCAAGGGTACGGAAGTGAAAGGCTGAATTTGTTTTGCTCATCCGTTACCAAACACGATGTAATATCCATATAACGTCTCGGCTCTTTGGACTCAAAGTTCAAATCCAACGAAACGAAAAGACAAAAAAGAAAATAATCGTTTATATAGTTAGTCGTTTTTAGTTGTAAATAATGAGACAATTTCAATTAGGCGATCAAACAGTACGAGCGTTATTATTTTTATCGAATATTGTATCGCGGAGGTGAGCAAACGTATCGAATATCGACAGCAATGCAAAAACAAATAACCGAACCATTTTTTTTCTCCATCGAGTTTTTACAGCGACATTTTGTACATGAGATTTTACGTATCGAAAAATAGGGAACGGATAATAAGTTTTGTCATTTTTCTTAACTCTTGCTTTCCGAACAGTTTCAACAGTAAATTTGTCATTAATATTTTTGTACCATCAAAAAACAAAAAACATTTCATTGACTGTTGTTTTTGGATCTTTCACGGTATTTTTTTTTTAATTCTCTTTCTTTTGAATAACATTTTCTAAAATTCTAATAAAAAGCAATTGCACTTACCATTTCTAAAAAATGATGGACGTAAGTGAAGCCTGTAGCAGATCATAAAATTTGTTCTAAAAGTTGCTGCGATGGTAAAAATTGTAACGTATATCTGTTACTTTTCTTTTTCATCGCAATACCATTGTTTAAATTCAGATCTTCATAAACTTAGAATTGAAAAGAAAAAACGTTTCTAGAAAGTGCCCATTGCACGAAATTTTTCGATCTGACTCTTTTACATAAAAATAATGGTTAACACGGTTGAGTGACATAAAAATGAAGAAAATGAAACTACGATATACACTCATGAAAGAACCTGAAACGTTCATAGATTTTTTTAATGTAACAGTTTTTGTCGAATTTTTTTGACATTGTATTATTGTTTTTTTTTCTCTACAGATATTTTTAATGTCAATTTTATCGATGCATTTTAATCGTAGTTTTATTTTCCTGACGTTTGAGTCGTACGATTTTCATATGCTATGCAATGAGTATTTTTACACGATCTCGAAGATCGAGTCGCGCTGATCGCGCTCAGCACCAAAGACCAAAACATTTTTTATTTTATTTTTTCATTTTATTCTTTTATTTTTACTTTTATAATTTTTTTTTTTTTTCCAGTACAGTTCACAGACATGCGTCGAACAAGCAATTGAAAAGAAAACGATAAAAAAATTTTGAAAAAAAAAAAAAAAACTTCTTTTTACGCACGTTATACTTGCGTATGGAGAAGTCGCGTTCGCTCGTCTCCGTGACTCACGCTCTTTCGCCAACTTCCGAGTACCGAGTACCTAACCTTATACTCCTTATTCACATAAGAATATTGAAGAAAAAATGAAATTCAACAAAAAGAAATATATATATATATATATATATATATGTGCTATTTATGTAAGTTACCTTTTTGTAATTAATTCGTATAACTCGTCGTACGTTTTTATTATGTAGATAGGAGAGAAAGAATATGAGTAAGTATGAAAAACGTTGGACGAGCAAAAAGTGGCGCAAAACAGTGCACGCGCGTGTAATAAACAAAAGTATTTGTAAATCATTGATTTTTTCCCTCAAAATCCCTACAATCAGAACCCCAAACCGGAATCCGCTTTCGTAACTTTTTTCTTTCAATCACAACGTTAAGTTGAAATCCTATCAAGAGATTATGCCACTCTAGAGCACCAACAAATCGACATACTTTTGGGACTTTTTAAAGCTAAATCATTAAATGAATCGAAATTCCATAGACACTCCTTTAATAAACCACTCATGAAGTGTAAAAAAAAATGGTATTGACAACTTTTATTTCAGTGAAGAACTGTGCACAGAATTTCTGTGATTAATGATTTTTTTTTTATCTAGAGCAGATAACTCCTTAATTTAATACGATGTTGATAAAATTTGTAATGTTTTCCCTCCAAAAAAAGCGCGTATCATCTACTTTTA
The DNA here is from genome assembly GCA_948107755.1 of Campoletis raptor. Lineage (NCBI taxonomy): Eukaryota > Metazoa > Arthropoda > Insecta > Hymenoptera > Ichneumonidae > Campoletis > Campoletis raptor. Next base: position 31,714,499 of record OX403622.1, on the reverse strand, counting down.
TTATTGCATAAAATGGAATATATTTAAAAAAATTTATTTCCTTTATGATTTTCGCAACTACTACTCATCTGGATATATCGATTTTTGTTCCAATCCTCCTGAAACGTGTGATCCATTTTTAGATTTGAAAGATTTACGAGTTCCATTGAAAAAAGATTCGTCAAATTGGGTACGTATGAAATGAATTCATAAATATTGAAGAAATCAAGCAAAAAACCAGAAAATAATATAAAAAGAACGTTGTGAGAATGATTGAACAGTAAAACAGTGTCTAATTAGTTGAATTCATTTAATGTGCTTTTCCTGTTGTATGAGTTTTTAAATGTATTAGTGCAATGACATGACCATTGTCATGTTTCATCAAGAGGAACTTAATAAAGTTTTTCGTGCTACAGAACTTAATTAAGTCTCCATATTTTTCAACGAGTATTCCGGTACATCCTCCGCTTTTTCATCTTTTTCATGGCACATGCACGCCTATGCATATTTTAGCCTTATAAAGTAACGGGTATTTTTCATTACTTAATGAAACTTGTGCCCTCTGCGCATTACGAAGTCAGTTCTTTGCCCAACAATATTGTTTTTTTTTTTTACATCATATTTTAAAAAAGAAGACTGCAATATTGGTATTTTCTTGTTCTTCTGAAAAACTTGACTGAATTTTTTGTCACGTGACATACTAACGTGTCTGTGATGAAAATATAGAACTTGCACTTCGTGTTGGTAATTTTTTATTTCGTTAAAATATAGAACCGTATGATTTATATATAAATATTTTGATGGCAAGGGCTACTTTTTAAAATATGATTCCGTGATTAATTAATGTCTTGAGAGTATCGAATCCAGGTCGTTCAATTATAGATAATAACTCATCGAATTATAACTCTTTGTAAACTGGATTGGCTAATTTTTATGAGGCACTCTAAGAAAGGTCTCAAAGGTAACTGATGCGTTTCACATTAGTCACGTGAGTGCCGAGATATCAAAATAGTTTCATGTTAAGTTTATTGTACTAAAATTTTATGAATTGGCGCAACAGGAGAAAGGGGCTTGGGAATTGAATTTACTTCGTGTCCGGTTGACGTAGAAAACCGGTTTATAACGATTGATTTGCGGAACTACCGAGTGGAAACTGCAATTTTTCACTTTGTCATATTTTCATCAAAATTTTGCAAAAAATAGTCTGATTATTTAAAGAGATTCTGAAGCACCACATTTCATTTTGTTCCTCAAGAGATTCTCTGTCAATTCACCAAATAGTTTTGTTTTTATGCTGGATCGTTTCACAGTCAAATGTTTGATTGACAAAAAAAGTTTCTTGACCAAATAGCTGTAATTTTTGAACGAACAGGTTTGGAATAAATCTTCGAGGTGAATCCGTAAAGCATTTTTCGAGGAACAAAAATAAAATGTGTTGTATTGAAATCGTTCAAAAAATACCGATTATTCTTCTTATGAGTGTTGATAAAAATTGGTCGTTATGGAAATTTCAATTCGTAAGTCGAAGTTTTCGTAAATTCGCTGATATTCAGATTTTCTTACGTTAATAAACCAAGCTGTAGAATAAATTCCACTTTATTCGTTTCAATAATGGCGTTGGAGTTTGCGTAAAACTATTGTCAAAATTGAACAGTCATTTGACAAGTGCGAAACGCCTTAACTGCCTTAATATTGAAAAAAAAAAAAAAAAAAAAAAAAAAAACAGCATTTTCAATTCTCCGTTAAGAAAGAGGCACTTCTTATTCCAAAATTTAATTGCAATAGGATAAAAGATAAAAGTAAATAGTTATCTGATCCCGTAACGAAATTACAACAACAATAATAATAATAAAAATGGCACTAAAGGCATCAAAAATAAATTCAAACAAATTTCATTTGTAATTACAAGCTCATTAATTATCAAGCTAACGATCGTACCTCCTTGATTTGTCCACGGTCTCACAGGTATGCGGGGGATCAACGTAAGACCAGCATGGAATTGTAATCGGAGCACGATGATATTTTACACTAGTTAAAACTTTTCTTTTTCTTTTTTTTTTTTTCAACATTTTTATTATTATTTGTTTGATTTTTAAATATAATACGAGAAAGTTTGAGGATACGCTAAGATTAACGTGTAATTTGAAATTTTCAATAACCGACTGGCCAACATCGCGAAATTAGCTAATATTATTTTTTTTTCTTGTTGTTGTTGACATGAGTAATAATCGTAATCGTAATGGTGGTCAATAATATTTATGATAGGCTTAACAATAATACCGCGAGTCGTAATAGTAATAATAATATAATAATAATAATAATAATAATAATAATAATAATAATAATAATAATAATAATAAAATGATTAATTCTTAATATTAATAATATTTAATAATAGTTATTTCGTAACAATACGTAATAATAATAATAGCAATAACGGTGACATCAGTATCGGCGATGGTAGTATTTTATAGTTATTAACGATGACGTCGTTATTGTTACATCGCTCTATCTTTGTATTTGTTGAAAACATTTATCTGCGATACATCGTCATCATCATACGTGTCACATGACATCGATGTGTGTACAAAAAAAGGAGCCATTGATGGATACGAAAGAGTTTTAGGACTTTACGTTTCTAGTGGCTCTATAAGTTTTTACTTCCGATTTCACGAGCAGAAACCGGAAACGATCTTCGCAATGACAAAATAGATGTAAAAGCGAGGCCCTGCTTAGATCGCTTGAGAAATTTTTTTTCGATTTTTCTGTTCTCGTTACCGTTTTCCTTAATTTTAAAAATTTATTTATAACATGCGATTCTTTGTAACGTATCTAAAATGACTTTGCACTAACAATGTTTTCAAGTTATAATCCATTTATTGTTTCAATTTTAGTCACGATGTCGTTCTGGGATTCGTTGACGAAGGGTAACAGGAAAGGGATTTGTTCTTTCTCTTTTTTTTTTTTTTTTTATGGACGACGTCTCGGCAAATTATCGTTGGAAAACGAGTAATAGAATAATATTGGAGAAGCGAATTCTTCAAGAGACGCGATCGAGAAGTACGACATAATCGAGAGTGTCTGACTTTTTGTTTTTTAAGTCACTGTTGATTTGTGTTTGAAAAAAATTTAATCCCAGTCTTATTGTTGGTGATATATTTTTTTTTGTTTCTGTTGGTTTTCGATTTTCTTTTCCAATGATTAAGATATCGCAACGATCAAGAGTCGTCTCAGAGGTTTAATAATTATTTTATAATGCTGCTTCGTAATCGCTGCAGGTCGAAATTCGTCCTCGAAATTTTTTTAATCGTCATCGAGGATTCACTTTCTTTGCCTCACGTCCGAGTCCTTGTTGGGAGTTGGCTTGCTAAATTGGGGGAAATATAAGTAAATATTGCATAATTTGTGGACTCTTCTTATTACTTATTCTTTTTCTTTTACATATCTCTCTTGTGATGCGAATGAAGTGGATGGCCACATGTGCGAGGAAGTTCACAGCAAGGATCCAAAGCAGGGCTTTTCTTTTCATTTTGAAAAAAATCTTCATGCTTATCGCAATGCGGTAATTACGTGAAATAAAATAAAAACACATTGAAGCAGGATTTTTGAAGGCTTGGAAAATGCTCGGTTTCTGTTAATTAAAGCGAGGAGCAGAAATCTGTAACGTTGAATATTATCAATTTCCTACATTATTGCGATGACAATCACAACTCAATGAAAAGAAAATGTTTGAATGATATGATTCATCACAAAAACATTCTGCATGGCAAGTAGTGAAAATCAGCTGATCGCGGTGAAACGCTTAACTCCCAGTTTTCGCCTGAGTGAGCAGTTGGGGAATGAACATTTATTTAAATGATAGAAATGTTGAAAGTATTGATGGAAACAAGAAAATCAATTTTATCTAATGGATTGATCGAAACTGAACAAAGCCTGTGGAAAGTCGTTCAAAGACTGTTCTGTCAAAAAATGTTCATTACTATATCGATTTAAAAAGTTTGTCTCGCCATAAAAAGGTCTCAGAATATTTATGATTACGTTTTAAATACACTTGTTCAACACGTTCTTTGACATAAATGACAATGGAACAGTGATGATCGTTGGAATTTATTGAAAAGTAAGTAAGGATGATTGGAAGGAAAGAGGAAAGAAAAAAATGCTTGAAAGGAAGACTAGAACGAGACTCGTCATTCGTAAAGTTGTCCAACGTCATTTTGCATCCCTGGTGCTCGATCGGCCCCTTTTTCACACTCTCTTAAGCTTTCCACTGTCGGTGACAACTTCAACTGCAGAACCGACTTTTCTAGCCCACTTTAACGTAAACGACTGTAAGCATTATCGTGCAACGAAGCTAGTGGAGAAGGCAAGAGAGAAAGGAAGAAAGAGAAAGAGTCTTTTCTTGTCAGTCAGTAATCGTGAGATGGGAATTGCAGGGCAACTCGGTCCACCCTCATCAATATTCAGTAGCGTAGCTTATATTTTCTTCGTTTCCGAGAACGAGATGATGAGGAACGAAATGGTGTGCGTATAGATACATAAATATATACAGGGCGAGTAGAAAAAAGTACTCACTTCTCTTCTAATTGCCTCACGTGCCACGCTCGAATGGACATTTAAATCTCTCTTTTCCTTCCCTTTTTTTTTATTTTTTATTATTATCTCTGCCTCGTGTCTTTTGCTCGTCTTCTAAAATTGCAATAACTGTGCAACGGCGTAATCTACAATTCTACTCTAATAATCCGTTCTCGACACTTTGGACCTTTTACTCGATCGAACATTCGATATTAAAAAAATGATACCTCGAGTCTTCCTTATTGACATTTTTCTCTTATCTCATGATTTTTCTCGCACTTCGCTGATAAAGGAAATTGAATTTTACTCGCACGTTCCAATCTCGATGGTTATAAAGACGCAAGATTCAACATTTGGTTTATTTTTTTAACTTCCATCAGTATCGATTCATGGGTTTTACGATCACGAGATGTTTTTGTCATCAAATTCGTTTTGCACATAATTTTTCTTACAAATTTTCAACTTTTAATGTTAAGATACTAATAATACAATAAAACGAACTTCCGGTTTGTGTCAAACGCGAAGAAATTACTTGGTACTTTCGACATATACAGTGCAGGAATAGCGAATGTGAAATCGATTTTTGTACCGTATTGTTGTTGTACGAGAGTGTTTCGGTTCATCTTGAAATATGAGGGTTCGACGCTCGAGGGGTTCGTGAATTTTATGGGAAATGTTTGCTCATCGTCCACGAAAATAGTTTGGTTCGTTTCACGAGGGTATTTTCGACAAGGTTTGCGGTTTTTTTTTGTTTTCGTGATGAATCGTGGGTCATCGTTTGATGGTTGAAATTTGTTCTTGGAGGAACTACAACTGGATACAAGGTTTGATACATCGAACGCTGGAGAGGAAGCGATTCGGACAATATTCATTGAAGGTGAAAGATTGAGTTCATTGGGCCATGTTAATTGTAACCCATCGATGTTATGGAAAGGTTCAATGTTTACTGTTCCAAGTATGTATTTGTCTCTGCGGGTTTTTCAACGACTTACTCGTATATCGTTATTTTTGTCAAACTTATTTGTTTTTCGTGTATTATTTCATACCGCTGTCACGTGTTCGATGGTAATACTTGAAGGGGGTGCCGACCTTATGGGAGAATCACGTCTTGGTTCTCTTGAAGGTGAACGAAATTGGAGTGTTTTGTATACGGGACTTGAGGGTCGTGGTGGAGTAACTGGTGGACGTACCGGAAGGTCCGAGGGCGGAAGTGGGCCGCGCAATGGCACATACAACGAATCCGAGTTTCGATTGTTCAATAAATCCGTTCTGTGTTTCGACCAGAAGGGAAGAAGGACAGAGAGAAAAAAAGGAGCTCTAAAGCAAAATTATTGTACCATCATTTCGTTCAAATAATTATGTTTTTATTTCACATGAATTTATAGATGAGCATTGCTATTTATTCTGCACTTATAAAAAGAATTCCCCTCGGATGAGAAATTCTTCGTTGTTAAAATTTATGATTACATGAAGCTTTAGACGCGGTGACGGAAAGTTAATTCAATATCGGTTTAATTGCGTCAAAAAGCCTTTACCGAGGCGAAGGCAACGTGAGTTAAATTGAGGGCAAAAAGAAGATGGAAAATAAGAGAGGAAGTGAATACAACTTTCTTGGAAGGGATAATTTCATGACAAAATGAAATATATCTAAAGTTTCACAATTTGCGAGAAATTATAATCACGATTTCTATTTTTTCCGAAAAGAAAATTAAAAACAGATCGCAATCCTTTCTATTTGAGGTTAATATTAAACTTATCAACACTTTGTGTTTTCAAATGAATTATTATTTACTTCTACAACATTTTCATGCCACTATTATGGAACAACGTGCAAGATTTAAAAACGATTTACCGTCACGTATTTGAGATATTGGCAATCAACGATTACACAGTTTTACATGTCTTTTTATGGGGAGCAGTAGAGAATTTTGCATTTCCCGAATCTTTATCGTTTAGCTCTGTGTATTATTTATATGCCGATAAGCTGGTTATTTATTAAATTCTAAAATTCATATTAGATATTTTTCCCGAAAGTTTACATGTTTTTATATTGCCACGAGATAAAAAGAAAGTTATATTCAAGTTTCGAAAAATGAACCGGAGAGTTAATTATCGAACTTGACTGTGGCGAGACTACCATTTAAAACATTATGTTAAATACGGTTATTTGACAGGTCCTGTGGTGCGTTTGGTGCTACACAAAATGCGGCATAAATGAGGAAAAATAAGTGACATTGAATGATAAAATTAACATGTGAAATTTATTTCTTTATCAAATTTATTTCAATTCAATTATTTGCAATGATTTTTGTTAGGGGCACGATATTGGAAATTCTAACTAGAATTCTAGTTTCAACAATTTTGACTAGAATTATGAGTGAAAGATTAATTTGTGGGATCGAGAAAAATTGAAATTCAATATGTTGCGTTCAATAAAATAGCGCGTCAAGAATAGAGAATTTTTCGATTTTTTTCATCACAAACGTGAAAATTTCAATGAAAAATCTTGTACATTGTTGAAAATTGTGTGTCGAAGGTTGCGTAGAAGAATTCTTGGATTCTTGGTGTTATAATTATTATTTGTACGATGTTAATAAATTAAAGCAGTGATAATTAAGGTTTGGATTTAGTAGCAGAAGTTTCAACGATGAAATAAAAATAGGCACAAGCTTAAAAAATGTCCGAAGCACAGTATTGAATAAAACAAAAATAAGCAATAATTTATGTTAACAAAGCGACTAGTTTAGCGAACGAAAATAGTTTCGTTAGGATACGAGATAAATAGGAATGAATTAAATGACAAGCGATGAGAGATACATTTGAAAATGAATGGAAATAATAATGAAGAATTTAGACGATTGGATAAACTTACGTATCAGGACTCTGATCGGTGTCGGATTCCTCGAGCTCGGCCTTGTTACGTTTTTTCTCGTAAATCAATATAATTGCGCAAAGAACAACAACCTCTGCGCATATACCCAAGAATGGCCAAAGTGCAGCGAGTTTGTCCTTGACCCTAAGAATTGTAGTCGCAGATGACTGGTGATTTGGGTCAGGATCGGCCCAGTCGTAAGCAGCATTGCACGTCACATCACCGTGATCGCTCATCTCGATATTATCAACGTTAAGAATGGCACGATTTATTTTTCTTTCTTCGTCACGAGTTAATTTCACTCGGCCCTCGCTCGAGTTGTAAGTTTTACCGGCAAACGTCCAGGTTATCTTAACACCGGGCATTAGTCTACCATTGCATGTGACATGAAGTTTTTCACCCTCGACAACGCTCACTGATGTGGGCAGTGTTACAATCGGTCTGGCTGCAAATATAATACAAACATTTTTCAGCCACTTTTTTACATTTTTTTCCCTCGCGAAGGACAGAGTAGTCCTTGGTTGTGTTATTTGTCATCTGTTCTTATTCTTATATCGAACAAGAAATCTCTGACTTTTTAATGCATGGAGTATTTATAAAATTTGAATTATTACTTAGACCAGTGTCGTAGTGTTCTTATTAAAAAAGCTATGCTCGAAAAAATGTTCGTCTGGAAAGTATCGTGCTGTTGAAAGTACATTTACCACAAAATTAAAAACACACACGAGTGAAAAAAATTAATTGATGGCATATGTGTATCTAGAGGTGTTAAAAATAGGCTAACATTCCATGATTTTCGTTCATACCGAAGAAAAATTTCTTTGCAAAACATTATTTAGTCAATTGCACGGAGAGAATGAAAACTTGAAAATTATCGTTACAGAATAGAAACGGGTGTCAATTCGGAATGACGGGCAATTTTTACTGTAGAGAATTACAAAATGATTAATTATTTAAAGCAAATTTAAAATAATGATGTAGTTCCAAACATGTTTCTCGTGTAAAAATGCAACGCTGCAATTAACGTTTTTTTTTTTACATTTTTAGTGATACAATTCGTTTTTCCATTGCGACCGCAAAATTTTTCAATCTGTAACGTACATTATATCAAAAAAAAAAAAAATGAAAAACCAATGAGAGTTATACTTACGAACAATTCGATAGCGAGCGGTGACGTTTCCAGACGAGGTGGTGTTGCAAGTGTAGTTGCCTAATAGTGACTCCTCATGTTCTTTTTCTTTATAAAAAATAGCGAGGGTGCCATTCTCGTTATAAACTTTAACGAGGTCTTCCTTATCAGCGAAAGCGGTACGAACGTCGATTTTTTCCTTTTGCCATTCAACAGTTTTGTCAGCGGCGGTGCGATTTTCACATTCGAGAGTCAGCATTTCTTTCAATGTAAGAACTTTGATTTTCGTCTCTGTTGTAATAAACATTGAAAAAAAAAAAAACGAATAAATAAACAAAATAAAGCAATCAGGATCGTGAAAATAACTTTAAACCATGATATATGCTACATTTTTAACTTTCTACGGATAGATACATGAGGAGTTTTTTCATTCCACAATATTCTCAAGTCCGGGTACACGTACAGTAATCAATTAAAATCTATCCGCCACTAGCACTGCAAATTTTCAATTACTCAGAGTGGAATTATTTCATTCTAATTTAAACAAACGAACGTCGGGAGTGAAGATTAAGTCAAATAACAAGAAAGACATGGCAATTTATTTATGCACGCGTCACTTTGCACGGTGAAAAGCTGTTCCTTTCGCCCCACTTTCCGTCCATGTCTTTCATTCCGACAATTCTCTATTTTCCATTTAATTACCGTTGCTGCGACATTGCTAATGAAAATACACTGAAAAAGATGTTCTTTTTGATCTTTGTGACTCTGGCGTGCGTTTGTGTGCCGTGACATTCGCCAATGTCAAAGGAATGCATTCAAGTTGATGCCAATACGAACCATTTGCGATTTTCAAGATATGTCAATTATTCGTGTTTCGTGTGCTTTCGATTGATTGGTAAAAAACTATCAGTTTCAAAGAGGACTATTATGTGATTTAGACGCAACTGTTATTTTTCTGATTAACAATTTCAGTCGTGGTGGGATATACGCTATCCTCCCATTTTTTCTGGCAGTTTTTCTAATTGTTCGATTACTTTTACCTCGACAAATACTTGATTATTTCTTTTGCACATAATCCATAGGACATCATTCATGAATATACATGAATATTTATACATTATTCACCGATTGCATGAATTTTATGTATAAACAAGTAGTCAAAACTCGTACATGTTCATGAAAAATGTATTTTTTTTTGCTAATCGACTAAAAAAATGGCGGTGCCAATTTTTTCATAACCACAATACACCTCAACGAATTGTTCAGATTTTCTTCAAAATTTTTCAGCCTGTAATTGTTGTTGAACAAAAAAAAAGATGCGATTATTTCTGTCTGAAAGCTGTCACTCATTTTCCAAGGAAAAATGTATGGAAGGGATAAGAAAGGTTAAATATTCATAAACCATGTGAATCCATAGACCTTACAAATATAATACTTTGCAACATCAATCATTTGGAAATTGTGATATTTTAAAAGTTAAATGCTGGGTCAAGTTCTTACACATCTTTTGTATTGGTGGGTATGTGAAATAGCTTCTGGCTACAAATATACCAACACAAATGGAATTTTTATGTCTATGGATACTTAGACGTGTCTATAAAGTCTCGAGACTGGACCATCTCCTTTGGAGTCTCTCAATTCAGCCTTTTTTCTGTGTATAATCCATCTTCTTTGTACAAGACTCTTGCCCAGTTCCACGAGAGTCTTCTGTCTCGTTCTTCTCGAGACCCTAGTCACCCCTTTATCTTCTATATACCCTGGTTGTCTGGGCTTTAGGGACTATAACGCATATGGATGGTGTAGCAAGAAAAATAAGGAGAACAGGAACAAGTCTATATATGTACGCCTGTTACTCCTGGTAATTAAACGAAAACTCCCGGCAAATTACGGTCGGTAATTACCGTCTGCATTTAGCCACTCCGAGTTTTTGGTGCAACGTTTGTTTTTGCCATTTTTATGCAGCGATAGAGCAAAATGGAGCTGTAGAGAAGAACAAGGCGCAGACCGGACTCGAGAAGGAAATTAAACAAAATGCAATTGGAGGGTATAAAAAAGAAAAGGCCGAAGACTTACGCTTTTTCAAAGGCATGTACTGCAAAATGAACTTGTCAGATCTAAATTAAGGTATCAGAATAAATGAATGCATAACAAAATGGAAAATATTGTGTTTCTTATGAAAAAATTTGGATTTATTTGTAATTCTACGAGGTCGCTTTTCCAACCCCATATATTTGTTGGTACCAGACGAATATATATGCGATGTTATGACGAAACGTTGAGCGCTCTGTTTTACTGACATCTTTCACCTGCTTTTCTCTACATGTACCGTCTCAGTGCGCTCCCGTTGTACCCTTTTTATTATGCTCCAGTTCGCTTTTCTAACCCTTTTTTTCATTGCAACTTGAAAAATAAAGAACAGTACTCGTTTCGCGAGCCCATACATACACTCCAGAGAGTCACAAGAATTTTTACGACCTCGCGAAAAGGTCTCTTCGGCGTGAGAATTGTGCAGTAGCGAACAATCGACTATGAAAAGGAAAACAAAAATAAAATAGCACACCGCGAAAATTCGTGAGGTGTGTTTATAACATGCCACTGTAAAAGCTTCGCGCAAACGCATGGACGTTGACCTCTTTGTACCCTCCCAAGCTTTTAACTTCCTTTTTCTCTTGCTTTCTCTATCATACTCATGGAAATATTTTTTATATAGCAACATTTTGCGTATGCAGCATGAGAGGTGCGAGTTTGTACAAACAAGAGAAAACAAATTTTCGGATGTAAAAACACATTCTATCGTGTCCGGAAATGCTTTTTCTTCCTGAGAAAACAGAAATAACGAGAAGGGGCTCTCCTCTTATGTGTGAGCGAGTTAGTTGAAATGTATTACTTAAATAAAATGTGTAGGCAAAACGGGGATGGGGGTGGGGAGAAATGTAGGCTGAAGCTACGAAGTACATTTGCAAAAGCGAGGAATTAATTCTTTCATCTGTTGAACTTTGTCGACCAAACGGTTTCAGACTCTTGTAAATTTTGAATATATATATAGATACGATGAGATTTACTCGTCTCTCTGGTTTCGTTTACCAACGAGTTTTTCAATTAAAGTTTAGTCCTCGGAGGGGCAAGAAAGAAAAAGACCGAGTGAGAAAAGTTTTATTTGGTTGAGATTATACGCGAAACTCGGGGGTAGGCTATTCGCGAATTTGTTCGGTGTTTATTTTATCCCTGTAGCATTCGCTTGAATGTTGGCAACATCGTTAGAGAAGATTGCGTATCGCTGATGGCCTTTTCCCGTTTTTTCGCTAATTTTTTCTTTCTCTTTCGAGTTTATTTTTCTTGCCACTTGCTTTGCTGTCAAGGTATTTCCGAATACGTTACTGAAAGGACGATTAAAAGAAAATGCTAAAGAACGCATCGTTCTCGTTGGCGACGCAGACCTGAATATTTTTTGTTTAGGTTAGAGAAAAAGCGAGAGTGCTCTCGCTACTCGCGAGCAAGTAAATATAAAAGCTACTTGTTCATAAAGTAAGTTCTACCGAACTCGAAACAGAGAAGAGACGAAGCAAGGTAAATATTAAGCGAATATTTACTCGCATTTTTCACAAACCTTGTGGTCGACGATATTGCAATATTAAAGTGGAAGAATACAATGTCGCATATCGCAAACGCAAAAGAATGTCTTTTCCATAGCCCCGCATGTATGCTTTCGAGATTCCATATTTATTTATTAGCCACAGATTGAATTTCGACGGGATAACAAGACACATTCTACACATAGTAAACAGTTTACAAAGATAAGAAATCCTTCAGCAAACGAATATGTGAACGAATATGTCAATATAGTCGATACTAAAATCGATCGATCGACGAAAGAAAGAAAGAAAGAAAAATCTTTTTCGTTTTCTCTCTTTTCATTTGCTAATGACATAGCTTTCATTCTTAGTTTTTCTTTCGTTTTTTTTTATGATTTGAAATTATTAGACCCTAAATTGATCAACTTTTCGATACAAAAGATTTACACGAAATATAAACAATACAATTGAGTTTTTTTGATCATTAAACTACTATTTCAACAACCAACATTCATTATTTGTTGATTGTAAAAATTCAACACATGAATAAATTGTTGAACTTCGTATTTTTCCATGAAAAAAAAAACCATTTTCAATCAAGTTGCTTTATGGACATGGGAATGGCAATTTTTAAAATACTTCATATATTCTAGCGAATTTTACAAAAAAATGTCAAGATTTTTGCGATTTTCGGTTGAATAGATACAGGAACGATTAGTTTGACATTTCCAAACTTTGAGTTGAAATACGTTATCAGCAACTCGGGGTTTCAGTATCAAAAATGTATCGTCCAAAAGAGGTTTAAGCAGAAAATATGATGGAGAATAACGCGTACTGTTTTTCATAAAAATCGAAGGGTCGTAAGGATTGATTTTTCTTTTTTTTTTTTTAGTTTAATAAAGTAAATCGTGTACCGAACATTTCCTAACCAGCCGTTCACTGAAGTACGTCCTATATCTTATTTTAGCTCATATCAATTTACTTAATGCGTCGTTGACAGAGGAGAAGTTGGATATGAGGAGAAAAATTCTTACAGCCAAATTTTTCTTTTATTTTCCATAGTTTCAGTTGAAACGACGAAATTTTCGGATGAAACTCCGCGAGAGAATGTCAGTGGAGCAAGAGCATTTCTCCTATTAAAGTTAAAGTAGATGGCGCTTCTGGGATGGAAGGTCTGGGTGAGGTAGAAGGTCGTTTGCATTATAGATGCGTCTATTAGAGGGCACAGGAGGAGAATGACGATGGTTGGGTTTCGGTTGCCGACACGAAGAGAGCATCTACTTGGCCACTGCTCCCAAAATGGAATAAAGTTTGGGTCGTATGATAATAGATATGGGTCTGCTCTCTCACAGTCTCAATATATACATATAGCTATATTGTGTCTGTGCTAGATTGCCGAAATTGTAATAAATCGAGGGAAAACGAGAAAGAGGGAGAGAGGTCAAAAGCCGTATATGGTGCACTTCTCACTCGAACGAGAGAATGCGGAAAAGGGAAGTGGGGAGGGGGGAGGGGGAGAAAGGGTGTATTCGTAAATGCGACGAAATGCTGCCTGCAGCTTGTCCTCGAAAAGGTTATGTGAGATATATAGGGAACATTGCAAGGAATTCGTGAGTGGATTCCAGGCAAGGAAGGCAAAGTTTCAGCCAATCCATATCAGTCCTCATTTTTCTTCATATACTCTGTAAAACGCTGTCGCTACATACATTTATATAGTATATATAGACTTAACATTGGAAGCATATGTAGATTCATGTGAGGGTATATACGTAGATATATACTATATAGCAATGTGTAATATGCATATACGTCGAGTTGAAGAGGTTTGGTACCTGATCGAGCGGAGAAAGTGAACTTTTGCGGTGCATCATCCAGGGACTCGAAGTACTGAGGTAAGAAGAGTTTCGGTGATACCGTATGGCATGGGACTTGGAAATTATCTAGTGATCCTATGATGCATGGATAGACGTGTATCTCGCATGCATAAGAGACGGTGTAGAAAGCAGGGAGACGCCGTAAAAAGGAAACAAAGAGTGCCACGAATTTTCTTTCCTCTTTCTCTCTTGCTCTCTGTTCTCCTTTAATAATGAGAAAACCAGGAAGAGAGATAGAGAGAGAGACAGACAGACAGATAGAGGACGAGAGAGAAAAGAAAGTGAGAAAGACAGAGGTTTAAGAAAAACGGTCATGTATCCTCTCAGCTTTTGCTGAAACGTTTTTTCTATCGCTATATCACAGACTTTTCGTCGTCTTTGCCGAGGTTACTTCTCATAACTCAACCGAAGAGAGTCGTTTCCGAGTTTCCTAAATGTGAGAATATTTGTGTGTTTGCCTGCGCGCGCGTGTGTGTGTGTGTGTGTGTGGGAACAGAGAAAGATGAGGAGTAGATAGAAGGAACGATGAAAATGGGCGGGGGACGTGTGCTGCCGAAAATACTTCGAATAATATATGATAATATACCGTTGATACTTTAATATACTCCTTTCGCCATTGCAATGAAAAATTTTAGAATTCCGAATGACGTAACGACTTATTATACGAGGTGAATATATAGTTAATGTATAAGTGAACTTTATGATGCATTTTTAATGCGAGCTTTTTAAAGTTGGCGATAACTATATTAACCTCTCTCCGCTCATAATAGGGTTGAGAATTTTGTCCAGTTTTCAAATTACAATTGCCCGATGCTCTAGAATGAAAAAAAAAAAAAAAAAAAAAAAAATAGTTCAGTGAAAAGAAGAGAGGTGGATAAAACATTTCATCGAACAGCGTATATATTTAAAAAATGCTTTCAAAGTTTCCTTTAGGCAAAATAAGTGACGAATCGTCTAAATGTTAGAATATATATGAATTTTCAACATTTATGATGACAAATTTCTCGTCATTTACATTGTCTCAAGCTGTCCCAGTTGTAGTTTCGATAACGAGAGACTTTTCGTCACCGATGAGACATTGAAAAATCGTAGCAGAAATTTTCGGTAAAGTTTTATTTTATTTTTTTGCGACAAAAGATCTATGAATGTATACGAAGATCGGAATACGAAGATATAAGAAGGGAATGGGCGAGGCAATATATATAGCAGCGTTTTGGCTATAAAGCCGCACGGTCAATTTGTTCCATTCTTGGCAATGAAACCGGAAATGTTGGGCGGGGATCGGAACGAGAGGAAGAGCTTGCGGAACGCTTGGGACAAAGGTAAAGTGGAACGGGAACGAAAATGAAGTCAGAAGATATAGAGTATCGGGAGTGGAATCGCGGAAAAAAGGAAAGGACCGCAAGCCATAGAGGGAGAAAGAAAAATATGAGGAAAAGAACTGACTGTTCTTGTTCCCAGAGTGTGCTGTTAAGGTCTGAAACACCAAGGGAGTCACAGAATTGCACGAGAAAGAGGCGCAGAGGAACAAAGATAAGGATAAAGAAATAAAAGCGAGAAAGAATGAGAGAATTGGTAGAAATGGCGCCAAGAGGTCTCATGGTGTACGATCGTTATCAGAGAAGAAAACTCGATTTCCCTCCAGCTTTTTCATGCTAAAAAGATGGTGCAAATTTGTACCAGGTGATAAATCTGATTCACTCGCTTGTTTTTACATCTTCAGATGGATTTACACGGATGTTTGGATTTAATCCTCAATTTATATATTTTATCAATCCATTTCCCGACTTCTCATCTAATTACAAAACGGTAGATCGGATTAACAAAAAATTAACTTGATAGAGAACGTATCCACACGGATAATTTCATATTGTTTTCAATGAATTCACCTAATTAACCAGTCTCGAGATTAAACACGGCGAATTTTTTAGTAAAATTGCAACCACAACATAAACGAATCACGCTTGATTTTATTAAGTCTAAAAACTGCAAAAGTTCATTGAATTTTGAATTTAAATGTACTGCCTTTATGGAAAGGGTGCTTAATAAAATCCGGAAACTCTGTTTGATGAATGCTTTTGAGATTGTAGCTAAAACAAAAGTAAAAACATTGGAATCGTCATCTAAATTTACACCAACTCTACGATTCGTGAAGCTTCGAGAATTCCCAACGTCGTTTTCTCTACGGCACCTCCTTGACTACCGCACTTCTTCGCGTCTCTTGTTATCCAAGAGAATCCGAGCCTTCGCTCCGCTCCATATATACATACATTCCATTTCGCACGTTTGCCCCCTTAAGCAAATCTTATTCTTCACTCTCTTCCACAAGATTGAAATACGGATTAGAAGACCTTTGTGTGTGTTTGCCTGCAAGTTCTCCTTATCTTTACTTCCATTATACTAGAATTTACAAAATATATGTATATAGTCCTGGAGCAGGACGTTTCTTTTATTTTTTCCATCTTACGCAGACATTCTTCTCTTTTGTAGATATAGAAAGAACAAAAGTCCTGATGTTCAAAAGAGGGCTGAATCCTTCTGTTTCGAGAGCTACATCGAAGTTTCCAGAGCTATTCATACATATTAATTGACAAAGATATTAAGTAAAAAGCTTAAATTTTACATAGAAATTAATGTGCAGCCGCGCGAATTCCTGCGATATTAATCCTCGAATATAAACATTATACTCTATTCATGGTTGTATCGTCTGATAGTAAGGGAAGTTCAGCATATTTGAAATACCAGTTTGATTTCAAGGAATATATGATAATTCGTAAGCGATATGATGGAGAAAACTGCGTAATTTTTTTTTTTATCTATAAATTTTTAATCATCGTAAATATAACAGATAACAAAAATTAGGAACTTTGTGAACATTTTTTTCGATTAAAAAATAGCAGATGGTAACGTATGAAGGATGTTTAGTTTTTGTAGCTGAAACAAAATTAAGATAAAACCGCAAACTTTGATAACACTACTGAATAGTTTGAACGATGTACATCTGAATGTTCCTTTTGACTTAGTGATAAAAACTGACAGCACTCGCAACAAAAAATGATGTAAATCAACGTTCTGTTCTTCTGAAGGTTGGGACGCGAATGTCGAGACAGCAATTTTCCCGAACTTTCATTCGTTGACTTCAATCAACATTTTCGACGTTTAATTTCATATTGACTTCGAGTTCAGGAGATCGAAGTGAGATTGGTGCTGGTGGTTTTCAAGAAATTGAGTTATTCGAAATTACCTGCAGTGCTGCACTTTCTACAGTCCAACGCGCCATGCATTGAATCGTGCTTTATTTTTTTTTCACACTAATTTTTTCTTTACAGAAGTATAGTTGCTTGTAATAATAGATAGAGTTATTTAAAATACATTTCGTAAAATTGAATGATCAAAAGCACTCTATTACAACGATCAATCTGAGTCTCATGAATGGAACTACTACTTCGTTATGCATTAATTAATTCGGGCTAAGATTCAGACATGACAAGTGGATGATCAAGCTGTCTGTCTAATTAATAGAAATTCTTACAAAGATGTATATTGGGGTACTGGAAAGTTGATGTTGCTATGGGGGATGTTTCGACGGGCGTTTGCAATTGATTTTGCTTCGTCACGTAATCGCGTTATCCCGGGATGAGACGGTTTCCTCGTTAGCATCAACGTTTGTTCACACATATATTGATTGTATCTAATATTACATCATTTTCGAGGAGTGGCATGCACTGCAGTTTTTTGTATTTACTTACGATATCAACGAATCAAATTTAATCTGGAAATAACGAGCTGATTACGAGCGATGTTCCTTGGCATGCGGTATGGCACGAATGGATAATGACAAAAAGGGAAAAAGTCGCATGTAGGCATTGAAGCGACTAATCTTTTTTGATTAATTGGTGTATAGAGATATCTGATCTCTGTAATTGTGATATATATATATTTGATAACTCGTTGTTATAGTGGAAAAATATTTAGCATTTTTCGGCAAGAATGTGGGTCGAAATAGTTTTAATGTCGTTATTTTTTGTCATCAGTATCTGCTCCTTTAACGAGCTCGTAATAAAGGTCAACACCCTAAAATGACGCAGCCATTCAACGTTAGTTCGTAACCTAAAATGGAACCATGCGATTTTTTGTTTGCCGGACAAGCCAAAAGGGGGTATGTGGGAACGTAGGATGAACGATAAGTCGACTGATATGTAGGCCATGTCCGATACGAGGAGAGAAAATGCGATGGACATTGCCAACCGATACGGGGATTTCCCCTTTTCTCTTCTGCAAACATGCCGGTTTATACACAGCTGGTATATATATATATAGAGAGAGAGAGAGAGAGAAAGAGGAACTGGGTTGCAGGAAAGAGAGGAAGGATGAGGATCAGGGGATGTCGATAAACGACGGGAATCGTCCCCGTGGTACTGTTGACCGTGTATACCAAAAACTGTACTTTATATGTATATACACGTGCGCGAGGGACGAAAAGAGTGAGAGAGATTGTTCGAAAAAAAAGAATAGACAAAAAAGTTTATTGCCGGAGATTCGTATTCTAGATTTTCGAGCCTCGGGTTACGGGTCAACCTCGTAAAGAGGACAGAAGTCCGGCAATTGCCAACGTGGACCGCAACTTACAGACTTTACATAGACCGTCCGATCGTCCAGTAACCGTAAAAAATAGATCGAAATTATTGAGACGAAAGAACACAGAAATCTTCGGATGATCCGTTGCATGAATATCGCGCGGCAATTTTGAACTGTTCTGGCAATCTTGTTCGACATTTACATTTTCTTTCATTCATCCAGATACATAATGAATTGAAAAACTCAGTAGAATGGGAGGATTAAGTATAAATCTTCAATGGATCTGGAAACAGGCGATAATAATGAAAAAAATGAATTAAAAGAGTTTTATTATATTTTTGTTCCTCACGACTCAACACATTGTACAAATACAAAACGCACGAAGTTTTGAGCCTTCAAGAAATCCTTCTTCGAAGTGCTCTATTGTACTTGTCTCCACAACGAATAGCCTCATTCTTCGTTCTGTAAATACTACGGGAAACATAACACGCCCCGTGGATTTTCGATCTGCTTTATATACATATATACCGATACTTTAAGGCGCCAGCTAAAAAGGGAAAGAGGATATCGGAATTCTCTGCACACCGGCTTTTACGAGCGAAAAACGATAAAGCCGTTCTAGTACTGCAGCCCATAAATGGAGTGAAATAGACGAAACCGTTTGTGGGACATACACTGGTGATGGGAAACGGGGGTGGAAAAAAGCGAGAAAAAGCAATTTTTGTGGTCGTCTATATCGAGACAGGATTCGTGCACGGTTGCTTGGAAAATCGCTTAATCAACGCGGAAGAACGCACTCTAAAATTCCTGTTTAGTCGACCAATTCGAGACGGCCGAGAAAAAAAACATTGCTGTGAAATTGTTCGAGTTTGTGTGCACCCTGACGGCACACCTGCCGTTTCGCAGATCGAAGTCCGGAGTTAAAAAATTGCGTGGAGGAAACGATCACACACGGAAACAGAATTTTTCTATCTTAATGGAATGCTAAATTCATTCGGAAATAACACGAAAAAAGAAAATCCTCAAATTCGTGATAAACCGAGTGGACGACAATTCTTAATAGACGGTCAACATTTCTGATGGAAGAGATCAGGCCAACCAAGTAGAATAATTGAGGCAGTACATGCTTCAATAATTTTTCTCTATTTCTTTTTCAACCGGATATTGGATTTGATATCAAAGCTACGCACGATGGGCACATGACGCATGTACTGGAATTTAAACAAGTGATTTCGTTTACCAGATTCTTTCGCTGCGCGCACGGCTGTTGATTAATTATAACTAGAGGTTTTATTCCATAACCGATTGAAATGAGTATTTTAAAATGATTTTTCGGCATTTTCGGTCCATCGGTCCAAGTTGTATAACAAAACGGAGTGCCATTCCATGAAATAATAAATAAATATGTATAGACAACTCGAGGCAAATGAATTTTTATTTGCTTCTCATCAATTAACAGGTTTGGGCCAATTTAAACTCGTGGGAATGAGATTAGACGAAGAGTGAGAGATGTGGAACAATGTAAATACATGTATATCATCAGGCGAGGATTTGAACGAGGGTGCGAGAAGGATCTACTAATGAATATTCGGGGGCGTTGACACGTCGTTGCACAGTAGCCACCTAACGGAGCACCTATCACGTATAGGATTCCCCATGCCTCTTTCGCCTCGTTCTCTCTATTCGCAGTAACGGACGTACGACGCAATTTGCATTCAGCATGTATAACTCAACTGTGGCCCAGGTCGCGAGTCTCTGGCACGCTCTGCCGACGTTATTCTGAACGGTGATGGATTTAGGCGTGTACGTATACATATATATGTACATGCACACACATACATATTTACGTATGTGTGCATTGTAGTCCATGTAAAGAGCGAAGAGACCAATGGCGCTATCATCAACGAGAAGAGGAGCCAAAATTGTGGGCTATGTCGAAGGCAAACCTCTGCAGTAAATGCGTGATGCTGTGTGGGTTATTTGACATCCGGTCAAAGGTGCTAATACTCCTTTACCTTATGGACTATCCTTATTATCAATGAACGTCACGTTTACAGTCTATTCGATACTAGAAGATCGCGGTATTACGAAAATTAGGTTTGTAGAAGCGATTTGTTACATTCTGGGAATAACGGATGATTGTGAAACCGGAAAACCCTGGGGAATTTCCAGCTTTTGAAACTCATCGATCAACTCCTAAAGGAGATGACATTATACGATTTTGATATGACATTATGACATCATAGTATTCCGAGGCTCGAATCTTCTGCGATTTGGGGGAGCCAACGTCTGAAAGATTGACTAAAGCTCTGCCACTATTTATGGAAAACAAAAGAATAAAATTTTGATGGAAAATCCATTGAGTAGAGATATGTCAACCACAAAGCTAGAATGATCCCGGTATAGAATAACAGGTTTTACAATCTTTCAAGATGATTTGGTGGCTCATTGTGCTCAACCTGACGGAGTCTTTTGTTCCAAACCAGTCAAAGTTTTCAGGAAAAGACAGCACAAAGTGACAAATTGATTTGGATGCATTTTATTCCAATGGGAAATCTTGATTTATATGTATAGAGACGATAACATTTGCATGATCCTCTTCTCCGTAGAGTAGAAATCCAACGTGAATCGTGAAAATTTATACTAGACCGCACGATATTTTTGGTCATACTCTTTTCCTTTCTTTTCCTCCCTCTCTCTCTCTTTGTCTTCCCATCTCCCGGTCTCCCTGTCTCTCTTTCTTTTGTACACACTGATTCTTTATTTCTGACGTATCTGTAGCTATAATAAAGTATCACTGTTGTATGTACAGCAGTGATACTTTATTTGTATTGTTGTGACGCATCCACCATTTAATAGTTGCAATACTTAATGTTGAAACATCCATCTAGCCACCGTGCATGAACGATGGTCCAGACATCCATAGTTATACATGCATAATGTCTCTAGTCATGGATCATAGGGAGCAATATAGATAAAAGTGAACGGGATCTCTAGTATTGTATGTAACCGTTACCAACCGTGTGTTGTGGATAAAGGTGTATGTAGGAGTTGGTTACTATCGTTGTATGGAGCTGTATAGGAGGACATTTCCATGTATATTATTATCCCCGCTGCCACGAAATCTCATGGTCCGTGGCTAGCCTCGGTTGGCAACCACTGCTCTGGGGAAAATCTCTCAAGCTATATCGCTCCTCTAAAGGTCCGCAAAACTATGTGCTGGCTACCCATGCACCTCTAAACTAAAATCCACCGCATATTATTCTTCGTACTGACTAAAATATAAATGTAAATTTGCTACAGTTCCTTTAACCCACTTTTCTACACCTTCATTTGCGCTTTTTATATTATGATACTCGGTAGGTTCGATTTAAGAAATTACAAGATGCAAATGTAGCGTTAAATGAGTTTTTAGACGAGTGATGAAGTTACCATTAACGTGTTTATTGAAACTTTACGCAATTCATTTCAGCAATATAATAATAACTGAAATTCATTATTTTGCCCGTCGTATTTGTACATTTTGGTTGTTTCAAATAAATGAGGAACCGAGATTTTTTTATTTTTTTACAATTTACGAACCCCATTCTGGAAACAAAAGTTCCAAACATAGACTTCATCAGCAGTATCAAAATTCTATTCGCTATTTCTCTGGTCTATAATAAATCTATGGTACAATATCTCTATTCTGTCATATCTCTACTCATAAACGTGTCGATTTTTAATTAACTCTTTGGCTAAATGACTGCATCCTTATTAAAACAATTTTGATAATTATGCTAGGCCCGTGGAAAACATTTAAGAGCAGTGCAATATTTATTTATTGTCCAGAACCCATGACTGATCGATTTCGGCGATTCTATGAAACGATGGTCACAACACAAATTTCTCTCAATCTCTCGCGATTGTAATTCATTTGATTATTATTTTTTAATCATCAAACTTTGCCTGTTAGCTGGCGTATATTTTGCAATATTGCAATTCTAGTTTCGTTTTATTCCTTTGAATAAAACATTCGTTCAATATCCGGTCACTATTTCACGAATTCGAAAGTTCAGAATCTCACGAAAGCGAAATAGGAAGGAGAGGGAAAAATCAAAGTTTTCCACTATACTGAGTCAGAGCTGAATTAGTTGGCACACCATTGAGCGAGTCTTTATTATATACATCTATATAGGTTAAGGTACACAAGTATATATGAACCGGTCATATACGAGTACATGGCTGTTCAGTACGATGTACAAGTGCGCCGAGAAAGTTCCTTGAATCGGCAATCAGGCAAACCGATACAAGGAGATGAGGAAGAAGAAGGAGCAAAGAAGACGAGGCAAACAAGTCAGTTACGTGTGCCGCAGAGCGCTGGGCAACCAATGGGTAAAGGCTACGTTCAGAAAGATCTTGTTCTCTTTTTGATGACAAGTTTACTTCAGATATCAATGAATAGATATATATATATATATATATATACGAACTGTTGTTCGCGTAGTTCGTCGTCGTCCTCAATCGCGTATTACGAAATACCCAAAGCTCTGGAGATCTAAGTTTATGGGAACCCTCAGTGATGACAGCCTTCGAGTCACTTGCACGTTATTCTACAAGGGAAATGACCTGAAAAAAACAGCCGTGAAGTCTCGATCGATGGGGAGAAAATATGAAAATTACGAAAAAACCGAAAGCAATAAAGAGACTGAAGTTGAAGACGAAATCCTGAGAAGGTTGTGTAAGACAACCAAACAGTCGACTTAATCCATTCGACTTTTCGGATCTTGTAAAACTTCTTCATTCTTTCACGCTGCTTGAAAAAAAATGAAAAGATAAAAGAAAAACTAACACAAAACCTGAACGAATAAAGTCCACGGTAAAATGCACAGTGAGGCGATGAAAAAAAGGAGAAAAGCTGAAAAAAAAAATGAAGAAAGAGCCATGGAAAATGGGGAAATACAGGTAGCTCTTATAGAAAAAGATCCGGAGGCCGAGAGAATGCGGTCGCAAAACTTTTCTGAATCGGCAATTACGAGGACCGAGAGATACGACCAGGAAAACAACTCAGTTTTCTGGGCTTCAATGGGATACTCGTACGCCTGGTCTCCCACTTCACAAAAGCTGAGAACGCATGAGATAGAATATGGAAGACGGAAGGAAGACAGAGAGAATGAGAAGAAAAAAAAAGAAAATAAAACGAATGCGCCACAACGAGAAATACGCGAAGAGAATTCACGAGGATTTCTGGATTAAGAAGCTGTGGCGGACATGGTGGAAGAGGGTGAAAAAAACTTTGGAGCAAGTGCAGCGGATCTCTTCCGCACTGAGCCCTTGAGCGAATTTTTCCATCGGTGGTAATGGGTAAAAAGCTCGTTGGAGAGTGGGAAGAAGAGTGAGGCTAATGCTGGACTTTGGCAACTGGAATAATGCAAAACTCTGTTCTCCATTTGTTTCACCTTTCTCACATTTTTGTTTCAGCCTTTTTTCCTTCTTCCTCCTGTTCTTTCTCGCTCTGTCGCTCGTCCTTTTTCGTATCTTTTGTAGCAAACACACATATACACAAGCGCACATGTACATGTAAAAAACTGTACTCGTGTATTTAACTCTAGATGCACTTTTGTAACTGTCAAGGCTTTGAAGTTTCTTTTTGCATTCTTATTTTCTATAAATATACGGTATTCCCCTCACCTCGCTACCCTCTCTCCATTCTATGTGTATATTGAAGTACCCACTTTCGCTTAAATGTATATGAGCACCGAGTTGTTCGTGCGATTGTGCTACAAATTCACCAACGAGGAAGATGCCGCGTAAATCAAAAGCACAGACGTGCCGTTGATGCCTCATAAATTATAAGATGGGTTGACCCAGTTAGTTGTAATGCTGCACGTTATCAACCAAAGTCTCAAATATTCAGATGTTGTCATGAATATCGCTGACGATTCTGGGAGACGACCAAAACGAGTTAATCCTATCCAAGAAATACGGTGAAAAGCTGCTTACACGACATATCAGAGCGAAGCTTTTCTGTAATCAGCTGGTATTCCATTGGAGCGATAGGTTGGAATCAAGAACATTTCATACGAATCAACATATGAAGTGAGTGCAGCCTATTATGAATATTCCAGATATTTCGGAGTTTATTATAAAAATAAAGAAAAACGTTCAAATGCTAAATTATCTTCCTCCAAACTTTCGAATGTTCTGCCATTCTCTGTGACCAAAATAGCGCGATTAATGTTAAGAAATGCTCTTAATGAGCGCTTACAAATATCAATAAATTTTCGATTATGTGAATATATAATTAGAAATTTTGCAGCTGTTAAAAGAAAACCATTTAAAACAGACAAGTGCGGTGAGAAAACGAATTTTCAGCCGTCAATAATCGATCGACACCAAAGGCTTGTTGGTAGAAGGACAATCGGAGATTCGCAAAGATGGCTGAGCTATCAGTGGAATTTTGGAGCTGCACGTATTTTGTGTACAAAGAGGACACGACGAGAGTTTCTGATTTGACCTCCGACCGCACGTACAACGTCGTGACTATCGATCTCAGTGCGGTCGAGTTTCTGGCGGTTCGGTTCGACTATCGAGATCTGGCAACTGGTCAGGCGTTTGCGAGGTTTTGTATATATGGACATCAAACCGTACTTGCACATGCTCCATTCATACATCCGTATATATACATATACTTGTGATATAACAATTGTTGGATATACGTATTCTCCGTGATGATAAGCACAACCAGGATACTTTTTTCAACTCTAGTGGAAAGGAGCGAGAGAGCTTCACATGTATACCCAATACCTAATAGAAAAACTTTGCGAGATCGTGCTTCAGAGCATAGAAGCTCCGAAAGAAATGTAATGATTCATGTAACCCAATGAATCATACTCTCTTATCTTTTTTTTTGTCTTCCACTCTAACTGTTCGACCTTTTTGCCCTCGGGTCTCACCAAACGATCTATCCTGCAGATTCTGTTAAAGACTAAAACTTTAGAGAATAACACAATTATCAATTCTGCCAATTTGCTATTTTTATAGCAAGGATAAATTGATTTTCAGGAAAGTTTCGCGGAGACCTCAATCTATTTGGGATTTTATATCGACTTTTCTTCCTCATCCGAAGGAGAACGGCCTTTAAAAAAAGGAAGGAATTAAAAAGAAAGATATAAAAAGAGGAAAACGAAGAGAACTTGTTTCAAGAGGAAGATAAACCGGTCGTGAGACTTGCATCTACGTTTTCTGCAGGAACCGGATCCCTATATAGTATCAAGCTTGCCGGTAGGTCGTCCCGATCGAACGACAGTGATGCACGACCTTTTTACTCTGCCTAAAGTACGAGAGAAAAAAGACTCAAAGAGGATAAGAAGGAAAAGGGAAAAAAGAAGAGAGCAAGCTCGAGTGAACCGTGTGGTAGACGGTACGAAAACGAACTCGACATGAAGATCTCTAGGTTCTGATGGTCGAAATTCACTGTGGTGAATTTCGATTCTCCGGTCACGCTCCTCCACGGGTACATCAACTGTCCAGTTATTCTTGGCACGCGAGACAGGTCACATAGTATTCTCAACTTTGCGAGGCAGGGAAAAGAGATGAAGAAGAAGAAAGTGGGACGAAGAAGGCGAAGCGAGGAAAGCGAGAAAAAAGCACGAATGATATATATTCTCTCTGAGAGACAGGAAAGATAAGGTCGAATGGACCGTGTACTAAATAACCTTCATTTTCTGCTAAATTAGTTTACAAATCATGTTACTGTACCAACAGACTTGATTGCAAGTCAAAGAACTGAGAATTCAGCTTACAGCTTATATTTTTAACAGCAAAAAGAGAAAAGATTAGTATTCTTCCTTGGGTGATAATGAAAAATGAGTAATAAATATTCCTCGTTCAATAATAGATCGAAGTTGCTGAATTTATGATAATAAAGTATATCTCAAGACACAGAGGCTAAAAATAAACAGCAGCACTGTCAAGCAACTGACAGTGACAATCGTTTAAGAATTTGACACAGTTTTAATATTGAGGTTATTAGTAAAAATCTGTCGTTCGATTTTGGTGAATAGAAAAGTAACGAAAAAATTTCGTTTGTATCTTCAATACGACTTTCGTCCTAACTTTCAATTGATTGACTCTTAATTATCCATAAGTTCGATTTTTATAGTGATCAAAATATTCTTTCAAATAACCCGCGATGTCAATATTACTGTACAACGATAATTATGATGTTCAATTTCCGTAGCGAAAATAATTTCAGAATTGTAAACAAAATAAAGCAAAACTTTTTATATTAGAGGAATCATTTGTTAAATATTTCAATGCTGTGGAAACTATTACGACATGAAAGACAAACGAGTAAAAAGTTACGGCAATTAAATCGTACAGCAAAGTTGGCTGCTTTTTTTTCGGTGAAAGCAATTACGAAAACACAATATTTCTACAGTATAATCGAGGGTTTTTTAAATTATTTCCAAATTCGTTTCTGTGTCAATTGCTAAATTAATCCAATAAATATGTCCCGAGGAAAAAAATCATGAGAACCTGAGGGGCAGCTCGTTAGTCAATTTAACGAGGAACTTCGTTACCATGTTTTTTTTTCTCGATACGACTTTAACGAACGTTTCAAATATTCTGAAATGAATATTTTTTTTCCCGTGTGTACTTGAAATATTGGGGAGAGTTTTGATACTCATCCTGATTTCGCGAACGGTTATGTTTTTTTCTGTTTTCGTTAAATGATATTTCGTTCGAATTTCAAAGTGATGTGTAAAAAAAACCGAATGGAAGCTGCATAATAAAAGTAAAAACATGTTAAATATCCTGAATCGGTTTAAACGAACGACTGATTCATCCGAGTTCAAGCAATATCTCCGTCGCTCGTAAACTAATTCACAGTTGACTGGCCACCACCTCTTATTCTTCGTTACTCAACCCAACTTCCATGATCTTCGTCTTTCACACTCACGTTTGTTCGCCTCTCAAGTCTCTTGCTTTTCTCGCGATTAGTTAACTACGTTTCCATCGAACTAACGGATTCGTTGGCGCGCAGCAATTCGAACTGATCCACTAATCACCTACATATATACAGTGCGTACGTATATATAGATAGATGAGAAATAGATGGAGTACAATTAATCAAATACGAGACCGAAGGACGTTATATAAAAAGAGGGAATAGAGAAATAATAAAAGATCCCAACGTGATATATGTTTAATTGAATAAAACATACACACAGAAAAAAATATGTATTCAGATCCACTAGGATCGTTTATTGGATGTTTTTTAATTTTATTTGACGTAATTTTCATTTGGATGAAGTGAAATATTTTATTTGAATCAAATAAAGTGTTCGTTAAAGTTGTTAAAAGCATTGAAAAATTTCAAGATAACGAGTTTTTTCATTGATTAGTAATATAAAAATAGTCAGATCGATACAAATAATTTTTTAAAAGTGAGAGCTCCGGTCACGCCTTGAAACAAGGAAAAATAAATTATTTGATTGAAGTAAATTCGAGGTTAATCAATTAGATATTTTTTCTCGGTGTATTTTTTTTGTGTGCTGTTTTGCATAAACTAAAATTGAAAAATATTGTCCCAGCATTCATCGAGCTGATCGAATAAAAAATTCCGAAATGATTTTTTCCTTTCAATCATTTTTAAATGAGATAAAATGATGAAACCGAGGTGTTTGTCACAAACGCTTCAAATGGTATTTTGATGCGTTTATATTTTGGACTACAAATCCTTTAAAAAATGATGGATGCTGCGATGGCGCACACACGTCCCTACACAGCCAGAAACAAACACACAAACGCACGCATGCAGAGCCTGATTATTTTTAGTTTCTCTCGGTGGCGGATGGCAGCTTTCGAGCGTTTCTATCCGGATTTCCGTGCAGCCATTCCTTGCCCTCCCAGTGAGGGTAGAAATCCGAGAAAGAAAGATAAAATGAGGAAACGTATGCAGCCCTTCCAGCAGCGGCAAGCTGGCGCACTTTGTGTATTTCGCAACAGAGATATGTACGCGAGGCTGCGCTTCTTTCCATTTTTTTTTTTTTAATTATATTTTTTCTCTCAATCTCACGAGCAAATGTTCACATAGACGAACCCGAATATATGACACAAACACGTAAAATCGCTTGGGTCTCTATCTCTCTCTTGTTCTCTCTCGCTTATACTGTATTTAACTGAAACTTGCCTCGCAGAATTTAATTTTGCCACGGTAATTTACAGCCCTGGGGCGACGTTGAGAGTTTTGCACGAGCACCATACACAAACACGTATAAATATACAACACACACGACCCAGAAGGGACGACCAACGGATATAACGCATATACGAGGCCTGGTCGCGATGAGAGGATGCTATGTGGTCGGTAGCAATGAAAAAAATAAAAATAAGAAGAAATAGTTTTGGCCCGAAAGCTCAGGGATGGGAACGCCATAAAGCAAGTACACACGCGCTTCACGTACAATAATGTTCCATATAAAATGCCGGTGTACACACTGTCGACACACAATTTTTTTTTTTTAACAAACTGCTCAAATTCACATTTTTTTTTTCCTACTTTTCATTAAGTTTTTCTTGTTTGTTTGCTTGAAAACACTTTCGCAAAGTTGCACGTTCACTTGCTTTTGTTGAAAATTTTGCCGTCAACAGCATCGTTGTTTCACGCAGCGAACTTTTCAAGGAGAAAACTTTGATCGAATCTAGTTTTTTGGTACATTGAGCTCCAGTCGATAATATTCTCCTCTTATTTATCTCCATTTTTCGTTCTTGAAAGCTTTAATTTACAAGCCCTCCGCTTTTAAAGCTTTTCATAAACGACCGGTATACTCGATACGTAGAATTTTACACGAGGCAGTTTTCACACCCTACACCCAAGATGAGTTACGATTTAAGCAAGTTTTTGTTCCGCGTACTTTTCCCTCTCCCTCTCTCTCTTTCTCTTCTCTGGCTTCATCTTTTTTGCATGTATTTCCTTTTTTAAAGACTTCGATTCGAAGCATTATTTTATACGACAAACGTTTGGTATTAAAACGGTCGAAACAATAACGATCGGGGCAATTGAAGGAAACGTAATATTTTTCTAAAATATTAAGTTTTCGATTGGATCTAGAAAAAACAGGATTTTTTGTGATACCCATCATGTTCACGTAAATAGAATAGTTGTTATTTGCATCCGAGAAACGCTGAAAATCGTTTTCGGTCGTTTGCTTGATTTTGTAAACAAATAATTAGGTAGATCAACAAAGGAGAACGTTCAAGTTATTATTATATCTAGGTTTTCCAACAAAACATTTTCTTGTACTTGGACAAAAGATTTTATAAATAGGAACGAATATATCCTGATAAGCCATGAGTATATACTAGAGAGTCACCTGAACGATATAAGTATTATAAAATAAATCTTTGGTTGTGTATTTCAGCAGTATATTTCGATCATATTCTGTTTGTACTTATGTACGGCAATAAAATAAGAGTTGGATTTTGAAATTGTTGAGTTACAAAATGGAGTTGATTGATACAGCCAAATTGGTCTTTCAGTGTATAATGATTTATTTTCAAGACAATTATTATTCTTCGCCAATCATAATAATTCAAATTCAATGTAACGAATGAATGAGTATCTTTAGAAATTATTTCACAATGTAATGTGTGAGTAAATACCGATGGATCAAATTTTTTTACTTTTGAAAGATAGTTAAAGCTGCCAATTTTTTTTTTTTTTTTTTTTACCGAGTCCAAACCTCATCTGCCAATTATAACACTTAAATCTTCATGTAAATTTTCTTCTTCGTTATACGTCTCGTTAGAAGTTAATCAAATTGTATATTATTTTCAGTCTGTTATTGTCGGGTTTCTGTATAAAATCCTATCTATAATAATACTCTGACTCTGGTTTCATGGCTGAAAATACGCGACATAGTGCAGAGGATGGAGGATGGATTTAACGGTTTTAATTTTCTACGATAATTTATTGCCACCTGACGTTGCAGCAGCTCGGGCTGGTGAATCGAAGTAAACAGTTGGCGAGTTGCTGCTACTGTTCACAAAGTTCACGCTAACAAACCCTTTCTTTCTTCTCTCGCTGGCTTCCACTCTTTACTTCGTCATATTTCTCCCTTGACTTTTTTTTCACATTTTCTTTTGTTCTCACCTCTCTACTTGTTCGTTTTTACCCTTCAAATTCGTCTCCACCTTTTCTCGTGTACTTTTTTCAGTTCGCTGGGGTGTTTTTTATATTTCGAAACTTTTATTCCCGGCACCTGCCTTCAGCAACGTCAAAAAACTCGTTGTTATTTAACAGTATGAATAATAACAGTTGGCCGTACAAACGTTGGTTTAAAAAAATGCATAGAAATTGAATATCGTTGCAGTTTCGACAAACTCGATAAAAATTTTGAAGGGCACTCGACGTTTCTCTTTCTCTGTTATTTCTTTCTGTTATTCAATCTACCCATTCGTTGAAGTTTTTTGCACTATTTTTGCAGCGCTTTGAAACTGTTGACCTGACACCACTTTCGAATGAAAAACACAGCAATTTTTAGATGTATAAGAATTTTTTTGTAGAATGAATTTTATCAGTAAGAAAACATGAAACATTGATTACGATTTTCAAAAAATCGTCATTAGCTATTGTTACATGCGTTTCTGGAGATAATTCACTTTAGCTTCACAGATATTGGTGTCGAGCAGCAAATATTTCAATCTGAAGCGAAAATATTCTCAACTTTATTCATTATTTATAGTGACATTTATCATTGTAATAATGTAAAATGAATTGTTTGATTATTTTTGTTTTGTTCGTCATGTTCTTCTTCTTCATATTTTTTTCTCGTGTCCGTTTTCTCGTGTTCATGAATGTGATACTACTCCTTTAGACTTCAGAGTTCCTTTAGATGCAAACTTTCGAGGAGTCATATATACTAACTAGACTGACTGAGGGTACCATCAATTCTGACTACCATGCACGTAAACGTTGAGTGTGTTCGAGTCAGTGGATTCCAGGAGACTTCAAGGATCCAGAAGCTTTTTGGACATTCAGTAAAGGATAAATGTGTAATGTTCCCATCTCGGTATAGATAAAAAAGAGGGCATATAGAAGTCCATGTTGCAGCTGTAAATGGGGAAAAGTGAGTGCCGGAGATGAAACGAGTATAGCCCGATTAAAAATTCTCTTACATCGTCGTAACAAGTTGGGGCAACTTTGCCTGATTCACAATTACGTGAAAATTGAGAAATTCTGTGAAGAGATGCGCGTGGATTCAAGCGGAAAAGGATAGAGACCCTTAGGTAACCCGTCGTCTCAAGAGATTTCCTTTTCCCTTTTAAATTCCAACAGCTCGAGACACAGTGCGAAGAAGAGGGAAAAGAACCAAGAAATTCTTCCTATTTTATCAAACGCTCGAACTAGAACGTTCTTCTCGGCACATGCACATGCATACAGAGTTTAAAATCCGTTGAAAAGTGTTGAAGTGTGTTGGTGTATGTTCGATTTGCCTCTGGCGCCATATTAGTGCGCCAGAGAGGAGAGACCAGGCAACCGTTTGAGTCTGGTACCATCATCCGCCGAGAGATAACGAGATAATAGTCAGGGTTGGCTCGTTGTTGCACTCACCACTCTATCTTCCTCTCTCATTCTCTACATTTTAACGTTTATACCAGAGTCCACTACTACTTGTTCATTTTACGTTTTCTATCGCGATATATGCATACGTCGACGTAGTAACGAATCTCACTTTTTTCGTTACGCTATATCGTAACGCCATAGACCGCAAGGGAGGATGCAAAGTGGAAAAAGCTGAGAAAGAGAGAGAGAGTTAGAGAGAGAAAGAGAGAGAAGTATCGCAGGGAACTCTTGGACGATCCACCATAAATCTCTCTAATCCTTCCATTTTCGAGTAAAATATGACCCACTAGTTATATATTTGTGTATATATAGGTGCTCAGATCTGAAAGTATGAAAATGTATGTGTGTGTGGTAAAGCTGCGAGCTGGAAGAGACACTTAACGTGACCTCTCTTCTCTGCTCTTGCTCTCACTACATATCCCCAAAAGCCTCCTTTCCATTTCCTCATTCGCCTAGTCGCACCCTGCTCGCGCACGAGATCCGGGTTTTGCTGAAATTTCACTCCATTCCTGCTCTCTCTGCCTGTCTTTCTGTCTCTCTCGTTCTCTTGATATTTCTTTCTCTGTCTTCCTTACCAGTCCACCATGCCATGAACTTTTGCCTCCGGACGGTTTGTACCAAGCGTTCAAAATAAAAATCGAAGAAAAAGGATAATTGGAAAATGTGATTTTTATCTCGAACAAGATAGACAATCCATGCATGTTACAAGCTAAAATTCTCTTTTGTCGATTATCACGTTTTTCAGCAGAAATGTAGTTTCTGTTTCAAGGTTTTCGTCGAAAAATTGGATGCCTCGAGAATCCAGGAATTGTTATAGTTTCCGGGCTTCTCCGGAAATTTTTTACTCGAGTTCAACATTTTTGTAATTCCACCTATTTTATTCTTGCGAAAAAATATCTGTCAACTCTTCGAGTAATTTAATAAAAAATTTACGTTGTCAAATTTACACTTCAAAAATCACTTACAACTTTTTTTCTCTACAAAAAAAGTTGTGCACGGATGTTCAATATATCAGCAACTCGCTGTTCAATATATAAATAATTGAATGAACTGGCAACAATTGAAGCTAACATCGGGAGTACATACCGACTCTCTCGTATATAATATTTTTCATAAAAAAAAAAAAAAAAGAAAGAAATGGTGAGTTTTCTACACAAAGTAAAAAACATAACAACAAAAAATTAACAGACATGTAAAAATTCGACGATGTATGTACGATAATTGTTTGGGAACCGACTAGATGTTTAGACCGACTAGAATTTTTTGAATAAATCTTTAATTTTTGAGTTTCGGTACAATAAATATAAATATGAATTTATGGACCTATTTAGCAAGTTTTTTTAAATATATGAGGGTCTAGTTAAAATGAATTCATTCCATTTCCTTCGATAGATATGCTTACAAAAAAATTGAACTTCGAATCGTCTTTTTAAACGATGTGGCCTCTCAAGTCAATCAGTTGAGTGGTTTCCGGAATATTTCTCTTATCAGTTTTTAAATGGTGATGTGTTTACGAAGCTGTATCACACACTGTATACCACTTTTTAATATTCAAAAAATCGCAGACATTTATCAAAATTTATAACGTTTTTGGAGAAGAAAAGGCTTCATATATTATATTTCATTGCGTACGAAGTAATTCTTTTTCTATCGTTTCTCTTTATCTCTTGTGTACGCCCCGTTCATTTATTTCCATTTACACTTTGCTGCTTTTGAGATTACAGCTGAACAAATTTCACAATGAATTAATTTTGCATGAAAAGTTATACAGCTATTTCGAATAACAAAAACACCAGTCATTGATTTTTCAATCAAGCTCACACTGTCGAAACAATAATCACGACGATGTGGCTGAAAAGATATGATTGACAAATATATAACCGAGTGTAATTTATTTGTTCTTCCAAATTTTTAAAATATGGCTGAAAACGATTTTACAAAATTTACCAAGTTACGATACAATCCCCGACGCGATAATTCTGTTTATTCCCAACTTAAAGCAAACGAAATTGAGTTAAAGATGAAAATTTTGTGATAATCAACAATAAAACGACCCATGAAATTTTATGGACAATCAACAAGAGGATAAATGACGAGTACGTCGAGATTATTATGGACGATGGAATCTTTCATGCACATGGTACTCTCAAGATCGTAAGAGAGGACGATGGTGCAAAATAAGAATTGAGAGCAATCAAGTCATCGGAATGCTAATCTAATCGGAGATTGATCGATAAATACGTGGCTCGGAATAAACTGATATAATTTGAGTGGGTTGAAATCCACTAAAGATAATAATAAATCAAGTGATAAACGTGCACTCTGAGAGGAGAGAGAACAGCTCGAAAATAAAATGGTGGTATAATAAAAATGGAAAAATATCAACGTTTATGAAAATAAGAAAATAAATGTGTGTCCGTAAATATATCTATATTGACACACAGAGAATCTTAATGTGTATTCATGCATACAGAGTTTCCCTGGTGATGTACAATTTCACCACGGAAATTACGGTTTTCAGTGGTGAAAGGAAACGAAAAAAAAAAAAAATAACGACTAAGGAAACTAGATCAAGATAAAGACTTCGAGAGGGCTAAACATGAGATAACAGAGAAAGAAGAGACGGAAAGAAAAAAGAAAGGAAGAAAGAAAACTCGCCTCGTAAAAGTACAGCCGAGAGATCTCCGTCGAGAGCTTTCGGGAGACTCTTTTATGGTACTCACTGGCGTCTATTCTGGGGTGGAGAGAAAAAAATAGCGTAATAACGAAAGACAGTGTGAGGATGGAGAAAAAAAAATATTTTTTTTTCTCTTTTTTCGAAACAAAAATGAAGATAAAAGCGTCATCCATAAGCAGTCGGTATGACGTGATGCTGTATACTATTTATGCATTCATGTATGGAAATATGTTTGTATATTCATGTATATATGTGAAACTATGAGAACGGCCGGAAAATTCGTACTAAGTAATTACATATCCATAGAATAAATTTACGATATACATCCATGTATGGCGTATGATATGTAAAGGTGAATAAATATATATACAGGGTAAGATAATCATTCTAAACAATAATCTGGAATAATCTTTTTCAGGTGATTTGACTTATTTGTGGGTGGGAACTGAGTTTTGTTGCCTACTACGTATGAATAACGACTAAACAATAAATAAATAAATAACACGATATAATTTTGGAATGCTTAAAAAATGGTTCTATTCCTAAAGATAGGTCCAAAAGAATTTCTTAAGGTTTTGACGGTTTTATTCTTTAGTACCCGATTCTGAAGGTTTCAGAACTTTCCATAAAGGACATTTGTTTAAAAAATTCCTTGAGTTTATCGAATGTATGTTCTAACAATTTTTCATTAGCGAATAAATACTTTTTTCATTATATTTTAAGGTTTTGAACTATAGTCTTGGAAGAAAACTTGTCCGGATCCTATGATACGTTGACCATAACGATAAAAAAACAAAAATTCACCGAATTCTGTCCTGTTGCAGGAATTTCTGGATACTAATCATTTCCGATCGAAAGATTCATTTAAATTCTGCGTTTCATTAATGTTTAGAGGTCTATTACTACAGATTATAGAAAAAAAAATGACCACACATCCCCTTCTAATTATGATTAAAATAAAGCCACTAGATAAACCCTGAAAAAAGCAAATTTTGTGGAAATGTTTTTTCTCAATTAATAAAAATTCGAAGAGTATTTGTCTGTTGATGAATATAGCGTCTCGCAATATAAATTTACCAACCCAGTAATATACACATCGCATGAGGATGGAAAATGCATGGAAGCTTCGTGTACCCAGTTCGCTTTCGAATGTATGCACATACGAAAAAAACACGTATTTTGTAACGTGCATACGTTGATGGATGTACTAGTGAAATTGGTAAAACAATGGGTGATGCTGGTGAACCAAAGGTTGTGTGTATGCAAGAACCGAGCTTCGGAAATACATCATTGGATTCAGCTCATTACACATACCTGCTGCAATTCGTGTGCATACATACGAGACATTCCACCCGATTTCTCCCACTCAAATATTTCTATTATTTGAAAAAAAAAATGAAGTCATTTGAAAAGTTTCATTTGTCTACATTGAAAAATACCTGCGGGGTGAAAGCTTTGAACACGACTCACCGTGAGCCTGCAACTGTACAGGGTTCTCATTTATCATTTATATTTTAAATCAACAACGTTTCCAAAAAAATTGTTGGGTTATTTTATATTTGGATAAACGTAGAATCGGTATTTTTCCTTCCATACATTTTGTATACGTGAAAAAATGCAACAACAATATTGATTATTTCACATTGAATTCTAGATCATATTCAGTGGATTCGATATATTTTTATTATTATTGTATTTGTTCGAAGCGTATACGTTTTTTTTTGTTTTCCTTCGATGAAAATAAAAAATACGGAGTCGTGCAAAAATGAAGTAGATGTACAATATTATTTTAAGCGAAATATTATCAAGAGACTCGGAAGAGTCTCGGGACTAGTACATTTGATAGCTCTGTCGTCTACTGGTTTCTACTTTTACAAATCTCTTTTAATGTCAAAAGCAATATCAATACTTGTAAAAAACGGAAATGTAATAGCAATTTATACAGTGTTTGGATCTAATGAAAACATTTCCGAGTTTAAACAATTTTTCATTCATAAACTTAACTCTGTTTTAATTAAGAGTTTATGGAAATGGATTTAACAACATTGATAAACTCAATTGGTTTTAAGGTCTTGTCTTGTCTTGTCTGGTGGTAAATTATTTGCAGTTTGACTGCAAAAATTTCAATTGAGAACTACTACGCAGAAGTTACCGAGCAAATTTCGTTCAATGTTACGACGTCGAGACAAATTTACTACAAAAGGGAGAATATGTATATTCTCTAATAGAAAGAGTTTCGAATGAAAATTTCTACCATCAAATACAAAGAATCTTATTATACAAAACGAATGAGACTTTATAAAACCAATTTATTTCATCGGTGCAAAGTGGACTCTATGTGGCCTTCAAAATGCATACATTTTTCACCAATCAACTGAACTATAAAAGTAAATGTTTTAGATCATGCGAATAGTTTTCAAAGAATGTTACACGAATACATTGCACAATTCTATTTGACTTGAAAAAATATGTATACATAATTTCGAAGTTAATAGTAATTTGTTTAAAATTTGTTCATTGTCGTCAAAAATTCAAATAAAAAAATCATCAAGTATTTGCATTAATAGCTCAAGAAAAATTATTTTAATTCAGTCATTCCAATCTTCGTGGCGTATAAAAGTTATTATCCTGTGAGTAACGAATGTAGTGGAATTGTAAGAGTGCATAGGACGTCAATAATCGTCATATAACTTGAAATGTAAGTTCGAAAAGTTACGTCGTTTTTTTTTTTGATAAACTCAAAATAAATCGTTGTGTCAAGATCCGGCTCACATTCAAGACTTGCTCAAGAGATAACAACTTGAGAAGAAATCATTCAAAAGAACGTAGTGCATGTGTTGAAAACTAGAGAATCAGGCTCATAAATTTGAAAACAAATGCTTACTCCAACGACAATTAGCGGAACTGCATTTATTTTTACACTAAGGAATGCCAATTAAATGGCTTCGTAAAATACGTGAAATGTAAAATTTGTTTCTACCAAAATCATCAACGTTACTAGACGGGATAAATCTTCGGTTGATTCAAAAAAATAATGTCTAACAAGACTGATTTGGCTCATGCAACAGAGCTCTGTTTTCGGTGAAATTAACGAACCAAATTAAACAAAATAAACGTTTTTTTAATGACAAATATTCAACTTTCGATTTTTTCTCCGAAGCCATTTATTTGACTTAAATTCTTTTCTCAGTGTGCAATCGTCTTGAAATAGCCTACCTGTCAGGGGTCGAATATGATTGATAAAACATTAAATTTACAACGGATTGCAGAAATCAAATGAATAGAATGTCTCATTGGCTCTAAAAAGAAAAAATTCTCGATGCCATCTAGTTTTTTTTTTTTTTTTTCTATTTGCACACTACATGCTCCAAATGCATCGAAATAGGACCAATGTACGTTGTATACAGTGGCTTGCAAAGAGTTTTTTTTTACATGCCACATGAATATAGATCGTTACAAGACAAAAGGGCTGAATGGACAAAATTCAACTCTAGGATCAATCCAATTTACGCCCTTAGGATTCCTCGCAATCGATATATCCGTTTATCTTCGTATGGCACTGTATACTCACATGTTTGTTGTGTATACATTGTATTGTTCAGGTCATGACAATGACATGGTCTACGTGTGTGTATGAGTAAACATATACATATATATTGTTGGAGCTCGAATAGCGAAGTAGCCAGGTCTGCAATTCACAAAACTGGAGCAAGCAGCAGGATAAGAGAAAATGTGTAACTTGGAACTCTCTGCTACGTAGGCATTTGTGTGTAATAGCGATAAACTTGACAGGCTTTTAGGTGAGAGGGAGAGAGTTCGAAATAGAAGAGATCAAGACAGTGAGAAAAAAAAAGAGAAAAGAAGAGAGACGACAGGAAAGTAGGAAATAAAATTGCAGCAGATTTTGCATCATTTGCGAAGAAGAGTCGAAGAAAAAAATCCGTACAAGAAAAAAGTTAGTTGGAAGAACTTTGCCGATTTGTCTTACGAACCGTGCGTCAAATTAATTCTGTGACGTCTTTTTCAATCTACGAAAACTATAAAAAGCTATGGAAAAGGCGGGCAAGATAATTGCGAGATAAG
This sequence comes from Campoletis raptor, assembly GCA_948107755.1. Taxonomy (NCBI): domain Eukaryota; kingdom Metazoa; phylum Arthropoda; class Insecta; order Hymenoptera; family Ichneumonidae; genus Campoletis; species Campoletis raptor. Next base: position 31,675,551 of record OX403622.1, on the reverse strand, counting down.
TTAAGAAAATAACTATATTTATTTATGGGCGCATATCGAAATATATGGATGCCTCAAAATGATCGCTCGTTTTCTTTCTCATGAGAACAACGGAGCAACTTTTGCGTGGATTCGCGAATTTGTAAGTTAGCCTTATTTCTGCAAATATCTCTAATTACTTAAATCCTTCGAATCTCTAGTTTCGTCAATTATAATTCGAGGTTCATCATTTTCGAAAAGATGTTTACATTTAGTTATAATTACTCGCTCCCAGGTTTGCAAATGATGTATTATTATTTTATTTTTTTTTAATACATTTGCATTGTCATTAAAAATTTAGCAACTCTGCTCGCCCATTAAGGAAGTTCATACGTTATAAACTTTTGCGACCAGAGTAGTCGGCTCATGTTGAGTTTACAGTCTCGAACCTCCAAAGGTTGAACTCTTTCTTCAAAACGAATTCATTTATTCTGAACCTCATTTAAGTAATTAATGGATTTTTGGAAACAGTCGAAATGTTTTTTCGATATTTTTTCAACCAATTATGGAAAATTCTTCGGGAACAGACGGAAAAAACACACCAACCCATAAGGGACTTTGTTATTCGTTGCAACGTTTTTTTTTTTTTAATCAATTTCTCACGAACGAGGTATCCTGAGTTCTTGAAATTCACGGAGTCGATTTTGTAGATACTAATATCTGGATTAAAACTATTCAATCAATTTCTGTTTGTTAAGCCATGAACTAGATGAACCCCTCAATTTCCTGAATCCGTAACAAATGCACTACTAAATTTGAAACTACGAAAATTCAATTAAATACTCGAGCGAACAAATATCATGTTCTCATTACAAATATCTACTCTGCAATTAAAAAATTCCTAAATATTGATGATCCATTTCCATGAAAAGCCAAATTTGAAATATAAATAAAGAAAATACGCCAAATGACCGTAAGAGAGAATTACGATTCGAAAGATTCAAAAATCCTAATTGTTCTATTGACAAAAATTGGGTGCTCGTAAAAAAATGGTAAATGGTAACGAATACTAAATTTCTATCGAATCTATTTACAGAATTTGCAAAATAAAACGTTCGATATTCTACGATATTAAAAAAGAGAAAAACAAATTTTGCTACCAAAGTTAAATAATATCATTCCACAATTGAGGATCTACTTTTGTTACATAAAAGTGATACGTTTTTTTGGTTTTTTAATAGTGAACTATAGTACTTGGATCTTGCAATGTGTACTTTTCAATAATATCGTTTTTGGTTGATCTACTACGAACCGCTTTTAATCGTGAGATGAAATGACTCGTTGCCGCCGGGTGTGCATCTGTAGTATCCTTCGTGTAAATCGGTGGCGTGCTCGGCAATGATCTTGCTAGTTCCCTTGTCTAGCTTCGTAAGTACGGATAGATCACTGGATGAGAATACGTCAAGAGGTTGACCATTTCTTGTCCAGTTGAATTTTTCGCCTTGTTTGTGACCCGTGCATTCGATCGTCCATGGTTGGCCCTCGCTCACGGTCGTTGGTCCCGTGTAACGCACTTAGTCATTGAAAACAATGGTTTTTGTTTTTGTTTTTTGTTGATGCGTACGTGTCTCGTTTAATTGAATAAAAATTAAATATTCGCTATTTTTACAAATATCTTTTGATTTTTTTCACGATAATTATTGATCTGGAATCCTGGAGAACGCAAGCGGACGTACGAAGTGTACAGGCGAAAGAGCGAGAGAATTAAAATGGCTCTCAGCGAGCTTGAGATACGAGCCATATACATATAAAAATATATATATGTACAGCTAGTATAGAAAAAGCAACATGGAGACAAGCGGCGAAAAAAATTAATAGAAAGAAAAGAAAAACGAAAAAGAATCCGTCCTCGGATAATCTTCTGGTTCTGAGATTTTAGGTTATACATGAGTAGCGGAGAAAAGACCAAGGAATTAGCAAGCGGTTTTCAATATATGATACGAGTCAATCGACTCGTTGGATTCATAGAGATTGCATCAATTGTCAACGAACGAATCTAATTTGACGAAAGCAAATATTTGATGCTTTTCTTCATTTTTTTTTTAATTTTTTTTTCAAGTCACTGCTACATATTTTATATTTCTCGTGGTGGTAAAGACTCGATGAGGGGTAAGAATATAGCGGGTGGGAAAATAAGATGCACTTATTTTCATAATGCAATGAACAGTCCACGGATTTATTAATTTAAACGAAATTGAGGCAACGCCATTAATTGCAGTATTGAACAAAGCATTAAGTACGAAAAATTTATAAAACGTTGAATTCTGCACATCAGATGCGAATGAAAAAGAAGAAAACCATTTTTGTACCTCGATTACTCGATTTTTATTGACTTTCTTGTTAAATTTAGACGGAATTTTCAATCTCGTGAATCTTCAATGATTTCGAGGATTATTATATTTATCCCTTCGTTTTTTACTCTCAGTTTCGAATTGTTCAACATAATAATTCCAATCTCTCTCCGCATAACCAGCAAAAGCCAGCATTATCACAACTGCTTATTTGTGGTGTCATAATATTTGAAAAAACAAATGATAACGAAGTATGATAATAAAAAAATCGAAAGATTGTTCCAAATACGAATTACGAAGACTCGCTCGTTTTGGACAAATAATAATAATCATATTTAAAGCTTAGCATTGCGGGGTTCCAGGTGGGCAAAGGAAGGGGAAATGTTTCAACAAAAAATCTATATACAAATAAAAATAATTGTTCTTCCCTCATACATATTTATAGGAAACTTCACGAATTCTAGACCTTCCCCTGACTCCGGAAATTTCATCCATAATTTTGTCTTATCGCCAAAAAATCGACCATTAATCCGATTTCTAAAAATACGTTATAATTTCCTTGATGATTTGTGCTGTCGAAAGATCGCAAAAGAAACGTAACGAAAAATATTTATTCCACGAGACCGTAAAAGTTATTCTATATCTTGGTAGCAAAAGTCAACATTTTTAATAAACTTTTTTCGACAAAAAACGAGTCTAATAGCCTTGTTCGAAACGAAATATTGTCATGGTAATGAAGTGTCCATCGTTGAAATACAGCGAAAAATAATTTTTGTAACCAATTAGTTGTTCAATTTTATGATTTTTTCCAATTGTCGATTTAGTGTTTCAATTACAAAACAAAGTTTGTCCAATTATTATAGCCAGAGTGAATATCAATTTTGGGATCTATTGAAGAAAAAAAATAGAATTTCCTTGCCCTTCAACGATACAAACATCAACACCTTATATTGATGAGTTCGGAGTTTTAAGAGGGTTGGCAATTAAAAGTGTGTGACGATAAGACTTCAAACCCTTTAGTGACGATTAAAAAGAAGTGAGATTTTTTCAAAATAAAAATTAACTTCAGGTCTAGTCAGGGTAACGTCAATGTGTAGTAAAATATCCTATACATATGATCATATATTAATATACGAAACGTTGTTCGCGGCCCCTCCCAACACGCAAGGGCTTGTCGAATAATAAGTCGATCGATTCGAGGTCGTGAGACTCTCTCGAGTCGGCGCGTTCCGACGAAAAAGAGAAAGAAATAACGTTGAATAAAAATCAACGAGTATTGCCAAAGGGGAAAGAAAAAAAAATTGTTAACAACGGTCAATAAATGTTTTCTCGTACGAGAAGAGTACTCCACGTATTCGAGTACGAAAAGAGAAGAGAGTTCGCGATTGTACATAGTCGAAAAGTTTAAACGAGGTGGAAAGTGCACAACGTTGCTCACAAAAAAACAAAGATCTTCTAAGACGCGAATGATTGTTTGGTCAAATTACCAACGCAGATGCGATACAGCTTTGAACACTTTCATTAGAAGCGAATACAAATTGCTTACTACGATTAAATTGAGATCAAACGTGAAAGCGTTTAAATATTCAACTTCGACACTTAATCAAGTTGCTGATCGTTTTTCCCATAACTGTTTTTTCCCCTTTTAATTTAGCTCATTCGCCAATTCATTATTCAGCCTATTTTCATTTCGTGTGAAGCTAATTTTTTGTTCACGAGGAACAAATTATTTTCTGTAATATTTAATTAATTTTATATAAATATATATATATTTGTTCCTACTCCAAAAATGGTTTTACTCAACTGAATCGTAGTACTTTTATGGATCATCGATACAACCTTTGGACCAACCACGACGATAACAAACGACTTATTTCGATTTATCGATACCTCTGCGCGCACACACACATGCTATCAGATCTCACAGACGCATTTGTGCAATAATAATGAAAAAAAACATTGAATGAGAATAAAATAACAGTTTTCTGCAAACTGAGATTATTGAGCGACGACGTACGATTGAAAATCAAAGCATTTCTAAAACTCTTGTTAATTTTTTTGAATTGGAACATCACTGAAAAGGAAAATTAGTTGATAATAAAAATCATTGACGTTTATTGTGTCCGAGGTTCCTTCAACTCAATAACAAATTACTCGAAACCATTAACTTTCAAAAAAATGGAGCAATGACCGTTAATTATTTAGCATGAGGGAACAATTTTTTTTTTTTACGAATAACCTCTAATTAAGTAAGAGTGATTTTTTCAAATAGAAACATTTTCCTAAAGTGTAATAATTTCTCATTCGAAATAATCTTTTAGAACGAAAGATATTATATCGATTTGAAAATTTGTGTGAATCGGAAAATGCATTATTCAAAAAAGACCTGATAATTATCGGAAATTCTTTTTCAAAATTTCTTCCTATGTTTGGACGCGATTGTACACGGTTTAGGATTTTTAGTGTAAAACTATATAATCATATCGCCAAGTATACAAATAAATTAAGACGATGACGAAAGAGACAAATGTATGTGCTTGATGACGAACACGAACATTAATGCCTTTGTAACGTTTCAAACGAGATAACTGTATTGGATACATTTCAGAATGACGACAATTATATTCTTTATCCCTCCATCTATCGAACGAGCTCATGAGTCACGTGACCCATCACATTGCATGAGACTTTGTACTCGACGAAGGTTTTTTCAACGTTTTTTTTATCCTTCTCTCACTATCTCTCTCTTTGCTTGTCTCTCTTTCTCTCTCACTCTGTGCTCGTGACCAGGAGAGGAATGTAGAGTGGGGAACCAATTATACGATTATTTTCTCGCGGCTCTGTAATCAATTGTACAAACGAGATAGAATTGGGTCGACGCATTGAAGAAAACAACCACGTTGCTACGTTTCATCAAATTCAATCAACAATGCATGAATCTAATAAAACTATTATGGCGTAAAAATACGACCGAATTTTCCTAAGACCAAAAATTCCTGTCATGGAGAATCTTCATATATTTTTTCGAACATTTTTTTGCGATGATCAAAGATTACGACGATTCTGTCATGAAAGAACGCGAGCAAAAAGTTGAGTCGATTGTTTTTTTTTTTTTTTTTTCGTTTTTTTTCTAACATCATTTATTTTTTTTATCTCACAGATTTCGTTTTACAGCTAATTGAGCAAAAGTTGACACATCGATTAGCGCCGATGGGTTAGAGGTTAACTTCGAAGAAATCTCTCTCTGTTAGGAATATCGATCCACATATACATGTCTACGTGTTTATGGGGCACTCCATGCCAAATAGATCAAATTCTGACCTTCGTTATGTGGTATGTGGTTCGACTTTTGTCTCGAGTATCATATCCCTGCTCCAAAAACGTCATTCATTTTCATTTTTCCCACCAATGTACATCGCACTTTGATAATTTAGAAATTCATTTATAGCGAATAAAAATATTTTAAAAAATTGGCACTCGTTTTTGTTTGTTTCTTTGATACACGGATTTGGAGAAAAATTTATCACGAATTTGATTTTTACGAAATGAATAACGTTACTATGTATTTTTTCTTCGTACACGTGTAAAAAAATCGTTTCAAAAGGGAACCGAATTGTATAAATATAGATTTAAAAAAAATGTTATTCATTGCTTTGTAAATAATGAATTACGAGTAAATAATGAATGAAGAAATGTACCCGACAAACAAGTTTATTAGCTTTAAGAATCTCGTGACTGATGTAAAGGGAGATGAGACTCAAAAACATATCGATTTGACGTTGAAAAGCTTATACGTGGTACAAAAATCACGTGGTTTTCTAATACCTCCTAGAACCCATTAAAACACACGCAGCACACATACGAACACACACACACGCGCGAGCTACACGAACACAAAGTGAAGTAACGTGTATGTAGGGAAACGAAGGCTGCCCCCGATGTTGATTAGATTATAAAACGAACGAATTCTATCTAACCCAGAAATTCTATAGCAGAGCAAACGAACGTGAGAGTCGTTCTCATTTACACCATGTTCAAATTCGCGTTTTTGTCTGCTATCAAAATCTTCACACGGAAAAACCTTGGGGATCGTTGAAAAAAAAAAAGACAAAAAAATCATGAATAATCCACGAACTTCGTCGAGATAAAAAAAAAAGAACTAAAAATCCCTTCTTCGTCGAAACGTGCGAACCATTAATTATGAATAACCGAACGCGATATAACACCGATAATTCGACAAACAAAAACGTGCAACATAATATTATCACATACATAAAGAAATAAATAAATAACGAAACAAAGTAATCAGAATAAATGATAATATAATAAGGCCTCGTGAAACCAGGAGCTTGAATTAAAGCGAAAATTTGAAACTTCAGCATTATTTCGTCATTGTTATGGGTTTGGAGGAAAACATATAGGCAAATTAAATTTTTTATCATGATCAAGCGGAGTTGTAAATTTTGCGGAAATATCTGTACAGCAATAATGAAAAGGAGATGAGGAAAAAATGATTCGAAGATTTGAAATTACGATTGTGATCACGTAATAATTGATTTTTTTTTTTTTTTTTTTTTTCAATTCCCAGGATTTTCCAAGACAACATGTTTTCTTATTTATGTATTCGTACTATTACGACCATTGGATTTTTCCTTTGATATTCACATCATCGTCTATCGTCTCATGAGACAAAATAAATGATTATACATTTTTGTGGGCATTGTTTGAAGTATGAAAAAATTTATAGTAAAATATTTGCAAGTAAAAAACGTAAAAAATTTACATTTTAAATGAATTATGTACTGCGTTAAAAAAATATATCAATTTATGAATATTTTTAACACATCGATAAAATTCGTTTGAAAAAATTTCGATAATTTGAGCCATCGTATGAACGTCCAATGTCTCAATTTACAAGATAAATATACTTGAGATAAGATCTGATAAGAGGCTACAGATTCCGTATTTTACATTTGAATCGTTGGCTATTATGGAAAAAAAAAAAATCTTCGCACAACGTTTTCTCAAATGCATTATTTTCTCTGGGCCATTATAAAAACTTTGAAATATTGGTAGAAATTATTTTCCCATTAATAAAACTCTTGGACTATGCCCTCGGAATATTCTTAGATCTTTCATAAATGTAGACAATAGCGAATGTAGTATGAAATCTCGACATTATTGTTATTACTGTACTTTAGAGCTCAACTGATAGTGACGAGGTGCGATTTTATCTACTGCACGTGTTCTCAAAAAACAGAACCATTAACTTTCGTATCATTACGAATGAATCTTTACAACTGAGACAAATCCTCGACAATTATTATTTCGTGTATTTTACAAAAAATCCAACATTTATTTGCATCATTTCGTTGGGATAGTTATACCATTTTTTTTTACACCTAACGACACGATCTTTACGAAATATTGTGTCGATTCTAAATCTTGATCAAACAATTAATAAAAGATATATTTTTCGTGACACTCCAGACTTTATTGGACTGACATTTTGAGCGTTCTTTTTGTGTTTTATTAAATAAATTACTCGGTGTAGAGAATGTTCTTCGTTCTCGTTGCAAATATAAAACTTATAAACACTATATTTCCATGAATCTTACGCTTTATGGACCCAACTGCGAACCCAGTACTTTCTTGAAATCAATACACTCTCAATTAAACAGGTCAACATGAAATTGTACGTCCTACAAACCGATGTTATATTTTTAACTCAAGAAATTTCATTAAAACGAATAGTAAATAATTGCATGGGAGCACAAGTTTTTTTTGAAGGGAACAAAAGTAATGATCGATTCTTCAACTTTTGGAACGACGCTAGAGTCTCCGATATGGAAATGCAATCTTTATGTTTCCAGGGACGAACAAAAATTCTCATTAAACTTCTGTTCTATAATTTGTTGAAATCTTTCCAAAGACTAGACGAAAGTTCAAATTTAAAGAAACTAAGAAAAATATGAAGATGTTATTACAAATGACAATATCAATATACGACCAAAGAAATTTGTTCTTAAACTTTAACGGCGTAAGCCTGAGCCTAAGCATTTAATGCTGAAGCTTCGTTACAATTTTGGTCTGTCAGTAATTTGCTCGTGACGTCATAAACCATTAGTCGTAGTTCATGAAATTTTGTCACCTCCGTTTTAACATTTCAGTAATTCAATTATTCCATTGACCTCTAGTTTCATGAACGAAATATATATTCCAAGTGCGGGACTCAAAAATATCAACATTTCCAACGAACCATTGATCGGTTCAACTCTATATTGTGAAAACTTGAACCTCATTAAAAAGAAAAACATTATTTCATATTGTTTATTGTGTCGTTTTCACTTTTAACGGGAGATCGCAAGAGCGTCACTATCTCAAAGCGACTGATTTTCTGTTCGAGAGATGCACACAGAGTTGAAAAACTTTTAATCTCTGTTGAAAGTCGCAACGATAAGTGAATAATAATTTTCAAGATAAATTTATGACTTGTTGGTGAAAATGAGACTTCTTGCACTCTGTAATCTTTGTTTCGATGTATCGAATGGTAACTTCTGCTCTGGAATCAAGAAATCATTTTGTAGAACGCTGTGAGATGTCCCGCAGCTGATTTGGCTTGTTGGAATAACGTAGACGTTGCTAAAACTTGAAAATTGAAGATTCAAATAACAAGAGAGATAATTGTTGAGGAAATGTTGATAATTTCGAAAGTATGCGGTTAGTGCAGATTTTTTGGATCAATATCTTGTTCACGAAGGTAAAGTTATTGTATCGGAGTGATAACTCAACTTTTGCAACTCCCGGATGACTCAGAATGGCCATAACCTTATTCCAATGGTCGCTGCAGTATTTTTTTCACGAAATCATTCGTGGCCTTGAGCTTATTCTTTTCATCATTTTTCCTCATAAAGGAAGAGCGAGAGGAAAACGGTTGGGAAATCGCAAGGCAGGAAAATATCGCATACATAATGATACGCGAAGTATAAGGAAAGGATAAAAAATATGGCAGATTTTTCTTGGTGTAATATTCTTCATTGGACTCACCTGCCTGGACGGTGGCAAGGGGGCTCGCTAAATATAGAAAAGCGACGAGTACGAAAGCGGCCTGGCTCTCCATCTCGGCTTCTTCGTAAATTCCCGAAGGTCTCTGCAAACCTTTATTTTCTCTTCTCTATCTATATATGTATATGTGTATGTATTTCTCTCTCTGTCTTGCGTTAGTTGTCTGACCAAAACTGTGTTTTTCTTCTTATTTCACTGTTCTCGTCGAGTTCGACTCGAATCTCAGCCTCTTTGTTCCTCAACTTAGCACAATAAACACATGTATACACAAAATTACACGACACTCGAAAAAAACTTCGCGAACTCGCGATCTAAATGGGACAAACCGAGAAAAAACGGACAGGAATCGATTATTTTCGGACGCTTCGCGTTTTCGTTAAATGCGAGATTATACGACGTCGACTTGGACGATCTTTTCACTCGTGTGGATAATACAGACCCGTTGAGGCTCACTGGGACTTCAGCACGAGCTGTTCCCTCGCTCTCTCTCTTTCGTTCTTTCGTTTTCTCCCCCCGCAGAGTCGCCACTATACGTCATTCGCTATCATTCTTTCTCACTTGCCTTTCTGCGCTCTCGCTCTCGCACGTTCCTAACCCCACTAAGGCTCCTTATTCGCTGGGTTGGTTATGAACGAAAAATCACCTCGTTATCGTTCTGTGACACCGAATCGTTGATATGGTTAGTGAAAAGTAGTACACTTTAACCGTTGTCTTCGCTGTAATTCTGCTGGAGTCGAAAATGAGATAAAAATGCGAAATCTTATATACAAATATATGTATTTATTTTAACGCTGGAGATATTCAACGAATCATGGAAAAATAATCCAATATCTCAGTTCTTTCTTGTGGTGTTTTTCCTTTCGCAAAACACGATTTTGTTCTTATTTTCCCTGTTTCTCAATATTTCCTCCCCCCTGTCTCTATCTCTCTCGAGCTTTTTCGTCGTTGTGTGCGAGCTTCCATAAAACAAATACACACACATGCAGTATAAAAATAAAACGAATTACAGGAACGACGTATTTTTAAATGGCCGACGCGTCCTCTGCTCTTGGGGGCAATTTGATGTTTGCGAGAACATTGACTTTTATTGTTTTTTATTTTCTATAGTGGGCAGTGTTATTCATGTATTTACTTATTATTTATATTCTCATTCGCTTCCACGTTAAATTGCTGTAGCACGATTAGTTTACGATTTATTTTTGGAGAACAGAGTTGTGACAGACGAAACAAGAGGAATTGAAATTTCAAGCGGAACGTGGATTTCAGAGCTTCGGGCGTCGTCCGCCTGAGTGAATGACGCGCGCAAGCGCGCCACTTGTTCGCCTTGTTTTTCTACTTTTCCATAAATATGCTTTATAGATAAGTAAATCAGGAATAATTTATGAGTATATAATGAACCTTGGAATTATAAACATTACTTGATAGCTAAAAATACAGCTCGATTTTCTTTGAAAAATTAGTCGAGTAAACGAGCATGGAGTTATAGTAAAAAATATGGAGGGACAATATATTTTGTTTGGCTCACGTTCGTAACTGTGTGGTCAAACATTTCAATGAAAAATCAACTCGCTTTTAGAAAATCCATCAATGACGAAAAAAAAATCGCTCCAGTCAATCGATTTCATAAAATTCAGATAGTTCACCTACTCATGCTCAAATGGAAGCGATAATTTTGTTCCTTCTGTATTGCGCGGGAAACGATTAATAATAATTCACACAGGGTTCGTTCTCGTGGTACACGTCCCTGCTAATAATCTGACGGGTATCACGTGAATCTTACGTAAAATGGGAAAAGTATGCGCAAGCCGAGAGGAAAAGTACGAAAGGAGGTCTCAGTCATGCGCTTCAAGTGACACTGGCGCCACCGTGTGCCCGTTTTTTGACATGCACAAACATGCACAAATGATCTTGCTTTTGATGATTATATTATTTGATAGGAATGTGATTCTCGATTTTGTTACATCGGAAATATACCCACTATATATATGTAAAGTCACAAGATAAAAAAATTGTGTGTATTTCAGTTAATAATTTTTATATCTTTCAACAAATCATCGGACGAATATTTCTCATCACTGTGTAGTTTATTTACTTTTTTCATTTTTTTTAGTACTATTTGAAGGAACTTTTAATATTCAGCGATTTTCAATAAGAAAAAGAAAATCGAATTTTTCACGTTACGGTTTCCCTGTTGGTCTACAAATCTCTTATCCCATACAGAGCTGTATAGTTTTGTTGAAATTCATGAGTCGCGGCACTTTTCACGTAAAGTTAGAGTCGAAGCCTTCGCGGACTGTTATCGAAAATCGTCGACCGATGGCGCTAGCCATCACATCGGCTCAGAGTAGCTCTTACAGATGTGCATGGGAAACTTTCCGAAGTAATTTCTTTGTTATTCTTTTAAAAGGAAAAAGTTCAAAAGAAGTCGCGATCTTTGTTTAATATTCGTTATAAATTTATAGTGTGTGCGCCCTACTTTCTGTTCAATGCTAGTTTGTTTATGGAATCGTTATGAATCCTATTTATAAGACCACCCTCCTTACGGTTCTGATGAAACGTTAATTACCCGGAACTGCCGAATCGCACGTAGCATAAGCATCTGATTTTTTTTCTGATTTTTTATTCAAATGTATTCTTCTGTATGATGAGGATTGATGAGGATGAGGGATTAAAAAATTGTACATTGTGTACCAAGGACGCAAAGTGGGACTTTTTGCCGCGCGCGGCGTTAGTAGTCACGCTGTGCCTCCGTGGGGTGCATACTGTTTACTTTACACAACATAATCACGTTTGCGAACTTTTTCGAGTGTGTCGACACTCACTACAGTACTTCAAGTAAATCTTTTAGCATTTGTCGAGGTGGATCAGTGGTTAGCGAGGAGTCTAATATAATGTCCACTTTCAACTAGTCGTTGAAAGTGCTGATTTTCGTAATCCCCACCACTGATCTATATCGACAATTGCCAAAAAGACCTTTTCGTATCGTAGATAGAAAACGTGGTTATGTGTTATAAAATCTATTATTTCTTCATTTTCTATCTTTTCGCAGCATCAATTCTTGCTGTACTTATAGTTTTTAAAAGATTAAATGCGCAACAGTAGTAGCTATTCTGTGGTGAAATCAATTTCAAGTTTTTATTTATAAAATTACTTATTAGAAACTGTGAAAAAGTTTCTCATCGCGCGCGGTCAACGATTGAGGTGTGAACGGAACGAGATTGCTGACATGTTGGGCCGGAGCTTCAAAGGTTAGTAATAAATATTTTATGAGACACCACACGAATGATTTTACAAAAAAAAAAAAAAACGCTCGATATTTCAAGAAAATTAAACGTTTCCTTACTCTCTGATCGAATGAGAACAACGTGCAATAACTTTTTTTTCTTGAAATAAAAAGCTTCTCCGAGGTAAACACCGTTGAAATTTTTGGTATTTGAGCGAGCCACATGTGTGTTACATTCGAGATTTTTTTCACGATTAAATATTGTATATGTTCGTTGCTTTGAAGACGTAACTTTTGATCCTGGGTGCCACAGTGGACAACTGGCGTGGAGGCTAGCACTAGCTGATATTTTGTCCTTGTGAATTCTGTTAAGTGTACGAACGAGTTTCCAGGACAGGTACTTTTGGGGTTTGGCCAAAATAGAGAAACTCTTCAATTCAATAGTTTTCGAAACATTAACAAGTCAGGTTCAATTAAAACAACTCGTTGATAAAGTCGGGGAAGGGTGGGGGGGTAAGTTACTTCGAGATCAACGTCGATAAATATTCGTCGTAAATTACTGGATTAGAGATCGTTCTTATATTTTATTTTTCTTCTGGTAGCGTGATGCTTTGCCACCATTCAGGGGTCGATGTATTTAGTTAGGATCGACAGAACTACGCACATTGCTGAGTCCGACGTCGAATCGTACGAAATGCGACCCCCTTTAATTAAATCAATGAGATCTCGTATCTTTTTCGTTGCTATGGAGGGCACAAAAAATGTAATTATTTGACGGATATATTTATTTATATATTTTCACAAGTCAACGATATGATTTAATCGTTAAACTTAAAATCGCTTAAGAAATTTTCATGAAAAATTCAATTCATGAAAAAGAAACAGCTTTCAATACAAATGTTAGTTTTTCTTTATTCATTTGTTTTTTTTATATTTTTTTTTATAAAATGAATAGGTTAATTAGCGAATTTGAGAGAAAATCGAGGTTGCTGTCGAGAAAAAATCGTTAAATCGTAAAAAATCATACGTGAAAGACGTATCTTTACAATTTGAAAAAGACCAGATAATAGTTTTTATATAAATTATATTGTAAGACAATTTTGAACAAAAAAAACCCGCTCTGATGAAAATGCGTCAAGTTTTCTGCACACCCGAGTATTTGATGCGGAGGAATAAAATTCGAATCGTATCTCACTTTATGTGTGAAGTTTTGCCCAGTAACTTATAGGCTTTTTTTTTTTTGAGATACTGATCTGACTGTTTCCAGAAAAAATGACCTTTTCCGGCGTACTTAAGTACAATTACAGATAAAATCGGTTTTATCGTCGATACCATGAATTTTCTTAAAAACAGAATGAGCCAGAAATCAACGAAAATCAAAGATGATTGCACTGTAAAAATGAGATTATGGGCATTTCAGGTAAAATTTGGGTAGAAAAAAAACGATGCGAGCGTGATGGAAATTCCGTATTCAACAGTTATTGGACTGTCGAAACAAACTATGTATAGAATCTACTGTTCGTAGTCTGGCGGTTACTATCGACCGAATTAGTTAGATTTTTCGATTTATACTTTCGACGGAGTTGGCTTTGAAACTATATTAGATAATGTGGTTTGTCACAGTGATGCAACAACTCGATATTATCGATTTAGGCCAAATAACTTGATAATTGAATCAAACACATAAACACATAACTAGGGGTCAAAAGCTACTGTAATAATGTTGGTATGATAATCCCTTCAAACGCACTACCTCTCGTTCGTTGCCGTATTGACAGTTTATTACTGCCGCAATAAGCTTGAGTCAGAGACTTTGCCGCACCCTGTTTTCACTCTCGGTGACACGTGAATGAAGGTCAGGTTTCTCTAAATCTCATTTTATTTTTACATATTCGGTACACTACTGTTTAGAGACGTTTGCAGCTGGTGTACATTATTTAAGGAATTGACAACAAAATTATTATTGACCAAGATACGCTTTTCTTTAACATTAAATAAGATTTTTTGTTGAAAATGAGAAATTTTATCGGATTCATACATATTCTGATCGGGATTTCATTCTCCACATAATTTATTTTGATGTTATTTTCTTTTTTAGTTTTTTTTTTATGTCGTATTATTTTTGTTAATATTATGCTTTGTTTTTAAAAATATTTTGTTTTTTTTTAATAAAAATAAATATTAATAAATAAAATACAATAAAATAAAATTTGTTTTTAAAAATATTTAAATAAAAAAACAACGCGTTTTTAAAAATATTTTTTATATTAATATTGCTGTTTTTTTTTTTTAATTGCTAAAATTTTTTTAGACAGTAATTTTTTTTATTCGAATTTTTTTTATTCGAATATCGTTACTTATCGAATTACTGAGTAGACCTACTTCCCGAACATATGACACACGCGCATTTCTGCTAAGATTTTGTCTACTTAAACTCGACTTAAATGTTGAGTTGACGATTTCTTTAAATAGTAAAAGCATGAACATGGATAGAAGTAATTCCATGTTATTTTATACTATACCTTTTTTTCATTTCGAGCATCAGAATCAAATTTTGAAAATAAACTTTATTGTTGTTTTGCTATGGAAGAGGAATTATTGTGTCGACGTAGTGAGTTCGTTTTTCTTAAGTTAATACAGGCAAATTGTACTGCGGAAAACACATTTTGTACGATGCACTCCATAAATTGTAGAACACTTATCGTACATATAACTCTCTATAATTTTTGCTCTGTAAGAATTTATAGGAAATTGTTCTTAATATTAAAAATTTCACAGTTCCTAAGATTTAAAAAAAAAACTCAGCACCCAGTGACAAATATTCATGTCCAACTTGTCAACACATTCAAATGTATCGCAGCAATTTTTATCAGGAAATTTACACTAAAATTCACTTTCTAATTCTCTTCTCACAAAACACAACTCAGAGATGAGATGGGAAATGCAACTAAAAAAGGTTGCAAGAGCAAAAAAAAAGAACAAAGCACATGACTTCGTTGAACGAAAAGCGAATTTACTTGCATTGTTGCAGGAGAAATACTGGAAAATAAAATGTTTTAAAATGAAAACCCAGAAGTCGAAGGTTTCCTTATTAAAGACATTTCCGTTGTTTCTGTGCTTGTAATGATGTGAAGTCTCATTTGGGACTTGAGACTAGCTCACATTGTAAAATCCTTTTATCTTATATTTCGGCTTCTTTGACATCAAACTTTTCACCTTTTTCACTTCAAGAGGTGCGGAAAAAAATATCTAAATATCTGATTTTCATTGAACATGTGCTTTTCGAAATAAAATGATTAATTAATTAATTACATATGTCAGAGCCCCGTTGGAAAGTGGTTTCATAATGGGTACGACTACTTGATGTATTCGGAGTTAGAACAAATCGGAACTCCATTTCAAGCTTCAGAGCGAATGAGTGAGCAAAGCTTCAGAATCCAAAACTAGTTATTTTTAGAATGTGATCAATATTTGGATGAAATATGGTCGCCTCTTAAAAGTAAATAGTCCGTTAGAATCGTTTTAAAATATCGTCAACTCCCGAATGATTAAAAAAAACTTTTAAACAATAATATATTTTTTATCAAAATGTAACAATAAAGATTTGGATGTGAAGGGTCGAGAAAATTGAAAAGTTGCCAGATCTTCGTCTATTTCAGAACGCGTTAGAGAATTCAATTTGCCAATGTTTCATTCGCTCAATCTTGCCTAGTGCAACTTCATGCATCGTAACGTTACACGTGTCGCATGCGAAAAAGGCGGGGCTATAGGACTTTATAGAGGGAAATATCGTGCTTGGAACGACGCGATGCACAACGCGGGTATGGAACGAGAAAATAGACTTTTATATAAAGATATATATATATAGAGAAAAATCTGACAGTATTGAGCTTCAATCGGTAGAAAGGGGTGAATGGAAGATGTGATGTGAGGAATCAATTTGTCAAAGTGTCCGATACGTTGAGGAGCAACGTCGACTCCTCGTAAATTCGAAGAGACCTTTTTTTCATATACCGATTCACATACAAATATATAAAAACTAGAAAACCTTTCGTGCTTTCCGAGAGTGCTTCGTCCAATCGTTTTTTCCTATTACTCTTCAAGTTCTTGTGTTTCACTTAAAATTTCATTTTTTTATTTTCGTTGTTACCACATCGTTTCTCAGGGCTACGAATCTTACGCTCGAAAGATTAAACAAAAAAGGAAAAAATCGCGTTTTTTTTTCATTGCCGCCTGGCAAACTTTGCTTATCATAATATTAAGTATAAGTGCTCTTCATCGTAGGAGCCTGTTCGTCTAGTTTGCGAGCAAATTATGCCAAAAATCATGCTAGAGATAACAGCATCACCATATCTGCAGTATGGGCGTGCATGTGTGTGTGCGTGCGTGTATGTGTTGATTTCCTTCATCAATAGTTGTCTCTCTCGTTACGTGAAGTAGGTGCTTATTACGAGACATCTTCTTTCATGCAGCGTTAATAAAACATCTTATGATTTTTTCTTAATTCATTATTTTATCTTGAACTTGATATTTGATGATTAAGTTTGAATTTTATTACAACACAATTTTGAAAAAAAATGTTTGACAACCACAGCTCCAAAAACTAGGCCCAAGGCTTATCCTATTTCTTTCCTCATATCATAGAGTTCACATTTCATTCGAAAACAGCTGTTTCCAATGTTTGTACTCCGAAATATGCCATTTTTTCAATTATATGAGGCTGTGTGCCTCAAATAATTTTGTTTGCAAAATTCAAGGAACGGGAATCAACGACACCCATAATATTGAAAGATCACGGGCTTGTCAAATTTGACTTAAATCCTTAATCGTTCAACTCACCCCACGTTCTCCCCTATATATTTCTGCCAAATTGAAAACTCGTACTGCACTAAACTGGGAATTCCTCCCCTTTGTTATAGGGGAAAAAAATCATCATTGGATGTCGGTTAGCCGTAAATTAATTTGACTGGGATATTATCAGAGGGAATAACCCGGGGTGAAAAAGCATATTTATACGCAGTAGAGAGTAATTAATTAAACGAAGTATTGAAAACCCGACGACGCGTTGGAATACGAAATCAAAACTAAAACAAAAATGGAATGTTGGTAAAGTGAACAAAAATTTTCAACTCGTTTCCAATTAGCGATCGTGAGGATTGTAATGATTAACAATCCATAAATCAATTAAAATGACTCAAAGGTCATCAAAGGTTTTAGCTTTATGAAATTGGCCAAAAAAAAGAATTCATTTTATTTTTTACTTTGCTTACTTACTTGACTGTTCAGTTTTGTGACTTAGCATCAATACAATTTAAGCGATTGTCATGGTATTTATCGTTTATTTGACTCCGTCTTTACACAAATTTCAATATTGCCATATTACAAATAAATAAACAATTTTGGGTTCGTATGCTCGTAATTTGTGATACTAGAGAGAATTTCACGCAAAACCTTTGTTCGCTTCTTCTTGTTTTTGTTTCTTTTTCATCGTAAATATGCGTAAGTGTAAAAGAATTGAGTGAGCTTTCCAGCACGATCCACCGTCCATGAATACCCGAGTCCTCGATGACATTAATAAATAGAACGTGTCATGCATTGAATTTACAAATGAATTGTCCAGTCGTATAATAGAGAAAGCAAATATCTGAATGCGAAGAAAAAGATAAAACTTATTGACATGCGTAGTGTAATTCACCATGAGGTCCAGCAACGATGTATTAATTTTGACATAAAAACGTTTGACTTTTCAAACACGAGTTCGAGGCAGCAGGAAAACTGGATCGAGTATAACTATATGAATCCGTTAATTGGTTGTGTAGCCGAATGAATGAGGAAAAAGTTGTTAATTGGCAACAAACGTATTTTATAAATTTTTTTCATTGAATCCTGTTAAAATATGAGGAAATATTTCATGGTTATATGAAATGCGATATGTCGTGAAGTCATCGACCCGGTAGAATATTAAAAGAAGTATCCATACTTGCGTTACATGTGTTTATGTGAGTGCTCGTATATGTATATGCGTGTACATAAAATCAGTGGATGGAAGGAGAAGACATAGGGAAAGAGAGATGAGAATATGTGAAACAGGGGGAGGGAGGGGCAATCGATATATCGAGGTGGGGAAAAGGGTACGAAAACGGAGACGTGCGACGCCCGGATGCTGGTAGAACGACCATCCAGTAGTGGCGGTGCGGCGCCACGACGCCCGGTATTACGGCGTCGCGATGTCCCGCGAACCACCACTGTTTCACTCTCGTTTCTCTCCTTCTCTTCCTTTATCTTTCCTTTCTTTTTCTGCTCTTTCTCTTTCTTTCCATTCCTCTTCTGCCTCCCTCTTTGTCGTACTGAGAATCCTGGCACGGAGAAGAAAAACGTACGAGTACAAAACACGAACTCACCCATTTATACATGGACATAGTACAGATTTTACCGATCTCGTATACCCGCGAGAGAACATCAACAGCAAAAAGACACGAGGGATTTTCCTTGAAACGAAACGACCGTCGGTGTTAGTTGCACCTTCGCTCTTTCGATGCTAACTCGATTTTCGCTCCCTCTCCCCCCCCCCCCCCCATCTCTCTCGAGATCTATGTAGTATTTTGTTGATTTCCCCCCCCCCCCCTTCTCTCTTGTACTCTTCCCACATCTATCTCAACCACAGAGTCGTATAATGTGCGTTTTGCACGAGTACGTGCGCAAATATATACGATTCTTCGATACGAATGATTCGATTACCAATATTTTGTATCCGTATTCAGAATCATGTGAAGCACGACTTTATCGACAGCGATTCGATGCATTCGTAATTATTAATTCAATATAACTTGCGATTCCTTATAAATGCTCAATTTATTCATTATCAAGTCTAATTGCATAACCATCACGATTTCAACTAATCCGATTTTTCCAAAATAACTTCTTATGAATTATTCAAGAGATCTCAAATGTTACTCATCAATAAATATTGATCTGAAAGTTGTAAAAAAAAAGAAAAAAAAAGATTTTTAATACCCTTATGAAAATATTGATTATCTCTGTTTTTTAATTAATTTCAAGTTCGTAATCTCTTTTATTTAAGTTTGTCTACTTCCAGAATATTTGAAATAAATATTTAAAAAATGTACTTTTTCTTATCTTTCGTAGTAAACAATATATCTAATATATATTGTGACAGATCCACGTAAATTGGATCAGTGCTTCTCGAGTTATAAACCGTCGTCAGCCATACATGGAAACAAACGAATGAATATTTCATAAAATTAAAATGTATTGAAAAAGTAAAATGCAAATTGGTGAACACAAAACACATTAGGATGCCATCAACTATGCAATAAACACTGTATAAGTATATTCGTTTTAGACGTTCCTGCTGCTGGTCGAATTCCGGTTTAGAAATGTAGTCCAACTTGGGAAATTATACGACTCATGGTCGAAGTTTTTATATATATACGTATATAATTCACGGTCCCGGACATTTTGCTACCTTTGATCTAACCAGAAACTCTCTCACTCTGAGCTTTTCATCTTCAGTCTGGTGCCTGTAACTCTCTCATGACCCGGTATATAACGCCAAAGCGTGTTCCGTTACATCGAAGTTAATTTCAAGTCAAAGGTTCGTAAGGATGTAGGTAAGCTATTAGGCACCTAATTCGTCGAGTGGCCACTGTTCTAAAACTTCACCCATATTTTTTATAGTTCTGAATCGCTTTTGCGTTCGTTACAAATGGTCGGCGATATTGTCGACTTGCATCGAAATGTTTAAATGCGTCATCTTAATTATGTGCTAAACGTGCAAGTGCAGTGCGTATTGTTTGAACACTTAAAAAGTTGCTCATATGTCATTGCCCTTCGCTAAAGAAGGTGAAAATTTAACAACTATGAACGAACAACTATTCCACATTCTAGGCTTTAAGTTTCTACGAGTTGTGTAAAACCTAAGACTATAGTCGACACGGGCCCAACAAAATACACACCTCAACTGCTGAGCTTGTCGTTCCAGAATCAAATGCTGACAAAACGTTGAGCCTATAGAAGTTTAACGAGCACCAATTTGCAGTTGCTTTTGAATTTAATTGAAGAACCAGGATAAAAAAAAATATCGACGTCCATGTTACGAATGAAAATTTCGTGTTGTACAAACACACTTTGATGTCTGAGCCCATGGCACACTTTTTTTACGCACTCAATTATGTGGTATAGCATTTAAAAAATTTGCTAGTAGGAGGGAAATAGGGTTCGGTCATTATAATGGAAAAGAGTCGTCGTCATTCTTGACTCACATCAGAAGATAAATAAAAAAAATTCAAACACGTGCTTTCTACCGCTCATGTCCAACTGTACACTTCGTATTTTTTTTGCTCCGTCCCTCTGTCTCTTTTCGTCACTTTCTGTGTCCCTCCTCTTTTATTTTCTTTCTCTATGCACTACGCTAAATTCTCAATTCATCACGCACGAGTGCACGGCTCTAGTTTCCAGCAGCTCTTTCGAGTTTTCCCGTCCCTTGCCGTGAGAGTTGAGCTCGTCGACGGATTTTCCACTTCCGCACACACAAAATTCACATACGTACAGTGGACACGTACGTGTCCCGTGTGCTCTATGTACTTTAGCACTGGGTGCAGTAAATCCCCGTGTGCAATTCACCAGCGAGAAAATAAAGAAGTTTCATTTCAGTGACTCGCCCTCTTCACTACTCACTCGTATCGCAGTTCTAGTATACTAACGTTGATACAAAAGTGTACGTGTGTATGAGTGTGTGCATCAACTGAATAAGAGTGAGTCGAGAGCAGTAGGTAAATATCTGAGTGGCATGATGTTTGGGATATATTCTTCTTTAGCACCTGGACTCGACGAGTGTCATAAAATGCGTTGAAAGTAGATTCGGACAGGTTAGCTTTGCAAAGTTTAATCTTTAGTGGTTAGAGCTCCGAGTGATCAGCCAAAAGATAATTAATAGTTTAAAGAGGATTTTCAAGCTTTTTTGAAGGTTCATTCAGAAACCTTCCCTTTTGGCTGGCGAAAAAAGTTCGTTGTGAATGTTACCAGCCAGTCTGGATTTTAGTTTAACGCATTTAACACGACCTCCACAATAGCATTACGAACGTGATAACAAGAGCCATTCACAAATAACGTAATGAGGATGTACGTAATGTTATTACCTAGAAAAACGACACAGAGAGGATACTGACAAATTAATTACAAACTTAACGAAAGCTGATTTATATTACTGTAACAATGATAATAACAAGTCAGTAGGTTAATCACCGTTACAAGTGTCTATTTAATCTTCAACGATGAAACTTCACGAAGCTGCTTAAATTTATCCAAATATATGTGTAGTTAAACATTTTATACAGCAGATAATTCTGAAATTAGTAAAAAAATATCGGTCTGTGTCATTGCCGATCTGTATTTATTTTACTTCTATGCCAGATTCCCATCTGATCACAAACTTGTGCATTCGCAGTGTAAATGAGGCAACTCATACGCGGTTTGTAGTGCCATTACATGTTCTAAATGACTTTCATTGTAGTTACGTGTAGAATTATTGACATGCAACCCACAGATGTATTATTGTTGTAACAGTCACTGTTCAACCGATTGAATCTCTGTGCTTCGTCCATTTGGCCTCCCTAGTCAAACCATGTCGAGGATACTATTTTCGGTATCATACAATATAACGATAAACACGACCTATAGTTGGATATCATGTGTGTAGTAGTATCACATAATATAAATCGTCCAGTCCTACTCAAACGTAGTCATACGGTACATACGGGAACAGATCAACTGTAAACAGTACTATATATGTCACCGTCCACTGATCTATTTTCTATTTATTGCAATTCCGCAATGCAGCTTCAACATTGGGTTTTTTTTTTTTTTTTTAATTCACGGGAAACAAAGCATACAAGAAAATACGACTGCCATATGCGACGAACTCATTATCATCGAACTCAAAGAGACGCAGCCGCAGAAACCTCAATTAATTTCAAGTGTTTTTGCACATGATTCACTCTGAGGAAATATTATATCATACGAAATGTGCGAACATTTGTTTGAGTATAATATTCATGGAAAACGGAGGAATTTCTGGATCAGTAATGTGCACTGATTCAGGGTAGAAACACAGAACAATGTGAACAACAAAAAAAAGTCTAGATTCTGCTGGCTCGTGATGATACATCTGAAAGCAAGCGTTTTCGTTCGTAGCCAGGGTGACTTTCATTAGCAAGCTATTTTAATGACATTGAGAGAATTATAGGATTTCCTAATGCAAACAACTTGAATCACTTTCTAGAGAAATGTTCGTCATTGCTTTACAAGCTTGAGTACAGTTTAGTGCCATTAGCAAATTAAGTGGCTCAAATTGTGACGTCAGTTGTAAAATTTTGCTGCATAGCTCCACAATCTATTGCAACTTCATAACTCAATAATTACTAACTATAATGATTCCCTAACGAGGTAATGTTCGGTGATGTCCGACCTCATTTGACTCAATAACTTCGAGTGGAAAGATCCATTGAACATTCATGCCGTGCAAAATAAAAACTACTATACGCGATTGACTAGTTTGTGAAGAAATGCTCTTGACAAAGAGACATTGTCAATGACACTTCATGGTCATATAGGTGAGGAGTTCGTGATATAATGCGAATAGAATAACTGTACTATGAGTACATCGTGTCAAGGGTATTAAGTCTCCACTTGAACGTGACTTGGTGATCTCGACGTGTAGAATGAAACGTTTCCAAATTTTATTAAGGTTGCAACCTTTGATGGTTTGCAACTAAAATCGATTTCTGCCAGAGCATCCCGAGTAATAGAGTCAAGGCACCAGCTGATTGCGTTGAAGACCACGTCGAACGAGCTGTTAGTCAGATTCGTGCTCTCTCATGATTCTCATCTCGCGATACTCGAAGACAAAACTATGTTAAAAAATGACTATGGTACCATCGTTCCCAGAAATGACATCCCCACCCAGAAGATTTTCAATTGAACCATAACAATGTTTCAATCAAGACGGTTTCAAAAACTACATTGTTTTTGAGATTTTGCCCCAAAACGGAGTGAAAAATTATTGTGTTTTTTTGCTAAAAGTTCTCAGAGTGGCAATATCTTACTCGGTAACTATGATACTATAGTAATTTTGTATGTCATTTTTTCTCCGTGTATGCGAAATTCGTTATGAGAGGAAAGAGAGGACAGAGGGAGACATGTCTTTTTGTTTGTTTGTTATTTTTTTTTGTATCGAGTTGCTTCGATCTACTTTTATTTTCGTGACCTCTACATCGTGGTCATAACAAAATAAAACAATTAGAAGAACCACGAGTTGGGCCGTAAATCTTTCAATACATCTTCTTGGTATCGTGGTGTTCTAAACAGTCCAAAAGTAACAAAAAATCAAGAGGTACAGAAAAAGAAAGGAGGAGATTCGATTAAAATTTTTTCAATTGTAGGCTATCGGATCCACTCGACTGTGTATCTTCTGCTGAGTATCTCTGACCACTGTTGCCAGAATGTAGTACGAAAGTATAGACTGTAACCTAGTGAAATAGAGACCTTTTTTAGTGAAAGAAACCTTTTAACACAGCAGTTGGGTGTGGGGGAGGGAAAAACTGCTACCGCTGTCTCTGACTCGTGATATTTTACCATTGCATTGGATTTTGGATTGCAGTGCACCGAAGAGATTGTTCTGTGTTGTCTTAACAATATTGTATTATTCCTTCCCATGGACTCTCATTTAACCAGCATCGTAGATGCTGTACTTAATATTTGAAACCATTCAAACATGGGCATGGGAGTGGAAAATCTGTCGATGAATCAATATTTAATCGTGGGTTTATCTATTTCAAACCCAAGAAACGTGGGTCTAGAATAATAATGATGAATCTTGACATACATACTGAACTGAAGTACTTTTGGTTCAACCATAGCTAAATGAAAACTTGGCGTTGCCATTAACGTAATTTGAATTTCCTTTGTATTTTCACGATTATCATATTAAACTATATAATGCCCGGTATATGAGGCGAATCGTTATCGGTAAACGTTCCACTGTTAAAGGTTCTGATCTCGACGTATATGACAGCGCTTACATAGAAGTGTATTATGCGCCTCAATAAAGCGTAAGTGTTAAACCGCTTTAGTTATTACATCCGGCGAGATGGCTGACTATAGAATCTGTAGACTGCCAGTACCCCGTTACAGAGGGGGGCCGCATCAGAAGGGTCGCGGCACTATCGTGTCTACCAAATGATGTTAACGAGGAGAGAACAGTATAAGCCGTTACCTGGTCGGATAAACACATCCCGGGAAGACCAATCAATCCCCATTCCTAAAGCCTCTTGCGAAGTCTCACTCACAGTGTGCCCCACACTGGAATTCCATCAGTGAAACGGTGAATATTCAAAGGACTGAAGCGGAGTTACAGGCGGTTCTATCGTCCTATATATACAAACGTAGCAAGGCTTTAACTG
Source organism: Campoletis raptor (assembly GCA_948107755.1). Lineage (NCBI taxonomy): Eukaryota > Metazoa > Arthropoda > Insecta > Hymenoptera > Ichneumonidae > Campoletis > Campoletis raptor. Next base: position 31,650,475 of record OX403622.1, on the reverse strand, counting down.
AAGCAAACTAATACAGTAGGATAGATGGAAAACGCGAGTAGAATCCGAGACTGCAATTTGGTCGGGAGTGAATTTTCCATCAACCACTATTCGAATATCGAATTTTCGTTGAGTACGCAAACAGGGACAATGTAGAGCATGTTCTAAGATAGTGAATTCAATTTCGATATCTAAGTTGCTTGTGGGTGGTTTCAAACAAAATAGCGAATATACTAATAGTCGTGTAGGAATCTATCAATAGAGTGACTCTCTACCATCATATGAGTTCTACCAGTTGTACGTCACAAACTTTTTAACAATTTATCTTTGACTTTCTTGTTACAAAGAAAATTTCAATGAATTCCTCAGTAGGGATTTTTTTTTCTCAGGGTTCGTGTAACCTACTGCCTCCTGTAATTGTTACTGTTTTAGCCCCAGGGTCTTTCGCTGAGTGGCTATTCCATTCATTATTTTCCAGTCCTTCGACTCTTTTTTCCCAACTTTATCTGCCCTTATGTGTGACTGCAGCAAAATTTATTCCTCAGTGTATCGAATTTGCAGAGGGTGAAGGAAAACTGCAGAAACCTTTGCCAATACAGGATGTAATCTGAATAATTTTCTCGGGTGACAATGCAAGCCTGGCAACCAGAGGCGCTTATCAAGACACCTCATCTAAATGACACGAATCTAAATGTTTGTTGCCTAGAAATAGGAACAAGCCACATACTCCAGCATCCCGTTGTTGACATAAAATCGATTCAGCTCATCGCACTCATCAGCCTTCTGACAAAACGGCTATATTTCGTCCATACTGATATGACGTGTTCTATTAAAATCTGACAAAATTCGTGAGATATCTGATATTAAATCTTGAACTACGAAACTGGTCTACGCGGACATCCAATATACGCATCTGTCACGCGTACATGTTACAGCCACATGTCCTTATTCACTCTTTTTGACGTAGAGATTTCTACTGAGCTAAGTTAGGGATGTTTATTTTTCTCTCGTGCCAGATTTTTGCTTTCTTCTCCACCTTTGTCGCTCTTTCTGCTAGATATTGATAAACAATGATATTTTTGTGTTGAACGCACTCCCGTGGGGCTGCAAACTTGTTTACAATGCTTTTGTTAATTTTTTTTCTTACCATACGACAACACATGTTTCCTTTATCTGCCACATCATGTAAGTACTCATTTTCTCCTCATTTTTATTGCCAGATAATTTGAACTATAAGCTCCAACCTTAACCAGCTATAGATACAACATTGCATATCAAAAATCTTTGAAGCCTCATTGCACGCTTTGCACATCGGGAAAACCCTCGTTATATACGTACCAACCCACTTTTCATTACTTGCCTTTCTTGCCTTTTATGCTGGCTTCCTTCTTTCCTTTTGTCGATATTTTCTTTGAAAGGGATGTGGAGTTTCCATCCTACGTTCCTCGTTTTTCACTTTGCCGTTATGCCTATGAGCTAAGTTTGTTGTTCGTTTGCTTTGTTCATTGGAGCTCACTAAGGTAATGAAACGCTTACGGATTTTACCCTTGTGGAAATGTACGGGTAGTTCTTCTCAAAAATTAAGATTCAAAGCCTCATAACCATCTAAAGGCGATTGCAGAGACTGCCGTTCCGTTGTACTAGCTGAATGACGAATTTTTAGCGAGAAATTGAAAAAATAAATAGAGGAAACAATAACAAGCAAAAAGTAGAATATTCATCGGAGACAATCGAACCGCTAATGACAAGGAATGTTCTCAGTTAGAAAATAATGAGATCCCTAATAATAACGAAGGTAGTCGACTCAGACCGCAAAAACTTCGACGTCAGACTAACAAAAGAAGAAAAAAAAGTAATTCACAAATGTGAATGGGAAAACGTCGAAAATTAATGGGTGCGTGCATACTTTGAACGGAAACTGCTTTTACTCAACTTTGAGGCTTTTTTTCAGTTCGCTCTTCTGTAGGGGAAAGCTTTTCACAAGTCCCACATTTCTGTACTTGCATGCTCGACAAAGTATCCTCGTCGTTGACGAAAAGCCTCGGCTTTTGTCTCATCCAGCTCCTTTCTCTTTTCTCTTCATCATCCTGGCACGCAATTAAAAAGGGCTGTGACATTCAAGTGATTCAAAAAACTCGGTCACCAAGGGCCATATTTTCCGTCTGTGGTGTCTTTTATACAATGCACTAATGACTATTCAGTATAACTTGATTCACAATGAATATCTATCAGCATATATTTATCCCATTTTTTTACATTCGCTGTTCAATTTATTCAGATGAACATTTTTAGCGGTCAATGGAAAATGAAATAGTATTGCTCACAATGTCATCAAATTTTTTATCCAATATTGGTTACACTGTGAGCCTTTTGAACCATCAAACCTTGCTCGATAAAATGGCAACTGACAATTCATTTGATATGGTCAGTCCATCACTGCAGCTATAATTAATTGTCGGCGTCATTGATTAAATTTCGGGCTTTAATACGGATTGATCAGAATCACATTTTTTGACATATACGCACAAGAAAGGCTTGTTTAATAATAGCTTTTGGGCTATCGAGCTTTTACCCAAATGCCACCATGATAATTCGTTTCTCACATTCTGCGCTCTCATTTAAACGTTTGATTAATAATGAATTACCAATGACGCGATTGTTCAAATCTCCAACGGTATTCGCTCGCAGCGTTCAATTGTGTTGATCTAAACCGTAGTTCCGATCATTGCCGGTACGATGAGGGTGATTCTGTTTGTGTTGCATGTATGCGCAGCTCCATTTGTGTTTTGTCTCGATCCGCAGGTGTGTCATGAACTTCCTCCGAAAAGCGATGCAGGCTCTCCGCATATGTACAGAGAGAGTCTTTATACAATGTTGCAGATTCGTTTGATTGACATCCAACAGCAGTGTTGTTAATAGTGGCAGACAATCAAAAAAAAAAAAAAAAAACATTCTTCTGGTATGTTTTCGTAAACGAAAAGACAAAAATTTGGTGATGTAAACTGTGAATATAAAAGTCGAACAGAGTGTCTAATTGGAGGGCTAAGAGGGCTAATTGAATGTCTAAGTTTAGGGCTTACTATCTAAAAGTTTTTATTATAACTTATATCAATAATAATATATTTTTAAAAACTTGGAACAATGAAATGAAAAAATGTTAAGTTCCGAGTGCGGAACGGCTGAGATAATCACATTGAATAAATTAATTAATTTGAATGTCAAAAAAACCCCCTATTTGAGTGAGTCTCTGATTTTGTTTTCCTTCAGTGTATGTCGCCCTGGACTCTGTATATGTTGAAGTCATTCGATCATTGCATCCAAAATGTTTTGGCATGTAATTTCGGAGAATGAAAAAAGAAGTTTCGTAGTGTTCCATAACTTCACGTCTTGTTGACCGATATCTAGACTTCACCACTCTCTTGAGACTTCCCATAAACCATTCTCAACTGTCGTAACACTCGAAGCAACTCACTGAAAACTCTCGAGATCAAATGACATAAATATATATATATGTATATATATGGGTGTATAGTTATACTTCTATATGTATACATTGGCTGCGAAAATCTAGCACGCAGCACACGTTCTCCATGTCGCACACTTTTCCCCCCTTCACATACTTTCAGTTCTCCCCTATGTTTTCTCAATGGAGCCGCCAAATTTAGTTGGACCATCGACAGATAAATATACGCCCAGTGAGTTTCCAGGGATGCATCGCTATGAGGAAAGTTCTCAGAGTTCGGGCAGATAATACGAGAGAAAAAAATAAAGAAAAAGATTTTGAGAGATAGATTGTTGAAGAAGAATCTAGGCAATGTGCGAACCAATGAAGAAGAGAACGAAATGGAAAGGCGAGAGGGATTGAGAGTGAGAGAGAGAGAAAGTTTGAAACTGGGAAACGTCGTTTCCGGATTCTAGTGAAACCTCAACATCTATAAAATGCGCCAGTTGGCCTAAAGCTGTACGCTACTGATGTTTCCTCATACTTTTATCGGAGAATCCGTACATCCGAAAGAACTTGATGGAAATCCACCGCCTGAATCTTCGCCTGACGAGCCTACGGAACCGACATCAGGTGAATCAGGTGTTGTTTCAGTTGATGACGTCACACAGCTTTAAATGAAATCATAACTCCAGCAGCGAACCTTTCATAGAATGAAAAAAATGTGCCGGATACATATAAAAGATTTTGGATAGGTCGTTTATATTGCTGTAAAAAATTCTATGTCCTCTTTATATCTTGAAAATATAACGCGAAATATATTCAAGATATAATGCTCGTTTGTGAACGATGAAAATACCTATATCTTTCAATTTCTCATTTTTCCACGGCTAGAGCGAACAGGGTCTGGCAGAGGACGCATTATTCTTGCTCTGTAAGTAACAACGGTATCCCGTCACGATACATTGTGAATACCAGGACATATATTCAATAAAGAAGGGCTCACGGTGATACATTTATTTCGAAATTCTCGATGCAGATACAGAGCCGGTAAAGGCGATACGAAATATACCGAACGCGACGATAAGGAGGCTCGTAAACTTTGTCACATGGGTATAGCAACGTTTACGAGCCTCTTGTCGTCGCTCCGTCTATTCAATGGGTTAAAGCATCCAAAAGGGTTTCAGAGCAGTTTGACAGATTGACAATATAACATTTTCCATCGAAAATGGATCCACCAATTACGGATAAGTTATGATCAAGTTAATACCGTTCAATTAGTTATTTAACAAAAAGAGACGTTGATCCAATTCATTGTTCCCATCAAAACACTCCGATAAATAAATTATTCATAACTACACTATGCTCAGTTTCTTTCTTACATCGATAAAATTAGGGTCAAAGACTTCATCGTGACTGAACTTCCTTTGTCAGAAATACAGAACTTATAGCTTTATTCGGGCAATTAACAGGCTCTACTTCCATCACCTGAATTCCACTTTAGATCTACATCACCGTTGTAGAACTTTCAGAAACACTGCCTCTTGCTCAGCGATCGATGCACGAGCTGCATGGATAAGGAGTCACCCATCTAAGTATTGATTTCGACCACAGGTGCTATAGACTTGGGATACTGCTGAAGATACAGACCGACATGCCTGTAACCCAACGATATCAATGATTATTATTATATAAATTACGAAAATAAAATAAAGATGTTTCAGATTAAATCATTCGGAAGGATTTTTTTCCTCAAGAATTATTTATTGTCAGGAATTTTTCTCTTCAACTTCTTTAGCAAAAGTTCACTCAGGTCAGGATTCTTGAATTGATAAACTTACTGAGCTCAACAATCGGCCATAGAGCCTTCAGTAACTGTGCTGTTAACTTCGAATGCATTTTACCTGGAACAGTTTGTTCGCAGCTGGTTCGCGAATAAAAACAAAAAATTCAATCCATCGGCCGAAACTTTATACTGTATATTGAAATAGAATTTTTTTTTGTCGACATATATTCTCAATAATGATTTCCTGCCTTTATTTAATTAATTTTATTCTAGTTTTATTCTCACGCCATAATTATTCAAACGAAAATTTGTTTGATTTTTTAATATCAGACTATATTCTAACAATTGGTGGAGAAATTATTTGCAGGGTCATATTGAAAGGCAAAATATTTGATTCGACAAATATATAATTGAACAAAAAAATAGTATGAAATTGTTGTGATTCAATGAAAGTACGTCAACAACACGGAAAGTTTGAGTGAAAAAAAATGTCACGCAAATTGAAAGAAAAGTTAGTTGAAAAAAAAAAAAAAAAACATTTTCATAAAACTTTCGTACCAACAATCTCCACCACTCTCGCAAATATTTATATATGCGGCGATAGAACCGTGAGATGTATGACGTGAGATGTGGCAAAGTAAGATGCAGGTAGAGAAGCGAATGCCACTCTTGAAGGCTTGATAGAAAGGAGGTTCAACGACAGGGTCGTCGGAAACAGAATGAACGAGTCGGTTTAATAGCAATTTCCGGAGGCTTAACAATCACTTATGTAGAAAGTGAGGGAAGTTCTTATGAATTGAGGTGACAAAGAGAGAGAGAGAGAGAGAGAGAAAGAGAGCAGAGAGCATAAAAAGAGAGAAGAATAGCTTGGAGCAGTGGGGTCGTCAAAATGTGTTTTCGGCCCCATGGTGATCCCACCTAATCAAGGATCGACCGCAGTAATCACTAGTTCCTTCTGCGACCAATGTCGGTCGTATCTACAGGGCAATAGAGAAGTTGCGAAGGGAGCTTTCTCTGATGCTCCCGGTGACCCTTACTGGCTTAGGGATGATGAGGACCACCGACAATTCAATATCTCTCTCTCTATATCTCTCTTGCTCTTACTGTCTATGCCTTCGTGCTATACGTAATAGCGTGGAATACCGGCCAGTGGCACGTGCTAAGCTGTGTCGGTGCAACATTGCAGTTGTATCCCGTAACAATGTTCGATCGTATCCGTTGTTCCTCTTCCTCATCTTAGTTCCTCTTATATACATGTATCTTATTCACCATCCCTATCGACTTGTCTTCACAAGTGTGAACACCTCAGGAATATTCTCGCTTTCTCCCTATTTCCCAGTAACAAGCGTCAAGTTACCAAGCGAACTATTATAAATAATTGTTCAAACTGTTCACCCGAGAGAGCCTGCTCGAAACGCTGTCTCTAAAATTTCCCTGTGAACTAATGAATCACAATGGATCCGGTCGAATTCATACCGTGGCAACATATAAATATATTACGTAATGCTCATACAATCGTTATTCAATCATAGTTATTATCCCCTTATCAATATAAGTGGAGTAAACAGTGTGAGAGCGAATAATTAATTTCCGATCCGCGTATAGTTAAGCATTGTCGGATATGAAAACGTCACCGGTCATATTGGCAAAGTCCGAAAGCGAAAAACACATGTTTCAAACATATGTGGGCGTGTGTGTGTGTGTGTGCTTGTGTTTAATAAATAATTCCTCATATTTACATCCATCGATAGCATATTGAGCTATAGTCGTCTATTGTGGTTCAGGAAAATGGTAACTCAGTCTTGCTGGTATGTGAAAAATGAAAAACGCCGGAGGATGATTTGAGATTTGAGCGGAAACAGTACACGGAAGCTGCGATACGATGTCAATATTCTAGGATGATGGAGAAGCAACACACTGCGAGATGGAGAGGTAGTAACGAGAAATTGAGTGAGATAAATATATGTACACATCAGATTTTCTAAGGTATATAGGTATGGAGGAGACTGACCAATATCTGTTAGTACAAGTGACGGATCACATTTTCATGGCCAGTTCAGAATGCATGGAAACTCTCTACAGTACCGTACCTTTGAGCTATGAGAGTTTTTGAATTTCGTTGACGTTTATCAACCTTTACTGTGTAGAACACCATTTGATCGGCGATAAGACTTTTATAAATTACGACAATTTCAAGTCAAAATTGTAGTTGTCGGTCTGCCCTTTTTAGCTGGACTGTTCAATGAAAGACATGCATGTCTGCTGCAAACGAAGTTCGTATTCAGGATTGTCATTGGTAGTCAGCGCGAGATAATACTTATGAATAATCATGTTAAACAATAATAATAATCATACTCGATAAATGTTAAATATTGAATAATGATAAGCTGATCATTTTGAAAAGCGTCAACTTGAATAAGTTTTACGAAAAAACCCCTTAAGGAGGTTGGCTACACACAACAATGTTGCCGTGCTAAAAGCATAGGAAAATTCGAAATGATTAGAATTTAATGAAATTTCGTGAGCATATTCTTTTGTGTTAAATATGAATATACACATTTTTTAAGATTTTTCTTCTACATATTTTTCGAGTAATTGAACAACAATAAAGTTTACATGCATGAGCATAGCATATTGTAAACTCCAATTATCCGACAACTATGCAGACGAAAAATTTGAAAAAAATTGTGTCATCTTATTTGATGCTAAAGAATGTTATCATGAAATTTTATTAAATTCTTATCATATCGTCGTATGTAGCCAACCTCCTTAATTAAAATACAATGGAGATTCGTATTCTTCAATCAAATCAAAAAGACATGTCCGCAAAAGCGAATAGTTCGAAATTATGGTATTAACGAAGCTTTAAACACATTGGAAAAAAAGGCAATTACTAGCTTTTTTTTATGCATGAATTAAAAAATATTGACATGATAACGATTATTCTTTTTATGCCTTTTTGAATAATGGAATTGAGAGGATCATTGCAAAATATATACAAATAGATTGCTTTGGGGTCGTCTCGATTCGCATGGATGTATCGAACAAGAAAGGCCTCTTGTGAAACTCCGGGTCAAGGAAGACCTAAAGCTTGGCCTGGAATCGTTCTGCACATGAAACTAATGAAGATATTTTTAGTGATTAACTGTCTCGCTGATTAAAAAGGAAAAACCGATTTTCTATTTTTCCGCTCCACTGGTTGAACGTTTGAAAAGCCTTTGTTATCTCGTTTTTGATATGACTCTCTCTCTCTCTCTCTCTCTCTCTTGCTCTGACTTTTTCAATCGTTTCTGTTTTCGTATATATTTGAACTTTTCTACATTTTCTCTCTTCTACATCGGACACGCTCGGCATTTTCCCATTGTGTGTTTGTTCTTGCGATGTTAATGAAAAATTATTTAAACGTGCAAATAAAAAATAGTGGTCCGAAAAGATTAAAAAATGGCATATGGGAACAAAAGAGGAAATAAGACAAAAAAAAGTAAAACGAACGTAGGTTATACGTGTCAGTGCGATACGACCGTTGTCGGAATGTAGGGAAAACAGAAACAACCATCGTGCTGCGACGGAAAAAAGGTTCTACTCTTTTGACCACACAAAAAAAAGCAGAAAAAAAAGAAAATAACGCGGGAGAATAAACACTCCTGCGAGCAATTAGATTTTTCTGAATGGTTCAGTCGTTTGGAACCCGCGGGCGCGTTGATGAATGAAAAATAGATAATTCAATGCTCGTGTTGGTTCTACTCTTTCTTTCTCGTAAAAAATTAGGCTGAGAAAGAAATAAAAGCGAGACACAGACTCTAAAGATATAAACCAAATAGTTCATTTTTTCAGCCCAATTTTGCATACAATTCTTTTTATTGCGTACCATTTAGAGAATTTTTCAGATGTGCTTTAAAGAAATTACGGTCTTGCTCTTCTCCTAAAAATTCCGATTTCGATACTTCAACTACGTGTATAATTTCTAAAAATCATACATAAAATAGCTCAGATTCAATTTGTATATTAGTGGATTTATGCCAATAATGAGTGGAATACCAGCACAGTTTCATTAACAACCATAATTCAAGCCACGGGCTGAGCCGTGGGTAGAGACTACGGTCAGTCCATTGAATATGAATCTGAGAGATGAGTTTTTTTTTCTTTATTTACTCAATTAATGTCGAAAGAATTGTTATGAAAAATTATTTAAATAATGGATTGCTAGTTTGGCGTAAAATATCACATCGGAATATATAAAACGTTGTCTTTAGAGAATCTAAATTATTCGTGTTGAAAAAAAAAAAAAACAGTGCTCATTGTTTTTTACGCCTTTTCGCTTACACTCCCAATCTCTTTTTCATCTGAATGCATGCGCACTGTACATAAAAATACATATATATATACCCGTGTATATATTAAGTTGGTTAGATAAAGTCTTCGGACGAATTCCATACTTGTTCGCGGGAAAGGTTGTAGCAGGTGCGAGAGTTTGCCGAAAAAGATGGGGGAGAGCAGAAACTGGAGGATAAATGGTATGGGGTAGGTTTCTCGTCGCGTTCGGAAAGTGCTGCCCATTCTCTATCGTTCCCTTGCTGTTCTTCCGCGACCCGGGTGCCCGGAAGACTTGCTGGTTTAAGTTAACACAGAATGAGTAAGAGAGATGGAGCTACACAGAGAGGGAAATAGTAGAGAAGAAAACTGTGCGAAAAGTCAGAATGGAGTCTCTCGGTTGAGACATCTGGCGCTCGGTGGGCTTTTCCTCTCGAATTGAGAAAACGAGAGTATACCGAGAGACACGAGAGCGCGAGAGGATGGAAAGGAAAGACCAAAAGGGTATAAGTGTGAGGAAAAGAGAAAGAGAGAGAGAGAGAGAGAGAAAGGGAAAAGGATGCTGGTGAATTAAGGGAGCGGCGCACGTCCTGTCCCAATTTCAGAACACACCGTTGGCTTTTCTTTCGTTATATGTATACGGAGGATATATGTGAGGATATACATACATATATATACAGACGGATTAAATCTCCCTCGTCTTTTTCTCTTCGTCGAACTCATCTTTCCGAAACCCTCCTTCCTCTTTTCGCCCCATTCGTGTTAATTAACAGCAGCTCGCGAAATCAATTTCGTTGCAGGTTATTTAACATTGGAATTTTCGAACTTAACATATATTTGGTGTATTATATGAATACTATGATGTATAGATATGTATATGCATAAAGGAATGTATATAACCTCATTAAATTCATTAAATGGCCCATGTTTACAGCTAATTTTGCTCGTATAGTGAGTGCACCATACATTTATTATTACCTGTATTATTTCTATCGTATATTATTGTTATTCGACATACTCAAATAGCTGGTGTATGAATTATCCTTTGTGATTTATTCCGAATTAATGCAGATTTATTTTATGTTCGACTATAATCCGATTTGGTGTGCAATAATTTATTAATCTATGGACTAAATTTTCTCTACATCGCCACATGTCGTGTTTCCGCCCATTCAATTAATTTCACTACACCTTATAAGAGCTTATAATGTACGTCGTTAACTCGAAACTCATAGGATTTACGAGATTAACAGATTTCTCAATCATTATTATTTTATCACTTAATGTAAACGATGGAAAAATTAAGCACACCTTTATTGACAATTTTTAACATTAAAGAGAATGATATGTAGGGAGATTGTATATTTTATAAATAAAAAGGTGCAGATTTAAACTTATTTATACAGCGAGAATGACGAAAATAGGATATTTTGTAATTTCTCTATTTTTGTTTTGTCCTATTCCTTGCCACGACTTCCTACACTTCGGCCTCCTTCGTACATTGCCTGGTGACATAGATGTCGTAGACACATACGTCCCCTCTCTTGCTCTCTCTTTCTCTTTCTCTTTCTCCCTCTCTCCATTTAGTGACATAAAAACCGTTTACTTCCTTGACAAGTTGCCAAGGTGCACGAACCATTGCTAGGAAAGAAGTTTGATCTACTTACCTGTGTATGTATACATATAAGCATGATTTTACATTCATATAGTAAGAGAAGAATGTCGAAACACATATCTCATACTCCGACTCGATTTTTGCCTGGAAAATCTCCTTCCTTCACATTCTGTACTTACTTCCTCTCTTTTTTACTTTATCTTTTTCTTTATATCGTTTTGCCTTCTCGCTGTTTTTCCTTTTATTTCTCTATTTCATCGTGCGAGTAGGTCTTTCTTGTGTGCCTACTTTGAGTCGTCGCCAAACTTAAACATTTCGGAAAGCTGCCCTGACTTGGCCCCAAAACAATTTTTCAAAGCCACGCTTTTTCACCGACTCCTTTGTTCCATTCACTTTTTCTCTCTCTCTCTCTCTCTTCCTCTCTCCACTCCCCTCAACCCCCTTTTACTCTCACACTCTTTCTCTTTCTGCCTATCTCCTACCGTGGGAAAAAATCCGGGACAGTTGCATATCTTGCATAGACTTTCTCATATATAAACCTCGGAGTATGAAATCTTTGAGCACCACTGAATATAATAGCTTGCATTTTTCTACTTTCTCGTTTATTTTCGTTTACCAAGAAAAAGAATCGAGTTTATATCTTTCAGATAACGCTTATTCGGCTGAGATATTGTTATGGGGCAAATGAAAATTTACTTGGCTTATTATCATCAAGCTATTATTTATTGTAGAATATACATCCGTTATTTCTTGCACTTCCTCTGTCGAAGTTTTATTCTTTTCCACACACAATAAGGATCAGATTGTTCAATTTCTATGTGTGTTACATCTTTTAATACGTGTGCAGAGGGAAAAACGTTACGTAAGCATTCGTAATTAAAAATTTGTTGACGTAGCAGAAGTAACAACATTTGATAGCAAATTCGTATACACATTGGATGTAATTGTTGAAGATTTTTTTGTAAAAATCGTAACGCATATGTATTGTGGAGGTTATTTTAAGAGCATCACAGTAAAAACAGTTGTCAATGAGGTAAGATGGAACCTCTCAACCCTTCCGTTTGTATTGAACCCTTTCGGTGGCTGGCGAATAAATAAAATCATCAGGAAGGACAAAGAACTTCGGTGTCAATCGTGCCGATTTAACATTACGGTTACAGAACTTTTTTAATGTTTTGATGAGAAATATGTGTAAATCTTTCGATGAAAGTACATTGAAGTAGTTTTTTTTTTTTTCTGGTAAACACTCAGTTACGATTTGTTTGTTTTTTGATTAGATGTTTTGAATTTATAAAATAGAGGTATTAATTTATTGAGTGGGTTTATTTCGTTAGTGCAACTTCATTAACGCAAATCTACTTCCATTGAGATTTCAGGGTTGAAATAGATACGGCAGATAGAGCTTCTAATTAATTATTGTCTCGTGATTACAAAGTTATGACAACCAAAGTAGAGAAAACGATGTCGACTGGCCAAGATAAATCGACTTAATTGATGATACGAAACAACAACCGTAAGCAAAAGCTCTTGGGAAGCGAGAGAACCGCTAAAAAGACTCGAAGGATAGAGAGAGAGAGAGAGAGAGAGAGAGGGGGGATGTAGAGTGGGAAATGAAGACCTTAGAGAACAATGTCGGCGAGTTTGGAGCATAGAGATGTATACGAAGAGAGAGAGAAAGAGAGAGACAATAGCTGGAGAACTACTACACGCCATTTAGGCGACCGTAAGGTCATTTAGATGAAAAGGATGGATAAACCACCAAACTAGGTCCATCGTATGGGTGTGAGTTTCTCTTGCTATGAGTTCTGCGTTACAGAACAGCGAAGAGAGGAAAAGGCGAGATACGGAGAAGAATAAACAGGAGAAGGGGGAGAGGAATGGAGAAAAGAGAAAGGACAGGTTTGGGTCACTCTCAACTTTGCCCACGGTGCGTATAGGGTTGTACAAGGAAATGGAATAGACAACGATGTGCTCGCAAGTTCCCAGTACCCTCGGGAAAATCTGCATGAATGCCTGCAATCAGAATTGCATTTCAACGTCTGTACTGCTACTCTCGCCGTTCATCTGCCAGAGGCCGTTTCGTTCGATTTCCTCTTTCTCTTTTTCATCCTCTTCTTCGCTTTTTTTTTACGTATTTCCGAGAATGGCAGCAACGAGCGTATACTTTTTTGAGCCGAAGCTACGTTTCTTGTCACTTTCTTTTTTTTTGCCTTTTTCATTTCCTATCGCTCCCATCCGCAATACCGGTTCCAACAACGCCATACACATGCATTACTTTCTTTTATGCTGCTCATTTTTACTCCCCAGTTGGACTTTTACCCTCGCAAACGCATCTCTTCCACCTCAAGACGTCCGTCGACCATCCTCACTGTTACTCGACAAACTTTTGCCTTGCAAATATTTTTGAATATTGTATGATTTTTGTTATCCTCTTTCTAGTCCTTAGTACTTCTCAACTCCTTTCTTTGCTTAGTCACCCACACACAGAAGGTTATGTACTTTCAAAGATTTCTTGTTCGAGTTCGTGCACCATTCTTCGTGACCTTCAATATAGCTGAGGCCTTGCTCTACCACGTTGCCAGTGGACACCTCTTATATAATGTACTTTTGTATGTATTTTAAATCTATCACATAAGTATATTACGTTCATGTATATAATACGTGTAGATGTATATTCAAAAGTACTGCAGAATATCAACTTCTTCTATCCTTGTGCTTTACGAGCTGGCCGACCACCAGTTCACCTTTTTCACATCCAACTCTTCCCGTTTTACCCAGCTATTCCCTCGCCCCCAAACTTCCCTCAGCAAACGGACCATGATGTTTTAAAAAGTATTCATACGTGAGTTACCGTTCTGCGGTTCGATCTCTTTGCTTTATCTCTTCCTCTTTCCCTTTTTTATCTTTTTGGCCCTATCTCGTTGTTCCACACCCTCTAACCTAAATGTCTTTTTCATTCAACCATTCGCGTTCTAAAACTCAAATATTCGTCGTCAATATTTGATTCCATGGTGTTTCATTGCCATTTTAGTGATTTTATCGATAAAACTCGACCGGCCATTTGGAAAATTTGTTTGACCATGATTGTTTTTCACCTCAATGTTATGCACATTTAGATACGCGCACTTTTTTTCCCATTGCTTAAACCCTTTGGAGATCTTTCTTTCGAAACACGTACCACGCTGAGTACTCTTGGATACTTTTTATGATGGGCATAAAAAGAAAGAGATAGGGTGTAAAACGAGAAAAGAAAATTTTACTGTTCAATGGAAAAAAATTCACAGAGATAGTATGGATTGAAGAAAAGCCCATTTTTACAGTATACTCTAGTTTATTACTTTTAGTTTATATTTTTCTTCAAGCTGTGATCGAAGCGGTATAAGAGCTAACATTTAATTTTCATGTGTGCACTCAGAAATGATGTAATCAAGTTATTGAAACAATATGTTGTCAGAAGTTTTCTGTTTACGCAAATTTGTGGAAAATGTGGCTACGAATGGGTTGAATAATTATTTTTTTTTTCAACATATTGTTAACAAAATTGTGTGTAGCGTGATTATTTTTGGATTATTTATCACATCGGAGAAAGGTATTGATTCTCAAATCTGTTGACTAATTACAACATAACGTCGGATTGAAAATAATTGACCATTCATCACTCGTGAATCGTCGTTCACAATCTCCAAAACAATTTCCATTGTAATTCTAATGTCGATAAGAACATTTCGCGTAACAATTCTTGATGTTTTTTCATCAGCCAAATCGGATTTGTCTCGCATGATTTTTTAAACAGAACCATTATCATTATCGATTGTATTGTTATCACTGCTTTCGAGGATGCTGAAACAAAATACGTCTGACTTTCCACTCGACCACCTTCGTCATCTTATCCGGTCTCAGACAACGTCGCAAAATCCGCTCTTGTTTCTTAAGCTTTTACTCCTTCACCGTGGAATCCGTTAACCCTAGAGGACGAAGAATTGTCATTCTTCTTCTTTTGATCTCTTTCTCCATTCTTCTGTCCCTTACTGGGTTCGCTCTTACCTTCCGTTTCCATTGGATATATATATATCAAATCTTCGTTGTATACCTGTAGTTACTGTAACCGCGCTCGTAACACTTTAACATTTCACTAAAGCTTATCGACCCTTATACGTCATTTGACCCTTAAATGTCAACGCTCCGGTGGCAATGCAGTGTCTGTAAATAATACCACGAAGAAAAGTCTCGTTTTGACAAGTTATCCAAGATAATTATTCCAATTAGTACACTACAGAAGATTCAATGAAAGCAGAACAAAAACCTCAATCAAAAACTCTCGCTTTCTTTGATGATATCCTCTTGGTTTCAATTTCTGTTAAGCTGTCTTAAACTGTTGATTTTACTTCAAGGTCGAGGAAAGTTTTAGGTCGCTTAAGCCTTTCGAGGAGAAAAAAAACAAATCAGTTTGCGTACTTATGGACCGGAAAGTCTCGAGCTTTCATTTAATCTATAAGCTTCCCGCATGAGCTCATCAAAGTGTCCCTCGAAGGGTTCACGTAATCACGCTTTTTTTACCCCCGCGCATTCATACCGCTCAGTCGTTCATAATCTTTTATTAGTTTGGGGAGTTTTTCGGTCTCTTTAACCTCCTTCATCCCTTTCAACCAATCCTACAGGCACCGGACCAGAAATCGTGTGATTTTCTTCGAGCTTAAGAGGAGACGGAAAAGAAAAGGGGGAAAAAACGATAGAGACAGAGAGAGGATTCACGGAACGACAAGCACGTAAGTCGATTGCTGCGAGAGAACGCAAAGAAAAGAGATGGAACATTTATCATAGCTTGACTCGAACACGTTCCTCGAGAGCGCTTACGAGATTTCTGTTCGAGCAATCAGAAGTGGGATTCAACTTTATGGCAAGTTTATTGTGTGCACTGTAGCGTCACACGTTTCTTCGACATTGGTCTCCTCAATATTAATACCTATATAGCACAGCTTTCTCTGACGTCTACTTGAAATCTTTACCACAAAAAAAAGAAGATCGGGGTTTAAAAAAACCATGACTCGAAAACGAGCTGTGCGAAGAGCGGAAAACACGATGGAGCAAGCTTCCGGCATACCGGGGCGATAAATTATCCACGGCTAGAATCAGTAAAAATTTTCCTGCAGCGTAAATCAACTTCTCGCGGTAGACGTTAGAGCACAACGGAGCTTTCGCACATCCACTTTTTCCACATGTATTTTCTACCTACATACTACAAATGTCCTATAAATCTCAAATTACACAATTCCCGATGGCCTGGCTGTATTTTTTACCTCAATTCCTGAAAGACAAGGAAGCCGAGCATTTTTCATTTTTATTATTATTTTTTTTTTTTACGTCAAACACCTTGTTAACTTCCTTCTCCGGTGTATATGTGTTGTATTACAAAATCCTCTCTGCATCAGATTTGCAAGTTCATTCAATCTCAATATAATTCAGGGTTTTAAGGAATCCTGCAAAATACTTTATGGAGCATCATGGAGCATTTTTCTCGTATTGATTTAGCTGCCTCTAACGTACCATCCAACCTATTTACACAAAAAACTTTTCGATGTACGACTACCCGTTGATGTAATTTACGAGAAACTTTTGATCGAACCAGTAACTTGAAAAAAAAATCGATTTAAAATGGTGTTAAATTGTTATTGCACTTGTTATTAAGCACATTAAAGTAGTCACTTTCGTTGAATTATTTTCTGCTGAAAGAAGTGATGAACATTTTGTTTGAGGACGATAAACATTTAACACGTTTGCTGCGACTGTGAAGTGCGTCTATCGTTTCAGTCTATCGAAATAAGTTCTTTATTCTATTGCCTCAGAAATATTTCTCTAACTACCATCTTTTCATTGAAATCTATTGAAGCTTTCATTGACTATGATTGAAAAAACGGCAGACTGCTTTGATAGGGCATGCTTTGTGCGATAGTGAAAAAAAAATGTGACGTTATATCGGTTTCTGATCGTACTTCCTTAACTGTGTTCAATAAATCTGTTTTTACATAACAGTAGAATCTTTAGGTTTAGGTTTAAGTTTGAAAATACAATATGGTCGTCATAAAAAGCATTTGATGAAATTCTCATGAAAGGAAACACTTTTGACCAAATTTTCTCTTCTGTATTCGTGGCCTCTATCGTTTTCTCTTCTTATTTTTTTCCTTTCCATCATCTCATTTTTTTCAACATGTTACCGACGTATCTAAGCCCGCGCATCGCTGTCAATTTTACGGCAGAGAGCACGCAACCGGCCGCAAAAAACGATGATCGCGTGAGCTTGTAGCTTTACGAAAGAGACCCGATTGAGTTTCCACACTGCAGAAGCTTTTGTGACTTTTATGGTAGTTCTGAGAGCAAAAAACAGACATCAAAAGTGTGCAGGAAGCTTTGTGAACCTAAGATAATTTTTTTGTGAAGTGGGTGATTTAGCGGGGTGCAAGCAATTTTATAGAAAAACTAGCTCTGCCTATGGTGAGAAATTTTTTTGCGTAATGCAAGTGTCATATTAATAACAATTTTACTGATCTAACGAAGTTTCTTTATTTCTGTTCGGATAACATTGAATTTTGATCTTTGGATGGTTTGTGAAAAATCTTGCATAAGATACTTTGTCTCCACATTATCGCGTCCGAGTGCGAGATTATAGTAGCGTGAATAATCTTAAGCTATTTTCCTTCCTATGTTGACCCTTAGTTTTATATAACTGAGACAATCAGACAATGAACAAAAATGGTTGTAACTTTTTCTGTATCAAGACTTAAAACCCCATGCGCCGTTCGTTTTTTTTTTTTGTTTAGAAACATTTTCAAACGGGCAATATTTTTATTTTCATTCATGACAATTTTATGAATTTTAGTGGGTTCAAAATATATTTTTGCGTATCGAATAAAATTTGTCATTTTTTTTTTGCACGTCTGTCAAACACCAAATATGAGAATTTTATACAGCTTTGAATCTATTATTGATCACACACTTTTTTCGTGTGAAAAATTCATCGAGATTTGTTCCAGAGTTCATGAGTTATAAATTATCAAACGTCCACAGACAGAGAGAAAGTGAAGCAGAAAATAGATAATAGCAGGCTGTTAAATAAATAAAGAAGGATAAGAAAGAAAAAAAAATTTGTGAGAAATTTTATCTCCAATGTGAAATCTTAGTAATCTAGATACCAAGTATTAGAAAGAGGGTTAAATTAGTTCGAGACTCGCCACTTTTCGACACGCGAAAATGGGCTCATTTTCGATACTTGATCTACAAATAATACGATGATATTTCTCTGTAAACTCGATAATATGTATATACATATATATAGATTTTTTTTTCAACTCCATAATCATCGTTTTTTGGGGGATTCAAGATGGTATAAAATATAAGCAATCCAGTTAAATTGATTCGATAGAATAGACTCTGGAACCATGTTTTATGCAGGCTTAGGCGATTGCCTTCGTAGAGGGTCTCACTTAATTTGAACACAGCAAACGGGGGCGACAAGTCAAGCGAAGGCTTGATAGGAAGGATTTCAAGATGGGGGGGGGGGGGTAAACTGAGAGGGAAGGGCCTTAACGCTTCGGGGAGAAAGTCCCAAGGCAATATATTATCGGAGTACAAATCAACTTGCGAGCCTCTCTTGAAGTTTCCGGGCAGGCACTCTGAGCGCTTCGTACCAGCAGTATAACGTTCTGTCTGCAAATATCTTCTCTTCGATATTTCGCTCTATACGTAGGCTAAAATGCCTTCACGAGAAGCCACCAGAATGTCTCACTCTGACTTGTCGTCTTTAACTCCCTCTATCCCGTCCTACGTCTTAAAGTCTTGGGACATTCGCACAAGGAACGCAGTGGGGATCCGTGTGTCCCATCGTCTTGAAGTCCTCGCGAAAATCGTTCGAGCGTCCTACCGTGGGATTAAGCCGTACAAGAGCTTTATTGAAAGCGTCGTGGCGTGGATGCTATCGTTGGTGTATATTATATGTCGAAGAAGAAAGAGCGAGAGAGAGAGAGAGAGAGAAAGAGCCCATAAGGCGAAGCCAGAAGGAACGACGGGGAAAATTCGGGAAGGAGTCGAGCCAGCGTCTACTGAAATTGTGAATGAACTAAAAATTGTAAAGCGAGCATGAACCTTCGGATGGCCGACTATACGTCACAAGAACGTAAATACTTGCATACTTCTTAGTTTTTGACGCAAATGTTCTCCGTACGTTCGAAGGTTTTCCCTATAAACTTCTGGATCTGCGTAACTGACAAATAAAATAGCGGAAAAACGATGCAGCAATAGTTGAGGGTAGTTCAAAAGAAATTGAGTGGAAAACTATAACAATGAAAAGAATTGTAGAAGATTTAACTGAAATGAAAATATGTGAAAAAACGACTGCAGATTTGTTGGAAGTGAATTTGCGAATGATGAATTGAAATTGATCTTGAATTTGAGGTTTCGAAAAGTAACTTCGAAATTCCATAAAAACGCCTTCTCTTTTATCCCTAAATTCGGTGTTTTATTTTTCACATTATAACATCTTTAAGGTCTAAAATGAAATTTCCAAATATCTTCACTCATCCGGAACGTATGTTGCTCAGATGAGTCTCACACGAACTAGGCTATAAAAAAGAGCTCCATGCGGATATTGAATGGAAAAATAAGTAGATGATTTCGTTGACAAAAAAAATTCTGCCCGGAGAAAAAAGACCAAATTGCATATCAATTGTATAATAGGAGGGCAAAATTTCATGCACGTGAAGAGTATACCAAGAGCAAAATGTATTAAAAAATTAATACGAAAGGCGATATTTATATTCTGTATGTAAATATTTGGATTTGCCTCAACATGACGGAAGTTACGACGACGGAGTTTTCGATGATATGGCCGTTGCCATGCAATACTGACACCTGGCTCGTTTCCCTTAGGCGCTCTTGGTAAAAACCAAGTGAGCAAAAACTGCCGGAAATATACAACATACGACTTTATTTTTTTATTTCATAAATTCTCCTTTACTCTCTGTCGTTCATCTGAACATCTGGAGACGAAGGATCTTTTTGAGAGCTCAAGGCGCTGAAGCGTTAGCTCTGCAGACCAGAGATAGATGCACATCTACATATACATAATGGTATTATATATTTTCGAAATATATATATACATATGATACAATTTTCTTTTTCATTTATCTATGTGCTATAGACAGACTTGTGACTTCTTTTTAGGTAAATTTATGTTATATTTTCATCTATAAATAAACATAGTACCAGTGCATAAATATGTTTCATATGAAATACTATATTGTACATTTTCTTTTGCGCAACTATACCATATCTCCATATGCGCATGTTTTTGTATTATTTTTCATCTTCTACATTTGCGTTAGTTCCAAGACCTTTCGTTGGATTTTGTGAGCAAATATGATACACATTCCTATTCATGTTTAGGTTATACAAAAAAAGTCTAGACTTTTTTTCAATGCGTTGTAGGTTTGAATAATTTTTCAATTCAAATAGTACCAATGATATAAAGTTCCTCTGTAAATGGGTTGATAAATATTTGGATTTACATAACTGTCAAAGTTGAAGCGAGATAAAAACGAAAATTCATTAGGGGTTGCATAAAATTGTTGGGTCTGCATGTATATGACTTATCAGTTTTCTCCGAGGAATAAATAAAGCCCACCTCGATGATTCGAGGCATTTCCATTCAAATGAGTCTCATGTTCTGAATAAGAGAGTACCCCTAAAGCAAAATAAAGTTTGATTTTTTTTTTCTTATCATTGATGGGCTCGTGCGACAGGTGCAGGAAACTGTTAAAATTGGACACCCTGTGTATTCGAGTTTCGTAGAGAAGCATATATAGTATCAAGAGTTAGCTTCAATGTTGGTGGGAACGACGAGAAGATAAGAGCGTAGGGTATAGCAGATATTCGCGTATGATACTAAAATACGAGCCGGATATATCTCGTCACCGGTATCATAATCGGCCTCGTAGTGGAATACCATTCAATCGCATCGAGAAAGGTTTTGATATTACTGCCTCATCCTGCTCCCTCTGCAAATCGTCATCCCTTTACATGTGCTTTTCCAATATTTTTATCCTGTATGAAGAGCAGCGACAAGTATCATTCCTCCCCAACTTTCTTTCGTTTACAAATTCAATTTACAACCATTTTATGATACTTTTGATGTAACTGGTTATAAAAACTTTTTATTTTATAATTTAAAAGCTCGCAGTATAAATAAAATATGTTTAAAAATTCAGTGAAATCAAATTCGATTGATTTCATGAACGGAGCGAATGAATTAATGCAATATATCATTCTCGTAAATTTAACAGATTTCCAATAATAATCGTTTTATAATTCACCGCTACAAAAAAAAAAAAAAAAAAAAAAAAAACATCGTAATTATTTATATTTTTTTGCAACTTGATGAAAATTAATTTAAATCTCCAATGGAAAAATCTGTTCATGATATATCCTATTAGAATGATGCTTTTCTTTTGTTTTCCTTTTACGAGATAAAAGCGCGTTGAGCTTCTATGATGCTTTTCTGAGGAAGCTTTCGTCTGGTTTATTCATTATATATGTATCTTGCCCTTACGATGCTATACAGTATACACGAGAGAAGAACAGATCCTCCGGTTATGTCCCTTGAGGGTTACAGGGCCATTCAGGACGTCCCACCTCTCTCGATCTCTCTCCACAAATTCGAAATCCCCTTTAAGCAAGGTTTCCTCGTCGTATATCTTACGGCAAATTCGTACTACGGGCTTTGAGGTTTTCTCACTCCCGTAAAGCTTTATAAGAGTATCTGTATTTGTGTGTGTGTTTGCGGGCGTGGTTAAGTTTTAACTTGTACAAATATATATAGCTCACAGTCTTTAACGAGTTTTACTTGAGTAACATGCCGAACAAAAGGCATTTTTTTAAACAACCAATGAAATATATTGATTTTTTGTTTTCTTATTTTTAAAAATAAGTCACTCTGATTAAGGCGACGTGCCGAACGTTAGTTTAAAAAAAACACTCTCTCACTGGGGTCGAGAAGAAGAACTTGGGAAAAAAACCTTTTTAAATTCGATTATAAGACTATTTTTGTTTGAGGATTTATTTTTAACTCGTGTTCGTCTTTATCCAATTGAAAATCTTTACCAACATGCATTCAGCGACTCTTTTACTCTGGTGAAACTCCTGAAGGCAACGTTCGCTTATAAAACACGATTTTTTTCTTATATCATTCTTTTTTCCATTTAACGATTCTTTCAATTTCGTTGCATTTTGTAAATAAAATCACACGATAATCAGATTTGCAAGATACAGAAATGTATTCAAGAGGTCGTGAAATGATATTCATCCAGGTCGGATAGATGCGGCAGAAGAGTTTGCTTCATGATATTCATATCCGTATAATATCGTTTGGAAGAAAAACAACGGCCAAATGTGTTTTTTATCCCACAATGAAAAAGCATTCCGCCAATTAAAGGTCCAGAAAAATATTTCCTATAAAATATTATGACATCCGCTTTGGATTCTAACGAAATTGTAAATGAAAAATGAACAGAAGAAATGAAATATGATATAAAAGCGATAAATATAATTTGAATTTTATTATATACAGTAATTTTTCGTTTTACTAAATTCTTGAATGGTATTGTTGATCTGTATGGTTAACGAAGTCCTGTTGACAAAGTCCTATTGTTGTTGTAACTATTATAGCCTAGTGTGGCATTTATGTATTGCTTCAATATCGAATTGATGATTCAATTTTCGACTTCAACCAAAGGGTGTACCAATTGTGCAGACTTGGTAAAAATAATAATGGTACTAACAAATGTAATCTCATTTTATCCAGTCAAATGAATTACATATTGTATCGAAAATTCCATGAAAAGTCCACGCAAAAATGTGCATTATGCAAATCCTATTCGAAGTCGAGCTTTTCAGCCATATACCTACTAGCATGGCACTAATGGCTAAAAAATCGAAATACCATTGGAGCTCAACGTAATTCTCAAATATCTTTCCGTTCTATCATTATATAATCTGGATTTATTACATTTACTCTTGAATTTATGTATATATATATATATATATGATTGCGTATAGAATTTCCCGACCATAAAAGTCCATTTGGTATACCGAAAGATAATGATATTCATCATATTGTTGTTTGAATCGAAATGGATTTGTATATGACTGTGAACATGAGGAAAGAGATAGCAAGAATATCAGTAAAAAAAAGTGATGGTACACCGGAATTCCATTCAATCCATACAAATCTCTCGGGCACGCAGTATCAATGTTAAGCTTGTTTATTTTTTTAGGCTCTCGAATTTTCTGACAATCTATGTACAGTAATACACGTATTCTCATCCATTTATTCACGGCTGTTTCATATTGTGCATTAAGCAGGTGGCAGCAATGCCGGTGGTTGAAAGCTGAGGGTCGTTTCCATATTTTGTTTTTCTTCTTTTTTTTTTCTTTTCTCTTCCTCCCTCTCACCCGATCATTTTCTCCGACGTCATGTGGAAAATAAACGTAATCAAAGGTGTTCCTGGCTGGCAGGCTCCTGAATACCCTCAGCATAAAATGAAAAGCTCGTTTGTATAAATAAAAAAAACTTTCATTATTTGCTGTGCTCTTGTTGTTTGCAGTTCACTACGGAACGACGTTAACACAATTGCTAACATTTCTCGTCCAGTTGGACTATGGTCCATACACGGTTAACATTCGATGACATTTTTTTCATACAATGTACAACCTTTGTCTGAAGAACAGTTATGTTACCTTGAAGAATGTATACAATTATCTAGACCAAGTTATTTAAATGAAAAAACTCATTTTTTTGAAGTTTTTGTTTTCAAATCTCAACTTTACTTAATTATATTTAATTTATGGAAATGTTTTTACGGACTATTGGGTAAATTTCGAATAGTTCTAATTCCATATTTTGATTTTATTCATGCAGTGACTCGACATAGTTGTTGGACTAGTAGTGACACAATACTGGTGTTGTTACGGAAATACTTAGTAGCAATTAATAGTGAAAGCGATGTTGTGACAATACCTCGAGATTCAAAGGTGTATTGTATGCAGTATTGTGAATAAATGTTCAATGCCGACGGTGTTATCTTTCCGCAATTTTTCGCAGTCTCCTTGCGATAAAATTTTTTAAGACGCGATGCAGTCGTGGAACACTTTGTCAAGGAACTTTTTAATAGTTTTACATATGAGGATGCTTTAAAGACTGAAAGGGGGAGAGAGAAAGCGAGGGAAAGATGGTCAGGCTATAATTCATTACGCCCCAATTTTGAAAACTTTGAAAAGACCCAGACAATGATAAGTTCAATATTTTTGGTAATTTTTTTAGTATCTTTTCCAGTACATGAAGGAAGATTATGGTAATACATGTTATTAGGTATATTGAGAACCAGAATTACACATAGAATTAAATAATTCAAACGCTGTCGAGACATCACAATAATGACTTCAACGTATAAAGTAAATAACTAGCCTTTGGCACGTAAACTGCCTCTTAGGGAACAGACAAAAATAGAGAGAGGCAAAAAACGTGGTACTCGATGGCCTAAGCTGATATAGAGGGTGTTCAGACGATATTTTGTTTTCGCGAAAGAAAATATTTTCCACAAATTCCTTGCCCATACCAGACATCATGGTATCCTGTGTACAAAAAGGACACAGACAAAAAGATAGATACGAGCAAAGAGAGACAAAAAGAGAGAGAGAGAGGGAGAGATTCTATTGAGGATAATAGAGGTTCAAAAAAGGAGAAAAAGCTCTCCAGTGTTTACACAGTTCTGTGCCTCGTTTACCAGAGCGTGAACAAGTGGATCAAGAAAGATCGAGACAGAAATAGAGGGAGAGCGAAAAAAGGTACGGATGTTAAGGAAAATGGTTTTCTCACGATTTTTATCCTTGGAATAAGAAGATATCAGATACCATATTTTTAATGCATTTACAATGCGGTCAAAATTTCAAAAAATATGCATATTAAATGATACGAGACATCCGCTAGTTAATCATTATTCCCGCCTTTCATATTCCTCTATTGAACTATAAATTAAAAGAAGAACTATATAAAAAAAAAAAAAAACTTTTTTTAATTCCAAAGTCATTGTGGATTAGACAAACCATAATAATTTTAAATATTGTTGCAAAGTAAGGACAAAAAACTCTAAGCTTTCCGTATCTGAAACAATGATTACATCAGACCTGTCTGCTTGTGTAGAATAACTTTTTTAAATTCTCTATTTCTGTATATTTATCTGATTTGGGACAGAAAGAATTAAAAAAAAAAAAAATCATCAACAAAAGTAAATCGCAAATGTCAAAAACAGTTAATGAGAAACTGAAGTGTGGGTCGTTCTAAACATTTTTCGCGAGGTTTAAATCAATAAAGTTTGGAAGTGGAGGCAACCGTCAATAACGGACATGCATTGCTAATCAGTTAATCGGAAAATTTCAGTGCAACTCCATTCGATTATCGGTGTATTTGTGGGGTCAAAATATAGACATTTTTCCCCCGGAAAATATCGCATTAACTAACACAGTTGTGCACTTTTGCGGTGACGGGCGTATTTGGAAGAAACCGTTTAACTTACTGTGATTAGCGTTACGTACTCTGTTACCTCATGCAAAGCTCATAAATGGCAACGAGTTTACCTTGAACGAACTCCATCGGAAAGGCCGAGCTGGTGTACGCTGCGAACCTGATTTTACATTGCGTCACAAAGTAGGAGTAACTAACTTTGTAGGGGCGATCTTACGAGTCACACCTACAGGAAGATTTGAGCGGAAATTGCGGTTGCGTTGACCATCTTCTGGAATCATGCATATATACATTGGTGATCTTAAAAATGATAGACTTGACCTACTACTGATACTCGTGAACACGGAGTTACAGTTGAGATTGTGTTGACTCTGCAAACTTCCACTGTCTCTCTCTCTCTCTCTCTCTCTCTCTCTGCATATACATTTCCTTCCTTGTGAGGTAGCTTCTTCTTTGAGTATAGCTGTATATTGCACATTTTTTCCTCATTTTTTCTTAGATCCAGGACTTTCGACAATTAGCATGATTACTTAATAAAGTGAACGTAAAAAGACTTCGGAAAGACTTGGAACGTCTTTTAAATTCGTACTTAGGATTAATCATTGTAAAGCTCAGTCCGTCATGGGAACTGGTTCCCCTTCTTACTAAATCTCAGAGCTTACGGAACAGGAAAAGCTTAGTGTGAGAAAACTGTGGCTTAAGTATTATTTGCCGGTTATTATTTAACAATCTGCGAGAGATTATTAAATATACTTTGTCTTTACAGCGTATGAAACGGTTTCGCTTAAATTTTGGTGGCAGCAGATTATGTCATCGATCATCTAATGGTAATTAAATTTTTATTTTTCAAATTCGTTTTGAAAATTGACATTCGCTTGTTTACGTTCAATGCAGGCCTACCAATGTAATTTGCTTAATGTTATTCAAACGAAAACTTGTATTATTTCAAATTTGAAATTTGAAACAGTAAAAACATTTTTTCCAATTTGATTTGTCAGAATTTATGATGGATAGACCTTCGAAGTTTTCTCACGCTCACGACACTTCCCCGTCTTTGCAGACCTCACTGCTTCTGAAATCAATACTCCTTCGAATTTTTCCTTGAAATTTTTACATGACATTCTCGAAATGTTATACAACAAAAACATGCAAAGAAAGCAAACTTCAATCGTTTCAAAAACTTTGACGACTGGGTACTCGCAACAAAAATTGAAAACTTTAGATAACGCCATTTTTTAGATTTTAATATTCGTAATGCATCCTTGATAACACCATAAAGTATAGAGTTTTCAAAATGTTATAACTAAACACAATTTTCCTCACTCATGACAAAAGTACGTATCTTACATCCTTCTGTATTGTTATGTTTAATGTGACACTACGGGTCTAACTATTCTTTCAAGAGTTGAAAAAAAAAAAAAAAAAAAAAAACACAGTGGCTAGTCGTCCGGGTACCCTGACGAATAATAATAATGGCCACGCTGTACAACGTATTCGCTCCGTGCCTACTCATACAC
The DNA here is from genome assembly GCA_948107755.1 of Campoletis raptor. Lineage (NCBI taxonomy): Eukaryota > Metazoa > Arthropoda > Insecta > Hymenoptera > Ichneumonidae > Campoletis > Campoletis raptor. The sequence continues at coordinate 31,623,259 of OX403622.1, read as the reverse complement.
TCTCACCAAAATGAGAATGTGTAGTCGTGTACATATACGTCTTATTCGTCTGTTTACCCGGACGAGTAGCTACAGTAAAAAAAAAATGGTTAGCCACCTTCAACCCTCCAAGCCCCACGACTATTAACTTGTGCATATCTCCATTTCTACCGTCGTAACGGTAATAGTTGTCTCTCGAGGGTTCGTTTACTTTCCGTCGTTCTCGGCCTTCCGTTCAGGTAATGTATTTTATGTATATAAGTGGAAACATGCCATCGCAATATCGATACTTTACGATATATTCCTGGTTGCCGAAGGCTTCGGATAACTCAGCCCTGTCAACTGTACAATATTGTGTACAAGATTGTATACCTACGGAATCATAGCATCTGTGTGCTTCCCATTACTGTAGCCGTTTCAAGCCACCTGGTACCTGAGCACTCACCAGCAATATTTATTATCTGTCTCTTTACCCGTTGTTTCATTTTTTACATACATTTATTCCCATTTAGTTATTATTCACATTGTTACAACGAATTAGTTGAGAACCAAAGTAAGTCTAAACCTAATCACTCACCGATTCGATATGTGACGGAATATGTGTGCCCATAACTGACCGTGTTCCCATGGTCTCATTCAACGTGGAGATATTTAATTTACCTAGAATTTCAAAAGTATTCTCCAAAGAAAAGTTACGTCAAATTCAATCTGGTCTCAGAATGTTTTGTTTTTTCTTCATATTTCCTGACTTCTTCCTTTATTCTTTCTCGTATTGTTGTGAACGAATTTTTAAGTTTTAAAGAAGCCCCGCTATTCAATTTACCAGATCATTGCGATTGTAAAAGGCCTTTTTATATCAAATCTCTATTTTTAAGGCTTTTTTTAAAATTAGTTTAGCATTTTCATGCATACCTTGACAATTTCTTATGTCTTTACTTTGGGAAAATTTCTAATATGAAGTTTAGAGTCTAAGCAATAACCATGTGTGTTATATTTTATCCACATCAGAGCTCATACTTTATATCGCTGTACCTCTGAAACTAAACGATCAAATGTCTTGCATGATTTTTTTATACCAACCTTGTCTTGTGCTCCTGTGAAATGTAGGGGAAAAAAAGAAAAAAAAATCTGTAGTAAAGTTGTAGGAGTTGTAGCGTGGTTTTTTATTTTTTTTTAAAGATTTAATTTTGAATTTCTAAATTTCGACTTCGAATTCATAATCAACTACCCCGAAAACCACCGACAATGAGTACGGAATTTCAAGGCTCGTCATGAAAAATGTATGTCTCGAAGGGTTTAAAACAAACCAGGTTTGTTTTAAAACCCTATTACTTTCTCATTATATAAAGTAAAACAAAATATCAAAAAACACATGTAATTTATATGGTTCCCTACGATTTCACAAAGAACTGACACTTGACAGTTGAACAGGCACTCTGGTGACAGTACTGAGTCGCTTTTCATACGTGTATAGAAATTTATTCTCACATGACTTACCGTTTTCATGTGAAGATATGCGAACTGTAAGGTTCATCAAAAGTTTGTTTGGATTTGTTCCGCTTTGGGCTTTGAAAGATTCGCCAGTCATACGTTAGACGTGAATGTTACTATCTCCTGAAGTCGAAACTTTTCGTTCATGCGTGCAGCCATAGAACTTCATTAAAGTTGATTATCACTAAACTTGTCAGTGATATAAGTGTGAATTCCCACAATATAATGAATTGACAAGTAGTGTTATTTACGATTTATATTTAAATTCCCCGCAATGGCTTCCATTTTGTTTCCGTGTATATACTTGAATTTTCTTTGCTCTTTATTTATAAGTACATACGATCAAATATACGTTTATGTATAAATGTTCATGATCCATTCGACATTCCTTACAGATAGCTTACAAGGTGCGGCTGAAAGAAACTTGGGAAAGATCGAAAAAAATCATATGAGAGTGCCAAATCATTTTTCATTTGCAGATAATCGAATATATATTGATGTGCGGTGTTCCTAGTGAGGAACGACTTTTATTTGTTTATTTACCGTATCGAAAGTTCAGAGATTTCGATCTGTCTTTGTCATTACTGTTGGCGTCTGTTTTGATTTTACAAAGTGCTGTATCGTGATTTTCCGAGACTCGCTCTTTCACCCTTCATTTCCGTTTCGAATACGCGATTGTTTCCTTTTTTCTCTATTGCTCTCGCAATCAAAAAACTTTTTTAATACTTGTGTGTATTTTCTCGCAAGCTGTCTATCAATGTTGAATAGCCTGTCTGCTCGTCACAGAAAATGTTCATCAGTTGTTCAGAATTCACGTCCTGGCTTTCACACTGCACGGAAAGTCAAACGAATCATGAAAATGAAATTATGGTTTGGCCTTCATTCGGTCGTCTTTTTTCTTTAGTCATTTAAGCCGGTATGAAAAAGGAGATCCTCTTTATCGTTATTTCGGCGTTATATATTTTTTTCTCCCTCTGACATCCTTTTGACTAATTTTATTTATAGTTTTGTGCACATAAAAACGTCCAACGAGCAAGTGCGAAAGCCGGAGGGAGAAAGAAAGAATGAGGAATAAAAGAACATCGTGTTTTTCACCGCCTCATGCACCCCATATCGCGTGTGACCATACAGCGAAGCATTCGCCTGTGCATGAAATATCGTACTAGCGGGTGTAAAATTAGAGCAACCTACGAGGATGCAAGACAACAATGAAAAGAAATATATAAATTCACGTGTTTTGTTGTTCCATCAGCTTGCATTACCGTGAAAAATGTTTATCAGAACGTAGATAGAACATCAATTTTTTCCTGTGTATTTGAGCCAAGAGTGAATCAAATATAAACTAATATATTAGAAACCCTGGAGATGTATATTAATAATGATGAAAAAAGGGCAAATACAACTCCCATAAAGCTCGTGTAGACCTGCAACCCTTAAGAAAAAAAATCGTGGTATGCACATTAGCGATGTCTCGAGAGATCTAGGCACTATCCTGCAATTGCACGTTGCTTTCTCTTTAACTCTTCTCCTCTCTTGGTCAGACGAAGAAGCAGAAGGAGAAGCGGAAGGAAAGAACTCGAGGTAAAAAAAAAACTCTTGGTTACAAAAAAAAAAGGGAAAGTAACGACGCTTGAGCGCTTTGGGTGGAAAAAAAGGGTTACTGAAGATGAGACTGAGAGAGACCGAAAAGCTCGTAGGGGAAGAAGAAAGTATGTACTTGATGGATATAATGGAAGTTAGAAGAAAAATGTGAGACGGTATGGGGAATAAAAATAGTGTGGCAAAAGCTCAACGACCACAGAGACGACGACGGCTATGACGACGCGGTCGGTGAATCGACTCGACGGCCGAGATGAAGAGGACGAAAAAGCCGGATGTTTGGCGAGGAATAGAGGGAGAAAAGGAGGAAGCCGGTGATGTCGTCGACGGTAGATAGCCCCAGGCATTCTGGGTAATTAAAAAAAGCTACCGGCGCGTGACGTCAGCGCTAATGCCTGCCTTTTCCGATTTCATGTAGAGACTCATATATACCACTACGATTGCGCTATGTGCTACATACGTATGTGGAATACATGGCGAAGAAAAAATGATTTTTGGCACACGGGATTATTAGAAGATTATAAAACAACCAAATAGTGGATTTATGTCCCATGCAACTTGCATGCAACGGAAAATGAGGGTCAATAACGCTTAAATTTGATGATCGATAAAACATATACTAAAATCATGTTTTTCGATGAAGCGTTATACATTTTTATACATTCCTGTTAAATTATTCTAAAAATTTCTGGAAAAATACATTTTCGAATAAACACACCAACAAGTAGTGAAGCATCAACGGTTTTCCATCTGCCTCTCTTTCTATTGTAAATTACCCAAAACTTTTTATTGTTATTCTTAATAAGCCATCATGGTTGTAAATTAAAAAGAGAAAAAAAAGTTGATATCTTCTTGGTAGATTCAACATTGTTGTTTCGAGGTTTATTTCGAATGTCATGAATGATAAAGTCAACCATGGATTCTAAGTATGATGTACAACTCTAATAAAATATAGGGACAATTTTTTTTCTGTGATCAAAATAATGATTGATACGGAATAATTTATTCAACCACACTATTAAACCAAAAATTTTTCATTTGTACAGAGAACAAATGAGGGATGCTTGGACATTGAACGAACAAAAAAGCCTTCGAAAACACTTTTTTGTGACGCTTCACCTAACAGTTGGACGCTATTATTTCTCGACCGTGTACTCGATATATAAAGGACTAGGGCTGAGGAACAGAGACGAGCGAATAACGTGAGAAAATACCACATCGCACTCCCCGATTATGCTTTTTGCCCAAGGCTGTAGAGGCGTTGAGATACGAATGTATGAAGCCTGCTGCATCGTCGCTGCATTTTCGTTTTCACTCTGTACGCACATGATTCCTACTTCGCTCTTTTTTCTTTCCCTCGTTGCTTTCACAATTTTTTTTCCGCTTTTTCTTCCTTTTTCCATATCTCTCGCTGCTTTCGTCACGAGGTCTTCATTTGTGAGCTAGTTTTTCGAATTCTCGAGAATTCACATGCTTTTTATTCTTTTAGATAAATATATATACACATTGGATATTTTTTACGCGCGTCGTAATACACCGTAATTGCAAGGCTTTGAAGGCAAATAATAAAAACACATTCATGGACGTAAAAGTGTGTCAACACGAGGTTAAATTTTTATGCAGTCCCCTTGAAATAATGAGAGTTTCGTTTTGATAGGACGAAACTCAAGCTATTCAATTTTAAAACCATGAAAAGCATTCAGCAAAATTGCAATCTTACGTTGCAGGCAGAATCTGACCGAATATGATGTTATGAAAACGAAGACGGATGTTTTTTCTTCAATTATAAAAAGTAATAATTTCATTCGAAAAAATCAAAATTAATTTCATGAGAAATATGAAACGCTTTTCAAAGCACATAACAAAAGCAATGTTTCCATTATGCCGGCCATTTCGTCATTCCTATAATATAAACAAAAAGTTCGTAAGACGTCATTAATTCTCCTCTGCATTCCGCGATTCAAACGTCTTATTCGGACAGAAATAATTGTGGTTCTCAATCGTCGAAAAGTGCACAGAAGTGTTTGTCACGTGAAAAACTGTACGACTTAATTTCGTCTTTCTCGCCCCCCCCCTCACTCTTTTTATATCTTTCGAGCTATGGACCGATAAATTTTGGAGAGAAAGAGTTTCGGCAACCATTTTGCTACATTTCTCGGCGAGGCTCGTTAATTTTCTTTCACAATGATACTGAACCTTTCTTCCTCCTGTTTTTACTCGGCGAGTCACGTTTCGAGTTTGTATATCCCACAAAAGCAAGCACACAGAGACACACACTGTTACTCTATACCGTCGACGGCAATGTACACAGTACTTAGGGGATTAGTGCGTAACCCTGTACCGGATTAAGCACATTAGCCCCCTTTCCTTCGTTCGATACCTTCCTCACCCCTCGAACCTCTTTCTCCTTCTCCGTACATAAGTACATTATAGAATCGAGAGCTATAAAATCCAATTACTCGGTTACGTGGATAGTTCTCCATCCAAAATAACGGAAGCATCTCTTTGCCCTGCAACCGTGACATATTAGCCTAGACATCTTAACAATTTTCATGTGTTATTGCGGGAATTCTCTTGTAACGCATGCTGGATTTCCACGAACACACGCGTGTCCATACGTACATCAACGAATTCTAGGTCGATTGGTATCTCCATGGGAAATTCGTATCTTCAGATATTCAGCCACAAACATTCACAGGAATGTTCTGTGATTCAAGTTATCTTCGATAAATCGTGAGTGGGATAGTTCTCAAAATAACTTTTGACTCTCCCCAATTCTCATGAGTTCATCACTCGCTTTATCACAGTGAAACGTCAGTCAATTATACCGTCGCAGATTTGATCGATCTTTTTTTGCAATAGTTCTATAGATTTTTATCCTAATATTCCGATTGACATTTGTTGTTGATCATTTTTTCAGAGTGAATTCGTATCAATATATCGACGAAAATAAAGCTCATAAAATATGTAACGAAGAAGACTCATAAAATAAAAGTCACGCTGTTTTTTTGTATTTACGTAACCTCTCTCATGAAAATACCGTGTTTGACAAAGATAAATTTTGATGAGCGAAAATATTTTTAATTGCAATTAGAGGGATTTCGAAAACTTCGTGTTCATATAAATCTAATGGTTTTCACTGTAATCAGAAGTTTCTTCAAATTGTTTAGTCCTTTACAACATTGCACGACCTACATTTTAAACAGTATGTGGTATTAAAAAAAAAAAAAAAAAAAACCAGGGCATTTGAAAAGTCATGAAAAGTCACTCACTGAAACAGGACCAATGACGATAATTCGATACTATTTCATCTATAAATATTCAACGAGAGTATCGTCTCTTTCGAGCTCCAATACCAGGGCAGAGCGCAAGCACATTCCCTCGATGTAGATGTTTTGTTTTTACTACGCCTCTCCTATTACTCTGTGTACCTTTTATCCCAGTCGGCCTTTGCTGCAACAACATGAACGATCTGAACTCCGAATATGGAACAGATGTGTTCCTCTCGTTAACACCTATACAGTAACGTATGTCTCTTTCTAACTCTCATGTGGTTTGCTTTTTGGTGCAACTTTCATCACGCATAATTAGTCTCCGCCTGTCACGGTTCAACCCGCAACACATGCTCGAAACTTTTACACCGTCTATGTGTATCCTGGATTCGGAGACGCGACTTTTGAACCCATTACGATTGCCACCGCTAAATTTCTGACTATGTATTCCCGTACCTCAATTTATTTCATTTATTCATGTTATTTTTTATAATTTTTTATAATTTTTTATCTTGGCAATCGTGTGATATCGTATCTTTTAGTTACTTTTTGTAAATTGCAATTCATTTTCTCGCCTGATTCGATCAGTACAGAGAGTCAATGTTTTTTTATTTTTTAATTCAAAATCAAACGTCACTACAATTGTTGTCTCTCGTTATTCAGTTATTTATTTTTCGTAACATCCACTTTACGTGGCATTCTCTTTTACAAATGGAACTTTTACCCAGCAACAAATTTAATTCGTAACTCGTTTACTTTCCAACAGGGAATTTAAAATTGTACTTTTTTAAATATCAGAGAAAATACGATTGGGCACATATTTGAATATGGAATCGACGTGTCCCCTCGGAAAGAATTGAATATTCACGAATGAATGTCCCCAGCTTCGAATATATCTAAAATTCAGACGACATGGTGTTGAAATATTGATCATAATTATTCATACAAACTTTTTTTGATCTCCCCTGCGGACGTTTATTGTCTAGCGGATGATAATGATTTTCTTGTTTTTTTGAGCTGAATAATAAATTTCGTAATAGCTGATTGAATTTAAAAAATATTGTACACATTTATTAAACTCGATGAGTGGATCTTTTACGGCTATACATTTTTACTGCACTTTATTGTCCTACGACGGCGTACAAACATTCACTGAAATTGACCCGAGGTCATTTTGAAGACTTGTATAATTCTCAGTAGGATGGATAATTTCAAAGGCATGTAGTGCATTCTCTTCATTTTTGAACACCTTGTACGACTCCGGAACAAAAACGTGATAGAAAAAAAAATTTTGCGGCAGAAGTGTCTTAATGTAACTTTTAGAACTCGAATATATGCAGATAGGTTTGTTCTAATAACTACTTACATATAATGAACGTAAAGCTGACCTTTAATATACGGCCGATACTGAACGGAGTATTGGATGAACGACCGTTGGTTCTAACAAATGTGAGCCAATGCTATTGTCTAGACATATTATTGAATGATACTCAGAGCAGCAGCAGAACTGGCATCCGACGATCTACCCGATCCAGGCCCGTATCACGTTTTTAACGGCAACCAACCGTTCGGACTCAACATTGGGCTCGAATATGAGTCACGATGTCTATGTCTAGACTATGCTCATGTGTGCAGCATTGGCTTTAGACGATTTATCGGTCCGCAGCAATATTGTCTTCTCAACGGCACCCAACAGTTAGCGACGAACGTTTACTCTCACGGTGGGCTGCTCCAGTTTGACGCTATTCAGCCAACATGTGCAGTTCAAGTTTGAATTTATGAAAAAGATCATATTTAGGGGTTGGTTGATTATAATTAGCCCCTATATATAGCGTCGTCGGGTACCAGGGCTACACACTTTGCACAAATGATACTAAATCGTGGAAGCGCTCGTGCGGAGTAGTTACTCACGGCGCAATTCGAGTGACTTCGTACTTCTAAGATGGAATTTATGACTAGAGACTTATAATTCTGTGCAAGCACGTTGAGGAGGTAACTCAGTCTTATAGTACCTCCACGAAATGCTTTCGGCCAAAACCTTATTCGACACCAGGAATCAACCGTAGACTAGATGAGAATGATCATCCTCGTCAACACGGGAATATCGACAACTTGAGGCTTGTTACGTGCCTCCTCTTTGATAACATAAATACATATAGACGCCTCCAACCGACTTCCTTTTATGAAAATAAAGAATTTAATGACCTGCCAGCCAATTGGACCACGGCCACTGCAGGTGAAGTGGAAAAGAATATCTACAATTTGCACCTCTCTCTATGCCGATCGTCAAGTGATAAAAATGATGTGAATCCTAAAATTATGTACATGAATTACTTGAAGACGTCCTTTTAAGTAAAAAAAAAAGGTGAAATCTACTTAGTTCTTTAATTGAGATGATTGGGGCTACAAGTTCTTAATAAGAAAAGAGTCTGGATTAAAATTTAGCGAAACAGCAATTTTTTTGATAGCTCGTTGATATAGAATGAAATCTCAACTAACGACGAGAGTCTTGAAACTTTCCGCATGAATTTTTGCTCCGAGTATGTCCATAATGAGAGAAAGATATAGCTCTGTGAGATCATCCCAAGTACGCCTCAACCGTTTGCTAATACCTCAGCATCTATCTTGTCGGATTCCGTACATTCTATGCGGTGCATATCAGAGATATTGGCACTGTGAGGTTTCCCACACTGTTCGAATAGCAAAAGCCACCTCTGAGCCATACAAAAGTTAGTGAGAGAAACCGAATTATGTGCAAGTTGACGGTGCCTAAGTTTCCTCGCCAATTAATAGATTAGAAGAAAAGTCGAGGGAAAAGAGAACCTTTATCTCTTTCAACCGGAATTAAATCAATTGTAATTTGTCAGCAGATCTTTGCTTATCATGTTCAAGTATTAATGAATATTTAATGAACCTTTTAACATGTTACACTATAATCAGGTCCGATTTTTATATAAAAAAAGAGAAGATATATTGAACTCAACTAGATAATCTATACCTAATTCACTCAAAGAGATTATCAGGATGACCTCAGATTATTTAGACGATATCATTGAACAGCAGATCACTTACTCTCACAGCTCATGAAGCTTTCGTCGGGTAAAATCTCACGAAACCTCAGATAGGTCCTCCACACATAAATCAAAGGGGACCCCATCAGGTATACCCTACGACCACGTTATGGACACATGGACATTATGAGAACCTTACAAGAAAAACCTTATCCTTAGGAAGCCTATCCAGCCTTCATGCAAAACTCGGGTATCCTTATGCAAATTTCGAGTTGGATATTCACCATAGCGCTTTAACTATGCCAGGTGGATTTTTTTTTATTAAACCGACGTCTGATTAAGTAATAAAATCAGGCAATCTGCATGTTTTTAACATTGATTCTTTAGATTTTAAATAATCATTGTTAGAATTTTTTTCGCGTGTCAGCGAACATCTGCTAAATGGATGGGTTTGGTAGATCTACTCGCAGATTTAATGTCAGTTACTAATAAATACCAATAATTGAATAATGTTTAATAATTGCCGCAGTAGGCATGAAGCCTTTCTTGTTCCTAATAGTGCCCAAGCTTAAAGCTTAAATTTCTCTCATGTGCTTATGATGTATTCTATCTCACTGCTGATACTATGTTCTGGCCTAATTGCGGCGATCCAATAAAACCTTAAAGTTCGGACGGGAGTAAGCTGGAAACTCGAATCAGTGAAGTGTTTGGTGAAAAAAAAGACATAGGAAAATGGTGTAAGTACAACGGCAATTTCTCTTGTACCTCACGTACGTTCAGTTACTTATATCGGTACGCCGCAAATTTGCTTCTCTATTATATGGTACGATGCAGTTTGAGGTTATAATGCATGTACATAGATATATACGCTTTGTGTAGGCATCGTAACCGAAGAGAAAAAAAAACGATATTACATAGGATAAATAGCTGCGAAAGAAAAGCACTAAAAATAGCTCAGAATATCCTACACATATATCAACTCATAAAATGGCAAAAATCGCTGGCACGATGAAGCTTTTTTTACCTCAGTATGAAACTTTTCAGAATATTCTTCCTAGTGAAAGAGGAATTTCGCTCTTCTTCACTTTCATTTAGTACACTTCTAAACCGAATGTTTTTACGTATTTTCGTGTTGTACGATACATATTTATAACTGAACAACATTTTCATTCTTTGTCACGTTTGAACGAATAAAAGGCAAAATTGGCGATAATAATATTATTTTTGTTTAAAAATTTGATTTTGTTTGACAGTTTAAATGATAATTATATATACCCTGCGAATCCTGCGTAGTCCAGGGTCGTCATTTAAAAACATTTCAAGAAATGTAAACAAACCGTGAACCCTTATGGAAAATTTGGGGTATATCGAAAAACAATTATCTAAAATTTTCTAAGTGACGTTCTCTGGCCCGGAGAGGATTTTTATTGAATCAGGTCGAATAACATGATAACGTTAACAAATTTTGCGGGAAAAATATTTTTTATAACAATTATACAGTTACAAACTGAAATTCCTAGCAATAGAGGGCATTAACTGTTGACAACTTAGTGCCGAGCTGATACCTTCGGGCTATGAAAACAGGTCAGTTGGATGAATGGCTGACCAGGGTTGAGTATCACTACTAGAATTATTGGAATGTAATTTCCATAAGCCGTCTAGTATGGGTTGATATGGTTCCATTGTCTGTTTGCTTTCGGAAATTCTCTAATTGTCTAATCGTTTTCCGTAATTATTGGTCTCGAAGCGTAATTGCACAATCGAGTTATTTGTTTCTAAGTTAAAACACTCTTAGCTAATGACAATTATATCAAATTGAATTTTTTTACGTGACGACATTCAGAAAATAAGTCCGTCGTAGGTACCTTGAGAATTTTTTACGAATTCAAAATATTCAACTGGGCCATAAAATTGTCATTTTATACTCTTTTATTGCTAAAGTAAAAAAGTGAGAAAGTAAATAAAAAAAGGACTTTTTCTTCAACTCAAATTTAGGTTAGACCTCAGTATCAAAAAGCTTAGACTACGATTCTTCCAAAATTCGGTTCTTTTTTGCAACGCTGTATCTTATCGAAAAAAGGTCGTAAATTGTTTTTTGAATGTATTTTGTGGCTTAAATTGAAATGTTATTTGAATCATTTGCCACAAAATCAAAGGAATGTTTCGAATCCTTATCTAGATCCTTATCCGTGGGCCTAGATCTTAAAAAAAAAGTTGTTTCTCTTGCTTTCTCCAAAGATATTTTGTGCATAGAGAGCTGACATTTTCGCCGATATGTATATATGCAACGTACATTTTCCAACGAGGGTTGTTTCGTCGTTTTCGTGTCAGCAACATACGGTGTACCTGATGATGAAAGACGCTGCAGAGACTGCGGTTTATTTACCGTCTACGTATAGACGTGTGCATGCCATCACACATACACAAACGTGACATTTCGTTTTACGAGACACGCTGACACAATGCATACCCGGATATGCACTTATCCTTTATCCTGCCTCATACGCGTTCCTTGTACTCCACGAGGAAGTCGATAAGCACAGTTATCCTTGTACAGTAAAATACACATGTGCGCAAACGTACCTAGACATTCATAAATACATATGTATCCATAAAGATGAAGCGCATGAATAAATGCGTTTATTATAACTATACTATCGCGTGAACGGAAACACTGCGAAATGCAATGAAAGTTAGTCAATACGTATGTAAATGTACACCAATATATATATATATATATACATATGTGCTAAACACCCTTCGTGTGTGCCGAACGTGGATACACAGACGGATGGACTCTCATGTTGGTATAAATCTGACGTAGACCGTGAAGCATGCACTTGACGACGAGAAGCCGGCAACAGAAAATGAAATATCGTGAACTTTGCAGCTTGCGTAACGATGATAGCAATATTTTATATGTTATAATTTAGGATGACAAGATTTTCGACAATTCTTCATAAGAGATCTTTGGCATTTTTCAATTTTATAACATTCTCCCTGCAAAATATGAAACTGTCCAGGAATGAAAAAAGTTTTAACCAGAAACAACTTGTGTCACGATATCCAGATTTCAGCTCATAAAATAGCGTTTAGCAGTTTGTGCCATTTTCACATAGGTTTTTTTGTATTGTACAATATACTGACTTGACAACGAAAACGTTGATAATGAGTTTGAACTTTGAACGGTGGCGTTAATGATTCTTTTCTCAAATGGAGAATATTCTTTACCTTTGTTTTCAAATTAAAAACCTTCATCGACTAAGTTGTCAAACCTAACATTTTGAATGCGGCATCGACACTGAGAAAATGCAATACTTCAATAAAGTTTCTCATCAATTCTTCAGTAGAATTAAAATTGTAATGTAGTAAAGTACGTTGTTGCGTTCCAGTTTACACCGTAGACTATTTCATTCCATGCACGTCGGGACATATAGGTTGAACAATTTAAAAATTTGAACTCGAGTTGATCTTGAAGCGTTCATGAAACTCAAGTATAAAGGATTTTTTTTTCACTCGCAAATAGAGAAGATGGTGGTTTCCTGGTGAAATTTCCAATCACACCGGGGGTGTAATCTGTGAAAAGGCATTCTTGTAGCACAGCATGGAGCTCTACAATCTTCTGACACGGAGGGAATTCAGGTCAAAGCTTGAGTGAGGAATTCTTTTAAATATAGTCCATCAGAGCGCTACTGAAAAGCATGTATATTATTATATATGTGTTTCAATATATACAGGGTGCTCTACTAGAAACACTCATTCTCATATACGAAGAGAGGCATTTTTAATTAGCTGCCCTTCCTGTATGATAAGGCAAGGATCAACATTCCATGCAGTTAAAGCGTTCAACGTATTATTATCCAAACACTCCTGCAACCATGTGATAATAAATAAATGATAGTAAAGTTTACAAAGTCGGATTTTTTACAACAACGTCTATATTTCTGTGTTTTTATGTGTTCAGTTTATAATCCGTAATTCATGAAAGTGGATTTGCTCGACTTACGCGAAACTCTGAAGCATCATGTCGTTTCCTCCGAGCTGTTCTCATTGTATCAGTATTCGCAATGTTTTGTTTAAGCATACTTTGAATATTAGCAAATCGATTATAGCCTATCATACTTTCAAATTTCCAAACCAACAAAATCTTCATATCATATAAACCCCTTATATTGATTGGATTCTTGAAAATAATGATTTTCAGCTAATCCATACCTTTGGGAGTATAATTTACAAAAACTTTTCTCACAAGTTCTTATATTAAATCAGTTTTTCACTATTCATGACATTTTGATCATCTTAAAGTCCACAGATTATATCGACATTTTGCACCATATAACGAAAGCAATAAAAAATATAATATGACAACAAAAGAACGGTAACCGACAGCGACCAATCCGATTAAAGTGACGTTTCCGAAGAAGAAGCAGATTTTTCATAAAAACGTATATCAATGCCTGATTGAAGGAGTTTTTACGATAAAATTATGGACACCATGTGTAGAGTAACGAACGCATATGATAGACGAAAGTATTCCAAGAGCTGTTCAGCATGCATATGTGCTAGATGCTTATATATTCCTTTGCAGTGGAGTCGATGAGCGTATACTCGGCCCCCCAGGGTCGCTCATCAACGCTTCGTCTACCTCTCGTCTCCCGTCCCACCCCTTCTACGCAGCAGGTGCAAACACGCAATAGAGCCACCAGAGCGTTGATGGTACATGGACAATGCAACAACGTCGTTCTATACCGTAATAGCAGAGGGGAAATATACGAGAATATAGGGTGGAAGCGAATGCATGGAGCGGCGATTGCAATGCGGAACTCTGACAAAGTAGTCTGACAATTTATGAATTATGGCCGGCCCTTCTTTTAATTGACTTTTCATTTACGTATTATTTTAATGAATATTGACCATGATATTATAAAGACACTCTTTATTAACCCTTTCGCAGTGAGGTGAAAATGACATTTTCGTGCCATTTTTGTGTTGGAATAAGAAATTGCATAGATTTTCTGCCCCTATACGTGTCATGACACAAAAATGGCACGACTTTTTTTAGCCCTCATGCGTGTCACTCACAGTCAAGGGGTTAAATGCGATTAAGATGTTTACTGCACTGCTCGCATACCATCCATACATCTTTGCCTAGTGTCTCTGGCTAGCCGACGAAAAATGTACTGGTATAACGTCAAGGTCTAATTGAGTCCCGTCCAGTAATGTGGCTCAAAAAATCCAACGATAAATGGAATCCGTGGATTTAACGAATTCCCGACATCAAATCATTCATTTTTTGTTCCATATTTGTTTGGGTTTGTTCGTTTGCTCTGTTAGCGTTTGTTTATTGTTGTTCGCATATTTCTCCACATTTTAATATTCAGATTCGAAAAAACTTAAACTGTGTGTATTTGTACTGCAATATTTCGGAATTTTTTTTTGGTCTGGCGTATGCATAGAAAATGGAATCTTTTTCTAATCTGAGTCGTTTGTGGAGTTGAATATTTGAGGCAGAACACTCTCTGGCGAGATATATGACCAGGAATCAAATAACGCTCAGTTAATTCCAACGATTGTGAGTAAAAAAAAAATAGAAATACTCAAATAGACTTGAAATAGCAGGACCGAAAACGTGTGCGGAAATCATTGATCCCACAACTATAACTCTGTTCCGCCGAAGAATAACGTTTTTGCGGACCGTTTACTATTTCGGGATAAAATAATGAATTTCTTTTATTATCTTAATCGGGAATACATACCATTGAGACTACGTTTATAAATTTTGAGCGATGAATTCCCAATATTTCCGAAATTATAGATCAAAAGGCAACTTTCCGGGACATATATTTTTTTTTTACCTAACGAGAACGAATACGTATTATTTCTACCACTTCATCTGAAAATTAAACCCATCATAATAGTCAGTCAATGAATAAACTAGTTTTAGTGTCAACGAATGAACATTTGTGCACACGGCGGCTAGCGTTCAATAAATTCTGTTAGCGAAAGAAAATTCAGATGAAAAAGCAGCTATTACCAGAAAAATAAAATTCGTATGTTCGATGTCAAAATTTTAAATGATTTTCCGTTGAAAAGAAGAAAAAATTGTGATTAATTTAAATCCATAAGTACAATAGTTCCGAAAGACATTCAGCCTCTCATGTATGTAGTATTGTTTGAACGCAGTGAAGAAACACTATACGAATGAAAAACAATGCTCGTAGAAAAAACTGGAGTACTGTAATATGCGAAATGACTATTTTTCATTTTCGTTCGCCATCACGTATCCATTTTGCGACTACCGCCTGTAATATCGGGCAACTTACCTTGTTGAGATAGTTGATGAATTATAGCCTTCCGTGTCGACACCCCCGCACGCGTTTATCCAAACATATTAAATTTGACGTTGAAACAGAACATAGCGAAACAGCTCAAAGAGGAGAACGTTAATATTGGAATAAATTACATCAACAGTCTGACGCGGACATCAAAATAACATGGAGAAACTTTTTCCTCGACAGTTTGCCACTATATTCCATCATAGCAGAGTTCCAATTTTTATTCTTTTCTATTTTCCTCTCCTCTGCTGTACTGTATAGACCTCATTTTTTCTCTTCTTCGTGTGCATGCATAGAGCCGGTTACTGTCTTGACGCCAAGGCGTCAAGTTGTTATATTCTAATCGCGATACAGTTGTGCGTCATGTGTTCGACATAGATATAGGAGTGAATGTACATTTTTTGTAATCCATTTGATCTAACTATTCGTTGGTAACCACGAAGTTTGGTAAACAGTGGATAACTTTGTTGGGTACAGGTATTACTACCAAGAAAGGCTCATTCGAAGAAAGAGACATTTGAGAGATAAAATAGAGACAATGTAAAGGGCGAAAAATAAGGAAGACGGAGCAAGCATGTTCCGTTTTGTCGTTTATTTGTTCAGCACTTAAGAAGGTTCGAACTGTTCCGTTATGTGTGCGCATGTACTCACGAGACATTGTTTCCTAGAAGCATTCTAGTTTTACCATGCCGAGCTTTGTTTTCTCCGTTGATATTTCAAACAGACTAAATCTATTCGAGTTACATCGAGAACTATCCAGAGCACGGTAACGAGAACAACTGCTCGCGATTTAAACAAGACTTCGTTGTCCACACAATATTATTAGCGCTGTAATACGTTGCAGATATAAAATGAAAAGGCGAATTACCGCAGCGGGACGGGGATACAGTGGCGAGACAATAAGGAATAAGGACGTCAAATCTCACTCCATTTATTTTGTCTGTTTTTTTTTTTTTTCCGTTACCTCGTCGATGGAACAGTGTGTAAATAACAGTGAAAGTGAATTCAAACTTATTCAAATTTTAATGCGAGAACCAAAATTGTGGATATAATTTGAATTGACAAATTCAAATTACATACAAAACAGCAATTGAACATTCAAAGTTATGTGCATAATTTCAATTCTGACAATTTGGTCACTTTAAAAATGAAATAATAACATAATTCTTGTTATGTCTAGGCAGAATATTAAATGAGCGTATTTAATGCAGTTGACTATAATAATTCCATCAATCAACATTACGTCTAGACACAATATATCAACAACGGTTTTTCAATACATTTTTTTAGTTTGTTGTATGTTTATAAGGATAATAAACAGCGAAACAGCCTGCCATTTCGCATTAACTACAACTCAGACTCTAACAGAATTCTTAAGTAAAAAATTAATCATTTAAATGAATAATAATTCAAGAGTTTCCACGAAATATCAAGAGTATCCACGCAAATCCCATTGACGCGTAGTGCTCTCTGGGAGCTCTGGCAATGTTGGAATAACAGTATAGGATTTATTCAACTTGAATAAATCTCCGTATTTACTACATTCATCAAGCCCAAACATATCATTTGGTTGATCGTTAATTGCATAGAAGACTATGCAATTAACGACGGAAGTTTTAATTCTGATGACAATTTTCATTCAGTTTATGTTTTAGACATGTGCTTTTCGTCGGTGCCTGTGTCTTTCAATCATCAAGCCACGATAATTCCATAATTGTTATCAATATTCATAAAAACACACACTAATTGACCCACTGCCGTTTCTCATTTTGTTAAGACTTTTTTTAAAAATCGTTTATTGTTGTTAAGACTTCATCATTTTCGACTCAACATTGTCTCTCAGTGTCACCTTCTTTTCCAGAACCTCATTTGAGAAAGTACATCTTCCATTATTTTATATTGATAACCGTTGTGTCGAAGCGTTCGAAAATATAAGTAAATGATCCACGTTCAAGCTTGGGGCAGAGACACACTACAAACTCGACGAGGTAATGCGCAAACTGATGAAAGTTTTCCGATACTTCGCTGTCTTCTATTATGGACTATGTTTATACATAAGATACAAAACTGTAAATGACACGTTCCATGTAAAAACGCTCACCCATGGGAAAAAAACTTTCGGCGCATTTTTTATTTTGTAAAATACCGAATTTTTTTTAGCTTCTTTCCGACTAACTGTTTCATCCATATGGCAATTTAACCCGGAATGATATATTCATAAAAAGAATTTCATATGAATCGGACTCGAAGAATATTATATTTATTGAATAAAAAAAAAAAAAAATTGATTTGCGTAATAATTAGAATTCACCAAAACATTTACAAGTCAATCATTTTAGATTTCTGTGCATAGAACTGTGTAATCATCGTGTTGTTATCATCAACGTCTCTATTTTTGGGCATGTTCAGATGGAGCTTTTGAACATTGCTGTCATCAACACGGTTGTCAACAACTAGAGAAAAAATTCACGGATCAGAGTTGGCCGTTCGAAATCTTTTGACAGCTTGACTTAATTTTTATTTAACAAGATTTCCTATGGTAGCCCAACTAATTTGTTTATAAGAAATTATAACTGGTCAAGTGATTGAACAGAGAGAGCACTATATTCGATATATAGAGCATGTTCATATATCTATTTGGAATTTGTCACTAGAAATAGAATGGAAATTCGATCACGAGCATATATAGGGAAACGGAAGCATTTCACCATTACTCTCCTTCGCATAGGTCTCATTTCTCGTTTCGTTGTATACGTCGATATTGCATGATCGGTGACGTCCAAGAAAGCTCCCCACACTTTCAATCCAAATATCGTTTTTTTTATTATTTATTTTTATTTTCTTATCAAGTTTGATATATATAGATGTATCGCTATATGACGCAATGTATCGTAATTCTCAATTTCAATCGACAGACTTTGAACCTTTTTGTTTTTTTAGTACTTATTCTATACGTTCAACGTCCTTTGCTAGCGAGTTCTGGAGATCTATTTTCATTCTTCCACTCGTATTTCTTTCATCGTTCTGTCGTATACTCGACGTGTGCCACACCGAGACGAGATGAGATCCCTACACTAGGGTTACACCTTGCCGCCGAGAAAGGACGTTGACATCGTCGACAAGTCGAAATCGTTTCTTTTCTTTGGGCACCGTTTATGCTACCACACTCTGTTCTCATTCTTTTCTCTTTTCTGTCGTTATCCCAACCACTGCAGAATGTACGTTTTCTCTTTTCATTCTCGACACCCCAGCCTCCGACATTTACCAGATATCCCGTACACGATTGGTGATGGCCGTTGAAATCTCTAGCAAGACAGATTCTTCGAACCACCTACTTTTATGTGTGAATATGTATGTACGTATCTATATAGATTTCAACAGATCTATTCCTCTTTTCCCCGCTCTATCTTGAAGATAGAAAAAGGGTCGGCTGGTGTGGGAAAGATGGAGGTAGATCGGAACATATCGAGCCCGAGCATCTACCATCTTTGCTTCTTCCTAAGATTGATGATATGTACGAACAGACCCTTTATCCTTCTCATTTTACTCACACAGCTATATACCGTATGTTATTTTTTACCTTCTAAAGCAAAAAAAAATCTGTCTTTTTACACAGGCTACAACATCAAAATACTTCGAGAAGATTGTGTTTTTGCTTAAACTTTTCTGGCCTTCTTGACCCCTTGGCCAAGTAGCCAAGTGTTCGAGTTGAATGTTTGAAAACTTCAAAACCATTCTTATCTGCGGTTTCTTATCGTTCGAGCTTGAGGTCCATGATTTTTTTTTCTTTTTATCCCACGCATGAAATAGACTGCTGGAAGCTGAAGTTTATATCCAACATAAATCCAGTTTCACCACATAGATAGTGTTTGTGCGTACAACGAGGCAACTCGTGCGAGGGAATTTTTATGCTCTCGCGAATATGTCGTGGCAAACGTGAACTGATGGTTAAAAGAGACAAAAAGACAATGGTGCGTTAACCACGAACATATATATCCACTTCTATGCGCTATGACATCCAATTTCGTGATTACCTCTATTTTCCTCTATTTTTGATACTGTTTTTTTTTTGTTCATTGAACTTTATTTTTGTGAATCCATTTCTTTTATTTTGATTCCAGCCGATTCTGCGAACGCAATCTTTTTTTTTTTTTTTTTTCGTCGACAGAAATTAGATTTTTCAATTCTACTCAATGGTAGAGACAGATGCGATGGCCATTTCGCTCTTAACTAGTTTAATACTTGTAAACTTTAAACGCAACAATCCACATCGTTACACCAAATAGCCACATTTTCAGTACAATGACCGTACATGCAGGTCAAACACTGACATAAAAACTTATGAGAATACAAAAATTGCAGGTGTGGACATGCGGCACATCACATAAGACATTTGAAGACCAGCAACAAAAAATCTTTTTGCGCGTCCCAAGGTTCTTCGAGATCGTGTGCTGAGTGATGTCTGCCGTTGTGACTATAATTCTATTATGAAAAAGAAACAATCTTCTTATCACCGATATCTTCTTGTCGTTCGGGTAATTCAGGTAATTGATTTTTACATCCTTCTTTCATGATATTATATAGCCTAATAAAATATAATGATAGAGTCGAATTGTTGTATAATTTTTTATTCCATTTTCGAAACGAACTTAATTTGTAAGGAAATTTTATTGAAATTACAATGTCTTTAATAATTTCCATTTCTTCATATGCTTACAAAATGCTTAATAAATGTAATTACAAGCTTACGCTTGTAACTATTTATAAACAAATTTTTACATGCGTTTTGTCTTTTTTATCAATCCAACAAAACTATATTTTTCTACACGTTAAATATCGGTGCTGTATGTCACATTCTCAACAATCTTGACCACAATAATAACGTGTACAATGAAATTCCATAGCCAGTTTATTCAGTGACTGTGTTCACCCTACACATTATTTCGTTATAAGGGAAATAAGAGTGTGGTGTCCCAGCTGGCTCGCATATTTTATGCGAGCGAGGGCGGTTCGCTTTCGTCCGTACGTCACGCAATAATACATACAGTGAAACCAAAAGATCGAGCAGACATTTACTGTTTCTTTTTTTCAACATACATGCATTACGACACTATTTACTCTTGCGCCACTGTATAATAGATGTTATTGTACGTAGTACATTAAAAAAAAAAAAAAAAGAAGATTTTTCTCACTTGGGCGCTATTGTTCAGTAAGATCGTAATTTTGCGAATTCGTGTCTGCGTATCGTCACATTGTAAACATGAAATTGTCGTACGTGACAAGCGTCGTCTGAACGCAATTTGCGTCTTCCCACAACACACAAGTAAATAAAGCCTAACCGTATGAAGTATACACGCGTCAAGGGTCTAGCACTTCACGTTTATCACATACGTTACGTGAACGACAATTTTCCCAGCCCCCGATGTGTTTTACTACCATCTGCTCGTTTTTTTTTTCTTCTTATTTTCGTCGTCCACATCCAAGAGCATTATAATACCACCGACGCTACTTTTTTTTCGAAGTGCGTGAGGTCGGTCGTTACGGTACCCTTGCGATTTCCTCGGTCTTGTTGATATCACGTACATACACGCTATTGGAATTCCATGAAGAAGCAAATTCAGCATTGCCACCCATTCATTCCTTTTTTAAAACACGTAGAAAGATGTGTTATACAGCGGGAAAACGATAGAGGAAAACGATAGAGGTTCCGTGCCTATGTGTCTGGTGCTATCGTCAATGGGGGAGAAATGCTAAAAGTCAACATCGTATAACAAGTGAACAATTCAACCCTATGCTTTTACGACCCTAATAAAATGTGACAATTAATTGTAAGCTACTGTTAATAGCAAGTCATCGACATATTGAAAGAGTTTTCCATGCTGCGTGCCAAGCAAGCACATTTTCGAATAATGAAAGAAAGAAATACACAATAATTCGTAATAACAGAGCGATTATGTAGGTGACTATTGAATACGATGAATTTTAATATTATATTTCATTATAATTGCACTTTGATTAACCTGATTCCTCCAGTTAAATTCATCAAGATCAATAACCCACGAAACAACTCCACTTCGACCATTGGTCAGAACACGGTGCTAGATCTATGATCTTTCAACTGGACCCATGCAATTACCATTTTTTCTATATTCCAATCTGACCCGCACGCGTTCCCCTATTTATTTGCTGAAATATATGTTTAATATAGTTGAATTGAAATTGGAATACCAAGAATTATGCCTCGATGTGCCGTCTAGTTTCTATATCCAGGATTTCACAGTCAACATATGCTCCTGTGTACCTGATACTGCCTAAGCATTTGTCAGCGTACGCCACACACATATCATATATAGTACACATGTACTCATGAGAAAGTGATCTACGATCGTATTCGGTATCCATGTACACTCAGGTAAATGAATACACCTTCCGGGTTTGTGTTCGTATCCGAATGTTTGCTATATAGCGAACCAGGAGCACACAGCAACCGAATATTTGACGACGTACAAACACGTCACCCTAAAGTCCAGTTCTACTGCTTGGTACATAGTGCGCTATTCCATAGAGGTTAACAGTCTCGGTAGAAACAGGAACAGTGGTAGCAGCAATGTGGCAACACATAGAGCTACTACTGGCAGTAGGGATCTCTCAACGGGGAGCGTTAGGGATGATAAAACGATCTATGATTGTGTTCCCGTTTGACCATCCGATTCCTCGGTTTTATCGTAGTCAACAAAAGGGCGTAAACTTATATGATTCAGAATCCTTATTTAGTACCTTTTGTCTGTCATCAGCGGTTATATACATACGCTCATTGCACATTTGCCCTTTCTTCCCTATGTTCGTGTTTTGGTCTGCCGTTCGCAATGTATGGATGATAAAATGATGTACGATAAGGTGTCTGAGCGTGTGTGTGTATTGATATATCTACGAACCGAGCAAGTAGGGATACGGTAGCACACAGTTGTGGCGGTGAGTTAGTTGGACCAACCATCCGCGAGAGCAAGCGACCAGGGAAACGACAACGGGGCTTTCATAGCCTGCATGTGTCTGCATTACTTGTGTGTACTTGTTGGCTCTGGACGAGTGCTCACCAAAACGACTATCTGTACGAAGCTGGAACATGTGGACGAGGCAGGAAACCAAGAGTGAGGAAGAAAGAGAGAGAGGGAGGAAGAGAGAGAAACATAGGATGAAGAGCGAGAGGAATTGAACGCGAAACGGCCAGAGAGTCCCGGGTGGTAAATGGGTTTGCGGCTGCTGACGTCAGGACAAGAAATACTTTATTGATATTACAAAAGGGAGGTACCCTAACACCACCAGTATCCACCTCGCCTTGTCGAATGGTAGCGACTATACTCGCCAACTTGCTCTTCTTCTTCTTCATCTTTTAGCTTCCCTCTTCGCGCGGCGCTTCTTTAGCTGGTTTCTTCGCCTTTACTGATACCGCGCACTGTTTTCTCTCTCAGCAAGCGGAGCAAAACTGTTTCATTTTCATCACTTTACACTTTTCTTCTTGGCACCGAATCACGATTTTCTGAAGTCTTTATACGCGTTATCAGACACGACGCACCCCCTGTTCGATATATGTATTTTCTCGCTGGTGATTTAATTATTATAAATCTTTTACTTCTTCTTAGCTGATTCATATCAGAATATCGTGAATACAAGCTGAATTGCACGGGCAAATAGTGCACTATCATCGAGTTATCTAATTTATCTTGCATTGGTGATTCTTTCGTTAAATTTTTATGTAAATTGAAAGTTCCCTTACGTTCCTACGAATGAAGCGAAAAAAAAACAAAAGCTTGTGTAATATAATCGTCAGTCGGCTTACCACGAAGCATCATATAGCACTTCATGGTATTTTTACGAGGCTATAAATATTCCATGCATCTGGAATGGATTTTGATTTTCATGTTGAAAGAAGGATATGGAATCCGCTTCGTTTGATTCAATATTTATAACGCATAATTGAATCTTTGATCATTTCATTTTTAGATACCAACGGATCATTCCTAGTGCCGCCTCCTAGTTCATTCGCGGCTTGCTAGAATTAGTACTTTTTTCATGGCATGCAAGGGAAGCAGTGTACGTCTGACTTGCTGTATTAAGAATATATCATGCACGAGGTCTTGATATGTTTTATATCATTTTTTGAGAGCGCGGGAAAACGATAGATATTATGATGAGAAGAGGTAATAATCTCTAGTTTTACGAAGAGTACTTGCGTTCAAGGGATGCCCGAGGTTCGCGTTGCGGCAGGGGGGAGGGACTATAAATTTTCATGAGAATCGTCTTCCCTTCGATCTGCACGAAGTTAGTGTGAAAACCTTCTCCATACCATTAAATGGATGGAAACACGTGGGACTACTCCGAAGTTGTTATTATACCCGCGGAGCTTGGGAAAGACCACCAACGGTGGTGCCTTAACCGATCTATTGGCAATTCCGGTACGTATCTACCATAACGCATCTAACTAACCGCCTATCCTCACATCGTTCCGAAGCTCCGATCGATCGTGACCGAGGTCTCGATTACTCGTGATTAACGCCGTAGAGTTCAACCCCTTGATCGTCCACCCTTTCGCAACTATATCCGCAGTATATCTGGTGCTTTGATTTATCTCGAGACCCAAATCTCTTCGCTGAAGCAAATCTACTTGTTCCCTGTAATGAAGGCTCCACGATTTTGAGCTTTTTCATTTGCCTATCGTTCGACAAACGGTACATACCTTGATGTCGATCACACTTTAGCTACTTAAGAGTTTGAGTTATGTTCCTCTCGACGACTTGGATAGAATACAAGGTAAATCGTTGAAGATTATTTATGGAAACCTTTAGAAAGATATCCTATTACAATATCTTGAAATTTCGATGGTTTCCGGGAAAATTTTTCACATACAAGAAGGGTAAATAAAGAAAAATAAAGAAACTTCAAAAAATCTTATAACCTAAGGCAGGAACTCAAGTGGCAACATTTGTAGAGAAAGTGCAGCATATGTGGAATTTTACAGGTGATTCAGAATACCTCTTGCTTGAAAACTACCAACACCATCCCTGTTTCGATGTGTTCTTCGATAAAATCAAAGTTAATTTGATCGCTCAATAAAAGGAAGTTCATGGGATGCTACCTACAGAAGAGCAGTAAGTTTATCTGCATCACTTTTAGCTACGAGTTCTTTCAGTTTTGACGACTAAATCCGTGAAAGAATTTACATAAATATCGTTTGTACTATAGTCATTACTGTTATCATACTTTGCGGTTTTATTTTTATTTTTTACGAACTATAGAAGAAGAAAATGTGCTTCATTATAACTTACGCTAACATTAGTGTTACTTTAATTTACCTGATGCACTCGAAGACAAATGTCACTTTTTGCTATTTTCTCATTAAATCGAATATTGGTAAAGTTAAGCTTGAAAATTTTCACATTGAACATTTTCACATTGAACATTTTCACGCAGTTTTCTTTATCATATCACCTGCGATCTATCTCATATTTCTTAAAATCAAACTGGTAATCCAAATATGATTCAGTTCTTCTACTTTTGCAACGGTTAATAGCAAACAAGTAATATTTGTAAAAATACTGTTTAATCATAGATTATATTAAAATGAAAAAATCAGAAATCCGTGCAAATAAGAGTGAAATACTCTTGGTCTAAAAAAAGGTGAGACAATGTTAATCCCTGAGAATTTCATTCTTCTATCATTTGTCCCATATTTATTTATGTGATATAACTTTATGCTATTAGAAAGTTATATTTAATTGTTATCTATTAGAATTGGAAAAGTTCGTTATCATGCAAACAGCGTAAACAGGAAAACATTCGGTAAACATGTATAAAACATTGAAACTTTTATGGAATTCAAACAGATGGGATTAATGGCATGGATTTGGTTGGAAATAAATATCATTTGTGTTACGAAACAACCATTCGGGCCAAAAAACTATTCATTTTGTTTCGGACAATACGGCAGTGTTTCGTAACCCAGCTACGATTAAATATCAATATCATCACCTTTGTATAATTTCCGGCAAGAATCTGCTTCTGACCAAATATTTATTGAAACGCTGCAAATGGAGGTTTTTATTCTTTTATTATTCTCTGGTATAAGCCGTAGATATAAAACGATAAAATCTGTCCCTCTGCAAAAATTCGTTATCTCGTTGAACAATGATATGTAAAACAGGAACTTTCAAATAAAACCAGAAGCGCATTCCACGATTGCGGGTCTTTATTTCGTATCATGAAACCACTATTATTAATACGTTGTCGAAATAAATTTTTAGGACGCAAAATAAATTATATTGCTGGAAATAACTCGTAAAACCTTCCAACAATAGGTAATCTTCTACGTTCAAATATAGCACATGTTTACAACATTTAAATATTTAAACCAGAAATCGGAGTTTTCGGGATATGGCAATATATGGCTTTGACAGAAATTCGTTGATATCATGTATATGAAGCCTTACGAATTCTTTACAATCGATAAATCCACCATATCGAGAATCGAAAGTGTACAAACACTTATTCAGCATAAATGGACAGCGGGGTATGAAAATGTTTTTCAAATTCAATGTACAGACAATATTTATATCGATAAAAAATACTGACGGGACACATGTTACTGATATGTCAACAAGTATTCTGAGCAAAAAATTGTTACGTTGAAACCAGGAGGCATCGTATCAGTTTTTTGTTCGTCGTCATGTCATCGGGATGCTCCCATTTTTTTTTCTCTTGAACCTTTCTAAACTCCAACTAATTGTGCTGCATGCAAATATGAATAAACTTTTATGCTTTCAATGAGGATACTAACGTTAGAAAATTTACGAAATACGGAGTTTTTACGAATGTTGAAATTTTACGTATGGAAGTTCTGTTAATCAGCTACGGGTTTTTTTTCTTACAAAAAATAAATAAACAACTCAAGATTATGTTGATTTTATTTTATTTTTTTCAAAATAATTGAAAAATAAATATTTCAATTCGTATATGAAAATATTAAACAAAAGACTTCGGAAAATCTATTGACGTATTCACTAGAGAAAGGTTCAAATAGACAATGGAGCAAATTTTAAGGAGGGAAGTGTGATGCTCATGCTCTATCGATGTCTCAGAAGGTTTGAAAGACATCCTACGAGAGAAGAACTTTGAAGCAAAGAAAAATAGAAGAACATGGGGCAGAATGGGAGCAAAAGGCAATAATAAGTATGTATAGAAAGAGGTTACATACGAAAAAAAAAGTGCGAAAGGATGAAGAGGATATCGAAAAAACGACTCACAGTCAAACTTGATACGGAGTGAGGTGTGGTCGCTACACACCATCTCACCGTCTGCCATATGTAAATTTCTATAAACATTCGGTCTCTTTATAGTATTTTCATAATTTGTTATCTGAAGTCACGATATACGGGTATCGTATTTACTTCAAAATATAATGGGGTCTACATATCGAAAGTAGAGTTGATTGAAACGCTGTGAGTATCGCCTTCATTTTTATTGCAAATTGAGGTCAACGTAAGAAACAAAAAGAAAAAGAAGAAAATATTGCAATTAACAGAATCGAAGAGCTAATCACGAGGTCGCTTCCTCCATAAGATTGACAAGCAGCTGTGAGTGTCTTAGCGGGACTCGCAATCAACCAATTTTTTCAAGGTACCATTTTTCATGTTAGGCCAGAAATGCTGGACATTTCGTCGCTGTAAGTTTGTATATAAGGCATAAAACGTATGGCAATCGAATCAATCACTTTTATCTGTACAAGGAATTGAGATAGATTGTATTTTAACAAAGCTAACTTTACAAACTCTTAGGTGGTATATATAACATTGACTTTCGTGTCATGACCCGGTAAAATTAAGGGTCGAAATCCATTCATTTCGAATGAAGAAGTTGCTCTGTTGAGTGGGAGTTGAAATTTAATTCTTTTCTTTTTCCGGAACCTCTTTGTATTTTGTTTCATGTGATACATCTACGAGAGCATTCGAAAAACAAAAAAAAACGAGAGATAGCCGTTGGAAAAGGGGTCTCGATTCAAACTCGATCGATCGTGACCAGAGTAACGATGAGCTGTGATTACAGAGGAAAAAACCCGTTCAACTATCGACTGTATATACTGAAGGTTTTTCCAGAGCAGCAGGGAAAACCCGAACGATCGCAGAAGTACCCTCATTTAAAACAACTCCAAATAAAATGACATTACGGCGCTTACTCAGAGCGCCTCATAAACTTCTCTTCCCCTCTCTCTCTCTCTCCGTTTCCCTCTCTATACTCTCTGGTTCTCATTTTCCCTCTTGTCAATGAATATAACGCGTCGGAGTTACTCAACAACAAATAGCAAACGTTATAGGTCTTTTTTTTTGTTGCATGAAAAAAAAAACACGAGCTTTGGGTGTTGGTTACATTAAATATTGAAAGTGAGTGAGTCGAAAAAATTCATCAGTGATAACAACTTCACGCTCTGTATGAAAAAAAAAGTGAAAATCAATTTACTTTAACTGGCAAATTTGAGAAAGGCATGAACTGTCTTATCAGTTTTAATATTTAACTGAATCCATTTATATATTCATCATAAATATAATTTCTTTCACAATGAAGCTTTTATAGAAGTACCTGATTTTTTGAATTGCTAAAAACTCCAGCATTGACGTTCAGAACGGTCGAGGTAACAAAGTTTGTAGAAAAAGTAATGGTTCTCACGATTGCTATGGTGTTCATCGTCGTAGTCCCATAAACTATTGAAAGTTTATTCGGTATATTGCCCACATTTATTGGCTCCGCATGCCCATGGTTTTACCACCCCTTCCGTGATGTTGTGTGAACACCTCCACTAGATCTGTGAATTTTCTCGAGGAGGGTATGAGGCGAGAATTTTCTGTGAGGATGTCCAGCAAGTGGGTGAGAAATGCAAGAAAAAGTTTACGTGGGAGGAAAATCGAGGGGTTGGTGTGTATGTACCAAAATGGAAGCTCGAAAACCACAGCCGAAGAAAAAGAGAGATAACAGATAGCTATGAAGAAACAGTAAAGCGAAGACGTTGAGCAAAAACGGTCTACAGCTATGTGACCAATCGTCTCTGCTAGAAAGAGAGAGAGAGAGAGAGAGAATAAGGAGAGCGTATATAAGAGGAACCTCGCTAAACTTTTAAACTCGATTTAAAACTGATTAAAGTTGGTGTGCTCATATAGCTAAGGGTAGGGGATGCTGCTTTGCGAAATGTCCTCTACCCTTGCTGCTCCTTTCCTCTGTGTCTTCCTTCATTTCTGCTTCCACCATCGTTTCCATCCTAGGACAACATGTCCCGGTTTTCATACATATTTCATAGATAAGCTAGACACCCCAAGCCCGCCGGGAATTCTGAAGCTCCACCGCAGAGAGACCGAGCGAGCCAAGATATTTTTTTCCACACTACTTTTTTCTTGTTGGACGGGCTCGCTCTCCATAAATCAAAAATTTCTTGCACTAGTTGGACTGACCTGGTATCATCAAACAAGACTGAAAGAATCTCGAGAATAATTAGTTCTATCTAGTACACTCAGTCGAACGAAATTAGAACGGGAACTCCATGTCTAATTGGTAAAGCGAAGTATCTCAAGCAATAGCAAAAATTCGCAAAACTCTTTCTACGTTGTGACGGCTTTCGATGTTCGAGTTTGAAAAGCTTGACCAGAAGGAGGGAATCAAATCCTTTTGAATTTTTTCAAATCGACCAATGAAATGTTTCAACAAAAGGTTTACGATAAGTTTTGTACACAGGTTTTTTTTATCCCTGCTCTCGTTCCTACACAGAAAATAGTATGTCTCTGTTCATTGATAGTTTCTATTGTGTTGCCGTATTCTAACGATTTTAATTCGAAAGTTCAGAAAATCATATTTTGTCACTTAAAAAAAAGGACATCTACCAGCATGAGTCTGCATATATCGACGTAAGTGTCATAGCCAGTCAATGGGCATAAACACTCAACGAAGGTCTCCGTCGATCCTTTTCGTGCAAGATTGCGGAAAACTTATCAGATCTTTTACGATGCTCACGCAGGAGTTCGGGAATATGAATCTCTAGCCTCCGCAGAAGGGTAGCCACAGCAAAAGGGATAGAGAGATAGATGGTTAATAAATATAGATATATACATATATACATATAGAAAGAGAGAGAGAGAGAGAGTGAAAGGGTCACCTCTGTAATCTCGGCGGCAGAGAAGCGGGATTGGAGAGAAGGCCGCGAACTAGGCAAGCGGAAAGAGAGGTGAGACAGAGAGAGAACGCTGTGAGAGAGTAAACGGGACCGGAGAGAACAGCAGTAACAGCAGCACCAGCAGAAGCAAAAGCAGTAGCAGCAGCTAGCCAGCATTTCGGTTGCCGTCCAAGCGTTCCGGTAATCTCCTTCGAATCTCTACTCCTCTATATAACACCAAATTAACTCTCTTTCACCCTTTCTCCCCCCTCGCTTCTGCCTTTCTCAACTGCCCTCGAATTCAACCCGTTCTCTATACCACAATTCTCCTTCTCATCCTCCCATTTCATGTCCTTCTCCCACAGCCCCCTTCCTCCTGTTTCTTCAACTCCTTCTCTACTTTTCATTCTCCCCATTCTTCATTCAGCTCGTAGCCAGCTTCCAATCTCCCATCTCTCTTTCTCCTTTAGCCTCAATCTGTCTTTCTCACCAATGTCTGCATGTTCTCTTCCTGGATCTTTCTCTTTCACTCGTGCCCTAATTGCGCCCGCAGCATCAGGGCGCAATTAGAGCAAGGGGAGGTGGTATAACCAACTCGCCCTTCTCAACTTACACCCCTTTCACCCTTTATACCTATCCTTCGATGTCTTCCTTCTTTTCGTTACTCTACATGTATAGCTTCGAAACTTTTTCAACCTTCACTTCATTTCCCAGCTACGTTCTCACTCTTCTCTCTGTCTGTCCCGGCCTGTCCTATCGGTTACGGAAGTGGCTCGAACCTCGTTCCGAATGAAATGTCACCCACGTACTCCACCGACCTATGTCTATATGTATGTGACAATCTCCCTCGCGTTTCACTACCTATATATCTGATTAATCCGATCGTCTCTGAATACCGTGATATCCATTTTGTACCAGACTTTTCAGTTATTTCTTTTACAAGTTTCTGAACTTTTTCTCTGTTCGCGTCTTGAATTCCGGTTTTTATTGACTTTAGCGTTAAATTCAAACCTTAAATACTTTTTGTTGACTAAGTTACATCTTTCTGTACGAGAGCCTCGGGGGAAAAAGTGTCATTCATCCTGGAACTTTGATATTGTGTATCATAAATATATTTTCTTTCATAAAATTAATCATGCTTGACTATTTTTATGGTTGAAGAACAAATATGAAGTATACCTCTTACTTAGTTTAATCTTTTGAATTGAAAAATGTATTTCTTCGCAAGAAATTTCCCACGCGACTTTCGACTTCGTTTCTACTTTACTTCCTTTCGATGAAAAGTTATAATCCGTCTTCTCTTTTTGAAGTTGGTTTCTTCGACGTCTGCGATCTACTAGAGTTTTGCACTGTTAGTCTTTCAAGAAAATCTTATTCTCTGCATTTTCGTAAAAGTTATCACGACCTCGAGCTATGAAAACATCAAACCTGCACACAATCTTAAAAAAAGTTTCAGCACTTTCGTCATTTATTGCCCTGAATAGTGGACTAATTCCTATAAAATAATTGGTTTGAACAACATTAATTTATAAACATCATTAACACTACATTTGGATACGTTTTAAGAAACATTAGTTTTCTCAATGTGAAACCTTTCAAATGGTTCTTGATGAATAACATTTAATACACTGCTACTACCACTCTCAAGGAGCTGTATTAGTTGCTCTGAGTGAGAGCGAGATAACCGAACAGCAGATCCCTCTCTTCTCGGAGACGCTTAATATTTCGAGCATGATGCGCACCAGAATTTTCACCACCTTAACGACTGTTGGAGCACTTTAAGAATGAATGATCATAATTTTAAACACTGTATTTTTCATCTCAGCTTTGAGACAAGATACTGAATTGAGTGGGGCAGCAAAAAAGGACAACCGGCTATCGAGATTTAGAAGTTTCTCAGATATTGTAATGAGAGATTTCTGAAGCGGACCTCAAAGGATTGAAAGTTGTTTGACGAGAAAAAAACATTAATAGAGGATAAAAGAAGCGTACAAAAAAGAGAGAGCAGAACCATTCTTGATTATGCGACATAAAATACATCATGAATTTTGTCCTGATACACTAACAGCTCCAGCGAGCCACTTAGATCACAACGAATTTAGCGTATTCGCTCCTTTTTAAGTGGTATGCTCGGTGTTTGTTCAATTAAAACGGTGTTCTGTGCGGGCTTTTGCTTATTCTATTGATTCCAAGCTGAACCATTGATAATGGTAGCGACAGGGAACTTTGGATTTTGCCACCACGAAAACACGACGGAGTCAGAGATTATATTAACAGACAATAAAGTGGACTGATAAAACAGCATCAAAGAAGCATCGTGGCAATGAAAACGTCAGAGAGTATAATTATAAAGGCAAAAGGAAAGTAATAAAATGGAGAAAAGAAAATAAGGAAATGGAAAAGGAAATGAAAGCTACGAGTAAGATAGATGAAATCACCCTCTGTCAGTGATGGATTAAATGAAGAAAAAAATTCTTCAATTCTCGATCAAAATGAATATCGAGTTTTCTCTCTCTCTCTCTCTCTCTCTTCCCTTTTCATACTCTTTTTCTTACTTTTCTTTTTACCTCGTGGTGTATGAAAATAGGGTAAGAATTCAGGGAGAATGGTATAATCTTAGAAGGTGGAAGAACCTAAGAATACATAAGATCGTGAATCAAATATGGATTTTTCAATGCTGAATATTTGATATTACATGAGCATGCAAATAATTATCGCTTCATCCGCTTATGATGCAATCAAAATAATCGAAATGGATAGCTGCACTCGAAATCCTGATAGCAATAAAGCTTGTGTACTTTGTTCTCAATTCACCTATCATAGCCTATTGAGTATAGATTCATTTCATTTTTTCCTCGTGTGTGGTGTGTTTCTTGCACAGTTTTTACACTCATGCAACTTTGGTTTGTTTTTTAGCGAAAAATCAGAATGTAGATAAATGAAAGAGTAAACATGACAGATCTTTAAAACTGTGAACAATAATATTGTAAATAAATGTGAAACGTATCCAAAAGATAGAGGAGCTGAAAAATGTAAAGATATTGGTAAAGATCAACAAGAT
Organism: Campoletis raptor; assembly: GCA_948107755.1. Lineage (NCBI taxonomy): Eukaryota > Metazoa > Arthropoda > Insecta > Hymenoptera > Ichneumonidae > Campoletis > Campoletis raptor. The sequence goes on along the minus strand of OX403622.1, from coordinate 31,590,326 downwards.
GAAAAAGTCGTGGACGTGAACTGAGGCTGAGCCCCGTCTATAGAACACCTCTTGAGATAATAAATCAATAAAAAGGGTATACCGTTAGAAATAAAGTGGAATGCACAGCTAATGGCCATTGCAGATATGGATCACATCGAAAATACTTTTAAATGTATTTACATATAAATACGATGCAGATGGATTGAGAAGAGGGGTAGTTGCATTTCTGTTTTCGTTAGATATACTTATAGCGTTAGATTTTTTCTGAGCTGAGGGAAATAGTGCAAGAGGACCCAAAGGTCAAACAGAGATCGATTAGATATTTGGAAGAGGTTATCCAAAAAGAAAAGAAAAAGGGTCAAGGTAAAAGGTATCGAAAAGAGTACAAGAGATTATTGTAAAAAGAGGTGGTATTCTCAGAGGTTGAGTTACCGCCCTGGAGATGGATGAGAAAACAAGAAGATTCGTTGGAATTGGATTGGTAAAAGGAGAAGAAATAGTGAGACAAGGAAACGGTGATTGAGAGAGCCAGAGAAAAGGTTGAGAGGAAAAGAGAAAGAACAAGAAATAACCCATCCCCCATCGAATGTTCTTTTAAAGACTTAGGCTCTTTCGCTAAACGGATTTTAATACCTCTTTTCAGCTACGAACGAGAGAGCTGGCGTTATTCTCGTAAATCATAGAAATGGAACTTGCGAAGAGACGAGTGGAAAGCCTTCGTACAGTTTCGTTTCACCCACCAGCAGTTTCGAGCGAGTACGATATAGTAGAGGCGCTCTTCCACCCTTGTGGAAGAGCGCCCCCTTCTATTCTTCTTGTCTAACCCTCAGTTTTCCCTCGTCACTCTTTTTAGATATACATTACGTTTTCCCTCCCTCGTTTTCTCATTCTTCCTCTCTCTCTCTTTCACTCTCTCTCTCCAGCCTCCCGTTCCGCCGACTCTCGATCTCTTTCGCGTTTCGCCATACTCAAACGAATCGAAAAGGGTGAGACGGTGATGGTATGGGAAGGGGGGGCGGGGAGGAACGGAACTTTATTGAAGCGACAGAAATATTCTGGAATGCCGGAAATAGTTCCAGCACAATACGCCAATCCACGAACCCTCACGAGACCTAAAGAATTCTCTTTCACCATATTTCACCTGTGACGTATTTTCCGCAATGAAACTCCTCTGCAATAAAGTAGAGAGTTTGTACACAACTATAAAACTAATGTGTCAACTAATGCTGTAAATGGAAGTCAGAAAATTATGATTGTGACATAAATTTTTCTGTATTCCTTCCAAATCTATAGTTAAAGACATATTAAAGATGATTGGAAATCGATTCAAAGAAATTTGGCCAGATGTGAATAGAATCTAAAAGTGTTTCCACTATCAAAGTGTAATGGTTTTCCAATTTTCATTTACTTAACTAGATATTCATTTGTTCCATAAATAAATAAAAAATTGTATAACCGGTACGTGATATTAAGCAAGAAAATAAATATTGACGAAGGTTGATAAAATGTTACATAATATGTCTACATGTCAATAATGGATGATGAGTAATTTCGTAATTAAAGCGGAAATACTTTTCACAACTTACTGACATAAGCGATCATTGGGACCTCGTATACTCATCTTCAATTTCATCCGGCGTTATATGCACGCCATACTCTTTTCAAGCTTCTCCGGAAGACAAGACATTTCTCCAAGCACCGGGCGGTAATACCTTCAGGCTGCCAAGCACGATCCATCTCAGGATCTTCAGAAAGCAGCCCTTCTTCGGGCGCGGAAACGAGAATAAAAATGAAAAAAAATAACGGATCTCTAAAATACTAAGCTGAGGAATGAAAAGAATTGAACGCTGAAAAGAATTGACGCTGCCGCATCATTTAATATCCTTAGAAAAACGGTACTTCAACGATAAAATAATTCAACGGACACGTCTACGAGGTCGTAATGATAATGACGAAGCGTTTATAACCATCAATTTCGTTCGTCTGTTGATACTTTTGTAGATGCATTAACTGATTGCAAGTTCTGAACTGATTTGTATCGTGCTTCGTTGTGGTAACACATGTCTAGATTTGTGACGTTCAGCGGTTCGTTAGTGTATCCAGTAACGAGTTCCACTGAAAGCTGGAATATGATGAAAAATTCAACTGCGATAGATATACGGCCAAAGGGATCCTTTAGAAGAACTCTGCTTCATTGCACAACGAATATTTTCGACGAAGTGCACAATGTATGAACTTTATTTTTTTTTTTTTTTGAACCCAGGAAAATCAGAAAGAAAAGAAGCTATAAGAGAATGAAGGCACAACTATACAATGGAAAAGTGTATTGAAAAAGTCAACTGTTGTCGTGTGATGTCGCTGTCAGGATAAGGAATTGGAAAATATATAAATAAAACATCATTATTTTCAAGAGCCAAAATCATTGGATTGTCAAAAGAAGACACCACTCAGGAGAAAAGCTTAAAAGTCAATAGTTTGTGACATCCTGCTGAATTTTACAATTTCCCATAAGAATAACAGACAAATAAATCCTAAGGTTACCAGTTCAATCATTATACAAGTGTTCTCAGTATCGTATGAATACTGCCTTCTTCATGTTATACATAATTACGATGGAAAAATACGATGTGTTGTTAGAAATTATTTGGTTAATTCCAATGTTATATTGAATTTTCATTACTTGTCATTGAATGAACTTTTTCATAAATATCATTACAAAAAATGGACTTGTCTCGTGTAAACAGAAGTTAATATTTCAATATTCCTGCGAATGCCCTTGCTGGTTTTTACGACCCCATCCCATCCACTTTTTCCCCAACTTCACTCCAAGTTTATATTTTTAGTGGAAAAGTGCCCAATTGCGTGTATAAATACGTGATCCGATTTACCTTTGAAATCATTAAAGGCCCTATTGATGAAGTTATTCCAGGCCGTGTATGACACAGCAAAATATTCTCCACAAAAAAATACCTGAAAGCTTTTTCGTAAAGCTTTTCGTAAATTTGACCTTAACATCATCATGCAATTTTTCATATGGGTTGAGCTCCTTTTGGTTTGATCTCAAGTATATAATTTGCTCTAACGACTCTTTTCAAGGGGATTTTTATCACAAAAATATATCAACAACGGCATATCCGTGAGATTTTTTTCAATAAATTTAAAGCAGCATCCAAATATCAAGCCATTTATTTTTCTCCGTTATTTGTATAGAAAATGGTAAAACAGGGTGGGATGGTCCAAATAATTGAGTTTTGAGTTCACCTTCTGGATGACTTCTCCCTTTGACAGAATACAACCACTTTGACCCTCAGTGTGCAACAAAAATAACAATTTTTTCGATATACTCTCATATACATACAATAATGTTTCCGTGTACGTAACTAGAAATATGAAACAAGGGGTAACACAACAAGTCGCTTCAGCGACAAAGACACACTGCAAGAAAGAAGTATATTTTTGCAGTCTACAAAACAAAATAATGGGACAGCTACAAATCTACCCCGTTTTTCCAGCCTTCCCTCTCATCCCGTTTCACCATAATCCCAGAAGTGGACCTATATCCTGGCCCACAATAAGAATTACAGGAATGTTTTAGAGGGGCTAGAGAGGTTGGCGAAGGAGTTGCAAAAAAAATGGCGCGACAGAGGAGAACTGCACAATTGTATTGTGACTTCATTTTTCTCGTTTCAGAAGTTTTTCTCACACTCTTGCAACATTGCTCTGGTGTTTTATCTCATATTCTCTCCAGACAGTGGTGATACCACAGTTCGTTCGTATTTTCATTCCATCCTCCACGACCTCTCCTATTCAAAGCACTCCGCAATATATACATACGTAATATGTCTGTTAATATACAAGCGCGACTCTTCTTTCAAGCTTCGTTTCACATCTCCATTTATTTTTCTTGGTGCGTTAAATTTTCTCTCCTAATGATATCTCCCTCTCTCCATTTCATATGAACAGCACTCCTATTCATTCATTATCATAAAGCATATTTCTTTGCTCTAGCTGTAACTCATCAAGGATCACGTATCTTGCTGTTTCGATGTCGTTACTTTTCGCATTTCTATTTCTTTATCTCGTAGCATCTAAGCATCAATTGTAACCGTTTTACGCCTTCTTCAATCTGGCTCATCTTAACATTGCTTAGCAATGACGAAAAATAACATATTTATCAGGAAATGCGACAGAGAGGGTTAAATTTCAGATAACATGTGTAATATGTATATATCTCGTAGCAGGTTATACGCAAAACGAATGGTAGTTGTATGCTTGTGGAACTCTTTCCTGAGAAGCTTTTTCTCGGTTTACGTAATCTGTGATTTTTTGTTCAAGGGTGTGCGAGAGGAAATAAGAGCGCATCGGAGCTACGAGCAAACGTGCTCTTTTCTTTGTGGCTCTTCGCTCCTTCACTTTTATTCTGCGTTCTCTCTTCAAACCTTGGGCTCTTTTTCAACCTCGCGTTTTCTTCATCCGCATCTTTCTTCGAATCCTCTCCATTCCTCATACCAAATAGGGAATCGTGCCAAGTCATCTCTGCTGCACGCAGAAGGCTCTTTTCCCCGGATATTATTTTGGTTTTCGATGTACTTCTCGACTGCCACCACCGATGTATGGAACGCTCGGGGGTGAGATGACTTCGGTGGGGTTGAGACGTGGATCGAAGAGCAAGATGGGTCTAGGATTTTCGAGAGAACGAGAGGGTCTTGTCTTGAAGCTGGTCTGGGAAACGCGATAGGATGGAGATACAGGCAGCAAGCGGCATTGGCTCGATGCTAAAAGAAAAACCATCGACGTGGGCTGTGCAACTCGAGAAAGAAGAAGAAAGAAAGAGGGTTTGTAGGTAAGGTATATGGCTTCTCTGCAGTTTAATATCGAGACAATTGGCTGGCCGAAAGACGAAAATCTTCCCCGTCCTCGCGTGTGTGCCTCTAACATCCGTTCCACTCTGTTCTTGATTTTTCTCACTCGATATTTTTCCCTTTTCTTTTCCCTCTCTCTCTCTCTCTCTCTTTCGTTTTTGATCTCCAACTATCATACTGGCATCTCATGTATGCTTTCGATCTATACCTTTCTTTGTGATGTTTTTTTCCTCCTTTCTATCTTTCTTCATCTATCTATCTTTTTTATTGTCTTTCTGTCTTTCTTTCGACAAATAGATATCCTTTTTTCTTCAAGCTGGATGACCGAATTGCTTTTCGACTTTTTCTTCTTTTTTATCTCTAAACCACCTTGACTCTTTTCAACTGACGTACTGGTTGGAACGCAAAAACGTGGCTTTTATGTGAAGTTTTCTATTCCAATGGCGCTACTCTAGTACTAGATTTTCGAATTTCTCATTTTGACCTCAATATGATTACCCTCGGGCCGTCTTTCTCCCGTATAATTCTTCAGTAATCCCTAACAAAGTTTCATGATTTTTACTTTCTATAATATGAGTCATTTGTTACATCGCGTCCTTTGATTTTTGAAAATTCATTCTATCGCAATTTGTTTATATGATTAAATTCGCAGGATCAATTCATATTTGTTATATTTCATGATAGAATAAGCTCTCAGAAAAAAACGAAGTGGCTACATACCTCCTAAGGAGTATCAACCGAATGGAATAATATAAATTTAAAAAATGAAAATAAAAACTTAAAAATTTGCAGAAAAAACATTGTAAATTAACTCTCAGAATCGATTATTTCACATTATTATAATTTGACCACGTAATTGTCGCTGGTAAATCTCGTTAAAGCGCGACAACGTCGCGTTAGATTTGCCAAAAATTCCATCAGACACGCTTAATAACGTCGGGCTAAATTGATAAAGCCATCGTTGGTGAGTGCCTCGCATATATGTATATGTACTTATAACAGAGTATATGGACATAAAATGCGGGGGTGGTTCCCGAATTGTAATCAGGAGTCGAGAGGACGCAAAACTTTCAGTTTGTTTCTTCCTCTCTTCCCCTCTCCCCTGTCTCTCTTTTTAACTCGTCCATTTTCATGGAAATGTCGAATATATTAATATAAATACGTAAGAAAAAGAGGATAGCCTCCGGTAGCAAAGTGTTTCTCCAGAATCCTCGCTCGCTCCTCCACGTCGACGGATATCGCCATTTCTGTTCCTCACTTCATTCCGCTTCTTTGTATATGTGTGCTTCTCTTCCTCTCTGTCTATCTTTTCCACAACGCTCTTTTTCTTCTCTCTTATTCCCTTCCTTCAGGCAAACATTCGATTCGACTTATCCCAAAAAGTTATCCCGCCCGCATCGTTTTCTCCCACGTTCCCTGCAGCATCATCATACCCGAACTGGAGGTGAAAGGGAGAGGCCGAAAGAGGGCAAAAACCTTCAGTCGAAAGCCAAATTGCAAATTCGCAGACTTCGCGATTTCCCTCGTCCTATTACGTGTAGAGAGGTTCAATATAATAATTTTCACGGAAGTGTCTCTTCGAAGATCTCTTGCCCAACGGATATGCTAGAAATCTGAAAGAACCCAGTGGAAGCAAAAACCCGAAGAAAATGAAATGAAATGAAAGGAATAAATAAAAGTTGAGTGAGTCAAATACACCAACAGAATGCTAAGGATATGAACGTTCTCAGCCAATTCTCAAGTTTATATTGTAGCTATATATACAGTACATATATAATACATGGTTGGTGGTACGACGACGTATTTTTTTCAGAACGTAGATGGATCAGTTATAGATAAAACGTTTTCAGTACGATAGTAGATCCATTTTGACGAGAAAAAAATATATCGTACAGTTGAAAACCGATTAGTTTATTACGAGATACTTTTATGTCGGTGTTTTTTATCTGTTATTTTTTAATCGTCTGTAGTAAATGCAATATAAACGTTTGAAATTCTCGTTTCCCCTGATCTATTCGAAACTGCACCTGAGGCTTTAAAACAAAACGTAGCTTTAACTATTTAGTGAGCGTAATTAAAGTACTTTATGAATTTCTGCAGAGTATTGGTATTTCGAAAATGAAGTGGCCATTTTTATCAATTCGCAATGATAGAGAGAGAGAGAGAGAGGGAGAGAGAGAGATGTTAATCTCTCGTAAAAATTGTACGCAGTTCCCGAAAAACAAACTTCCTGGACGAGTAAACATTATTGGAAAAAAAATGGCCCCAATCTCGAAGCGTATACAAAACTTTTTGAATACTTTTGTAGTTTTCTGCTCCGGCCTTTTATAATAATAATAATTTAGTTTGTAATTATTATTGTCGCTTGTCATTTTTTTTTCTTAAATATCAATATTTTGTTCCCATTGTTCCTGCACTGTTTATATTACGTTTTGATAGAGATATTATCCGGTTAGAAAATCAAGTGAACACATAGATTGCACATATGAACGAATCAGTGAATATCGCAGTACGCTGAATTGGGAAGTTTCCGAATACAAAAGCTACCGATTTTACATATGGCGTGGAAGGAAAGAGAGATTTTTCATGTACACCCCATGTGAATGGGAGAACGTGAAAGATTAGTTGATTAACTTTCACTCATATATTCACATATATTTTGTTTTGTTTTTCACAATAGGAGTGTTTTCAATATGCTTGAATTCATGCAAGAGCGAATAAAAAGGTCAGGGTTCAATTACTCTCGTCAAAAAATAGTCATATCGAATAAACTCCCGGAGAACGATATGCCACCGCTATGGAACTAAAAAAAAAGCCTCGTACATATGCAAAAAAAAAGAAACGATAAATCACAATTGCTCTTAAACGAAATATACTACTACCGTGGGAGTCCGTTCCATGGATGAGAGCACATCCGAGAGCTCGAGTGCAAACGACTGTCTTTAATTTATTAACGACTTCATGTAGCTATAATTTTATGATGCTTCGTAATTCAATCGTAAAAAAATATTGAAATTTCGTGTCATGAAATCGATCTTTTTAGTTTTACGCGTATCACTGGAACAATTTTATTCTACAATTTCTCACGCAAATCAGACGATTCAACAGACTTCACAAAATTCGTATGATGATTAATATACTTGTGAATTAAATATCAGTGGTGAGTTCGAGAATTATGTGATGCCAAATAAAATTTACAACATCATTCACTTATTTTGTTTTCGAAAGAAAATTTAAGATTACAAAGTGTATTCTTAACTAAATGGCGTTTTTACCGAACGTGACATAACTCCTGCTGTGTATTATGGAATGAATTTTCAAGTAATCATTTAAAATATCGAAGTGAAAATCACATACCTAACGTGAACGTTTTCATGCTTTACGGATGAGTAAAAAAAACTCTTTAAACTCGCGCGCTACGATATTTTAAAGCGCAAAGTTTATTTTATAATTTTTCTACAAACCTTACATTTTTCTGTTCAACCTGCTGAGGGACGGAAAAAAATACAGCGCCAGTTGAAACTGTGAATGAAAATTTTAATGAAAAATCATGTCCATGTCTGGAGTGAACGATTCGAAGTGACACTATCTCGGACACTATAATTATCAGACTTGCTGTATATCCGTACTCGGATATGCAGATTTTAGATTTAGATTTTGAAAAAATTGTGATGCGGCAAAAATCAAAAATATTTATATTGAAAAAATGGTTGAATAAACAAATTGTCGCCGTATTCGGTTTTTTGTTTTCTTTTATAGAGATACTAAGAAATGTACCAATTAAAGTCGATGCAATTAAAAACGTAGATGAAACATAAGGTTTCACATGCCATAGAGAAAATATTTACCAAAGTAAATTCAACATGAGAAAAGGTAACATTCACTGACCGCGACATTAATAATGCGAGGAATCCGGAAGCGTGGAAGAGACATCTGAGTGTTATGTACCGTCGAGAATTCTCCAATATAGCAGGAACAGCAGTTACCACTACAATCTTCTGATATGTACGGAGCGATATTTCTCGTTTCGAGAGAAGTACGATTTATACCGTCAGCCAATGCTGCCAAGGCACCAACTCTTCTTTTTGTTCGCGAGCAAGTAGAATGGCCAGTTTCAATTTTTTTTTTTTTAGTTTTACCTCATTTTTTTTATCTACTTGAGCTTTTCGCTAGATCGCGAAATCTCTGCTTTGGTCATATACTCTCTCCTGTCTCAGTCGGCCTTACTTCCGGTGTGGATAGTTACAGATGGAGCAAAACGCTTAACTACCATTTTCGATCACATACTCTTGAGAGAAACAGAGACAAAGAGAGCGGAAGAGAGAGAGAGAGAGAGAGAGAAGTCGAACCCTGAAGAGAAAGTTCACTTTATGAGATTTAAACTATCTCTCCGAAAGTTCGGTTTATGACATAAAAAAAGAACCGACCAACTGGCATAAAATTATAATTATAATTTTTGAGGGTCTCTTAGGACTCAGGAGGCAATAAAATTTTGATTCATCATAAATAGTGGCTTTTTTTTCTTTATTGAGGGTCTTTTAAACAGAGAACCTTCGATAATTATTGTTCACTGTCATTCTTTAGCTGCTTTTTCACGAATTTTCAATGTTTTCAAAAAATCTGCGTTGCATCTTAGAAATAAGTAATTTATAATAATTTCAATAATACAAAGTCACAACATCTTTTTCATTGTTTTTGGAGCAGAACGCCACCTGTGTATAATAGCTTACCTGGGAATTATACTTTCTATTGAATTTAATTTACTAACTTATTTTGCATAGTAATGCAAAAACAAACGTCCATTTTTTGCATTATTATTTATAGCGAAAATATGTCGTTGTAACCTGAATTTGTCAATCAATTCATAAAAAAGGCAATCAATATTACGAATCCATACCATTTTTGAATTATTGCCATGACAAGTGCATTATTTGACCATTGTTTTCATTTAAATCTGCTATTTTGAAAGCCAACTTCACTGAAATGCACCTTTCAAGCGTTGGTTTATTGACATTTCGATTTTTCGAATATCAGATTTCAGCCTCGTCCGAATTTTATTTTATTTTCACTCGAACGCTGAAGTTTGATCGTCATTTGCCTGACTATACTAGAGCTTTGAAGCTTCAGTCAGGAATGAAATAAATATGACAATCCGTGAGCTTGATGTGGTGTAAAATGGAAAATAAATATTGAGAGATATTCATGATGATTTTGCGATAGACAAGAAGCATCAGTAGAATGGAACATGTTATAATATTTAATATTGGTAATGCCCATGACTCGTAATAATGTAGGTCAATAATGCATTTCGTATTTCGATTGATATTTTACATGTGCATTGGGCATGGATAGCGGATTCATCTGCATTACCTATGATCAAAAAAGCACATTCTTATCTTCAATTTTTACCAAAGTATTTTTTTGTTATTGTTGTTAAAAATATTTTAATACCCGTATTCTCACTAATATTATAAATGGTTTGATCTGTTTGTTTATTTTTAGTCAGTAAAAAAAAAGAACTTACTGTAAATGGTAAAAACTGACAAAGTTCATATGTTTTTTTACTGAAAACTGTGGACTGCATTCTCTCTTATTTTCCTTTAACAGGATACCATCCACCATCTAACAAAACAGTCTTTTATCAGTCGGTACGATATTTCAGTCGGTCTCGAAAATCTTTATTCGAATGAGAGTCTGGATTGATTGTCTTTATTGATTATGAATGTAACATGTGTTATTACGAGGTACAATGTGTACTATCTTTAAGGCCTTCATGAGGTAAATTCGAGATGTCGCTGTGTTCGATCTGCGTAGAATTAACGTTCTAAGCCCACTTCGGTGGTAGATGCAACAGCAAGTTTATCCATAGAGTATATAGTAACGGGCCTAGGCTCCTGTAATGTTCCAACATAGATTACTCACCCCTTCTCGATCGTCTTTGCTCTAACGACTAGCCTCAACCGAACTATACTACTGACAGCTAATACATGACAAAATATATACGTATATATTTTGCCACATGAGATGAAGGGAGATGGTGAGGGTTTACCTCCGAACCACTTCACACTTTGTGGCTACATTGTCAATCACCTGTTCTTGACATACGGATTTGTATGGGCAAGTTCGTCATGAATAGTCTTTATCTTGGTCCAGACCACGACACGTTTTTCGGTAGCATAGAAAATAAAAGGATCAATTTGGTCTTAGGTTTTAACAAAATTCCATTTTCACTCTTTTGTGCAAAACTTCGCTGCTTAGTCGATCATTCGGCACATAGTAAGGATCATAGTCTTGTTTTCAAAATATGCGTTGTACCACTCACACGAAAAATGAATGTATTATATGTTTTCATTAAATTTGACAAGTGAGCACATTGTTATACGTAAAATTCAGACGAGATCAAAAAGCGTGGTGTTCCCTGACGCCAGTGCGTTCGTAGAGTGAATTTTTAAAGAATATCTAATCACTGCCGTATCGATCGCATCTGTATAATAAAGTCGAATACATTTCCTTCAATTTTGGATCTAATTCACAATTATAATTACAAGTCTCATGCTCGGCATTCAGGTAGAAAAAATGCGAGTGCAAGTCATTTCCTACATTTTCCGAGTTAGTCGGGTGCATGCGAAGGGAAATCAATTGAATATATTGAAAGTTTCAATAAAGAATTTTTTTTTAAAAGAACAGTTTTCATTCCAAAAGGTTCAATCAATGTCATTCAACCCGTGGTATGATGGACATGCTAAATGTAAGAAATTTATTTTATTATTATCAAATGTGCATGCTCACTCAATTTATAAAATTCATTACCCAAGCATTGAGAATGTATGTATTCATGGTTGATGAAATAAATTGTAGAAAAATATAAAAATTAGTTACTCTCAACTAGAAAATAGTCCCTTTTATCGTGAATTGACCCATACATACATAAATCCTATAAGTCGAATGCGGCTAAATCCGATCGGTCTATATATTCGTCGGGGAAACTACGAGGAAACTTCAATGAAATTGCCAATACAATAAATCCTCGGACCTACGCTGGGCAGCGTGATGAAATTTTTTTTCTCGACATCCCTTTTCTATTTTTACTTTTTGCCTGCACAATGGTTTTACATATGTAGAATATTCCCTGTCGATTCGATGAACACTCAATCCTAATCCGTTCCATTAGTTCGAACGAAAAAGGTTAACAATTAATCATTATATGTGTGACACGATTTTTCGAAAAATGACACAAAAATATATACACATTTTTCATCTATGTTGTTATTATTGTTATTTTTTTTGTTAAAAATGGTTGTTTATTTTTCAGTCGGCTTTAATGGTATGTTATCGATTTCCAGAAGTTTCATTTTTTCGATAATATTTAGTTGTAATTTTAGAAACTTTACTACAAAAGGATCGCCAGAAACCACTGGGATTAACTTTACGTAAATTTAAAGGATTTACTGGGATTTTCAGATCTTTGTTGCCTTTGAGAACGAAATGAGAATCCGGCAGCGCCAGTTTAACTTTCGGCGTATTTTCCTCCGCACGACTTATTTTACTTAGCGTCGGTACTAAGAGTAAAAGAAGCCGTCCATTCAATCCCCCAATGATAAATATTTTCCAAAAGATGATCTTTTTTGACAATTTTGTTTCAGGTGAGAAAAAGAAATAACGGAAAAACTACTTAAGTTTTAGATTCCAAATCAGACTTTCTCCCATTATTGAATTTTATGATTTTTTTTCATTCATAATCACAGGCATGAGTAAATGAATAACTTTTAGACGCAAACCAACAATCATTGAAATCCAATATCAATATCTAGCACTGACGGAAGGGTTTCGAATCAATCTTGAATGATTGACCGTTTGATAAACAAAACTTGGTGTGAGGCCACAGAGTATCAATTTCAAAATAAATCGTTTGGAACCTCCACAATGTTATTTTGTTCAACGCGACGTATCCTATAAAATACGTTTCAGAAAAAAGATATTGGACTATAAAACACACGTGGTTTTCTATGAACTGTTTAATGAGATTTCAGTCAACTCTATAAGATTAATCTTTTGAATAGAAATAAGAAAAAAAGTATTCTCCCGCAACATAACTTACAGATCATACTTTTAGTTTTTTCATGGTAGAACGGTTGGTCTAGTTGAGATAAGGCTTATACGTTGCGGGTATGAGCCACGGGTTCGATTTCCGGCAAAACACCAACGAAAAATTCAAATTTTTTTCAAGTGTTTCTGGTCCAATTCTGGGTGGCTCGAACTCAACCTTCATAAATCCAGGAACAAAAACACCCCCACTGTGATGCATGTGCGGTCGGTGCACAGCTTTGCTTGTCTCCCGTGGACGCTTCTCATCGTGCTGATTTCACTTTATTCGCACACTGGCTGACCCATTGCTTCACAGCTGAGGAATCCTTTTCCTAAGCGCCTCTGGTGGCCTTGCCTTTGGGAATGCCCGTAATTTTGCCCTAGGAGATTAGTTAAGTGCCAGTTATATCGGCAAGATTTTCTAGAATTCTCCTTCGCCCTCAGCTAATGCGATATAGTTGGAGATAAGTCGAAGGTATCCACACAGTGGGAAAATAGTTGGATAGGGTGGTGAAGATAACGAAGGAAAAATTCTAGGTAACTTGCAGTACATTGTAGACTACAATATCAGTTGCCAGCCAGATTGAACAAAGTCTTTATTCACAAAAAATTGCCGCCTCTTCAAAGTTTCTTTGTTTGCTTAATATAATTAAGTTTCGAAAAGTATCGGAAATATTTCCGGACGAGTTTCTATGGAACGATTTTGATAAGTTTCGTAAAGGCAACTGTGGGATACTTTCGCGCGACTAAGAATTAAGCTTGGCGAAATGATTGAGGCGATAGATTGACGATGAATTTTATGCGGTAATAAATGGAAAACGCCAACTTTCTAAAATTCGTTGGTGTGTATTTTTTCGAAAAAAACTAACTAACTGGCTTTCGAAAGTCTCATCGGTATTGAAAATGTGGACCACGTGTTTAGCCTTGTTACGTATGCTGTCTATGCTGTAACTATATTGCCTTCATATTAATCTGAATACAGTTGGGGATTTAGTCGTCTATACGATGCAAAAACGGTGAGATCGAAAGATATATACGATATGCACTCTATTCATCTCGGCACTTTCCATTGATTGGCAATCATCCTGTTTCAAAGTTGAAACAGAAATTTGATGGTGCCGCATAACGGTACCCGACAGATCTTTCACTTAACGATGATTTTCTGCTCATCACTCAACAAAAGACTAGACTTACAAACGATTGCTTCAATCTGCCAACGAGTAATATTTCAGAAGAAACTAATTGTCGAGTTCTGACGATATCTTCCGTTTTTTATATACGACTTGAAAAATAAAGAAAATTTTCGCGTGCATAATATATTGAAAAATAATATAGATATGCGTTTCTGGTGAACAGCAATTATTGACAATTTTTTCAGTTCTTTTTTATATTGAAAATCGTTATACGTGATTTTTTGATTCATTAGGAACTAAATGAAGCGGCAAATACTCAAGAACTTATAAATACTCAAACAAGTGATATTATTTTTTATAGATTGTTTTGAACAATTATCCAAGCATACCCGACAAAAAAGCCTTGATTGCTTTCCATTCACATGCCATTCGAAGGGTCGATCGATATCTCATCGAGAGCCTCGTTATAACAAAAATATATTCTGATCTTATCCTCTTGGATCAACCAGGGCATCGATGCAATTTATACCATTCGACTGTCGCAAGCTCGTGACTTGGGGTGTTTTCTTTCCAGTTTTTCATTTATTAACAAAAAAAAAATACGGTCAATTTGGTTCGATATTACACGTCCAATACTTCCGATCCTCCTTTTCAATCATGGTACTTCGAAATATTTTTCCATAAAATGAAATAACGCTTGGAAGACTGAAGTGCTACGATAGGCAGTCCTGAAGCAGCAAATCTTATGTGTCAAAGGGGAGTAACTCAATTAACTTCAGCGACAAAGGGTAAAGAAGCAAAAAATAGTGATTGGTGCTGAGAAACGGAAGTCTTCATACTGCATTCACTATGTTCCATTATACATTCCGTAAATATATTTGGAGCGGTCGATGTCACATAGACAACTCCCATACTTTTTGTACAACATGTTGTACAAACTCAAAAAAAAAAAGCCCGGATATATCGTTGATGCAAAATGTTTCGAGAGGTAAATATAATCACAACGACAGCGAGGAATTTTCAAGAGCTTATGAACGTTATAGAGAGCCATATACTCCTGAAAATCGTTCAGAAATGTGTTCGAGTCTATTTTCACTATATCTTTCCAAACAACAATTGTTTTGAAAAACTTTGCAACAATTTATAACGAATTTCTCAGAAAATAAATGGAGAAACCTCGATTACATTCACTATTTTTATTGCAATTAATGATAAATAAATAAATTGTATGATGAGATTGTATAAACGTTTTTTATTCGATACGATTTTTTTCGTGCTATTATACTGTTTGTAGCTATGCAAGTGATTATTTATTATTTATTTATTTATTTATTTATGAGTTATTTATTTGCGGCACTAAATATTAGCACCAGCTCTTCTGTCTATCATTTTTCTTTAACAACATTCGATGATCCGATTTTCGACAACGCAGCTACTTTATTAGGTACTGTAGGGTTTCGAAGAGTTGTGAAGTTTTACGTCTATCCCATTTCTTGTAAAGCACCTGGTTAACATCGTGCAATAACGGTAATCTTTTTCTTTTTCTCTTTTGCCACTTTTGAGACGCATAATAGACTTGAAGTTCCTATACATGAATATATATATATATATTCACATTATATAAAATAAAGCGATACTGTATCGTTTTTAGTACGCAACATGCTCTCGCCTTTGTCGCTTAAATTTTACAACGTTTCATAACTTCACTTTGGCGTACGTCACGAACATAATCGTCGATGCGAAAGTAAATTTACAAGGCACTTGGTAATAGACGGATATGAAAAAAAAAAAAAAAATTACATCAAAGCAGAGGTTTTTTTGGAAAGAAAAGCAAATGCACCAAACCGCTTGATCGATATATTCAAATTTCATTCCTTCGTTGCGTTTTCAAGCTCTTTCGTTTTACCTTTTTCCATCAATTTTCTCTTTCTCTTTCTTTCTTCATCCATCACGACCAAATGTATATAAGGATTATAAATACATAGTTCTATACATATTTATACGCGAGAAAAAGGGCAGTAGGTGGAAGAGGTGAACACAGAAAACGGCTAGGAAGCCACTGTTTCCAGTACATGCTCAACCGTAAGTCTGGAAGATAAACAGCGTATATGGAAGGAAACGATAGATGGAAGAAGACTGCAAAAAAAATCTAACAAAAAGTTACGATAAAGTGCAACTCTAGCAACACTGTATTCACAGAGTATTAGTAGTTTCTTCTGTATACAGGAATTTCTTGAGGAATTTCTTCGTTCGAACCCCCAATTCCTCATCTTACGATAAAAATCTCACTACATATGTATACTGGCGGAGCAATTTTATACGAATGTATAACTTGCGCGAGTACTTCGCGTAGACAAAAAGGAAGAGCAAAAGATCGAGTTTTACTCGAGATGAAGCTGTTGCACTTTCTTATGTGCTGTTTATGTATGTATTCTCGTGTAGACAGAATTATATCTAGTCATGTTTACCGGAGTATAAATGCTAAAACACTGTTTCACAATTGCAAACTTACTTCCCTGGGTGATTTATGATCGCGAACAATGTCCAGTAGCATTTAAATCATTCTATAGTTCTGCATTCCCTGATAGAATTTACCAGGTTTCGTATTCCATTAATTTTAACGCAATACGTACGAATTGTAATTTGTTAGGTCAGCTTATTCGACATTTCCATAAAGGAATATTTCGAATTTTTCGATCGAAAGTTGGGCCAATCTATAATTCAAAAGATTATAGCAATCCAAAAAACTTTGACAGAACTTAAATTTGCGTCGGGTCTCTTTGTTGATAAATGTAACAATTAACTTCTACCCCTTCGCATGGATCATTTTTGCTCACGCACGATTTAAATTTCTGTAAGTGCTGAACTCGTCACTCCATCTGAATCCGCACCCACGCCAAAAAAGGTTTGATTGAAAAGGAAACTTTGCGGAAAACTTTTCGTTCCAACTTACATTTTTTCTCAAGTACCGAGCAGCTAAAATCGCGAAAAGACCAAATTGATCCGCTCGACCGAGAACATGAGCGTTTTATCGAGTTATAGTTGAAAGAAAAGTTTTAAAATAGTTATGAAAATATTCCATCAAATTCACACATTCTCGTAAGTCACCAATATTGATAAGAATTATTTTGACGATTTGGATATTCACGCTAAGCTTGATATTAAGTTCTTGCGAATTTTGAGACATTTTATTAACTTATCTCGTTCCCAATTTACGAATTTTCATTTAATGTAGAAATTTTCAATTCATAGAATTAATTCTGTGTTCTCAATCCGGGAGAATTCCAATTTTTTAATTTCAATTTTTCTTTCAATTTTGATGACAATGTGTGTCGGTGACATTTGATCGATACGGCTTATTTTTTTCTATCTTTCTTTAGCTTTCATCTTCTATTTGATTTTTTTTTCCGATTCATTTTGATTCCTGATTCAAGAGATAGATATAGATTTTCTTTGTCGCAACGTACAGCCTGCTCGTAATTGTACTTAAAAATCTACTGTAGTGAATTATTCCAAAAAGATTTGTTTGTATGGTTTTATGACATGGACCAAACGAGCTAATACGTGAAGTTTTCAAAATTCCTTGAACGTGTTAATTGAAAAAAAAAAAAAAAAAAATGTTTCATTTCTAATGAGCATTTTGAATAAATGCAAGGGAAGTTTGTTGTTGAAAGTCAGGAAATAAGAAACTTAAATGTCTACAGTCCAGCTCTGATCGCAGTCAAACTGTCAACGTTGCCGCGATACCTAGCAAACTGAAATATAAATGTTATGGATTCAAGGCAAATTGAAAACCCTCCAAAATTCAAATGAAAAGCATCCAAAACGGATAAATAAAGAAGAAATTTATGCGATCAAATATAGGCGTAATCCATATATTTCAAATGTCGTCTCGGAGACAATTTATTAATTATTTGATAAATTCAGACAAATAAGTTGTGAGAGCGTCTCTGGAAGTATTCACGAAGGACGAAAATAAAAACTGTAATTCCCTTATTTAATTGATAAACTTTAAGCGAAGCATTCGATGACACCAGCTGCCCAAATATTTCTTATGAATAATACTCTCGGTTAAATCACAAAAATAAAAAAAGTTATAATAATTAACGTTTGAAACATACATAATCAGAAAACCAGATGTTTTATGACTTCCACTCTCACGTTTTTCAATTCGCAACTTCTTACACTCCCTGTATCTCTTGAAAGGCTTTTATTGAAACAAGTATATTTTGTTGCATGGCTAGAGGTCGAGCACGTTGAGTTTCTTTCGTCTGGAGAGTCCTTTCGTGGACACAAGCGGGTGAACAGTGAAGGACGAGGAATCCTAGTAGAGTAGTGGTGAGACGTGCACTGGTGCAGACGCGATGGGGATATTACGAGAAAAACGCGACTCGTTTTCCTTCTACTCTATTACTCTTTCTCTCTCTCTCTCTCTCTCTCTCTCTCTCTCTCTCTCTCGCTCCCTGTTTTCCACATTTTGTATACAGCTTTCTTTTTCTCGCATTACCGAAAGAGACACACACGTTTGTAACCTTTTTATATACACAAGCTTCTCTTTTATCGAATGGGGTTCTTATTTGAGCTGTGTGTAACTCTTTGGCATCTGAGTTACTAAACTGTAACCGAATGCTGCTCAAGTAAGTATTTATATATATATGTTTACATATATACATAAGTATTTAGGAGCTTAAGTTACGTCTGAGACCGTACCAACTGCAATTGTAACTGTAAATGCTGTATCAGCATTTAGGTGTGAGTTTATATCTTGTTGCGGAAAAGGAAAGAAAGATCTAGTGGAAAAAAGAGTTCCACGAAAGAAAAGAAAGAGTTTGTATATTCATAGATACACATCCTGGCTCACTTTTGCTGGGAGGACCAATGGCAACGTATTTTTCGTACCTGGGAATTTCTTCGTTCCTCTTGGGTCACCAGAGTTTCTTTAAGTCTCTGATTATCTCCTTGTATTTATATGTACACTGTGTTTACGTTTACGCTGTGTGTTGTTTGTCCATGCTCGAGACTGAGAACCCTTTTTCACCCAAGTTATATACCAAATATATATGTGAAACAACCGAGCATAGAAAAAAAATAAACTACATCGGTGTATCGTTGCACCGGATCCCTCGCTATCTCGATTTTTTCGGACGTTGTTTTCTCCTTCTGTCTGTTCTTTTTCTCTTTTTTTTTTGCCGTATTTTCACTTCACCCCTTCCCCGACTTATGCTGTTGGTTTAACTTGTTTTGTTTTTCCTCTTATTTTTTGGTAACTATCGTCTACGTCGTCTCCTCGTTTAACTTCTCTCTGCCTCGTTAAGCTCCTTCGCGTTTTCCGCTTTTCGTTGTGCCCTTACACCTCTTCCACATCTCTCGTCGTGCTCACTCAAGCGCATGCTTTGTGTGCATGTATGCACAATGAAAGACCAGACGGTGTCTGTAAGCGAGATTGAGAGAGAAAGAGAGAGAGAGAGAAGAGCAAAGAGAGAAAAGAAACGACTTAATGCGAAATCGAGATCGAATCGATCCTTCCAGTTAATCTGCTAATTGTATTCTCACCACAAAAGTATCCATTCATTTTAGTTTTGGTGCCCTCCGCATTTTCCCCCTCATCTATGACTAATTATTATTGACGATTGATAATTTTTGGAATTGCGAACGATTTTTTTCACCTATTCATGTTTTTACATTTGCAATGGTTGTGTAGAGGTCAGAGTGATTATTTCTACAACGCATCATTTTGTTCCCCCATATCGTTACAAGCTTTCATTCCATTTTCCGCTGAAAGGATATAATATTCCATTCATTTGAGCATCTTTTCTCTGATGAAAACATATAACAAATGGTTTTTCGACTATTTCAGTTAAAATATTGGAATTTATTTCAGATGACATGTGCAGATATCTACTGAAAAGCTTCTGGTGTATGGAAATCAATAAAAGTGCTAATTTAATTGGAAACATTGTGTACGTGATGAAGCATTTTATAAATATAATGTTCAAAACAGAACCCGCATGAGTGAAACTTCGAATGAATTGAAACTTTACTATGAATAACATTCGCTAATTAAGCCAACAATATTCGTGATTAAATCCCGGTAAAATAACGTGCGATACAAAATTGAAATAATTTTCAAATGTGTCTACTGCAACCCTGGGTGCTGCGCCTCCACGTTTACATGAATTCATGGCCAAAATGCCTTAATGTTGAACCTAAACAATTGTCGTACGGCTTTCGAAGCTTCCCACGGACAGTTCTCATCTTGTGAACGATGACTTTTGAGCCGGACACTGACTAGCGGATTTCATCAGATTTAAGGAAGTGCCTGCCTGAGCACTTTCAGTGACTGTGGTTTTCCGCAGTTTCTATTCGCACTCGGTAGATGCAATAGAGCTGGAACTAAGTCAGTTGCACCATGAACGGATACCTTAGGCTGAGGGAGTGACACTTTTGGATTGGCTACGAATCCAAATTTAAAGAACTTTTTTGAATGAATTAATGGTTATGAAGGCCTAAACACTTTGCGTAACTGTAATATTTTCAATTGAATAATTTATCCCAAGTTCCCATGATGCTAAATGGTCATATATACTAATATGATAGTATTTATATGATCGCAAGTCACATCGACACTTGTTTTATCATCAATGCACAAATTATTTATCCGACTTCTGAAAACAATCCATAATACTTGTTATTCCCCTTATTAATTTCCGTTCCAGATGCAAGCAGGTTTCTTTCTTTTCAAAATGTAGCTCAGACTCACGCGATTTTTTTGAACTGGTTCGAATGCGACAGAGATCTTGCACGATCATCTTTTCAATTTTTTTTTTTTTTTTTTTTTTTTACTATGGCTACGCTCACCATATTATGATGAGAAAAAGGATTTCTGTCTGCAAATAAATTTTTAATTTCCTGCATGTCGTCTGGCAAAATGAAGTATCTCTTTTCTGAGACACAAAAATATGGATAAAAATTGAGATAGAAGAAGTCTGTTTTTCATGAATAAATTTGAATAGTCGCTTCATTGGATTAGTTCTCAGACTTAATTGGATGAATTTAATAACTTTGGTTCTTCGCAATTTGCTTCGTAATGTGATATCTGTTGTGAGTCTATGTAGTTATTCAGAAATGTACAAATGCAAAGCAAAATTATCGTATTTACCAAGTGCATCCACACCGGTCCAAGCAAATTACGTGGCATATTACTGTATAAACTATTCTATTATTCTAACCAGGTTGAGCAATTATAAGTGGGAAACTGCCAAACGAGAAATTCGCAGTATCCAAAATTTTGATAATTATATTCAATCGACCGAAGTACATAACCTCGTGGAACGGTTAACCTGTTGCCAAAGATATGTCAGTCGATTCGGAATAATTAGAGGCTTCTGATTATGAATATCTCGCTATACTTGCCAGAACGAGTCCCGTTTATGAGCTTGTGCCCTGAACGATTATTCAAAAATATGTCACTATAACAAACAATCAATATAGAAGTCAATTTGCCAAAGTAGTCTCCGTGTATTGGTAGAAAAACATATTTACTGCAAAGCTTCCTTCTTTTCCCAACAGCAGGTGAGAATGAACACGATTGTTGTAACGTAGTTTTACAAATAAGAACAGGCTAGAATTTGATAAATAATCAAATTATGCCGATATCGGTTGTGTAAAAAATCGGACATAATTCAGTAAGCCTCTGTATTGAACGAGCATAAAAAAATGTTTCTGAGTTTATTATAAGGATACAGTAATACACAGAATTGGTAATCATAAAAACATTTAATTATAATGTCTATAATAGAAATTAATCAAAGAACATAGTCATATGATCGAAGTTCAAATTATAGCTTCAAAGGACTATGACCCATGCAAATGATGTTAGAACCCCCAAGTATTGAAAGTAAATTTAACAAACGATACAGCATAATTTCTGTATACCACCGTCTTATTCTCCTGATTTGAAAAGTTTAACTCGCAATATAAGTTTAACCATAAAGTTCCTCATTACCAGGTTGCCTAAAAGTTATTCACAAAAATCTATTGTTCCTCAAGAGTTAGTACCATGAAATTCATGAAAAATTATGGCTAATAAAATTTCTCTTTTGTTTGAAAACTTTCGACGTAATTACAGTGAAGTGAAGCTTTCAAATTTTATCTACATAGAACTTGCAGTATTTCGTGGAAAATGTTTTGGGCAACTCGAACTCAATTGACCCAAAACCACGAGAGGAAATATTTCTTCCGATTTCGGCATCTTCGGTGCTGCAAAAGTCTTGAGAAAACATCACTCCAGGGTATATATTTTGTTTTTTTTTCGCTGTCTGTCCCATCCATTCTCGATCGCTGTATATCGAGGTACTCAAGTACCACAGAAGAGAATTGCATTCCATATATATTCATGCAACGATTGCGACAGAAGTAAAACAGAACGAAACGAGTGAATATATTTTCAAATAAGACTTGTACACAAAATCAAGAAGTATAAATAAACGACTCGCGTAGTTCTCAAATTTTAGATCCGTTGACGCAACGGAAGTCGTTATCAAGTGCGTCTATACACTGAGAAAAGTGTTTATTTGTGTTACATAAATGGTTTTATGAAACACGTCGAATGTAATACTCAGTAAAATCAAATTCATCTTGCGCAGATTCAACAAAATGTGATACAAGAAAATAAATTCGGTTGATTCAATAAATATCGTTTTTCAATATTATATAAAATTAACAATTCAATTCTTAAATCAACGAAATATTGCATTTAACATGTATTCATGTCAGTGGATCCAATTGATTAAATAAAAATCGTAATCAAAATGATTAATAATTCATTATTTCCTATTATTACAATTATTTTGTGTGTGTTGACTCAAAATTATGTTGGGTAGAATTTTTTTACATTTTGATTAAAGAAAATGCATATACTGCAACCTCGAATTTGTCGAATAGCGATGGGCTCTGCACCTTACTTGCAAATATCGAGGTTGCATGCACACACTTCATCTTTCCGTCTCTGCGCACCTGACAAAGGGCCGGATTAGACCAGATTATTCTCTACCAAACATAGACCGATCGATAAAGGTAGCATACAAGGGATTGTTGCATAATTCGAGGTTGTAATATATTGAGAATCTCAGGTGATTTTCGTAAATCCTCGAAACTCATTTAATGGAAATAATTTTAGATTCATTGCAAACATCCAATATTTTTAAGTGTCTTAAGTTAAAAGTTCCAAATATTGAAAACATTGAACTACTCATAGAAAGCCAGTAGTAAACCAATCAAAAGATTTCTGTCTCCTCAACTTGGGATTATAAAGTATAATTTTCCATCGGGTCTATCACAATTTTCAATAGTAAAGTTATTTCTTTAGCTAAAGCCTAATTGACCTAATTTTGTTTTGTATTACTTGACTCGTTAATTTCCACGTCAAAGCAATTAAAATATCAGTTATATTTTTTTACTTTTCAAGATGCGCGATACGCTATTGTTGAGGAAATAAACATAATACGGAATGCTATTCCGAATTATAATTTTTTTCTGCAATATATATCATTACGACTGCGTGAACATGACCCAAAAACAGGAAAGTTTTTCTTTATTGTATATTTTTCGTCGTAAAATGTAGTCTTAACTTTTAATCGTAACTGCAGTAGTTTTTTTTTTAAATGTTACAGTTCAACAATTTCACACAAAATACTACAAAACTGTAAGTACTTTATAGCGAAAAAAACATAACCCAATTCGTGAATGAAATTCTCTGAAACATTAACATGGAGGAACTTTGATTGTGAGGAGAAGCCGAGAGAGAAGCATCACAGATGGAAGTTTACATATTTATGGTGGGTTCACTTCAACATAATTTTATTTGTTCGCTCTTATATACAGACAAGCACTACGTAAAAATACTCATATTTTCACGAGTAATATACAGACTTCATAACTCTCCATGAGAAAAATAAAGGTTGAAAGAGCTTGAAATTCCAGTGGTCTCTTCATTGCTACAGCGATTGGAGGGCGTAATCGAAACGATTCACTACGAAAAGTTATAGAGGCTAAGACCGTTTCTTTATTACGACTAGATATCTGTACAATGTATATATAAATGCAGAGCTATATATGTAGAGTATATAAATACTGGACCGATGCATATATAGATACGTAGCCAGTCGTATCTTGTAACGCAAAGGTATCCAATTCGCAGCTCCTTCGGGAATTCTTGCTATAGCAAAAGCTCCTCCGCTTTTCGTGTTCTCCTTCCTCCCATCGGAATCGTCGCAAGCTATTTCAGTACAATGTATATACATTGGTTGCTGTTAGCCAACAAGAGAGCTAGGATCGAGCGAGTATGGTATACACATGTATATAAATCACTAGATTGCAGGAAAACTGCTGTAGGTAAAGGTGCAACAAGAGACGGAGTTGAACCAAACGCTTCCGTTCTCATACCTCTCCCCCCCCCTCTCTCTCTCTCTCTCTCTTTCTCTCCCCTACTTCTCTGAACTCTGACAACGTGAGAAGAAGATTGGTTCGCAGGAGATTTCGCGGTCGGCTCCCTCTTGGTCAGGAAACTCGTGGAAATCAGAGCGAACCGTTTGGACGATGCCAATATCGCACTATATATGTATTATCGTGGGTTTGCCAATAATGTTCGAGTTTGTCCGAGGTCACCAGCCCAAATGGTAATCATGTGGCAAGGATCGAGAAGAAGAGAAGAAATTGGGAGAGGTAGATGATAGGTATTTTCTTAGCCTCCTGCTTGAACGATGTCGTAAAACACATTGACGAGGTTTTCCGATTCGATCTGCCAATCCGCGAAAATAAAAAGGCATCAAGCCACATTACTACACATGTTAAAAAGTAGCTAAGACTAAAGCCCTTTTATAGGCTAGTGACCTGAATAGAACTAAGATACGAGAATCGGGAGCACATTTTATAAGGAACAGTGGAGAAATCTTGATGGATATACCGACGTTTTATCGCCGACGGAAACCAATTGGCGTATACCCACGCTCGTGCAATATATATAACTTCAAGAAAACAGTATCGCGATCGAGAGGTCATTTCGATCGTATAAAGAAAGATAAAATGTTTGAGACAAGTGATGTTAATAGTGACAATTACTCGGAGATAGAGATAGAGATATATGAAGAAAAAACTCTCAATTCGTTGATAGCCAAAAGTTGTTTTCGTACTACGTCAGAACTACATTAGTTTCGGCGCAATACCAAGAGTTAAATTTAAAAAGCCATGGAAAATAAGCTCCTCTCTCTACTGATGAAAGTATTTGTCAAGAATGGTTAAAAAATCTTCATGAATGAACAGACAGCGGGAGAGCGAAGTAGTGATAGAGGGGCTTTGTCTTTTCGCGTTAGCTCTTATGACATCGCTCATTCCGCTAAGGCGCTTTCCGAGATTCCCTTGAAAGAAATTCTTAGACGTTTCGAATTTACTGTATATTCGAAACTACTTGCAGGCCATTGAAAAATGGAATTAAAGCGATTGTAAGAAGGTTGATACGAATTTAGGGACTCTAATCTAATTTTAGAATTGATTTTTTTCTGTTATTCTTGTTGAGAGCTTTTGTATCATGATCTTGAAAAATTTGTATCATTTTTGATACTGGAAGATAAAAAAATAGACCAAAAAATTTGTGGCATTTCAAAAGCGTGGTAGGTTTTTTATTTATATTCAAACCAAATCACGTGTTTGGTTGGGAAACTTTGGTAAAGTACAGGCCATTTTCGACATATCTCTAGTAACGTTCGTCTTTCAGGAGATGCATCATGTTGACCAAAGAACTCTCGTTGACCAAAGAATGCGTGGAAGTCTCGTGTTTCACATAAAACTTCCATGCATACTTTGTTCTACATATTAAATATACTTATATCTATGAATTTGTTGTGAACAGAACCGAGTCATCCTTTTACTAGTCTTGCGATTAGAGGCGACGAGGCCATGGACTTTATCAATATTTGAGTTCCTTCTGGAACCAAGCAACAGAATGACTTGGGCGATTGTTGTACCAAGAGAGATAGTTATTAGAAATACTCCACACCATATTTGTGGAGACGAGCTGGAAAAAAAATGCTTAAAAGAGGCAGCTAACGGTTTTATAAGATTAAAAAAGAAATCGAATACAAAAAGCCCCGCCGCGAAACCAACATTATACACAAAATATATTTTCACAGCGCTTCTAGACTCCAAGCGCTGCTGCTCCCTTTCCTGTTTGTCTTCTGGGATCAAAATTAAAATAGCGACAGGCTGCTTTTGAATAAGAAAGAAGGAGAGACGAGAGTGAGTAGACAAGCAGGGGATAGTAGTGAGCGAAAAGAAAACGCTGGTGAGGAAAAGTGATTGTTCGTGGCGACGACAACGATATCCTCCACGTGGGAAACAAGCCACGGGGAAAAGTGAAAAAAAGGGCGAATAATTCAGAAAAGAGATGAGGCACGACGCCGAGAAGCAGGGAGTGAAATTAAAGCGAGGTTTGCTGTGTAAAAGAGGGAGAAAAGTAAACGCAAAGGGAACCAAACCCCTTGGGGTGAATACGATGACGAGATATGTTTGGATATACATAAGACTGGAGAAAAACGATGTCGGATAAGAAATGGTTAAGGGCATTAAAAATTCAAGCTTGTTCGGTGTAAGACGCCAACTGTAAAGTGAAAAAAACACCATGGCAAAAGCTTTTTTTATTTGTTCACTAGCATAAAAAAATTTTCAAGTGTCTTCACTTACCTCGCGCCCGTCTCCAAACCATCGCGTATTTTAATCTTGCTTTGCTCATTGGCACGCCCTTTAAACGAGAGGGAGAAAAAGAGGGGGTGGCGTACAGAGAGAACGGAAGGATATGGTGGCAGGCAAGGGTTTGGGAAAATGAAGAAACGAAAAAGTGAAAAAGTGAAAGAGAAGAGGACTTTGAGGCCGCAACGATATAGCGATAGAGAAAACTTCCGACGCTCGGATGATTCTTTCTCTCCCTCTCCTGCTATTCTTCCGTCTCTCTTAACTTCAGATTTTCCTTTCAAAGATGAGGCACAATGACAACGACGAGCCATCCGGTAGGGCCTTACCCTCTGAACTACATTCAAATTCTAAAGAAACGAAAAATAAAAGAAAAGCAGACTACGAACCCATTTTTTCCCAGAGACAAAAAGGTCCTAAAAGAATATAGGTGGAAAAAGGCAACGAGTACAGGCTCACAACGATGTGACAACTATTGTAAAGCGTGGTGGAATTATTCGCGGCTCTTAGTGTGTACATTGCAGTTTGTGAAACACGTTCGCGGATGAAACATCACAGAGCTCGAAAATTCTCCTCGAATACAGGCATTTTTTGGATATCACGTGATAATATCTAACGGTGTATAAAAATGTTGTGAATCTCAATCATATCAGGGTTAATTTACGGTCTATTACCTTTATGACCCCATCACTACCTGACCATATTCGTTATTTATTAACTTTCAAATGTGATCCGTAAAGTATTGTACTCTAAATTTGTTTACTTCAATTTTTTATCAGTTGAATCTTTTTGAACTGTATATTTAACGACATAGCAATTGAATATTTAAACCACTGTTTAAATTGGCTTTCCGATTCATTTGTTTCGCGCAGCTCCACATTATTAAAGAACAGATTATCTAAGGCCAAGTTATTCTGGAGCAAAACTGAATTACTACACGATAGATATGAAACATAAATATAACTATTACCGAATATTATTGTTAGCTTTTAGCTCAAATTAAATTTATTAAAATCGATGTTTGAATATTCACATAGACTTGTTATTTTTTAAATTTTACCACATATATTTCAGTGATTGAGTACAGTAGTATCAGCGATAGGGACTTCGTGGTCGACATGTGGCTTCGGTGGTTTCCCATGTTAAGCAGTGATGGTTTTGTTCATTACTCGGATGGATGACCGCTTGGCAACATTGGCAGGTGTATCGATCCCTGGGCAAAAAGCCAATTTTCCATTCACGCTTTGATGTAATGCACTTGTGATTTAGTGTGATTCGATCATGTGAGAATCATTAAATATCTAACAACTTGTCAATGGTGGTGACGTTATAAGGGATGAAATGACAGATAAATAGTAAAGCTGAAGGAAGAGCTTAATGTTAATTCTTGGTATATTTGGCAGTGTGAAAGAACGACTATAATTCAATATTTAAATGATTTGCCGTAAGTGAAGGATAAAAGTAGAATATTTTTTTTAATACTATTTAAGTGCGAGGATTTTATAATGATTTCGAAATAAATTTCATCGTGACTGAGTTGAAGTTAGGTTATCATTATAGTAGTGCAGACAAAGATAACAAAATTTGTCTGATGGATGCAGCTGAAGTATTTTTCAAAATGATATGATTTAGACCGCTTGATCTCTCCATTGTTGAATTCAAACTCCATTACCTTGCACCAAACAGACTCTCGTAATTAAGCGTTGCTCCACTTTCTCTCGCGACCGAAAAAAAAACGAAAATAATTACTATGAATATTGAAACTCTGACGGTGCCATTTTTGCAGTGCATCGTGAACAACAAGAGTGAGTCTACCATATGGAACTACTAATAAATTGAGCTGCGTTGGTTGATGCCCGTTCCATATGAGTGGAAAGTCGAGGGTTAACGAGTTTCTTCACTCGAATTCATGCCTCTTGAACATCGTGTAGACAGGAAAAGAAAAGAGGAAAACAACAATTCCGGGTCAACTTTTCTCGTGTTTTGGATTTTCCAGTTTTCAGTATAACAACATGTGGAGCAGCGGTGAAAAATAATAAAAGGAACTAAAACAAAGTAACGCATGCTCGCACATTCAGCTCGAGCTTCTGTACACTCGCAAAACTCGAAAAAGTGAACATGAAAGTGAGATATATTCATGAAAGGTTTCCCATAACCTTTTCTCTTCCCAACCATGACCCATTTAGAATCGAATGAATTTTTTAAACTTCCCTCCTATATGCAGAATCGTGTTGTTATATTTTTCGATGTGACCTTTTTTCCAATTGTAACGATCGGTTGAATTTTTTAATACGTTTCGCTACCTCTGCGAAATCTTACTTTAATTTATCGAACACTACGACAACAAAATAACTGATCGCATGAGTTCACGTTATAGTCTGTGAACTCTATTTATTGCACGGATTGTTTGAGTTATAGTTTGTATAATAAAAATAAATCTTTCTCAAAAAAGTTTGCATTAATTTTCTCATTTCTTCTATGAAAACATAGGTCACGCTAAAAAATTTACCATGGTTATTACAAGACGTTACACCTTTTAAAAAAACATTGTGCACACACGATCCAAGTGTTCACCGTTTATGTAACGATACATGTAAAGAATAGTGACATTTACACTACGATGAAAAATGTAAACACATTGAAAGTTAAATTTTTTTTTGAATTTGTGAGATATCGTTACCACATTTGTTTTTATAGTTTTGCTTCACTTGGTCTTACGTATGTCATGCACGAAAAGAAAAAACACAGGATCGATTATCCGCATGTTCGTTTCGTGCTCTCTTTTTAAGTTGCACTCAGGATTCAAAGGATAGGATCGAAAGGTTAAAAAAACCAAGAACAAGAAATAAATATTCTGAAATAATAACTATTATCTAACTATGAAAAAGCCCACCCCAAAGCAATGGCATTCCCTTATCATTATATATTTGTGCAGATGAGTTCTACCCGTTTCCATAAATTCGTTTTTATTATTTATAAGAATGTTGAAAACTACAATCAAAATAATTAATCAATCACAATGCAATAATAAGGAGTAAAAAAATAAAAAGAAGCAGCTGATGGATGCTGTGGTGAAAAGTCAAGTGCCTTAAAGTTAAACTATGTTAAGAATCTTTCAGCTTAACTCACTCAAATCACCATATGCGTCCTATTGTAGACGGAGCACTGTGTTGATTCGAAAACATTCGGAACATACTCCACGTTACTCTAGTCCAGGTTGACGAAGATTTCTGGAGTAGTAGCCAATTTCATAAAAAATCTTTGAAACTCGTTGAATAATAACCAGTTTTTTATGTACATTTTTTTCATGGTACGTTGAATGAACGACGAGATTTCTTATGTTTCCATAACCTAGAGGGTTGTACATAAAAAATTCATAAAGGGTTTGTAGGTTTGTGGAACTGGACATTTGAACCATAGCCTGTATATCGTTGCCCAAGGCTCTTCACAAAATTGATTTTCGCCAAGAATCACTTTCAACGCAAATCCGTGGCTAAACTGTCGAATATAAAAAGAAACCTTGAATAAAATTGTTATAAAAATATTTAACATAGGAAAAAAATAGGGAAATTGAAAATTATGAAGTTATCCATTTCAACGATTCCAGAGTGGAACATAGTTCTAATATGAATGTACGGCTAAATGAAATATTCGGTGTCGAGGTAAAAAACTGCCCCTTCTACGAAACGAGAGTGACTCGCTCGAAATGCCATTATCCAAGATGGTAAAAGAGAGCGAGATATAAAGATATTTTTACGAGGATTCCCAAGTTCCACTCAGCAGGAAGGAGTCACTTATTCTAGATCCGTAGTAAAAGGGACAAAGGGTTTCTCCTTTCCACGGTTTTGTCACTTGTCAACGACACGATTTTACAAAGGAGAGGAAGAGAAATAGGAAAACGATGTCCTCTGGTCACCGACGAGAAACATGGTGCAGAAAAGGTTGCGTATAGAAACGTGGAACGATCATCTGCACGGAACAAGTAGCTTTGAGCTGTGCATCGACGCAGGAAAAAACTTTCATGTACGTATACACACGCCCAAACACAGATTCACATATAAATGCACTGGATGTAGTTGGTCGTGTTAGAAATACTTCTGATGGTTTCGTCGTGTGCAAATGGTAATCGTTCCTGACTGAGATCAACGTCCCATATATTCTATAGTATGCTGGTCCCAGGAATTGCAATAAGCAAAGCAGCAAATTTCTGTTGCAAATATTTGAACCAATAGAAAAACAAAAAACGTTTTCTCGGGAAATTTGAAAATATTGTTTACCCTCAACAGAAATGACGTGACGATTATGAAATACTCATAAAATAATAAATATACACAAAAATAAAAAATAAAATACAAGTTCTTAATAAAAACTCTTTTTCTACGCTTTCTTGTAATTTGAGTTGCTACTTATTTTCAATGCAGTGCCTTCGTTATAAAACTTTGAATTTCCTTTGTACCAACAAAAGTTCGAAGCGAAGTTTGTGTACGGTAGAAATGCGCAAGTAAGCTTGCAAGATCGTCGCCTGAATTACTGAACAAATTCAGAAGAAAATGCCTTGAGCCGTGTTCTCTTTCCCATTACCCTTGCCTTTCCACGCTCTTTTTCTCTTTCTATCATTTCTTCTCACTTCGTGTGTAAATACGAGAAATGGTGCTGAACGAACTAGGAATCGAGAGTTGTGAAAACAAATTCGAGTCATTAAACAGAAGAAGGAAACAGGAAAGGAAAAATGCAGGCGGCACGATACAAAGGGTCTACTCCTATCGTTACCCATGGTATAGAGCAAAGCGTGAAAAACGGAGGGCAAATGAAAGGAAAGAGAGAGAGAGAGAGAGAGAGAGTAAAAGAGAGAAAGAAAACATATACGGGAAGGAAAAGAGCCTGTTGGAGACTTCGTTCTAACGAGGAAAAATCACAAGAGTTCTCCGCGAAATCCTTCTCGGCGTTTTATTCTCTTTGACTCTCTGTCCCTCCGGCTTTTATTCTCCGATTTTTTTGCTCTCTTTTCTTTTCCTCTTTTCTCTGACTGTCTCGATTCTCTCGTATTTTCATTTTTCGATAGATCTCATGAACCGAGTTTCATAATATTTTCGAAAACACACTTCCCACGTAATAGTTTATTGTTACTGTTCCTCTTCCTAAGAGAGACCACAAGAGTGTTGCCCATAGCTATCACTCTCTCCTAATGCACTACTTTAACACATTTGCATGAGGGCCAATGGAAACTGTGGAAAACCCGACCGATTTTTTCGAGAACTTCGATCATGAGGTCTCCATAATCAGAATCATATTATAAAAACCTCAAAAGCGAATTGTCACTAACTATGAAAAGCGCGGTGTAATGTTATCGTTTTCTTTGTGTACGAAGCAACAAATATTTTGTGTATGCTCGAGGTAAGTCTCAAATATAAATATCGTCAATAATAGTTTCGAAAAATAACCTGGAAGGTGCGAATGTATTGGATAGAACTATATTGAGCATGTAAAGAGAAAACAAGGAAAATGCTTCCTCCTTCGCCGGCTATTCGCCGGAACCTTTCAGTTCTCGAATACCAATCTCGGTGCCATATCCGGTTTAAAAAAAAAAGTAAATCATTCTTTCACTTCACTACGCTGAAAGAAGAAAAATAACCTGAAGAGAACAGATATTTGCTTGAATGAAAAACCACAGAGTTGATCCGATGATGAAATCTGAGGGTACAGCGTGTTTCCAAAAGATAAGAATTTGTATTATTGTTTAAGGTTTCGGGTGTTATACGTGTTTCTTCTCGTGCTATATAAGGATCGTTGGGTGGATTCGAACGAAATAAACCGTCACGATGAAAGAATAGCACGCAGCATTGAATGATTAATTGATCGTACTTAAAATATATTTCAAAATAAATAATTGTAATAAAGCGAACAGCCCCTCGAACGGACGTCGACGGAAAATGTGATTTACGGGATGGACAAAAAAAACATGGACTGTTCGCGTTAACTTGGGCGCTTGTAGTGTATTTTGTACGGCTCAGGCAGTTTCGTATTAATTGTAGCTCGTCGACGTTTCGCACGACTTTCTTTCTCGTTCCACGTTTCGGGGGTTACTTTCGCGTAATCTATATTCTGGAATAATGGGCAATTCGATTCCGAAATAAAGAGTGTTAAAAATGCGAGCTACAAGGACGTAGCGTGCTTCCGATACTATCCGAGTTTGAATGTGAAGAAAAATGAACGAAATAAACTACTGCAATTTATATCCATAACCTCTATAACGTATACTGAACTTTTTTAGGAATCATTGAGATGGTAAGAAACGAATTTTTTTTATATTTATGAGCACACAATCATCTAAATTCTATAATTTCAATCATACAATTAATCAATTCATTTAAACTATCGAAATGACGAATCAGATAAAAGTACAATTCAGGAAAGTCCTGAACAAAAAATGTGACATCGTAATTTGTTTTGTAGATCTAGAAATTAACGTTTCATTTGAAATTCGTCAATTTCAAAACAATCAAATACCTGACCTAACGAACACGCACTTCACTATTATGTTATTGTCTGCTTGAGAGTTCTTATCCAATGGGAATCCTACAATGAATCCAATATACGCGTGCATCTTTTTTAACAATTCATCGAGAATCCATTAACAACGAATGAAATAAGAGGATGATTTAATTCGTAATTTTAATACACCTTCTTCTTCGTGACGCTATATTTCCGAGGCTAATCATGGAGGTATTCGCTGAGCGTATTAATTACAGGCAAAAGGATAAAGCGTCAAGTGGAAACTGAGTAAAAGGAGCTAGGAACGGCCGTTTACTTTGTTCTTTCCAATCAGCACTATTTTTTTTCTCTTTCTCTCGCCCTTATTCTCGGACTGTCTATAATTCCTCATTTTTTTGATTCCTCGGTCACTTTTTGATCTATCGAACTACATTTTCCAACCGCATCATTTTGTCTTCAACCGTCGACTCCACGACGCCGTCGAATAAATTGAGTGAGGGAGAGATATAGAGAGACAAAATATAAGGGAGACATAGAGAGCGCAAAGACAGCTTGCAAGCGGGTACCATCCAGAACCTGCATTTAAATCTGAATTTACGTTGATAGTCTAGCAAGTGTATTGTGTATAAGGTTCGTGCATGAAGGGAAGAAGAGAGTTAGAAAGACGATGTACAAACGTCCGTAGATTGAATTCCAGAAAACAAAAGGACTTAAGTCTCATGAATTTAATAGTCGAAACAGGTGGATACCAGCCTTTTGTTTCCTAGTATTGAAGTTGGAGAAAGATAGACAGAACCGAATGATGGAGCCAGAGAATAGGAATGACGAGACGTAATGGGCAAGTTACTCCGTGTATGCCAACCTTGTTTCTCATTCATTTCTACTTACTTCCGTAAGTACATGCAGTATCGTTGAACTTACATAGTTGTAAACTGCATCGACACACGACCGCGTGCTCGTAACTCTGGGCTAAATCATGCACTTCCTCGTCTCAATCCTAACGCGTTCCACGCAAAGATTGTCTGTGTACATGGTACTTTAATAGGCTTGTCGACAAAGCCCGGTTAAAAATACTGAAACGTTCCACTACGACATGATAGATCAGTTGAAATTATTCCTCGAATTATTAACATTCCGGTTGATGTATTGATTTATATAAAAATTTGTTGAATTTTCATCACTGGAGAATATTTGCAATCTTTGTTGTGGCACTTTCCACTAAAGGCAATAAAAATTTGATCATGTCATTACATGAGAAAAACTGAACCATCCAATTGTATTGAACAAACCAAAATCAACAATTAATTAAAGAAAGGATTCTTTCAGGACACTTTTTATTACGATTTTGTGCACTGTGGTAATTCATTTTTTCCATAGAATTCTATTATTCATTCATTTATTGTGGCTTTTTTTGACACAATGAGACTCGGTTTTGAGCACGTCCGAAGTAGTAATTTCAAGTATACGCCTATCGCTCAATAGATACTTTTTCTCAATATGCTACAATAAATTGATGTGTTTTTCATGAAAAACAATGACGAAAATATAATAATCATAATTATTATGATCAGAGAAGCAATAATCATACTTAAATTATGCAGTTTGATATAGCGCCGTTTTACTCAGTCTACTGCCTTTAACTTCAATTTTACAACACTATCTCCATAAGTTGTATAACGAAGCATTAGATAGGTAACGGAGGGCAGCCGAGTGTGAACAAGGTTTCGTCATAGTAAGAGCTCCCCGAGAACCCACTCAGTCCCTCACTCTGTCTCTCCTTCCACTTTCAACATCGTATCAACGGCATCATATCGTTTTGATGCTTTTGATGTGCTCCCCTCATACTCGCAAGCAAGACGTGAGTGAATCGAGTGGAGCAACGTGATGGATATATAAAGGCAACGGACGGAGCTTAATACCAACAAACTATGAGAGGAAAAGAGCGAGGGAATCCAAACTGAAAGCCAAGCTGGAAGTGAAAATGTACATGGTCACAAGGGAGTTGGACGTATTCGCATACATGTTAAACCATCATCCAAAAATATGCATACGTATGTACATGAGACCAATGGAAAAATGTATATTTTCTGAATTTTCTTACTTCTGCACATGCCTTTTATGAATATTGATGTTAAAAAATTTATTTGAAAAGAAGCTTCATTTCTCAGTAGTTAGACGTGAAATTTTTCCCTTTTATTTATTTTCATTGCTAAAACAACTTCAGATCAAAGCTGGATTTTTTTTTCTTGCTCCCACTCATGTGTTGTTTTTTTTTTTTTCAAATATCGGTCAAATACAAGTTCCATTCAAAAATATTACGATTACAATTTAATGGTCGAATATGCAATTTAAGTGCATCTAACACTTTGGCACCTTGAACCCTTTTAATGGCTTAGAACATACAAAAATTACTCCATTCACATTGTTCTCCATAGGTGGTACGTGAATGACATGATCCAATTTGGACAGACGAAAACGTTTTTGAAAACACATTTGCATCAGCTCCGTGTTCTTAATAAAGCTCAATGAACTTCTAAAAGTTCACGTAATGAATTTTTTACTAAAAGGTCAAACAGATTATTAAACCCTCAAAGCTATACTAGATTATTTTCTAACCCTCTACAGGTGTATATACTGCCATAAATGGAACGACAGATTTCAACAGCGTTGGTGACCCTCGTAATTTCCCCGGTATTACACTTTTTTTACACTGTAACTGACTCCTTAGCCTACAAAACTGTGCTGTAGTCTTGCATTATTTTATTCTTTCTCAGACTCATTTAGGATTGAATGTGGCAAAGTAATTAATTTGCACTTTTTGTAAATTTTCAGTGCTACTCATGGTTTTTCGTTTCTTCTTCGAATCCTACTTCGTTTCTTTATGCCAATGACGTTCCGTATATGGAGTCTCTAAAGACCAAAGGTGAACCCCTTAAGGGTCAATACTTGATTTACGGCAATCTTTCTATAACTAATTTTCCCATTAAAATTCGGTCTTACCTTCCCGTACATTTGGATTGAACAAACTTTGAAACCATTATTACGTGGTCGCTTGTAATTAACGTTACTTCAAGCCTGATGATGGAATTCTAGTGTTTCACAAAGAATTTGCATAAAGTGGAAAATTCATGTTATTCTAAATTAGAAATAGTTGATTGCACGTGAAATCTCTTGCATGTCGTATGTGAGTGTAAAACAAATTTATATATGCTACATACGTTTGTCCGATGGACGCTACCAAGTAAGCGGTCAGGTATGTCCGAAATACGTACATTTTCGTTGAAATTGCTCGCAGCTCACCAGTTCAAATCTTCCTCCTCGACGATTATCTCGCATGTTCTCGTAAGTTTCGCGATATCTGAAACGTAACTACTGCTATATCATTTGTGCATTTACCATTTGAAGCAAATCACTTCCTCGTAATTTCGGTGAACAGGAATCGTGGGTACAAGGATAACGAGAAATAAGCCGTATTAATGTTCCATCTACAGTATAATTTTCCTTATTTATGCTCATACAGTAGTTATACACTGACCAAAAGAATTTAGTCGAAGCAGTATTTTCTTTATATTAACTACAATGTCATAGTGAAATAACTTTGAATGGAATACAATACAATTACTAAAATTGTAAAATTTTTAAATACTCTGGAACATTTCTCTCGTTGGGAAAAAAAATTACCAGCTACGATTAATGTAGAATCCATCATAAATTTGGCATTTTTCTTGTAAAAGATCATGCGAGAATTCATTCGTCCGAAAATTCTAGCCATAAGTCACAGCGGTCAGGAATTTTTCATTTAATCCAGAACCATTAATAATTCTAGAATATATTTAAATAATATTCCAACATTTTCGTTTCCATTCGATTGATTTTCACGTAAGAAAACTATATACAAGTGAAAACTTCTGAAATGAGAAATATGAAGAAAAAAAACCGTTGACAGAATTTTCGCATTCGAGGGTCATGGACATGGGTGATATACCTTGAAATGTCTCACATTTTTCTCGGTATGTTATTCGAGTATTCGTGAGGGGACCGAAGTAAAAAGGTTCGCGATGATAAAAATAGACTGTGGGCAAAAAACGCTCCACTTCTTTGCGTGATATTCTCATGTTGGGATATCTAGATCTCGATAAATAATAATAGTGAACATCTACGTGGACATCTACATATATATGAGGAAAGCCATCGCCGAGATGGCGGTCGAACGAAAAGGACGATCTTTCGACGCAGCTCCGAGCGTTTTCCCTCCTGCTATATCCGCCCCGTTCGTTTCCCTGTATGTTTTTTATCGCAACTTCTACATACCATGCGCATCTTCAACCCCATTGCATATATATGTGCGTACATATAATATATATGAGCATGAAAATTTTGTACATCGTGCTCTATCGTAACCATCATCGGAAGGTTGGACACACCTTTTACAACACCACTCGTTTAACTTTCGCAAACTCCCATCAGCACTTATACGAAATCGGTCTGCTTATCTTCCGATTAAAATTTTTCCCAATACCTGGACCATTGTGACGGGCATTCATAGCAAAGAAAAAGAAAAAGACCAAATTCCTCGTTAAAAGTTGAACGTTTTTCATACTTCATGTAGACTTCAAAGCCTCAGCTCATTTATCGTCTGTATTCTTTGTCTCTCACTTTGTCACTTTGAGCGATCATTGAAAAAAATCTAAGATTTTTTAATCTTTTATTTTGAAATCCAAGTAAAGTTTGAAAAAAAATACTTCGCATTTTATTTGGTACATTTTTGAAGTATGCACAACTATTTTGTGTAAATATGTCAAAGAGCCAAATAATATAGAGTATAGATACCCAACGCGACTTGCCTTTGCCGTTTAAAAAGCAACTTTAGGAATGATCCGAAGTAAAACGAATTTAAAAAAATATTCCATGTGCATTAGTTGTGCTGTCGAGTGCTCGGCTAACTTCACTAAAAATAAAAAAATCGAATCCGTCTTTTTTAAAATGAATTATAAAACCATTCTCATCCGCTTTTTTCCTGTTCACAACTCGTCAAAAACGAATTTGAGATTCCGTCGATATTTTGATTGACCAGTTATTATTGTGACTTTGGCTTGAACTCTGACACGCGACGCGCGCTAAGTGCAACGTCATTTTAAACCAATCTGTATCACACGGAAAAGCAGTGACGAAACTGCAATTTCATGCGTTACTCACACATGACATTTATATTAGAATTCAATAAATAAATAAAAGGAAAAGGTTACAAGTTTGGATATCGCGCTATATACGGAAGTCCCTGAAAGAATGATAAAGATTTGTTTAACAATGATTCGAAAATCAAGTTACAAATAACGGCTTTTTTACGTTATTTACCTCTTGAAAAATGAATTGATGAAAGAAAATTATTGTTTCACCATTCCTACAATTATATCATTAATAACTATCATTTGCTTGTGCGAAAAGATCTTATAAAAAGATCAAGCGCTTCGACTAGTCTTCATACGAATTCGGAGAGGAAAATATGAACAGGAAATGCACTCGTAAACTTTTGCTGCAGCAATTCGAAATCCGTTCGATAATATTACGGCAAGAGTTCCAACCACGGACGTTTTGAGAAGAGAAAATGGTACGTTTGAAAATTGTGCAAGTGCGAGAGCGAGAAGTAGAGTATGAAAAGGGGGCGGAGAAAACCGAAAAAGAAAGACAGAAAGCAGGTGCGCGCTGCTGTTGTTTATATACGTGTTAGTAGAGAAAGCGAGAGAGAGAGAATCCAGAAAAAAAATTGGTTGAAAAAGAGAAGGCAAAAGAGCGGGCGAACATGAGGAGTCGAAATGGAGGGTGCGCGCGTGTGAACGAGCATTTGCGGGCAAAGAGCTCGGAAACGTATTACCGGGATGGCTCACCTCGCAAAAGCTTACTTCTCTTTTCTGTGCCGCTCCACCCTTTCGATCTCTACGCGCCGCTTTTGCCAACATACCACATACCACTGACAGGCTATACGAAGTTTACCCACGTTAGATCCACAGTTTAAAGATCCTTACGACCTATATGGAAATAATACCCACATATGTATGTACATACACACAAGCACATAAAAGTACTTATATTTATATTCACATATCGCGTACTTATGTATATATCTGTGAACACAAACCAATAACTAGCAATTGAATGCGAGAAAACGCCGATTGTTTTTTGACAAACAATCAATTATGTGCTACATAAGCTCGACGTAAATTGTAAGTCAAGGAATATTTGCACTTACTTTGTTTTTCAATCGGATCACAGGACTGCAAACACAAAAACGTAGATAAAAGATCATCCGTCTTTTCCTAATGGTGAAAAGAACGTTATAATGGAATCTGAAATCTCTTATTATCATTTGACGTTGAGTCGACCTTTTTTTCACCCGGTCATTTATTGTTTTGAATTCCAACAGTGTCAGCCGAGTTTAACAATGATTCTCAAATAATTGTCGATGTTTTAAACACGTTGAAAAATCGATAAGAGATTCCAAAACATTGATTAACTCGAAGATTACGCTGATTTTAACATAAATGCCATACTTATCTCCAGTGTTCACGAATTGAAACAAAATTGCCTACAAAGCTGATTTTAAGTTGTATGGATTAAAAAAAAAAAAAACAATTTCAAGTTGATTTATTCCAATTTTGAATACCTCAATACGTCGATAAGTATGCACTTAAAATTAAGACAGTTAATGCGATTCAAGATGTCATTTGATTATAGTTGTTATAATACACTTTACTCGAAATACATTTCCATGTCTTTCATATCTAAAGAACGGAGAAAAACGCGAACAAAAGAAGCAAACTTCTTGGTTGGATCGGAGGCGCATTGTCCCTCAAATCTGTCAAAACAGTAACAAAGAAATGCAGTATTCGGTCATATTACATCATGAGAAAAAAAATGTGAGAAAAAGTAGAATATCCGTAGCAAGGGATACTTATCGTCTTTCCGGGTCTCAACCCCTGGACTAATGATATGTCAGGAAAGACGTTGACCTCCTCGATCGTGAAAAAAGTTGAAGAATATTTTTCCTCCATGAAAAATTCTGTCCTCTCGGAAGTGGGGCTACTATATTTTTTGTCGATATACTGGCAGACGCAAGCACGAACATAGTCCTGGCGATCAGTTTTCAAAAGCTTTTTCACGCTCTTACGATCTTCCTATAACTCTCTCACTCGTTCCCGTCCAGTAAACTAACCCAAAAGACCTTTCAACTTGGCCCGTTTGAGGGTTCCAGTATTTTGCCAAGGGTGCATCTACTGGGTACCGGCATCATTATATGCAAGAAATCAAAGTTCTTATCGGACCGCCCACAGATTCTTCACCGTATCTTATCCTGCTTCATATATCCTCTTATTCTTGCCCCTGCTTCTAGCTATTTCTCTTCTCCTCTTTCTCTACTATCAAGTTCATCACAACATAAAAGGAAACCAAGAACC
Source organism: Campoletis raptor (assembly GCA_948107755.1). NCBI lineage: Eukaryota > Metazoa > Arthropoda > Insecta > Hymenoptera > Ichneumonidae > Campoletis > Campoletis raptor. Next base: position 31,549,580 of record OX403622.1, on the reverse strand, counting down.
TTCAGCTTTTAAACTCCAAGTGCATGTGGTTCAGTAAAACCCAACATATATAAGCCTCGAGTAAGACATTGTGCCTCCGCTTAAGTGAAGTTGTTGAGTTTCATGAAACAGTTTTGACGCGTTGTAAAAACGTCATTTGGTCGAGAAGAAAAACAAGAAAAGAAGAATAAAGGAGCTAAGGTCCACAATGAGGTTGGGATTAAACTCTTCGCCCTGCATATCCTCTCGTATTCTCAGTCTACGAGTGCCTTGATCGCCTAAGTAAGCTAAAAATCGCTAATTCTCACTGGGACTCTTGTTTGCCTCCTTTACGAGACTCCGCTGAATTTCTCCTTTCTGCAAGCTTGTTACGTCCACGAACCAAGCTCCATAGATCCGTGAATGTAAAAAAAAAGAACGAGGTACAAACGATGAATAAAAGGAGCCCGAGAGAGCATAAAAACGAAAGGTCACATGATCCTACTTCAGGAGGTTTTCGCGGTCAGCTAATATTGTTGAACGTTGGTTAAAGATTATCTCGTCCTATTCACGTTCCAGGTATAATAGGTATAATAGACAGGTATAATAGAAGATGTTTATCGTCAAAGAAGGGTTCGTACACTTGACAAAGAATACGGTTTTTTCTCATGGCAACAAAACTAATTGAAAAACAGTCTGAGATACTGGCAGACCTTACGTAGAAAGATCGCCCAAGCCAAAGAATCTCCAGTATCGAAATATTCAGCGTTATACAAATTTTTGTAATAATAATCGCTGTGAAAGGTTCAAATTGAAAATCCGTAAATGAAAACAGATAACAATAGCAAAAAAAAAGGATTTGTAAATATTATTTTGGGTAGAGAAAAAAATTGCAACATTATAAACGAAAATGACATGTTGTCACAGCAAATACTGTTAACTTTTCATATTCATTGCAGTTGATTTTCTTACTTGAAGTTTACTGGAAATACTCTACTGTTATAATCATTCATTACTGAGAGCATGATTAATTGTGCATTATCCTGTGTAAAATTATTACGTTGCGCACACAGGCATAAAAATCTAAGTTATCAGGAACCAAAAGAGCGTAATGCAAGTAACTTATCAACCGTATTATCATAAGCTGAGCCTTGTGACGACGAGGCTTGATAATACACATACGATGGGGATTAAAATAACCAGCACGCGTGCTATAGAGTCCTACCGTTTGCTATGTTGTGAGGATGTTGGGTGGTCGGTAGGGCCTCTTTTCTATCTGGTTTTGCGTGCTGTTACGTGAAAGCTCGCGTTTCGTATACGCGCTCATGTCACTAATAAAGACGAAAAACGCGCTTAGATATAATGTACATAATGCCCCATGGTGGTCTCTACGTTATCAAGACCCACGCTCGCCTCGTACAATAACGTACATAAATATATACGGTATGTATATACTCAGATATAACTTGGTTGCCTTATCTCTGACTTCCGTTGTTTCCCCTACAGTAGGAAAGGGAAGAAGGATGACGAGAAACTTGAGCGCATATATACACGAGAGCTTTCGCGAGAAAGCATCACCTTCCTCTCTTTCTCCTTCATTTCCTCCAACGCTCTTCACCTCACTCTGACAGTTAAAGGAAACAGGGGAGGCCAAGAAGAGACCGGAAGAGAAGGGAGAATAATCAAGGTACGAAGATTCTCGTATAGAATGTCGAGTATACCTTGTATGGGGTATTCTGAGTGACGTTTGCAATCTAACCTCATAAGCAGTTAATTAGAGACTCGTGCAAGTTTGAAATTTTTGCAAAGTAAAAATAAAAAGAAACACAAATGTTTTAATAAATTACAACGTATAAACGCGATATCTATGTATTTCCTTGCATCAAAAAAAGCGAATTCACAAAACTACACACATATGACTTTCGTGACTTGGAACTTTATATGAAAATGCAATATTTTTCATCATTTAAAAAAATGTGAATTAGATATAAGAGTTATGGAATTTTGAGAAGGTCTTAACCTCGTTGTATTCAATCGAACGATTGACCACACGTGAAATGACTCACGCACACGTATGTCAGAATGAAAAAATATACTTGGTACAGAATGCGATGTCCTTGAAAAGTTGAGCCTTGACGCAGAGCCTAAAGTTAGTGAAGAGTAAAAATGGGAGGATGGTTTGATGTCTGGTGTTTGGGAATGGGAAAAGTTAATGTGGAACAAAGCTCGCGAGAAGGCTCAAACTCGATAATAACTTTTCAAGAGGAACGAGGGAATGTCGTCTCTCTATCTTACACATATATACATATGCGTATATCTACGAATAATATATGTATATGACGTTAATTGTTCCATTTGCACCCTGAAACTATCCTACTTCTCGCTTTTGCATCTCTTCTTCCGTTGCCAAAGTGCTTAATAACTTTGCATAAGCGTTTCATCCTCTTGGGAAATCATATCTCAACGAGAACCGCTGAAATTTCTTCGTCAGCTTTTTTTTAACTTGTTATTGGTCTTTTTGTCGCAATGTAACTTTGATTCTCGTTCTAGGGAAGCTCCGCAGGTGAATGTGTTGAAACGGAAGAGATGAAAAAAGGAAAGAAACATATACAATTTTTGAACATGATCTGGTTGACAATTTATTTATTTTTCTTGCTTCACCGACATACAGAATGATAAATTCACTCGTGTGCTTTTTGGGAGTACGCCACTCCACTTCACTCCCATTCATTCATGCACTCACTCCACACAATGCTGTAATCTCTAGTCTCACAGTTGGTCAAAGGAAAAGCTCGTGGACCCCGTTAAAGCCCGTTAATGACCTGTTCCTTGCTTTTCCCTCTTTTACTTTCTCTCCCTCTCTCTCTCTCTCTTACTCTCTCTCTCTCTCTGCATTTGTGCTATGGCAGTTCATCATAGTTAGAGACCTTGTGATTATGAACCATTTACACTGATGCGTTCTTTAAAAATGCATTTGGTTTTAGCTGGAGAATTAACTCTAAGCAGAGCACTCTTCGCTTGACGTTGACGGTGTACACTTTCAAGCTTTGTTACCAAATGCTGTAATTCCACAAAAGAGAAAGACAGATTGAGAGAAAGAGAGAAGGGGAGGAAGAGAAAGACAAAAAAAGAAAAAGAGCTAAGTGCAGGAGAGATGGTGGCTCCCTTGACCATTTAAACTTTTCGGAGGCTGTGGAGCGAACCCCAGTGAAACAAAACATATGTCTTCAACATCATAGAGACAACAAAAAAGTACTATTTCGACGGTTCTACTCGCTAATGGTATATTCAACTCGGTCAACGGGCTATCATACTCATCATGCGATCCGCGTTCAATTTTCCCTCCAAAATTTGCTATATTTCCCGAACACCCAATCACATATTTATCCATACCCCACACGAAAGCAGACGGAACCTTAATGCCAGCTTGCCATGTCCACAATTTAGTCCCGTGGTCATCAAGATAGCAGCGGAAACGGAATGAGGGAAATACAAGAATTGTGAAGCACAGTATACACGCACACCATTACCATCTGTGTCTGATTTTAACGGAGATAAGGTCCTTTTTCTCGCGTTAAATTAAGGAGGTTATTCGACGCACTCACGCACCGACCATTAAGTGTTTTTTTTTTTTCTCACGAAATGGTTGTTCACAAACACGCGCGAATGGTTAAGCGTTCGCTACCACTCGAGACACTAAATACAAGATTTTACGCTTTCCCTCAATAGTAATTAATCATTTTGGCATAGTCCATCAGTAATAGCTCTTCTGGCGAGCAATATAAATTCTGGAATTTTACTGCAAACGCTCCAGAGACTGCAGACTTCCGTTTTATTATCAAATCGTGTCTCACAAAGAAGTTAATTATTGTGTACTTGGCTGACGAATATTGATTTTCATTATTTGTTTATACAGACGCTTGGATTTCTAATGATAAGTCACTGAGTTTATTTGATCAATTGTAAATGGCGTCAGTCGGTATAATACAGTATGTTTGATTATAGGATTCAGAGTATCTGAAAGACACGGTTAATCATCAATAACAACATACGTAATAAAATTTATTTTAATCTTAGTCATTGAACGATTTTTTGCGTGAATGTAATATAAAAATCATACTATATACTAGTGATGGAAAGAAATACTGATGTTTTTACGGATTTGTGCGTTTTAACGCGAGTGTGTGTAGTTCAAATCATTCTAAATAACTTGTGAATTACATAAAAACAAACAAAACGTTTTAAAATGTCTTCAATCGTTTCGGCCCAGTCGTTAAATCAACCGAGGTGGAGATTGAATATTTCGTAATGAAAGAATACTCACTGGAAACAAAGCATGAAAATAAAAATTTCATGAGCCTCTTGAATGGGGTGAATGAGAAAACCTGCAGTCTATGCTGTACTGACTGACAAAGGATATTCACGAGTAGTACTGCCAATCGGAATACTATAGGAGAACTTTGGGTAAGCCCCCAAATCAATCCTATTGAGGGATTGAAATTTAATCTTCGTTAGTTTTACCATTGGTTTGTCCCGTCACAAACTGCATACATATATACATATTACATTGTTTGAAAATCTATATGCATATACATATATATGCCGATAATGCATCGATGTTTGTGCTTGGATTTTCGTGTCGTCTTCACTGTAGCTCCTTATTCGAATGCTCAATATTCACAAGGTGCACGAAGAAATCGCGCTTCGAAACTTGATGCCTGGGCCTGGTCTTGGATAGTTTATCGTTGTTTCCTACTGGTGTCTATTCCCGTGGTATGCCAAGGTACTTTGGTTTCACGATGTTTCCCCTCGAGAGGATCGCCCTCCCTCCGAAAGCTCAAGGTGTCATCCAGCTTCGTCGCCCAAATGCCTCTTCTCACGCTTCTCTGCGCACACTTATCATCATTCTGTCTCTTTGTTCTCCTCACTCTCTCACCCTCTCTCTCTCTCTCTCTCTTTCTCTCTTACTGCTAAACTCTTCACTCTTCGGTACTCGTGATTCACCGTGGCAAAACTGGAATATCAAGGATACTCCAGATTGAGCAAACTAGCGGAAGAGAGAAGAGATACCGAGGCGGAGAGGTGAAAGGGATTAGAGATTCGGTCGATCCACTTCACGGCTATTCGCGAGTGCAACGAGCGTAGGCCTTTTTTCGTAGCAACGAAGCGTGAACCATAGAAATCCGCTTCTATCGAGCTACTTGCTTTAATGTTGTCGATTTCAGTGACGATGATTCAAAAAAGCTAAAAGACTTGCCAAAAGTATCACGAACGGTGGATTTCCCAGTCTCAGCTGTCCACCGTGTTGCATTGCAGCTGGATGCTCGCCTGTTCGGACAGAAAACAATAACGAAATATCGCCTTTTGCTATCTTTTTTGATGTATCATTTTTTTTTCATAAGATCGTGTGGTATTTTCTGAGTTTTCTTTTTCGTTGAGTGTACATAAATTCAGGTTTTGAGTGGTTCAATGGAAAAAATAGGGACATACGAAAAAGAGAATGAAAAATACATGAAAAGTACATTCGTTGAATTCTAAACGAGAATTTTGATGAGACGACGTCGAGAGGGCACATACGATTCATGAATGATTGGTAACCTTTAGAACGTCTTTTTCCTTTGTGTAGCTTTTTACGTATATTATTGCGAGTTGTCGAGTGATATGGAAAAAAATATATATCCTTTTTCCAATTCCCGCCTGCCGAACGAATCCTCAACGTTTTATATCCGAAAAAGGCATATTACTGCAAAAAATTGATTCTAATACACGATACACGATACACGATGAACGAATACTCATTCCGTTAAATTACTGGAAGACCGATAAAATTAATTTGAAACGGGTTCAGCGTATATTACTTCCATAAAATTCCAATGCAAAATAATATCGTTCAAAATTCTACAGTATTTTCGTTTCATCCACCGGATTTATTAAAAATGTAATCGCACACCAGATAAATTGGTATTCCACTCATTTTATAAAATATAAAAGACCTTAAAAATGTATCCGGAATACCGTATAATGCGAACATGTTTTTCAAAAAAGTTTTGTAAGAGGCGAAATAATAAATAAATTCATTATTAAAGGAAAAAAAAAGCAATCAAAATGGGAAACGTGATATAATCGAAAGATGGTGGAAAAACGTTGAAATATTAGGAAATGAGAGAATTTCCAATTTCTCGAGAAAAAGAACGCCATGAAGATTTCTCAATGCCTCGTCGGAACGACAGAGAGGCAAAATAAGAGACGGAAAATGGGTACCAGAAGAAAACAATAACTGGCAACATCACTTGATAGGAGGGGGATCGTCGTACAAACAAAAGAATAAATGAGATGAGAAACAAAAGAATATGACGGGAAAGAGATAGTAACAGATCAGCACGACTCGGTAGTGAATTGTGTGTGCGAGTGCGGTGCAAACAAGAGAACGCCGAAGAGTAACGGTGGTCACAATCTTCGAGATTCAAGCCACCACCGTCATTTTTGCTCTTGTAAAATAAGTAAAATAAATAGCAAAAAAGCACAAAAGGCGTTCTGATTAATTATCTTCAGTTTCCGTTTCAAGATTTTACATGTATATACATTAACGCAGTAAGTCATATATACCACATCGTTCAATTTTACAGCGAGCGAGAAACAATCGAAAAATCAATCTCCCAAACTTCGCAATAACGCGTGCAAGTTGTTCTTTTTTTCTCCATCGCTCGCTATTTCCGTTCACGTTTTAATACCGCTTTTTCGAGTGAAGTATCGCTTGATGCAAAATGCGACAATCAAACCCAACATCGTTATTAATCAGAGAAGCGACAATCTGAATGGTCCGTTACTTCACATGGTATTTTATCGATTATTGTTTGTTCGAAATTTTCTCATATTTTCTCGATCACTACCGTTGAAAAAACAAATGGGAAGAATTCATTGTCAATAAAATAGGGCTATTGAGACGAGAAAAGATTTATTTTCGCAATGATCAATAAACTTTTTGCTTTTCCAATAGGCGTAATTTGATTTTTGCATAAATATAACAACAGCTTTAATTTCATCGAGGAAATCGACTGCTTCCGGCGTCTTGCTGAAATAATGATTAATAACCACGATATATAGAGGCCAGGCAGCCAATTTGCAGCTTACTCTATCGATGGGCTGTCGCGGCAGCACGATTAACCCTTCGGCTGCACACCTATTTTCACTGCGGCTTTTGAAACGCTTGTTTCTCCGGCTCTGATCATCCCCACTTAATTTATGATTATGATGGGTGATTCGAAAACCTTGAAATGTTTTTAAATGATTGTTCATTATTGAATGGGGAAGCGACAACTGTGCTTTATGCAAATGTCCAAAAAATGCAACATTCCTGGTGCTCATTCAAACCAGTGTGCAGCCGAAGAGCCATTTTCGGCTGCCGTGTGGATAATTCTAAATTATCTGATGTATCAACTACCGATGTGTACCGATTTGTTATTGTACCATTTCTGTATCCACAAAATATCGATATTTAAATCCCTATCGTTTCAGTTCATGAGTTTCATTAAGTAGCCGTATACAAAATTGTTTTGCAGCAAATTTGCTCCGATATGTGGAAGCGATTGCGGAATCAGCAAACTTCAAAGCAAACAGCAAGAAGCACTTCAGCTGAGATTTTTTTGTAGGAATTCTATCCCTATTTTCATCTCTGTTGTGTGCCGATTTATTTTCACAGATTGACGTTAACACCATTACTTCTTCAGACTTCAGTGTTGATTCAGTTATTCACAACATTAAAATAGACACCGAATTTCGTGACAGTCGGCACTTTGTTTGAATGTTGAAATTTCAAATGTAAAAACGTGAGTTTGCCCGAATCTCACAAATTTCCAAATATTTACACTGTTCTCGAATTGTAACGTTAAATTTTAATCACATTCGATCGACGAATTGTTTTCAACATATTATTAACATAAAAAGGAAACAAACACCATTGGTTATTAAAATTTAAGAAACCATACTGGCAAGTGAAAAAATTAGCTTCGTTATTTTACTCACCAATGAGAACATGTACGAGCACAGTTTTCCAATTGGCATTACTGGGATGGCACGTATAACGTCCGCTGTCAGCAGGCTGGGCTCGTTGTACGAGAAGATAGGACGTCGTTATTTCGCCCTTTTCCGTGATTACTGAGACGCCACCTCTCGGACTGTCATAATTAATCTCCTGCAGGTAATAAATACCATTGCAGTCTGATTTATTACAAGATACATTACGGGGTTATTGTCCAAATAACGATTTCGATCATTGATTTCAATGCGTGGATTTAACGAGAATTTCCATTGATTCGCCAACATTGCTCTCTTCGAATCGCGAGTTACAACCCACATTATAACGATAGCAATGAGCCAATTGCCTCAACCTAAAATACAGGCTGTTGCGATTAATGCTAACCACGCAGGAAAATCGATTGCCGCAAATAAACGACCTTTCGAATAATACATTTTCATATATGAGGCATTTCGAGATAACCCTCCAGGTTGACGGAATTTCTATGACAATTTTATTTTTTTTAACAATCTAAAAGAAGTTATATTTGTTGAAGATTTTCCTTACCAAGATTCGGAAGGCAATCAGGAAATTTTATTTCGAGGTCCGTTAAAATTAGATTTTGTTTTCTTTCATTTTTTAACAGAACAACTAGACAATTGGATTTTCAAACTATTAATCGTTCAGTGCTAAATATTCTCGAAATAAAAAACACAATTCAATATCAATCGATCATTGAAAATTCAGCTATTTAGAATATCATTTGAACAGAAGATGAAATTGCTTTTCCGAGAGTTTAAATCACAAATTTGACTATTTGACCTAGAATGTCTCGCGATATCAAACGCATAGGTAGCGGGTGAACGGGGGATACCAATCTACTGTCACTCACCTCCTCATTATGTGTCCAATAAATGGCCGGCGGTGGCTCCGGACTGTGATGCACAACGCACGTCAGATTCATCGTGCTACCCCTGTTTATGTACATTTCCGGACCTCCAACTACCGTCGTCACGGGCTCTGCTCGACCATAAAACACACGAGGGTAGACGGCGAGAGTAAACCATCTCGTTGGGTAGTTGGCCACATTCAGCATGATGTATATCGTCAACGTATAGAATAATTTATCGTTTAATATCTAAGCGTGCAAGACTCATTAGACTGACTGACTGAGAGAAATATTAATAACGTCAAGAGCTCGCGTTACATTAAGAACATTCGATTATCGTAACTGTTAATCTTCTCGTTTTTTTGCAGTGTTATTTCTACGATAATTTATGCTTGTAGTAAAATTTGAAAAATCGATTGAGGCTCAGGCATAACAATGAAATATTATCATTAAAAAGTTTGAAAACAAAATAAGCAATTAAAAATTCAATGTTGATTAAAAAAATCAGCTGATGCATCAAATTGTATACGATATTGTAAAACATAAATGCATCATAGGTGATTAAAGATATTTATAATTCTCAGAAACTCATTGATTGACAAAAATCGAATGAACCCGATGAAGAATTCATGGTAATTTAAGGTTTTCTCTTAACCACCTGTACACATATTGGGCCGACTGGAAAATAAATTTCGTCGATGGGAATGGATACGGACTAAGCACTATTTACAAAAAGACAAAAGCGAAATTCAAAATCAATGATAGTATTAATGAAAAAACGAACCGACGACTGATAGATGCATGGAATGACCAATTGGTGGGGTAGTCGAGACTTGGCACTCGTAAGTACCCGAGTCTCGTCGTTGTGAGAACTTGACCTGCAACGTCCAATCCTCGGTTCTTGGATAATGTGACGATACGAATCTCCCATCCGACGTGTAAGTGTCAGTTCCAACTGTGAGGAGATGTATATCCCTGTGCCTGACCCAGGACACCTAGGGAAATAGAAGCAACGTCAGAACTCATTTCATCCTTTCCTCTGTTCTGTGTCATTCCGCATACGAATCGAAAGAAGTCGACTGAGACTTCTCCAAGTTCATTCATCCCCATCAATCGTATAGAAACAGGTTTCGAAGTTGCATATGTACAAAGCTTGATGAGATTATTTGGAATGATGGCGTGGAAAGGGAAAGGGATACATTACAAAGGAAAGAAATTTCTTGAGAACGTTTCTTTTCGCACATAAATTGAATTAATCAAACTGGTAAAACTTTTCTTCCTTCTCTCTCTGTCTCCTACAGAACAAGCATCCACTCGATCGTATATATTGGATACATCGTTTCTTTCGATGAAAGAACGAGAGGAAATAGAGCGAAAAAGCACCCATAGAAACGAATCCTCTTTTTCATTTTTCTTTTCAACAACAAAGTTCTCTCACACTTCGAAAAAAGCTCGATACGAGTTGTGCATGTGTTCTTTTTTCTACTCTTTCTTTTCGCTTGAGAAACTCTCGTATTCTTCGAGAAATTCATTCGACCCGAGTCTAATTACGTACGAAATATTCTTGTTCGAATCGTGGCTGTTTCTACTTCATAGTGTTCTACGTAATTTTTGCGATCTTGGAAACGTCCAAATTAAGTCCGACGAAAAAGCTCAGCTTTAGTCTCTCGTGTTATTGCCAAATGAAGTTGGTACAATTGCGAGCTTGCATCGCCTAAATTAGTCTGACCATATCGTACAGTCGTTACATCCACTGAAGAGGATATTCTCTCGCCTGACCACACACCGATCGTTACTACTGAAATATGCCCGTACAAGCTCTTTCTAAACAACGACCGACCAAAATAAACTGCTTCGAAGTTTCATTTCTCCGTTTGTACTAACGATAAATATTTTCTATAAGATAAACAGTTATGCTCTTTCCTGATGTTAATATACTTAGTTGTCGGAATTGGAGGACGTGTTCATAATATGACTTGCAGGGAACGAAAAATAGAGAGTCAATGACAGAACGAATTTATTTTTAATCCATGGTTTTTCAGGAATCCATGTCGAGTACTTTCGAGAACCCCTTCTTTAACTCTGGTTTGGGGTTTTCAACAACTGTCCTCAACAATCAGAAAAAATGTTGTTCACAGATATGCGTGCATGGGAAAATAAAACAAACGACACGTGAGTTCGGCGTTCATTAATTTTCTGAGCGCTACTTTGCGAATAATTACTTGGCTTTTTCGTAAAGCTATTAATCACTTTATACATATGAGTAAATACTCTTTGTATGTACATTGAGTATATCAAATGTCCTTATTTATTCAACAACCGGTAGTTCGCGTTAATGAGCAAACAAAGAAACTACGTTATGCACGCTCGATCAGCCATTCACTTGTTGTGCAACTCAGTCAGAGATAAAATTGGACTGCGGATATATAGAGATGTTTGTATGATAGTAGATGTATATGTATCCGAAGGGGTTTTACCGGAACGACAATCGAAAGTTTTAAAGCTCTATTGTGCATATACATATTGTATGTTCATCGTTTTCCAATTGCGGAAATATCTACGATTTTCCAAGCATCGTTTTCCCTCGAATTTGCCTCAAGAGTTTCATTACCACTGCTTTACGATTGAATCCTCCTTTCATAATAAAGCATGTCTTTGAAGTTTTCGTACAACGTTTCCCAAGTATCGGAGGAAAGTAATTGAGCTGTGGAAACTGATGAAATGTTTCATTACGGTGTAGAAAAAAAAATGTAATTGCTAGTTGCAGAAATACGTGAGAAATAGTGATGCATTTACATCAGAGGAACGCTGTTCTAATGCTTATCCGACCTCGTTCAAACGTAACATCGTATTTTCGTAATAATTTCAATTTTTTCTGAGCCTACCTCCTTTTCATTACAGAGCTGTATATATGTATTTTTTTTCTCCGTACATTTGCTTTCAAGGAAATTACATTTATGGAACAGAAATCATTTTACTACGATCTTACTTCACGTAGATTCTGTTCAATTTTCAAATTGAGGGCAAAAATGTTATATATAAATGTAAACGTCAGAAGCAACGCTTTGCAACATTTTCCTACACAATTTTATTTGATCGATGATTGGAATTTCGAAAGCGATAGCGTGGTTTAGATATTGTTGCTTTTTGACTATTATTTAATTTTTTGGTCATTCTCCTTCTTATTCGAATTTCGAGTGGCAGCGTGACAAAGATTTTCTCACTCCCAATATAAATAAATAAATAAACAAGAATCGAAATAAAAATTATTGGAATCACGTTGTGCAGTAAATACAAATTTTGGCCATAAATACACAGTGGAAATTCCACCTAAAAAAACGAACGATTTGTTACGACCTCCGGATGGAATGAAACCTCGATCAATGCGGTCAACCCATAATATCCATTTAAGTGAATATAAGAGAATGGGCAATCCGATGTCCGTCCATTAAGACAAGTGTGTTAATGGCATAGCATGTAGCTCAGTCCTTGTCGGATCTTGCGAAAGCGGATCACAGGAGCGATTTCTCGTCAGTCCAAATGCTTGGGATCACGCCCATCTTGTACCGGGTAGTACATTGACTTGTTCGAGCACTGGCCATGTCGACTTGAGTTTGTTGTACTGGCATTGTCAACTACTGAGGTGTCCCCTAAGTTTAAGCACCCGGTAAACTCGTGTATGTACCCGAAGATAAACATACATGTAGGACTTATTTGAGTAGTTATATACGCAGGTGCAATCAGGGTATTCAATTCATCAAGCCACTGAGCATATAATACACATATGTTATGGGGCATTCACGTCTCTTACAAATTTCCAAACCTGACCTCTTCTGATTTGTGTGAATTTTAATGGTCTTTTTATACAGAAAAAAACGGACACGTGTTTCGCTTGGGCTAATTTTTCGGTTTCCATGACCATTGGAATTTTAGAGTTTTTGCTTTGACTCTCTGATGAGTTCGGGCTTTGTTAACTAGTAAACTATATGACTGCAGCAATAAAAATTACTTGACAGCAAAGTTAGTCGGTTTTTTAAGTAGTACTTTTAGATTTGAAAAATGCATCGTAACATACATACATAAAAAAATACAATTACTCTTTTCATTGCTTGGGAATGTAAATGTGACGTGAAATTCCCTGTATGTACACAAAATAAACAGTGTGTTAACCACAAACTTAATAGAAACCGCAAACAGAAGCATAGCTCGAAAATTTCAAATTCTGTGTTCTACTTCGCTTATAGGAGCTTTCCTTAATCAATCATTCAATTAAAACGCCAAAAACAGACACAAATATTCAATTCAATGTTGAGTGTGGAAGTTTGTGCCTGGTCATAAAAAAGAGTATAAAATCGATATAAAAAATTGGAATTGACGAAAACATTCATCTTATTGTATTTCGATTCCGAAACATAAATATGCAGTCATTTGTCTTCATCGTTCGAACAATTATGCCAATCTTTTTTATCAAAGGTTTTTGCACTTAGGCACCGAATATCCATACTGTTTAAACGATTTTCAATGGTTTCAAATGTCATAATTTCATTATGCCCAATTCATTATAAATAGTTACGAACATTATTTTTTCGATGCATGGCTTCAATACTACTAGATTCGCGTAATTCACGTAATTCTTCATATTAAACTCACCTTTTGAAACAGAATTAATAGCCGAACGAACGGATTAAAAAGAATCCGATTCATTTGGATTGCATCAGTGCATTATTTTCTGCCAAAATATAAACTGCATCGGATAAATAAATAATTAGGTCAAAATTTTCCAACGGATATATTATTCATAAAGATATTCGTAAAGTTGTGAAAATTATTTGGATTAAAAAAAAAAACTACAGAGACATATTGGCCAAGAGGGTTATCGCTCTAAAAAATTACCGAAAGAACATTTCATACTTTTATGTAGGTCAAATCGGTTTTTTCTCAACCAAAAATATCTTTGTTATTTTTTATGTACTCCGGGATAGAAATTGAACTTCTTAGCTATAGCAATTAAAAACAATGAGTAAATAGACGTAGCATATCCTACTCTTACAAAGTTTTGCGTACAACCACAGGCTTTGCTGTGAGAAGAAAAAATGATATTGTCATAATGACAAAATTGTAACTAGAGACTCCTTTTTGCTCTTCATAACGAGACCATCATTAGTATCACCATTGGCAATCCGGTCGCAGCAGAATACTTTCAATCTTTTCATGATCCGTCTCTCGGTGTCTCTTTTGCCTTGTTATATTTCGCGCGGGGTGTTCTTTTTATAACTCTCTTCATCATCTTATTTCTCACTTTCTTTTCCACCGCTCTGGTCTCGCATTAATAATATTCTCCGTCTCTGAACCCAGCGCATCGCGCGTCGTTGGAACGCGGTATTTCATTTTAACGATAGAAAAAAAAAACGCGAAGTAAGGGTGTAAAAAGAATGTTATATAAATATACACAGCAACATAAAAAAAAAAATGAAAGAAAAAAATACTGCATCGTTGAGGCGGTATAAGGAACTCTCGAAGTAATTTACTAAAATATTATGCTGAAAAACCGGGATTTCGCGGCTTCCTTTACCGGAAACCGCCAATTACTCTGAGCTTACAGCAATTTTATTAATGCGCGCTCCACGTGATATATCGGCCTTGGCCTCCCTCACTCTGAACTGAGCCCTCAAACTGGCGTTATATACGGTGACGTCGGTGACGAAGTGGACGGGCACATTTTTCATAAACATTTTTATTCGCTCTTTTTTCTCCTTCATCCAAATGTATCCAGTGTATATGTTTATGTAAATATTATATGCGGAATTCGCCCTCTGTCGACACTTTCACCCTCTTTTATGCCTCATAAAAATATATACATTCCTATGTAAATATATATATATCTAGCCGCCAAGGTACTGTATAAATAAATGTTTATTTATGAAAAAAAGTGTACTTAGTTACATTTTATTCAGATATATTTCATGTTACGAGAGACTGTGGAGAGTTTGAACGAAGCTGCGGTCCAGCAGTAGCTCCGGTCCAGGGATAGTTTTTGAAGTATGTCACGGTGAATTTCTCAACCTGCACTCACTCTCGTCACATTATCCAATTTATTATTCGACTTTCGAATATAATGAAAATAGAGTAGACGAATATTAGCCGAAAATGGAAAATGAGAGAGGAAGCTGGAAATAGGTTCGTGCAGGAATGGTATGAAGAGGTCTAGCTGTTGTAATTAGTATTCAGCAACCGCGCGGAAGAGGAGATCCTTAATAAGCGACAGTTTCTGACGTTCCTCATCTCCCACGTCTGTCCGGCCCTCTTGCGTTTTTTATTCGTAACGCTTGCAAAATGGATATATACGTCGTTCCATTTGCACATAGACTACGACGAATATATGAACATATTTGTGGTTTGTTCTATGTCTCTGTTTAAGACACCACAAGCCAATTCATATCGTTTATAATTGCAAAAGTGATTCTCCATCCGGTCGTTTAGGCGGAAATTGTATACGGGGTAAGCCCCTGAACGATTAATCACCGTCCTTTTCCCTTGAAGGTAATTCATGCCGTTGAAATTTTACTCTGCGATGAATTGTCGACGTATATTTCTCGAGGCTTTGAAATTCCCTTGCTTTCATTTACTTTTTTCTCTTGAGATGTTCATTACGGAGGAGTTAAATGTTTTCCGGTGGATTATAATAATTCAATATTCGTAGAAGATTTTTGACACGTATATTTTTCACGAATTTGGAGAACATCAGGATGCACCTGGCACACATTTTTCCGCATCATATGTGAACTTAATATATTCCGTGCAAATTTTCGGATTTATGCAGTTTTATGGTCCAAATCAAAGAGACTGACAATTATAAATAATTTAAAGCGAGTATTCATTTGCTTTTTTTTTCTCATAAAATTTCAATGAGTTAGTTCATTTTTACATCGAGGTTGCCGACGCTGATGAGTACTCGGTGGGTGTAAGGGTCCAGCGATCCCCCACGTTACCCAGTCTCGAATGAGGTCAGTATACTTTGATGGGTGACTGCTTAGCCATATGCACTAACACGTGCACAGATCGCAAAGTCCAAGGCAGTTTTTCCAAACATCTGAGCGAGGTGTGATAATGACTCACTGAAACTGCGTCAAAAATTAAACCGCATGTATCGGCCAGGTGTTTCACAGTTTCCCTTGGTCCTCGTGTAAATGCATATAGTGGTGCATCACGAAATACGGGCCGCAGGCAGACTTCAGAGAGTTCTCACAGGAGCATGGTAAGTGTGGAAAAATTGGGGTTAAAGTAATGGGACGGTCGCGTAAAAAGACCTCAGCGATATAGCGAAAAAGACCTCAGCGAACGTAAGAAGTTAAAAAGCAAAAATAATTCAAATCAATTATACACTGACGTTTATACAGTGAACAAAGAAAAAAAAATTGTTACGTACATTAAAAACGTATTCATCCATAAGCGTCATAATGCTTTCGAGGTGACATTCATAAGATCTTCATGAGTTCTCCGGCATTAATAAATCTTTATTCATTGTGTAAGTGGCAGGAGCCGTTTAAATTATTCATGATACAACATGTAGATTTATAATTTATAAATAATCCGCTCACGACCCAATTTTGTCTTCTGCTCCGCCGTTTTTCGACGATTTCACGTTAAATATGAGAAAGCCTGGCACAGGCATTGTCATGAACTCCAATTTTCCTGAGGCTGATGATATAAATAGGAAAAAGGAAAGGGGAACGAAAAATTGTGGATTCTCACTCGCCGCGAGCTTTCTCGATATTTCCATCTTCACTGTGGTCGCACGAGTGCCCACACAACTCAACTCCCGTCCGATTCATTATTTAATCTTCGTTCCGCTCTGGGGCATGAAATTTGCTTCTGCCCTTTGCACGTTGAGAACGAAATTCTTCTTTTACCCATCCGCCTGCGTTTCTTCCTTTCTTTCTCTGTCGTACACTGATTTAGCTTCACTCACTCTTTTCGCATGATGAAGAATGGTGTAGACGGAAATACAGAGGAGAAACGCCTCGAATAAGCGAAAATCTCTCACGCCCCGGATATATATTCACCTTTTCTTTTCCTTTGGCTTAGAGCGATCTGGTGATTTTTTTTAACACATTTTCTCTGTCCAACTTTTTCTAACTGAATGTGAAAAAATGGCTGTCAGCTGCCTTTTCTTCTCTCAGGATTGAATCGATTGAATGAGAAATACATGTATGGGTTTGTCCCCAATTGCCATTTCAATTTCGTTTATTGCAAGTATTTATTCGGAGGATCATTTGGAAGATCGTCTCATTCTTTATTGTCTTCCGGAAATCTTCCTAGCGTCTTACAAATTCCAACGATCCATGAAGTGTATATACATATGTTTAAAGTTAGCTTCCGTCGACAAGGGCTTTAATTTACTTGAATGAAATACTGCTTCTCTAATTCAATCTTCGGAGAAAGCTCAGCGGCGTGAAAGGCGCCACTTTATTTCGTAGGGCTTTGAAGGATAAAAAAATACGGTCCGAGATCCGATAATCTCGTGAACTTTTAATCACATATCGATTACTGAATTGACTTTATTTTTATTCATAAAAAATGCGCTGTGACTGTATATTTCTTTACGTAATCTATTAATTACTTCATTCGATTCATTGATTCGATTAGCCAAATAATTATTTCGTTCTCTTTCAGATTATATTCATTTAACATTAAATTAATGATACAAAAATAGTCCGCTCTTTCTCTCCTGCGTGTTCATAGATGCTGTCTGAAATCTGTTGCATTTTTTACCTGTTGCGACCTCTTTATGTTTTTCTAATGGAAAATATAATATAAAAACTCCGATAAAATTCGAACGAGCAGATCCAAATTTATTCCGTTTCATTGCACTATCAAAGCACCACGCTGTGCCAAAAATAAAGGGGAATCGTCTTTTCAAGTTTGCTAATTGGACTGTGCCAAATGTCGAAAAGCAATTAGTCAAAAAATATTCAGTAAATTTTCGCAAAACGAAAAATAAATGAAACGATTCTCAATGGAAACGAGTGGTGGCTAGATAATAATCTTGGCTAGAAAATAATTATCCACTTTTCCGTAAAAAAAAAAAAAAAAAAAAAAAAATAGAGATCGCTCACGTTGACCACGATAGCTCGGAACTTCTACAGTAATAGCTTTTCGGGCTTCCACAAATATTTTCAATTATTAATAGTTAACCAAAAAACAACCCTGTTCCAATCCTTGATTGACGACTTTAAAAAACTCGACAATCGTCTGCTTGAAACTGGTTAAAAAAGAAATCGAAACTGAACGTATTTTATGTGCATGTACATAAATGTATACAACGAATAAGAACGACTTTTCGAAGGCTTTTCAAACCCCCTGTAACCACTTACCAAGCTATAATGGTCTCTCTTACTTCTCTAAAACTGTACGATCTCCGATCGTTTGTGGGCTTGCATTCTGCGGCTACTTCTATAGAGTATGTGATTGGGTTAGTGTGTGTACGTGTGTTTATCCGATACTCGCTTCTTGTAGTATTACCGCAGTCGTCTTCCCTCTTCTGTTTCGATATCTGCTGTATATTGAAATCGTATATTTACCGAGCCTGTTTCGTTCCCTTGTATTCTTTTATCTATCGTTTTTTGTGTCCTTCTCGCTTACCAAATGATAATAGTTACCTTTATTTGCACCGTTAAACGTTACGTAGGAAGAAACCGAGAGAGAGAGAGAGAGAGGCATAAAGAATGTTCTCAACATATTTCATAGCGATTTTCTGATTCCTGTTTTCCTAGTATTCGTGTTTTACATATTTTCATAAACGTTGTGGCTATGAAAGAAAGTAACGAGCAAAATATTCCATCATTACCGATTATCATAACTGTGTATCAATATTTATTCAGTAGCATAATGTAAACAGTAATAATAACTACGTAATGGACTGTATCTCCAGCACATACAAATTTCTAATCCCAATTCCCACATCCCTAATTTGAGTCACGTATATTATGTAATCCTCTGCACACATAAGTACATATAACATATATTTACGTGCGTTTATTATACGTACATATATATGATGCGTATGTGTATATATGCATATGGAATGCCTGAGTGCCATTACATATCTCGACTATTCGCTCGTGACCATTCGTCGAGCAATTTAATACCAACCGGTTTGGTAACAGTGTGGTAGCATATTCGAAAAGGCCAGAAACCTCCCTTCGGGCATCTCGACTGCCCTCCACCAACACTTTCATCCCCTCGTCGTAAAACCAGATCCAATTACGAGCTTCCGACTTGCAGCACTCAAGCGTAACAACTACGTATATTTTATTAGAAAACTATATTATATATGTTCGATTAATTCTGCCCATAGGGAATTTCATAGTAATTAAACAAATCCGATTTTACCCCTCATTCCGGCACTTTTTCATCCGAAAACTTGCCTAAATCATTTCCATTTTCATCTTAACGATAATGTGGTAGCAAATATAATTTCTAGTGTTTAAAAAATAAGTAACAACTCTTTCATATCACAGTTTTTCTTAGAGTAAACACTTTTCTTCAGAACCAATCGTATTTATTGCTGATGATGAATATTTTTGTTGCATCATTTCTTCGCTTTTTTGTTAAATTTACATCAAAATTTATGTATCACCGTAGAGATCGTCATGTTTAATCTCTACATAGAACGCCCCACGCCCCTTATGAACTGCATATACGAACGTTTGGCAAAGTTCTCCTTCCATAGCATTCCGCGTAATGGATACCGTCGAATAATTAACCAAGCTCCCGAATGCCGAAACAAATCCAAGAAAAATATATAACCTTTGAGTTTTGCTTATTGAAAGAGAGAGAGAGAGAGAGAGAGAGAGAGAGAGAGAGAGAGAGAGAGAGAGAGAGAGAGAGAGAGAGAGAGAGAGAGAGAGAGAGAGAGAGAGAAGTTGGAGTAATTGCAAATACTTTAACGAAATTAAACGAAAATCAATCATTCCATTTTGTTATCAACTTCCAGCATCATTTATTCCCAGGAATTCTCTTAGTTTTGCGACCATTTTTCGGTTTTCAAACCGCTTTTACAAGGAAACATATCGAGTTAAAAATCTCACTGTAGATGGACAATTTTCTATTGTCTTTCCCTTTGTATTGGGAACCTTGTTGCAACTCGATTCAACCACACGTTTTCAAGGTATGGTAATTTTGTCAAATAAAATCAATTGTTTCAAGTTGCTTTGTACCTTGGAGTCAGGAAAGCGTAAGTAACACTTTTTTAAACTGAATATACGTCCTTATCGAGACTACTAGACATTTGTGTACTCTGACGTCATACAGACTGCAGATACAATTCGAACTCTGGGTATTGAGGATCCGCCAGCGGAATCCTTCGCTATAGAGCCTTATCCCGAGTAAAGCCGAGCAAAGCGTCACTCACGTTTCTATTTTGTTTCTCCCAAAGGACATAGACATCACGATTAAAAAAAGAATCTTTGACTCTTCGTCTCACGCGACAAAAATTATTCGAGAAATTTCGAAAGAAAAAGATCGATGTCATCCAATGTTAATGTGTAATAAGAAGAAAACTACGTGCGACAACTTAGACTTGCAGATTAGAAAACTTTGACTTCACCTCCTGCTAAACTTCGTGCCTCGTTGAAACGGATTTATCCCTGCCCAAATTTCGGCATAAAAACTGAGATTGTAGATAACAATTAATTAAACATCACGAGTGTAGATGCCGATAACATCGTTTTCTCCATAATCTATATCAAGTCCATAGCATGCTATTTAACTGGCAGTTTCCGTTATCGACCTACATCCGGTAAGATATGTTGAAAGGAATTACGATTATGATACCAAACACGAAAGCTTTTTTATAATCCGATAGTATGCTTTGTACTAAATCCTCTCTGAACTATCTCTGTTCCAACACAGTTTTTTATCGTAATCACAAAATTCAGGAGTATTATCAACTTTTTATGGATGAAAATCTCCTCAACTATTCTTTTATAAATATGTTCTTATTCACACGTTTATAAATTAGGAATTCTGTACGAAATTTCCTACTGTTATGTCTCTGCATCTTTTACTTCGTTAATTTTTTATCTATTTGGTGCTCATTGAAAGCATGTCACTAAACTTTTGAAATGTTTCCTTTTCCTTTTAAATATTTCTAACTTCCTGAAAAATCTAGGGAATTGAATGGAATGGAATTTTAAATTCGAAATTTACTTCCATTTACCAACATTTGAAAATTTGTTGAAATACTGATTCAAGCAGCTTTTTAGATCTTCTTCGATGTTCTTTTAAAAATGTTGTAAGAAGCTATCATTTATCTGATGAATTCGAAGGCAATCGTGATGAACATTTTTATATATCGATTATAAAAACTGTTTACAGTATTAAGTTATTTTGAATATGCACGATGAATAAATAAATAAAAAAGCAACATAAAAATCGGAAAAGTTATACAGAGGCTAATTCAGCATAAAATGTACCATATAACAAACATACAAATGTTTGGGGACGAAACGTTCGATCTCGATAAAAATAACCCATATAATATATTCATTATAATGCCAACGACTATTACCACTGGTCATGTGCTATTATCGTTACAACGTGAGAGGTACAGTATTATCGTTAGTAAAAGATATATGTATAGAAAGAGAGAATAAGAGTGAAAGAGGAGCTCAACCCGCGAGCAAGATTTCTGCTTAAACGAGACGGAGAGTAGTAAACGGAACACGTTAAATTCACGAATGGCCATTGAAAAGCGAATATTCTCTGTGACTAGGTGTTCGCTACCCTACCCCATCTGTATAACAAAAGTAGAAAGTGTGTTCATTGGGGGTTGGGATGTGAAAAGCAAGAGAGGGTGAAAAGAGAGGATACTGTGGCTACGAGAATCGCGAAGCCGCGAGACATGCTCGAAGAGGGTCTGTGCGAAAAAGGGTTGAAAGCGTTTTGTTGAGGGCACGAGCGTGAGACATATAGAAAGAGGGAATAAACCGAGAGATTTCTCGAGAAGTATGTAATTGGAAGGAAAATAGCTGGGGTGGAATAGTATTTAGTTCCATAAAGGGGAGCTCGAAAGTGTGTCCGTTCACGCGGTTTTAAGCATACTGGCCAACAAAGCGAAATGAAGATTAAATGATGCTACGTGTATGTATTTTTGCATAGCGTATATAGCGCGAATATATATAACGTGGATACATGCGTGTATCTGTATGTGACCCATAGTTGCATCCGTTATTCTCGAAAATCAGCAGAAAGAGAGAAATAGCCAGTGCAAAATTTATTGAAGGATTACGGTTCTGGTAGAGAGAAATGCAAAGTTTTGAGTACGTGGGGGTGAGGGTGAAGATATAGGGGTGGTTGTTGTATGGGAGAAAGCAAAATTCTCCACCTGTCCTCGATACCTAATCTTGCTGCAACGCTCAGACGTTTCTGGCTTTTTCAGGACAGAGTTATGTGCTTTTCCGGTTGTATATACTTATATATGTATTTATTTACTACGTGATTCGTTCTTGGTCTCCGTATATAGAGTGAGTTATAGCGGAAAAGCAATTGGTTTGCAAGTCGTGTTGCCAGTGAGTAAGAAATCACTAGCTCCGTATTTATTTACTTTTTCTGTTTCTTTTTTTTTCGAATTTCCGTATATCTGTACATGTTGAGGAATCGTGGCCACGAAATAATGATTGGCAATTCTTTGGAGACAGTAACTATTTATTTCACAATATGTGGTTAAATCGCGAAGAAATTTGTTTAGATTGGAATGAAAAAAGATTTTTAAAAATTAATCACAATAAATCCCTTAACAAGTATCACTCTCTCAAAATAGTTAATACAAAAAAAATCCCGAACTTACCATATACTGATAATAAACAGAAAAGCGAATTATCAATAAACACCGCGGAGGCAACGTATAATCCACGTTGCCTCAAGTTTCGAATTCCCTGAATTTTAGCCTCACTGTTCGTCCAGTCAATTAATAGTCTTATGTACATTGCTATGTTTTGGAGATGCAATTTATGTACTTCCCAGATTAAACATAAACCAATGTGCCAATGTATGAAAACGCTGACTATTCACTTCTATATGTATGTTGTTCCAGGTCTGATTACAGCTCCGGAAATCGAAATTGAACGAACCCGGCATTTGCCGTACGTAAATCCCTTGTTAACGATACAACGTACACAATTGAACGAGAGAATAGTTCACATATCAATTAAGCAGCATGTATAAAATGTCACATTCATTTCATAACAAAACGACAAATATGAGACTATGATATAATTCATAAATTTCGTTAATAAAATGGCATAGCCAATATTATTCAACCTTTTGCATACCCCTAATTTACGATCTTTCTAGTTTTCGTAAACAATTTTATGATTATTATCTATTTTTTCTGGAATCATCGTCCTTAATCATCTGTGCACCCTCCAATGAGTTCTGCGGCCGTGTATCCTTTTTATGTTGTTGCCAGTATTATATAATTAAGAGGTTTCTCAGAATCGAACTTCAAAAGGTTTTTTTTTAACGACACGTTTGGAACGTTTTGGCAACAAAATCAAAACTCATGATATCAACCGCGCTAATGGAGATTGCAGTTTACGACAAATGCCTTTCACTACCATCGTTCTACGAGGCCGTTTTACGACTAACTTCATTTTATTGAATTGTTTGTACACTCTGTTACTTTGAAGGTTCGTGAACTCTTCTTCCGGGTTCGTTTCAATATTTTTGACTTTTTTCATTTTCGATTACAGCTAAATAGCTGTCAACAACTCGGGCTCTTTGTTGAAGCTTCCGTTTTGAAATCGTATGCCCAACCCTTACACACCACCAGATCGACTGAAACTTTTTTAACAAATTCATCTATAGTCATTGTTTAACCTGTCATAAAACAGAAAATGAATATACTGTGCATTGTTTACTTTTGTAAAATTCTACAAAATATCTTGGTTTTTTATCCATTGCCTTGGTGAAAATCTTTCAACAACATGGTATATCGAAAACTAAATTGGTTGCAAATATAAAACCTACGGGGGGACAGCTCAATTGTCTAATTTTCCAGTGAACAGAAAGCGTGACAAAATTGTCAAAAGTTCCCAAATTTTCATTGTTATTTTAATTCATCAAGACGATTTATCGATCATTTTGATTGATAATGTGATTTTTGTAACAAATTTTCTTTATCTGTAAAACAAATAAATAATAACGAAAACTGAAGAAGAAAATATAACGTAGCTCTTTAGCATATAATCTACAGACGCAGCAACTGTTTTCATATATTCTTTAAAATAAAGCATCAATTCATATACCAAATTTAATGGAGTTAAGCATCTTTGTCTATTTGTAAAAGATCGTAAATTCATGCTTTTTAAGGTGGAGCATTAGGGCGAAACTTCATCCTAAATGGAATTTGCGAACAGATCATTAACTTTATAGAAATCTAATATTCGTTGCCCTTTTAAATTCCATGACCTTTCATATCCTGTAAACAGTCTTTACGTATCAATTATCATTAGACGTCATCCGCGAATAGCCTAAAAAACATGTTTATCCTTTTAACGGGTTTTTTCGTGGAAGATTTATTTTGGTATTGTTATTGATTTCCTAAACAGGGTCATGTGCAGGGGAGAGGTTCCTTACCTCACTTGCTCGCTTATTCTCTCGACCTTTTTACCTTCCTCATCAAACTTCCAAATTGGAGTACAGCACGAATGGTTTCTGTTAATAGAATATCCGATAAAGCTGCCTTTCTACCAAAACTTGAACCGTTTCCTACATCCATATTTTACAGAACACCCAGCAGTTAACGGTGGAATGTAATAATGTTGTTTGTTTAACTCGTAATAAATTTGTTCAAAGTTCGCACATCGAAACGGCATTATTAAAGGCGCATTAAGATGATTGTGCATCGCTATTATTTTTCGTATCACGAAAGTAACGAATTTTCCTTTTCAATAATAAAGTCTTTCGTCGTTATGAGAATTTCTATCAAGTTGACAAATGTCCGTAAATTGAATTAATAAAAAAATACTATTGAAATTAAATCGTGCAAAATTGAGGAACTGTATTTCCATGAAATTTATCAATTTTTCAAATTTCCATTAAATGATACATCGTGACATTGAATAGTGCAATATGATCGACTGGATATGAAGAAATGAATATTCTCCGCAGAACGTGATTTGAAAATTAATTTTATTGCGTGATCAAAAGCTTGTGGGATATAATTGCATTTTAATGAACTTTTCGTAAATGTCTCTTCGTGGCAAAACGGGTAACACGCTTCCATTTTGTAAGTATAGTACATTACATAGAACTATTCATATGCATTATATAATATACATGTGCACTAACACATTTATTCACATACATATATATAGGTACGTTTTCGGTATACGTGCTGCAGCAGGGATACCAAAAGTACAACGAGGCAAATAGAGAGCGTTCCTATGGGTTGCCACGTTCGCGTGCTAAATATTCCTTCACTCTGTCCCTCTCCACCCTTTTCGCTTACTAATTACGAAGCGAATAGCGGCAGAATAAGAGAAAGAGCAAGAGGGAGCAAGAGAGAAAAGAAAGTGCTATAAAGCGAAGTTTTCTCGGGATGAGAGCCTCGGTGCGATGCCACGTAGTCACGATGATTCGAAAAAAGAAATCCACCCGCCTTTTATTCGGGACACATCGTCGAAAATACATCCTGGCATGAGTTTTTTATACGCATTGCTGATTTTTTGTATCCTCAACGAGTCGTGACTAGCCGCGGATGAGAGAGCTATTTGTACCGTTTCTCATTGTACTCTTGCACACTCCAAACGTCCTCCTTACTTTTCGCTCTTCACACAATACGCTCGCGCTTTGAATAATCATAAAATGTTAAGCAAGCTTGCTGCGATTAAACATTGTATATATATTTCATTATTCCATTGAAAGTTATAAGAGAAAAAAAAATATGGAAAATTTCATTGCAACAGAGCGAATATTTTTATTTCACGGATAACAGGATTGAGATTGAGCTATATGCGATGTACTACGTAAAACAAGCTGACTATTTTTTATTTTATTTTTTCCATCCAGCAGGCATGAAGAATAAGGTTTAAAAAAAAAGGATAGAAACCAGAAGACAGGCTCTCTTTCGTTCCAGACCATTCCTTCGGCTGCTAAAGTAACGTATACCTATTCGTAATCCATGAACTTGCACTATATAGATTTCGTACATGGTGCTCCATACCATTTGCCACTTACCGAGAATACTTAACCACCACCATAGATATACTATACATTTTAACATAGTTCAAACTGTGCATACGTATGTATGGATTTATCTACATAAATTCAGAGTTATAACATAATTACTTTGGCCATTATCCACAACCTACTAAATATCTCCGGATTGCGTGTGTTTCTGGCAGCGAATACTCGACCTTTCGGAGAAAAAACTGTACTCTGTATATGCACTACAATACATAAGCATCTATAGGTAACTTTATTGCAGAGCGTGGAACGAACAACTTTTAACAGTGAAAGCCTATAAATATGTACAAGTAATCTTTCTGGCTAGATGAACAGAGCTTATGATTTTTTGAGAGCTTTATTTTAATGACGCGATGTTTTCGAGTAATGCTCGAAAGTATTTTAATATGGAATTACGATCGATTTGAATAGAACGAATAAGAATTGTTTCTGCAGTTTATCGATTTTCCAAGTATTACGATATTTTATATGAAATAATAGGCTAATTCATGTAAATAAAAAGTAACGAAACAACAGAGTTTCGCGAGTGTAGCTAGTCATTATATCTTTGCCGGATTTAAGGTTTCGGTGATGATCAAGGCCGCATTTTTATAACTCCAAGGCCAATTTAAGTCTCATGACTTTCATCGGGAAAACACTATTGAAATTTTTTTTTACACTAGACTCGTTTACTTCATGAGCCATGGTTAAACAAGTCAAAAAAATATAGATATTTAGACGTAATTCATCATATTTCATGAAAGAATTCATTCATTCATAAAAGTCAATACACTCTAGCGAATTTCACAAAGTTTTTTAATTTTTTGTTTAAAAAAAGTCAATTTTGAAAGTTCTAATTTCGAGTTCATACCCCAATCATTTCCCCATGTAATTTACATTGTATGCTGTTATTTGTCTAAAAATATAACTATCAATGTAACCTTGCATATTACATACATAAATCCAAACCTTTTATTCATCCACGTGAGCTCATCACCAGCCAATTGGCAGGATGAGTGTTTTAATTTTACTCGACCCGGATTTTCGTTAATTTCGTACCGTTTTATATTTTCAGCGATATCTTGATTATACAATAAAAAATTCAAACCATATACCTCGAAATTTAGAACATTTTGCTTCACGTTATCTTCGTTCGAGATCCAATTTTTTTTAGTTCACCGTTTCTTCTTTTTTTTATTTTTTTCATTTTTCTCCTTTTTACTGACAAGATGTATATGTGTGAGAATTTTCCTTTGACGAAAAATGCAATGAGCTTTTTCGTCGATCTCCAGGATCACAAGGATTTCGTTTCCAGTTGCAAATGAGAATTCTAAGATCGGGATATATGTACGAGTGCCTCAGAGGACGAGCGAGCGGCGTCGAACGCTCGACTGCCTTATTTGCCTGTCTGACTAGTACACACCGCATCTACTGGAATAGGTATCTTTCTCATAGCAAGTGCGATTTCCAGAACAGAATAGAAAAAGAGCGACGACTTTTTTCCATTCACGTTTCGGCACAACGTTTTTTTTTTTCTTTTATTTCCTCCTCCGTCGCTTTTTCTCGGTCTCCTCGTTCGGTTTCTCTTCTAGTACAAAAGCTCTGTTATCCTTTATTCAAACTCTCTGCGTAACAGGCGCATTCATCATGGCAATGTTTGATCGAATAAACCATCTCTTTCCCCTACGAAACCACTACCTTTATCGAGAGATATCGATGGGTCAAAAAATATAAATTAACGATGGAACTCTAATATATGCGTTAGTTCGAATTGAAAAAACTCATAAATGTCATACATACTTTTTTTCTCTAACAAATTGGCTCAATGTAGTCGAGTATTATTAATGAGGGGAAAAATTTACTGTGACATTAAGTGACGTCTGTGCAAAAACGCCTTCTCTTCCTTAATTTTTTTCAAAACACGAATTTAACGCTTTTTTTTGTGGTCCTCGCAATTAGTTAACACGTTGGTAGTAAGAATAATGTTTTGAGAGACTCTCTTTCAAAATGTGAAATGATGGAAGAAGTCAGTTGATCATGACGGGTCAGGGAGTTCCAATAACTAGATTTAGGTGGCTCACGTTTCTTTTGATTTAAATGGTAATCGAGGACCCGCGATTTGAATTTGCGATGGAAAAATAAATTGCATGAACTCAGAATAAAAGCAAGGGTGGCAATAACAAAAAGAAAAAAAGTTTTCATGGCTATTATTTCGCGTGATTCCGAAGCGCCGGATGCAATCGAATCGTTTCACCGGCCAATTGACGACACTGCTGATATTTCACAGATACAGCTATACCGATATTTCCCTATTAACCAAGCGGACGAGACCTGTCGAAAAGCTTTTTCCACCAGCGGTAAAACCATTTGTGATAGTAGTAAAAATAGTAAAAAGAGTAGAAAATAGAGGTGATTTAATCGTGGGCCTGAGATGTTTGAGGATGAATTTTTTATTCATTGAATCATTCTCTTAGTCATACTATTCGTTTTCTCATTTGATCTTTTTTCATTTGCAATATTACCATAATTTTTCCCGCCTTTTTAAGTCTCATACTTGCACCCGGTCACGCAATGAGTTCTCATTTCAACGAAAATCTCCAGAAGAAAATGAGAGAGAGGAGATGACCAATAGTTCTTTTTTACCACAGAAATTTTTTAACGATTAAAACCTACGACTTACGATATTAAGGACGAGTGAAGGCCTTGCGAAATCCTTAAGATTTCACAAGGGTAGAGTAAGACTCATAGAGCGTAAACTCGCCAACTACTTGTGGCATTCCTGGTTTAATAAATGAGATTTTTAATTGGATAATTTTGCCCCTCCCCCCTTTCTTCTCTCTTTCCTCGGAGTTTTCAAATCCATAAATAACTTTTTTTCCATGTTAAGACGACGAAATTTTACAAATTGATCGTACCACCTTCATTCGTAACTCATAATTTATTTCATGTATACAAGTCCGACGAACGATACTTGAATTAAAATCAAATTTAAGCTCAACATTTTTTATAATTGAATTCTCGTTTGAGAAAGGAAAGCAGCAACTTTCCAGAAGAAGTAGGTCAATCCTTTTAGTGGAAATGGGAATTTTATTTCTTAAGATATTGCTGCTTTCATTCAATAGCGAATATAGAAAGAAATATGTACGTTCGAACTCATATAAGAGAGCCGTTCAATGCTCAAATTTTATTTTACTCGTGTTATTACACTTTCTTAGATCAAATAGGCTTCTCATACTACACGCACACCAATCACATTCGAAACACTTTGCTGTATCATTTTTTTCTTCAACATTCCATTTCGGTTTCAAGCATATAGTTCATTGTATTCTCGAATAGATGCGTCTATTTATAGACTACTTTGACTTAAATTTTCGACCATATTTTATGATACTTTTGATATTCTTTTTCCTGTGAGGAGTGATAATTTAATGATTTTTTTTCCTACCGGATATCTCTATTCTGAATAATTCTTCGGTACTTACACTCTTCTGTTCATAAACAACCTGATTCTTGATAGTCTGCATGTCAAATTCTTTTTTCCAAAACTTATCTGTTTATAAATGCGACCGGTAAAATCGCTATTCCAAAACAACCCCATTCCAAGATGTGCTTTTGCTGTATATGTATTTTAAAAATAATTCATAATCAAGCGGACAGATTGTTTGTTCCCTAACCACAGTCAATTACTAACTCGCTCAGAAATATCTTTCAGGGAAGATATCATCAACTATATTTAAGAATAGAGATAGTTACATGATAATAGAATTCAAACATGGAGATGCATTAGAACAGAGACAATTTGTCATGAAGATTTTTAGAAAAAGGGTGTTTACAAAAAAACTTCTATTACCCATAATGTTATATTTATACCAGAAAAATAAATACCAGTGTCGTTCTGATGGTTATAAAAATAATAAGAAAAAATACACAGATTATTTTGAATAATCACAGATGGAGCCTCCATTCGACATAATCACCGATTATGACTATAATATCATATTGCAGAGCAATCCTTTAAATTGGGGTACTATTGATGAGATAACCTAGCAAAAGTTATTGTAAGTGACAAGCGTGGGTTGTAGGTTATGCGTAGGCCTTAGAGTATGGCGGTGATTAAAGAGATAGCGAGAGGGACATAGAAGTCGGTAAAATCTACAGATCATTATCGTAAAATTGCGAAAAAAGGGAAATAAAATGGAGACCCAAAAGTCTTCACTCGTCGTTGGATCGCAACTTGAAACGAGTTGTACGAAAAATTAAGTCAGCAAACAAGATTGAATAAAAAATTAATACGTCAGGAAAAACAACATCATATCCAACATCAAGAAACAGAAATCAAAACTGCAAGTGCATCCAGCATCCATCGGCAGAAACAATATCCCAAATTCTGTTTCTCTTTTATATCAATACTAACGAACGAAAATATTTATCCGGATAAATATGTGAAATTTTTGTTACTATTTTTTATAATTCGCCCTCGGCTATAGAAACAAAGAGATTGTGTTTGCGTTTGAGTTGCTCGATATATTTATGATTTTGCCATGAAAATATAATATCAGAGAAACTGAAATAATATTTGACAACCGAAATTTTATCGAATAAACAATGCAAGCAATTGAACAATACATTTTAACAATGCAAAACACTTGATTATTGTTGATCAAAATGACCCGAGGAAACACGATGAAAAATTATTCCATATTCGGCGAAATAAAGGCCATGAAAATCCTCTTTTTCTTTCTGTTTACATCACCCTCGCTATTATTCTACCCTCTTGCAATTAACTTTTCGATTCCATATTCAAATCGTGGCTCCTCGATTACCATTTTAATCAGAAGAAACGCGCGAGTCACCGCAATCTAGGTATTGCACTTCATTGGCCGCTCGTGACCAAGTGACTTCTTCTATGTTGCGACATTGTGGCAGAGAATTTCTAGAAACTCCTGTCATCATGCTAACATTTTAACTTATGCAATAAAGAAAAGAACAACGTTAGATTCGTGTTTTAAAAAAAGTTGAGTAAAAAGAGGGATCCATATCTTTACACTGACGGCATATAATGTACAGTTAATTTCAATTTTTCAAATTCCAAAAATTCATTTAACAAAGAAAAAAAACTAGGAGATGTCATAAAACTAAAATAGTCAAAATGACTTTATTGTATTGTACACTCTTATTTACACTTTCATTTTTTTAAATTCGGCCAACCCTGACGATTTAAAAAATTTCTAAACCCAAGTTGTTTGTAAGCCCCTCGAGAAAACTGTGAAGAGAAAAATCCGTAAGTCTAACCATGAAGGATTGAGGACAGCCCTATCAATTTCGCCTGACACGCCTCAGATAAAACTACTTTTTTCATGAGTTCTGTAGAGTTTAACATAAAACTCTTTTTTACGAGTATAGGAGGATTGATTTTCCTTGGGATTATCGGTTCATCGCTTTTCCGCTCTTTCTGTTCTATATTCGCTTCGAATTCTTTTATTTCCTTGTACTAGAGTATTATAAAAATTGTATAAATATATTCAAGTGGATATCTTGTTAATGCAGCATGCCTTGAAAATGAAGTAGCTTATCCCGAAATGATCCGTTGGATAGATCGTGTCGTGCCTTTGTGATGTATACTTTGGTGGTAACGCAAACACGAAAAAAAAATGAACATGATCTCATATATGTATGTGTGTTGGCGTAAAATCGAAAAAAGGTTTTGCCGGACCGTTATCTTTCTCACTGGTCCCTCTTTCATGTCAACTTTATCGTGCTCGAATAAACTTTGTCCCTTGAACCGGTAGAGGCTTCATTTTCCTACAGAGAATAGATTCCCTCGAATTTCCTGTTCTCTTTACTGTTACGGGGTTTCTGTGTCCACGCATCAGCGGGACAAAAAACTTGGGTCTTGGAGAGGAGTTATAAAAAGCGGTGATCTATTGATCAATGCTAAAAGCGATCAAGCCAAATGCAGGAAATCTAGTTTATTTATACTCTTGGACTACGTTTATAAATCTTCCTTCTTTTTTGCCTTTCTCTGGTACTCGTCATTCGTATTTTTTTGTCCTTTTAGTCCTATTCAACGCGTGCAACTACAGATTTCTACAGATCTATTCAACGCGTGCAACTATAGATTTCTACAGATCTACGTATAAAATATTCCCTCCCTTGTGAACCTGACATTAACCTTTATCGCTTAGCTATAAACTTTATCGTTATTCGGAATGTCCGAGCTTTTCTAACCCACGACCATCCATCCGTCTATAGTACATACCAAAATTTTGATTTATTAAGAGCTATATATATATCATTCAACAATCGATGTTCGTCTTCGTTAAGAACACAATAGTCAGTCATGATAGAAACGAGCGAATGAATTGCTGCGTCATGTCTGTGTCTTTTTCGACCAGCAGACACACTCAAGTGTATATTTATACCTCTGTCCCGTTCACATAGAAAATATAAAATGATTATTCCATTTCTATCTCTCTTGAATCGTATATGTATTCGCCACAAGAAGAAATTTAACCTATAAGTTCTTAAGAAATGCAGATCTCGATTCGAGTGTAATTTATTATCCAGAAGTAAAATCCATTTGATTCGTGTAAGCATTGAACTTGTATCAAATGAAATGTTATGCTTGAAGAAATATATTTGTTGTAATTGGATTACACGATCATTCAGAGTTTTCCAATAAAGTTGTGGTTTTTTTTTTTTTTTTTTTAACAAGAAACCGTTGAAATTTTTTCTCATTTGCCTGCTTATTGACGTGGGAGAAAAGCATTAGATATTTAATACTTTTTAATGATTGGAGGAAAAAGCAATAAAAATTATCTTAGGCTGAAATAAAATTTGTTTTACGTCAAACTTGCTTTAAATGTTAACGTTAATACTTCAAAGTGAACTTAGTAACTATATATTACATTCAAACATATGAATAATAGCTCCCATGATAAAAGTGCAAAATCGTCAAGTTTTTTGCCAAGCTCAAGTTGCGAGCGGTAGTCTGCTTGAATAAGCGGGACCCTGCTCTCTGGTCAAGTGGGTTGCGTGTTTGCTTCTAAACCGAAAAGCGAAAAGCGAACATATGACCAGCTGTAGTAGCGCAGGTTTTCCGCAGTTTCATGAAATGAAGTGTCATGGCAAATGCTGTACAGAGAGGGAAGTCGGATGTGGCCACATGGCAATCCGACTACTGGTCACACCATACACTCAGGCTAACCCATCAAGCCTGTGGGCGAGGGGAAACGGAAGAATACTCACGAATATACTGAACCATGAAAGTGGTTGCGTAATGAATGTTTTTTTTTTTGTGTACATGAAACGCTTAATATTTAACGAAACTGCAGTATTCCAAATATAGTGAAAAAATAAATCAATGGTTTCACTTTTTATGTGAAAACCTATTATTTGTATTTTACTGTGCGTCCAATATTAACCTTTTTGCAGTGAGGTGAAAATGATATTTTCGTGCCATTTTTGTATTGGAAATAAAATTTCATAGATGTGCTGCCTCTATACGTGTCATGACCGAAAAATGACACGACTTTTTTTTACCCCTATTCGTGTCAGTCACAGTCAAGGGGTTAAAGACGACTATCTAATATTCAAAGCTTTGCCCTATCCGTCAGGTCGTAAAATTTTACGAACTGTTAATCTCACTTCGTTTCCTACCAACTGTTTAAATTGAGAATTTTTTTCACAACCAGATACGAGCTTAACGGTGTGTGGGATATAAAGGAAAAGAGTATAGTTTTTAACCATGCTTTGTTTTTTCTTCTCTGAGCTTTTTATCGTCGAAATGTTCCCAACGACCATGGCAAATTATAAATTATGAAATAACGCGTCACGAGGTAGTCAAATAAACAGTATAATGGTGTTTTCTTACCGTTCGATCCCCCAAATTTCGTACACGACAATTCAGCACCGCTGTGTTGCCGACCAGTGCCGTCACGTTGCGGGATGCTGAGACGTCAAAATACGGTCCACGATCGAGGGGTTCAAGCTCAAGATCCTCCTGATTGTCATCCTCGTTTGTGCACCCCGCCGGCCCCTGGACTGTTCAACGTTTTTCTTTTATCGATTGTTTTTTCTCTTTACATGTTTTCCTATCATTTTTGTCCCTGGCCTCTCTTCTATTTATTTACTCGAGGGTCGGATGAAAAAAGAAGCGAGATATTCGTTACATACTAATTTATAGCCCGTTCAAATATTTATTTGCCAACGAGCGAGAGTGAGTTGACGAAGATACGAACGATTCTCCGATACACACCCTCTTTTTTGCTTTTTCCTTTTTGTCTCTCTTTTCAATTGCCCAGCATTTCGTGCGGATTTGTAAACGGACTTATCCAGACAACCGCGATAATTATTCGTTATACGTTACTCGATCATTGCTCGAACCTTTCCATTTCGCATTTAGATATGTGTTTACACATCCAAGCGCGCATTGCATACCGAATTATAATCCATTGTCAAACAATAATGCTATCGCATATCTCATACGAGCAAACACGAGTGGAAAAAGAAAAATCAAATGTGTAAACGCTCGAACCCACCCGAACGAAACTATAATCAAGTAATTCATGCGAACGCGACAAGAGATAACGAGTACATAAAAAATTATCTATGATGAATTTGCAAACTCAATTTTATCAGTATCGACATCAACATTTCTCTTATTTATTGCCAATTTTGCCGCTTTTATCTTCAAATCAATATACTGCAATCTTTTCCTAATTTTCTGACCCATATTGACACGGAATTTTCAATAATATCCAATTATTTGATCGATCCAACGAATTATACGAGTCCAAAAGTGGCTGCAAAAATTGTTGTACATGCATATATTTTCACTTTCTTTTCATACTTTAGTGTCGAATGTAATTTTAAATATTGACGATATTGTTTGAAGCAACAACACATTTTCTAATAGTTATTATCCGTTCAATTTTGTATCCCCATGGGTTACATGCTTGACCGAATAAGGAATAAGAGAATCATGAATGATTACTCAACAACTTTTATATTTGCCTCAACTCGCGTACAAACGGATTAAGTGTTGCAAATTTACGACAACAGTTCTCAACAGTAAAAGAACAAGAATATTCTGACACTTTGTTTGTTCCCATAATGTGACGAATCAAAAGAAAATTGAATTATTTACAAATTGAAAGAGAAAGAAAAAATCAAAAGATAAATGTTACGAAAACGATCAGAGTGTTTCTTGCTCATTAAACTGTAGTTATATACTAAAATAAACGTTTGAAAAATCCCAGATTGTTTATCAACCGAATGTTTGTATGTTGAATTCTCGCATCTTTTTCCTTAGCCATGAAATCATTTTGTCCGGGAGATGAATTAATTCCCTCTGAATCTATCAATATTTATATCTCGAAAGTAAACTTCGAAATAAATTCAACAAAAGAGTTTTAAAAATGACGATTTCTTACTTTCACGAAATATTGCAAATTCAACGATGGAAGGGAGCATTTTTTTCAAGATGTATTCTCAAACTTTAAAACAAATGCCTCCCTGTCGATATATCACAAAAGCCATTTGAAATAACCAGAAGTTTTAGTCTGAAGTCTCAGAAATGATTTCCAGGATCGAAATGTGTCGACGAAAGCAATTTTCAA
This sequence comes from Campoletis raptor, assembly GCA_948107755.1. Classification (NCBI taxonomy): domain Eukaryota; kingdom Metazoa; phylum Arthropoda; class Insecta; order Hymenoptera; family Ichneumonidae; genus Campoletis; species Campoletis raptor. The sequence continues at coordinate 31,513,870 of OX403622.1, read as the reverse complement.
GCAACGAGAAGGAAAAGAAAGACAGAAAGAGAGAAACAGGGAGAAACAGAGAGATATAGAAAAGACTTACCGGCGAAGAGTAGCCCAAGAGCGAACAATAGACCCCTCATTTTTTGTATGCTCTCATTCCTCTTGTTCACGTCTTTCGCTGACCATCGAATGGCACTTCACAATATACATATACACTTATACATAGATACATACATATGTGTATATATTTATACACACACACATATGTATATATTTATATATATATATCTGATAGATTTCTTTATATAGTTTGGACGGTCTATTCTGATCCGTCGTAAATTCTCTTCAAATAGAAACGTTCAAGGCCTCGAAGAGAGTCCCGATCGTTTCTTTTGCTCTCCGTAATTACACGAGCTTCCATCCCACATACTATCATTTGAAGGAATAGTCGTCCAGTAAGCAACTGGATCGTACATATACATTTATATATCTATATATACCTATATATCTAGATATATCGATGTCTATGTATAGGTATATATAGATTATCAAACAGTAGTAACAAATTCCCGTCGGGTGGAGAATCCGTCGGAGACTTTCGAGAGATATCGAGAGAATTCCGCCAAGTGTCCTCGTAGAAAGTGGGAAGGTTTGCCTTTCCCTTCGTTCAAACCACTAAACTCACACCCACTACTCGATTTACACACGCCAAAACCATAGAGCAGTCAGGAAATCCCAACGTCTGACTACATACGTATCTGCACTACTTACACTACTTCGATTTCCATTATCCTCACACTTCCTCTGTTTCTCTTTATCGCCCTCTTTGACTCTCTCACATTTAGCTTTCCTTTGCTAGGCAGCGAACGACGAAATTCTTTCACCCTTATCCACAAACAGCCTTTAATCACACAGCCCCTACTATCAAACAACCCCAAAGTCGAACCATCCCATTTGAATTTAGAATTTAACTGGTCATAGATGTAGTTTCAACGAACTTTATGTATTTATATCATTTTTATTGAAGTTCTTTTGCGCATTGTATTTTATATATCCTTAATGGTCCGACTGTATTTTTCCACTTGTTATTCGTTCTTTTGTGCCTATTTGATGTTCACGTTTTCACAGGACAAGATAATCGATGCTCATCGAGTCTGCGACTGACCACGCGATATACATTTCTATGTCGTGGCTGAATAGACGCGCACTCGACCACTGTAGAGCATAAATATAGCTCCTTCCTTTGTCGTATCACGGCACACAGCATGTGTTTATGAATAAAATGTGTGTTCTACGCTTATCGTACACCTTTTGTTTCTTTTTTTTTTCCCACTCCCCTCGCACTATCTCCGATCCCGTCAAACCGTTCGAGTTGCACTTTACAAAAACACCAGATATTTCACCTTAACAACCATTTTGTGTTTTTTTTTTCATAAAGACCAGAGGACCGCTCGTAACTCATTGCACTAATCACCAATATCATATTTTTTCTCTTGGAGATTTTAAAAACACAGTCATTGAAACAATAAAACCCTGGAGAATCATTTCAACGCCCTCCTTTTTGGTCACAATTCCACGAGATGTCACAAAAGTAAAACTCATGTAAATTAATAAGCGCACAGTCGAATAATCAACCAGTCACCTTTTTCGTTTAAACTGTCAAGTGTTTATAACGGATTGACAAACAATGTCGTTGATCATATAAACTTAATTGATTAAAGAGAACAAAAAAAAACCATTTAAATTCACTGTCAAAATATTGATGCCACGTCGCGGTATGAGATTTTATTTGATGAAACAAAAAAAAAACTAATAATAGATAACCGCGTGATTTTTAACGCGCACACGATATATGTATCAAGAGAGGTTGGAAAACGTATACTTCCGAGGTTCGAGCGCTCGGGGTAGACTGGCAGCGGCGAGATACGAGGAGTCGTTTCATCCCCCACCGTCGACGCTTCTCTCGCCTCGTCGGTGACAAGGGCGGGGACGCGTGGGCAAGGGGCTTTTGCGTAGGTGGGGTAGAGTGCCCCACTAGGGACGGAAAGAGATGGAAAAGAAATAGAGAGAGAGAGAGAGACAGAAAGAGAGAAATGGCGCGTTTTAAAGAATAGGAGAAAGAAAAAAAAAACACAGGAGGTGAGTGAGAAGGAAAAGAAAAGAGAAAAAGAAATGTAGAGAGAGCGGATAAACGAGATAGCAAGAAAAGAGGACGCATGAGCAATCCGGGCTCTATAAAACGTCCGAGATCTCGCACGCAGCATCCACACGATTCTGAACTCTCGTCGGCCTCGCGTGTATTTCGAGTCTCTCTCTCTCTCTCTCTTTATCTTTCTTTCTCCTCTCTCTCTCTCTCTCTCTCATTTTTTCCCCTACGTGTGTGTCACATTTTATTTCTCTCCAGGAAACACGGCGCGCCCCGTTGCACGCGCCACCCTTGGGTCCTCACGAGAAGTGCACTATTATATGTAGTAGCAAATATACACATATATATATGCCCATAAACGTACAAAAGTAGTCGGGCGTTTCGCGCTAGATAAAATTGTCGATCCGTATACATATGTATGCATGGACATGTGTACACGACCTCACCAAGGATTCTCACGCGTCGTCGTTCGAACTCTTATATACTATACGCATAAACGATGGAAAAAAAAATATAAAAGTATTAAATCGAACGAAAACTGGCAGTGTTGTGTACGAAGGTGTATGAAAAATGTGCGATCCAGAAGCATTTTTTTCTCATCCTTTTTACAAGTTTGTGATCATAATGGCAGCTATATATTTCGTTCTCCTTCTTTAATATCCTTTTATTTTATTTTAAAGTTACAGTGTTACTGCCATAAAAGAAAATAAATATGAGATTTGACATTGTTATAAAACTCAGAATTTCGAAGCAGTTTTCACTGAAATTTGTTCATTTACGTTCGACTGGTTATTTTTTAAACCAGTAGAAAAAAATATTACTTTAATGAAATATCGTTACATGTAATCGTGCAATAATATAAAATCAGGGGTCAAGTGATTTGGAAACGTTTTCACACTGCTGAGGAATAATCATTACGAGTACGCTTCTTATGTTTTTTGAATAACTTATTATTCATATTTAAATAATTCCCAAAATTTTTGCTCATGTGATCATATTCTATGGAATTTTAAAATCGAACAAACGATCTAAAATATTATTTGTTTAAAAGAATTTCAATTCTTTCAGAATATTTCAAATACGTTATTGAGAATAAATCAATATGTGAGAAAAAGTATTTGAAGTTGAAGAATGCGCGATACATATCTTCGTCTTCGTAACATTATCAACGATTGAAAATACACTTGAAACGACCATGTGATACAAGAATCATTCAACATGAAAGTTTTTTAGTTTTGACAATTAGTCTCGACTAAGCTCATCCGTGTTACTCTGGAAACTAATGAACATCTATAGGATGACTAATTAATGTAATTAATATGATTACTCATCGGTATGAAGCCACAGGGAAACAGCTAATATAACAATACAGTCCAAATACGATCTATAATTCCATGAGGCATAGAAATAGCATTATTTTATTTCGAGCTTGGCCAAAGTCCGAGATTTGATTAGGCTTGAGAACGGATGTGGGTATACGGATTGCAATATTCCACACACACACACACACACACACTAAGAGAGAGGCAAAGCAATCTTGGTGTAGGTTGGGGAGAAGGGCGTAATAGAGTTTTGCTAATAACTCACAAGACCGTATTGCATCTGGCTGGATGAAATTTCAGTGAATACAGATTGGGGACAAGAGGCAGAAAGACAGAGAGAGAGAGAGTGAGAGAGAGAAAAGAGAGTGAAGGAGAAAAGAGGGAGGTATACGAATGAAGACTGTTTGGAGGACGAGTTTCGTCCGTGGGGTTTTCGTATATGACCAAGAAGGGGCGAGCGTGCTTTTCGTATTGCTTCGAACTTGGAGGATCGAGGACGGTTACCGTGAGCTCTCACCATCGATATAGCTCATTGTACGTGAGAACTTCTTAGCCATCCTATATATATTCGACTCTCATTTTATTCTCTATATATATTTATATCTTCACCGAACAATATCCGTCACGTATAAATACAATTTATCCTATATATTTCGAGTGGTGTAAATAAATTTGCGAGTTCGTAATGCTGATGCCGGTGATTTATTTATATGGTTAAGTGCCTGCTGAATTATGCAAATGTGTCAAATGTTGCACGAAAACTTACCATTCTGACATTGCAATGTGAGACAATATTGTCATTTTTTGTTCTTGAGCTATTCCATTATATTTTTTCTCTCAAAATATAGTGAATTTTCTTATCCTTCCGATTGTACAGTGATGCAAATCTGCGCCTCACCAGTTCAGTATACTTTCTCTTCATTTAATGTAAAACATTATTTTTAGTTGCTTCTATAAAGATGAACAATCATTTCAACACATTTTGAAGTTTGAAAATCATTCGTGATTCATTAAAATTGCACGATTTAAGATGTTCAGCAAATTAATTAAAAGTAACGATATTATGGTCCCACATTGCTGTGTCAACATGTCACTTTTCGTGTAAATTTTTCTCCTCAAACAATAAACAAACAGAAAACAAAAAATATCATTGTCGAGATAAAGCTCCCAGGTAATATTTATTTACTTTAAAAACAAGAATTTGCTTGTAACATTAATATCAAATTCTAAAAACAGAAGGACACGACATAAATAAAATCATAAAAAAATCGCTAACTCTACTAATAAACGAAAGTTCAGCAATATAATCGTACGATTTTCACAAGAACGTGAAAAAACTGAGAATATTATAGAAATCTGACAAGTTAGAAAAGAAATTGCAGAAAAAAAATATGGTACAAGAAATTCTTTGAATTTGCAGTTAAATACAAATGATCACTACCTTTATAACTCAAAAGAAAAAAGATGGATAAAAGAATGGATCGTGATGCATAATCATCACGGCCCATATTCCACGGAGTTATGCAATACTATCCAGTTTTTTTTTCCTTTTCCTATCTATATATAGCGAGACTATATACAAAGTGTCTCGCCGTAGATGGTCATAACCGTTCATTTCAGTTCAGAGGCAAACTCTCACTCAAAAAGTCCGATATCGTTTTTTTGATCAGATTCTCTGCCGATGAATCGTTAATTATTAAAGTTCACGCACTTTTACGACGAACGCTGTCATAGCGGCTGAAGATAGATTAAAAATGAAAGGAATTATTTTGGAGAGCATAAAATTTCTCATAAAAAAAGTCATATACAGTGGCTTCGGTACAGAGCTTCGGTACTCCGGTTCTGAAAACCAATTAAAAAACGACCATAAAACTCCGAGGATTATGCGAGACTCACAAAAATAAGGTACTTTTTCGTGCCATTATCAGGACGGAAATCCTAAACACGGAGAACAAATGGTAATTACTTTTTGAAAGAAAAAAACACTCTACTTTGCTGCATTATGGCTGTTGCTTATTTTTTTTTTTTTTTTTTTCACTATTTCTTATTGTTAAAACGCCATTCCTGATTAAAGTTGCCAAATATCATAGAGTTGTTGACTTTATAACGGTAAATAACTCTTCAGGGAGAAGTTTGATCGGAAAACGATATGAGACTTTTCGACTTAGATTTAACTACTGGGATATAGTTTACTGGCACGAATTCAGTGGCGAAACTTCCTTATAAATATGCCTCCACGATGTAACTTCCTTATAAACACACATTCCCAAGAATTTCTCGCCTATTTCTATCATCAAGCAAACCTTATCGTCGTCCGTCAGCCACGATTCACTCGCTCACTCCCTCTCCACCTTTCTCCTAAACTCACGAACGATTGGATCAAATTACCGTTCAATCTGGCACCGGACTTGGGCAACAATGAAAGCTTGAAACTTACCCCTCATGAACGATTTCCAATGTGTACATGGACGTGAAACATCGCCTCACACTGTATCGAGCTCATCCAGCAATTTCTCTGTATACACAACGCTCCAAATGACCTCTGACGACGGAACAATCTTCTATGAGATGAACGAGAAAACTCTTTGGCTCAACTCAAAGGAACTGAACGTAATTCCGTCGACACGATATCACGCATGGAGTATCGAGTGAAATCGCGAAATTAACACTTTCCTTCTCTCTAGACGGAAATCCAATTGAGGTGACATTTTTCGAAACCTGAATGAAAAAATATTGAAAAAAACATTCTTTAATATTAAACAAGACTTACGTGGCAAGGTAGCCATGATTTTACACACAAAAAAACCATCAAATTAGCATAACTGGGTCTCACTATTCGAGTGACAAAAATCGAACCCCTGAATCTGCAGAGAATCTCTGGAGGAACAAAATAGGGTAAACCGAACAGTGATAATTAAGGAACAACGAAATTGTAATATTTAAATAGACTGTAAAATAAATATATTACTAAAATACCTTTTCCATCGGGCCAAACTCTAAGAGGATAGTATTTTCATTGATAAACATAATATTCAAGGTGGTTGCAATAAATAATATTGGAGAAGTTGATAAATAAATAGCGAAATTTCTGATAGGCAGGAAATGGACGTTAAAGTTCAATATTAATCTGTAACCATCGGTTTTTTCGGAAAGGATCATTTTTTTGCTAACAATTTGATGATTAGCGATTTTTATCGACAAATCACGAGAAAATGAGATTTAAAAAATCAGCATAATTATTGATGATAATTGAATAATCAATAATAATTGAGAGTAATTGAATAAAGTAAAGTATTTACATATTTTACCTTAAAGGTTTTTTGTTCGACGTGTTTTCGAACTGGCTCATAAAAATTCCCCCCCTCCCCTCCCCCATTAACGTCGCAACGACTTGGCTCGAAAATAAAAAATAAATCACCAAACTCCTACTTTCTAACTACTTCGGAACTCGGATTATAAAAATGGTCAAAGATCCATTATTCCAAAAACGATATAATGCGTATTCAAAATAGTAATTATTGTGGAAATTACACACGAAGATGGCTTTTTGTATATTATAAAAACATTCTGCATGACAAAGTAGGGAGAATCAGCTGACCGCGGTCAAACGGACAACTCCCGACTGCCCGCAGTGGCGAAAAGCCGAGAGTTGTACGTTTACGTACGTACCCGGCTTTTCGCTCGTGCGGGAAGCCGGGAATTAATAAAATCATTCTTTAACATTCGAGCTTGTTGGCCGATACCGGATCCAGGGATCAAGCAGGATCGCCCTCATTAGAGTCCCGATCAAATATAAAGATCTTGTAGCATTTATCCTAACTAATCAAGAATAATTACTGGAGCTTACCTTTGCAAAGTCTAACTCGCCAAAGATGATGAACTTTGTTTTTGCACTTCTGGGAAAAATATTACCAATGGAGTCCATAATCGTACGTGGAATATAAAACTTGTTTTTCTGGGCTGATTCACAAAGAACAATAGCAACAAAAAACGAAGCTCACTGAATTTTCAATACCCATACAGTTTAACGTGCAGCCCGCTTTACTTTGGACGGACGGTTAACGGTCGGTTGCTTTTCAACCCTCTCCCTTGTCAGATAGTCTCTTGGGGTCATAGTTTGTGGACACGTGGCAATTTGCGATAACGTTCAAAGTGCTCTCTAACGTGGAACCAACGTAACCCATTTTGGTCAGAGGAGTGTAAGCGAGTGTAAGTCAAAATGTTAATTGAAACGAGTGTGCTCGAAAAGTGAGTTTCTTCATATTTGACTAACAGTCCGCGATAGCGCCACCGTCCAAGACCTTTTCACAACAATCAGATTTCGAAAACCCGCCCAACAGAGTGAAATGTTGGTACGAAGCATGTGTGTGTTTGTTTTTTTTTACAATTGGCAATCTTGATTGTATCGTCATGACAGTTTCAAAATGGCTGCCCTACATCGCAAAGTCCGCGAATATGAAACGTCACTGACATTTTTTTAAAACCGAGGTCTTATCTATTTTAACAAGTTTTAAAAATACTGAATATGTTTTCGTGACTCCTAGTGACACATTCATTAGCAATAATTTATTTCATTACACTGTCAGTTTTCGAAAAATATTTTTGCTGACGTACTACAAAACCTAACCTCACTTGATTGTGCGTTATCGTGTCGATCTTTGGAATCGTACGAATCGTACATATATCTTATATGCAACGAGAACTACGTGGCAGATGTAATCCATTTTTTGACTCATTCGTTATATTCTAAAAATGGATTCCCAATTTAAAAAGTGTTTGGACTCTTTGAGTGACAATGAGACTGAAATACGCTCGAATGCCCTTCGTATACTTCGGCGTCTTTGCGACAACATTATATCGTTTCCGAACGATATCAACTATCGTAGAATTCGCGTCGATGATCCTAGGATAGCAGACAAATTGTTAAAAGCTTTCGGAGCTATCGAGTGCCTGTTTGAAATGGGTTTTATAGAGGTTTGAAATCTTTTCATATCAAATTAGCCTGTTGTTCTTGCTACAATAAATAAAATATGTCATTACTCGTATTCATTGACCTTATTTTGTGCAAATTGTGCAAATTGTGCATTTTTTTCTTGGACTTAATAAAGAATATCGAGAAATTATACTATTTTAAAGTATTACAATTCAAGTCCCGATCTTAGTGTAGTATGCCAATACAATTTTCCACCCTAAGGTTTCTATAGAATGAAAAATTATGAATTACAAAAGAGATTGTAATTGATCAGCTAATGGCTTTTTTTTAAACATCCATCAATCAACAAAGACAATAAAGAATAAGCAAATTCTGCATGTAATTCACTAAAATCGTATAATAAAGAAAATAGAAGTTTTATTTTCTTAAACTTAAAAATTTCAACATTATTTCAGGATGGAGAATATTTTTCATTACCACCTGATGCCTCGTTATCCAGACTAAGGCAGATTCAAAAAGCGTTGCAAGATCTGCAAACAAAAATGCAATCAGTTGATGCAAACGAAAACATTCCTAACAGAGAGAAAAGACCGAAAATAAAAAATAAAGCAAAATTTCTTGACAGCGTCGTGGACAGGTTCAAGCACATACTTATTTACGAAAATATTCACTTGCAAAATAAGGCACGACGTGTTGTACCACTGGAAAAATTACAAATAGGAGCTATGGAAAGGATGAGACAATTGCAGAAGGAAATAAAGATGAACAAGTCTGACGAACATTCGACTTCTCTAACCGAACATCAAATTACTGTGGAAGATTTTCTACTTCTTGAACTTCTCGATTGGTTCAAAAATCAATTTTTTACTTGGGTTGATAGCCCCACTTGCAGTATTTGCAATAAAAGATGCATTTACGAACGTATCGAACTTTCTTCGGATCCACGAATTTCTAGAACAGAAATACATAAGTAAGTCCACAAGCACATATCTTCAAGAAATAACTCCTTGAAACTAGTTTTTTTTTCAAAAGATAATAACGACACAAAAAGTTAAAATCGTAAACATTTTACTGTGTATAAATTTTTTAAGTCATTGATTTTCTCAGATGCGAAGATTGCGGTCTAGAAGCAAAATTTCCCCGCTACACTGATCCCGGAATTCTGTTGAAAACACGACGCGGTCGTTGCGGAGAATGGGCGAATGCATTTACTCTTATATGCCGAACTTTGAACTTTGATGCCAGACTGGTTCACGATGAGACCGATCACGTATGGACGGAGGTATAGAACTTAACTTCATTACAATTGTTGTTTTATGTTCAATTGAAACTATTTCAAAACGTCGAAATTGTCTATTCAATTTGTATGGATTTGTTTACCAAAAAAAAAAAAAAATCTTTCGAAAAGTTTATGACAGTTGACAAAAAATTCATCAACCAAGTAAAAAGTTCTTGATATTCTCTATGAAACTCTGTGACGAAAAAGCGTAAAAATAATAAAAATGGAGAAAACAATCGATTTTAAGCACTTCAGACAGTTTGATCACGCGCGTACGGCTTCACGATATGGGCGTATGACATAAAACTATTTTCTACCGAAACATTGCGTTTAACACTTGACAGCTACACTGGCCCAAATAGAAATAGTTTTGAACTGTAGAATCATTCTTCCGCATTACAGTTTGAATATTTTCGAAAAAAATTACAGTAACTTGAAACAACATTAAAAAAAAAAATTTGCTTCTATAATAATTAGAAGGGCCACAAGCGTTCTTAAAAATCGCTAGGAACAGTGTATCCGACGAAGATTAATTTAAAAAAATTAACTATTCGTAAAAGGCATTTAAGTGACTTGCGAAATTTTCTGAATGAACCTTTGAAACAGAAAATTTTCTACTTTATGTCAAGTGCAAATGTAATCAGTACGATATAATTATTCCAGTTGAAGAAAGAGGAGAAAAATCTTTGCAATAAAATTTCAGGTTTGGTCGATAGCGTGCAACAGGTGGATTCACGCAGATCCTTGTGAAAATGTGATGGATCGTCCACTGCTGTACGAGCGAGGATGGGATAAAAAGTTGACTTACGTGATTGCATATTCGAAGGACGAAGTTCAGGATGTAACATGGAGATACACGCGAGAGCAAGCATCTGTTATGAAGCGACGAATACTTTGCTCGGAGAATGATTTGTGCTCACTAATTTGCAACTTGAACGACGAGAGACAAAACTCATCGGGTTATAGTGAAGCGAGAAAGCGTTTTGTAACAAAAAGACGAGCAATGGAACTCGTAGAATTGATGCCAGCACCGCCGGGAGCGAAAAAACCATGCGATGAAGATGATGGGGAATACGCTGGACGAACTTCTGGTTCCATGGCGTGGAGAATGTCACGAGGCGAGACGAAGCAGGTGAGACTACATCACATTGGCGAATAGAATTGATTGATTGTTCTTCTTATGCTAGAACATGGAGTTGTTATTTTATATTATTCTTTGTAAAAACAAATCTCTGGTCGTTTACATTACTAGAGAAGCATTTGAAACAAAGTATCCTGAAAATACGTCATTAAATAATTCCTTATTTTTAATCTCAGGAACCTCCAAAAGAGCCACAAGTTTGGAAAATCCCACGTGGTGCTAAGAAATTTGAAATTCGTTATTACTCAGCGAAAGACGAATACGAGGCGTGGATTAATTCTGAGAAAATGATGGAAAAGAGAACAGGTTGGGAAAACGGTATAGAATCGATGGAAGGTGGAATATTTCGTAAAGTTGAGAACGATTGGAAAATGGCGTATCTCGCTCGGTCACCGGGTCAGACCAAAGGACGTTTAACTTGGTGCTTCGAATTACTTGAATCTGGACAATGCATCAAATCGTTGGCAATTCAAGCACACTGTACGACTTTTAACGGTGCAAAGGTGCAATGGAAAATTCACGGGTCGTACGGGAATTCAAGTAAACCGGATGTTCTTATATCTATTGATAATTGCCAAAATTTCCAGACTGAAAATCTGAGAGATTCGTCGAGAATCACTTTAATCGCCGAACTCTCCGGGGGCGAGGGTGATCTCGCTTGGCAGCATGCTCAATTGTTTCGACAAAGTTTGACAGATGAAGATTCCGTCTCGATCGTGATATCAATGGAAATTTGTAATTGAATAGATTAGAAGTTGCTATTCTCCAAAGCGAAATTGAAATTCGTATCGATCATGGATCGAATGAAAAACCAATCGATGGTATGCTGGTAATACAGACATAGCGAAAAATCTGAAAGGAAAAAAGTTTTGAAATAAACAAGAACATTTCATTTGTTTTCTCGGAACCCCCATTGTTTCCACAGGCCACCGTTCACGCTATGAATCATGCTTTGCAGTGACCTACAAAATGAGTCATTAAACGAGGAAATTGGTGTTCAAAAAATTGTTGCTCGTTGTCAAGTAATTACACTTGTAAAAGTAATCGAGTTGTGACAAAGTTTTAATTCATTACTTTTTAAACATGACTGCATGAGTGAATTTTAAACTTTCAACGGCACGACCCTCGAAATGTATAGTTGTTAACATTTTGAAAGAATGACATTTTTTTTTTTTTTTTAATAATTAAAGAGCTTTACATCTAAGTAGAACAAGGATTATTTTTGTACTCCGAGTAACTTCCATAAAGGTCTAAATTTTTCAACAGTCTGGTCGGGATAAACAAAGTTTAAGATAGTAAAAAAAATATATTTCAACAATAACGAATTAAACAAGACTTCTGGTTCTCGTGCATTTGTTTGTCAGAAATGACCGTAGAGAACTTGAAAAACCTCTTTCGATTTCTAACAAAATTACATAGAGAAATAGTCGGGATTCGTATACAAAAATCTTCAAATTTCTATGACCGAGTCGTGATAAACGTTGAAAGAATTTCACAGACTTGCTGAGAATAGTGAAATTTAAATAAAAAAATTGGTTACCGTTCATCAGTAATCAATGAAGATAAGTTCAAAAAAAAAACATGTAATAAAATAACGATATGAATAATGTACATAAACTTCTCTATACTATAAGAAAATATTTCATAAAAATTATTAACGACAAGGCGAGTTGCGAATTCACAGACCTGTCGTTTAATTACAAAATAATTGGCATTACCGTTCTTCGTACGGTATGATTCATGAATGGTTCAAATATTTTATACTTCGTTAATGAACAGAGTACCTGTTTGGTGTAAAAAAAAGTGAGCGAAAGATCGCCATTACGTTGCACAACTTCCAAGAGTTTAAAATTTGAAGTCATCCAAAATTCAAGAGATCAAATAGTTTGAAAGCTTTCAATCAAACTTTACTGTTAATAAAAATCTCATTATTTGCTGTCTAAAATATTTTTTGGGCTTGAATGTTGACTTTCAGTTCAATCAGATACAATAGATCGAAATGATTCTCGCTCTATCAAGCGTTGCAACGCAGCCTCTTGGCTGCTCGTCATATTCCGTAAACATTTCGGTATCGTTCAAAACGTACCGAGTAGATATTTCTGTAAAAATTATTTATATTTCCTTTGTAATATCATTGTTTGTGATATAGCATTCGCACATTGTTGTTTTTACATTCATCAACGAATAAACAAACAATATTTAGTATACACATATACATATATATATATATATATTACATATATATATATTTCAAGATCCAAAGAACGGTCGACTTTTTGCTTCTTCTCCTTCGTTTAGTACATGAATACGTTAAGCTTTCATCTTCGTGCTTTCGAATTCCATTGCGCAAGAATGGCACAAAATTTGTCGATAAGGAGATCAACCATCAAATGGCACAACGACGATAATCCCCCAGGATCGTCATCGCATATTCAGTCTTGCTCAAAACTTCCTATGGCAACAAATCGTCTTACATTATACAGAGTGAGGCATTGGGAATATTTTCGGAGAAGGAAGATTCCTACGTACGTTGCATGATTCTTCGGGAGCAACCGGGTGGCAGCAATAATCATTTTTCCAGTTAGAGTCGCATTGTCAATTTTCAAGTCACCTCCACTGTTTTTTTTTTTTCTTAAAGGCGATCTATCAGTTACGTAAGTGCGAGAGAGATAACTAAAAAGCAGATACAAGTTGCTCTCTGACACCCTTAATATTTCGAGAAAAATAAAAGATACACATTGTTGAAGAAAAATGTTTTTTTGCCAAATTTTTCGAAACACGTTGAGAATGTATCGCTTAATTTTTTCAATCAAGTTATTAAAATGTAACGAAGTGTATCATTTTTATCTCATTATAAAAATTACACGATAAAAATTGAATGTTCTATTAGAACTGAAACTGATTTTCGCCAGAGAGGTTCTAAGTGAATTTCCAATACTTTTTGAGTAACACTGGAACTTTACGTGCATCGCTTGTGTTCCATTGTTAAATCAAAAGTGGTGATGATTACTTCAAAAAGGAAACTTTAAAATATCCAAAGCGGCTCCACCTCGAAAAACATTACCACCGTTTCTCGGTGGCACTTTTGAATGAAGCAATATTTGGTAAGTCATTTTTTTACATAACACGACAGGTTCAATTATTTACCCAGTGCCAATAGTGCGCCCTGTTCATAGTCAGGTTTTAACCCCTTTTTCTTCATTATACTCTTTCTTTTAATCTTTGTTAATATCTTTGTCTTCAATATTGCTCGACCAAGTTACGAATATCGTTACACAATGTGGCGAAGTCTGGTCTAAGATGACTGTGTAAATGCCAGCATGGATACATGAGTTTGACATAAACATGTTGCGGGCAGGAAGGAGGACAAGGAAGTCTCGTGCCACGTTCGAGAGCTTCCAAAAGTTCAGCGCTTCCTTCCTCCTCGTTATCTCCATTGGCCCTTCCATCGCCGCCTAAACCAGGCAGTTTGGGGTCTTCTCCGAATCCAAAAGTTTCATACATCGTAACACCGAACGACCAAACATCTGACCGAGATGAAAACCTACCGTCGCGAAGACTCTCCGGTGCGTACCATTTTATAGGAAGGTCGCGGTTCGTTTGTAGAATATAATAGTCATTTTTATCAGTTACTTGAGCAAGACCAAAGTCACTTATTTTCACATGTGTCTCATCCGCAACAAGAATATTCCGTGCTGCTAAATCACGGTGCACTATACTTTTACGACCGAGATATTCCATCCCTGTTGCTATGTCCAATGCAAAATCCAAAAGTCTTTTGTGCGTCAAATTTTCACGATATATTGACAAATAACTCTGCAACGAACCGTGCTTCACGAATTCCATTACGAGACACACTTCTGGTTCAGATATTACTCCGAGAATCTCCACAATGTTCGGATGTTTTAGCGTCTAAAGGAACAAACAAAGATTGATGAAAATTTTAGAATTGAAAAAGAATTTGAACATGCATTTTCGGTTCAAATCATCATCATTCGCTTCAAAGATGTTCAAACATTTTTTTCCAGCAGAAAAATGTTTTACCATAGAAGTTTCGATCTACATTAGTTCTAAAGACACGTGAAAAACCTTCAACTCACCTTCATTATAGAAATTTCTCTTTCGAAATCCCTCAGGTCAGCCTCCAATGCCCTCGTTCTCAATTTTTTGACCGCCACCTGTTGAGGCTCGGAGTCTTTCGCATTGTCTCGCTCAAGAGTGCCTCGATAAACCTCCCCGTAAAAACCTTGGCCAATCCGGCCTTGAAGTATGACGTTACAATCGGCATCGAGCTCGAATATTCCTTGCATCTGACCAAGTGGTCCATCCCCGACGGTGCCCGTGCTACCATGGAGGCGATCGTTTCCGTGATTACCTACGCCACCGAAAGCGTCTCCGTTACCTCCGGTCTCGTCTAACCAACCAAGATAAGCCGAAAGCTCTTCCTCAGCATCTTGATAATGATCACTTGAACCAAGGAGAATACCGCCGCCTATGACAAAACACGAATTATTTTTGGAATAACCTTTCAACCCAAAAATAACGCACCATGTTTTTTTTTTAATTCTCCTTAAGTCCTAATATTAATTTTCAAGCTTCAACCAAATGGAAAGCGTCAACTTGAGAGGAAATAAAAACGAGTATTGTAAAATAAACAGAGTCAAATGTATACTTTTTTAAAAATTATCTTCATTTTCTTTTCAGATCGTACTTATAATTCCCATATGTATCACCTGCTCTTTAATTTCTAATTGTATTTTATCAATAAATGAAAATTGAAAGAAATAGACATTTATAAAATTGAATTTTTCATTTAGAATTTTTAAACTTCAGCCACGAGTTTGCTACGAATGAGAAAGTAATATGAATGGATATATTTACTTTCATCGCCATCTTCCCATGGTAAGCTCGAACGATCAGTGAACATACTGCTCGTCCGTGATTCACAATCAGAGGATGAATTATTCTCCGCAGTTTCGTTATCATTATCACTTTGATGTTCAGTATCATTGAACAATCGAGGAAAAACGGTAGCGTACGAGTGGATACGACGTGAATTATAAACCTGATAGAGTATCTGATTGATATCACGCATTATAGCCTGCGGTTGTTTTCTTGGTCCACCAGACTCACCCCAGCACTCGGTCATTAGATTGTATACTTCGATAGGACAACCGTTCGGTATTGGCAAACGTTTTCCACTCGCATAAAACTGCAATTGAAAAAAAAATGAATGAGTCCAAAATGTTTAAAAAATATGAATAGAAAAATGATGAAAATATTAATGGATACAATGGTCTTGATCTTTGTCCTAATGAGCAATAATGAGTTTAAAAAATATAAATAGAAAAATGATGAAAATATTAATGGATACAATGGTCTTGATCTTTGTCCTAATGAGCAATTATTAATATTTCGATATTTTTATAAAGCGTTCTATTTTCTTGATTAGTTGTGACAATTTTTTTCATTCTCAACCACACCTTTTTAACGGAATCAATATCACGTTGAGTAGGAAGAATCGCACCCCTGGAAAATATTTGCCAAAAGGTCGTGGCCAATGCCCAAACATCGGCGCGGGTACTGCGCCTCGCAAGCTCGGGATTTAAGTAACATTCCGGTGGTAACCAATGTATGCTGAAGAGATTCATTTTTATATGATTATTCGAATAAAGAAAAACTAACCAGTCAGCCAACCTCACAGGTAGAATAATTTTACTTACTCAGCGTGGGTATAGGAAAAGATTCCCGGATCCGCTAATTTGACGATAAAACTATTATCAGTGTGTGCATGAACTAGGAGCTTTCTACATCTTATGTTGCCATGGACCACACCGCTTTCCTCCTGGAATGAAAAAAACGTATGAGGGCAGTTTCAAGCCATTCAAAATTTTTTAAATTCTTTACGAATCTCCAAGTGAAATTCAAATTTATTTTTTCTGTACATTAATAGAAATTGTTGAATACGGAAAGCGGTTAGCAATTATCCAATAAATTCGTACTGATTGTTGATCTCGAAAAAATAATATTTAGAAAAAAGGCATAAAAAATCAGGAGGATATTCGAAGCGAATCGAAAAAAGCAAAAATTGACAATTCTGCAAAATAAATTAGTTTCAGAACAAATGAATGAACAATGAAACAATGTTTTAGTTTTGAAAATGTGAATTACCAGATGCCAAACAGCTGTGGCAAGACAAGCAGCAGCTTCAACCATGTCGACTGTTTTGACGGTTTGTGGTGAATTATTCCGAAGATAAACATCAAGGGGTCCGAGTTTAACCAGTTCCATTAGCATTCCAACAGCTGGCGATAGTGTCAAACCATAAAGTCTAACTAGAGCTCCCGATCTCAGTTGACACCATTTATTCGCCAATTCGAGAAATTCTTTTGTGAATTTTCGTTCCTCCTCCTTGAGGAGTTTGATCGCGGCTTCAAGTTTTTTTCCTTTAACTATTCGCCACATCGCTCGATACAAAGTCGTTGTTGTTGACGTACGAGCTTCACCACTGTCGCTACTCTTTGGAAATGGTTGAGCTTTGTAGATTTGCAGTTGCTCAGGTGATATACAACGTGGGCCTCCCTCAAGAAGAGCAGCGATTATCTCGTCATCAGCAGCAACGTCGCTACCGATTCCCTCGGGAGCGCAGAGCAACAAAGGAGATTTGTCTATGGATTCAAACAGCAACGATAACAAAATATAATTCATGAATTAAGCAAACATCGATGTGAGTAATTTTGTAATCAAATAAAAATCATTCAATGTCGACACTATCCGGATATCGTTTATATAAACATTTTCCAGAAATCGATAATAATTTTTTGAAAAAACCATTTTACAAAAACAGCAATAATATTCGGTAATTTTGAAGATGTTTTGAGAATTTGAGTGGACAAAAAAAATCCAATTCGGTCTAACTTAAAAAAAATATCGTTCGTAAGCGAACTACGGATGCGACGCAACGAAATATTCAAACATCATACAATTACATGTGTGGAAACATTTTTAAAAAACTAATACATTTAATCGATGAACGAGTAAGAATTCGCTGATAGACGTAAAAGAGTATAAATTGAAGAAAAATATGACAAACCGTATTCGGAGGGTGGCAAGCATTCGGCAAGATAAAGTGAACCTTCCGGATCTTGATGCATCGCAATTATTTGGGCCAAGGATCCGTATCTCTGGACAGAATCAGATAGTACAAAATCATCAGGTCCTAATTGTTCAATCTTGTGTGTTCGATGCTTCCCATCTTTACCGCACGAATCCAAGTAAAAAACATTGTACTTTGTTTCGCTCTCGCGTAAAATATAAGTACCCGCTTTGTTGGAGCGTTTTTCTTCCATTTTTGCATAAGAGAATTCACCACTGGAATAAACCAATAAATAATGGTGATAATAATAAATAACTATTAACAGTTGATAGTTGAAGAGAGAGAGAGTAATAAGAAAAATGGTTGGAAAAGCATATATTTCGGTGAAAAATTGAAAAATAAGTCTTACCCAATAGGGCCATGGCACTTTTTCTTGTGGAGACTTTGGAGACTCGGGGTTATAACGTCACGGCAAAGGTTGAACGTCCATTTAACAGCTAGCCTGTAATATCCATCCAATGATGAGACAAACGACATGAGCAGTGCATTAGTTCCAAATTTCAGGTACGAAGGAATCCCATTTTTTCTTGATACCTCAACCGTGCTATCCTGTCTTATAGATATGAAGCAAAGATCTTCGATAGCGCATAGTGGGTACCACTCGCTATTCTCAGTCTCGCAATATTTTACATCGTTCATATTCACTCTTAGTAATACTCTTGATGGCGGATTTGGTATTCCTTTGTCCATCAAAGCTTTGTACTCTTCGCATGGGTAATTCGGTGCCATACTCTCAAACTGATTTAAATATTGTTCCTTTACGTAAGATGCATCGTGACCTGATATTCGAGCTAGAGCGTTGTGTATCGGTTTCTTAATAAAAAACGAGTGTCGTTTTATACATTCTTTGGGTATGTATTTTTTATAATCCGACTCTACTATTTCCCTTGGTACATCTTTCTCGAGCATGACCCTGAAAACAATGAATCTATTAATTAAACATCGATCACCTTTTTGCTAGAAAATTAATTATAATTATCTTTTTGCTCCAGGGTTTTGAAGAGGATGAAAAGTCGTTGTGTGGTTGTCGAGATGATCAGAATGACAAATATATAAAAGTTATATCTTAGAATCAAATTGTAAGTAAGTTTTTCTTTGAATTACATCTTTGGATCACTCTGACAGTAAAACAAAAAATGTAAAGGTTTAACTGCCTTAATAAAGTTAGGCTTTCTAAATGTCAGAACTTAGGTTTTTTATAATAGACAAAACTCATTTCATTTAGTTCGAACTTTTGTAAAAGGAAAGGAAGTAATATTTCAAAGTACTTTTTCATATATTTGCCCTTTTGCTATTTATCAACATTTCTAAAGATTGTCAAAAACTACTCTTATGTTGTTACCATTTTTTTTTTCGTCGTATATTTTGTTACCCTGTTCAAAACGCTCAATTCAACAGCTCAATGTTTCAAGTGTCATTCGGACACACGAAAAGTAGCTGCCCTTCATTAAAATCCTTTTGTGAAGTGTTTCTCCATGTTAGTAAAAATAGAAGTCTAAATTGTTCGTTCTAATTGCAGTCTCCATTCACCTGTACATATCGCAGACTCCTAATCCAATCAGCTCACGCTTGTGTCTCTCATAAACAATGTCTGGTACTTTATTGTCGAGAACATCAGAACGAGCTTGTTGAAAATAATAATCATAAGCTTTCAAATCTATGTGCTTAAGTCTCTGAAGACTGGAGGGTTTGAACCTCAAACGAAATTCGAATTTAGGCTTCTCTTTAACCTCCAGTCTGTAGCCAGGTGGAAACCATAGTCTGGTCGAACGATTTCGCAAAGCAAAGAGATGACGTGCCACTGGTCTGATGTCAAGTTGTTTGCAAACCTGTTAAAGAATTGTTAACATTTAGTACATAGTAAAAATACAAAATTATACTGATTCAGAAATATTGAAACATCTAGTTGAGAATACTGGAAATTAAACTAATCCCAAGATTTTTCAACCCAACAATGTCATTACTATGTCCAGTGCCACAAACAATTATGCACGGTCAGTCAAACTGATTTTAGTCAAATGAAAACACAAGGTTAGCATGGGAGGGAATGATTTCCAAATGCAAAAAGATGTTAGTTAAATTAGCGTAACATTTGTTCAAAATTTTATTCAGTACAGTAATTGGAAACACCATTATTTCTTTAACCAGATAAAGAATGTTTCACTCTTCTACTGTAACATTCTAGAAAATACTCAACGAAAAGTACACAAATTAACTCAAACAGTTAGAAACATAAATTTTGTAATTATCATTTAATTTAATTGATTAGTACTAAAATGGAATGCTATGTAATCATGAGACATTGTAGACTTTGACAACAGACAAACATTTCATGATCTATCGTGAAGGTCAAAATTTCAAGCAATATGGAAAAAAAATTTTTTGTTCAATCAACCATCAATTTACAATCGTTAATTCAAGTTTAACGTTTTATTTTTTCCGAAACATTTTGGCAATATTGAAATACAGCTATTGATAAAAGAATTACTTCTGCAAGTTGGAACATTTGTTCAACCAAAAATGTACAACAAAATGGTGTTTTCTATTATATTTGTTTTTAAAAATTACTTCCACAAATTTTTGTAACAAAGTTCTAAGGATAGTGATAATTGGAAGCATACATAATCGTTTTCAAGATGAATTATTTGAACAACATGAGTTAAACGACGAAAATTCTGTCAACCGAAATACTAACTTTGATGCAAAGATCTTCGGTCGTCCATCCTGAGGAGAACGGAACGTTCAGTACTTTTATGTCCGTCAAAACGTTAACTACAGCCACTCTGTCCTCGTCCATTTTGATCGGTTGTATGTTGTTTAAATAGAAACCGTCAACAATTAAAACTTTATGTCACTGTACAAACTGAATAATCAAACGCACGATTCCCCGTCATTTTTAAGGTTATATTTTTTTTTTTTTTCAAATCGATAACGTTCGAGTAACCGAAGCAGCCCGACCTTTTGCTCTGAATGAACTTGTTGCAACACCAAATGCTAAGCTAATGCTTTTTCATCAACTAACAATACCAGAACATTAAAGTCTGTACTCAAACATCAGTGACGAACGTTATAAAAGTAAAAAAAACTCTCGACGTGAGCGAACATTTCTTCATGAAACAACAAAAAAAATCCACTGCCAGCTGCCAGTTGATTAAGATTGAAATGCCCCATATATACACATTTTAGTTGGCGAATGTCACAGTGTAGAGCGCAACGGTCGCACCTACAACTACAGGCAACGAATTCAGACGTACGTAGAACATTAGTCCATAAGGATTTTTTGTGCCGACTTTACTGGGGACATGCCCCCAGTTTTAGTTCTCGGTAAGCGGCGCTGATGGCAGCGGCTTATTCTCGCTCTCGCTCCCGCCTGTAGACTAATATGCTGGGGACATCGTGGCGTCTTTCTTGCTCTCATAGCCGTAAAGCGCTGGGGACATATGCGGTCGCTCGCGCGCTCGCTGGGGACACGCTCGCTCTCTCTCCCACTTTGTCGTTTCGCGAGCTCTCTATCTTCGTTTCTCTACCGCATGATCTGATGAAACCCCTTTCCCTCTCTTCCTGGAGTATCAACAGTTATTGGAGTCAACGTTTATTGTCAAATAAACATACAGCTTAAAAAACATTCAAATAATAACCCCTAAATATTAAGCCCGCGTCACAATTTTAATACTACTTTCCACCAATTCCTTCCATTAACTAGTTCCCGTCTCTGGAGCAACGCCGCTTCACGACAATCCGAGGGTCGAGAGTTCGAATCCTGGTGTGTCATTTTTTTTTTCGGATTGATAATGATCAGTTATATGATTGAGAATGAGATAGTTATTTCCCTTAATTTAATTGAACATAGATATATATATTTATATATATAAATGTGTCAATTTTATAATTGACACTGAGACTGTCATTTTTCTGATGTATTTATATATATGTGATTGATTTCGTTTGGTTTTTTGCGAATGGAATCAAAGTTTCTAATTATTCAGTGTTTTCCGGTTGAAATTATTCCTACACCAAGAAAAGTTTAAAATAATAAGCCCTAAATATCAAGCCCAGCTCAAACTTTTTGTACCAGTTTCAACTTAAGTATAATATCAGCTCGATTAGCGACAAGAGCAGACTCACTGCGCGGTGATACAACGGTCGAGGGGTCGATCCCCTAACGATATATCTTTTTTTTTTTAAATGTGTTGATGTATTTTTTTAAATATGTATTAATTTTAACAAATATATATGTATATTTAATTATTTATTAATTTATTTATTAATTCATTTGTGAGAATTGAGAAAAAAAAATGTATCGTCGGAGGATCGACCCCTCGACCATTGCGGTACCGTGAAGTGATGTAGCTCTTGTCGCTAACCGATCTGATATCTGTATTTTGATTGGAAATGGTACAAAAAATTTGAGCCGGGCTTGATATTTAGGGTTTATTATTTGAGAATTTTTTAGGTTGTCAGAATAATTTTTATACGGAAAGTATTGAATAATTGTTACTGACTATATATATATATATATATATATCTATTAGATTCAAAACGAATGTACTTGATTTTTTTTTCTTCATTAAAAAAAAAAAAAGTAAGGGGTTTGAACACTAGACCCCACCCTCAGATCATCTCTCCCAGCCACAAAAAAAAGTGGCTCATAATTTCATCATTTGTTTTTTTTTTAATACTTATTGTGTTGAAAAACTTCATTCACGATAAAAATACTTGAAACTATGTATTCAATTTATTCATGCTTGAAAAAAAAAAAATTTTTAACGAGTAGGGTTTGATCACTCGACCCAAGGGTTGTGGCTCAAGCATGTTTTTGCTCCGCAACGTGTAAGAGAGAGACAGCTGCCCCATTCCCTCCGCCGCCATGACAGCTGTGCGCTCGTCACGCCGCCACGCGGCAGTTTAGGTCGCAGAAAACTTGTCTTCAGGCCGCCCATAAGAACTGTTCTTCTACGTACGTCTGAATTCGTTGCTACAGGCCGCGAGAAACGCAAACGAATTTACTGTAGCGAAAGTGCCGAAATTTTCATTTCGTCGAACAAGTTGCAATTATTATCTACAGATATCGATAAATAACTTTAAATAATGGTAAGTTTAACACATTTTTTTCATTTAAAAAATCGATGAATTAATGAATAAACATAACTAAAACTTCAAATAATTGCTGCAACGCGATCGCTCTTGTCATGATTGAGGTTATGTTAAGAAATGCATTGTCATCGAGCTGATATTTTTACAAATTCATACCAAAATAGGATAAATTCTAAACAATTATTAGTACCTCTTCTGGCTTGAGAACCTATTTCATCGTTTTATTATGACGGAGCCGTCATTGAATCATTCTATGTTTTCGTTGAGCATTCTTTTTAAGATTTTTAAAAATCATCGTTTTGCATTTTTATTTAAAATAGGCTCGAAGATACGATACTAGAACGACGATATTTTCGCCGGAGGGCAGATTATATCAGGTCGAATATGCTATGGAAGCGATAAGTCATGCGGGTACTTGCCTTGGTATTTTGGCCAATGACGGTATTCTCTTAGCGGCAGAAAGACGAAATACCAACAAACTTTTGGATGAAGTATTTTTCTCTGAAAAAATCTATAAACTCAACGATGACGTAGTTTGCTCAGTTGCTGGAATAACCTCTGATGCTAATGTTCTCACCAACGAATTACGGCTCATTGGACAACGTTATTTGCTCCAATATGGTGAAACCATTCCCTGTGAACAATTGGTATCTTGGCTCTGTGATGTCAAACAAGCCTACACTCAGTATGGTGGTAAAAGACCGTTCGGAGTATCCATCCTCTACATGGGCTGGGATCGTCACTATGGCTATCAGCTCTACCAATCTGATCCTAGTGGCAACTATGGTGGCTGGAAAGCTACTTGCATTGGCAACAATTCTGCCGCGGCTATTTCCTCATTGAAACAGGAATACAAGGAGGGTGAAACGACCTTGAAAGACGCTCAGGCACTTGCCATCAAGGTTTTGTCCAAAACACTGGATATGACAAAACTCTCGTCCGACAAAGGTGGTTTTTCGTTTAATAACATTTTTAACAGTTTTTCGAGGAATTTCCTAACGAATTCACCACTTTGGTCAAATTTTATTCGCTCAATTGTAGTAACCGTTTTCATTACTTGTTAAATTATACATACGATTATAGCAATAACATTTATTAAACAAAATCAAAATCATTCCATACAAAATAGAAACAACTTGGAAACTATTTTAATTTACTAAAACAATGGTCATAATGTATTGTTAATATCTTTCTGGCATCACAATGCTCTGAGGTCTTGCATACCTCCAGCTTTACACCCATTTTTAGGCATTCCTTTTTTCCTATAGACTAAAAGTCTCACTACTTGTTTATTTCATGTCTCTTTCAGTTGAGATGGCGACACTGACACGGGAGAATGGAAAAACGAAAATCCGCATTTTACCAGCGAACGAGGTGACTGCCCTTATTGCAGAGCACGATAAAATCGAAGCCGCCGCTGAGCAAGCCAAGAAGGAGAAACAAAAGCTATAAATCTCAAGTTAAATAGAATTATATATGCCTGAGTTTTGATGCGGTGTGAAAGAAATCGGAGTGATTTGGTATCAATAAAAAAAAATTCTTTTTTTTTTTTTCAAACTTAACCCGTTGTATCATCAATATCTACAATATACCGTAATTGCGGACAAGTTTTTTATACCATAAATGTCTACGAAGATATCCATTCTTTCATCAATTAATCCTGTTTTTTGAACCAAATAATCCATAACATTTATGCCCAATTCAAGAAATATTTCATAATGGAATCCTAGTTTCATAATTGACTAGTGCATATTTCACTAGTTTTTGCTACTCTGAGCTAATTCGATGGAGCAGAAAAATTGAGACAAAATCATAAGTCTATTTATTGATGCATCAGTCTTAAAACGAGCAACAACTTTTGTTTCTAGTTTTTTTCATTCTCAATGAGTAACGTTCACTGAAAGTTTTACAACGCTAGAATCAACTTATTTTCGAGAAACCTGATAGTTCACGAGCTTGCACGAAATGAATTAGTCTAAGAAATGGGCTCTCAGTATTCTAATGCTTCTATTTACTGTTCAACAAATGCCAGCCTGATACTTAACCCTAAAATCCCCCTACAATCTATTTTTCGGAATGTAAACTCTACAACGGGGTCGGAACGATACCAATTTTATCTTCAGCATTTAATGTTCCTTATGGATGTAATAATGACCCACGATTATTCATCATTCGCTTCTTCCTTTAATAATGGAGCGTTAATAATTTGATAATGAAATAACGTTTGAAAAAATGTAACTAAGTTTTTTGGCTCAAAAAACTAGGGTTCTTTAGACCCCTGTACGGTTTCCTACTCTTTCTTAAACTTTCTACCCTGCACCTGAAGTAAAAAAATAACAAATAATGCCTTCTAGTTGGTTGTGAATTATTACGTAATCGTAGCGTTGATCATTTCACCGATCATATGGCCGAGTTCTTTGTCATCATTTTGCAAAACAAAAGCGTGTCTAAATCCTCGCGTGCAAATTTGAGCATCGACGTTAGGATGCCGTGTTTTAAGTTCTTCGTAATATTTCTTCGGCGTCCAACGGTCTGTTGCACCGTAATACAGCCAGAGTTTTTTCTCGTGTTTTTCAATCGCTTCGTCATCTCGTTCCCTCACTTGTCTCATTTCGTCTTTTGCCAATCGAAAGACTCGTCGCAGTACCGAAGGATTTAAAAGCTGCACAACTGGCTTTACACTTCTATTTGTAACACCTGCAAATAAACCTCCGAATATACGAATGAGAAAAGCCATCAGTACACTCGGGACGAACGACAACAACCAAGAGAGGAAAACGATGAATGATGCTATCGGCAAAACCTGAGAAAGAAAAACGAACAATAAAGTGTCATTCATTTCATTAGGTCAGTAGTGATAGTGAGTCGAAAGCACTTTAGATTTTGGCTCAGTCGCAGGCGAATTTTTTTGTTTTTACGTGAAAAACGACTACAAAGGAGAGTTTCATCCAATTCCTCAATTAATAAATAGTCAAGAAAAATAATGGCTCTTCTGAACGACTATTGATATCGATATCGTTCGACTCACTTTGCTAGTTAGAAACTTTCCACTTGGACTCTCTGCCATGCGTTCTATGGTTGGAAAAATCATGTAACTCTTTACAATCTGGTCGGTGTAATTTGGATCGTCAAGAAGCTTCAGTGTGAACCAAGCTCCAATGGAATGTCCAATTAAATGAATTCTCGCATCTTTAGGAACGTACTGCTTCAGAAATTCCGTCTACATAATCAGTAGAAATATTGCTATTTAATAAAACTTCTACATTATTCATATATGTTTGTTGCGTTCTTGAATGTAAAAATAGATATTCAAAAAACACTGTAACATTTTGAATTTTTTAATATGTAATTTAATTGAGACTCCCATTAACTGGCTTTTTTTTTTCTTTAGTTATGGGAAGGTTTTCCCTTCGCTCTGTAACACATTCTTTTCAATTTTTTTTTTTTTTTTTTGGTAAAAACATAAACAAGCAAAATTTAGATTTCTTCACAAAAAAATTGTCTGCAAATTTTACACCAAATATGTCTATTCTCAAATTTTTTTTTTCTTTAAATCCAAATAACAACCTTGTGTTTTCGTTGTCCATCTAAATTGTATTTATTCCTCTCTATCCTGTCATCCGGTGAATACCATAAATTACCAGGTGGTTGAACGTGTCCGGCATGGCCCACAACCCATACAGGTGTTTCACTGGGCAATTTAGATTTTAGAGCCTTGGCAAAGTCCTCATAAAAACTTGGTATTCCCGGATTACCCGGTATAACTAGTACAAGATCCTTATGACCATTGGGATCAAGGCCTTCCTCAACCCAGCGTCCTTCCGTCAGAACATGAGTCTGAACTCCATTGCAGCGGATCATCGCTTGCTGCATTTTTGTTCATGAAATCTCTAAAATAGAATGTTTATTATTCTATGAGTCCTTGAAATTGTCAGTGTCAATAAAAGACATCCAAATCATCGTTTGGAAATGACTAAAGTTTGTTGAGTTCGAATTCATGTCTAGAATCTTATTATCCGATGTATCAGCTTTTTTGCATTGTCGTTTATTTTGACGTGGGTTTGATTGCGATTTTTCGAGAGAGATAAAATTAATCTTAAAATAAATGAAAAATTTCATCATGTCATTCGGTATTTTTCATATTTTTCGAATCAATTCAACGAGAGAAACGTTGTTTTTGAGGTTAGATTCCAGCGGTTCCAGGATTTTTTTTCTCTATTCGACAGGAGTACAATTAATTTCCCTCAAATAAAAATCCCAATTATGTTTAATTCGTTTTTGTATTTGAAGTAAATGTTGAACGGGTTAAAATGTCCATGTGGAATTGACATCTGTCGTTTGAAAAAAAAATTGACGAAGTGTTTCTCTACAACTTGGTTTTCGGACTCACCCCAACAAGTTTGTCAAAAAAAGGTTGAACTCAATATGCAACAACGCTCAAATCTAAGTTCAATTTTTACAAGACTTTTAGAATGTTCAACGAATTCTGATAATAATTTGAATATGCTATATAGTACTAATTATAATTTTAAAAAATGTAGAAAGCATAAAGAAAAATTGATTTTATGTGTCGTGTGTTCCCAAATTCATTCCGGCTGTAAGAACACAAGAACGAAGTGGCAGCGAGACGCCATAATGTCCCCGGCGTAGAAGCCTACGCGAGTGAGTAAGACTAGTAAGAGCGAAAACCTGGCGAGAACGATGCGCTGCCGTCAGCGCTACTAAGTGAGAACTAACGCTGGGGACATGTCCCTAGTGGAGTCGGCACAAAAAATCCTTCAGAACTGTGCCTCTATGCGTCTCTGAATTCGTTGACTGAAGCGCCATATTTTTTTGGTTTCGTGAATTTTGAGGCTAGGTTTTTCTGTGCACAGCAAACGCACATGGCATTCAGTTGATGTAAACTCTTCGTTACTCGCCGACTCTGAAAAAACCAAATTAAAATGTCTTATAAGAAAGATTTTGATGTGTTCGTGGGTGGGAAATCGGGAGTTTTCAAGGGTATAAAAGTCGACAAAAAGGCGTGTATAGCGAAAAATATACAAAGTTTAATGTCGATAAGGGCCGAACACGAAGTGACTACGATGACATGGGCCGACGAAAACGAGAGAGAAATTTTACTCGGATGTGGATCTAAAGGAGATAGGAGGTCATACAAATAAGTAATTCATCAAGAAAGTAAAGTTGTAATTTTCCGGTGGTTGATAAAGTGCATATCAATAATTCGTTTCTTCAACGTTTTTAGTGTTAAAATTTACGACACGGAGAATGCTGCGTTTACAACTTCGTTCATATGCGACACTGGTAAAGGAAATATTAAAGGACTCGGTCGATACGATGAGTAAGTAGAGAAATTCACAAAAAAGTTTACATTTTGTCGCCTGTAAAACCAAAAAATTGATATTTTATTCCTGTCTTCAGTGCGGTTATAACAGCTGTGGAATCAGGTCACATAAAACTATGGAGATTCAAAGACGAAGACAAAATTGTAATAGAGGCTGGCGAGAATTTAGAAAGAATGAGACATTCCATGGTCAATAAAAATATTATAGCCACAGGAGGCAAAGAACACAAGCTGCAGTTGTTCGATCTGGAAAAACAGTTGAGAGTATTTGAGGAAAAAAATGTTCGACACGACTGGCTAGAACTCAAAGTACCTCTATGGATTTCGGACATAGGATTCGTCCCAGAATCGTCACAAATCGCCACGTGCAGCAGATATGGGCATGTACGTATACAATATTTATGGTTAAACAGTTTGCATTGTTAAAGGACTAAGAAAAATATTTCTTCCGTTCTGTCTTCAAAAAACTTCGAGCGCACCCCGGTTTATACTATTTCTGAAATACGTATCAATCATCTTTAATAATCATTTCCAAGTACAAACTTTTGAATTAGATACAATTGATTTTTCTGAAATATGTTGGGATTTTCAATTTTCCAGATTCGTCTTTACGATCATGTGGCTCAGAGAAGACCAGTCATAAACTTGGAATTGAAAGATGAAGCTTTAACGACGCTCGCTATTGCCTCAAGAGAAAAGTAAGTAACAGATTACGAAAAATTAGAATTATTTACCTGGATGAATTGTAATTGTTACACTGAAAAATTAGAAAAACAATTTGTATTTTTTCATTGATTTTATAACTTCCCCAGCACTAATCATCGAAATATTTATGCAGGCATATCGTTGTTGGTTCCGGAAAAGGAATCATGAAGCTAATCGATTTACGCAAACCCGGAAAAATTTTGAATACGTACAAAGATTTTGTGGGTAGTATAACGTCAGTGGCTTGTTCCAAATCAAAGCCATACATTGTAAGCGTTGGTCTCGACCGATATCTGCGTATCCATCATTTGGAAACCAAGGCACTATTGAAAAAGGTTTTTGAATTTTCATTTTTATTCCAAATATTCCCATTTTTTTCATTTTGCACTATTTTAATTCGCATTAATCGTTGTAATAATTTTCTTCAGATGTATCTCACGTCCCGTTTGAGCTGCATGGTCTTGCGTTCCGATTTCTCGATGGACAACGATGGAGAGGTCAAAATCGAAGCAACAAAACGCGCCGCTAAGCGATCGCAAGTTGAGATGGCAGACGATGATGATCTTCATGTAACTGACGTTGAATCGAACAGTGACGCGGAATATGACGAGATATTTGATAAAATGGCTGTCATAGAAAATGAGGAAAATGAAGCAAATTTGAAAGAGAACAACGTCAAGCAGTGTAAAACGAAAAAAGTGAAACAGCAGCAGCAAGAAAAAGTAAGTTCTCAAAGAAAAAAAACAAACACACGAATAAAAGTTCGCACGTGATAAAAAAAATTGGTTGTAAATGAAATCTGAATTTTCATCAAATCGATAAATTCATCGTTCGCTGCACTGGAGAAATTTATTTTAATTTCACCTCAATTTAAAAGATGAGAAGTGTGAAAAGTCGAATTTCTATAATTTCTCAACGAGTGAAAAATCATAAAGATTGATTTTTCCGAGACTTAATGTTGTTAAAAAAATTTTCAGCCCACAAGGAAACTAACAGAGGAGAGCCGTAAAAGATTAAAACGTCGAGACCGCAAGGGTAAAACAGTTTGACGGAGTTTAGTGAAATGTTTAGAAAAAACCAATTACTTGACTCGATTTTGTTGACCAAATTCGTGATCTTGGTACCCAAGAAAAATCCTATTTTTCATCGTCATCGACTGCAATAGTATTTCTGTCCAAGAAAATCAACTATTTTATAGGAAAAAAACTGAACGATCGAAGTTTTTCTTGTTATGAATAAAATTGTTGGAACAAAAAATTGTATTTTGTAATGATTGATAGGAAGCTCTTACAAATTCTGCAGAATCAAATTAAATCGATTCCGAATTGAACAATGGCTCGATTTTCATCCCATACAACCTTCGAGTAGTAAATGGGCGATTCATTGCTAAATTTACTGGAAGAACTTGATTATTGAAAACCGTTCGACGAAGAAACTTTCAAAAATAATATAATCCACGAGTGGCGGACAGATTGTGTTTTATTAAAAACAGGAAACAATCGTAAAATTGTATTTTTTTCTTCTCTCTTGCTGCTCCGCCTTCGCGAGGTATTGGACAGGCATTAAAAAAGAATATCGCCCAAAGTATTAATCGTGATTACGCGCTATTGCACTTTTTTTGCCGACAATTGCTACGTACATTTCTAGAAATAGTATTAACTACACATTTCTATGAATTTGTTTAATTAAACTTAGTAGAATTTAGTTAAATGAACGTGGTGTCGTCGGTATTAGCAACACATTTGTGTTGACATTGACGAAATAAATAAAAATGTCGATCAATGATATAATAATTTATTTTTTTCTTAATTCTGTGTTATTTTTTTTTTTATTGTATTCGAATTTAAAAAAATGAATGTTTAGATTCCTCCGCGTAATGGCGCCAGTGCACGATTTTCGATTCAGGCGCGCTAAGTACTAGAAATTCTATAGCCGTTGCCTTTATTTTAATATTTTGTTTAATTTCATCTTTATATCTTTTCACATAGGCCTTTAATGTAAATTTCGCACATACATAATATACAATTCTCACACATCATCCGTAAATATTATTCTCAACCTCGATACAATTTACCGTTAAAGAAAAAAAGTAAACACGTTAAAATGAAACGAAGCAACGTGTATACATATAAATACAAACAATATGCATTTTATATTATACATCGAGTTGCTCGTTTCATTACTAACGGGTTTTGAAAACTAGTCATGATTCCTGCGTTTGCTTTTCGCCGTATTTAAAATCGATCGGACCATTTATATATCATTATTGTTATTTTCAGTAAATTACAAACTTTTAGACTTGACAGTCGAATCAATCCAATCCTCAATACAGAACAGCCTGTTCTCAAGCTCCTACCAACAGTCCATACTAATTTAACGTGGTAAATTCATTATCTATTTACACGAGACATTTCAACGGTTATTTCTGTTTTCATATATCATTCTTATTTTTTTTCTGCGATTTCCCTCCTGCCGGTGTTCGATAACATCGGTGAAAAATTATAGGCGGGTCTCATTCTTCTCCATGGAGTATCACATGTCATTACAGCTTAAATCTTGTACATAGCATTGTTTTGTTTCATTTTTTATTTATTTATTTCCATCATTTTCTTTCTCTTTCAAATTCTTTAAAAATCTATTATGCAACATAAAAGAAAGTTTTCCCGACCATTCTCCCTAGCACAGTGCAATCTGAAGAGTGTCGTATTACGAGAAAAACCGCGCGTCAAATTTCTATATTTTTTTCTTCAATTTTGTATTTATATATATATATTTGTTTTTTTTTGTTTATCTACATCGAAACGGTAATAGACTCGTTTATTGGAACTGTTGATTAAAAATGAATAAGTGTTACAAGAAAGCAATCGTTCGAACCTGAATAATTATGGCAAGTAGAGGGGGATCACGGATTGTACAATGTCTCGACGATAAATCGTGCTGCTTTAAAATACTCATACCTCGTAATAATCATCGCTTCTTCTTCATTTATTATTATTATATTTTTTTTGTACTACGCTGCGATTAATCTACCGGCATTATATTTGTTACCCCGGCAAGATAAAATTTGAGGAGGCCATCCCTCTCTCTCTCTCTCTCTCTCTTTCTCTCTCTCGACTTCTTCTGGAAATCTTATATATTTCCCTTGATACTATTTGTTGCTACCAAAAAAAGGATAGAAAACGCAGTATTCTTGAAGCAACGATGATCGAATTTTCGTCTAATATTACAAAATGAAAAGGGAAAACCTACCGCTAGGCGAATGATTTTGCGATTTTGTTTTTCTCGTGTATCTTTTCTCCCAGCTCGATAGTTATACAATATATGCATGGTGAAACGAAGCAGGTTATCGATACGGGCTCAATTTATCGAACAAGCATTTTCGATCGCACAGTTCTTGACGCGATTCGTGTTTCTTTTTTTCATTCACCACCGGATACTGTAACCTCGCGCCAGCTCGTTTCCGACGGTTGATTTACCATTGACGATTGACTCTCGGATATGTCCGAAGCAGCTGGACTCAACGGTGGACTAGGAGTACCGGGAACTTCTACCGTTTGATTCGTCTCAATTGCCTCATTATCAACTTCCGGCTCGTCCTCGCCGAGAGAAGCTTCCGACTGTGCTGTACTCGGAGCTTTTGATGGAACTGAATCTTGCGCTCTCAGTGAAACAGAGCTCCCTTTGTTGCTGCCGTCTTCGCCTGGAACAATGAAGAGACAATTGAAAAAACTTAAATCATGCTAAATTACATCGCCTCTAAGAATTCGGTCGAATTTACAAAATCTTGGGATGTGAGAGTCCTCACGACAAAACGATTTTTTCAGTTGTTATGCGGCATAAGTTGCATCAAGGAAATAATACGTGACCCAAGTCTCAAGGTGATGAAAAATTTTTTTCTCAATGAAAACGTGACATTGTGCGAAATCTTTGATTAATTGAGGTCCACTGATAATAATATTGATTAAAATTTTGGATTTACTGTACATTAGACTTTCGTTAAATTCTTACCACAAGGCCTGAGTACGAGGTAAAACAATAAATCGGATAGAGATATTATTCCTATAACTTTGTCTTCTTCGTCCACCACGACTAGCCTATGAACCTGGAAATATTGAAAACAGACAACTATTAATAAGTACTTTGGTTGTTTTTTGAAAAAGGCACGGCAATCGCGATATGGCCCTTGAAAATGACTATTTCTTGTTTGCTATCATTCTTTATTTTCGTTTCGAAAATTTGAATTTTTTTTTTTAATAATTTTGGTACATTATACGCACAGTGAGTAAAAAAAATTGTATTGTATATTTGAAATAACTCACCTCTGCCCTAACAATTTTTTCCATGACGGTAAAGAGGTTTTCGTCTAATTTACAACTTTGCACACCCTCGAACCATTCGTTTCTGTGTTCGTTGGCCTCCCTCAACGAAACGTCCAAATTATTGTACGTTTTTTCAGCCGCTAGATTCTACAGGTGTTTACAACAAAATTATTTTATTAGAGAATAATAATATCGTGTTATTACGAAGTATGTATTTTTCAAAGATTGTTTATACTCACGATGACGTCGAATTTGGAGTAAATGTTGACTAATTTTCCCTCGGTATCGATGATGGGCAGCGCCGATACTCGCCTCTCCACAAACTTCTTTAGTGCTAAAATTATGCTAGTTTCTTCGGTAGCCGTTTCTATGTTGTCAAAAGTGCCTATCCTGAGATCCCTCAAAGTTTTGTTTGTGAAGGAAGGCTTAGGTAACTCGTGGATCTGTGTATGTATAAAAATAACGTTGAATATCAAAGAATTACAAAAAATACATGAAAAAATAATAATAATGAATAAAGAGGAGAAAACGTTTTTTTTTTTTTCAGAAATCAATGAATTTAATTTTTTTTATTCTTCGTATAACAATTCGCATATATCGATGAGAATATAAAAGATAATTTAGAATAAGTTGTTGGTTGATGAAAAAATACTTACGTAGAGGAAGAGAAACCTCAGTATCCTCTTGTGTGTCAGAATGTACAGAACATTTCCAGTTTCGGGATCTATCACAGGCAATCGGTGAATTCGGTTGTTGATTAGAGTTTTTATGGCGTCATAGAGAGATGCGTCTGGACTAATGCTTACCAAAGGATTCACCTGATCCTTTAGTACTTCTGTAATAATTATTTATGTTTATAAATTAAATATTCAATTCATTACGGAATGAAGGACTTGAACGAAAAGGATAAATATTTCGATCACTTTTGAACTTACTTCGCCATGTATCCAGCTCGTGTTCTTCCAACTCCTCCATCGTCACCGATGGACTCGTGTAGTACATTTGGAGAATTTTAATAAAATCTGTAATAGTGAGCATCCCAACGAACTGTTGTCTTGAACTGTCCCACAATGGTGCGGCTCTGACGCCTAAAAAAAAAAAAAAGAACAAAACAGTTTAAAAAAATGATGATCCTGTCTCAAATCTGCGATAAAAAATTTAATAATCATCAAAACTTTAATTTGTTGAAAAATATAAATTGACATAGTTCTCTGATCAGAATTTCAAAAAATACTTGAACATTAATTCGACTCACCATTGTATACCAACGCAAAGAACGCCTTCTTCACGAGCAGGTGAGTATCGAAAACGACGAGTTTTGCGCTCGTTGGTATGAGGTCGTAACATTTGTGAAATTTGAAGAATTTTACGAATATCTGTGACTCGTCCTCCTCTGTAAGTCCAAACAATTCACAGTATAACAAAGCCTTCCTGTTTCTTCTCAACATTTTTTATTTCCTTTTCTTGTTCCTTGGGTCTTACGCGAAGATATTTTTTTGCTTTGTTTACAACGTCACGAACAACAGTCGTTTTACGTTATCCGACAATTTACTTTCAAGATTGTGACAGTCCGAAAATTATTTATTCTCACTGCACTGAATAATCCTTGGTTTTTTGCTTCCTTTTTATTTATTTATTAGATCATTAACATTAATTCCATAATTGTGTGAGATTAATTTTTTGGATTGGTTTAATGTGGATCAAGTTTAGAACAATGAAAATATATTAAAAAGTACCTATTGTTAAGATAAATTATTCAATATCATATGAAACGCGGTCATTCGCATTTTCATTGGACTTTAGCCGAGCACAATAAACAGTCAAGTCACGGAAGCTATCCGGAAAAAAGACCAAGAATAAATATTTTATGTGAATTCCTGCGAAATGGTCTCGAAATATCGAGTTGAGCCAATCAGGAGGAAAATTGTAATTGGATGATCTATACAATATTAAAACTCGACTCGAGTCATCCGTGCAGTGTACGAGATGACTCTGGGGGTTCGGATACTTTGAAACTGTTGATGTCGAGTGGAAAGCAAACTTTCTAGTAATTGGAGGTCAAGGACACTCACTGCGAGAGCGCAGCGAACAATGACCTTTGAAAAAAGAACTTTATATTCTAGTATATATTTGATTTATTTTTATTATGCTGAGAACTGATAGAAAATATATCGCAAAACATAAATTAGTAAAACAGTAATGTAAATATTATTTCGAATTTCGCAATATTTTTTTAACACAATAATTTATTGTGTGCGTATGCAATTGTGTCTTATTTTGGGGATGCCAGCACACTACGTGCGTGACGTATAATCATTCACTCTATCGTCGTGTCACCGAGGTGTGGATTATGCCAATTAATCGCAATCAGGAAATCCTGCCAAGCTTTACGATTACGTGCAGGATATACAGGGACGATAAAAAAAATTACTCCCATAGCCTGAAAGATAAGAAATCTTCTCAAGCTTAAATGGGCCGCAAATTTTGGGCCGTAATGGAACCAATTTATTTGGTGGAAAATTTATATTTATTCCTGACGTGCTCTTTTGCATTTTATGGGATGTGACATTATTGTAGCATTTAAAAAAAAATTGATTCTTTGATTCATTCATTATGTTAAATCACTGCGTTAGTTAAATGTTTCGTTCAACCTTCCATTTAAATCATCACTTTTAAAACTTGTTTCAGAATACGTAACATTTTTTTATTATTTTTCATCAAACTGACATTTACTTCAACGTCATTATTTTATCTTATTCGTTTCATTACGTTTTATAAGAGTTTTAATTTCCAACGAAAATCTTGGAAACGCGAATAAAACGCGAAATTTGACGCGAATAATGTACAATTTTTTATATATCTCAGAGGCACATTCACACTGTCAACGGCGTACGAATAGGATTGAGAAGAATTGGCAAACGATCGGAATGCAATTCACGTTTCGCTCGACTCCAAAGACAAAATAGCGCGAGCAGAAAATCTAGCAAATCGATACAAAAGGTGATAAACTATAGTGTCGTAAAAAACAAGCTCAGGCTCAAAAAGACTGTACAGTCAATTTTTTTTTTTTTCAAATTCTACGAACATGAGATAATTTTTGTTTTGATAAGGATAACAGTTCCATCGATGAGAGGTCAGTGGTTTGTATCACTAAAATTATTCGATATTCGTATCGCGGCGATTCTCTATGTGATGGCACATAGAAACTTCGAACGTCGACTGATTCTAATATGAAAAGAACTGGGGGTATATCATGTCGCCCGTTCGGCGGGGATATGACGGTATTACGTGCAAACCGTATGTAACCCAAGCTAGGAAAACGAGTTACCGCAATACTGGATTCGAGTGGAAGGAGAAAATTGACTGTTATATATGTTATTTCGTGATTTGAAAAAAATATCATTATTATTATTATCACGGTTGCTGTTATTATGGATTAAAAGAAAATCAAAGTGTTTGTTGCTTGCAAATAGTTATTATTGATCTGTTATTGTTAACTCTTGAAATTAGAATCTCTTGTTAAAAACGAATGGAAATTCCGATGGCATTTTTATTCTTTTGGATCTGATTATAAAATGTAAAATTTGCTGCGAATTATGTAGACGTTTTTGATTAACATTATGATAATAAAATATATTCGCCGATTCAGGGAAAGAATTATTCATTTCAGTAGTAAAAAAAATATATGCAGAACTTATGGATAATTGTTTCTCGGAATAAGGTGTGTCGAATTGGCTAATTCATACTAATCCGAGTAGCAACAGAATACTCTCAGTACAAAATATTGAAGCTTGGGAAGGATATTAAAAAAATAAAATAAAACTCGTAACAGTGAGTACATGCTATATAGAGTCAAAAGTAATTAACAACTGTGAAGTTCTTGGAAATGATCGAAACATCAAGTTTTCACAACTGTTTACTCAACAGCGCAAAGTTTCTAGTGAGAAATTAAATGAACTCTTAACTGCTTACAACTATCGAATACAATGTACGACAAACGTTTTCATTCAGCCTGTCAACGGTTTTATGATTAATGTCTTACATGCCGAAATGTTGGCAACGGGAAATGCAGTCATACCACAACGAAGAATAATGTCGAGCGAAATTACAGCTTTGCAACTCAATTACCAAATCTACGATTTTTTAGAAAACCATTGAATAATTCGTTCTATTTCTTTTCAAATTTATTATCGTATTAATCGTTTATTGAAACGTTTTCGTTGTCGTTAATGTAGGCAAACTTTCAAAAATTTTAAGGATACATTGAAGACATTTAATATGAAACCAAATGAAACATTTAAAAAATATTCACCAGCCCGTATTCAAGAATTTGGGAATCAACGATTGCACAGCTTTACACGTTTTTTGATAGAAAGCAGTAGAAAAATTTCGATTTCAAGGAATTACTCCGAAACTTTTCTTTAGATTTTTTTTCCCTCAGTTACAGAGCAACGTATGACGAAGTCGATGTAAAAAATCAATCATTTTGTATCTAAACTTCACATTAAACATCTTTCCCGATAGTTTAAATGTTTGTACATTCCAATAAGAAATAGTAACGAACAATTATTAGGTTTATCGGGCAGCTGTGTCCAAGTTTTCAACAATTAAGATTTAACTTTTAATCGTGACTGTAGCGAGACTATCACCTTAAAGACATTAATTTAAACTATACAGTAATGGGATGGAGAGAAGAAAACACAGTAAAGGATAAAAACAGACGAGATGGTAAACACGATCCTAAGACTACCGGTGGCATCTTTGGCTCTTATTAATACAGAGTCATGTGTAATTTTCGACTTCTATGTACGGTCTTTCGAGTCGTCAAAATAATTCTTTGTAATAATGAGGAATGATGTAGAAAGTGAATCCCAGTTAATTTTACCTTTAGAAAGAATCCAGGCAAGCTCATCGTCCAGTGGAGGATTTTCAACATCGAACTCTTTAATCAAATCTCTCGAATAAACGGGATCTTCGTCTTCCTGGCCCCACCAGGAAACTCCAACCTGACGCATAGCGGCACGAATTCCCGCCGCGTTCGAATAATAATGCAAGGTCAACATTGTCGTACAAAATCATCACTGACTGCACGATTGATAAAACAACTTCAGCTGAACTACCGTTCATTTGCTTCTTTTAACGATTTCTAATTATCACAAGTCTTTCTCGTTTACTGAAACTTTCCTTTTTGTCTTTCTAATTGTCAAATATCAGACTTTTTACAATCACTTTGAATGCTCCACGTACCAAAGTTTCTTCTTCTAAACTCACTTGTTATTTATCGATTTTTATAAATTTTGATTTTCAAAAATAGATGATTCACTTTTCCTGGCATCTAGACACCAAGTTCTGAACATTGTTAACGATATTGCTTTTTTCACCTGCTCCACCATCAGGTAGTATCCTTTAATTGGGTGATGATCCTTTTTTATTGCACATATTTCAAACTTTTCGATTGTATTATGGAGAACATAAACAATAAACGTAATTCGCACGACACGGAGTACACACATAAGAGTCTCCTTAAAAATAGTGTTTAGTTATTGGAACACCGAATAAATTGTAGAAATGTATTTCATTCTTGTAAACACATGGCTGATAACTCGAAACAGAGTTTAAAAAAATGATAAATCTGTTGTCGTTGCTGAGTCGCGTGCAACTACATCGATCTTTTGTCAATTCAAAATAAACGGCAACGTAAACTGTCGTGATTATATTGATAGAAGAGTTGATACATCCTGAGGTAAGATAGAGAAGACGCATTTTCAACTGTACATCGTGAAAGACTGCCGTTTAATTTGGAGCGGAGGGTGTGCTCGAGATTCGAAGATGTCGAAGAAACGAGACCGCTCGATCGAAATAGAGCTGTGCCAAGTTTTCGCCAGATCCACGTTTATTCGTGCTTTTCTCGCTGGACGTTGGCAAACAGTGACCAAAAAATTTCATTTGCACACGAATGTTATTCTATGACCTTGTAAAATATATTATCGAAATTGGCGAAAAAATGACTTCTCTAAGTGTTTTCATGATTTTTTACGCAAATCCGATTCATTTTATGAATTCTATCTATGCATTTAACACTATGAGCTTCCAAATTGAAAATTTTGATGAAAAACAGTCCAACCTGCACTAAAGCTTCAATAACTGTTCACCAATTTGGGCGGATAAAATAATGTGAAAAAAAAAGTAAGAAAATTTAATGTGCACTTCGGCACAATGTGTATCAGCCAATGAAAAGCGTTGTGAAAAGACTGGGACCCGAGTATACGAAACGGTAGACTGATTCTCGATCGGTCCTGCATACAATCGATTTAGGATATACATAGGCCAGTAGCTAATAATAAATGGAAACAAATTGACGAGCGATCGGTGCCAGAGAAGGCGTTGATGTGAAATTTTGGACGACACAACGAAAATCTAGACTACTCGGTAGACAGAAACGTGAAATGCATTCTCTTAGACTTTCAAATGATGTCTGTAAAATTTGATGATTCCTTTCAAGGTTGTTGATAAACGACTTCGGCCTCGGGACTTCCGAACTAGCAGTTGATGCGCAAAACGCACATGTTACGCTTCATAAACGTCTGTACATTCTGAGTTTAAATGACTTAAGAGTTTCAGTAAAAAAAAAAACGTGACGAAATATATTTAAAACTTGGATGCAATGATTTTGCAACTACAAAAATATTCTTCGTGAATATTTTTCTAAATAACTTATCACTTGCGTTCAACTCAATCGGGTTTTCTTATAAAAAATGATAATTCGTCAACGAATCTGAACTATAGAACGTCGATATCATTTTGAAGCGAAGTAAATGGTTATTGAAATTTTTTCGAAAGTATCAAATTGTGGCTAGTCATTGTTAACGTTATCTGATAAAGAGGGAAGAGTTTGCAAGAATTGTTTCAGTTTCTAATCTGAGGTTAAGTGGACGATTTGGTAATGAAACTAGATATCAAGCCGGAGGAGAGCGAAGTGAACGAAAATTCAAGTGTGACGATAAACGATTGGATTTTTCAAATTCTATTCTCCGCCGCGTCTTCTATATTATAATTATCGCGACTGAATCCGGAAACGCGGGAGTTTGGTTTCGTAGGAAACGAACCGCATGACTGGTCTCTTTGGTCCGGCCGTTTTCATCTGCGTTCGACGATGGCTTTTTTTCGTCTCCCAGCTTTTCGCGCATCTCCTTCTCACCGTGGACACAGCCGAACAGTCGAGCCAAGAATAACAGAAGAGAAACCACTTTTGCCCGATCTGTCTTGCCAAAAAAAAATCTCTCCCAACTCAACATGTCTTCCCACCATATGAGCATCAACTTCTAACGTTATTTTTTTTTCACGCAGACACACACACACACCCATGCAAATAATAAACTTGATACGTGCAGGTAACGAAAAACCTTAGAATAAACAAAAGCTTTAATTAATTATTTATATCAAGGATTTATTGAATCTATTGTCATTACGGTCGTACGAAATCCACAGATTATTTCGAAAGTGATTCGATCATAAGGCCGATGAGCAACGGATTCTCTACTCTTTTGATAAGTTACCGACTTCAATATTTTATCCGATGCAGCTAACGAAGAAAGCTGCGTCTTGTATATCATCGGGTTATTACAATTTGTGAAAAGGATAGCTCAATGCCGTTGATGACAGAAGAGGGATCGAGACTCAAAGAAATGAAGAGACGAACGGGGACGAAAAGCTTTTAATTAGTCATGCCCTGTCATGCGTAATTTACTCATGCATACAATTTGTTTCTGAAAAGAGCTTCTGCTTCAGAAACCTTTAGACTATTCTCTCGTCACATTGAAATGAATAAAAGTTTAATTAAGGTACTAATTTCGCCACAGTCACGTTCAAAATTAGACTCTCTGGTTGATTTAAAATTTTTTTAATATAACTTGCGGAATAAATCTATAATGTTATTTGTTATGTTTGTTAGAAATGTAAAAATTTATGAACTTTCGGGAAAAATGTCCAAGTTGAAGCTTAGGACTTGAAAAATAAACACTTTTGGCATATCTAATACACAGAGATCATACTCTATATCGCTGTATCTTCGAAACTAAACG
This sequence comes from Campoletis raptor, assembly GCA_948107755.1. Classification (NCBI taxonomy): domain Eukaryota; kingdom Metazoa; phylum Arthropoda; class Insecta; order Hymenoptera; family Ichneumonidae; genus Campoletis; species Campoletis raptor. The sequence continues at coordinate 31,472,380 of OX403622.1, read as the reverse complement.
GTCAAAATTCTAGATTTTCTTAAACGACAAACTTCATTATATGTTTATTTGTAGTTGAGAAAAAAATTGTAGAAAAATTTCGGAGTTATTATAGATGAAAGGTAAATTCTTTTATTGCTCCACATGAGAAGTCGCTGAATAATTTTGAAATTTTCCACGTAATTTCTTAACAATGTCCTGAATGTGTTCTCAGGACTGAATAAAATTCTGTAGAAAAACCGTTTGGTTAGACTACTACCTTAAGGTTGAGGCGAGCTTCATAAGTTTTAATGTTAATATCGATCGTCCGAGCCAAGACTTGAAAATATCAACTTTGAGAACTGTATACTTTCCTCTTAGATGTATCAGAAAACATCAAATACAGAAATAATACACCAGATGTTGGCTCACGTTAGAAGAAATGAATTGAATATTGATAATGAAAGAAGTTGGAATTTTAGTCAAAGCCAAAAAGACTTTGGCATCGTTCGGCACAGTCGATTGCTAAACAAAGGCACCCTCTCTTCATTTCATTGAAATCAAATTTACCTCCGAAACGTTTATCGTTTCGGTAACTCTGAAGCTTTGGAGGCTTCGAAGAACGTTAATAATGAAGCGACTTCAGAACATGTCTGTAAATATTTACAGATTGTAGTACTGTCGCTTTCGCCACGCGTATTTCTCTGGAAAGTTCGGTTCAACGGGAATAATAAATAATACTTGTCACAATGTTATTTTCCATGAAAAATGGTAGATCCAACAATATTTTTTTGTTGATTGTATTGAACCCAAACTAAAAAAAAAAAATAGTTGTATCGGTCATTTTCCAGACAACTAAATATTTTATTTCACGAACAATTTTTGTTCTCAGTGTATGAATTACTGAGGCTGAGGGTCTTATAATATTTTGTCTCCATGAGAATATTACACAGACAAGTAAAATTAGGAAAAATCTATTTATATCTTTTGTATTTCGAAGCCTGAGATACGAAAGGAAAAGACGGTGATTGACATACTGTCCAACTATTATATCAATCAACGTCCTGTTCAAAACCACATAAACTGTTATGTGATGTGGTTTTGAACAGAATTCGGGTGAAACCTTTCACGACATCATACCAACGTTGATACCTATAACAGAATTTGCTGATTATGGTAAAGAGTGTCTTTGGCACACGGATAATAAACTATGTAAACTCGTGAATAACTCATCAAATTATTTTTTCTCAGTACTATTTCAACAAAAGAAAAAAAAATAAAGTTTTTATAATTCTTATAATTTCAATATTCTTTTACCGTCTCGTAAATTAATCGAAAATAAGAGAAACTAATGAAGAGTATAATTTTCATAAATTTTTCCAACAAAGGGGCATTCGTCATGACTAAATGTTAGTTCCAGTGTAGAAGATGAAAGATTTCGAGCATATGATGCTGATAGGGCACATACGATCGGAATAAAAAAGCCGGTGTGCTCAAAGACGACGCACGCTCGACGTCTGATCGATAATATCCGTTTCCACTGTGCAGCACAGCACATATTATGTCTGAACTCAAAGGGATCGTTTCAAGCAGAGGCAAGGCCTCGGTAATGATGAGAGAAAGAAAAAAAAAAGTACCACAAGAGCGTTATTTAATACGTTTCGTGGACGTCGTATTTTTGTTTACCGAAGAAAAATATATTTCATAAAGTAAGATAATATTTCCCTTTAGGAATGGAATAAGAAAAATTGAAATTAATTGATATTTCTCTTTAAAGAATGAATAAAAAATTAAAGAAAAATGATAATCAACTACAATAATTACTCCATTTAATCGAAACGGCGGTTTTTTTGTTTTTGATAAAAACTAATGATTTTCGTCTAAATTTTCATGTATGTGTCATCAAGACGAGGACATAATTCTGTTGGATTTACATTCGTGATGAGTTTAATATATTTCCCAGCGGCTTGGCTAATCGATGTAGCGTCCATTAACGCAATTTGTTTAACGCGACCATCCATGGCAGCTCCTTCCGTGGATTATATATGAATACATACACACATATATATATATATATTAAACATATAGTCCATATGTACTATACGCAACATGTAGACCGTGTATAGTCGAGTAGCCTCGTAAACCAATGATGGAATCTCCCTCGAGCGAAATAACACGTCATACTCGTTCATACATGTAATTAAAAAGTTAAAAAAAGGCAGAAAAAAATATTTCGTCACGAGTGTTTTTCACGCGAGTAAATAATTTTTAAACCGCATAGTGAAAATAAAGTTATTCAAGCATATTTCTTTCGATTGTAAGGGAAATATTTGGCAATTTACTCGTATAATATATTATAAAAACGCACCATAACATTTTTCAGTGTCGAATTCAACATTTTTTATTCTTCTATCCAGGATAAAATATTCCCTACACGTATAACAGGTGAAAAGTATTTTTCTGGTTTTATTTCCAAATAATTTCTGCGAGGATCCTTTCACATTATTTTTCTTCTTAATTCATTCGACATCTGATTCCAAAGTCCTAAAGGAGTCTGAAGAAAATAAAAAATCTGGAATAACTAAACGACGAATGGATTTCTCTTGACTTGCCAAACGAGAATTCGTCTTTTTGTTTAACGAAGATCAGTGAGGGATGCACCGATAAAATACAATTGGAGGATTATCGGGTTTGCCGAAGGGAAACGTTGATAAAAAACTAAGTTTCACATTCGACCTCCCCCAGGGAAACTCGATGAAAAATTGTTTTTTTTTTTCCTCTTCGACAGGAACGACGTATGTAGGTCAGGGTTATGGGTATTCTCACTCAGGGCGCATACTCGGTCACGTTCGACTATACATCTTACAGCCCATTCGTGCAGTTAACCGGAATTGGGTGCATCGAGTCGTGTCGATGGTCAAGTGTGTCTAGGAGAGTTTGAACCATCTCCGGATCCGCATATTACGTTAATATTAGACGGATGTGGGGTATGGGAATCGTCACATTGTCACTATCAACACTTTGACTAAGTTAGGTTCATGGGACATTACAATCGATTACATCCTCGAGTACGACAGATAGCGTCCAACTGATGAAAATTTGTTGAATCTTTAATGAAAAGTAAATGTCATCACGTTTTTCTGTCAGTTTCAATATAAACGTTTGTTTTTTATTGAATTTTCGACATTTAAATTAAAATCCTAACCTTTGAATAGGGCTAAGGGCTTATATTTAATGAAAACTGGTTTTTATTGTCAACTTCGAGGATTTTTTCTTTTTTAATCCAATTTATTTTATTTTTATTTTGGGTGCCTCTGTGTAAGAAAGCTCTCAAGAAAAATACTTGGGAAACTTTTTCTTCAAATAGAGTGATGTATCCTTGAATAAATGGACCAAAAATTGTAGCGTGGAGTCGGAAAGTTGCACAAATCTGTCGCATTATATTGTGAAAATATTTTTTGCTTTCCACAAACTACTTATTTTTAGGCCACGTCGCCTTTGCAGGAAAGTCTTTAACTGCAGGAAGTTGAAGTCTCTGACTTGCACGTACCTTTTCAATTACCGAATAAAAGTACGAAGTAAAAAAAAATGAGAAAAAACTCAAGCTTCGCGACAGGTAACACGCTTTTTGCTCATCGTTGATTTCCGTCCGACCGGAAAAGCCGGTTCGAGATGGTTGTTTTTCTTTTACAGAAAAATCACGGATGTATGTCCTTCGTTAAGAATTTCCGAAAAGAAAAAACTCGTCAAAAGTGATAATAAAATAAAGTGTTTAATGAAAAAAATGTTTGGTTGTCGAATTCATTGCGATATTTCGAGAATTACTTGCGATTTTAAAAGTGAAATAATATATCGTAATTTCGACCCAAGGAACATTATTGATAAATTATTCTTTAATTAGTTTTCAATAAATTTGCATAACTTACCAAGATCGGAGAGTGAGACTTTTTCCAGGAAAGGATCGACCACAGGCAACTGTAAGTGATAAAAAAAAAACAACATTGTAATAAAATTTTAATACTTTAAATGACAACAGAAATGAAACAAAGGTCATTTAAAACATTCACTCGTAGTGAATAATCTTTTAAAATATTTACGATTATTTTCCATTCGAATAACATTGGCAATGGCCGTGAATTGAAAGGTTTTATTTTGGAAAACTGTACCAAGGCTTTTTTCAAAAAAGTCCGTGGACTAAAATTCTGTCGTTTCTTGACATTAGTCGCGATCTTAGCGCACCAATGTGCCAAAAGACCAACGCCGGATGTCGTTGTAGATTGGACCGAGACGTCTGGGCCGTTGGACGATGTCTTGCCGGCACTTCCGGTCCCACCAGGTCCATTGGTCGGTTCACTGACCTGACGTCTAAAAAGCATCCTTTCTCTCTCTCTCTCTCTCTCTCTCTCTCACACTATCTTTCTTTGTCTTCGCTTTGCTCTCTATCTCGCTCTCTCTTTTCCTACGAGCGTACACACTCACAACTTCACGTTTGCTCGATCTTTGTCGTAGGTCAGTCTCGTCGATTCAAAACGTATTCTGATCTCTCGTCTCATTGAGTAAACATTTGAGGTGTAGACAATTTAAAAAATTCGTTTGATCTTTCAGCTCTAAGATTTCAAAGACAATGGAATCTCCTATTTTGTCGAGAAAATAAAAATAAATAAAAAATAAACAGTAAAAATTAAAGATTTTCAAATAAAAAAACTGACGTGCAATGGGTTGAGTTTTTCAAAACAGTGATACCAATTTGAAAAAGTTTATTCTGAGTACACCAACACACCGAAGAGATCACTAACAATAAATCCTATCAACCACTGTACAGTTTAATCAGCACATTCTTTTGGTCATCGTTGCCTCGTCAATGCTCCGAGGCACTCATGTGGCTATCAAGAAATAGTTGCACATTGATATCAAGAGGGAACGTATGAAGCACATTTTGAAGTGTGGCTTCAACTCCGGGTCGATACTTGGCACATTTCTTGTTTTTCAGAGATATTATCAGTTTTATTTATTTTTGTTCATGAAACGCGCACTTTCAAGAAACTTTCACTTTTCCATGATATTTCCAGTCTTCACAATTTGTGGTTCAAGTTCATTGATACTGTCACTTGTTTTTTGACCACAAAATAATTTAGTTATCGTATTATTCCGAATATTCGATTCTAAATGCATGGCAATTGATTATTCTATTTTTTCACGATATATCGAAGCGTATTTTTTTTTTTTTTGTAAACGGAAATAACTTATATATACGATTACGGAGCGATGATGAAATGATTAAAAAAAAAAAAAACGAATGTTCGCAACCACGAAAGTCGAGGTTAGAAAAATTTGGCCGACTAATAGGGATCGAATGAGGAGATCGATAATGGAACGCGAAGTAAGCAAACGGAAAGACTTGCACGAGAAAAGTTGACGTACGAATGAGGTAGTGCGCGAGTATATACAACCGCATGTGTGTATTTGTTTAAAGAAACTATATATTCATGTACAAACACGTGTATAAATACAGAATATATATTTATATACGATATAAACACGCGTTATGTACACGGCATTGCTGAAGAATACGAATGAGGGGCGTCGTGCGAATTGAGATTGAAATAAATTAGCTCGTCCGACAAACAACATTCCTGAGGTCTGACTCTGGCGAGACTTGGGCCGAAAAAACAGGCTATCAAAAAATATTTCGTCTTCCACGGCCGATCACAGAAAAAAAAATCGTGAAAAACAAATCAACATTTTTTATCCATGTTGGAATATTTCTGACTCTCTCTCTCTCTCTCTTTATACAATTTTCACTCTGTGGTACACCTGACCAAAAAACAAGCACATTTCTGATGAGTGAAGAAACTTCTAACGATGAAAACAAAAATGTCGTCACCATTGATCAACGGATATTTATATATAAACTAAAAAGTTGTGAACGTAATGAGAGGGTAAAGGAGGTGGAGAGGGTTCAAAATAGCTCTAGGGATGTAGAGATGAATTGTAGCCGGAAAAATTGTCATAGAGCCAGAAACACCAGTGTTGTATATAGTCAATGTGTCTATATTTATAAATATATGAATATGAGTATAGTATTTATTGAGCAAGGTCTTCACTTTAGGTTGAGAGATTGGGGCAAGAGAAAACAGTCGTCAATAAATCAAGCTGTAATTTACTCGGTATCAAGGCCGAATTTGATAGCATCCTCATATATGAACTGTTAGAACGAGAGAAAAGTTTGAAAACGTGTTAAACTTGGCCCTCGAGTACTCATACTTGCAGTTTCTCAATTAATAGCTTAAAAGTATTTCACAGACACACACATATGCAAAAAGACATTATTTGGGTTCGTCGACCGATGTTTTTCTCGTCTCGATCCACCACACAAATTTTATTTTTGTTCCAGAGCTGCAATCACATATTTTCATAGTACAGAGAAAAATCGTTTTTCCCTGAAACACATATCCGTAAGTTCTTGACAATTAACTTAAATTTCTTTTTGAAATAAATGTAAAGCTTTGGCGGAAATTGCACCGTGGGAAATAAAAATATGCGCGATATATTTTTGAGTATCTATTATTGTGATGCATCAAGAAGTTCAACGATCAAGAGAAAAAGAGGTAATTACAATTTTATTTTTGGATTCAAACGTTTGGTGAAAATAAATGGTTTTTGGTGGAAAAGTTTCAAACGAAAGCTACATATTCGAGGTTCGTTTTACGATCGATTATTTCCCAAGAGTTACGAAAATCGAAAATAAGAATTTGGCAGTTTCGCAGATGCTGGATCTTAGCCAAAGTAACGCGTATAAAGATTTATATATACGTATATTTCGAGTGAAATAAAATATAATGAAAAAGAAGATCTGGTGTTAGACGACGTCAAAACGTAAACATCGCCAGATACTATAAATTTTGCTGGAGGATGTTTACACGCCACCATCGAATTCAAGGATCGAAGAGCGTGTCTGATTTGCGTTTGTATCGCTTACTATGCATATGTTGCAACTCTATCACGCAGGAACGTAAATTTGCATCTCATCTAAAGTCTCTCGAACAGCTCAAGAGTCGAGAATTTTTTTTCTCATGGTAACCCCGATGGAAATTTTAATACGATAATAAAAAATTTTACGTCTCTTGCGTGCAACCATTCCAATACAAAGTGTCATTGATTTTAAAGCGTCAACACCCTGTCGATAGATTTACGTAATTGAAATGACGAACATAAAAGATCTAATTTTACGATTTAGTCATGTTTCTACAACAGAATGTTCATCAGATGTTTTTATTTTCGTTATTATTGTTCCTGCGAATACCATGGCGAGTTTTTACGATCTCAACCCATCGCTTCAACCCCAATGTTCCTCTATCTTCACTTATTTCCATGTTTCTGTCAGACCTCCCCAAAAGTGTTGGACCAAAGCACTTTTTTCTAACATGCTACTGTGTCACATTTGCACGAAGGTCAAGAGAAACTGTGAAAAATCCGATTACAGGACGTCAGTTGGTTAGCACGAGCAAAAAATTCACCCTAAGCGATCACCCCAACCAAGTATAGTGGGTTTGCCGGAGATTGTTCGTCTCGGGAAATGGCTGGTCGAAATAAATTTGTATCTCTGACAAAATATGAATGTATGTTTAATTTTCATCGCTTTATGCAGCATAAAAAATATTTTTTCATTACGATTGATGATGCTCTTAGTAGAAGCTACAGTAGTCATCATAATCAGGATAATAAGCGTGAGTGTACTTTTCATTTAAACCGTCTTTTGATTGTCACGGTTCAGATAATTATTATTTTTCTATGAATTGCATGTTCAACTTTTTTTTTTTATTCAACAATCACAATGGAATATCTAATACTACAAGCTGGCTTCAATAATAATAAATTAATGGATAGCGCGCTATGTTATGTTCCATCAGTGGGAAATCCCCGAACAATAATCGAGGTGAATTTTGTAATATTGTTTGGACGAAACACCAAGCAGATAAAATACGAGAATGATGTTTATCTTAAGTCTGATAACTTAAATAAAAAATTTCATGTTCTTTGGACAGAAAACTAATAAGTTTTTTTTTTACGATTTCTTCAAAGAGACATGAGCAATTTGATAACTTGGATTTATAATTTTCGTCGTAAAAAATGAAAATATCAAACGTGCTACAATTTGTTGAAAGTTTCAAGGAAATATGGAAAATAATTTATGATTTTCTCTGTGATGAACACGATCGTAGGAGAGATGAGAAAATCTACCAAGTTCTGGCATATTTGTCAAGTTAAATTTTCATGGTGCTCTTGAGGTTTCGTCTCTTTGTCTCGATTACCTTGAGGTGATATTTGTGTGGCTGTATACACATATGTACATAAGTACTGTACAATCTCTGAACTCTGGTGCTTTATTCCATTCGTGACGAGAATTGTAAAAAAGATGTATGAACGGGACTGACCCAACGTGATATTACAATGGCAAACGAGAGGCTTAATAAATATACGTAGGCGGTTTAAAGAAGTGAGTCTGAGGATGCCCGAACTCTTAAGTTTGCAACGACAGTGCTCACGTGCGAGAATAAGAAGATATTAGATTATATGAGTTATCGAATCAACTAAGAAAAAGTTCTTTTCAAAAAGAATTCAATTATAAATGAATTGAAAAAAAAATGAAAAAGAACTTTCAATCCTTGATAATGGAGAAACTTTGGAACGAGAAGAAAACAATCAACGTCGTTTTATTAATTTAATATTATTTTTTACTTCATTTGGAATGTAAGGAAGGCGTTCAAATGTTAAAATTTATTTAATCTTTTATTAAATGGTCGGGCGAGTCGGGAAAATAATTCGAGCGCAATCATGAAGAACATTCTAAAATGGCTGCGTGAAATGTGGCGAAGATGGATAGCTAATGACATAAGAATCACGCGATATCTCAGGAGCAACTTGTTGTATGATCGTTCGAAAAGCGCTGAATCAACGAGTTCAAGCAATAATTAAATAAGAGAAATTTCTAATGAAAATTAAAACGAAACAGGTCACGAAAATATTCGCGTTATGAGTGTTTGAAAAAAATGTTCCGGCTTTATAAATTTTGCGCGCCCCAATAATGAAATAATGAGAAATTAAAACTTCAACGCAACTACCACACGATGTTGATTTTTTTTAAATACAATCATTTAAGAATTTATTTTTATACACAATTATTGAAAACAATACTTCAAATACGTATAAGAGCGATGGAAACAGAACAAGTTGATTAATTCGTCATTATTTAATCAATATTGAACACATTAAATGAATTCTTCAAATTAATATGATTGATAAAGCCTGGTGATCATTTGTCATATATTTTTATCTCAATATGCATACTGACGCCATGCCTTCAGCTGCTTTGCCTTTAATGACCGAATATTTTGTTTCATCTCCGTTTTTTCCTTTCGTTCGGTCCACTTTTCTCTTCTATCTTCCACACTCTTCTTGGTTTTCGACTAGGAGAAAGAGGGAACGCTGAAGACAAGAGCTCAGGGGTCCAGAGTCGAAGGCCAAGCACAAAATCGTAAAAACCCGACTATTTCGTGCCAGTACCGATATTATGTACGTACTCTCTTCTTTAACTAATGTTCTCTCTCTCTCTCTCCCTCTTGGTCTCTCTCATTCCCACTGTCTCCCGTTCTTTTTATCTTTGTTTGGGGTACAAAGTTTTTGTATACTTTTTTTTCCAAGCTGTTTATATCATCAAGAATTGTGCTGTCTGACAAGAGATAGCGTAACTTTGCTTCGACACAGTTTGATATTTAACTATGCAAATACGAAATGTGTTATGAGATCGAGCAATGCGCGTACATTTTTTTAGTTTTTTTTTTTTTTATGGCTTCGGAGTACGGCACACCCATAGAGATCACATGAGAATCTCAGGGAAGTATTTCGCAAGATGTGACAAAAATACACTCTGACTTTTGTCGCCGAAGATAATCAATAAGATTTTTTAGAGGTTTTTTCACAATTAAATGATTATCATAAAGAGTTTTAATGACGTTAAATTCGTCGTGATATTTGATAAATAGTTAATTAGGTTAATGTTGTAATTCAAAGATAACTCATATTTATCTAATATTAAAAATAATTATGGTTAACAACTTTTTCACAACTGTGACTGCTTTTCGCTTAATAATTATAGTTGAATTATAGTTGAAGAATAGTTCATTCGCATGATTCATATTCACGAAGTTATTTCGAACTTGGTGAACCAAGACTCCATGCAATCATTTGGATAATAATGTAACCAATCGATAACGTCACCCAACATCAGATTCAATTATATATATATATAGATATATACATTTGTTATTTGACTAAAATATCTGACCATAATTGCAGCATGTACGTGGGCTTGAACTACAGATGAGGAAATTAGTGTGGCCTTGAAATTGTGAACAGGATAATGAAGTGATCGATCAAACAGCCACAGATATTTTGAGCTTTGGTCAAAAAAATGTATGACATCGAAGTAACTTTGCTCCTTTGAATAATTGCACGTACGTTGTAATATCGTATGGGAATGTAAAAACGTATAAACTTTCGGGAAAAATGTCTATTATGATTTTTTTTTTGTTTCTCTAAACAATACACGAAGCTTATACTTTATATCGCTGTATCTCCGTCACTGAACAGTCCAAATACTTGATTTTTTTTAGACAAACTTCGTCCTATTTTACTTCGAAAGTGAGAATTAAAAAAAAAAAAGATAATCTGTAGCAAAGTTTAGAAATTATTCCGTGAAGTTTTTAACTGCTCCCCACGAAACCGTGAGTAAAACTGTGGAAAATCTTGAATACAAGACGGTGAATGTTTTTGAAATTTTGCACGGAGTTCTGTAGAATGACATTGTGGCACGACTTTTACTTCAATACTTTTAGTTTCATATGATTATTCTGGTGTATTATAACCATAATAATGATGAATTATTATGTATAGTTGTTTTTTGTACTGTCACGACGAAAGAAATAAGTGATGAATATTTTCTAGTAAGCTATTATCACAACAGGGAAAAATTTCTTTTTATCCATTTCTTCGTCATAGTATTGCGAGAATAAAATATCCCAATTCTCATTTCACTTCACGGTTTGTTATTCCCTCAATTCGTATATCTTGTGTGCTTAACGATATTTCTCATATCGATCAAGCTCTTTCACATTTTTGGCAATAGTAAATAATGAGAAATGAAGGAGAAAATGAAACATCATGATGTTGGAGGATTTTTATGAAGACGCGAGTGAGTCAGAGATCGTTTTAATTTTGATGAATCACTAAAATCCGTCATAATTGTGGAGATAGATGTCAGACAGTAGTTGATCATAAAAAATAAAGTTTTCCCCATAAAAAAGTACCATAAACACTAGAATCAGCCACATTTTTAAATGATTCAATTCGAATTGTTATTTTAAAATCTTGCGGACAAAATGAAAATATATTAAGCACAATAATCAGTTGAACAGTAATCCGAAAAATAGTAATGTGCGACCGGTAGAAGAGTGACGTGACCACGCGAGAGAAATCCGCGGAACGAGCAGCAGGTGTCCGAGGTTGAATTCGAGAATGATACATGGACGAAAAATTTGAAAAATTAAATAAGAATAAACATTCAAAAATTTCGACTTTTGCGAACTTAGGATGAAAGGTATAATGAGGGGTACGTCGTGTTTCTAGTTTTTTTTTTTTTTTTTTCAACTCTCAAAATGATAATAAACTAACGGAGCGCACAACTTGTAGACGTTAGTAAACCGTTATTGGTGCATGAAAAAGTTGGAAGAAATGTAGTTTTCACGATGAGGTCAACGCGCGTATCCTGGTTATGTATATTTTGATGGACATATATAGTACACGATAAAAGTACACGCGGTGAATAATTTTCACGTTAAAATTCACAATGTTTTTTTCATCACGTATAAATTTTTGTCTGTTTTTTTTTTTGTTCTTTAAATAAGGAGGCAAATCGTACGATTCGAAGGTTACGTTTTCACGATGATTAAAACAATGTACGTAAGGCTGTATTAAGATGAAAGAGAGGTATTACGCATGACCCTGAAGCACGACACGCGGCTCGCGGAGTACTGGATCGTGCAAGATGGTTACTGGCCACTGGGCCAGCCAGCCAGCTAACAAACCAGGCGCAAGCCACGTACCACATGGTGGAGTAGCGCAGCAGCAGCAGCAACAGGAGTAGAACGAGTATTAAAAACCAAGAGTAGCACGGAGTAGCGGGGAATGTACGCGCAAGGTTTATGCATGTGCGCGATGTTAAAGTAACGCGAGAAGAAAGGCGAAACAGAGAGAAAGATGATTATAAATGAGAGAAATTGTTAAAATTAAAAGGAGCCAAAAACATATAATTGATTGAGATGAAAAATTGGTGGTAAAAAGTTGCATGGGCTTTAGGATTGGTCAATAAACGAAGATTTTTTTTTTTTTTTAAATGAAGTTAATCACATGCACTTTTGTGTTCTAACGAGAGGCTAAGAGATCGAGCTAAAACGTAGAAGTAGATTTGATTTTTATTTATTTATTTCACTAGCCTTGTCATTGTCTCGCAAAAAAAAAACATTGTACGAACGTCACAAAAGATAATTAGGATTTAATTGAACACGTTTGAATAAATATAATGTATGAATGATAGTTTTGAAGAATTGCTGATAATTTACTTCGTATTTTTTCTACAACGAAGAGAAGAATGTTGAGTGTTAATATGTATACGTTTGTATGGGTGCAGTTATTCGAAAAATACATATATGCGAAATTCACAACAGGATATATAAAAAACGATAAAACGTTTCTGAACGATCGTGGAATCGAATGAACAAACAAGTTTTAATGCTATCTGCTATGGTGTCACGAATGGGAGGGACAGATTTCAAGCCAATCGAGCCACGTGGTCAGAACCGATTATGGTATTTTTTAATTATTTTTCATTTTTATTCTCATTCAGGAACCACGAAAACTAGGGAAAGGCCGAACTAAATTTTGTGTTACAAAAAAAGTTTTTTTTAAAGAACGTATATATGTATGTTTTTTTTTTACAATGTAGTTTATAATGTTACATGCGATTGCTTGAATGGGGCACTTTTGCACGGTCATCATAATGTGCCGGCGGGGCTGAGCATTGGTAATTTCGAATCGTTACAAAACGCGCGTCCGAGTGTATATGGCACGAAACTCACGATAAAGCGGATACCGATAAAAACGTAAATATATACTCGTTGTCGTATACTTTTCATATAACTTATGAATCATCTGAAAAAGTCGAGAACGATGAATAAATATTACTGTTTCATCCAGACGCAACACTATTGTTATTAAGGTAGTTCTCCTTTCACGACGAGAAAATTCTATTAATTATTTTTCGTACGTTTGAGTAAGTAATCATGATATTTTACTGGAAAAATATCGAGACAAGTTACCGAACTTTCAACAATTAAATTTTAATTTGAAAAGATTCTATTTCAAAATACATGCACAAAACGATTGTAGATATAACGTTATATATATAAACGATCATATGCATAGAAAAAAAAATTCAAAAACGTTCAACAACAATATCTACGATGAAACTTGAAAAAATATGACGGGCAAAGACGATTTTTCGAACCCGTGATTTTCATGAGGTTATGTTTTCTCTTACAGTGATAATAACATTTCTAACGGAAGGATTTTTTAGCTTGTCATGGATTAGTACACAATTTCGCTAAAGTTACTCTCAACTCTCAACTTAACGAGTATTTTCACTGATGTTTCACTGTTTTTACTGACTTCAAACAATTATTTCAGTTTTTCCGTTCAACACCTTTGAAAAGTGCGGTTATCTACTTTGTGGCACATAATAAATAAATTAAAAATACTTCGAGTTCATAGAATTAGGCCAAATTTTTAAGTTTTTGATTGTTGTAAGGACCAATAACTGATTTCGACATTTTTTTTTTCATGATTCAGTCAAATTTACTGAAGACTTTTTCAGGCCCTGCTCATGTGCCAAAAAAAATACGTTCATCCACGAAGCGATTACCTTTCGTTCCCATATCTTTTAAAAAATACATTGCAATCGGGAAATTTATTGAAAATCATGTGTAAACGAGATTAACGAATTTCAAAGTGATCAAAAAAATTTGAAACTTAGAAAATATTCTGCATCACGGTCACCAAATCATTGTGTGCTCAGTTATAAAAACATTTCTCAAATGCATGTAATTGAATTAAATATTAAAATACTTCTAAGGATTAACGAACAGTAATCTTTATCACGTTGTTATACGATAATAATTGTCATTCCAACAGTATTTTTTTGATATTACTGTGTTTATGGAATATTGAGAAACGAAACGTTTTTTATTCTTCATATCGTAATTATTGAACCAAAAAGATACGGTGCGCCTCGGAATTCATGTAAATAATAAGCTCCATTCGTTTGTACAAAAGATGCGGTAGGACGAAGCGTACGATAATGATTGTATAATGAATCTGGTCGGTAAGCTTATTGTCCCATGTGTGAATAAATTATGTAACGATTCTGGGTTGTGACAGACCGATTAATTCATAATAAGTACGGTGTTTGAAAACCATGTTCAAATAAGCTTTCAACGTATATTTGCTCGATCGACTTCGAATATAAGGTAAGCTAACGAATGAAATTGATTAATTGAAAAACAATTACGTCATTCAAATATATCTAGATAACCATTGCACAAGAAAATAAATAAATTATAAAAGAACACGAAGAAAAAATTATGTGGTCAATTGTAATAGAACAACATTGTCAATTTTAAGAACATTTTGCGAACATACAAGAATTTTTGCTATATTTACGCTGAAAATCGTCAGAATTAGTGATTACATTGAAACTACAGTGCCTTTGTACTTTTTTATGCAAAAATTAATTGAAAGATTGTGGAAAAGCCTTCGAAAATATGATTAAAAAATAGAGATTAAATAAGCTTTCTCTTGCAGTTACGTTTAAGTTTCTCTTTTCTTTTCTCCGTAGGTATATAAATCTCTACTGTAAAAATTTGTTTGGTCTGATCTAATTAAAATGAATCTTACAAAGGAATGAATCTCATGAATGACAATTAAGACGTGGGCTGTATAACGTTCCGATTAACTATTTTTTACGAAAATGCTTCAAAAAACAAAAAAAATCACGGGAGATTTAAAAAATGCAGATTATTAAAAACACATAGGACTAATTTATGGATAATTGGAAATCATTTTCGTGGATTGTTTGAAAAAAAAAATTGAATTTTCTTCATTTCAAATCAATCAATTCTGGTTATATAGTACATAAATGTTCATGAAATCACAGTTCCATCGACAATGATGTTCCTAGTCACCAGACGAAGTCATAGGCACAACTAGTTATAAATAAAATATGCGCTTTATTTGAATTGATACAAGCTCAAGTAATTTCCTATATAAATCATTTTGGCCAAAAACATGGATTGATATTGAATAAATGCATCAAACTCGTAGTAAAGAACTAAAGTTAGCATTATTGAGTATTGGAAATGTTTTCGAAGGTTCATAGGGCATGGGATTCAAAACAAATAAAAATTACGTGAGGCAGAAGGATTCATTGATGTGTAAAGTGGCTGTACCGAGTGATAGAGTTTACTTTCTCTATCCGTAGTAATGAATATCGAAGTTAATCAGTGCGCATGACACGATCGATTGCACTATGAGAATGCAACGACCTGCTTCGTTTCAGTGCCCTTAAACTACATACATTGGGCATGCACTTGCCCGTGAATCTTGCACACAGCGCCATGGGCTTTATAATCATGTACTAATGAAATATTCGAAGGTATGTCTGAGACCCCGACCTTTGCTGTATCCAGGATTTACTAAAGGGATTTTTCATGAATCATTCATTCGCATGGAAGACACATTTTGCATGATTTTATCCAATACAAAAATACGTTTAGATGGCCATAAAATATTGTTTTTGGATGAGAGAAACAATTTTCATAACATTTTTCAATTAATGTCATTTAAGTCCAATTCAAATGACGAAATTGAGCTTTGCATCGTTGGAAAGCAACGAAATTCGTTTGTATTTAATTTCTCATAGTTGGATTATATTTATTTGCGATTTAAAAACTGCAAGTAATAAAAATAAAATAAAAATAAAAAAAATTGGGACAATTCCAAAAATATTATTCGTTGCGTTCCAACGATACAAACTTCAACGTCCTTCGAACTCGATCTCCATAATAATTGTCGTAAGTCCTAAAATCTTATGAGCTTCAACTGTTCGAATATTGTTGAATATAGTTTTAAATCGAAAGCTTGTTTTTAATCGTTTGGTTTCAATGCCTGGATTCTTTTTCAAAAGTCCAAATGAAATGTGGACAAAATGAAATCCTTTTTTTTTTTGCATTGAAATTTAGAGATAAAAGAATTTAGAATTAAAAGGAAAAAGTTTCAACACACCACATCGTATTTACAGAGTTCCCAAGACCTTGAATCAACAGTTTCTCGAATAAAACTTTCAGAAAAAGCCGAAGAGAGCACGTGTGAAAAAACTGTTCACAGTATTTTACTAGCTCGTACATAAAAAACATTTGGTCGTCAATATAGTTTCGTTCTTATCGATAAAATGCCTGCGATCTATTTTACTGACTGAATCTTTCGGAGCGCGACGTAAGAACAGAGAGAAATCATTCCGTAGAAGTTTTACCCGATGAGCACAATCGATAAGCTAGAGATCTCTTTGTTTCGTGGATGGATTTGAGTGAATCTCCTGTTCATACCGATGGTAATTTGTATTGTCAATCAATTATATGAGCAGGCGACAAAAGTAATTTCTGTACTTGGTCAGTCTCCTGTTTTACCGAGGAAATAAAATACGTCGGTACACTTGAGTCTCCGGTTTATTAGGCCCCTTCGTCAACTCCGTATTATCCGATTTGTAAATTTCGCCTGTACCCACTCCACGACATATTTTACTGCTACGCGCAGTCCTTCTAGAAAATTCTCGGCTCTCTGCGCTAGCAATGGGTGTCGGCAGTGTTAAAAGTGGGGATAGAGGAGAAATTGACAAAAGAGAATGCACGCGGTCGCGTCGCACTGCCGAACAACTCATGTAAATAAAAACAAATTTTTCTAACAAAAAAATGTTCTAAATAAAAAATCGCGGTTTTCGAGTCATAATGAATTATTGTTCCGGAGGTTAGAACCGTGAAAGAGCGGAAAAGTTCTGAGGTTTAGGACACATTTTGAATGTCGCAGAGAAACAAAAAATACCCTTGACCCTTACACTCACGTGGGACATGGAGCATGCACTTGAAAAACTAATTACGTTTCACAAATGATTTGTCATTTCAAAGTCAAAATAACAGCGGCCGCAACCTTAACAATATTTCTTGATAAAGAAATGTCCAACGAAAGATTTTTATTCGATTTATATATTCGGGATCTCGATTAATTTAGCAAATGCTTACTCTGTGACGTTGTAAGCCCACACGGTCCTATATTGACACTGAAGAACTCGTTCGACAGCCTTCTATTTGTGGGAATTCGACCGCTATCAATGAGTTTCACACTTACTCACTGGACTAACTTTCAAGTCGATTTAAGCCTTTTAATTTAGCTCCAAAATCGATGCAATTATAACCGTCAATGTTATTAATTGACGAGCCTACTTTTTTCATTCAAACTTAAGGCGTTTTATCAGTTGCGGAGAATGGGAGGTCGATCACTGAAAAGTAGATATACACGTTGTTCTCGGACACCCTTAATATTTTAAGTAAAAGGAGAATTACTTACACATTGTTCTGTTTTAATGAAAATATGACGTATAACTCTTTTTTTTTCTCGAAATAATGAAGCGTGGCCAAGAACAACGTGTATCTACTTTTTTGCCGACCGCGAAACTGACAGATCATCTTAATGCACAGTATTATATTTTCTTTTTTCATAAATAAAATGTTTTTATTTTTTTTATCTTTAATGTACGTCCTAGATTTTGGTGGATCAACGATTTTATGACAGTATTTTGTATCGTACGTAATTTTTGTTGTAGTCTTGCGATTACATCAACTTTCTCAGTCTCTTTTACGGAGCAAAAAACACGCCTCGAATCGATAAAATTGAGTGAACTTGTCTATCGAAGAAATGTTACGTCGAGCAAAGCTTTCCCATAATTTCGATCTAACTAGAAAACAGCGTTTCCATGAACAAAACGAAACGTTCATTTCAACGATTACAAATGAATTATTTCAGGCCAAGAGTCATGCCGGCTGAGCCCCCATGAGGGCAAGAAAAATTACTGCAAATTTCAAAACCGAAATTCTCCAACGTCGTTCGTCCGATTGGAATTTAAAGAATCTTAGCCCAATTTTGTCATTATTCTGTGTGGACTAAGACTTTTTTTTTATTCCAATTGAACGACAAACATGTGGAAGATTGATGCTTTAAAAATTCGAGAGGGGTGGGTAACTGACCTATAGCCTTAAATTGCAAATTCAGAACAGAGAGTTTGTGCATTTTTTGGAAGGGTACGGGTCAGGCACCTACCTCCATTATTCCAATTATTCTGCGTGAGCTCAAACTTTGGTTTATTCCGATCGGATGAACAATGTAGAAAAATTAAATTTTCAAATATTCTAGGGGGAGATCCGTGACTGTTACTGGTTGAAAGTGCGAGCCAGATATTCAGAAATGAATAAAAAATTTATTTAATGAAAATTCAAAACTCACCCCTCGGGCGTCCCTGAATAAAATGGCGGCATGAACCGGATCGAGACAAGCATCCGATGCCCTGTGCGCTATGGCCGGTGTCCCAAGGGAGAGTCTTCTCGTTCCTGGGTCCAATGAACCTCTCCTAAGTGCTCCTGCAATAGAGATCCATTAAATTAGTATTTGTTAGTGAGAATTTATAACGCAGAAATTTTTTTTTTTTTTATGAAATTGTTTGAAATATTAAAAAAATATAGTAATTTATTTTTTATCGGTTGGCGTCGAGCGTTTTTTGTCGTTGTCTAATAGATCATTGAAGTGTGGTCACGTACACAGTGCGGTTGATGAGCTATTCGCATTTGTTGTTTTTGTTTGCAATGTGTACGACCTTGAACGACGTAGTTGCTGTTTGTTTTCTTTCGTTAATCGTTTTCCTCACGGACTTACAATGTACGGATTATCTACACATGCATACTTTTATATAAATATTCAATTAAACAATTCTTCGGATTTATCAAAGGTGCTATGCCATTTATTCATAACACTTTTTCAAGAATCAACGTCTACGTTGCCGTTTTTCTTAATACCATTTGTCAATAATTTTTCGATCATTCAGAAGTCATTGCTAAACTATAATTTCGTACGTTGTATAAAAAGTCTATTAATTATCTTCAGAGAATTCCTGAATTCCGCTGAGAAGGGTCGGAATCCGAAGAAAGCTTTGAAGTTTTTCATCTGACTTAATATTTTTTTGCTTTCAGCTGGCAACGAAGCGAAGTCTTAGTTGCGGAAAAGGTTTTTTTTTTTTTTTGGAAAAAAGCATATTTCCACCTCCATATTATGTATCACTGCTTTTTCCTCCCATCAATTCTGAAGTTTGACAACATATTGTTTTACCAGAGTTCAGAAGAATTTCGATTTGCATTAAAAAAACAGATGACCTAGTTCTCCTCAAATGAAATGTAAAAAAAAATCAGTTCTCCTTAAAATGCGAGAAAAATACTTAAAATTCGATATTTTCACAAGCTTTTGTAGTGCATATATGTTCACTGTAACCAACGTAACAGAAATTCTAGTAATATGAAGTGTGGAATCGGCGAATATTGAAATACGCTTCCGTAAGCATTTGCGCACATTTGTAGCGAGATGCTGCACGGTCGGAATTTATCGTTGTGTTTTCTATTTACAAATATCGTGTTTCATGTGTCTTCGAGAATTTCTAGCAAGACTATTTATCATTGATATTTCATGGCCACGATACTGGAGCTGATGGGGAAAAAAATCGAAGATACTCTTCAAGGTAGTAATCTTACCACAGTCACGTTCAAAAGTGGGTGTATTTTTAAAAACTTGAATGAAAAACTGCTTTATTTAAAACTGAAATGGAGCAGTTTTTTCACTTTGAATCGATGGAATCACTTCGACTGGATGAACGATTTTGCAGGAGTTGTGTAAAAGTAGAGTACATGATACCCCACAATATATAGGCAGATGAGCCTAGTAAGTAGACTCCGGGTCAAGGTGAATGTAAAGTGTTTCGAATAGAGAAGTGGGATCGTGGCTCATCAAAGACCACTGGCCTCCTGTACAAATCTGCATTAATAATGTCGAGACAGAAGCGCGGTTGGTCATGTGCGCCAGGATGAAAATAGATTATCGGTACGAAAACTCGAGATCATTTGGCACTTCGTGAAAATATCGCGTAATTCAACCAAAATTTCTCGAGTATTATTTCTAATTCGATGTTTCAACAAACAAAGTAATAAAATGATGAAAAAAAAAAAAAACAAACGTAGGCATTAGAAGGGTAACTTTCGTTTTTGGATTTCTAATCGAGACTATTTACTGACCGAAAATAATCAAGACTTCACCGAAGTCCAACTTTTTTTTGTTTTTTGGCAATACTGTTTAGCAGTCGCATGAGAGGAAACAATAACTCGAATGTCACCAAACTATTTGAGCTGTCAGAGTTGAAACGAAAATAAATTTACAATTCGTTGACGATGATGCACAATTGGCATACTTTCGAAAACGAAAAATTGATTCATCGAGCAAACAAACATTTCTTCAACATTCGTCGATACATCTCTATTGGCGTGAGTTGAAAATGTGACACGATAATAAAAATAAACTATGAATGAAACAAACAAAAGTTTACATTAAAAAGACTTGGAAAAATGAAAAATACAATAAAACCATTGAAGATTTGTGTGCAGAATAAACGATTCAATTTCTAAGTTAAATTTTGGCAATCGTGGTTAGTGATGATTGCGTAACCCAAGCCGGCAAGTTATTACGAAGGAAATGTAACGTCAAGAGGGGCAAACACGTTTGCCAACGGCGAGATACATGCACAGCAGTAAAGTAGGTGAAAACCACGTGCCGACGTTGATTGCAGAATCGTTTCAACTTTTATGCACTTACGTGCTTTGCTGCACCGTTCCAAGCAAAAGAGGATGCAGATATTATAAATATAGGTCTCCACGGCAAATCGTTCGAGGACGAGCCTGTTAAGATCAAGTCAGGTTTTGTTGGGATTTAAGTAGTTTTATTTGAAAAGCGTCATGCCGGATATCCCTTAGAGAAATTACGTTGGAACCGATTCTTGAGAATTTGGAAATAAAGTTTTATTAATGTAGTTATTGTCCAACCGAAATTTGGCTACGAAAGTCACCTTTCGTGCATTCAAATCAAATATCATTTTCAACGGATAAGAAATAGCGGTTGTAACATTCAATGTTGCGAAATATTACATTGGAAACAATAAATAATTTGCAATATTCCTTGCCCGGATTTTCGGGAATTTAGAAATGTTGCTTATAAATTTCTATTTCTAGATATATTTTATTTCTATAATTTTTCTTCGTTTGTTGTTTATACTTCATATTTTTCAGGATTTTTATACGGATTAATGAGATTTTAAACCCACAATGCACACAATATTTTTAGCCGCCTCCGAAGGGCTTAACTTTATATTTATTCAGTCAAATCGGTCCAAGTCGTCGGATTGGATTGTTTTTTTGTTCTTTTTCACTTCGGTAGAAGTTGATTTTGACTCTCGATGTACTTGTGGGGTCGAATATCTCAGATAAAACTTGAATTAGAGTAAAAGTCCTAATTTACATTCCAATGGAAAATTCCTTACATACATTTCACTTTAAAAATGAGCAGGATATGTAGAAGATTAAACAATTTAGGGTAATTGGCGACTCACTGAAGTCGTTTATTAGTTATTATTAAACACAAACTAAAGAGAATTTATGTCCCGACGAGCATATTGCTGTGGCGCAAAAATATTGAATCAAGGAGACAAATAGATTAATTTAAATTATCATTTTTTGTTAATTTTTCTATATATTAATAGATTAGTAAAAAGTGCAGGATTATCTGGAAGTATTAACTGAAAAAAATATTTTTTATAAGGCTGGAACGTGGGCTGGCAATAAGAAAAAAAATAGTGAATTGAAAAAAGTAAATGATTTTAAATTCCCATTTTCCGTTGACTCTTCTATTTATTAATAATTAATAAATTAGTGAAAAGTGCAGGATTTTCTCGAAGTATTGACAAGAAGAAATTTTTCTCATGAGACTACATCGTGAGCTGGCAATGGGCAAAAAAGAGTATCAAAACATGATAAAGTCCGTAATCATGTAGAAAAAAGACATTTACGCATTTGTTACCTTGGCGAAGAATGCTTTCGTAGATTCTGTAAGTGGTTTCGCAGTCGGGTTCGAGAATTGGGGGTTTCGAGGCTCCATCCAAACTCTGACTTCTGTTACGAAATTCTTCCTCCTTTTCTCTTGGCGTGTCCTGACATTCACTCTGTCGTCTGATATGCCCAAGTCTTCTGCCGAAGTATTTTATCATTTCGTGGATACTGTGATGATGATGATGTTGCTTATCCGGTTCACCGGTTGGGCTGGTCGATGTTGGAGATGCAGCTGCACTGGTAGGGCCAGGGTTTGAGTGTTGACGATTTCGGTAAGGGTGTAGGTGCTGTTGTTGCTGTAGTTGTTGATGATGATGAAGATTTTGATGATGATGATGATTTGGATAATGATGAAAATTCGTAGCTTGATGTAGGGTTTGAAGCGGATGATGATAATGTCCTGACGGCGAGTGGTTTCCGCTTCCATGAATGGTGTGATAGACTGATTGATTATTCGAGTGATGGAGTGGATATCCGGATCCATTATTCGAGGAAGAAGAGCCATGACTCGAACCGTATGAAGATCCGTACGAATAAGTTGAACTAACCGATCCACGCGATGCTTGTCGATCATTCAGATACAATTTTCCCTCGTTGCTCGTTTTTTGTAAACCGGCTAATTCAGCAATTAGCTTAACATCAGCATTGTAATTTTTATTCTTGTGATTTCCGTCGGTACTTGAAC
Organism: Campoletis raptor; assembly: GCA_948107755.1. NCBI lineage: Eukaryota > Metazoa > Arthropoda > Insecta > Hymenoptera > Ichneumonidae > Campoletis > Campoletis raptor. The sequence continues at coordinate 31,449,328 of OX403622.1, read as the reverse complement.
CTTTGGCCTCGTGATTGTGCGAGCTCGATCCATGATGCGACAAGAGTTGAGTTATTCCGTGCATCTTGGTTCGAGTTGGCTAATCAATTAGAAACTCGAGTCTTCAATATTTCGTCACCCGAAACGTACTTTCACGCTCGTCCGGTAATCTTGCGAAACAGCAAAATCCACTCCGGATTTTCGTCTCTTAGTCGATGATTAGTCTGATACTTTTGGTTTTGTACCAAAAATAATATATTTCTAACACTATGTTGATGTGTGTCACTTGGTGTAGAATGGTCTGTAATTTGATAAGATGGATTTTGTTTAGTGGTAGTGATATTTTTGAAATGTTGAATTTTCATTGACTGCAAAGTTTCACTGCTGGATTCTCGCGAAATTGTACGAAATCTTAACAGGGCAATTCTAACAGAATTCCTACCTAATTAATATTCGTTTGGAATGCTGTTCAAAACGATTTATTACAACGTGTACGTTTCTTTTTCTAATTGAAACACAGCCTTTGACGAATGCATTGAATCCTTCTTAAAACTTTTGGATAGGGATTGATTAGCAATTATGGTCACAACAAAGTAAACACTCATGAGCAGATTACTAATCACATTACCGCTGAATTTATTTGTCCAATGGAAACTCTAAGCTGGAAGAACTTTCTCATGCAATGTTCTAACTTTGAGAGAAACCCATCACCGTTTGCTAGACTCCCATATAGTTGAATATCCATGTGGTTACGGTGTAGTGGAAGTGAAAAATATCGCATCTTCTGAGAATCAAATTTTTCCATCGCATATATTGATCCTGTCATACGACGAGCTTTTGAGGCGTTTCTCAGCAGATAAAAAAAGGACCATAACGACCCGGATTTCAAGCAGATTATTCATCGATATGGAACGAGAATCTTTGATGAAAAAAGGTTCAGCTAACACTACGTGCAATTTATGAGACTTTAGCAATTGATGATATACATCGAGAGGCTGCAACGAATAATTTTCTCTATTACTTTTTGAATTCTTCAGTCCCAGAATGACAAGTTTCCGCCTAGTTCATATGTGTTGTGTACTTTCAAGCAATGACGTATTTCGATGGGTCGCGGATATCGATCTCTGGTGTCTTGAGGCAACGACGTACAGAGGTGACGTGGGTAAAAATGAAACTGTTGAAGTTTGGTGGAATGAGCTGGTTGAGGATCACTATTTCGTACTAGAATTTTAGACCGGAAAGTGCAGAATGCTCGCCACTGCGGATGACAAGCATTGTCCTGATTCCCTGGTATATAGGTCGACAAGGAGACAAGTGGTGGTCTGTGCAGCATCCACAGTCGAAAGTGTAAAGAGGGTAGCTCGAGGTGGCCAAACTGATGAAACTGGAACGTATCGATCAGTTGGAATGAGCGTTGTTCTGACGCTGAATTGTTCTTGAATTCATTTTAATAAAATGAACAATCCACGCTTTTCACATCACGATTCTTTGAGCTCGCGGACTATATATTTTTCGTTTCTGATATCGTGTATTGACTCTTTATATTCTGATTGGAAACTAACAGAATATAAATAAAATAAAAAACGACGGAATGGGCGTTTATTATTATTATTATTATTATTATCATTATTTATGTTTCATTGAGATTGATAATTTTCACAAAACATTCTCCGTCTTGACCTTCCGTCAGTAATCATATTTTTAGACCTTCCGTGGGCACTTCAGAAATTTTAGATTTAATCTAGTTTTATCACGTGTTCAGGGCTTGTAAATTATTTTAAAAAAATTAGGTTTACTCTTCAAGGTATCCAAGAAAATGTCCGATAGACATTATTATAGATAGGGAAGCAGAACGAGTTCTATCTTCTTTATGTGACTTGATATGACAAGATTAAATTTCCGACTGTGTATATATTCACTGTATGTTGGCGAAGGGTTAAAGGCGTTGAAAATGTTTGTACGCTCGGGTCATATGGGTCAACGATCCTTCCACTCTGATAGAAAGGAAGGCAATTTAAACGAGGACTGCCCTATAGACTGATTGTTTGTTTTGTTTCAAGAAAACAATTATTATGTGCATTCGTGTGAATATTTATCATTACGAAACTCACAAGAAAACATTTCGTAAATATTTTTAAGCGATATCTGCATCATGAGTGTGTTCTATTTATGATTATGATATTGAAACCATATTCAAGAGGCATTTTCGTGTTTTTGATTATCCGCTAAATTCGTGAGTATTGATACTCACGATTTTGAAGAATTAAGCAAACTACTTGAATATGAAAATATATACAATCATACGATCATCTCAAATTCTTGATGAGAATAAAGTCAACATGAGCTTACAAGAGTATTGAGTTCTCTTTTGTTTAGAGTATTTCGTTAAGAGTTTCTTATAATCAATTTTTCCCCAAAGCAACGAAAAAATAATAATGTTCAATAAAATAATTGTCGTCCAACAAATATATCTCTTGTAAGATATTGTACAATACAGTTTTTTTCGTTCTCATCTTACAAGCACGAAAAGCTTCGCTGACGGTAAATGCATGGCTTTCATAACCGGAAACGGATGAAATTGTGATTGGTCGGTTTCATATTATCTCCCCAGAACCCTCGACACGCGAAATTAGAAACCGCGTCAGGAGCCTTGGAATGCCGTATCATATTCGAGATGTCCTGCATTCTTTCACTAAAATCCGCGTGCTTATAATGTTTTTTTAAATTTTGTATCGTCTTGCGGTCTTAAAATTACAACACTGCACGGTTTAATATTTACTGGGCTTCGGAGCTGGGATTCCAAATGTATTGTCTGGATTCGATTTGACGCTGGGGGCAGTTGACACACTCGGGCGTTTTGCACACGGGACACTTGCTACGGTGCCCATGGCACATGCTGTACAAAAAACCGAGCAGCCACCATGAAGGAACACATACAACCTGCACGAGAATAGATAGTTCCAGTGTATATAGATAGAAACAATGAAGACAACAACTTGATTATTATTGTACGAGCATTGTTGAGAGATATGTTGTGTGCTATATATACGAACGTGAATTAAAGTGAGTACGTTTGCGTACATGTTTACTTTATTACTTTATTAAATACACTTTGTAATAATAATAACTGACTTTTAATTCATGATTGTCATGAAATGTTCGATGAATGTCATGAATGACTTCAAGTACGTTCAGTCGTCAAAGGATTCTGCACCTGATCCTGTAGCTATGATAAATCACAAGTTCCAACGAGTTCTCTCCTTTCAAATATGAAACGCCATTGGGATTTCGTTAAAAGCATTTTTGTTCTCTACCCACGCGACGGTTTTCTTATTATATCTCAAAACGAACTATAAACGAAGAAACGCTATTTCCTCCGTGTATTCTCCCCTAACATCATTTGTGTGTGTAAAACGCACACACGTATCAGACTAAATGGTCGAATGACATTGAATAACAGATGAAACAGCAGTGATAGGTTTGACATATCAAGAAACACATTCCAGGAGTTCAACAAATAATTTTTTTTTTTTTTTTGAGTTGAGATGAAGCATTCCCTCTAAATATGAAGATTGAAGTAACCAGATTTATTTATAAAAATAAATATTTCGGTAGACCAATGAATTCATAAATAAGGAACGCTGTTCAAGTTTGTATTTTTAGCTCGCAGATGCACATTTCTTGATTTTGTAAAGTTTGAAATTAATACGAAGCGCTGAGAAGATTTAAGCACTTTTTTGAGCTTATAAAAAAACTAAATCTGCAAAAAAAAGTTAGATTACTCGAAAGAACGAATTTAAAAAATATGGAAGTAGATTAAAATATGAGAGACATAAAAGCCAAGTGGAGGAAAGGCGATTACTCGTTCCCTGACATAATTCGTTGAACGTAGTTTCGTAGATGGCATTAAGTAATTATCTGACAAAAGATGAAGTTTGATTGTAAACTCATTTTGATTTCATAACTGACTGATCTAAAAATATAGGTAATAAAATCCGTTTTATTTTGTATAATCTACCTGTGATTTATCATTAATCCCAAAAGATTTCTCATTATCAATGAATTCTTTGCTCTCTAAATGGCGAGTCGAATAATTATCGCAACAAAATCTAATCTAACACGATAACAGTGAACAAATCGAGAATTTGAGTTAATACAATGTAATAACCGATATGTTCTGCGAGAAAATTTTCCAACGAAGCTGGAAATGAGATTTCCTGTTAAGGTGATGGAGCAGTCGCTTTCTCGCAATGTGAGTGCGAGAGAGATAGCTGCAATTTTCGAAATAGAATATTTGCGACACGGTTGCACCAATAAAAAAAAAGCGCCTGTCAACGCATTTTTGCCATCGTCCTGCGTACGCTGACAGAGCCCTTTTTTCGATTAGTCAAACGACATCGGAGAATTTTTGTTTCGAAAATCCGAGGTGACTGATCCATCATCTTAAGTGGATTTCGAGAGTTTCTACGAGCTCTATAAGCTCTGACATGAAATCCTGCCACTTTGAATTGTGAAAAATTCATTTTGCAACAGTTTCTCATTTTATTGTGTATGTCAATTCGATAGAGAAAAAATAATAATACCCGGAATAATAATATATTTAAAAAATTTGCATTATAATAATTTTTGAGAATTATAATGCAATATAATTATTTGTAGTATGACATTCATTGATTAGAGTACAATACGATGATTGTTAAAAATTGCGAGTTTTTCGTTCTAAGGATCTTCTGCGCGTGTTTCTATTCCAGTACTTGAACGGTACAGAAATATAAATATACCGTATGTCGTATAATAAAAGACCACATCATGCTACCTCGAGGGTTAATTAATTCGTTGATAGGTAACGAAGCACAAAGTAAACAGGAAAACAGAAACTCGAGAGCAATATTTGCGGAAATCGCTGCTGCTATATTTTCGTGAGATCTGAGAAGTTTTTTCAGTGATGTTTTGAATGTCGAGTACTAAATTAATTCATATGTTCGTGGCTCAAACGCTGAAAACCCAGTTTTGTTGGGAAATTTTCATCATTTTATTAAGTACGGTCGAGAATATATTTTCCGATGTTAACAAAACTGTTCTCATTCCAACAATATGGCTTTCTGCAAAGTCTCCGGAAAACTCAAATTTTTTTCTCATCTTATTGTTGTATTTTGCTGACAGTTTTAATATAACCCAAAAATACTGTTGAAATGAAAACAATGTCGTTATTAACCAAAAATATTCAGTTTATCGTATTGAACAAAATGATCGATTATTTTTCAACGAAATTGAATTTTCAGCGAGTGAACTCTACTGGTAGACAATACAAATGTAATTATTTTTATTCAACTATATGTGTTGACTATTATTTTGTTTGAGTTAGACGATCCATAAAGTGCCTTAAATTAACCTGTTAAACATGAAAAATAATAAAATACTATGCTTGAGAAGAACAAAATATTGTACGGTGTTGAGAAACGAACAAGAGACCATGGTGTTTTATCGATTATTTCGGACCCTTTACCCCAGGAGACCGTCATAGGGGTTACACCCCCAACGGACAAGGCCAATGGCAAAGGCTGACTCAACCTCAGCGCGACCTTGCCCTTCAACATGAAGATAGAAATAATCTCAAGTCAACGACACTGATAGATCGAAAAATAAACAACAAGATTATATCGACGTAATCTTATGTTTATTTACCGAGAAGATAAAAAAAAAACTTGAACCATGGTTCATTTTTATGACATGATACGTAGGTAAATAAATTTATTCAATTTTTGTATTTATTTTCAGTTCAAGTGCTTTTAAAAAGTCTAAGAATTCCATTTATCAAAAGTATTTTTAGGCAGTAGTGGCAACCTTCATATAAAATTTCTCAAAAATTTGCGAGAATCATCGTTTTTTGATACAAGCCAATAAAAGGTATAAAAAATTTGGCAAAATCTCGACTTTACGATTTGAACGTCTAGCGTTTTAGGAAAAGCGCATTAATTTAAAAAAAATTGTTATATTTTTAAGTTAAATCGTGCAGTCAGAATCAAGAATACCGCAAATAGCATTTTGTCAAAAAACTGTTTTACAAAAATGACAACCACAGTTTATTAAATTGTATATTTTGTTGTTGTTGTAATTGTCAAATTTCTACGTTCATTGAGAACAATATGTTTTTTCAAACATCCCAAAAGTTGTTTACATCAATAAATTCGTTGACTAAGAAACACATTGAAATTCATGCTATTTTTGTCAGCTTTAGTGTATCTAACTCTTATTATTAGAAATTTCTTGTCATTCCATGAAATGTTATATCCCTGTAGTAAAAATGAATTTAAAAATCGTAAAAAAATAAGAAAACAGAATAAAATTTGGAAACTCAGGAAATTCATTTTGCAATATGTGCTCGAAAATCGTATAATCAGAAATAATTAATAAAAATAAAGTAAAAATTAATAGTGCTCGAAAAGAATTACGTACGAAATTTGTATTTCGTCTCATGCTGTGTCAACTTGAATTCAGAATACTTTAATAAGTTTCCGTAATGTCGGAACTTAGATAATTCTTTCTCAAGGCAGTGAATTTAATTGATGCGAGTATTTAGCGTGGCTCGTCGCGATGCCAACACCGTGAACAGAATAATACCAATTCCCTCTACTGTTTCGTATTCAATTTTTTATTTACCAGTGACACAGGTGACGCAATTAGTAGTTGTACGGGCTCGGGAAACGAACGGCGCGTGATGACAAAAGACCACAACACGGGAGGACTTACACGATATTAGGTTCTCGACTAGCGATATCCGTGCGTACAAAAGAGAATCAACAAAAACATTAATTGTCTTGGTGTGCGAAAGAAAAAAAAACCCGTTCAACCTTATTGACTTGCCTTCAAGCAGCGAGTAGTTCGGACTTTGGAGTCTTGTTGCTAAAACATTTTGCAAAGAATTTTTCTTTTCCATGCTATACGTCCGTCGATTTATTTACGATCGTAATTTTAATAACGGTAAGAGAAAATAGTATTTTATTACTAAAAGTATCGAACGATCTTTCGCAAGTTCTATTTTTTGTTGTACTGCAAAAACCTTGTTCAAAGTGATGATAAAAAAGCTTCTTCAGAAGGTTCAAACCCATTTTTTACTTATTAGTCAATGCGATTATACACGGAAATAAAAAATTGGTAATCGAATAGAATCCCGTTGAGTTTGTCGAGAAATTAAACTAAAAAAATAGTTGTATTTACCATTTTTCGGGTCAACTAAATGGAATTTTGTTCGATAAACAAATTTTTTTTTTCTCAGTGAATTTATATTTTGAAATCGATCGATTATGTTTTTGCTATCATTTATAAATATGAATTGAGTACCATTATGAGTAGTTTTCATCATCCTACAAAGAGACGTACATAAGAATAAGCAAAAATAATTAAAAAAAACTGCGACTGCGATAAAAAAATGTGGATTGAAAATGGTAATTAGAAGATTGTTTCGCTCATGTAGTAGAAAGAATGCATAAATTGTTACACTTTCCATTATCGAACAGCGCCAATCAACGTGTGCGGCGGCGTTCCTATCAATACTTCATCTGAATCCATTACGTATAGATAAGACTGTTTGTATCTGGAAAACGCATGGTTGTTCAACTCGCTCATGTCCGTGAACCGAGAAATAATGGTCTTCCATAACGAGCAGCTGATTACGATTACCTACTTTGTCCGATAGTTTCTCAACTTCTATAAATTTGATAGGCATGACCGTTTTTCTGGATGAAAAATTTATATTTATTTCAGGAAAATGTGGAGCTAAAATCTACACCTTATACTTTCCATACAATCGTCATTAAATAACTATTTAGTTAATGAAACTGAAAAATATTATTCATGCTTTTAACGTATGTAAAAATTTTGATATGTTGTATTTATTAATTAATCGAGAGTAAATATTATTATTTAGAACATTTTTAAAAGAAATATTTATTTTTGTTTCTCTCATACGGCGCGTATGAGCAGGAAAAAAATATTTTTGTGACACGAACCAACCATGCAGACTTCCGGGCCTTATGCAACAATACCGAAGCACCACATGCCGAAACCTCGGGGTATTTAAGATCCTTTCGTATGGGAATCGTGATCGTCCCTTCCTCCTAACTGGTTATTTCAAGGACAACGAATGAAGTGGGGTACGAACCGAGTACACGTGCTTCACAGTTTAAACTTGACTGGCACGAGATCCCGATGTTTCTGTTTCGAGCCTGAAGTCCCACCTCTCTTTTACTTTGGAATTTCGTTCGAGTTTTCGCCAAGCGTAATACTGTCTTGTCACAAATGTTTATCGTGGCGAATACAATTGCTTATTGACTGCTGTATTAGGCCATATGGAGAAGAACAAATTTGCAAGGGCATTTAAAAACAAAACAAAAAAAATATATATAAACTTAAAACCAAAAAAAAAACAAAAATAAGGAGAAAAGTTTGCATCCAAGGACACCAGAAATATTCATGCACGAGAAATTTGACAATAAATACATTCATCAGTCCATGAGTCATTTAACAATGAGCATCATTATGCATGATTTCAATAATTGGCGAGATTATTTTTAGAACACGAATGTCACGAGTGTACATTCAACGACGAACGTGTAAATTTTGTATGAGATACACTCGATTGTTAATACATCGTGTGTCCACAATTCCATGAGTGACTCGAATTTCGCAAGTAAACACGATTGGGTTTGTCGAAATTTGAAGGTCGAAAAAAGTCAGATCTTCAAAGAATCTTACCCCGAAGTGCCAACTGAGCTGTCATCAGTACAAGCTGCAAATTTTAAACGCGGAAATGTTCCAGACCATTTGTCCAATCGTAAAAAAAAAGTCTTAGCCCATTTTGTCTTTTCCTCGGTCTTTTCTCTCGGTGGGCTCTGATTTATTTATTTATTACTTCATTCATGTCCTTAATTATCGGTGGGAAAATTGTGGTTTTTGCTTTTACTTCGAACCTGAACTTTCTCTTAATATTTTTGCTCTTATTTGAAACTTTTCAAATTGGAACAAAGTACCTAGATCGTTATATGAAACGCAATTTCAATGAAAAAATATTATTTCATTGTTTTGAGATTCTTTTGTGATTTTGTGATGAAATATACACAAAAGCTTGTGCGTCATTTTCGTATTAATTTAAATCCTTAAAGAATTTCAGACGAACAAGAAAACTCTGTTATATTCCAACGTTGTCAATTTCAATATAACAAAAAAATACAGAACACAGTTTCTCTTAAAATTTTTTTAAAAGACTTGATGAAAGATAAGATCGACTGATCCGTACGTTACGAAATATGAACGCACGTTCAAAAGCTATGGAAGAAAGATTATTTTTTTTCAAATCCCATGGATAAATATCAAATTCAAGTAATGATGACGGTACGTGCGAAGTGGAGCTCCCGAAGGGAATTTTCAACTGCATAGTACTGCGCCCTGTATCGTAGGACCGCATTCACAAAAAAACTAGGACGTGGCGCGAAACTGTTATTGATTTCTGCATACTCCACGCTCACGCTCTCTTACTCGCGGTATTCATGTTAGAGCAACGACGAGAAACCTTCAGGGTTTCAATAATTTTCAGTATACGATTTGAAAATATTCGCAAGCTTTAAATTCGTTGGACACTTAAAAGGTTACGATTGGTTTCTCGGGGTCAAGAAAGAACTGAAATTAAAAAATGTCCTCAGCTGTTCTGATTTGTGGCAAATATTACTTTTTTCATTCTGCTTTCTTATGTGCCATAGTAAACAATTAGAAGAAAAATGAAAAAATCTGAAGAATTAGACCCTCAACGACTCGGGAGTCGTAGAAAACTGAGGTTAGGTTGGCTAACCGCATCAGCTGTTACGCGCGACCACGTCAAATGTGTCGGTGCACATTCCCATTTTGACCAAAAATTGAAACTTGAATTTAAACTTCCGGTAACTTAGTGCTTGAGATCTATGTTGATGTTTGAATTTCACGATTATTTACAGTATCTATTATGGCTAATCTAACAAATTTCTGTCGTTCAATGACTTTAGTTGGTCACGTGAGTAGCAGAATTGTAATTATTAAATTTCCGGTAAATTTTCTTCATAAGACAACATGCCTCAAAATGCCTCAAGTTCAATACTGAATGTATGATGTGCTTTCAAGTAAAAAAAAAACGGTCTAGTATCAAATTAAGAAAAAAGTTAAAATATAAATTTGTTAAAAATCAACAAAATGGAACAGTATTATTTTGAGAAGAGAAAAACGTCGGAAGTTCTGTGGTAATATTGTCAGCGAAATGATTATTATCTTTCCATTCGCTAAACTGAAATGAAATTCGATGAAAAAGGGAAGAAAATTGAATGTTTTCAGTATCGGACGTTTCTCATTTTCTCCAGGCCATTGCAAATGAATGGTGAAGAAAAAAATTCGTAAAATACTTAAAGATGTAACTCACTAAATAACCATTTTAATACCTTGATAATTCAGAACTAATAGACGAAAACAACGGGGTGAGCTCCGAGAAGATTGAAGTCGTAGAGTAACACGGGAATGTTTGTCCTTTCGAAGGGAATTTACAAGTTGACCTTGCGTCCGACACTACAGCGTAACCGTCTGCGGACGCTGCTCCACTAGGCTACCATTTTTTTCCTTTCCCCCCTCTATTTTTATTTTATTTTCGGACGAATACGCGTTGCGAGAGAGTTCGTGCTGGAAGAACAGTATGAGCAGTAGGGAAGCGAGAATAGACCATGTTCTTGGTAAGACTCTTCATTTTTAGCCTTCACGTGGAAAAAAACATCGCCCTTATACGATCGAATAAAATGATCCTCAATCGAGAAAACTGACATTGAAGATGCGAATGACCGGTTGTTCTTGACCCGATTGAAGAAATTAATCGATACATCAAAGAAAAAGTAAACAAGATATAATGAACAATACGACGAATATATCAGCTAATTGGAACCTCTTTTTCATGCGTAATTTTTTTTCAACGTCGGAGTTAATCCATTGATTATTTGAAAAAAAAAATCTATCGGTTTAAACATCGTTAAATTATTTTCAATATTCGATTTGATTTTAAATCAATTGTAAACGCAATTGAAACTTTTAATTTGAAAATAAATCACGTGCTGAATGAAACGAAGACGTAAATGTTCACATGGAAGGGTTTAATGAATTTATCATTTATTTTTAAAGCTAGACTTTGATTGACCTATGAATTAACCCCTCTCAATCCTGGGGGGAAACGGGTTTCGGATTTGCCGACTCTGAGTTTTTGTAAATTTTTAATTAGAATCAATTCATTTCATTCTGACTTACTAAGATTTTCAAACTTACGTAATACTTACATGGTGTACACAATAAAAAAAATAAAAAAAATTTAAAAAAAATTCCATAGAAACTCTCAAGAGGCCCTCAATTAAACACTTGGCTGAATGACCTTAAAACTTTTCACATGAAACACGGAGCTTGTGTATACTCAAACATTGAATGACTTACATTTTATTCAACAATTTTTTGTACGGTATTAAACACTTCCGAATTTTATTGTAGAACTTTCATAAACAACAAAATAATTTTTCATCGTAAAGGTAATTTCTTTTAAAAAAAAGAACGATTTTGATTTCTTTGTTTCAACGATCTTACGAAAAAATATTTGGATTTTTGTCTTTCATATTTCAGTAACACATGTTCAAAGTAAAGCTGCTTCACACGGAACAAATGAGTGTCAAACTTTCACAATAGTTATATCCGAAGTTCAATACAACATAAAAATAAATTAACGGTACATTTTGTTAGAAGTTTAATCCGTAATTTTTAGACGATTTTGATGTACCACCGCTTATTTTTTTCTTCAAGAGATTCTCAACAAATTCACCACATCGATTGTTTTTACTACGTCATTTTTACATTACGATTTGTGTACGATTTTTTTTCTTCGTGATCAAACAATCAGTGGCAACATTGGAACATCACTAAAAAGATGAAGCTTAAAAAAAAATCGACGTGGTGAATTTGTTGAGAATCAATTGAAGAACAAAATATGCGATGCTGCATAAAAACGGTTTATAAATAACGGATTGGACTTTAAAAAATGCCAATAAAAATATGACACCGTGAAATTTTGCATTCATTACTTAATCGTTTCATAAATCTATCGTTATTTTAATTTTTCAGGTTCATGAGACACGTTGTAGAACAAATTAAACTATTGTGAAAATTAACCACTTATTCGACTAGTGTTGAGCTGCTATTTTATCCAAAGCAGCTCAAGAGAATAAAAAATGCTTTATTCATCGAAACTCAACTAACTAATTCCACATCTGACGGAAATAAACGTCGGAACCAAGGCGCAGGTGGTTATACATATAATCCCTTGTGTATTGAGCGCTAATTAGCATTTCTTCAATGACGCACAATTCTATTTATATCACACGATCGTGAATATTCCTTCAAAACCGATGTCTCATGTATCGTACGTGTTTATAAATCTTATATGCATAATATATTAGAGTTGTATGTGACATTAAAACATTTAACTTTTTCCAAAATGGTGGGATAAAAATAAAAAACCCTTTGGCTGTAAAATCTTGTTTACAAATCACTTCATATACACAACGGTTCTGAGATTTTTATATGACTTGTTCTATCCCCGAAAATGGTGGAAATTGGCTTCATCTACATCGAAGAAAAAATAACACGATTGGATAAGATTCGCGGTAATATCGAGCACATTATCGAATCGTTATAAAAATGGTTTGCAGACCCAATGAACTGATGTTTTTCTCCTCGTTTCACACATTTGCATATTGCTTATATCAGATGAAAAAATTGACGTGATAAACCCACGATATTAGACATTTTTTCAAAGCGCGTCTTGCGAAAATGTGAAGAACAAAAAAAGATATTGTGCAGGTTCACAAGAATATGACGTAAGCTTTCGAAATACTTTGTAGATAAAATAAGAGTCACATAAAAGTAAAGTAAAAAACATTTTTATCACACATTGGAAAAAGCGATGATTGAACATTTACGGTGAAAAAGCTACGAGGCGCGTTATCGTGTTTTTTCTTTCTTCTGACAAATTATGAAGTTCGCGTGACTTAAAATATTTTTCTTATCGAAATATTATCGAAAAATAGTTTGAAAAGGTACTTTGACGAGGTGGCCTGAGGCCAACGTTCAAAAAAATATGTCTTTCCTTATTATGTTTTACCATAAAAAAGGTTTTTTTTCTTTGATCAAATACCATTTCCTCAAACTCTGTTCAACGGTACAATTTTTTTTTTTTTTTTTTTTTTTTTTTTTTTTTTTTTTTTTTTATCGTGTCAAAACTTTCAAGCAATCGAATCGACGAGAAAGAATATTCTCAAGAGACATTGAAAAAAAATTCGAAGTGTTCAAATCGTGAACAAAAATATAGATATTGACAGAGAGAAAGAGAGAGATCGAAGGAATAAAATAATTCGATGAGATAATAATTAAAGGAAAAAGTGGAACAACCGGTTATTCTGTTTCAACAGCCATCCGTGGAGAAAAAATAACACGACCTGTTGAGATTAATAAAAATTCAAGATATACTGCAAGGAACCGGTTCACGCGGGCAAAGATCTCCTCCGTCCGGAAAATGCATCTGACCACATCGAGCATATGCTCCTGACGACGTCTAGAACCAAAAGTTATGAAAAAATAATAAAACGACACAAACACTAGTGTCGCCGCTAATCTCGTACGATAAAACATCAAGATGGAGCTTAACAATTGGAAGAACTGGGTCACTGTGACGTATTTCCTAGGATCGTTGAATGAGATGGCTATACATTGGATAAATTATTATTCGAGTGCACTCAACCCAATTTTTTACAACTTGAACGAGACATTCTCTAAGTGCTTTTTTTTCAACTCATTTGATGTTGTTTTTCCACCGAGTTATATATTGTTATGAACTCGATACTTTGGGAATTAGATAAAATTCGTGTATTGTTTTCATGATTAATTATTAATATTATAAATATTGCTATAATGCTAAAAATTGAAAAATTCTGCACCGTCGGAATGCAACGAAATTACTTCATTCTTATAACAAAACTGAAAATTTAAATGCAGTGTTTATCTACGATAATTGAACATTTTTTCACAATTTAAAAACTGAATCTTCTAGAAAAATTGGAACGATTCCAAAAATTAAAAGAAAATGATTAATTGTAAAAAAATATTTTTCGTTGGATTCTTCAGCAAAATTTAATGCCATGATTCCATGGAACTCTAATAATAAATTTGAGGATCACCTATAAAATTATTTCTCGATTTTGTAATACTTTCTGACGATTTTGGAAATGTACATAAACACGAAGCGAATTTAATGTGGAAAATAAAAATCGTGTATACGTTCGTTGAAATGCAATAAATGAGTTTTCCGAGTTTTCGGAGAACCAGATTACATATTCAGTACCTTGGTTGAATTAGGTCGACTCGACCTGCCTATCTCGCGAAGTTTTTTTTTCTCCGTCTCGCTTTCTCATTCATGTGAGCTTCATTACTCATAAGACGCTTAAGGGTACGAGCGTAAAGATCGAATAGCATAAAAATAACCTCTTTAAGGTCTATCAATGCGCCTCGACAAATGATTAACTACAGCGTCATATTTCGGCACAAACTAGAAAGTTGTTGTGTTTGTGATTCGATGTAAAAAGTACATTTTATTGAGTAATTGATCATTGATTATCGAAATGGGCAGAAAAATATTTAAAGCTTCAAAGAATTTCGCTATCCATGATTTTTAAACAACATTTTTTCATTTCAATATTTCAATATTTCCGACAACCAACGTTATGATTTTCTTAGAAAATCATAATGGTTTCTGTCAGAAAGAGAATAAAATAAAAGATAAAAATCGTACACGAGTGTGAAGATTCCAGAATCTTTGATTGTCAACAATTTGAACTTGTCAACAACTTTAAATGCACATTCCTCGAGTAAAAGTTCCTCAATTGTTTGAATCCGTAAATGACACCAAAAAAACGATATTCTCTGTCGTGAGGATCGAATATAATACGTTGAAGGTTAATTCTAAAATCCTTTGTTCTAACTAAAAATAGTGGGATCAAAGTGCAGATAATTCCAGCAGTGAAACATCGTCGGACCAATAAAGGATTCAGTGAATAAAATCAACAATCAGAAAACAATAATAATAATAATAATAATAATAATTCAGGATGTAGCGAAAGAAGAGACGAGTGAATAGTTAATTTCATGTTATTTCATCATTGTGAGGTGTCCTTACCGTTGCGAACGAAAAATTAAAAGTATAGTCCAACTTTGTTCAATGAATCAAATATATTATCACGAACTTCCAATTTTTATAATCGGCTCCACGAACCACGTTCACAACGTGACAAATTGTTAGTTCACTTATTTTCTCAATTTCGTAATTGATTCCGTGAGAAATTGAAAATAAAAAAAATAAAAAACTTAACTTGTTGTTGCTTTATTTTCTCGTTTTTTTTTCGAACGACGATCGAAAACAGATTGAATCCGATATTCAATATCGTCGTATCATTTTTTGTCAATACACGCACACATTTTTCTCACCCCGTTGCCATTGTCAGAACTCGAAACACATTTCAACGACACATCTTTTTCTCCTTCATTATTATATGTGCTTTTATGTAAAAACTCTTGGTAATTGGTTTTAAAAAATGTTATTTCTTATTCTTAATTAGTAATCACAAACCGATAATTCGATACAGTCCAAACACGAGCAACAACTCGTATCAATGTTTTATTATTGCTACCGAAAGAAACACAGGCGGTGCCTTGAGTGTGATCAGTGTTCGTCTTTGCGAGGAATAAGACAGAGAGCACAATGCTGATATCGAACGACTCGGAGGTTCTATTACAATCATTCAATGTCCTGGTTATGGTGCGTACACAAGATTCGTCGAGTCTTATCGAGCATCGTGTGCCAAAACGATAAAAAATATTGCGAATATTTGCTCACCGTAACAATAACAACCACACTAATAGTAGCAATACTTCAACGTTTAATATTATTTCAATTGAGGGTTATTATAAATTGGTGGTTAATTTATTATTAAAATTATAATTAATGTGTAGCAATTATGTACTATTTAGGCTTGAAACATTATATTCAAAATGAAGCACTTATATCGCACGATTATTATTCATTCGATGAACCACGTGAATCTTTGATAGAAAAACTTGCTAACTTTTTTAGGTTAGTTTGCGTTTTTACGAATCAAAATTTCCTCGATCTATTCATTGATTTACAACGGTTATTGTTTTTATCCAGATTTTCAATGAAACTCGAGCTCCTGAGAGATGAATGCACGTGGACGTACCACGAACAACTGGCGACTGGTGAGATTTCAGTTGAGGGTGCCCTCGGATTCGGTCGAAGCGTGGCTGCATGCAGGCACGCAAAGATCGTGCGCAATCGTACTCGACGTACTCCGAGGTGACGCCGTCGTGAACACACACAAAAGTCTCACGGGGAACGAGAGAACTTCTTTTCACTTACATTCCAACGATCAACAATAACACTATCGAACCAAGTATGTTTTCCTCTCTACTCTATGTTCCCACAAATAGAAAAAAAAGTCCTCTACAAAAATAAAATATAAAGCCTTGCAGTGCCTAACAAACGTAACAAGAAGAAAAAGGCGATCTGTAATCGATTAATTAGCTTAATTAATAAGTCATCAGAGCCAAAGATAAGTCACGTTGGGCGTCGACGTGAAAACATATCGAAAATATGTTGGATCATAATCGTTTGTAATGTGAGTTAAAAAAACAGAACTGTAAAATCGAGTCTCCGCACACCTCGTTGGCCAATGCAAAACAGACGTGAAAACGACGCACTAAAGAACATCAAAAATAAATACAAAATGATCGAGAATGTGAGAGAGACAAAGAGAGAAAGAAACTGAGAGAGAGAGAGAGGGGGGGAATCAATTTTGTGGGTAAACGTTTTCAAATCAGTGATATTACGCGAGTGGCAATAAAACGTTTTTCTCATTATTTATTTGCCGTTTATCAAGTTATTTCTCC
Organism: Campoletis raptor; assembly: GCA_948107755.1. Lineage (NCBI taxonomy): Eukaryota > Metazoa > Arthropoda > Insecta > Hymenoptera > Ichneumonidae > Campoletis > Campoletis raptor. The sequence continues at coordinate 31,432,291 of OX403622.1, read as the reverse complement.
AGCTTGTCGGTTGCAAAGAATTTATATTTATCATTAAAATTAGAGTGGTCGAAAAAAATATATATCTGCTGGAGAAAATTGAAAATAAAATAATGGAAGATCGGAAAACGTAACACTTCTTCAAATACATTGATCCGGTTACTGGCGGTATTCTTCTTGTTGCGTTGTTCGCCTCTACGCTGCGGGGAATGCACATAATATTTTCGTATTTTCGTATCGTATTACTATGTGATATCAATTCAAGTGACAGTTAGGAACGAAAAGGGAAAACACACCGACGCGTAGATTGCTGTAAAAACTTATATCTAGAACATCCCGTTTGGTTCCGAAAACGATAAAAAGCCAGTAATTACGGCTTTTATATTATCGCGTGTGCAGAAAAAGGGAACAGACGAAGTAAACACGAAAAAAGTCGCGGAAAGGGCTCTACCGGAAATGTCAGGGTCCTTGAGCGCAGGCGCGACACGCCATGCTTCGAAACACTTCGGAGCACGTTCGGAGTTTTCGGAACTGATACCAGCGCCTACTGAACTCAACGTGCAGCGACATCGAACGGCTTAGCGCTAAAGTTCCACAAGGAATTTCAATGCTGACGCCATCACGAATACTCGACAGATCAAATCGTGCGAAGTAACAATTCACTACCTTTTTTACCTCCAATCGTTCGATGGTAGATTAATTTTACATAAAATGTTAAGAATTAGAAAATTATTGAACGATTTAAAGTCACGACGTTGTCTAGAATGTTGTTTCAAGACGTAATTTTCTAAATCGAACAAGGTTTAAACTTTTTGAAGGTTTTGTTTTTTTCTTTGATTCTGTACACGTGTTACTGTTCCCTTCAAAAACCCATACAAATTAAAAAAAAAAGCATACACACACAATTATCGTCCTTTAGTTTTAAACAATTTAGTTAAACTGTGGACAGAAAAAACTTCTGATCAACAACCCCATTCCGGACGTTCGTGTGCATTCGGAGAAAAATAATAATCATATTCTTAATATGTGTCAGTGTTGTGTGAGCAATCGTACGAGAATCGGACGAGAAAATATTTTTTTCAAAAAATAGTTACATGCTGAATACTGATTGTCGAGTCCTCGCATACTTTTTTCCAAATGTTGGAAAACAGTTTAACGAAGATGTGTATCAAATTTCAACGGGATCGTCCGACTGGTTACTGAGATATCGTGGTCGCCAATTTAAAAAGCTTTATTCAGACAAAAACTTTCCAAAATTGTCGTCTCCAATTTTTTCTTTCCCTCGAAATAAATTTGTACGTGTCCATAAAGCAAATAAAATTCAAAACAACGATGCGACCCTAATCAATGAATAATTGTCTTGAAAAGAAAAAAAGACAATTCACTATTATTCATCAAAAAGTTTTTTGTACAGAGCACTGCAATTATCAGTGTGAAAAGTCAAAAGGTAACAAAGATGTGACAACATTTATTCGACCTTGAGGAGTTCCACACTTTTGCTCTCCTAAGTCGATAATAATAAAAGTGTATTCTCGTTCTGTCATCAAGAGTTCAAATTAATTTACGCTCGACGCAAACCCTACAATTTTTTATAATTAAAAATAAATAAAAATTATGTATCCGAAGCCAACAAAGCCCACGTCATTCAAGTCGAAAGCTTTTGATCTTTGGTATGATTCAAAACAAACAATAGTTACTTGGTAGCCTGTATTTGCCTTTGGTACCATAATTTCGCAAAAAATTTATATAAAATAACGTACCTTGGGCTGCTATTTGAGCTTGGTGTTGGGCGACTGCTCTCTGTAACACGAAAATCACATCACAATCAATAAAATATAAAAACAAAAACTATTGAATATGTACATGAAAAAAAAAAAATATAAACAAATTAGAGAATGGAAACAAACATTTTGTAATATTAGCTTTATTCCCGAGGATTCCAGGCTTTTTGAGTCCAATGAACGACTTCTCGGTTTATTTCCCAAGTATTCATCTTTCTTTCCGCTCTTTATCCACCGGAAGTACGAAGACATCTCGCACAGATATTCACAATCGTACACACGCGAAAATCTTCATAAAGGTTACGAACACTTTTATTAAAAAATTATATTATTTTTCGTTACTGTTTGTTTTATTTTCTTTGATACGAGAGTCTACGATCGATTCCCGAGACGCCGAATGTCTTCAGTTTTTTTAGGAATTTTCAAGGCCATTCGTAACTGTGAAACCAAGAGGTTTTGTCTCGTTGTTCATTAAAATAGTAATTTCCCTTCTTCCGTCAAATTTTCGATTTTTTCGGCATTTTAAATTTTCTATCAGAGAAAAAGAATTGATGAGGTGAAGGAAAAAGTGCATGAAAGCCGGATTACGATCTTCGGTTCTCGCGACGTCGTAATTCTGTCGTCTAGCAACAAAGTAAATCGCCATATATAAAAAATAAATATAAAGAATTAAATTATTGAAGTGTGTGATCTGTCGAAAACAACTTTGGAATTAAGAAATTCAAGAGGCAACAGTTTCTGTTATTGAATTGTATGTTTACGTCGTAAAAACGAAACCACCAATGTCAAGTCAATATTGACAACCGGGATATTCCGAGCTCGACAAACAACAAACGATTTTACTCGCAAATACTCTGTCCCCTAGTTGACACATATACAAGCGTATATTCATGAACTTTCTGGTATCTTTTTGATCTATTATGCACACGATAATATACGTACAGGGAATTCTTTGCAGCAAAAAAAAAAAAAAATACAAACTCGTAATATTTTTGAAAAAACGTTCCTTCGTTTATACACAAATTGTGAAAGTTTGTGGTACTTGGAAAAAAGGAATAAATTTCTTAATAATTGACCAAAAGTATTAAATTGTTATTCGATCTTTGCAAATCAATAAATAGATTTTTAACTACCTCCAGTCAATTTTGCCTGCAATATTTTTTACTGTAATCTTGCGAAGAGTTGGAACAGTAAAGAACATTCGTAGAATTAATAAAAGCTTTTCTCGACAATAACTGTTCTGCCAAATCCTAAATCTACGTACTACGAAGTGATAAAGGAAGTAGAATAACGGAAAATCGTAAAAGCTTAGGGAGGCATGTCTAAATCTCACTTAACGTGAGATTTAGTTCGTTTTTCAATTCAGTGAATAAACCATTTTCACATTAGAATAATTAACGAAATGAATATTAAGGCATTGATCCAGTTTAAAGCTTCAGAGAAATGGTGATTCCTGAAAATTATTTTTAAAGTGAAAAAAATAGTTTTACGTTCTAAAATATTGCAGACATATTATTACACGCGTCAATAATACAGATAAAAAAATAGAAGCGGAGGAAAACATAAATGTTTGGATGATTTTTACTGTCCAATATGTCATTTTTTATTTAAAAAAATGAATAAACTTTCGTACATTTAAATGAAGTCCTTCTCCGTTTCTATTGCTGTTACAGAAATTTATAAATTTGAATTTTCTGCATGTAGAAAATTTCCGATTAATACAGATTTTAAGTCGTGATTATACGTGATGTAATTCACTGCAAAATTTTATTTTCACTGAACAATTAAAGTTTAGAAAAATGTGATCAATGAGTCATTGCAAATTTAAGTGGCCAAGAAATTCTTCACGATATATTCTCGATGCGAATAAAATAAATTGTTTGTTAACCAAGAATTATTTGCATTCAGTGAAAATTTCAAAATCGGGGTTAGAAAAAAAAAATCTTGTAACTGAGTCATCGTAGAAATATACATGAACATTATATTCTTGAGACTGCATGAATTTCCGGGGTCAAGTGGAATGTGAAATTTGACTCGAATTAAGATTATCGTCTCCATTACCGTAACTATCACAAGACAATCGAGCAGCCGAGATATTTTTTGCAACATTGTCGGGACGACAGTAAAAATATTTGCAATTCGATTAGGAACATTATCGTCTTCAATAAATACACGACCGGCATTGGTGAACGATCTTCACGTCGGAATACGTTAACTTGCAAAGAGAGAGAGAGAGAGAGCGGGCAACGCATGTGCATATGTATGTAATTATACAAAAATATTTGATTTAGCTGCAACAATTCTTTTCATCCAACTATATGATTGAATGGCAGTACGTGAGTTGAAATAACATGAAAAAAATCTACTGTTGAAATACTGAACAATAAATTTTTTTTATAATACCGAAATCGTTCACAACCTTCTCGACGAAATCAGTTTTTCAGAGCGAGCCCATGGCTTTACCCGTAGCAAGAATGATCGTTCTCAATGCAACAGTGCATGGTATTGATAACAATTATGCACCAATTTACAAAAATTCAGGAATTCACTTGCAATTTAAAAACTATTTTTTCAAGTTTTTCCTCAAAATTACACCAAAAAAAGGACGCTACATAATAATATATTATGATAAGAAAAACGAGGTTTATATATTTTTACAAATTTACGAAAATAGCTGCAATTTTTTTTCCTATTTGATACTCGAACCCCAATAACTGCTGATTTTCCTTGTTTTCGTATTCACTTTAAAATAATAAATCGTGTTTTTTTCAATTATTTATCTGCGTTTTTAAAATACTGATGAACTTTCAAAGTTGGACATGAGATGAAAAGTTAAAACTTTTTCTTAGAAGTTCCGTAAAAAAGAGTTCATAGCAATGTCATTACAGCCCACATCTTCATCTGATTTATGACCTTCGTTTCTGTGAACGATTCGTCAAAATCGGTTCAGTGGCTCTTCAATGAAAAGCGGCTAAAGACTTTTTTATACTAGAGATTTATATGGATAGAGAAGAGAAGAGAGGAGAATTAATTCCACGACGTTGTTATTAATCGTTGTCGACCTTAAGTTCCACGCATAATCTCGGTAAATACGTTCCGACAAATCTGCACATTTTAAATGACGATCGGTTGTGTGAGAGGAGATATATTTATACAAGAAGTCGACCTACTATAGGCTACAAAGAAAATAGAATAAAAATAGCGCTCCGTGTCCCAAGAAATTTCAATCGAACGACGTTTGAAACCGATTTGAATGTTGAGATTATTTGCCCATTTCAAATAACAGGCTCTTGTTAATTTCTTCCTCTCAATGCGTTTTTTTTTCTAAATTAAAAAAAAGCTGTTAAAGTAATTTTCAAGAAGAAATGCGATGATGCAATAACGGCAAAAATGGTAAAATTAACAAGAATCATAATTCGAGAAATTGCAATAGTAATTCACTTCGCACCAGTCATCAGGAATTAATTATTGGATCACGTGAATTCCATGTACGACAGGTGCGTCGCGAATTATGATTTTATAATGACTCTCCTCGCATGGTTGACTTTTAACGAGAAGAGACAAAAGAAACTTCTGCGACGCACATGTCTATGCGAAAAACACCGAGTTCGCAGACCTCAGATTTGTTTTCATTCAGGGAATAGAAAATACGAGTCGAAATACAAACATCGCGTAAATAACAATTTATCGACTCAGAGGTCACTGAAGTTTTAAAAGCATAGACAAAATTTCACACGCATTTATTGCTTTCACAATAGTAATAATAATAATAATAATGACAAATTTTTTTAGTCACGTCAAAACGAAAAGTTAAATATTCACAGAAATTCACATGTTTTCAGACATTCATTTTTATTTCTTAACCTTTTGTTGAGCTGTCTCTATTTGATAAATTTTCCATTGCAGGATAAATGTTCGATAAATTTAATTAATAATGAACATTAGTATATCTTTTTTAAATTTGTAGCTTCTGAGATGCGTGAAATAATGAGATGCATGGAATGAAATAAAAGAGAGACAAGCTGCATTCAGGGACTAAACTGCGGAAATATGGAACGGAGATGAATTTTCCGGAACGAATTATTCTCAGATCGACTGCTATGAACATCGGAATCGCAATTTTTTCACAAACTCAATAACCTACAAAGAACGTTACAGAATTTTTTCAAAACTCATTGCATAGCTTTTTTTAATTAAAAAAAATAAAGAAACATGAATTTCAAGTTTCTAGATTTTGAGTTCGGATCCGTAACCTGCGACGACCCCAAAAACCCTCCCCAGGAATCTGTTAAGACTTATCGGAAATAATCTGAAAATTAGATCGATTAAATTGCCATCTGATCGGAGCAAAATAATTATCGATAAACTGCTAAGATTGGACATCGTTTATCCTATTTAATCTGAGCGCCACGTTTCTCATCATAAAACTGACTGTAATATATATCACTGCATACTCGTGACACATGTGTTTCCTTTTAACCAATAGCTAAATCTGTTTAACTGAAAAAATCATGATTTTTTATTTCAATGAGCTTGAAAAAAAAACAAAAGATAGAAAATAATTAGAGAGTAAACAAAATAAATGTAAAGAAAGAAGATTGATGATGATGGGAATAAAATTTGTGGAAATCGCTTGGCCACAGAAAAAAAAATCTAAAATAAATAGTGAGTTCAGTGTCAGGCCGTTTCGTTGAAAATTGAATAGAACGGTCCGAGATGAAATAAATTTGAACCTCATTGCTTTTTTTTCTCTATGGCACTCTATTTATTTATTATTTCGTAGCAACGTAATAAATGTTGTTATTTCAAATGGATAAGGGCCTGATCTGTTAAATTTGAAGGAAAGTTTTTCGTTGCTAGCAACAGAAACTCTCTGCGGCAATAAATTTCAATTGCAAATGCTGCATTGTCGGATAACCTGTAGGTGACATCGTACGATCGCATTGACGAGGTGAGTCGACAAAGAGATCGTGTTTACCGGAGACATCATGACGCGTATACCAAACTACAAACTTCGAGAGCTCCACGTGACAAGAAAAGAAGATCAAAATATATAGATGAAATAGAATACAAAATTGATAAAATATCATAAACCGATATAAGGAAAACTTTTCAAAATTGGATTCGCTTGGATTTTACGATCAATTGCTACGATTCTTTTTTTTTTTTTTTTTTTTTTCAAATATATATTTCTTTCCCCAAAAACTTTCGACAATATAACAAGTTTTCATGGATGTTTAGAATTTTTTTAAATAAAAATTTCTCGCATATTCGAAAGAGTAATATAATTAAAAAAGAAACAAATAACGAATTCGTTACATTTGTTTATATTCAATATAACGATATTAGTTGCTTTGATATTACGAACTTTTCTTTTAAACCGATGTCGCATCACGGAATACTAAACTCCAATCGTAAACAACTTTTTGCCCGGAATGTATACGTGACGACTCGCCAAAAATGATTGCTTCTTTTTTTTCGTCAACTTCTCAATGGCATAGAATAAGAAATAATCATGGTCAAAGTACAGAAAAATAAACCAATCTTTTAAGAGTATCCATTCCGTGTTGGCAATAGTTTTTGCTCGTTCTATTAAAATGACTCGAAATAATTTAGAGGAATTTTAGTAGAAAATAAAAAATTGTTGATAATTCACGACGATGCGTTAAAAGCAATCATTAAAAGAAAAAGAAACAAAACTTTTTCGAAATGTGACAAAATTGATACAAAACATTGGACAAAACATTTCGTATGAGAATATATATATTTTTATTATTTTTCAAATGTTTTTTATCATCGGCCCTTTAGAATTTTTGTGTCCCCATGCGCCTCGACTTCTTGACCTCTTTCCCCCCACTTTTTGCTAATTTCCATATTCCTAAGATATCTCCAAGAGCCTGCAGCCGCTCGGCCATCGAAGCGCGAGCTAATGGCTAGGCAGTCACCGAACCAAGTATTGGACTTACTAAATGTTGCTCAACCCAGGAGATTGTCAAAACGATGTGTCGATCTATCGTTGTAACGAAATAAAATGGTTTTTGTACATTATTTTGTTATAGAGGTATAAAAAAAAAAATATATATATATATATATTGGAGAAAATATTGAGTTTTATTTTTAGAGTTTAACCAAATAGACTCGTTTTTATATGAGAATCTTTGATCCCACATTTATAATGACGATCGCGAGGTTTGAGTGTTTTTCGAATAAAAAACATAGATTCAGTGTCATGATATTAAAGAAGAATTTTCTGGGTTCTTGGCTAGTTTGTTACCGTGGTTCTATATCTCAAACAGAAAAAAATTTGTTTCCACCGTATGTTCAAACGCAAGTCATCATTATTTTGATGAGTTCTCTATGGGTTCTTTGTAGCCTTGTTTGACAGCGATATATAAAACCGACGAATATTAAGATATAAATGAATTGAGGATACGTTTATTTTTGAGAAGTGTCACAAGAGGTCTGGAGGCGAGTAAACATTTCTGGGATCTCACCGAGCCGTTCTACATCAAATTGAACTGTCTGTGACCCATACGATCATTCTTATTATTATTATTTTTTAAATATCTAGATATACCATCGCGGAAAACAAATGTATCGTTTTAATTACGAACAAAATTTCAAAAATTCTCTGAAACTCCATCGTACCTATTTTTTTTTTTCTTAATTGTCAAAATTATTAAAAATATTGTAAAATTTTTTTCAAATATTTTCTATGACATATTTTTTGAGTGAATTCACCAGAAACACTAGTAAAAAAAAAAACTTTTTCCTATTTTCTGAACCCGATCAACAAAACTCATACGATGTAGATTAATTGAACGTTCAAATACTTGCCCATCGGCACGATATGAGAAAAAAAAATTATTGTGGAGCGAGAGCAATTACTTTATGTAACGTGATTTACTATTCAATTATGCAGCTGCAGTTTATTCATTAGATAACGATAACCTTGTTACTTTGAATTCCTTCGAAAAAACGTTTGATCAAACTCTAGAAAGTATATTCGTTGCAATACTTTTTAATCGGCGAGCCAAATTTTTTTGCCTCTATTTTTCCATCGTTTTTATCCCGTGACCGATATTTATGTGTGCCAAATGTAAAAACTTTGAAGCTCCAAAAAAAAGAAAAAAAAAAAAAGTATACTAATTAATAAAATACAGAGACAAAAATAGTGTTCCTGTTAACACATTTCGCGTGAGCACAAATGTTCACTGCTACCTCATATTTGACGAAGTACACGATGTCATACATATGTATAAATCGTTCCACAGTCACACACTCGCGAATTTCACAAGCATGTGTACGAATGTGGGTCTCCATGTATCTTTCCCAGTACATAGAATGGAACCGCGAATTAAGTTACATGAAACTCACGACCTGCGAGGAGAACCGAGCGAAAAATGTAATACACGAGAAACAGAGATCACTGAATAAGAAAAGGCTCGCGTTGCAAGGTCGTTTTCAAAACAAAAACCTCAATTACTACGATTGCTTTATTCAATTAGGATTCGACTGCGTTGCGACAGATCCAAGGAAATTTCCAGGGAGAAAAAAATCAGATCGATCAGGATAAAACCGATGTCGATACGTAATTGTATCTAATTTATTGCTAAAACCTTGAACGAAACAAATTCACAAATCGATTCAAAATCTCATGTTGAATCCAAATTAAATCGTCACTACTACTGCAAATTCTTAACAACATTGAAAACAGAGCAATAAAATAAAACTTTTATTTGATGCTGTAGTCAATTTTTCATAAAGTAGGTCAATTTAGTATTGAAGGTCGCACGATACGTTGTACTAACGAGAATTTGATACACTGTTTAAAATGATGATCGATCTTGTAAGAATTAAACGACAAATTGTATTATTTGATATTTAACGTAGTAATTAAATGAATTTCCAAAAATTCATCGAACGAATTATATTGCAATATTATGTTTATATTAAATTCTCATATTTTTAGTTACTTATTATCAACGTACGAACTGTACATACATATTTATTGATACGTATGTACGTGCAAGCGAGATAGGTGAAAAAATTGTAGATCTATTCGCGAAGGGGTACACGGAGTTACTGAACAGGGAAAAACGTGTGTCACAAGAAGAACCGCGTGCTTGGCTCCCACCCGGTACTTCTCGTTAAACATTACGTGTATGTATCGATGCCGAGAGAGAAAAACACACGTGTATAAACGACACATACGTTGGTTAAATATGAATATAGGCCGATTCAAAAAAACTCATAAACTTAGTGAAACTAGATCAATTGTTTTATAATGGAATGAAAAAACCCACTCGTTTTACAATTACATATTACTTTTTTCTCTGTAATTTTTGTATTTACGAGAGAGATGGAATTTATGAAATTGTAATCAAATGGACTACTGGTCCGGTAATTAAAAATCGTCACTACATTTATTAATGAAAGAAGAAAGCGTTTCACCGATGTTTTTAAAATGGTAAAATCATTTTTTGTGAACCACCCTTTAGGCGTATAGGAAAGCGTTAAAGCAAAAGCATTCAAGAACTTAAGTACGAGATCGGAGAAGGGGAAAGAGGAGAGAGCGGGGTTATGTCGTAACGCGATATTATAGCGTGTCATTGTAACGTCTCGGCGCACATTAAAGCTTTCGTATATTTGCACTAAACGAGTCTTCATATTTGCAGAATAAAAAAATGTTTGTCGCCACTTTTTATTCTCCTTCTTAGAGTTGATCATCTAAATTGGATGTTATACATTTTGGAAATGTCACGAAAGTTTGATTTTTTAATATTAACGACATATCTATACATTTTATTCTGTTACTATAAGAATTAAAATTATTTTTGTACACTTCATACTTTACAAATCCATACAATTTCCATTCTCATATTCTGTTTAATTTAAATGATAAGAAATTAGCAAATGACTGCATGTGGAGATTGAACCATCAAAATGTGGTCAATTTATTGTTTTTCTGTCATTTGAAAACTTACTCTAATCCACATTTTGTCTTACGATATTTATTCAATTAAAAAAACATTTACTTTTATTTTTTAGAACATTTTTTTGTTCTTATAACGAATTTTTGGCGAATTGCCACGTGTTTTCGAAAAAAGGCCAAGATTCAACTGTAAGAAACACTTCTCTTTCATAAAATTGCCTTCAGCTTTTGTACTTTTATTTCTCACTATGACTTTTACTTGGTTAACTAAAGCTTAAAAAGTCATTGTAAAAACAAACGTAAGACATGCTCGCTCCTTATCTATTGTAAATCGACCTATAAACGTTAAGTGTAATATTGGATGTAATTGCGTTAGAGATACGTGAAACAACTGCCTAACACGAAAAGCCTCCTCCAAGAAAGTAGACAATGAAACTTAACAGACTCATCGTCCTTCTTTCGTATGACAAATTTTATCACGAAATGCCTCTTTCTGTCATTGATAAGGCAAGCAAATTTCCGACATTCTTAAAATAAACTTACGGAGATAAGACCGAACATCGTTGAATTATTTACCAACAAGTTACCTGTATAAAATTTTCATTTGAAATTCTTACAAATTTATCTTATTTTTTCTTGCCAAGGTGTAACGTTACAAAAAGTCTCATTAATAATATTTGTTTTACGAAGTTTCTTTGAAAAAATATTGGTCTTCGAATTATCGTACAAAATGCCATCATATTGAAGTTTGCATCGTTGCAACGCAACGATGTAAAGTAAGTAACGATGTTTTGTAAGTAACGATGTTTTTCTTGTAAATTTATTTTTCAGCTCGCGATAAACTATCGTTTAATTATCATTGCCGAACATTTTGCACATAAATTTTGCATTTTCCCGAGAAACAAAAGAATTTCGCTGCATTCCAACGATGCAAACTTTAAAATCATCAAAATGTTAATATGTATTCCAATGTAACTTTCCCATGTAACTTTTGTATTTCAGATAACAAGCAGAGCCTGAATAAAGAAGGCAATGCAGCAAACACTGCTCATCTTTCTTAGAGGGTGCTGCGCGTGTGAGATGCTGATGGGAAAAAATCTCTTGTTCCAAAGCCATTGTTCGAAAGCTCCTGTGCGAACTTCCTCGCGTATTATCTGCTGAGTCAACTTTCTTTCATCTTTTTTTTTTCGTGGCAACGATTTCACCCCAAGTGGGATTGTAACGTCACGGACGACATCGAGAAATCGAACGTTAACGCCAACTCAAATATTCGTTTTCATTTACACAGTTGTTAATACACCTCTAAACTATTTTTCTTTCAATGTTCTACAATTTGATTAACGTTCCTCGTTTTTCATTGCAAAATCGTAAATTCCTTTTTTTTAATTAAATATTATGAACACTGGCATAAATATAATATTTTCGAATTTAGCAACCGAAAGTACGTATTTTTTTCGAAACTTCTATACGAAATATGATTTAGAAGTCTGAGCCTTTATGAATGCAAGAGAAATTCCTGTTATTCAATTTTTTTTTTCAAGCGACCGACGAATTTATGGAAAGCCAAAAGAATAAATTATCGGTCTGGGAAAACGGAATGAGATAAATCTTTTTCTAGACGAGCACAGTTGATGCAAATGATGAGATATACTCGGTTTGCTTGACAACTGAGCAGAAGGTGATTCTTTCTGTTTCTCAAAATCTCTGTTGTTCATCAAATGGATTGGAATTTAAAAAAAAACAGCTTTTTTCCAAACAAACATTGTGGATCACTTGTTCTGTCCTTTTGCCTCCAAACGACAGACAATATGGTTTTCGTTATTTACTATAAATGAAATTTGCTCATGCTAAAAAACCTGGACACAAAATTTTCGTCGACCGAACCCTTTTCTGTTATTGTTTATGAAATATTAGTATCATGATTTTCTGTATTACTTTTGTTTTTGTGATTGTCATTGGACATGGACGGTATTTTTTGTATCGACGCCGGTTAAGTAGAAAGCCGCCGATAAAATTCCACATTTGGTAGAAATGAAGAAGTTGTTTGAATTATTGAGAGGAGGCTGATAACTTATCGACACTGTTCCGAACGTTTTTATGATTCTATTATTAATTTCCATATAATGCAGTTTTTTATTTTTGTCCATTTTTTCAGGTTCAATCCGAGGGTTCACAACGATTATTAAAAAAAAAAAAGTTTCTTCGATAATCGACAGTGTTAGAATAATTCATTGCAATGCTGAGAAAGGAAAATTTCAGTGTAGTTAATCCACGTCAACGTCATATGTCTTCAGTACTTCGTTCTATGGCACTAAACTTTACGTCATTGGAACGCAACAAAAAGTAATTGATTTACCGAATGTTTTTTTTTTTTTTTAATTTTTTGTCTTCGTCACAGTTCTTCTAACACATTTGCTTTCAAGAGCCCGAACAATGGTTTTGTAATATTTGTGGAAACATAACATACTAATTTTTTAATCTGCTAAAGAAAGAACAATCATTTCGTTGCGTTCGAGCGATTCAAACTCCAGCATTTTCCATTCCCGAAATTGTCATTTATACTCTCTCGTCAATATTTCTCATGAGAAACTTTTTTTTATCAAAGTTTTTTTTTTTCACAAAGAAAATACTTTCCTTTGTTGCAGTTGAGTTTTCGAGAAAAACAGAATTTACAGATTGTGGTCCTTTCATCGGAAAACAATTTAAGTTTGAAATAAGTTTTATTTTTCTCATATATCAAGTGCAGTTGATAGAACGCTTTAAGAGCAAAAGTGATGATGGTTTTTTAAAACTATTTATTATACTTTTAAATCTACGGATCGGTAATCCAAGTTTCTCAAATTTTCGAATGTGATATTTTTACACTATTCATCTGATCGAAAAGAGCGTGGGTGTGGAAAAATAGTATTTCCAAAATTTACAACAATTTCTCTCGCACGTATGGTGGATCAGTCGGTATTCCACTTGGCCTTTAAGGCAATAAAATCGATATAGTTTTTCATATGAATAAACCAAATGTAAATTGAATAATTTACTCACAGCTTTACGTTTTTCCTCTGTATTTATAGAGCTGTGACTCCGATGTCTAATAAGATCCATCACTTTGCTGACTGGATTTCTGCTGCTTTCGGAGCCGGCCCTCGGACGTCCAGTCGAGTCCTTGACGTCTCTGTGTTCCTTGTGATGATCTTTTTCCGTGTGAACGTCCGAGGTCGAACTGCCGTGCGAGCCACGATGCAGAGATTGCTGCACACAAACGAGAATTATTTTGTGAATCCAAAACTTTTGTTGTTTCAACCACTTTCCATCATAAATAGAAAAAAAGTTACAATCATCTTCGTCCCTAAAAATCAACTGAATTAAAGAAAACAATAAAACTTTGTTATTCCTCAAACCGAAGACTGTGCAAAACGATTTTTAATATTTCTTCAGATCAAGAGTAATTGTTTTTATTGATCAGTTTTTACTGATCATTTTTTTTTCAACAAAAACTAGAATCGGCTGATTTTTCAAGGATTCGAGTGGCTCAAGTAACGACTCTAAGCTTGAATACATAAACTTGAGACTTAAAAAAATTAAGCTTAGTTTGAAAATAGCTCAGCAGAATGAAAAACTTTACCTGCACCGCGTTTTTCATATTCGCAATAATACTGGGTTTCCTCGCTTTGCTAGCGTCCGATTTGCTTCTAGGCCTGAAAGCATCGAAGAGGGCTGTTTTCCGCGTTGGACTCGCAGTTTCATCTCCACTTCTACGTCTTTCAGCACTACTGCTTCTGCTATTGCTACGACTGTTTGAGCCTGAACGCGTGCCTGAAGCTTTTCGTCCTTTACTCGACCCCGATGAGCTCGACGCTGCTTCCAATTGTTGAGGCACAGGTGTAGTTTTTCCCGAGCCTGGAGCACTACCGGATGTTGGTTTTCTAATAGTTTTCGAATGCGAACCCCAAGTACCTGTTCCAATTATAAGTATGAAAAAAAAACCATTAAAAACAGTGCGTTACATACGAATATTCAAGAATTTAAATGTTTTTTTTTTTTTACTCCTAAAGTCCTTATTTTTTAATTTTCTTTATTTAAACCTACAATTTATCCTGTAATTTTTATTAATTACTTGAGCAATGGTAACAGTTATGTTATGTCATCAATTTTTTTGTAGTTTTTTTTAAATTATTGATCTACTATTTCATCAACAAATACTGGATTTTTTTTATTCGAAAAAACGAACAGTCGTTATTTGTTATTTGCACAAATGTCGCACACAATGAAAAATACTCGAATTTCGTACTTTTTGAGGGAAAAATTAATTTTCTACGAAACTGCTATGAATATCGGAACGACAATTTTATCACAAAGTCAATATCTTTCAAAGACTCTTGCAGAATTTTTTTAGACATTTTCATACGTTAGTTTTTGTGTGAATAAATAAAGAATCGATTAGTTTGGAATTATCAAATATTGGCTGCATGTTTTGGAAAAAATGTAAGGAATGAACGTGCTAAACGAGGCCCGAATCTGTAGAATGTTTCAAAGTGCAGAAAATTTGTTATTATTTAGTATTATTTACACTATTTTATTCTTTTAAGTTAATTGTATTTAATGGAAAGTATTTTTCCTAATAGCAAAATCCACTCTTGGCTTCATTTGTCAAAAAAATCTGAAACTATAATTTAAAAAATGCTAAAATAGATTATCAATTGCCATTATAATAATTAACTTACCGGCTCTTGGCCTGTGACCTTGCTCGTGGGCGTTCTGTCCCGTGTGGTCAACATCCTCGGTCACGATCGTTGGTAACGGTTGTGATCCAAGTTCCTGCAAAATTAAAAATACAACGTTGAAAATGATTCGATCCACAAATTGCCAAATAAAACATATTTATTTTATTGTTTAATTTGAATTGATTCTGAAGTTATAATCATTTTTTACGCCACTTTGATTATCAATTATTCCCTTCACCTATAATTCGATATTCCATATTTTTATTCTTCTATCTTAAGATTTTTCGTATTCATTAATACGATCGTGGCATTTCGCAGTTATACAAAAAATCATGCTGCAAGTGATCAATGTAAACGATAGTGCGCAGTAGTAATTGAACATTAATTAAGGCCAATTGTACGAGCGGTAGCGCGAAATCATGTGTTTCGAAGTTCTTAATAAGCAAAGAGAGATTCCTCTACAAAAAAGATATAATCACGCCCCATTTGATTATCTCAAAATGCAGCTATTGATTCATCGAAGCTCCTTTCCATTTATTATTAATTATTCCAGTCCAATTTTTTTTCTATATTATTCGAGAAAATTTTCAACATTCGATCGAAAAGTTACGAGTACAAGGCAATCATGACACTTTCTTCGAGACTAAAATCATTTTTGTTTTTATTTCATTGTTCCTGCGTAATTTCTTGCGGGTTTTTACGACTCCGCGTTCCTGTTCCTGTTCCTTTGAATGCCCCCCACCTCCCATAAGTTATCTCCTCAAGTCAAATAACTTGATTTTTTTCAACATAAATCTCTTGGTAGTCGTACAGTGGTTCGTGGTGGCGCGATTAGATCGTCCAGTGGTGAACCATTTTATCAAAAAATGATTTTCGAAATTCTTCCCACGAGTTAGCCCTCTCGAGTCAAATAAATTGAGTTTTTTAGATATAAATCTCTTGGTCGTCGATATAAACCTCTTGGTGTGGTGGCGCGATTGTATCATTCAGCGATGAAACTTTTTTTTTTCCAAATAATGAATTTCAAAATGAAAAATGTAAAATGTAGTCCCCGATTCTCTTGGGGGACCGTACCGTGGTGCAATTGAATCGTTCAGTGGTGTACCGTGTTTTACTAGTGGAGCCACTGTTAATTACCCTTAAAATCCGCCACAAAGTTTGCACCAAAAATTTCAATTTTTATGCTAGCAAAGTTTATCAGGGGTCTAATCAACGCGGAACCTTTTGTCGGTGAAGAATATATTAATTCAACATTTTTCCAGGTAATATTAATATTGAAAAGTTAAAATTGAGATACGCCCCAAAGATAGCACAAAGCTTATCAATTTTTTAATAAAAGTTTCTCGTTTGTGAAATGTGTTCTTTCTGCAATCGACTCAAACATTGAAACGATGAAGTTCAAAAAAAATAGACGCAGTCAATTTATATAGAATTTCTAGAGCGACAAAATAAGCGGTCGTGCTCGGAATAACCAAATAACCAATTATAGCGTATTTTCAATGTTCACAAAACATTCTGTAAGACGAATTCAGTGTTAATACATTTTGTTTCCACATTGTTTTCCCCGAAGTGAAAAAAATTGACAATAAATTAGGAGGAAGACAGGGGGGTTCATTTTACCTTGACAATGTTACCGCCGAGATAAACGATGATTTTGCCATCAGGAAGACGGAGCGAAGTATCCGAACCGACACTAAACATTTCTCCGATATTTGTTCAACAAACAATCGGACTGTAAAGTTCGCGAAAGTTTGAAAAGTAGATCGTGGGGCATTCTCTATCTATTAATATTTCGTGGAAAAATAGGGTTTCTAAATTATTATGTTTAATTCCCGAGTACTTTTGCAATGAAGCAAAAAATTATTATAATTATAGAGTTAGAACAAATCTTTTGCTTGTAAACGAAGCTTCGAAAAAAATCCTCAAGCATAAAAATTCAATTCATGAACCACTGACGAAAAAACCTTGCGATATTAATATAACAAAATCAAAAAATCTCTCGAATTTATTGGAAGCTGGAACCTCGGCTGGGAACAATCTTCGTAAAATCTTGTCCAAATGTACCAGTAACTGAAAAAATCCGACGATTCGACAAACAGAAAAATCGATGAGCGAATGAAGATATTTTTCGATGCGCTACTGAGAAGCAATCCTTAATCTCATACACTGTGTTTTTTTTTTTTTTTTTCCTAAATTCCACTAAAAAATCACCGTTGAACGAGCACATAATATTTCAGTAAACCTCCAAATATTACCGGCGAGATTTTGTGAAAAACATTTAAGTGAATAATTACGTCAAGGATTTGAGTGACATGGGTGGGTAGAGGTTTATCGACAAAAAAAAAAAGGAAATGGGTCAACAGGTGCTGTATACAAGTTACACACATCAGAGCAAATTTCTCCGTAACGGTCCAGCCTTCTACGTGTATATGTAAATAAATGTATATATACAAATGGAAGTGCATTCATGGACAAAGATGCAGGTCGATCAACAGTAGCAAAGACCTTCAAGAAAACAACCGGTTATTTCACTCCGTCAGTGGGATTTTTGCGTGGGTGTGTCCTCAGTGTACGAAATTATACGAACGGTGTATCGAAAAAATTCGAAGGGAGACTGGATTCAAACAGATTTTGGTCGAACGAGTATGCGAAATGCATTTTATTGCGAATTTCTTTATCCAAGTTTGATTCATTCGTCTGTATTTGGATGTATTCGGTGCAAGTATTATTTTCATTTATAAAGGTTTGTTCAAAGAAAACAATAATCACAATGCGAGAAACTTGAGCCAACACTTGTGGAAGATTTTTCTATATAAATGAAAATAAAGCTATTCTCGAGAGATAATAATAAAATAAGAAAACGAGAAGAAAAAAAAAGGTAATTTTATTGGAAAAAGAACGTTAGCAGCCAGGAAATGGAATGTGAAAGAATCGAGGAATCTTATCAGCTCATCTTACGATCCCTCGAAGCGGATTTCGGTTTCAAGAGTGCAATTCCCTGCGAAGGCGTTCATGTTGATTTCACTTTAAGAAACGTTTGTAGGCGGTATATGAAGGGAAATAAAAACGAGGATAAACTCAGTAAAAGTGAAAAAGATAAGTCATAAGTCGTTGAAGATACGGTTACATCGAGTGAACGATGAGAATGAGAATCGTGATGATACAAAATCCACGTGATTGTTGAGTAGAATAAAAACCAAAACAAACGTTACGTTGATAAGTCGTTTTCTACACACGAATAAAAATCTTATTACGATTACTCGATTAGTCTGCGATGTATTAAGATTTTTCCGTATCAGAGCATCGCACGTGATGAGCAACAGTAATCTCGTGGATATGTCGTTTCAGTGATGAAGAATCACGAACTATGCACTAACGCTTCAACAGGTAGGAAATGTCTACCAAGTAAACTAAAACGAAATGGAAAAAAAAAAAACAAAAACAAAAACAACAACAACACTTGACGATGCTTTTTCTTGGATAATCCATAGTTTTTAAACACCACTTTAGAAAATATCGACAAAACGAATTTTGGATCTCAATGTGCAGCTGATGAGTAATAATAATTCTGTGAGGGTTCCCTTCGAAAGTACTAAATATTCGAACTTTTCACGTAGATTTATTTATAATAATATGTTGTTGTTCTGCTCCAACTTCCAACTGACTGTATCATTTAAATAAATTATTATTGATTTTGTCGTGTTTATTTAAATATTTTTATTCAAGTTTTCTATTATTATTATTATAACGAAATGAAATAAAGTCGCGACTGGCTGGTAGACCTCTCGAGGCAGTCGCTTCGACGACTGGCGTTTTCATTCGGTGTGTATCTTCGCCACAAAGTCTCCGAGCAGAAAGCGAAAGAGAGCCATAGAGCGCAGAAGAGAGAAAAAGAAAAAGAAAGAGATAAAAAGAGAGAGAGAGAGAGAGAGAAACTTGGACCAGTCAATCCCCAAATATCTCTCGTCGAAACTTGCGACTCTTCATCTCAGTCGGTTAGTAATATCACACTTATGAATCTAGAAAAGCACGCTATGTCGTCTCGTGCCTCTATATTTGCAACACACAGCACCACGAATCGGAGAAACGTCGTTGTCTTCGTCGTCGCACGTGACACTAAAATTCTATATGCAACATTATTTTCTCTGCCGTCCGAATCGCGACTCAGAATAGCTGATCACAATCACGCGCTCATGCGGACTCGCTTTTGCCTTGTATCAAAATTTCGAAAATTGAAGTGAAATGTGTGGAAAGTGATCACGACTTTTCTCAAAATTCTTTTTTCGTTTTGTTATTAATTGGGCGGAAAATAATAAAACTTTTACGAAAATAACGTAAAAGTCTCGCAACAGTCACATTCAAAAGTAAACTTACTGGTTAATTTGCAAAAACATTCATTTCAATTCAATTAAATTCGCGTGTAAAATAGTGTAATGTTCTCAGGATATAAAATAATTCTGCTGCTGCTCGGCATCATTGCATTTTATGCATTTGGTGCATTGTTTTTCGAACAAATTATAGTTTAGCCAATTCAGTGGCTAAAAAGAGATTCCCAGAAAATAAATATAACCCTTTTCAAAACAACATCTTGACAAATAAATTTGCATCCAAAAATGAAAAAGATGAATATATCGTTCAATCTTATTCAATATTTCATTAAATACCAAAATCCTCGAACAGAATCAAACAAATTAGAGACGTTGAAATATGTTCGCAAAATATATGCTCCAAAATAGAAATCTATTAAAAGATTTTACAAAATTGAACTCTCTCAGTTGCATCTTTGAGTCCTTGCGTCATCGATCCCCTGGAAAACTTGATCGTTCGACTAACACTTCGGCGCGAAAGATTAATTGCGTATACGTGCGAAATATTTCAATAAACTTTCAAGTCAAAATTATCCGGTTTCCTACATAACTTGATTATTCCTTTTTTCATCAATTCTATTTATATGAGGAGAAGCGAAAGCAAATAGTTTTCAAAAACACACTGATGGTCGTGTGTACTGATTGTTGTATCATTTATTTTGTTTGTCGCGAGTAATTCATGGATGACGAATTTTTATAATGGTCTTTAGATAGACAAAAAAAATACTAAAAATCTCGGGCCATTAACGATACGAGGCTGTCTATCAGGCGATATGCCAAACATTTAGACTCAGTTTAAGAACTTGGTCACAAAGTGTCAGCGATTTCATTGAAAATTTATGGATTTGGCTCAGAATTTGTCTTTTCTCTGTATGTCAGTAGAAAATGTATTTATATGTATATTTACAATGGTATGAGACAATGCGAAGTGTTTCCGTAAAGAACGTAGCGAAAAGGTGACAAGAATATGAAAATATGAAGAACAGTGCAGTCATGGAAGGAAAAGTGGTGCTAAAATGATGAGATGGGCTCGTGAAAACCGTTGAGGATATATGGATAAACAAACAAAAAAAAGAAAATATTATTCATTGTTATTCGTAAAATGTGATTAATTGATTATATAAGAAAATATATATTGTACAAGGTGGAATTTTATACTGATGAATAATTCAATGAAATAATTATTCATTTCGAAATTCCATATGCTGTTACAATATTAATATGTATTTATATTCTCTCCAGAATTAAATCAAGGATTTACAAATAGAAAATTTTGTATTGATCCGAAGAAGGAATTTCCTCACAGGAATGCGAGTTAAAATGTGGCACGAAAAATCAAAGTTGAACAAAATACCGAGAGACAAGCTGGCCGATAAACTCTCGAGGCGCAGAGTGCAGTCACATTGTGATGAACCAGCGGTAGAGCAACATCGGAAAACGAGATCCGTAGCCACGAGAAGCAGACGAACAGGAAGAGAGAGAGAGAGAGAGAGAAAGAGTTATGTGAACTTCCAAGGGCGAGTTATACGGTAATTCGTGGAGAAGATGAAAAAAACTGCCAAAATAAAAATCTAAGAACAACTGCAGGAAAAAAAATCCAGTTGTTTCTTTCATTTTTTCAGATAAACTATTTATTTATTTTTCAGAAATACAACCGCCATCATTCTCTTAAAAAATACCTCGACAGCTTACACGCTATGCTGTTCGAGAACCTTCAGTGGTTGTCAACTATTGATATCACTAAAAAATCACGAACTTGAATAAATTTACTGACCGTTAATCACTTTGATTCGGACGTAATAAATAAAATATCTTTCATTTTTAGGTTTGACTCCAGATTGACTTTTCAGTTTTTAAAACTCGTCTAGCCATTCTTTATGTTGCTGTTGATAAATAATCATTACTTTATTTAATATTTGGAAAACACAATAAATTATACTTGAAGAAGAATATTTCGATTTTTTTATTACTTGTTTGTAAACATTGACATCGTTAGAGGTAATACTTTTTAAAAGCGATTATGGGCTGATTTTTCTTAAGGTGAATTATTGAAGTGTACTTTGTTTATCTTTTAATTATTAATGGTCGAATACTAAATCATTAAATGACTAACCAATGAGTGTCAAATTCGATGAGACAATAAAATTCTCGTTTCGTGCTATCGACGTATTTCATTTACCTCGTAAATTACGCAATTTTTTTTACTTAACGTCGTGTTCTTGTTATTAATAGAGCAATGTTTCAAGATTAATCACCGTAATCGATCTCATACGATTAACGAAGATACGAGCACAATGCCACCACCCGATTCTGCTTTGACAGCTCCGATATGTCAGAAAATTCAATCGAGAAAAAAAATTGCAATCTTGATGAATCATCCAATTTTTTTTTTTTCATCCTTTTACTTTTGATAAGTCCGATGAGTCTATTATCAAAAGTATTAAAAAAGTATTAACGTTAAGGAATATTCCTTCGATAATTACTTGGAGGCTTCCAAAGCTAATGATATTTAACTTTCTAACGGTGATTTAAACATCATTTTTTGGCACCTAATAGGTAGATGAGAGAAACAAATGCAGAAGATTTGAAAAATAAAAAAAAGTATTGAATAAAAAAATGTATAATTTGGCGCCAACTGTAGAAACTTCACTGCCCTTAATCGGTAACTCTCTACATTGTGCTTTTGTTTTTTTTTTTTTTTGCATCAAATGTGCACTAACCTTATAAGTTCCGTGATATTCTGGACATCGATCCAAATAAGGAACCAACGAGTATTTTCTAACTTTGTTGACGTAGTATTCGGGACATCGATCGAAATTCGGTGCAAGAGAAAACTTGCGTATTTTTGGATGAACCAATGGCGAGGGTAAAATCGTTAATGAAGATTTTCGAGAACCACCACGCGGCGATTTAATACCGCCATTGCGATCCATGAGATGCGCCCGCGCAACTCACGATCGGTCGAGAAAAGACGCGGCGCGTTACGATCGGCTTTTCGACGCAAACTGAGATGTGTGTATCACAACTGAGCTTAAACCACGGCTCGTGATTCAAGCGGGTTTCTTCGTCAAGAGACCAAGAGAGGGCAAGAGGGCGAGAGAATGAAAAAGAAGAAATGAGCGGGAGAAAGAGAGACAAGAATTCTAAAAACCTGTGTGAGGGCGTCCAGTTTTATTGTCTACGATCGCTCATCGACTCGACGATTGGAAGAGCTCGTTGATACCAAAGATAATGATTAACAAACACACAATATATATATATATGGAGAGATATAAGGACATAACTTAAGTTCTCGGTACTTACTTACGTCGTTATTGCTCAAATAAAACAGAATTTTTTAAATTTATACGTTCTATGGTGTTTGAAGTTTTCACTGTTGTAAAAAGTATTAAAAATTTGTTTCTGACATTGAGTAAAAACGTCTAGTGCGTTTAACTAGAATGTACAACAGAAATAATTTTTTTTCATGTTTAACAGCCTAATAAAGCTCCATTTAACTTTGAGGAATTTCATTGTTCGATTTAAATATATTCCTCAATGTTTACTGTTCTGGAGTATACCCTTACGGGTGTTTACAGGTCCATCCCATCACTTTAACCCCATGTTTTTTGCAGTTTACTGTTTCTGTTCCTGTTTCCGTGAGGATCCCCCAAAGTGTTCCCCACAGCCACTCTATTCTAATGCACTGCTGTATCGCATTTTGCACGAAAGCGAAGGTAAACCGAGAAAAACTGGGCCGATTTGACTGCGAATTAAATCAGTTTTTCAGTTTGGGTTCGTTGTTGCGATGTTTCTTTTTTTGTAGTGCTCGGTTAGCTTGAAAAGTATGGGTGGTAGATTAGCAATTTTCGATTTGTTTGAAAGATTCATTGCGTAGGATATTTCAATTAAATTCATGAATTATCACAAAAAAGCCCGCAAAACCTGATGTACGATGAGTTTTCATGTATACATTTTTGTCACTAAATGCTTTGTTTCTTGATACGTACGAGCAGTGCATTCCAAAAATGTTAAATTCCTGAAAAATCTAAATTAGTGCAATTTTTTTAAATCTCGCACCTACTTACATAGCAACTTAGCCTACGACTTTATCACACCTTGAAAAAAATCGATATAACGATTTACGCAAAAAGAGAAAAAAATATCAGTTGAACACTGACTTGACGAGATTTATCATTATCGACAATGTATATTAAAAAAATGTTCAGCGGAAACTCAGACAATTCATAAAATCTCTCACCATTCCCGATCAACAACGTTAAGATTGATGTTTATTTACTTAGAGAATCGGAATACGTGTATATTTAGAAATTAACAGCGGCCTGAGCTAAAGATTACAGAACACTCGGGTAGACTAGAAATGAAAATTTAAAGCTGCGTACATCGAAGCTTCTTTATCGCAATCGAGATTCGCTCAATTTACCCTTCAATCTAAATCTAAAATCAAATTGCTGATAACTGATTGCTTTTTCAATGGCAATCGAAGATCTATAGCAATAATACGTTCATTGAATAAATTTCCAGATTTAAGCTGATCAAATCGACAGAAATCCATTAGTAAAAATGAACTGTGTCTGGAAAGACGATTTTACTTTGTCTCATTCATACAGACCAAATTAAATTTTACGTTCGATCAGAATATAAGTTGAAAAATTCGAAAATAGAGTACATTCGTTTCCAATGATTTTGGACACAATCCTGTATGTACTTTCACTACCATAATTCAAAAAAATTCCGTGCCTTTGTGAGGTTTCCCAAAAAAGCCTTCACGTTCATTTATTTATTTTTTGCCGGAATGACAATGATCGTGAATCGTAAAATTGTAGTCAATATTTTCCAGAACTTTATGATAAATAATCAAATCTTTGAATTCAATTGGAATAAAAATTGAACAAAAGTTCCTTCCAAACGACGACTTAGAGCGAAATATTCAGAAAAAGATTTCGAAAGATTTGATATATTTAAAAATAATAATGAATACGATGCTTCAAATTTCTGTTATCGGAAAATATCGAAAGATTCGAATAATGTGAATTTTATTTGAAGTTCTGTGAAAAGTCAAGTATTTTAAAAAATCCCAATGTTATAAAATGAAATGTGATGATCGAAATGCATGTTGAAGAGAATAATAAACAGGGTGGTATAAAAAAATTGGCATTAATTATCATGTGCCCCTCTCTTGGCAAATGTTAAGCGAGTAGACTGATCGACCACTAGGCGGATTTACTCGACTGTCTGGCTCCGAGGCGCCATCTCATTCTCCTTTGTGTGTATTCTTGAGACTTGTCGAGCCAGTCGACCAAAAGATTGCTCAAGTGGTACAACAGGCTTGTACCGAATATATACATATGCCTATAGGTCGTTCTATGCAAATTTTACAAATGACACAATAATCATAAATAAAAGAGAATAAATATCAATGATTATCATGGAACAAATTAAAAACAACCTCTAATAATAAAATAACCATTGTGGTTATTATATATTCAAATTCATTTAATCTTTAGTAAAGTTTATCAAAAATATAAACAACAGATGCAATTATGCTCTGTCTTAATGTTTATTTATCCAAACTGTGGACATTTCTTCAGCTCATTGTTTATCTTAGATTCTAATTTGTATTATTATTATTAATTTTTTTATCATTATTTGTCCTGAATATATATGGCGTAGATAAAGTATTGAAAAATCGTGTTTCTCTTTGAATTATCAATTTCTTATAGCACATGATGGATCTGTTATCGACGTAACAGATCACGATAGAGAGAAATGGTTTGAGACCGAGGGTGGAAGAATGAAGATCGTTGAAGCAACGGGAATTGAGTTTCGTGTGTGATGCTATACTGGATCAAATTGGATTATGATCACGCGGGTATACTCGCGTCGTTGATTTGATCCGAGGCGCGCGATGATGCCACCGGATATCTGATAGAATATAGCATCGTCGTGATAATCAACGCAATTGCACTCATTAAAAAAATGTATAATTCCCCACAAATCGTCATAACCAAGGGACGAATGTATATAACGTACTATTTTGTGTAATATCATGAGTTTGTCAATTGGTATACAGTTATGTCAATAGAGGATCTTTAACGCTAAATGGGACGGTGATTATGAGCAGAGAAAAATGAGCAACGAAAAATAAGAAAATCCATAAATCTACTCGGGGAGATTGTGGGTTTGCTGATTACGAATCTGCACTCGAAATTTGACAATGTCAATTTAATTGTTTCTCCATCATTTTAACAAAAAAAATCACCGTTAAAATATATATTCGCGATGTTTCAAACTTGAGTATGCAATTTTTGAATAAATATTTATATCTCATTACTTGTAAGAGATAGTCCATCCGAAAAAATTGAAAAAACTTTCGTCAGGCAATAAGAGAAAGTAATAATCGAAATATTATAGAAAAAAACGTTAAAAAATATTGAAAATTATTTGAATAATTATACTGACAGAATGCAAGCAAAAACATGCCTTCGAGGAAAACTTTGCGTTCAATTTTGTGATGGAATGAATTTTTCTTAATTAAAGAAAAAATATATATATCCTAAGAAGTATAGAACATAAAAATCCGCAAAAAAAAAAAAAAAAGATTAAATTTTCGAAAATTTCAGGAATATAAAACTCCTCAACATTCACCAGGCAAACCTTTCGTTATTGGCGTATCGTATCAAGCACCTCGAATGATTTTTTATCTCATGAACCGTGCATCGTACAGAAATTTGCATAAAAACATTTCGGTACAATATCTTATAATTGAATTATTCTGGACGATATGGTTCCAAGTTTTAGAATATCCCGTATGTATTGGGTGCAGTACTATGTATTACTGAATAGTGTGGGCGAGTTATCATTGTGGGGATATCGACTTCGTGCTGGGGACTATCCGTGTAATATAAAACGGCCCTCTCCTCTTATCCGCTTTTTCATCGCGGTCACGCTCTGTAACGGCCATTGCCTCGTTGTTTACGGAAGTTTGCCGCATCATTTGCGGACCTCATGTATGCTTTCTACTTTTATATCTCCACCCGTCTATCTATATATTCCTCAGTCTCTCTTTCTTTCTTCTTTTCTTACTTTCTTTCTCTCTCTCACCCTTTCTTTAACTCGTTTTTTTCCTTTTTCATTCCATAAGACTTCCCACTCCCAACATAAAACGTCGTTCCTCTCCTATCGGCATAGTCCACGACGTCACGAAGTATGCAAGAAAATTACAATCAGAATGAGCATCGGAAATGTTATTTTATCTGAACCGAAAAAAAAAACGTTTTGTTCCGAAAATTATGAAGCCCCTGTACCACGGTGCAAATAAGTGTAACCTCCATTCAAGTTCCATTTTCTCATTTTTCTATTGAAAAATCCTTAATATGGATAACGGAATAATTGTTTATTTGAGCCCCAGGAAAAATAACGATTCGATCGATCTTATTATGAAAAGTGTAGTGTGACGAAATTTTTTAAAATTAAATCTATAAATGATGAATATGAAAATAAAGTGTTTCGAAAACGAAGATTGAGAACGAAAAACCTTAATATTCCATGCTTTCGGTCTTTATATATGATTTTTTTTTAATCCAGCAATCAATAATTTATTGCAGCAATGAGAAAAAAATTTCGTCTCTGTGTGACAGATGTTTAAACTTTCCAGTACTTTTTTTCAGTTTTGTAACATTAAAACATCGTAACTTTTTTGTTTTCAAGTGAAGTCCAACAAAAAGATTTCGCAAAAAATTTTACAATTCAAATCTCTGCTATTTTATGAGAAAGTATGAAAAAAACATTCAGCCTCTAGACGAAGGCTGGTTTTTTTCTTCATCTTGAAGAAAAAAACTTCGTTTCATTTTAGGGTCGAAGCATACGGTTGAAATCTGATCACCGCAAATAGCAATTCGCGATAAAGCTGAAATCTCAGTTCATCGAATTTTTTTCGTTACTCAATAAAATTTTCTGTCTTATTTGACGATACAATATTTTGTTTTCAAGGGAACGAAAATTTTTTTCAATGAATAAATTCTTAAAGTACAAAGTAAATTCTTGAAATCGGCTCCATTTCATGTGCATCTTTGAATGTATATAAGCCCTTGAAGTAAAGATGAAGGGAATAAAAAATGCCGAGACCGTTGGTTCAAGCTCTGGATCACTGTGACTTAATCTCTAAATATTTCTATACACTATTTCTTCTTCTATTGTGACATCCCGGAAAGTCGCGTTATTATTTGTGAGCGAAAAGAGCATGGATAAAAAAGGGAGGAAGTATGAAAAAGAGAAAAAAAAAGTAGAGATGCAGACAAAAAGAAAAGATTGAGGAAGTAGTTCGGGTGATGCAAAGAGTAAAAAAAAGGGTGTATATACTGAGAAACCGAGGAACGAGAGTCTGTATACACGAGACGCTTGAAGGGTGTTCGATCGTAACCTGCGGGTGGTGGATGAGGGACGATATTAAAGCTGGATGAACGAGAACACGCGGTGGCGCACTACCGTCTATCTTGTGTGAGGTTTAAAAAATACAGAGAGGTTAAAAATAAATGCTCGCAAGCTGCTGTTTGGTGTTCCGAATACGACAGAGCGGTTCAAAAAATATACAAGTAAGACTTGATGTAAGATGACACATAATATGATTTTATCGATCCGTACTGGGAAGAAAAATTTTTATGTACAGGAACTTTTTTTTCACAACTAGGAACATGGAGATAACAAATTTCATTTTCCAGCTTCCACAGCGAATCGATCGTAGCCATTATTTAAAAACGTTCATGGTAAAAAATTGCTAAATAAAAACAGTAAAACTGACGTGAATAAAGAATATTCATAAATATCGGAAATTTAAAGAACTAAAAAATCGGAGATATCGCCACCTTCGTGACTCCTGCAAATTCGGAGCAACTCTCCCTCCTTCTCTCTCTCTCTCTCTCTCTCTTCCCGTATCCCTAACTTTCGTTGTAAATAACATGAAAAAAAGTGTTTGCATGGTTCTTTTGGTACTCATCAGACTAAAAAAAATCGATGTATAAACGCGACGAATAAAATGAGAAATAGCACGTGTCATGGTGGAATAAAAACTTGAATGTTGATACCGTGAGACACGAGAGGTTGGCCGTAAACGATTATAAAGGAAGGGGAAAGAATTATTGAAGCACAAACTTTCTTTTCTTGCCTCTTTCTAATGGCAAACTTGGTGTGATCGATTATAACTACTTAAACACGATAGTTATATAAAATAATTAGTATTAAAGTTGGCACCGTTTAAACAGAGCGAAAAATAATTTTACCATTCGTTGTTATTTTTATTTTCGTTATAGTCCTAATTTTTTCCACATATTCCGCATAAGTTTTTTCACCCAAATAAAAATTGACCAATTTTGATAGAATTTCGAAAGAAATTTCGCGAAGAAATTACGTTTCATTCGAACGATCCAAACTGTCATAATAAAAAATACAGAAATTAAATCAACAACATGTCGATGAGAAAAGGTATCCGGGAAATTTTTTGGACAAATAAAATTGTGACTATCGATTCTCTAAAACTGGACTCGAAGTTCTTTTTCCTGTCGATATTTTCGAGTTGTGGTAATAAAATATTTTTAGGTCACATCATAGGTCGCGAGAACAAAAACCGTTAAGTGACTCCATGCAACGGTTATTTGAGAGAAAAATTATTTCTAGCCCAAATTTCACCAAAGTGGTTCTGAGCTTTCGCTAATATTAAATCGTACAGTTGTCAATTTCTAAGCGTCAGGATTTAAATAGCAATAAATTTGCCTGGAGCTATTTTTGAAGAAAAAAAAAAAAAAAAAAAACGTGACGGTTCGCGAAACAGAAATCTATCACAAGAGCATGCACTCTAGAAATTCAGCAAGTAAGGTTCACGGGGTAGGCAATTTATCGAACGAGCAAAATTAGTTGAGCGTATGAGAAAAAAAAACGACTTCACTCCGTTTGACATCGATAAAAGCCATATTCAACTTTTCTATGCAAAAGGAAAAATAAAAGTAAGAATAAAAAAATCGCGAAATTTTGAAGAGTGAATTTACCGAGCTGTGGTGTGTTTGGCACATTTTTTTATTTAACGACTGCGTGACGACGAGGCCGCGAATTGTACAAACGTTTTGGTGTATATGGAAAAAAAAAAAAACGCTAAAGAAAGGTTCATTGAACTCGAGAGAGGTCTGTCTTTCGTAATCGCGCGAGAGGTTCTTGTCGTGGCTATTTATCTTCTCGGGGTAAACAAATTTGTGGGTAGCGTCGTTTAGTCGGTGGTAATTAGTCGATTGATGCAATTAGACGTTGACGAGATGAGGAGCAGTTCGTTTCGAAGAGGAAGAGAGAAAAATTCGTGGTAAATACTACCCGTTATCGTTCAACCCGATTGAAACGATGAATATCCCGAATCACTTTATTTTTTACTTCCTAGAAACTTGATATTATGCCGTTTCTTAATAAACTGAGCGATTAGCATCTCAAGAAATTTCATATCATTAATTTAACGTCTCTAAGAATTGCAACCAATGCAACAACAACAAAGTTTACATCGTTGGAACGCAACAAAATTCTTTTTGTTTTCTTAACTGGGCCCACAATTTGTATGAAGTGTTATTGCAATAATTGGATACAAATGGGGAAAAAAAATGAATAACAATAATGAGTAAAATGAAGTATTTCTTCCAGTATAAGTATAAAATATTGCAGTGATAAAAATTTCAGAGCCATTAAATTCTTCTTTTTCGAATCCGAACTTCTTTGAGAATGCGAACAAATGTAAAATATACTGAAGATTACAAGATAAAAGATTAGAAGGGTTGAACATAAGTGCTTTAATGAAATCATGTATCGTCCATTCAAGAATGTTTGACACATACGTCCCCACAGTCAAAAGTTTTTATTTTTCCAGCACTTTGCTAATTATAGCGATGCGATAATTTTATCAACAATTGGAACAAACGGAAGCTTCAAAATTAATTGAACAATTTTTCATTTTCTTTTTTTTTTTTGAGGGTTTAAACTGCCGTGAATTCGAAAAATCTTGGTTTTTATAATTATTGAAAAAAAAAGTGTCGTCGAACGGAATTCTAACATTAATTCAAGTGTCCAATATTCTCTCGTGTACTGATTGCCTTAGATCCAATCTACATATAAGCAAATTTTCAAAAAAGTTGGTAGTCTTTTTTTTTCATATTTTCTGCCTACTTTGGTGCATCTAAAAACAGTTTTCCTATTTGACTGGGTTTAAATATGTTGAAAATCAGAATTGTGATAACTCGTTAACGGTCGAATGTAACCTCTTGGAATTTTTTTTACCAGCCTTGGGACAACTGTGCTAATAATCAGTGAAAATTTCATAAACTTGGTATCATTTTGAATATATGTTTCGTATATTCTGGAAAAAAGAAAAAATACTGTTAAAAAAAAACATGCGATGATAACATACCTGTCTTTTTCTTTCCTGTACAAATTCGATTCTTCGTACCCAAATTTCCTCGGTCGAGTCATAGTCAAGGGTGCTGGAACTGCTCGCTTGGCTTTTCATCTCTATCAGGCTCGAGTCAAAAAATCTTTTGTCCAAGTGGGGACTGGGAAGTGGACTCGTACGTGAAAATATCATACTGCTGGAATAACAGGGTGGATCAGTGGCAGGAAAAGTCATTCCTGGGCCAGCTGTATGTCTTCGTCTAAGCGGTGGTTTCGTCGAGGTTGGTGATGTAACCGTACAAGTTGTAAATCTCGATGAAGTTGTTGTAATTGGTTGTGGTTTAGATTCTGAAGCACTTGGCGTTGCGTTTGACTTTTGATCGATTTTTTCCGAACTCGATTTTTCTGAGGACGAGGGACTCGAAGGTTTCGATGTTTGACTTTCCGATATTTCCGAGCATTCCTGAACCGCTTTCTGCGATTTTTTATCATCCTTATCTCTTGCGGATCCAGATACTGCAGACTCGTTGTTTTTGCCTGAAAACCAAAGACGATATTATTCGATGTTTTTTTTTTTTAGCAGTCATTTTTAAGCGACTGCATGGAAAGAGTATCAACTTATACTTGAAATTGTTACGAATATAGAAAAACAAATCGTATCGTTGAAATGCAGCGTAGATCTTGTGAGGATTATTTTAATCCTTTTTTTTTTTTACTCAACGTTTGTTTTGAAACGTTGTTGACAGGCAAAAAAAAATTCAAGCAAAAATATCAATACTGTTCAATGCTAAAAATAGAAAAATAAGAAAAACTGAATTCGTCGATATTTTTCAACGGTGCAAACTTGAATACTATATTATTTATCTGCTTTATTTTAAAATTCTTATGCTTAATAGTAAACTTAATTAAACTTCGGATGATGGGTAGAAAAAAACGGGATAAGTTTCCCTTATATACGCAACGGCAAGAAAAAGGCTTGCCTTTGAAAATCGATAAAGAATAAGTCAGACATGGGCGCGTTTCTTAGATAAATATCAATATCGTTTTCTTCTACACACAAGTTTTATGGATAGTCAACCCCATAAGTCTCCAGGCCGCACCCTTCAGTGTGAATGACTACAAAAGTTACGGTGTTTAAATGAATTTTGCAAAATTTCTAATTAGCCTCCAAAAAAAAATGAATAAATAAACTCCATACATTAAATCGAGTACACGTTCGATTAAAGGGGTGTTCAAGTTCCTTGCGATGGGTAGAACTGAACAATGCTCGATATATCGATAAATTTATCGTTCACATCCTAAAGCAGGGATTAAATGTAAAAAAAAAAAAAAAAAAAAATTATTCAAGGTCTTGGTCTTATTGAAAGGAGATGCGTTTCCTCGCAACGACGGAGATTCGAAAATCATTCGAATTCTTCATCACTATGCGATTCCTATTTTTCTGCTTCTCGAAGTAACGATTCATCAGTTTTACTGCTATTGAAACGTCAGTACTATTTATTAAGATGTGACCTATTTTTTTGTACAAAAACTCGTGTTGCTCGACTCACGTCAAATTGATGAAAGGACAAAAAAATACAAGTGAGTATTTCCGAACTTTTGAACAAACAGCGCGACGTACCAGGCTGGACTATATTTTGCAGAAGTTGTATTTAAGAGCGATATATATCGCGAGACGGGCGATATATCATAGCGACGAGTGCGTTATCGGTCATGCGTGGTTAATCGACGAGGATGATTACGTCATGGCGGAAAATCGTATCCGCGTCGATGCAACGTACGGTTAGTTGAGTGTAACCCGATTAAAACAAGCTTCCGACGAAAATATAAAACAACGAGGCGTGACTCACCGAGCCAAACGTGTCCAGCAACGTGAAAATTGTTTTTGGATTAAATACGAGCACAAAAATGGATAAATTAAGATTTACAGCCCAAAAAGACGGAGCTGAATTGAATCATTTTGACGTGTTGAACATATGAAAAAATTTGAACAAACACAAGAAAATCCGTTAAGCTTATTTATCAGAAAAAAAAATTGAATGAGAACATGCTGGAGAATGTAATTTTCGTTCTGATTGAATTAAAATAAAACCATGAAGTGAAAATTCAATTTACAATCACAAAAAATACAAATTCGCCCAAAGTGTCGTTATTATTTGATAAATAGGGCAATTGACGTTTCATTGAATAAGAAGCTATAAAATTAAACGTTCAAACGGAAATATATATTTGAGGGAGAAACATATTGGTCTGATTACACGTTGGGCAGCCGGTTCGATAAAAAAATAATAATTTATAAATAGTTTGAGAAAAGTGAAGCGAGTAGATCGAAGAAGGAATCTGGATGTATAGTTAAGAACATCGAAAAAAAGGATCAATTAAATTAACGAGTGGATTTCCCGCGTAGAGATTAACAAGGTGGCTCGTATGTAACGACGATATGTTATAACACTTGAGTTGCCAACCAGGAGTGAACGATGCTGTAAAGAAAGTGAGAGAGATGTTGTAAAAGAGGAAGTGAGTAACAGACTGAGGAAGAGAGAGAGAGAGAGAGAGAGAGAGAGAGAGAGAGAGAGAGAGAAAGAGAGGGAGAGAGAGAGAGAGAGAGAGAGAGAGAGAGAGAGAGAGAGAGGGAGAGAGAAAAATATGGAACGACAGAGAATGGAAGAAAAAGAGAGTGAGAGAGAGAGAGAAACCGATGCCATCGTTCGCTCTCGCTAATCTTAGCTTCCGTTGGACCGCGTGCCACCGTACAGATGCTTTCTCATTATAGCCAAGAGCAAGCCAGTGGAACATAAAACGGCATGCGGTAACGCACACCTCTGCAGTATAATTGTTCACTTAAAGGCTCAACTTGGACCAGAATATAAGAGTCCAATAAAACATGCTCAATATTGCGTAACATTTAAGAATCTTAATGTTATCTCGTACATAAGAGATGGAAAAATATGAGCTCATTGCAGAAATGTTGATGACTTACGAATCTTCACTTTATTGCTTACTTGCGTTTGTACGGTTTCGTTTAAATGACGAACTATGATAACCGAACTTTCGATTAACCCCTTCAGCCATACTGGGACTTACCGATTGCTTCACCCATTTTGATTTCTTTGCAGTTTTTTTTTAAATCATTAACACATCCAAATAACAGTCACATGGAATATAGTCTTGGAATATAGCTTTTCAATTTCTTTTTTTCGCAGTATCATTTGTGTTTATTTTTTTTTTTCCGTCTTCGCACAAAATTAAAAAATGCCTTTTAATCAAGTCAAGGCCTAATTGTACTGCGAAATTATCATGTTAATAGGATGAAAGATCACTGACAGGTAAAACCCTACAGTTGCGTAAAGTTTTACGGTAGAGTCGATAAAACGTCGACGTACACAGGAAATTCAGAGCTCAGTGTAGCTTCACGTCATTATACGGGTTGTGGAAGCCTTATTTACGAGACTTATACCCGCAGACAGGACAGACAAAAAATACAAAAAAATCCAACTCTCAGGAGCTTCCAATTTTCCGATAACTCGTTAATTTCTACAATTTTAGTATTAGAAATTAAGTTCAACCTGTGCGTGCATAAAAAATAACGCCTCCATGTAAATTCACGATACATTGAAAATAAAATATTAGATTTTAGATTAAATCATTTTGATTTGTTCATTACTTTTTTTTTTTTTTTTTTTTTTTTTAAGATTTAACTGACGGATTACTAACTAAGGTTTCGAATCTTGAACCAAATTTATGTTACTGTGTCCTGCAGGCTCTCTCATGGCCGAAGTATTAACGAGACTAGCAGATTTTATTTTCGTAAATAAAATAAATATGAATCAATAAATAAAAAAATAAATAATCGATACGTGAAACATGTTTAACACTAAACTGGCGGAAATCCGGGTTTGATTCATTTCGAAGAAGCGAGCGTAAAAATTGGTCACGTTACTGGTTTGCCGCGCGAATGAGTGTTTTGATGCTTCAAGCCAGTGTGGAGCTTCAAAGGAATCACGTGACCAATTTTGACATTCGTTTCCTGCAGGGGAAAGTTACGTGACAAATTTGGACGCTGGAATCCAACGTCCAGTCACCGTGAATCGATGGTTGGGTAATTTGACTCGTGATAAAGGGTAAGCAATGGACTGCGGTACGCATTTAACTGATATTGATATACCAATTAGTAAAATTAGTGAATAATACGTAACTTAAATTTTTGTCAAAGTGTCAATCGACAATTTATTATTTTCACGTCGACAAACTCACCTTCTTCGGTTTCGTACTCGTCCTCCTCTCTGCACTCGGACAATCTTCGTCCCCAAGGATAAGGGCTGTGAGTTTGATTTCTGGACGGTAAGCGATTAACGTGTGATAGAAAATAATGATGAAAAAATGAATCAACACCGTCGGAATCTTCACCGGACGATTGTAGCATATCCTTGAGAGCCGCCAATGAGGTAATTGTATTGTAATTAATAGTTGATACGAGATCAT
The DNA here is from genome assembly GCA_948107755.1 of Campoletis raptor. Taxonomy (NCBI): domain Eukaryota; kingdom Metazoa; phylum Arthropoda; class Insecta; order Hymenoptera; family Ichneumonidae; genus Campoletis; species Campoletis raptor. Next base: position 31,396,614 of record OX403622.1, on the reverse strand, counting down.
CATCGATGTCACTGTCGTCCGTAGTATCCTCGATTTTCGATATTTCCTCATTCTGTTTATTGTCCTTCGAGGCTTTTTCCGAAGTAGTTACAATTGTTTCGTCGATTTCTTGATGTTTCGATGTTTCGGTTTTTTCCTCAGAACTTGTTTCAGACTCGTCATCCGAGGTGCTCGTCGATGATGTTCTCGTTGACGACTCATCATCCCTCTTCTCATCGACTATTTTCTCCTTGTTGTTTTCATCGTCATCCGAAACTTTACTCTCGTCATCCTCCGCTTCGTCCTCACGTGTTAACGATTTTTCACGATCTATCGATTCACTATTATTCATCTCCATCGTCGATGTTTTTTCTTCTCGATTCTTCATGTTCTCGTGACTCTCGACCCTTATTTCACTCTCATTTATCCTCTCAGCATCATCCCGCAACGATGTGTCCAACCGATTGTTATCAAGCCCATTCGACTCTTCGGTTGTGCCTGCTTTTTCGTTACTCTCGCTTTCCTCCATCTATATATCTATAACGATAGAAAAAAAAAAAAATTAACTCGTTAGTTATTGAAATCGAATACAAGTTTTATACATTTTTCATCGAATTGCTCTGTCACGAAATATATTCAAGACTCATAAAACGATAATTAAAAATACATTCAAAGACAAATATTCAATTGACCATACGCAGACTCATTAATTATTTTTCAATGAAAATATTCGACCAATGAAACATTTCGTTTGAGAACTACTTCACAGTAACTTTGTTATATTTTTGTTCAATATATAAGAAACAACATGAAATTTTTTTTTTTTTATTCATTGCCAACAGATAGAGAAAGATTCATGAGATTTTTTCGTAGCTTTGTCGTAAGCTTTTGAGAGGAAGGCTTAGAGAAAGCTTTGTGCCTCGTAAATGAGAGTGGTCTCCATTTGGGTTTCGTTAACACCACGTTTACTCCACGACTACTCGACTATTCATATGCTCGTTAGGAGCTTGGAAAAGGGGCATTTAAAATTCGACGGCATAGATGGGATTCACGACAACTAAACGAGGGAAAGGTCGAACGCGGATAGTAATTTTGCTACAAGGTTAGCGCACACTATCGACTGAACTATCTCGTCGAAATCTTCACACACGTATTTCCCAAATTTACACCAATACTTCATCGTCAATATTGACTTTATAATCTTTCAAATAATGGTTCAACCTCGTTGTAAAACTTGAGATAATTATGAAAAACAACACAGTGAAAAAAGCATCAATCGTTACAGCAAACAAGACAAAAATTTCCACGCAATCTCATATGAACAGATAATGAACGTCCGGAGATAAAATTAATCTGATTGCGTTGTACTTATTGATACAAAAAATCAAACGACTATCGATAATTCACGAGGTCAAACCACCGGCAGTCGAATAGGATTATAAAATTCAAATCTCCACGAAGAATATATCGATGAATCTTTTTATAAATTATAGGATTGACAATTTGCGGATTATTTTGTATCCCAAATTAGCTTTCATTCCTCCACGTTAAAGCTTTTCACTCCATGATACTAAATTTTGCATCGTTCCGGTCTAACGGAAATGATTAATTTCACTTTACGTCAGTTTCGTGATTAAACAAATAATTGACATTTTGTGTTCGTAAATTTGGGGTTTCTAAAATTTTTTATCAAAATTCTGGCTTCATTCGAACGATTTTTATTTCAAAAGTCGCTCTCAGCTCTAAACCATGCATTTTTGAAAGAATTTTAGATTAATTTTTAAAAAATTTTTCATTACAAAATTTCTCCTAATTAAATTTTTTTTCATTTACTTTTCAATTGAACGTTAAATGCATCTCATCGTTGAGTTCGAGAAAAGTATCATCGAGCGCACGTGGTCGGTTCGCGGTCTGATTATTATGGCGCATTGCGGTAACAGCGCCCTCTATTTCGTGACCGTGTGGACAGTAGACGAACTTGACTTTGTGTATGTGGGTAAAAATCGACGTACGAGCTCTCTAGTTTTTTGTATGTATGCGTATGCACGTGTACGCGGCATTATACGAAGAGGTATAAGAAGAGGAGCGGCGAGAGGTACGTTGGGTGCATACCCAAGTGCAGTACCCACGAAAAGAATGATCTCCTTTCATAGTCACGAGACTGAGGGAAAAAAAAATAGTACCGCACATTTTTGGCAAATATTGAAACAAGAAACGAAATATAATGGGGAAAAAAGTTTTTGAAACGCGAACAAAAAAGTGAATGCAATGGTTCAAAAAGTATATTCAACTTTTTGCATATGTATAATGTTGTAATGAGATTGATGAAAGGAAAAAAAATAATGTTACAGAACTCTTGAATGACATTTGAATTACAATGTTAAAGTTCGCTTCGTTGGAATGCAGGGAAAACTTTTCGTAGTGCTTGACATTGAAAATTTCTCATCAGATACAAAAGAAAGAAAACACATGCGAAATATTGTGTTGCGAGAATGAGTAGTAAACATTTTTTTCAAAGATTTTACGTAATTACAGTAAAGATCAAATATTGGCGAGAGCTTTTCGTTTTCGTTAAAAAGTAAATTACGCTAAAAAAAATTAGCAGACTTAACGTAAAATTGGGTTATTAAAAAAAGTAAGGCGACGAACAGCAGCGCAATGTCTGCGTTGATGCCCGCGTGGGATTATCGGCGTCTCATTGTCCAGACTCTCAGGCACGTTTTCTATTATTATTTTCTGGGATTCCTGAAAGTCCTGGATTATCGATCGGCACGTGCGCCACCGGAAGTCTCATTGTCAGTCATACCAATTCTCTTATATTCTCTTATCGCGGAGCAGGCTAAAGAATAAAAACACAGCACGTGATTTTACATGATCAATTTTTGGTCATAGTTTTGTGAAAACGTTTAAAGGAAATTCTTGGTATTTGAAGAACGACCGAATTTAACACACTTTATTTTTTTTTTTTTGTAACTTTTTAACGCACGACTGAATTTTATTGAAACACTACGAATGACTACGAAAATATTTTTCAAAAAATATCAAAGCTCACAGCATTTTCCTCGTTTGTTTGCATTACGGGACGCAATTGACCGTACCTTTTGAACGACTCATATTTCATCAATCATTTTTTACAACCCTTCGTTTACACATTTACATTTGGCCACTGCATTGACACACTGGATCAATTTAAAAAATAAAAATAAAAAAAATAAAAACAAAATAGAAATACACTTTAAACATTCCTTAATATATTTGTATCATAAAAATTCAGAAAAATTCCAAATTTGGAAGTCCAAAAAATGATCGAAAACTGTAACTTCTGGAAAAGTTAGCATCTCACTTAACGAAATCATAATTTTTTCAATTTTTAATATTTTAGCGATTAAAAACCGGAGATGTACTCGAAAAAAAAAAACAATAGTGCCATCACCAGATTTTTAAAAGAAAAGTATTCAAGCAAGCGCTTATTTATGAAATGAAAAAATCGTTAATTCTGATGACGAAACGCTAGCAGTCATGTGAAAACGATTCCGGGTCAAAATGACCCAGTATATCACCGAAAGGGTAATATATTGAATTGAGCAGTGATTTCGAACTGCTATGAAATTTTCGTTGAATGAATACGTGTATGAAATACGAGATTTAAAAAAATGCTACCATTTTTCGATTTTCTCAGGTACGAGAAAACTTCAAACCGCAATCACAAATTGTTTCCAATCGAGAGAAAATTATTTGACAGAAAAAGACGTCGCATGAATTTTGAAATGTAATACAGAAAGTTATTCCTGCTTCACTTTTTGGTTTTCAATCTAAGTTATTCAACATCGTGAACATCGTATACGAAGATTTGATTCGATGAGCAATGGGACTACGAATTCATTCGGAAATGTTTCCTCGAATATATCCAGACAAGTGAAAAGAGTCCTAACACACCCCGTAAATCCGTATGAAGCCCACGAGCGAAAGAGTAAAACTTTTGGCGAAGTGCCAAACTTGTTGGTAAAAACTTGTTTACCCAGTACGAGTTCGCTAGACACTCTCGACAGCGATTTCGCGCACGCTAATGACGTAAGGAACTTTACTCGTCGTATATTGGAGAGTTCGGTGATAGTTTTTTCGTTTGCTTTTTTTTTTAAACGAGTTCTTTCTTCTTCTTTGCCTTATGATTGTATGATACTGAGTGCCAAAAGCGAATTAACCATATTTTTCCAACGTTGACAGTGAAGTTGAAGTTATACTTTTCATTTTATTTTACATCGAAATAATGATATTACTTGGGTAGTTATTAGAATTATTTTGAATGATAAATTTTGATGAGTTTCTAATCGTTCATCAACGTGCAAATGGTAGTTGTCAAGAAACATTTATCAATGCTTTTTTGTTCACTAAAGCTATCAAAAATCAATAAAACACCATTGAACAATAATATTTTATTCCATTTACAAGAAATATTTAAAACTTCTCAAATGCTTCGAGAGAAATTGCACCAGAGCGACATTCATGCCGTGGTGTGGAATATTATTCCCTCAAAATAACTTGGCACGTTGTCGCAAATGAAAAGATCAAACAACTCATCAAAAGATTGAACAACGGTTTGACCGTTGTCGACATTTTAGTACGTATATGCAGGACAAATATCGTCGTGCTTTATTGGATCATCGAGTGATATATGTACGAGGAGTTCTACGTAAAGTTGGCCATTTATGGATTTTTTTTATCAAATATTCCAATCGATTACTCATCGACACTTTTATTTTTCATTGAAACCAAAAAAAAGTGTTCATAATACATTAAAGCCTTTTTTTAAAATTATATTCATTAACGAAAGCGATCATTGAAATTTTTTCAATTGCGAATTTCTTGCTTGTACCTATTTTACAATTTGATAATTAACCAATGAATAGATTTTTTTCATGACGTTTCATTTACACACTTATGAAAATGTATGAAAAAATTTAAACCACTTTTGCAGTTGACACGTACAAAAAAATGTAGGGAATTCGTTTAAAAAAATGAATAACAGTAATAAAAAGCATAAATTTTCCTATTTGACAAAGAGTATGTTATTTGATTGCTATAGAGTAATAAAAACAACGAAAAAAAACATACGAAAAACGTGATAGTTATTAGCAAAACTTGACATCATCTATACATAGACCATAACAATAAGTCTTCATTTAACTGCATACTGATAAGCGTGAATCGTGTTCCGTGTTTAGTCCCAAGGAGGATATTTGCTTGTAACCAAGATAACAGCATGTTCTTATCACCGTGAGAATTTAAAAACGGTTCATATACTACTTTAACCTTTTCTGCATTAAATTCTTCATCTTTATCGTTCGTCACATGATTGTTAACTTTTCAGTAAAATTCGTACAAACTATTATTCATTACCGTAACTAAAATTTGAAAAAGCACAAGAGCATAAAAAGCATTTGATAAATTTCAAATAAAAAATTAAACAAAACGTTCACAATTAGCATACGAAGCGAATTGGTGCAACAATTGTATATTTTAAGTATCTGTGTGAGCATTCGAGTGCAACATCAAAAGGTAGAAAAAGGAAAAAAGAGGAATCGTGATTTCGCAAAATTAATAATTTCCCTTGGTCACGTTTTGTCCATTAATTTTGTTTGCTCTTCTCCTAAATATCGTCGGGGGACCTCCGTCAACGTCTAAGACCTGAGGATTTCTCCGATCGTCAAATACGATGAGTACCAAATTGTGTCATTCATAAAAAGATACATTTTTTTTATATTAAAAATTATGTGTCCATTGCCATTAATACTAAATCTTGATTCCACGATGTCATTATTACGTGACACCAAAGTTTTCACATTCTGTTTATTCATATTGTGTATATTATTTATATTATTTATGAAGTTTTTTGAAATCGCAATAATTTATGTACAATGTGAATTCCAACGTCGACCTATTCAATAAATTTATTATATTTAAAAAATGATAACAGGATAAAAAGCAAGAAAATTATTACAAAAAAATACAAATAAAAAAAAAAAATTCTTATTAAAAAAATCATTAGATTTTTATAATACCAATGCAAATACATATGGAAGTTTAATTGGAGCCGAAAAGTGCAAAGGATGCTAGTTAAAAAAAATCTAACGAAACGAAACGCCACTGTTCTGAAAGATCGCACCCTCATTTTTTGTGTTTGGGAAAATAGCCCAAACATTAACAACAAAAGAATGACTTAGCTCAAGTTGTGGAAGAATAGGGCCAAGCCCGGATTAAATATGAATTTGTTTTAGATTTCAAATGCGATCTAAACACCGAGTTATACGAGTGGGTAGGAACGAGAGTTGGATTTTGAGCATTTAGATTTATTCAGACGCTCTATTTTAGTGTAGAAGCACATAGTTCCTATAATACGATTCACAAGAAAGTCCGGAAATAAAACATTTGGCGTGCTCGAGGTTTGAAGGGAGGGAGAGGAGGGGGGGAGGGGGAATGCAGAATGTGGTGTATCGATTGGTGTAGTCCACAAGCAAGGCTTGGTTCGTTCGTCATGAAACGTGTGCCGAGCTACACAGTTGTTCACAGTTTTGCACGGAGTTATACACACTTCACAAACACGGGCGTGTTTTCATTCGTGCTAGTTTCCCACCCCGTGGCAACAGGGGAAGAATACTTTCCACGTCACGCGAGAGCAAACCCGTCTAACTTCGTTCGTCCATCACGGAGAAACGTTATTCCAGCGTTATTCAAATTTCACTCTCTACCAGAATTGCGATATACGGCAACGAGATTGTACACCATTGAAATACGTAGTTACAAAAGAGGAAAAAAGATCGTTTGTTCTGCCTCTTTCATATTTCATTTGATGAAATAATTTGATTATTTCGCCATTAAATACAGTACATTTGGATCAAACAATTGTAACAAATTTTGCTTCTTTTTTTTCCTCAATTTCACTACATCGTGTGTTCAATTTTTTATTCTTCATTTCAATTTTTCTGCGTATACTTTCACTGGATCTCACATTGCTCCCACTTTATTAATTCTCATGTTTCTGTGAAACTCTGGCAAGAGAGTTGTTCCGATCGACACTTTTTTATTGAACTGATGTTTCGCATAATCGGGGGCCCTATTCAGAACTGTGTATATAAAATTAATGTTTTCTCTCGTATTTGTACTCCGTGAGTGCACGTAATCCTACAGGATTTCATGTACTCGCCAGGTACAACTCGGTGGATAAAGAATTTCTGTGATTAATTTGTCAGTGATTTGTAACGCAGTCTAAAAAATTAAATAAATGAATAACAGGCAACAATGCATGCAAAGATCATTGTTCCCGTTAATTTGTCCCAATGATGTTGATTTTCTCATTTACTTAGTTGCGTTGCAGTTTGCTTCAGTCCATTGATCTTGAAAAAAAAAAACCGAACAGCGTAATAGATAGCAACGAATTATTTTAAAAAATTTCAACATAAATTCTTTTATGGAAATCAGGCACAATTTAAATTTTCCATGAGAATTAATTGTATGGATGAAATTTTTATTTAATTATACTTTTCACTGTGTATTTATTTCACAAACATTTAGAGATTGTACTAAAGTTAATTGTACTGGGAAAACTCATATAGATTCGTGCAATTTGTGAGACTAGAGAAATAGATATTGTATGCAAGTTGAATTTCACTCAAGACTGAATGAAAGAGAGAGGCGAAGAAAATTGTTGGTTCACTGCTGCTACAATCATTTACTACGCAAAGTATTTCTCTGATGGTGTTTCCTTTCTCGTGCTCACGAGCCACCTCTTATAATGTGTATATATATTCAGGTGTTCGCGTTCTTCATCTCGCCAAGTAAATTCTGTAATACAGGCTTCGTTCAACACTCTATCGTCGATTTACCGTATGATCTACAACCAGCAACCGATGCAACACAGCGTATGTTGTATTCTCATACATACTTTCGTGTGATTCAAGCCCACAAACTACTCGTGATACGAAATCCATGCACACACTATGAAATGACGTGTAAATAGATATTTATATAGAATGTGTACGTACGCGTAGAGGGATTGAATCAAACCAGTTTTGTAATCGACTGTATCGCATCGACCATACAAAAAGGTACGTGAGGATTTTCGATCGCGAGAATGTTTCCTGACCTCGACCAAGACAGCTCACATTGAACATGGATCATGGCCTGGACGATTCTTTCATATCAAACGTAAATGACTTTTTTGTTCTTTATGGTTTCCCTAATATTGCTAATGGATGAACATCCATCAAAATATTTTCAAACAATAAATAAATAAGAATAAAGAAGAAATTTTGAATATTCTCAAGGTCGACCTATCGCATTAGCTGGTTAAGGAGGTTGAATCACGACGATACAATGTTGCCATGCTAAACCATGTTGAAAACATAAAAAATTTCTAAAAGATAAGAATTTAATATAGTTTGGTAAATATATTCTTTAGTAATGTATAATATGACAATACAATTTTTGTTTACATTTGTCCACCACGTAATACTCGAGTAATCGAACACTAAAGTTCACGTGTATGAGCATACAGTTTACATATATGCAGGTATACATCTCGTGCATATGAATTTCGATTTGACTCTCAATTATTCGATAATGATGTGATAAAAAATTTGGAAAAAATTTGTGTTTCTGTACTCGATGTCAAAGAACCAAATTTTATCAAATTCGGATTATTTTGGTTTCATGATCCAACCTGATAATTTAAATATGTAACTTTTATTGAACTTTTTTTTTTCTCCAATATTTTGTACGAGGAATATTTTTACTGAGTCAAAATTGTCAAGTCCATTGAATGAATTTCCCTAGTATCAAAATTCAACAGAAATCCTGATTCGAATCGTTTTTGTTTTATTCGAGGCTATGTAACCGAAGACACCAATGCACTAATTTATCAATCGGCTAAGTCGAAGATTTTTCAATAAATGTTCGGTGAACCTCATTTATTTAATCCTTTAATCCAAGCACATTTAATCCTTATGATTTATTAAACATTCGTAATTTTATTTAGAAAAGATTTCAAATCGCGAAACTCACACATTCATGCCTCAAATCTCGATTGGAGTGGAACTTGCTTGAACTGTGGGTTCAATATCTCAATGTCATTAATTATTTATTGCCATAGCTAGTCGATAACGCTTAGCCCAAAATTTTGCAGGCTTCATCCTGTACGCTTGAACTACAAGATAAAGAAAACTAAACTTATCTCTAATAATAAAGTTCGCGATAGATCAACCTTGATCGAATGAAAAAAAAAAAAAAATAGAATGAATATAATAATATCCATAAATTCGAACCAGCCCCATATTGTTATAAGAATAAAAAACTCAGTTACATCCATAATTGCATTAAAGTATCGTACGATTACGTTTACGCATCAAAAACAAATCATGTACGAAGTAACAAAGCATTGACTGAGTCCGAGAAGCTGAGAGTACAATACTCGCAATAATAAAGCGCCCCACCCATTAATCCCAATTAATACATAACAAACAAGCGCGCAACGAATCAAAACGAAATGCTCACGACGTAGCGAAAGGACAGAGTAATAGTAAAAAGTGTTAATAACTGTTGTTGAACCCGATCGATTTATAATCATCATCAAATTTCAAAAATCCAAGTAAAGTTTCTCAGCTAACGTATGGTTGACACTACACGTTGTATAACATTCCGATACATTGTTTTTTAATAAAATGCGAAAAAAAAAAACAAAAAAAACATTAAAAAATCTTAACGAATGTGAAAAATGATCGAAATATGCAAAAATTATTCCTGTGACACATCAGTCATAGTATGGAATTGGTCCGTTATGCAAGATTTTCTAGAACCCATAAAAAATCAAATTTCTATACTTCTTTGAACATAAATAACCAAATTTTTATAAAACTCGTGCATAATTGTTATTAATATCACAACAATATAAATTACCTTAGAACTAATGAATAATACTGCAAATAGCAGCAACAAGATTGGCCAAAAGTTATATTTGCAGAGTAAACCAGGTGAATTCTTAAGACGAGATATAATTTTTAGGGAGCATCAATTTGTCCACAGTGTATGTTATTAAAAGCGTTAAAAGACGATGTATATTAGTCTTCAAGTAGTTCGCGCGTTATATGACAAATACAAGTTTAATATTATGTCTGTATGTATACTCTAATAATACGGAGATGTATAGACACCTAGTCATAAACAAGACGTTCCCTAGGAATCTCTGAGCCTTTATACATGCACAAACGATACTGGTGGTGAAGTATTAATACTCGTTGACATTGAAAACAAGCAGCTGATTCAAGGTTGACGCCCACTGAGTTGTTCTCATACGAAATATATTTATATATATATATATATCAATATGTATTCAAATACTGCTCCCATATATATATATATAAACATTTCTTTGGTTTATTCTAACGTATAGTGTCGTCGATTAAACGTAACTTGAGACAACCGGTCAATTCTATAAAAATTATTACTGTATCCGAAGTTCTACGGCTCAAACGGAAAATTAGTCATTAAAACGCCTTCGAATACAAGACTGAAAATAATTCAAACGTATTTTCAATCATGCGAAATAATCAATTTATATTGTGACTTTATAATATTAGATACTTTTTGTTTCTTCATTAAATTATTGTCTGAGTCCGATCTCGTGTTATTTGAGCGTTTGTGATAAAAGGACCATTTTTTTTTTCTGTTCAATTGAAATATTTGTTTTTCGTCTTTAATCGAAACTATGCAATTTCTTTCTAGTTTATTTTTGTTGAACCGTTGTTCATTTATTATCTTATGATGAATATTTAGAAAAGTACTTGCTATATTCGTGGTATTATCGATCGCTCGTTTCTAGCACGATCATCTGCGTGAGGGTACAAATCGTTGATGTTAGCTGTGCTGCATTCAGCTCACATTGTTTTCCCAACCCGTACAAACTTGAGGATCGGATAATGTACACGATGTACACCGGTGTACAAGGGTGGAAGACCACGATGACGCATGGCGACCGAAACCTTGCCACCCCCTCGCTCACGATGCTTACATATACATGTCTGGAAAAATACTTGCAACTCGGCCAGCCTGACGATTAAAGGTATCGATCTAAAAAGGCAGTCATGCATTTTTTGTAATAGAAAGCTTGTATAAAAATGAATTTATTTTTGAATAATATCATCATCATGATCCTATAAATAAACGTATCAGCCGATTTTTTAATCGCGAACTTTAACATCACGATTAATTGTTTCAGCATCAAATGAGTGACGAACCATTTTTTAACTTGAGGATATTGTGTCAAAAGTACTTGTACTCGTGTGTTTACAGCACTCGCCTTCGGCTTGTGCCGCAAATTACACTCGTATCTCGGTCGAATATGCATCGTAAGCCATCGGCTCAAGCGGCAACTTCACGCGCGATGCAATCCGTCGCTTTCCGCACTTGTAGCATAAATAACTATATTAGTGTTAGGATTTCAAGATCTTTTGAATAACTCTATAAGAGTTCAATATTGTTATTTGAGTTTGTGGTTTTCTATTGATTTTTAAATAACAATGAGAACAAAACGTACTTCATCATAACTTACGTCAGCATTAGTGCTATTCCAATTTACCTGCACCTTCATTCAAACGTCACTTTTTGCTATTTTTTCTGATCATAACAATATTCTAACAAAGTTTCTCATTTTTGTCACCTTTGATGTTGATGAAAAACTTCATAGTCTTTCAACATTTCCACGTAGTTTTCTTAGTAGCAACTCGTGTAATGAATCTTATATTCCTTAAAATAAAACTATTACTCTAAATATGTTTTGCTTCCTCAATAGTTTCACTGCTTTTATTTCTCTTCGGTTATCATGATTCTTAGTCTCAAAGCCGCAACAGCATCTTTTCATGCAACAGTAGTTTCAACACTGTTGTCATAGTTGATGAATTAATGAACGAAACTCTACAATTACTGCGTTAAATAAATTCACAAAGTCGTTAAAATCTAACAGGCATTTTAAAGCAATAATTTAAAACGAGGATAATATTTCATATGGTATAAACGATTGAAAAAATAAAATAAAAAAATTGAAAGAGAATTCAGATGTACAAATCAGAGGGGACTTTAAATTGTAGAGAGATTTGCAATCTCGTTGATGCATAAAGAGACCGATCGAACCGGATTTTCACACTGGATGGTTATACATTAGAGTGGATTGAGCAGAAACTAATTTTGTTTTTTCTTCTTCTTTTTCACTTCTATAGTAATCATAGGTTGTCAAGATCGCCGACGTTCCACAAGCCCGGCTATAGTTAACACACGTGATTAAAATAATAATAATAATGTTAATATCGATAGCTCACTTGTGCTATGTTTACAATATATCTGTAGCGAATACGACACAGTAAGACGTCGTATAACGAGGTCATCGATTTTTAAATTCAATATTTGTATGAAATTTTTATACATTTATAAATATTCATCTATTACATGGCAATAAAAGTTTATCGAACCACCCAGTTTATTCAATACTTTAAAAGGTAAACTTTAATTTGTTAACTGTGTCGTGGAAATCGCCTCAACCTTGAATTAAGTTGCGAATGAAACTTTAATATCGGAAATTGGTATCTCTAAGCTCATTAATAAAAAATGAGCAATTTAAGGAATATACCAATTTTTTTTCCTAAAAGGTTACTAACAGCAATGGGTGCGTAGTCGTTTTCATTTATGTTTCACGTATTCAATTTTCCAAATGGCACAAATTTTTCGATCAAATCAAATTGTTGTCGCCCTAAAAAAGATTATGCAATATTTGTAGCCTAACACACTGCGACTAAATATTTGATGGAAACAAAAAAAAAGACAATTATGAATCTCGTTGCACCGCAACGGTGCAAACTTCAACATCGCAGAAAAGTGAAGTGGGTCAACGAGTGGTGTTTAACTGATGGGATGTGCTCGTAATAACCCGCAAGGCTATAAGTAGGAAGATGGAAAATAATTGAAAAAATAATTGAAAAAAAAAAAAAAAAAAATGAAAAGTACTCATTTTTTTTTTTTTTAAACCTTAGGAAACGTCAAAGCAGTAGTTTTTAATGCCGTGCTTCAATCAAATCTCAGTACACGCTTTTCGTTAGTCATTGTTAATCACGCGAATTAGATGACAAAGTATATAATTTTTATAAAAATATTTTATCGGGTGTGACAAAACAAAACATCAGAACATAGCTCGAGTGTTGGATGATGTTTTTAGAATCAAAGACAATAAAGATGAGAACAAAATAATCATACACGAGAATGTTCGATTTAATTGGAGAACGTGACCTTTATTTCGCTATACTTCGTTCATATCTACATTATAAAAGATACATAGAGAAGACAAGAAAAATTACAGTGAAAAAGTTGGAAGATGTTTCCGGATGACGGAACGTGCCATGCCGTCTGATTAAATAATCGTCTGCAAGTGTGCCATTTCAACATATATTTAAGATACAGATATAAATAAAAATATATGTTTATATGTGAAAGTGTATGTACATTATATTATTAATGTTGAAGTCTGACCGTGATCTAATGGTCCGTAGAATAGCGATTCACGGAATTGACGATGTGTGCACGCATCAAATACTCTGTTGCTTGAAACATGCAATATTAAGAAAACAAGCAGCACGACGAGCCTCTCTTTCATCGGTCTCTTCTAGAATAAGAGGGAGACATAGAACGAGAAAGAGAGAAAGAGAAAGATAGAGAGAGAAGGAACAAAATGACGTGTTGCAAAGGTCTATCGAATGGGTTTGCGTATAAGTGGAATTAACGCCATTACTTGTGAGACCTCGAAAGACTACCCGGAATTACTAACACAAGTGTTTCTGTACAACTTGGTCTTCCGTCCCAGAAAAATCTAATTTCCACAATACAGACTGTAACCTACGAAGTAATGAAAACCCAATAAATAACATTTAGAAAGAAAAAAGGAGAATATGAATTTTCCATCATAACGAGAACGAGATAAAATACGAGACGTAAAAAACAAGAGTAGACATTTCTATTGAAACAAAAAAAGAAAAATTCAATACTAACAGATAAGACAATATCGGAAAAAAGCCGTGAGTCAAGTTACGAAAAAAACATTTGGTTGAGAAATAAAACAACTGATTCATCGTTATTTCCTCAAATTGCACAATATAAAATGTATTATTTATTTACTTATATAAAAATGGAGTGATTAAAAGAAACGCAAATCTTTTTATTACGAAATACTGACAGATACAAATTTTCCATGGGATATGTGACGTGTGGGTTGGAATAATTGAGATTCGAATGAGAATGTATAGGTTCTTGAAAGATGTTCTGTTATTGGTTTCTTTGTCGCGCAAGATCCGCGGTGAGCTGATAATAGTAAGACGCGTTACATTCGCACGTATTTGGTGTTGTAATTATAACAACTGGTAGGAGCAACTTCGGAATTCTGTTTCGCGAGCCTCTATATATAGTTAAGGTAAGAATAAAGAACTTGCGCACGAAACAGCACGTCACCTGCTGAAGTCCGAAGACCACGTGTTTTCGCGAGATTAAATCTTTACGTGTGCCTTATCGCCAACACCAGCTGAAATAGATTTAGAGACGGTCACGTTCATTGATCGATTAAACGTGCTACTTATTATTCAATCCAATTGATGTTCGTCAATCATTTGTTTTTTAAGTTTCTTTGTACAACAAAAACACTGATTTTTGTCCGGAATCGTACGTGAAAAATATTTAAAAATTTCACTAACTCGAGCCAAGGCAAGTCGCTTCGCGTATCTATATACTCGAGATTCGAACATTTTCTGTTACGCTCACGCTTTAACTCGATGCCCTCTAAAAATGCGTCGACGTAGCGAAAATCAAACGCCAGTTTACCAATATATGTCGTACAATCCGTTTGTAACGATATTAATTGTAATGTTGAAGTTTGCATCGTTGTAATGCAACGTAATTCTCATTGAACCTCTGATTGAAAAATAACATTTTTTCTTTGTCAAATAAAGTCTTTAGAGTGAAATATTATACTATTTGTAAGTATTCACAAGAAAAATAAAAGAAAATCGATGAAACCGGTAAAAATATGATAAAAGTTCTGACTCTATAGTTACACGTACTCGATCGACATTAAACTTTTCGAGGTGAATTGTTCCAGAGCCGTAAGTCCTTGTCGAAATCAATTGAAACTTCTACCTTCGCACTGTTCGTCAATTCGTTTTTCATTATTATATAAATTTTTTTTTAAAACTGTCGTCATGAATAGACGAAATGAGTGAAAAATTAATGAATGTTTTGCAAAAGTGTTGATGACTGGGGCAAAAAAAAGACGAACGATGAAATTATAATCACGAGAGCTGCAAGAAACGAAACGAGGTATATTTTCGAAAGGGACGAGTGACGATTATCGTACGTCTCCTGAATGTCTCGTGATCTTTCTTCTCGAGATGAATTTCAAACCACCAGAATGTAATATTACGAAAATTTTACCGCGAATTTAGTGGATTTATATATTTTTAGTATGATGACGAAATAAAGTGATTTCATCTTTGGCTCGAAATAAAGTAGAAACTGAAACGCCTCAATATCACACCTGCGTTCATTGTCGATAAATAGTAACGTGCGAAAATTTTTATAAACTCGTTCATAATAAACAAATGAGTGTATAAATGTCTAAATAAACGACAAAAATATAAACTTAAATTCATATTTATAGAAATTCTTAGCTCCTTAGCTCTTCAACAATGAGTAAATAAACATTTAGCCGCAGTTTAATTTTTCTACGTTAAGCCATCGCGGCTGTCAAACGAAGGATGAGCAAACGAATAATCCAATAACTCTAAAATTACGTGAAAAGTGTTTTCAATAATAATCTGAATCGTCAAAAGCTGTGAATAGCAAATTTTATTAAGTGTCAAGACCATGTCTCAAATTTTTCTTGACTATTGGAAACGTCCAAATAATCCGTACAGGTTATCACCGGAGAATACAAAACCATAGTTCCACACGATTAATTATTCGATTTGGAAAAAAAACAAAAACATATCTAAGATAATAAAAGATTGATGTGTTACGAGCTGAAAAATTCTCTGCAGAAATCATTTAAGGTAAACTGTCGGTCTCGCGGTCGGTAAAAAAGAAGAGTTACACGTTGTTCTTCTTTAATGACAGAATAACGTGTAACTCTTCTTTTTCTTTAAATATCAAGCGTGTCCATAAAAAACGTGTATCTCGTTTTCAGTTATCGACCCCCCACTCCTGCAACTACTAAATCACTTTAAAGAAAGTTTATGAAAATACAAAAATAATTCGATAAAAAATGCAGCCACGTTCTCTCTTTTATCTTCTTTTCTCTCTCTCTCTCTCTCTCTCTCTCTCTCTCTCTCTCTCGATTTTTCGCGTTTACATACCGTCCCAATCTAACCGTAAATCAATTGAATAAGCCAGAGAAGAAGAACGTGCCAAACAACACATTATGGACCGCGATAAAGTTGTTTTGTCGTTGACCGTGACGAACATTTTTCAATGTCAAGCCAAATTGTTTCCCAGTAGTTTACGTGTATATAGTTATGAATTTATAAATGGATATGAACCTTTCTACAAAGTGTAATCCGTGAAGAAAACTCTCGCGCGTTTTTTCCTCGTCAGGTCGACACGTCATTACCATGATAGAAAAAAAAATAGATAATATCAAATAAACACAATAAACTTTGACGAAATTTTATCTGCACGATGTCCACAGGATATGTATAGAGAGGACAGAGGACCAGATATATCAACTCTTGCCAAGTAAGCTTCTCTTTGTGAAACTCTATTCATTTGGCTCGCAAAGCTCTGTCGGTAATTCCCGTCGCCGGATTGTCTAGCGAGGTTCGGATTCGTTGTTGTCTATTGCCTCGTCTGGTCTCTCTATCTACTTCTTTTATTTTATATCTCTCTCTGCTATTTTCTTGGTCTTCACTCTTACTATACTTATCTTCCTCTCTCTTTCTTTTTCATTCTCTATATCACATATCCGCGTTCTTTCTATCGCATTCTTTTTTTCTTTTGCTCAGTGTTTCCCTCTTCATCCGACTCCTTCTACTTTTTGTCACAGTATTACTCGTTCCATCTCTGAACCAAGAGCTCGCAGCCAAATACTCATTCGAATCACCCAAGCTGTGATGGACAATACAAACTCACGCCCTCGACCTCGTTTTTTCTTTTCCACCCGCACACGCATTCACTACTCTTTTGTGGCTCCACACGATCTTTGCTCCCCTACCAAAAACTCTGCAACCCCTTCGAACTCTATTAAACGTTTCAACCCTTTTTCTACTTACGCATGGCATTGCTGGATCGATATTTCGTCCGAAATACTCAAGCTACAGTAAAATCAAATGCTTATATCGTTGATTTTCGTTATATTTCCAACAAGACCGCGCAATTTTTCTAAATAATGACAAGAATAACAAGAATAACAATAATAATAATAATAATAATAATAATAATAATAATAATAATAATAATAATAATGCTGATAATGATAAAGTTAAAAATGAATTTTAACGAACAAGTTGAAGCCAAAAAAAATCGTTCTCGCTTACTCATTTCGTTTCCGTTTCCTCGTATACGCGCGTATCTTATGCATTTTTTACGCCTCGTATCACGAAACTAAAGACGGTAGTTATACTCAAAAATATCAATTCTTTTTTAACAACAAGTAGCACAAAGCACGCTGAATAATATCAAAAATGTTCACTGCGTTAGTCCGGCATTATTATTCTTTTCATGTTTAGAACTCGTAATTTTATTTCCATCAATTGATTCTCTGCATTAAAACGATAAAATCATCATCGCCATTTGACCCTCTCAAAGTAGACAGGGGATTTGAAGGCATAGTCGAAATGTCAACTTGTGATATCGAGTCAAATATAGACAATCGGACCTCATTCTTCGTCCCTAAAAATACGAGATAATCTATTGTACTCTTTCGTTAAAACATCGAACAAAAAGCCTAATTATTTCGAATATTTTTGAAAAGCGAAAGACATGACAGCTGTAGACTAAACCTGAAATCTTCTGTGTGCTGACGGAAGGGCTAAAAAACTTGATGGCTGGTGGAAAAAAAAAAAAAACTAATCAACGATGATCAATAATGAAAAATCTTTCGTCAGTCACCATTCGTCACTCTATTGATTCTCTTGTCATAACAATTCAAATTAATGCAATTTTTACAGAAAAAAAAAAGAATCGTTGCTGAACGATAAATCGATCTTATCGCGTAAAAATACTTATATATTTTTTTCTACCTTTCGAAAGCCCAATTTTTTTTTCGTTGTTTTCCAGAGAATAAAATGGCCATTAAAAAATTGCGAAAGTAAAAACAATCAAATTAAATTCATAATTTTTGCTATTGTCTGGCGTTCTCGTCGCAAGATAATTTGCACTCAAGAAATATGCACATGTACAAGTGACTTTAATTATATACTTTCAACGCGTAAATACGACGATCCAAGCTAGTAAAATGATTATTCGGACAGTAAAATTATGACGATGGTGCCTACATAATCGTGCAAATACCATAATAAAATTGTTTTCCATAGTGAAGCATACACGCGACGATTGTTTTTTTTTTCCTGGTGGTGCTTAAGACCAGATTTCATTGTTACACTAAACTCGGATTGCTCGAAGGCGCCATAAATGGTCACGTTCGAAGAAAATATCGAGTTCGTTTTCGAGCTTAAACAAATTTACATAATATTTGTATATCAGAAGTTCGTGGAACCAAGCACACGCCTCATCATTTATCATTTCTAGGAATGTCAATTATTCCGTAATTCCGATAGGTACAACTTACGTAAAACATGAATAATCTTAAAACGATAACTCACGTGGACTATAATTAAATAATATTTATAGTCATGCACGTTTAGTATTTGCCAAAAGTTTTATAACCACGATCCCCATTTCAAATAATGTTCTAAACTTTTTAACAATGAATCTCAAGAAAAAAAAAATATATATATATATAAATAAATGAGCAATTTACAAATTAACGTAATCAATAATTGAAATCAACCTTTACACTCATTACATTTAGTATTCGAAAGATTTTCAATAATGTCCCACAGTCTCTGGACGTAAACTGAACATCGGGAAAAAAAAAAGCAATAAATTCTCGACGTTTGATCTGCGAGACGAATACGAAATGCGAGGCGGTAGTATTTTGATTGAAACTTTTATTTTTACGGTGAAATAACGACGCGATCAGTGTATTGTTTTTTTTTTTCTTTACCATCAAGTTTCGGGATTTAAAAACGAAGGTTACTTTTAAATTAGTTACAAAGCCGAGTACCGTAGAGTAAATATTTCGCGCGTACTGACTTCATATATCTATACAAAAGTGTGTGTGGAGCAAGAACGAAGAACAAACGTGGGCAACAGCTGTTCGAATTACGCAAGAAACAAGAAAGGTGTGGATACCGGTACGACATATACATTGACATCTACACATCTATATTGCAACATGTGTATACTGTGAGATCAGAATTTCACAGCACGCGACGAAGTGGGCGTTTTCACTGCCTTTCCTTCAATACTTGAGTACGCACGATCAATTTTTATAAATTTATCAATTTTTCAAAATTAATTTTCCAATTTTTCCAATTCATCGGGTTTTTTTTTTTTTTTAATTGTAACTGAATCTTCTGTGGTTGTGACACAAAAATTTAGACGAAAATTTAAACGAATAAGAATTAACAGGAAGAAGATGAGGCAATAATGCAAATAGATACAAACTTTAGAGGTAATTCACGACGTGAACGTAAAAATTCTTTGTCCAATTTATCATAATTATCGAATGCGAGGTTAAAAGATAATAAAAATTAAATATAATCGATCAGATATTAATAAAACATGAATAAATGAGAGTGGAAATTGGATGAAATCCGTGAGAATCGTTTTGAGGAATTAATGGTCGCTTTTCTATTGAGCCTTACCATTTTTCGCTCGAAATAATTATGCATGTAATTGTTTTATCGGAGAATTTCCTGGAACATACTTTTTTAGCCTCCATTTTTCATTTATTGGAATGATAAATTGTTATCAGTTTTATCGATGTGTTGGTAAACCTCTGAATCGTTACTCGTCAAGTCGTTAAGAACAAAGTGCATTAATGTAATGAACGAGCGTCGGGAGTTAAGAAGACGTGTCTGGATATCGTCATCGACCTCTAATCGTCTATGAATTTAACCACACTTGGTATAAGCAAAGTTTCAATAGTTTATGAATCTGGCTCGCAGATGCTTCGAGAGATTGAACGTAGAAAGATCCGAGATTGTTGATTCACAAGTGGAAAATACTTGAACGAAGAAGAGACGAGAGAGAAACAAAGATCGTAATGATGAAAGTAAATAAAATTTTCATTCGTATGGACCTTGACCACGTGCAGTAAACAATTCATGAACCAAAAAAAAATCTACGTATAGAACCTTTGTCCTCCATAATATTTGATCCACGATGAAAAATTGACAATATTCGACGAATTAATTTTATCAAAAAAAATGAATTATGGATTTTCATAATCCATATCCATATTTCTTGTCCTCTGTAAAGAATAGTGTCTGTAGGATCAAAATTCATTACGATTATCTACAAAAGTTATACACAAAAAAAACTCCTGAAATAAATCGGTGAACAGAATGATACCTGCAAACTATTTCCACATCTGTAAAACTTTTTTCCTGACAGTTTTTAAGCTCTAAAATATCTATAAATATTTTCGTACAAAATAAGTTTTTACGACATGATTCTCGGACATGAAAAGTGTGCAACTCTCAAGAATCGTTCACCGTACGTTTTTGTTGTTGTAAATAAATAAATCGTCAAAAACTACGAAAACGATATTTAGTTATCAACATTCAATATATCATGGTTTCACGGTCCGTCATATTGGATCAGCCAATCTTAAAATTTGAAAATTGGATGTCGATTTCGTAAACATTGACCCCAAAAAATCCCAAGTAAGAAAATTTCAGTCAGACATATTTTTCATCCTGAGATCTGCCTGATCTACGATTTTTCAAAATTGAGTATTGAAATCGTAATCAGCGAACCCAAAAATCCCATATATTTAAACATTTTTAGAAAAATTGATAATTCTTTTATTTCATGGGAAGGCCGACAAGAAAAGTTTTTTAGTACCATATAAAAAATAAAACATACATTGCAATGTGATGACTTAAGTCCCAATTTTGTAATGAGTTTAATTCGAAAATCCGAGCAATTTTTTGAAAAACATTATTTATCAATCAATATAAATGAATATTATGTGATTTTTGTGTTGTTAAAAAAAAATTAGACATAACTCTGAAATGATACAAGGAGAATCAATAAATATTATGTCATTTTGCTGTTGCAACAAAAATATATAATTTTCCGTTACATAAGTGAAATGGTGGTGAACTGTTTGACCTGTTTTAGCCTCGTGCATAGTATGTAGTGCAATATTATAGCAAGTTACGTATTCAACAGACCTCGTGAGTGAGGCTATTGGGTTCGATGTACGTTCGTTACGAGCAACAATGATTAACGAAGTCAATTTATAGGTGTGACAATACCGTCAGCTTTAGACGTACCATTAAACAGCTACAACTATAGCTATATGTTAACGACAGTGTGGAACAGACTTGGATCAGATCATTGTTCAAAACTGGTAGCCATCAGTGTGCGTCAAATTGCTGAACTTCATTGATATCGATAAATCGATTATGTCAATGTATTAATTGCATCGACGAAATGGAACGAAAATTTGTTTTAATATTACTCAATTTTTTCATTGAAGAAAAAAAAATTCTGCAGATTTATTCTTCTACAAGATCTTAAGACATTTACAAAAAAGATGTTGGCAAGAAAATATCCTACTCAATCTACAAAAAAAAATTTCATAATTTTTGTGAAATCGTATAAAAATAAATGTACAAAAAAGTAAAAACGAAAGAAACAAAGTGTCGTTAAAGTATCAAATTTTTTTTTTCACTCAAAAAACTAGCATCTGACTAATCCAAAAAAGATTATTGATCAGTATTAAAAAATGTAACGAGCTACGGTGGATTTTTGTTTCGTTGAAAACTAATAAAATGGTGGCTATTTAAAAATAAAAAGTCAATTTAGGCCTTTTTCCTACAGTGTTTTTCGTTAAAAAAAAACTGTAATTTCAAAATGAAAAAAAAAGACTTTTTATACCGCTCTAAGAAATGTTTCGAATAGTGAAGTGGAAAATTTTGAGCTTAAAAACTATTCATTGAAAATAGTTAACCGTTTTGAAAATTGATGTTCGAAAAAAAAATGCGTTTAAAAATTCGAGGGTCTCAGCAGCCGGTCGAATTATTTTTTATGGGGAACACTGTAACAACCTAAAAATTCCAATTTCACGACTAAAATAATATAGCATGTTTACACCAGTCAAAACTTTTTTATTTAACACTGAGAATGACTCTTGACTGAGTGGAACGATGCAATTTTCAATAAAATTTTTACCCTATAAAAAAAATATTTATTTTGAAAAAGCACATATAGATATTCTTTACGAACAATTGGTATATCGTTATCTATTCAATCGTTTGACCTCGGACGTGTTGTACATGTTGCTTGGTCCATGATAAAACTGCCAACGCATCTTGAGAGATGTATATACAGCGAGCGAGGACACTTGGACGCTTAGTGTCAGCCAATACTCTCTGGCGCGACATTGATTGAATATTTAGTCGTTGTTCCGGAATGGATACACGTAAAATACTGAACAAAAAATAAATTGCGGATACGCACGATAGAAAACAAATGATGGGACCTTAAAAAGCGTTTTAGTACAACGATCTACACTGTAATTGTGAAATAAGAACAACACTAATATTATCAATTTCGTAAGTAGACAACTAATTAGTTAAAAAGTGAAAATCTATTAATCCATCATTTATTTTGTATTCATAGTCGATGTGTGATCTATCCATTCTTAGATATTATACGAGCAAAGTGTTTGCCATAACTGTAGTTAGAACTCCTCTATCGCGACTTCCGGTGAAACGATAATTACGTAGTCAAGGATCGAACGCACGCACGAGGATGTTCGACCAAACTGGAGACATTTACACATCAACATTATGTGAATGTATTGAAGTTTTTGTATCGCACAATGGTGTACGGTAGTGAAACAATTATATTCTTTGCTTCTTTGCTTCAGAAAATAGCTCAGCTCTCAAACAAATTTTGCTGATAACCTCAAAAACATAAAGGCTTCGAAATATGCTTAGACTCGAAAATATCATGTTCATGCATCGATGGAACGCAACGAAAAAGTATTATTTTCATTCATCATTTCATTATATTACAGTTTATGTAATCGTCAGAATTTTTTTCACACACTTGATGGAGCCTAGACAGAAAAATCAATTTTTCTCATTCGAAAGCTTAGAAAAATTGCTACGCTTTTTATTTAGTTATTGAGATCGATCAAATTTTTCAGAGCAACGATTTAAAAAAAAAACCATGGACGAAGTCCATTTTGTTGCACGTGTTCTGTACATTTCTGCTTTTTTTAATTTACACGAGACACGGAGCACAAACATGCTACGAACGCTAATCTTATTAATTTAAAGCCGGATAGAAAAAATCTTAAATTCAATTTCGTTTGTTACGGGGTCCTTGGAATCTCGTAATGATAACATTTATTTTGATTATTTGAATAGAACGGCTTGTTTTCTCATCGTTATCTCATGCCAGAATGTTAAGAAAGAGCTCGCTACAAATGTGAACTCAACTACTTTCACTGAGTTCTTGACCTGACTCTACGTAAGATAAATTACGCAAATGACCTTGAGCTCTTAGCAGCACTTTTTTTAATCACAAGCACGAAAGCTTCCGGTCGTCGGATATTAGAGGTCAACACGACCTTTGAGCAAGTAAATAACACGCGTTCAAAACATTCGTTAAATTTTGTCAACATTAATCAAAGAAGAACACTTAATCGTATGAATCAATATTGCAATGTTCTCGACTTCATTGTTTTCCGAAGAGAATAAAACTTTGTGAAAGGCAAGTCATCAATTCCGGTTTATTATCCAATTTAATAATATAACATTCAAAGTTGCAACGTTCACTGAGAAAACAAAATTCTTCATCGAACAAAATCCCATCAAGTTGGACGAAAAATGGCTGATCCAAATACTTTTTTGTTTGGGCTTAACTAAGTTTACGAAATTCAACATAAAAAAAAAAATAGTTCCATCGATTTTCCAACCAGATGAAATTTTATTGGACTACATCATTTTTTTTCAGTTTTTTAAGCAACCGTAAGTGTTCCTTTTTTTATCAAATTGGAAGACATAAGTACCTACATTTGCAATTTGAATGCGAATAATCATTCACAAAGTTTATTTTTGTACTTTCTGAACGGAAATATACAAAATTAATGAGAAAACGAAAGACTAAAACCAATTCAGAGTCAAACCAGTTCGACTTTTGTTTACATAATAATTGTTTACATACAAAATTAATTTCGGCCATAACAGTAATTGGGCAACGTTGTCATAAATCCCATTCGAACATGTTATCTTAACCTCAAAAGGATGAAAAAAATAAAAATAAATACACGATTTGAAATAGTAGATTAGCTACCAGAGCGTTCAAAATGTCCATAAAATTGTCGTGTTATTGATTAGGTTTCACGAACACGTGAGACTGTTCCTCACACTTTTCGAAAAATAACAAAAGAAATTTATCAAAAATTCGACGTTACTTCCAATGTAGACAACATGTGAAAAGAAAAACAAATTTACGACGGTTTGAACGACGAACGGCGTGTTCCTACCAAACGAACCACTTCAAAAAAAAAAACGTCAATATATAATCGTTACCAAGAAATTTGATTCAGCAATCTTACATTGACAGTTAATTTTTGTTCGTCAAGACGCAATGAATAATAATCAACTCTTTAGGGAAAACGATTTAATGTGGAATGAAAATTCAAATAATAATACATGTAATTTACTTGTTCAAAGAGATCGAGGAAATATTTACCTTGATTTCGGCGTCGTATCGTCCTTTTAAAAAATTGGTGTCTTCCTCTTTCTCCTCCGATGTGAAAACAGAAAAGAAAACTTGCGAAACACTTTGCAGCAAAAAATAATAAAATATTTAATGCACAAAACACACTTGATAACTTTTCTTTATTTTTAAGCACTTGTGACTTTATCCCAGACTCGAACTCGCTTGTCAAATTAATTGATATATTATCGTCGCGATTTTCGACTGTAAGTGGCGCACTATTTGTTTCGTCACGTTCCCGTTGTTCACTTCATTATTTCCCAAAATATTTACTTCAGAATCTTCAATTGATCGTACCGATCAAACGGTCGCAGAACACGCTTCAGTTATGCTCGACTTTTTTTAAATGTTATTTTTCTTATTATTACTGAGAGTTGCGTCGATTTATAGGCCGATTTATTTTAAGGCAGCCCTTGTATTTCGTGACACTTGATGCAGTAAGACGTGATCAAGTTTTTTCTAAATAAAAAATAAGAATAAATTACTATTGAACCCTGATCCTTCAATTGTTACTGTATTTGTCAAAAATTAGAAGAAATTTCACTTTCAACGAAAAATCTAAAGAAAATGCCTGCAACTGTATTTTAATTTTTTTATATTTAATTTTCGAGTCACAATCAAAATCAAACGACACTGCGTACTAATGTTATGCGAGACGAAAAATCAAAAAATTTCGCATGGAGAACTGATTCATGTCCTATAATATTTCATAACAATATAAATTTAGTGCAGCAATTTTGGCGTTTCGAGTTACTCTAATGGTACCAAGTGTCAACTATTTAATTCGTTGATCAATTTGACACAAGGACTACCTTAAAAACAATATTAACGACTAAAACCGGCCGGCTTTCAAATTTCCCTCGCGTCGCGGAGAACCGTCTGGCAGCAGCAGCGACAGCAGCCCCGGCCAGAGCCTCGCAAACCCCTCACGAGGCTTCTTATCATTACGCGAGCTTTTTTTCAATTCTCATTTAAAAGACTTTCTCTGAATATTTATTTCCTCGACACGAATGGTCGAAGCACTATTTAAATTAGAACCATTCGGTCTTGTAGCGAAACCATTAAAAACAAAAAAATAGAAAGGGCAGAATGAAATTCAGCTGCGGTTGAATATTTTTTTCTTTTTTCCGCACTCCTGGAACACTCTTCGCATAACGTTTTTTCTTTTTCCCCCCACTCGTTTTTTCCATAGAACAGATAAACTGTTTGTTTCTATTTCTATTTTTTTCTTAAACTTAATCACACGTTTTAAACACTCGCTCAACAACTACGAGCTTACCCTAGATCCTTCTCGTAATTTTGCTTCCCTATGTTTCGGAGTGCCTGTACATGTATGTTTGTGTGTGTGTATTGAGGGAGCTATTTTTCACGTTTTCTGTATTAAACGAACAATAGATTATATGAAAGAGCGAACGGTAAGGACAGTGTGCGCACGGTGGCTGGGATAACGTGATTCGGGCCACGGGTTTCCGGTGGTCGATCGCGTTGGCGCACTCGTAACCGGGTGTGAGAGCGCGCAAAACACGCACATCCTTACACGAGCCCTGGCGAGAGCCGACTGACCAAAGAAGTGTGACTTCTGCTCTATTGCCAGAGTGAGAAGGAGGGAGAGAAGGGAAAGGGGGCGCGCGGAGCCTTTCGCTCAACCGTTCGCGCACAGTCGTAAAGGCGAATTCACAATGGAAACTGTGAAAAGCACTGTGATAAGGAATACGGAACAAGATAGTATAAAAATCAAGGAATGAGGAATTCATAACAAATGAAAAATTGAACAAATTACATAAGGCATTAAGGGGTCAAAATTCATATGGGGAAGGCTGAAAACATTGCCCGAAAAACGATAAAAAAAATAGTAACAATCGAATAATTAAAGTCTTTATTAATGAGCAATAAATCTAAGTAAACTTTGTTTCCTCCGCTCAATTTTCGTTTCCAATTCAAACCATTTTTTCACGTTGTACGAAACTTTAGGCTCCTGATCATGCAGTTCAAAAAAAAGTAAATGAGGTTTACATAGCGTTCACTGATCTATAAATTCTTCATTGATTCTTATTATTAATTGTTTTTAATATCGAAAAGTGTGTAAACTTCTGGAAACGGAAACCCAAATTTTGGCATGAAATTTTGACTAAGAGTCACCTTGAAACGATTTAATCCGTGGAAATGCCGAGTACTCGCAATAGATTCACCAACCAATCAACATGCAAATCACGAAAACCTATTTCTTAATTTATTATTGTTGATTTTGTAATTCCCGTTCCCTATTCCCAATATTGCTTGTTAACTTTTATTTTTTTCTTTGTGCAAGCACCTTAATGGCAATACGCTGAAAACGAGAGAGAACGTAATAAACAAAGAGAATAAGAAAAAGATGCAAATAACGGAGTGTACACGAGGCTCATGCTGCGTGAATTTTCGTAAACAGCTGAGCCCTATATTTGCCTCTATTCAATATGGCGCATCTTTGTCGATGCCAGAGCGCCATCATCGCTGTTGCGGCGAAAGCACCAACCTCAATGACATTACTTGTAACGTATAAACAACTAGGATTTTAGCGTGGTTTATTTTATTTATCGCACATCATATTTTTGCATTAGTTTATATCATGTTCAAGTATTTTCGACAAAATTCATTACCGAAATTCAAAACCACTTTTGAAAATGGAATAACGAGTTATGCAAATCTATTGAAAAATCGATGACTTGTATAGTTTAAATCACAAATATGCGAATGAGTAATAAAATCAATTTAAACCGGTTTTAAGATTTCGAATAACGCTTACAACAAAATTTTCCTTCACTTTGCCTAAATAAATATTGAATTTTTCCATCTGTTTTCTGTTACAGCTCGGATCAGTTATTATAATGATTTAAATTCGTAGGATATTTATTTTACTTTCAAATCAAACAACGTTACGATGATGAATGCGTAGTTTTTCTAATCTTTCTCCCCCAATTTCGATTTCCTAGTTACTCGGTTTATGAAATGTTTAATGAATCATTTGACTAGCGTATACGTTCGTCAACTCGTAAAATTTATTGTGCGACTTCTTTTCCATTTCTCGTTAGACGTAGTCCGAGCATCAGCGCCCTCGTGTTTTCGGACGTAAGCTCATGTATTGTTGCGTCAGCGTCACACTGACAATAATCGTGTGAACGTACACAACGAAAAGACCACATGTTTTCTCGAGTCTCGAATACATAATGCCACGTTCGTGGAGACCGCGCCGCAGTCTCGGATCGAAAGCGCTGGTGTGTAGTTGACACGAGCACCCCTAAAAAGTATTATAGCCCTTTCCAGTGTCCCACGACATATATATTTTTTTCCCGAACTATCACCAAAAAGGTATTTTTAATATTCTTGCTTATTATCATATGGTAAGTTCCTCATGTTGCGATGTAGAATTTTTTCATTGTTATTCGGGGGCCCGCGATGAAAAAAAACGTTTCTTGGAATTTATTTGACGATTTATTTCCAATCGCTTATATCTAGGAGCAAATCGAATAGTTTTTGATTTTCTTAAATGATACATTATCTGAGAATAGCGTAATCATAGTTAGAACTTTCGAAATTCGTGTGGTTGAGAGATATTAATGAAAAAAAAAAAAAAACGAAAAGTAAAAAAATAGAAAACAGAAAACAAGGTTGAACCGCGAGTTACTGGAAACTGTCGCTTTTGCTTTGCTGAGAAAAATTTCGAAGAATCGAAAACTATTTTTGTTGTCGTAATTGTAAATTATAGACCTGAAAAATTGTATACACAGCTGTATCAACGTGAGTTATAAAACTATTTACGATGTGTGGAATATGGTCCATTTTCGGTATTGAGGAAGACTCGTTAACCTGTGTGTGTAATCAATTCAACAAAATATCACACAGAGGCCCTGATGCTCTGAGAATTGAATTCGACAATCGAATCAAGGTCAGTTAAATAAACTCCGAATCAAAAAAATAATTCAATTGGACAAACTAATAAAATTTCTAGCGATAATTCGAATGGTATTGAAATTCCTTTTTTCAGGATGGGTTTTTGGGATTCCATAGACTGTCCATTCTCGACAGTCTTTGTGGAATGCAGCCCATGAGGCTCAGCAAATATCCCAACTTATTTCTTCTTTGCAATGGAGAAATATACAACTTCAAAGAGGTATTTAGATCCAAGACGCTTTTTTTTTCGTTTTTCAAAATATAATTAACCCCAATCCCAACAAAGGGGTCGAAAAGACCCTATTTTTTCGAAACATTTATTCGTTTCAAATAATAATTTCCATCGTTGAATGCTCACCCATTATAACTAATAATACACCATTCTTTTTGTCATTGAAAAATGAAGAAATTGGTGTATGACGCAAGGTCTTTATTTTGTACGAGGAACACTTTGTGTTAAAAAGAAAATTGAGGTCGTTTTCGATTTCGTTTGTAGAGTTTGCGTTTGGAAAAATATATTGTAACAGTTAAAGTAGAATTTGGTAGATACATTTGAGTCATCACACTGTTTCAATTCGACCTACTTTGATTACGTTTTACTATGACTTCATTATAAAAAATCTCGTTTAATTGAAAAAAAAAAAAAAAAAAAAAAAAAAAAAAAAAAAAAAAAAAAAAAAAAACAATGCAGGCTCTTTTTATTAATTCAAAACTTATACAAATTTATTGGAACATTCTACTCGTTAATATTAAAAAATCAACAAAGCGAACGTCGTACGTTTCGTTCAAGTTGTTGACAAGGATTTTTCTATTCAAATTAAATGAAAAAAACGAAGAAGATGTTAGTCATTTTTGTGTGTAGGATTTTTTTTTATCTATGTATGTAAAGTTTCCTAAAACTTTACAGATTTGCCGCTACCCGATTTTTCTCGTCACACGATTAGAATCCAGTGATGGAATTTTATTTGTCGTTCCCTATCAGAGATATACAGGGTCAACATTAAGTTATGATAAAATTCGATAAACCCTATCTGTATATTTATCATAATTCAAACTTTGACCGACTTAGGAAATTAAATTTCATGGATTAGAAAATTAATTGTTTTTTTTTTCTCTCAATAGACGAAAGAACAGTACGGTTTCGATTATGTAACAAAGTGTGATGTTGAGATATTATTACATTTGTATGCAAATGGTGGAGCCGAAAATGTAGCCAACAGCTTGGATGGTGTATTCGCGTTTTGTCTGTTGGACGTTGAAAAAAGGAGAATCTTGATTGGTCGAGATCCTTATGGTGTTAGGCCCTTGTTCAGGCTACGTGGTAACAATGGAGAATTGGGCATTTCCTCAGAGAGCAAAGTAAGATTTAACTTTTTAATATTACTTTATACTTAAATAAAATTATATAAAATATAAGAAGAAATTTATAATTCTCCTCACAATCGTTAATTCACTATCAACTTCGTTCACTTTGAAGCCATAATGTGACTCACGTGGTCCCATAAATATCAGTTTTTTTTATTGTACATGGTCCTGGAGCATCGATAAATGTAAAAAAAAAAATGAACAGTCATCATTTCCTAGTTTCAAAAATACTACATACAAATAAATAGTTGGCTTTCGTACTTTTTCACTGAATTCTACTGAACAACTATGAACATCAAGATCACAATTTTTTCTCAAACTCAATACACTCGAAAGAATTTGACAGAATATTTTTTTAAAATTTCGTACGGTGGTTATTGTTTTAAAAAAATGCAGAAATAGAATTTATTTAAAATTTTAAATTTTCGAGTTCATATTTGTAATCAGCTATCCCGAAAATCCTTAAATACCAAATTTCCAGTTAACTGCACATAAAAGTAGATGTTTGGCTCAAAGATTTAAATAATTGATATGAAAAACTATATGCAACCTTTGGCAAAACTGAGAACTAATATCAAACATTATTTCAGGGTCTTGTGGGAATCACTAAACAATTTCCCGGCGAATGGCACCTCGAGCCTTTCCCTCCAGGACACATTGAACAATATGAAATAAATGCAGATGGCAAAACCAAACTTATAAAGAGTGTGTGTTACCACAAACCAGGAGACAAGCCATCATTTCAAGTTTCAATTCCATGGAACAGTTCGTACCAAATAATGAAACAAGTTCTCTATTTTATACTTGTCTATTATTTGATAATAAATTATTCTTAACTGTCATTTTTTTTTTATCTAAGATTTGAGCAAATCGAATGTTCATGAAAATATCAGGCAATTACTCTCGTCCGCGGTTGAGAAGCGGTTGATGGCTGACAGAAGAATTGGCTGTTTATTGTCAGGAGGTTTGGACTCCAGTTTGATATCAGCGTTGCTCGTTAAACTCGCCAAAGCTCAAAACTTCCCGTACAAAATTCAAAGTTTCGCCATCGGTATGGGCGACAGTCCGGATATCGTTGCTGCCAGACAGGTACGTATTTTTTTTTTTTTTTTTTCAATCATGTTGGATAAAAATGGTTTTTATTAACTTATTTGTTGATTTTAGGTTGCAGATTTTATCGGAACGGAGCACCACGAGATCATTTTTACAGCAAAGGACGTTGCCGAAGTTTTGGACGACGTCATATACTCGCTTGAGACTTTTGACATTACTACGATCCGAGCGTCGATAGGGTAAAAACATTAAAAATCACTTCATTCACTGTTTCATACAAAATTCAACCATTCAGTGATGCACAACGAAGATTTAATTTTCTCTAAAGAAAAAATAACTAATTTGAAAAAAAGTCTATGAATTATTTTATCGAATGAAAATTCTACTTCATAAAACCAAAGAAATTTCCGAAATATTTCTCATTCACTTTTCATTGGAAAAAAAAAAAAAAAAAAAATGAATTTTGTAACACGTTTAAATTGTCCTACCAATAATTTTTCATTGCTTTTTTAGTTATGAATGTTCAGTAGTAACGTGACATTTTTCTTTATTTTTCCACATTAATTTGCACTTTTGATTTGTCAATTTCGTCCATGATTTATCAACTTATTGAAAGTTTAATCGCAATGATCATTCAATTCCTACAATTAACATCCGTTAAGATTCTCTGCCAAAGAAAAATGTATTAACCAGGATTTTTATTCCTCAAGCTTCTAAATTAAATGCTTCAAACATAAAACGGATAAATATTAATGAAGATTAAATTTTTTATTTTCAGCATGTACCTGTTGTCTCGTTACATAAAACGTAACACGGAAACAACGGTTATATTCAGCGGTGAGGGTGCTGATGAATTGGCTCAAGGTTACATATACTTCAGAGATGCCCCAAATTCTAAAGAAGCTCACGAAGAATCTATTAGATTATTAAAAGACATATATCTGTACGATGGCCTAAGAGCAGACAGAACGACCAGTGCCCAGAGTTTGGAGCTCAGAGTTCCTTTTCTTGATCTTCAATTTACTAATTATTTTCTATCACTTGATCCCGAGATGCGAAGGCCACAGGGTAAGTCATTAAGGAATTACAATTTTCATCTCATATCAGCAGCATATTACTATTGACCCTCGATAAAGAAATTTGGAATTTTATTAAGTCATATTGTTTATTTACCCCAAGACGGAGTGGAAAAACATCTGCTGCGATCATCGTTCGACGGAATAAATTTACTCCCACAAAATATTCTATGGAGACACAAGGAAGCGTTCAGTGATGGCGTAGCATCAATTAAAAAATCCTTGTTCCAAATTATTCAAGAAATCGTTGAAGATCGAGTTCAAGATTCTGATATGGAGAAAGCTCAAATAATGTTTCCGCATTGTACACCAAAAACGAAGGAAGCTTATTATTACAGGTGATTTATTGTTATTATTTTTTATTATTTTTAACGTGATTTTACGAATATTCTTGCAAGTTTTTATAACTTTAAACCTACTGCACTTTTTCTGTTTCTGTTTCTGTGAGACCCCTCAAAATATTTCCAAGAGAAACTGTACACTGAAACACTAATTTAGTTGATTCTTCAGATTCAAGCTTCGAAATAATATTTTATGTAAATTATTAGTTTGTTATTTTGTAGGAATTTTATGTTTTCACTATCAGCCAACTATGTACATATTTTTCAGACAAATTTTTGAACACCATTTCGGTGGATTTGCCGAAAGTTTTACTCCGTATTTTTGGATGCCACGTTGGGTCAAAGGAATTACGGATCCATCAGCACGGTTCATAAAGCATTATGCTGCCGAGGAAAAAAAAGCTACAAACGGAAAAGCCGAACATGTGTAACTGACATGTACACGGGGGTCAGAAGTAGCTAATTATCGTCACGCGATAACCCAATCATATTTGGACTCATTGGAAGTACAGAAACTGCAGGTGTTCAAATTTCAAAAATGATAAGTAAGTGGAAAATGAATATCTTTCATTTTTCATCTGTTATTATTATTTTTATTTGATAATAAATCAGCCATCACTTCTAATGTAAAAAAATGAAAATGAATTTGAAAACTGTGCAAAAAATCGATAAATACAATTTTATTTTTTCTTGTGACACTTATTTTCTTATAATGATCCGTTTAATGGCAGAGAAATGTGTAAGATAAATATATGTTTGAAATAAAATTGGACTTTACCGAAAGTTTCGATTTCCTTTCATCGCACATCGTCATTTTTCCCCTCATCGATTTTAAAATAACAAACAAAAAATAGGATTTCATTGTATAAAACAAAATCAGCTATAAAAATGGCTTGGAAATAAAAACCCAGGAGAAATGAATCATAAAATAAAGGATTCATTGAAGCAACAACCGACAAACGAACTATTCCAATGTGCCAGACAATTCGATGCACTTGTGAAATTACAAAACATGTTTTCCAAGGACAACAGAGAATATGTATGAGCGAGTAAATGAATAATGTCTCAATTAAGGAAATTATAATCTATTATGCTGGAACACGAAAATAAAGTTTCAGTCCACGTCGAAAAATGGCGGAAACGAGCTAAAAATTTGTTTCTTTCGATTATCTGAACCATGCGGGAAATTTACACTTTTTAATATTACAGCTATCGCTCTAAAACATGTATTACGTTTCATACTAGACATTTTTTCGGAAGTTCATGTTTTTACATTCCTATATGATATAACGATTAAAATTATTAGTTTACTCCGCACGCGATATCCAAGTTTCACAAAATTAACTGGGAAATATAACTTTTAATTTTTGAACGTGACTGCAGCGAGACTTTTGATATTAAGTATAAGAGTAATAAATGAATAGGGTAGCAGAGGACAATTTTGTCATTACCCTCAAAAGGGTATACTCGGAAATACAGATAAATGATGATGATGGAGTTTAATTACCATTTATAATCCATGCAGTTATGAGGATCCAAAAAAAGAATGTCAGTTTTCAAAAAATAAAGCGTACCCCTGGTGGGACTCGAACCCACAATCCCCGGTTTAGGAGACCGATGCCTTATCCATTAGGCCACAGGGGCAATTGACTAGCCTTGCGATTTCTTCAATCAAGTTGCTGCCGTAACCTTTTTCTACGATTAATTTCTATTTTTCTCACCTTTTTCAATAATCCGACCCGAAATTTATGGAAAACAGTGTCTCACAATTAAACTTTAGTACAAGACCGAGATAAGAATGAAATTGGAATGCAGCGAGTGAAATCAGCTGTTTATATAAAATGGCCACATCGCCACTTGTCATCTCGAGATGATTTTTGTCGGTTTTACTATGCGAACGATTTGGTGTTTGTGAACTTACAATGTGCCTGCAAATCACTCGATAGACGTTCTTTCATCATTAGAAAACCAAGTGGTTGTTAATTTTTCGCACCGTGAGTCAATATTTGTTTATTTTACAAATCCTTTGTGCCTCGTCACGTCGACATATTTTTCGTTAAACAGTGAGATGACAAATTTCGGCACCTGTCGAAAAGACAAGTGAATTTTGGAAAAAAATGTGCTTTTTTTATTGTTTATCATATTGAATTTGTTGTTTCAGATGATATCGACGCGATACGCATCTTTTATATCAGGCATTGCTATAGCCTCTATAACATGGGCATTCAGTCTTTATCTTTATTCAAAATTATCACAAAACACGAATCTCATTAATCCTACAGAAAGGGCTTCTGACTCGTCTCGTTTTCTCAAGGAATCTGTGTTCGATCAGAAATTCGGTCATCAACATGATGACACAGTGAGAGACAATGCTATGCACCATTTCGACAAAAGCGACCTCAACGCCAAGGATGCTTACAATACAAAAAGATTTGAAAACTTCAAAAACAGCAAAAAACTTGTAAACAAATTACAGCCGGTGCCAATTAAGCCATCGGTCACTCTTGGATACGGTAGTAACTGTTTTTTCAAGAAAATGTTGTCTATGCGTAGATGTTTTGTGCAGAGTTTTCCATGAACCAAAGTTAATTCGAAGCAATGACAACACAAACACTGTTCAGTTTTTTCTTCGAAGTTCATACCAATTTCATCTTGGAAGAATTTTTCATACCACCACTTCTATTTGTGGCAAAAAAGATCATTTCTATGATTCGCAATCTCGAGAATTTGTAATTTATATACATGTGATACATGGCTGGTCTTTTGGTCGGAGAAAAAAATTGATTACATTTTTCAATATTCAATATTGTGCGAATACATCCTAAAAGAAATAGGCTGTCTAAATTAGCGCAGTGAATTTAATTCACTTTGTCCCTGAAACTTTATACCTTTTACATGGTCAAAAAAATTGTCATGTGACCACTTACCGCATGATTATGTGTACACTGTGAGAAAATATCTGTTGTATATAAAAGTGGGAAGCAAGTATGAGAACTGTGTTCAAGTTTGCTCCGTTGGAGTTCAAGGACAAATTATTTTTATTCATTTTTTTAAATATTGCAAATTATCTCAATATTTTTAGTAGATTTGCTTCTCCAAACGTGAAAAAAATTGTCCAACTATCATAGACGAATACTGCATGTAAATTTTGAGCACTGTTGTAAAAAATTGAAGGATTTTCTTGTATTTCATTGATGCAAACTTCAAGATCATTGATTGTTCTATGTATGGGACAATATTACTGTAAAATATCCAAGGTGTCTTTAACACACTGCACATAGAAACTGTGAGAATTTTTTTTTCTCTTCTAATGTATTACATAAAAATGTAGAGTGGATTGGAAAGTAACAATTATTCCACTAATTCCTATTTGCTGTAGGAAACATTATTCGCAACGTTATGATTTTTAATGTGTCTCTTAAGTGCATATTTTTATACAAGTTCATGTTCCAGGTTTAGAAGAATTGGGTATGATACGCAACATGGATGATCAGCGTAAGCACGAAGAAGGCTACAAGCAGTACGCTTATAATATTCTTGTATCTGACAATCTGAGTTTGCATAGAAAAATACCAGATACTCGTAACAAGCTTTGTTCGCAACAAGAATATCCCAAAAGCTTGCCAAATGTCAGCATCATAATATGTTTTTACAACGAGCACAATACGACGTTATTGCGATCAGTTCATTCGATCATTGACCGAACACCAAAAAGTTTATTGCATGAAATAATACTGGTGAATGACTACAGCGACAGTCAGTCACTTCATGAAGAATTGACTAAATACATTGATAAAAAATTTGACAAAACGGTCAAATTGTACAAAACGGAGAAACGTGAAGGTCTTATTAGGGCAAGAATATTCGGTGCTAAAAAAGCATCTGGCGAAGTTCTCGTTTTTCTAGACAGTCATATAGAAGTTAACAAAATGTGGATCGAACCGCTTTTGGCTAGAATCTCCGTATCGAGGACCATCGTCCCAATGCCTGTTATTGATATTATCAATGCTGATACTTTTCAATACACGTCGAGCCCTCTTGTTCGTGGTGGCTTCAATTGGGGCCTCCATTTCACTTGGGACAATTTACCTTCTGGCACGCTTGCTCATGAGGAAGACTTTGTCAAGCCTATCAAGTATGTTTCATGTTTAACTAAATTTTTCAATTGCGAGAACACGTTCAGGACACTATCATGAAACCACGTGCTAAAAATTACAAAACGATTTAACGTCCTGTATTCGCGAAACTGGCAATTTTTTTATTTTATTTTAATCTAAATCACGTATTTTGATCGTTCAACGATCAAAGCATGAACGTGATAGTTTCTAGCAAGACTATCACGAAATGATGAAAAAACGAAATTATCTTTTATAGCCGAAAAAACGCAAATTACAAACTTCTTGAAAATCGTGTGTTTTTAATCGGTATTAACTTACTTCATTAGTCATTGAATGACGATCTTATTGTAAAAATGGTTATATCTCGCGAACACGAATGAATTATTTATGAAACAAAAATGACTTCTTTCCAAAAGATCTCCAACCATGGCTGGGGGACTTTTCGCCATAAACAGAGAATATTTCTTCGAACTTGGTGAATACGATGCGGGAATGGAAGTTTGGGGCGGCGAAAATTTGGAAATTTCCTTCAGGGTGAGAAAACCTATTGATCATTCACGGCTCTTTTTATCATCAATTGATATTAAATTATGAAATAAAATCATTTATGTCAGAGTAACATTTAGTCTGTTATAATAATAAGTATAATAAAGAAATTAACGTGAATGAATGGTAAGAATTCTTCATGGATCAGTCGATGCAGTTTTTTTTTTGCTTATAACACTTGTAAATTTTGTTTAGAACAATAAATCATGTTTTCAGCTGTGGATGTGTGGCGGTAGCATCGAATTGGTACCGTGTTCCAGAGTCGGTCACATTTTTCGATCACGACGACCGTATGGCTCGAACGATCCTTCAACAATGTTAAAAAATTCTTTGCGCGTAGCTCACGTATGGATGGACGAATATAAAAAATATTTCCTCCGAGATGTAAAGAATGTGGATTACGGCGATATTACGGATCGTCAGTCGCTCCGGGAACGTCTTAAGTGCAAAGATTTTGCTTGGTACCTTTCAAACGTTTATCCGGAATTGCAATTGCCCGATGACACGGAAACACATTTGAAAGAGAAATTGGCCAAGATAGACCAGCGACCAATGCAGCCTTGGCACTCGAGGAAAAGAAATTATACAGATCAGTATCAAATACGTCTTTCCAACACTAATCTTTGTATACAGAGTGAAAAAGACGTTAAAACGAGGGGAGGAAAATTGATCATGGCTGCTTGTCTTCGTGTTAAATCACAGGTATAAATTTCCCATCATGAACAGAAGTGAAGACAATAATAAACAGAAAAATATTAAGGTTCTTTGATCTGTGTAGATGTGGTATGAAACCGACAGGAATGAATTGGTTCTCGGCCAACTGTTATGCATGGAAAGTAACGGCGGACCCCCAAAATTAGGAAAATGTCACGAAATGGGGGGCAATCAAGATTGGCGACACAAAGGCACTGTGAGTACACAATATTTGCAACTAATTATCGTTTCTCAGGTTCGATACGTATGTTTTGGTAGCCGAATAAAAATACATTTTTTCTTTTACTATCTCTCTTCAAAGTATGACAGTACAATATTCCAAAAAAATTCCATATTTTCAGAGCGCTACTCCAATCTACAATTTGGCAGCTGGCAAGTGTCTATCCGTTTATAGAGCAGACAAAAAGGCCCAAGTTGTTATGGATCTGTGTATCAAATCTGATGCTTCGACAATATCATGGGACATCGTGAGATCCAAGTTGCCGAATAAAGATTTCAGATGACGCAGGCAAAAAAATCGTCGCAAGAGAAATCGACGAAACAGAGATTGGCTAGGACGCGAATGGTGATCATGAATTAAAAACATTCAGAGATCCAAAATTAACTAGAACAATTTGCAAGACCTTCAGAATTTATTCAAACGAGCTAAATACTTTTGTGCTCTTTAATACTTCAATTTTGCATCGATGAGCAATGAGTTTCCGTCCTTCATATGCTAAAGCTTAATTGCTTTTGGTCAGACGTCCAAGTGTTTGTATACATGTCTATCGTGCCGTTGCCAAATAGAATTTATTCTTAACGGATGTGGGGATTAAGACTGGGGGCCGTTTTTTTATATTTTCTCATACAAATAAAGCTGTGAAATTTTTTTTACTTCTCAACAATATTCTACTGTACGTTAAAACTGCTTGATCATTTTTATTTTAATGGAGTTGATAGATGCTGTTTTTTGAATAACGAATTCAATTTTCAACAAAAATTTTTACGATCGTGACATTGTTACACTAAGAATTAGCGTAGTACAAAGAAAAATCATTTCTCATTAATGTATGTTTATATAGTATGCATGCATGATGATAGTACATTTCAGAAATGTTAACCTAACAATAAAAACGCAAGTTTCAACATTTGTCCAGGGTAAATAGTTCGAATGATACATTGAGTGTGCAATGAGAATTCGAGTACAATTTATAATATCAATCATTTATCAAAAAATGTTGACGAAAAAAATTTATATAATCATATAGAAGAAAAATTACAGAAATTTTCGAATTTGTGGAATAAAAAACGTACTCACCCGATTGCACACGTACATTTTTTTCCTTGGACAATATAGAGGGTTCCAAAAGCTGCCAATTTCCCCAAGTAACCGTCCATGACCTTCAGAACCATATTTGTTGAAGACGAATGTCATATGACCGAGGTTTTTCTTTTTATCACCAAAAGCTCAAAATCTGAAAGTCACATACGAGGAATTTGTTTGATTTGTTTTTTTTTTTAACATTTCATATTTTACTAATATATTTTCAATATTTATAGACTTTTTATTATCCGTGGACGCGAAATTCATAGGTTGGCACTGAAGAAAGGTTCATGAATTTTTCCGTTATAGATCGTTTCTGCTAACAATAACAATTTTCTTTCGTCTTTTTTCTTCTGTTTGGATGGGAGCCTCTGCATGGGAATTGCCGTATACCGAACAATGGGCGGCTTTCGGATGTTGCATTTCGTTGTAAAACGTGAAATAAA
This sequence comes from Campoletis raptor, assembly GCA_948107755.1. Classification (NCBI taxonomy): domain Eukaryota; kingdom Metazoa; phylum Arthropoda; class Insecta; order Hymenoptera; family Ichneumonidae; genus Campoletis; species Campoletis raptor. The sequence continues at coordinate 31,356,645 of OX403622.1, read as the reverse complement.
CATTCGATATTCTATGATTTGCTGTCGATGAAGAAACGAGAATCAACTCGAAAACAATACATAAACAACTCGCAAAGACTGATGGGAAACAAAGATGGTGGCGCAGTCTGGCGTCGGGCGCGATTTGTTTCTGCCTGAAAGATTATTCCCAAGCAGGAGGTCTCTGTAAAACTTTACCATATTTTTGGGTTGCTATCACACACATTGCAGTCAGGCTTATCGAATTAACAAACTGTTGGTTGTCAAGAAAGCAACGGGCCATTTTTTGTCCCTCTTATCAAATCTCTAGAATATTTTTTCATATATCATTTCATCAAATATTATTACAAGCCGGATAATGTCAGCAAGTCAAATGACCCGTACAAAGGGTCAGCTGAGTGAGCTCGGATCGTTGCAGAAACGAGCTTACGAACGTCATCGTTCCAGAGTGAGTTATCTCACATACCCAGCATAAGGGAGTTTCACGAGAAATAACAAAAATTGGGAATGTTCAGTGATATGTGATCCATTAAAACAATAATTAATGTTAACAATAGTTTACGATCATACTGTTAAATTGTCCTGTTAAAAAATGGTGCACGAAAAAAATGTTTAGCCGAGGCGAAAGTACGAATTATTCTAAAATTACGTTCAAGGTAAGGGCAGCGACTCCGACTGTGGATGTAGAGCCACCACAACCTCGACCTCATGTTCTCTATAACGCAAAAGGACTGCAACTTCAGCGGGAACGACAAGCTGTTATAACTAAAGATAATTTCATTCTTTTGAAAAACCTCCGCGACATCATGAATCGTAGTAGCAAAAAAACGACCAATTTTCTTGCCAAACCTCGATCAAAATGCATGAGAACACGATGAAAATACATATCGACGCTGTTCATGACGGACGGCTGCTTTAAAAGCGTGTGGATTGATTATCATGAAAATACACTCTACACGTTCCACTGCGAAGCTTCAACTCTTTGTACTTGAATTCCGTATTGTAACTATCAATATATGAAGGAAAATAAACACATGATTATTATATACTAAATCTTCTACAGCTTTAAAAGAGACCGCCGTGATTTATATGTTGATTTTTTCCTTTGAGGAATTTTTAAACTAAAAACCGTTTACGAAGTCGTCGTAGACGACTGTCATGCGTAGAAACCTTAAAATAAAAACGGCAACTTCTTGTCCATTGTGCACCGTTCGTCGATCGATAGAATACTTTTCAAATATATAACGTAAAAATTCAGACAAATTGCATGGCAGATGAGAATTACGTCAGAAACTCAATATCTATCATAAATATTTTTTTTATTGAGAAACAATTTCATTTTATAATTTATTCGTTTTCGTCAGATTATTTATGACCAGATTGACTGATGCAGTAACCGTTACTGATCGTGAATCGGACCAACGACTCTAAAGTTCTTTACTTTACTGTTTCCCATCTGAACATTACGAGAAAACAAAAGCAGCTGAAATTATTGGACAAATTTTTTAAAATCTGTAATATTTCCAAAGTTATTCTATAGCTATTTCTAAATAAGGACTGATTTCATTTCGTGAAAAATTCTCTAACGTTGTTTTCAAAACAACTGATAGGAGCGGTGCGATCGTTTGTTTTGGTTTCGGCGGGATCCGAAGGTTTGGGATTCCCGGTATTTCTCCATCTTGGCTGTATTGCTTCTTAGAAATTTACAACGTTGTAGCACTGTGTGCCACAGAAAAGCGCGGTTAACGCAACGGTCAAAAAAGTAGCGGCAATCATTTTCTATTGTCTTCTCACTGTCGCATCGACGTTGAATCAGAGACGTTCAGATTGTTCAGAATTCAGCAGAACGAAGCGAACAAAGGGCGTAGTAAAAAAGAACAAGAAGGTGCAACGTTTTGAACATTTTACGCCATGTAAGTTTTTCCATGACAATTGTATACTTTTTTTACGGTTATGAAAAATACTTGCTTATAATTGATTATGATTGCGAATGGTAAAGTACATTTTGTGAAAATCGAAATAGCAAACGTTATAATTCAGATAAAAAGCTTCACGTATGTCGAAGGTGCAGTTAAAACTTAGAAGTATGATATTAAATACTCTGCAGTTACGAACCTTGGTCAAAACAAATGAATGTCTTTTGTTCAACAACGATCGACTTCGGTTTTTTCCAGTATTGCGCAGCTCTACAACCTAACAAGTTAGGAATTCTCATTATTGAAGATCGTGTACACCGCACGTGAACAGAGACTGCAAAAACAGATATACGAAAGTCCACTATTTAACGAATCGGTGAGCAAAGTATAATTATTAAGAACTAAATTTGTTGTATAATATCTACTCTTGCAATATAGTATTGACGTTCATATTGTTGCAATTCGCTACACAATACTTTTTTTTCAGTTATTTTTCAAGTCTCCAAATAGTCTCAATTCTCATTGCAAATTTATACATTCATATTGAAATAATAGAAATTCTCAAATTATTACAATACTAAAAGTGAATAGCAAACTTTGAAAATAGAATTTTTTTTCTTTCAAAATTGTACTCTTTGTTCGATACACCCTAAAGAATCAGAAAATACATTGAATATAATTCATAAGAGTTATGGATTTAGGAAATGTAGAATTTCGAATGGTGTGCAAAACTTCCAATTTTGAATCGTTGTCTTTAGTTATTCAATACACGGTATTCAGAATTGAAGCAACACTACATATTCTTTGATACACATGACATTCGCAGATATCCAAGACAAATGGCTGAGGCTGTGACGGAATACACCCAGACAATAACCAAGAGAAGAAGATACCGTACAAAATTTCAGTGGATACTGTGTGATTGGTCGCTACTTTTCTGTAACACATATTCAAAAGGACTTGTATCTGACTACTTTGAGCTTGAAGGGACAGATGAGTGCATGTGTCGATTACAGCTTGATCCAAATGATCCGGACCATCAGTTAAAAGTAATTTTGTCAGATCCTGCGTCCATTCTAGGAATAACAATCTCAGTGTGGCTGAATTCGCAGTTATACCAATATACCTGCTGTGAACCAATCGACAAAATTTGTCGAATGAAAGTTACCATACCAATTAAGAACCCAATTGGGCAAGTACAATGTTTCGAGTCATCAAAAGAACTAAAAGACACACTAACCATCGTTGCAGACTTTGTGATTACACGTTCAGAACAACCTTTCTGGGAATATACTCCGCCATTGAATGTTCTTGAAAATGTTAAAGCCATGTTTGACACTAAGACTTTCTGTGATGTTACCTTCGTTCTTGGTGACAACCAATTACCAGCTCACAAGAATATCCTTGCAGCCCAGAGCAAAGTCTTACAAGCAATGTTTCTCAGTGAAATGACTGAGAAAGAAAAAAACATGGTCGAGATTGTTGATATAAATGTGGAGGTCTTTGAGGAATTTCTTGAATATTTCTACACTGGAACAGTAAATAATTTACATGAAATGGTTGAAGAAATGATAGTGGTGGCAGACAAGTATGAAGTTTGCAGGCTAAAGACATTGTGCGTATATCATATGCTGAGAAATCTTACTGTACAAAACGCAGTGCGTTATTTTCTCATTGCAGATAAACTCTGTTGCCGAGAAGTGAAAGAAAAAGCCCTTGACTTCCTTGTGAACAGGGCTAGTGTCTTGCCAAAGGCATTACAAGAGGCAGATCTCGAACTGTTGATGTGCTTAAAAACAATTTCATCAAAGGATTTGTCAAAAAGTAAATCTTTTAAATTTGTAAAAGAGTAAATAACATTTTTTAAATAGTTCATTTTTTATGCACGATTTCCATTTCGCTGTCGAAAAAGGGTCAGGTGCATAGCCTGATTTTTCTGTCCCTAAATACCCGTATCAATTTCGAGATGACTTTAATCTCGGAATTGTTTTTAAAAAAATTACCATTTTTTACATTTGTTATCACATTGGTTGCGTACTTCATTCAACTTTGCATTAATAATTTTTGTTTTCATGCATATGGTGCAATGAGTAATGATGAATGTTTAAAAAAATTCAAGTGCCACAAATTTCCAGTTGTCATTTATTGCAGAAATGTTTTATAACATAGTGTTACCTGTATTTGTAATAACTTTCATTTTCTTATGGCAGACGTGAATGTGATAAATGTTCCGAAGTACTATATTTTCATTTAATGTTTCTTTTCATGTATGAACTACTGAATAAAAAAGCCTTTATAAGGGAATTGCAATTGTCCTTTTTACCTTCGATAAATTTGCGGATTATTTTTATACCAATATAGGCCTTCGATTGAAAATAAATATTCGAGATATAACCGAACATAATGGGATAACACATTTGAACTATTTGTTCGAGCCATGGAAGAAAAATTATTTTTATCTTCATATCAACTAGTGGTGTCGACATTACAAATAATTATTCGTAAAGAGTGACATTCCCATGTCCCGCGCTGACGGTCAACATTTTTTCTTATTTCTTATGACACTTAAAATTTTCATGGCATGGTTTTGTGTAGTTGAAATTTTTCCCACTACAAAAATTTGAACTGGCAGTGTTTTACCATCGGTCGATAAAGCACGTTCTTCAAGCACCGTGTTTGTACGCCGTCTGCTCCGCAGGCAGGGTGAGGGTGTTAAACTCGTGTTCTCTCTGCTCTTGTTCTTCTGCTTCTTGTCAACGCGGGTGCGCAAAAGCGAGAACCTCTGGCAAGGTCTTTGGGTTATCGTTGAAAATAGACCCTGGCGAAAAAATTCGTGTGTCCCTCGCGTCTTAAGTAACTGTTCGAACAAAAAGAGCAAAAAGTTATTCATTCACGAAAAATTGATCGATCGACGAGTTTCGTTTGAAAAAAGTGTGAGAAAAAAAGTCTCAAACATGGCAGCGCGTTCGTTGATCAAGTATGTTCAACCGAAGGCGATAACACCTCAGATTTATCGATGTGCCAGTGGTATGTCGGCATTTGAGATTCAGCACAAGACACCACTCATTAAGAAGGAAATGCCTATTCCAAAGGCTCACTACGGAGGTCGACACACGGTTTCACTTTTGCCAGGTGCTGGTATTGGTCCCGAGTTGATGGGCTACGTTAAAGAGGTAAGTTTTTCCAAAGCCTTGTTCATTTTTTTCTGACAAAAACATCAAAGAAATCACTTAGTTTCCTATTTATCTTGTGTCCAAATTGGAGTCTCAGTTTTTAGCTTTTTGGGTCAGTCGCAAAGCAATTTTTTTGGTCCTCTCAAGCTGTTGTTGTTTCATAGATTTTGGTAAAGAACAAAAGCGTTCAATTGCATGAAAATTTATAAGAATCCTTTGACATTCACACAACAAAATTATCCAGAAAAAAACTTTCTAAAGCATGGATATTGTTCCTTTTCCATGTTCTTCAATCATTACGCTTAGTACATTATTCAAAAATTGACAATTCCATGATAACGAAGCTGGCACCATTGAAACGTATTTTCTAATTTTTTGTTTCTCTACATCACCAACATTTTTCCATAAATTTCAGTTTTGGAATCATGTGAAATCCCTGCTGACTTTTCGCTGAATCTTCTACTAAAGATTAAGATACGCAAATTGGTTATACAAGATATTGAAAAAATGGAAATAGAAAAATAGATTTTTCATTGCGTTTTGGTTATGGAAATTTCAAAACTATGGTCATTTTCGGAATATCTCCAATTACAATATTTGTACAGAATAATTATTAAATTAAAAAAAATTAGAGATACTTCATTGATTTTTATTTACTCTTGAAAAGAAGATTGATGTGAAAAAAAACATTGTTCAAATGTTTAATGATCAAGCATGCAAAAAACTTGAAGAAATTATACAAAAATATTTACAAAAAAAATACATCACACGCGCCTGTATTGACAAAAAATATTCCGAAGTTTAATAATTCTTTGTATCAACAGCTGAAACTCCAAAACATTGACTTAGCCAATTTTTATCGAAGAACTCGAGTGTACTTTCTGGATTATTGAAAAAATAAAAAAGAGTCATGAACTTTCCATAACGAAGTGAAAAACAAAAATACCAAATAAAATGCAAGTTTCTCAAAAACTTGTAAAAAAAGACTCAGAAAAAAATGCATGAAAATTTTAAGTAAAATTCGTTGCATCATTGGAATGCCAAGAAATGAATTTTTTTTCAGTCGCGGACAAAATTGATATATATTTTTGTATGCGTCCCAAACATGCAAAACTTCAACATAATTCTGTTTTATATAGGATTTAAAAAAAACTGTACTTTATGTTTAACAGGTGTTCAAATTTGCGGGCGTACCAGTAGACTTCGAGGACATCGAGATAGATCCAAATGCACCAAACAACGATGATCTCGATTATGCGATAACGTCGATACGTCGTAACGGAGTAGCATTGAAAGGAAACATTGAGACGCGAAGTCGAGAAGCGGGTGTATTATCGCGAAACGTTGCGATGCGAAATCAGTTGGATCTTTACGTGAACGTACTTCATTGCGTGTCGTACACGGGTGTGAGTTCTCGTCAGAACAACATTGACATTGTAATCGTAAGACAAAATACAGAGGGAGAATACGCGATGTTGGAGCACGAGAGCGTGAGCGGTGTTGTTGAGAGTATGAAAGTAATAACAAGATCAAATTCCGAGCGTGTAGCTCGTTACGCATTCGAGTATGCAAAGCGAAATGGCCGCAAGAAAGTAACGACCGTACACAAAGCAAATATAATGAAATTGTCAGACGGTCTCTTCCTGGAAACAGCGCGTCAAGTTGCCAAAGAATTTCCTAACATAACGCACAACGATATGATCATCGATAACACGTGCATGCAGCTCGTCTCGAATCCTCATCAATTTGACGTTATTTTAACGACGAATCTTTATGGTGCTATCGTCTCGAACGTCGTATGCGGTCTTTTGGGCGGTGCAGGTCTTCTGGCCGGTAAAAATTACGGTGATCATTACACCATTTTTGAGCCCGGTACTCGTAACACAGGATCCAAAATCGCTGGCAAAAATATCGCAAATCCGATCGCTATGCTGAACGCTGCTGTCGACATGTTACGTCATCTTGGCCACAAGCATCACGCCACGATTATACAAAACGCAATTAATAAGACCATAAACGCAAGAATACACACACCCGATTTGTACGGTGGATCCGCTACGAGCCGAGATGTTGTTGACAGTATTTTGAAGCACATCAAGAGGGCGCAAGAATGAGTTTAAAGCTTTCTGCGTCGTTTCTTATATTAGAAAATATGAGTTTTCAAATTCGATATTTTTCATGAAAGTCCATCGCTATCCCGATGCTCATCCGGTTTTATTAGGCTAGAAATATTGGATCCTTAAAAGATCGCGTCTCGATTTCTCATTATTGTCGTAACGAGCTTTCGTCAGTCCTTGAATGCTTAATTTGAAAAGCATGAAAAATAATTACAATTGTGTTACAGTCTCTGGTAGCTGTTAATTACTGATACCTGAAACATGCTTTATGTTTGTGAAAACAGAAATTTAAACTTTTAGGAATTAGGTTCATCTTTTCTCTATAAATACTATGGTCTGGTGAGAAAAAATATTGTCGAGAAAGAATATTGTCGAATATTACGAAAAATAGATTGAAATGAACAGGAGACACGACAATAGATATATTATTCTGTCCTTTAAATCAGCACAAATTATCAGTCTCAAGAACTATTCAAAACGCTCTCTAATAATTATGCAATTGAAAAAAAGTACACTCCAACGGTATATTCATCAGCAATAAAAATCCATCCAAATTTCTACAATCTATAGCATTCTAGAAATTGACGTGAAAAAGCGATTAAACATAGTCAATAAATTAAAAAACGATTCTCATATGATTTACCCCTTATTTATTAAAACTTCATGAAAATATCGAATTTTCCTAAGACCATGTAAGAATTCCGAAACTGGAGTTTACCGCATCTCTCCAACCGCACAAGAAACATTAAAATCAGGAAGCTTGTACGGATGCATTAGTAAAGAGATTGATGAGCGATTCTGCTATTCTAATGTACAATACAAAAAACAAATCGAGCACCCTGAATCGTTAATTAATTCGGTGCGTGCCTTGTAAAAATAATACAATAAAATCAATTTTAGTATAAGTAGATAAATCGTTTTATTCATGTACACCGTATTCGGAGCTACGAGAATAAATATTGTAACGTATTTATTATTATACAAACAGATAATAAAACCATTTAATTGAGTCAACAGAATTTCTTCCTCCATTTGGTATATATTAATGTTTATATACGTAGTGTTATATTAACCGCGGAAGAATTCATGTTATCAAGATACCTCAATTTCGCAGTAATTGCAGAGCTAATTCTTCGGTCGCTTGTAAATCGCTGTTTTCTTTTATTTCGAATTTCGGCTTTTTCTTTGATTTCGTGGATTCTTTTTGCGTCAATAATTTTCTTTTCGGCGGTCTGTAACAATTTAAAAAATATCGTTATCATAAAATACGTAAAACAAGTATTTTAACTGTTTAGGTCTGGAGATATAGCGGTAGGTAATAAAATGGGGGTGGGAAACGTTATTATTTCTGTAACTTTAAACTATGTGCTCAGCATTTTTTTCATTATTTTATCAAATTTTATATTTCTCGATAATAATTCAAATATTTTGCAAGTTGACCATAAACTTTCATTGATTGCACAGAGAGCTAACTTGACAACATGACTGTTGTGGGACAAAGTTGAAACAAAGTTTACTTGAAATTATTTTCGTCGATTATTAAAGAAATTAATTATACTATAGCATTTACCTGTGAACACATTCATCCTCATCTTCGACATCACCAGAAGAGTTGACATCTTGCTCTGTATCCGAGCTCTTTTTTGTACCATAAATTTTGTCCGGATCTGGAAGCCAGGAAAGATCTGGCTCTTCCGCTTCGCTGTCGCTCACATAGTCAGCCAGCTGAACTCCACCTTCTCGCTCGTCATCGTCCTCGTCCTCATCTTCCTCGCTCTGTACTACTTTTTTGCTGGCTTTGAGTTTTCGCTTTTCTTCCTTGTGTTTTTCCTTTATTTTTGCCTGGAATCGTTTCTTGTCGAAGCGATCTTCTTCCCGAAGGATTTTCTTGGCCATTTCAATGTTAATACCCGATGACTCGTCGTTCTCGTATTTTCTCGCCAATTCCGAAACTTTCGTTTTTGCCGAGTCCAAAAGTTCCTGAATAAACAATATAATAATTAGACGAAAAGTCAGTTTTTACTTCCCCATTTATTACTACAGAGTCTGTGAAAACGATTCCTCTTACTTGACCATCTTCGTCAAACGTCGTTTTTTTGTTCGGAACTATTTTTTTCCTTAGTATCTTTTTAGCCATGGCAGCTTTAGTAACCGCTTTTTTCTTCTTTGAATTCTGGAACGGAACGTCTTCGTTTTCATCGCATGATATTTCACCTTCGATTTCCACGTTCTTTCTCTTTACGGTCAAAATATCCTCACCGTCATCACTATCATCTGATGTACAAATAAAAATTATCTATCGAAATTCAAAATATAATTTTTGAAGATAATTCGTAAATAAATAAATAAGAATTACCATTTGCAAACAGAGCATTATCGGTAGGATTTTTCGACTCTTTAGATGGGACGTATACTTGATGATTATCGTTCGAGTCCTCATTGAAAGATTCATCATTGGAATCATCATCCCTGGATTTTCGACTACGCAGCTTATTTTCCAATGACTTGTCGTCTGTCTCCTCCGTGTCCTTCGAATTTTCTGTTTTTATTTTCCTAGGCTTGTCTTTCGTATTTTTGTCCATCCTCTGCAGAAAACGAATCCTCGGTGGTATCGCCAGCCCTAAAGATCTGAATATTAAAAAGCAAAGTACTCTTATTAGCGACAAATCTGATATTTCAATTCATAACAATCCCACTGAATAAGCCACTAGACTACACATGGGTCAGGGAGATCGGACCTATCCGTAAGTTTATAACTTCTAATTTAATGATTTAATTTTAACGTTTTTGAACTATAATGCAATTCGTGAGAAATATTATTCTTATTTTTGAATCGTAGAAAAAGAATAAATATCACATCCGTCAAGAAGAACCAAATTTCTCTATTGTTTTTCCAAACCGAAAATGTGAAACAATTTGATTTTGCTTACTTGGCATAAGAATCCGTGTCGAGAGAATGAACGTCAAAAATTTCCTTGTCCTTCATGAAAAATACAGATTTCACGTAAGCTACGAAAGCACGTTGCGCCGATTCCTTTAAGGCAACATAACGAGCAAGAAGAGATTCGAGTTTTCGACGTGGATCAATCAGTTCTCGTGGTTTTATTCTAAACAGTTTTCAGAAAAAATGTTACGTTTAAGTAAAGAAGTTCTGAAGTCAATATTTCGTTCTATAGAAAATATGAACTTGAGAAGAACCAGAGCCACGTACATATTTACAAATATACTGAACGAAAAAAAAGGTTTTGCATTGCAGGTAATTGATTACTTACACGATCATAGAAATAGGTATTTTTAGTTCGGTCAATCTATCAACCATCTTTTTTTCACTGGGCAAAAGAACGAGAAGTGAATTACCACCTCTCTGAAATCTTGCTGTGCGACCAGCTCGATGAATATACGCATTTGTATCTTCGGGACAATCCATTTGTACAACCCAATTAACAGCTGGAAAGTCCAGACCACGTGCAGCAATGTCGGTCGCAAATAAAACAGCTTTTTGCTTTTTACAGAAGTCCTCATAGATGCCCATGCGTTTCAATTGATGCAGCGTTCCATACAGCGCTAAAAGACTGATATGCGGGTTCATTGCACAGAATACTTCATACGTGTATTTAACCTGAATATGATTCGAAATGAATTACCAACGAATATTAAAGAAAAATGTAATAAATACAGAAGTCATCAAATTGATATTTGTACCTGTTTACAACTGGAAAGAAATACAATCAGTTTTTCGTGGCGATGATTTTTTATAAATGACCAGAGCATTGCCATTTTGTCCTCCAAATTGCAAATAACGTAAGTCTGTTGAAGGCCCTCGGGAGTTCTGTGCTCAGCGTGTTCATGGACTGATACATACATTGGATTTTTCAGACTTAGTCTTGCCAAGTCTCGAACAGATCTAAAAGACGAACATATATGTAAAAATTTTCTCTACCGTCACGTGGCCTTAATTTATCGAAACTACGAATTTAATATTTCAATAAAAAATTTACTTCGTCTGTGTGGCTGAAAACAGCAGGGTTTGCCTCGTTGGTGGTAGATTGGCGATAATAGCGTTCATGGTGGTTTCGAATCCCATGTCCAGACACCTGTCTGCCTCGTCCAATACGAGGACCTTATTCAAGCAATCAGTAATTGATAGAATCGTCAAAATTGTCGTGTACAAAAAACGGTTCTATTTATTTTAATTAAGGCACAACAACATCTTTGATGAGTGTGTTTATAGTGTTGCTGAGTGCCGGCAGAGTGACATTGCATCTCCACTGCCAAACTGTATTTCGTGTCCGAAACACGAAAACTCGAAAAATAATCCCATTGTTCAATTTCTTATCGTTGCTGATCGTATCTTTCGTCATACATTTCTGTATATGTTATTAACAAAAATAAACGTGGGATCTATACCCTAATAATTTCTTGCAAATATAAGACTTTTTTTCGTTCACTTTCTGATGTAATAAAAATTTTGTAGATTCCTTCAAAGTGACTTTCCATCAATAAAGTAAAATCCTTTTCTTGACAATATACACACTAACTCAACATATCAAGATACTTGACAAAAAACCTCAACAATTTGACAATTTCATCTAGATCCTTCCGCAAACAAACGTTCAACGGACATTTACGTACAACACAAAATAATGAGACATGCATGAAAGAAATGCTTTAGAAATGATTACAGTTTGCAGAGAATTGGTGAATGTTGATAAATCTCACCTGCATTGTTACACAATCGAAAAGGGGATTTTCGTCCATATGTTGTAGGAGGCGACCTGGAGTACAAATGATGATATTGCATTGATCCAAACGTTTTTTTTCAAACTGCAAATCTTTGCCACCTATTATCAAACCAGCAGAGATGTCATGATATCGACCGACTTTGCACAATGTTTCATAAATCTGATAAGCTAACTCTCGGGTTGGCGTTATAACAAGGGCTCCTACGCCATCCATTCGTGTCCAACTCTTACAATACAAATTTTCCAACAACTGCAAAAAAGCACAATTTGATTATTTCCTAAATAAATTTGGTTCGAGTTCAGGGATCTAATACTGTGTTTTTTTTTCTAATACTAATAATTTGTGTTTGATTCTGCAATTTGTAAACACTACAGAAAACAATCAAAATTTGTTACATGGTAAGGTAAAATTTTCTTTGTTCAATTTAATTTGTATATTATTAAACGTGTCTGTATACCGGAATAAGGAATGCCAGGGTCTTTCCACTTCCAGTTTTAGCTGCTCCTAAAATGTCATTTCCTCGCAGAGCGAGGCCAATACTCTGCCTCTGTATATCCGTCAGTTCCAAATAGTCATTTTCTCGCAAAGCCTTTAATGTTTTTAACGACAGTGGTAAATCACTGAACAGCTTTATATTAGATTCGTCAATCTGTTGGAATTAAAATGAAAATGTTTGAATAACTTTCGTTAACAATCAGTGTATGGTTTTGACTGATTTCAAGGTTAAGTTAACCATGCTGATTCTTGTTGATTACACACATTTTCGTAACGGGCTTGTAGGTCAGCAATTATTTTTTTCTCTGGAATGGACTTCTTCTTTTTCTTGTAAACATTCACTTTTTTCGCCTTACCACCACCCATTATTTCGTTTTTCTTTTTAAATAAGTACTAAAGTTTCGTAAACAATGTGCGCGGTGTTTACAGGACAGTCGGGGTTCGGGACTACTGCGGGACACACGTGCTGGAGTATTTTACGAGCGCCGCGATGTGAAATGTGCAGACATCGCACGGTGACTTTTGTTATCATTTATCCTAACCTCTTTTGGAGGTTATTTCGCCGTTTGTACATACAGAAATTATTTAAATATTAGCTTGCTGTTATTAGAATCATAACGAAAAACAAGAACGATTGAACGTTAAGAAATCCAGTCATTTCCTATGCAAAGTTTAAATGCAAAGAATAGAGGCGCTAGTTTCACAGAGGTGTTGAAAATAAAAGTCATTGCGAGTACCCAACCAACTTCACAATGCAATTGAATAAAATAACTCATCACAACATTCGGCGTTTTGTAACCTGAAAGCACCGGCATCTACGAAAATGTTTCACCACGCTGTGTATGATTGATTATTTTCTTATCGAACGAACAATGTCCGGGCAATCACGAAAGTTTCTTCAAGGTATTGTTGCGCGTATCAGCAAGTCGCCTATGTTGTACAGTGCATCGAATGCGATCGAGAATGCATCGAGCAGGGCTCAAGGACAGTTGACCAACTTGCAGCATATCGCAACAAAAAAATACGACACGATTGTCAAAGTGAGTTTTTAAGGGTTGAGGACATTGAAAAAATATTTAATCTGTACAAATTTTGGTCAAACATTTTTTTTAGCAAGTAAATGGAGCAACTATAATTCAGGATCCAAACTTGACGCCTCTGGTACAACCTGCGCCAATACCAAAGAGTCTGATAAATGTATGGCGATGGTACCAACAATTGACAGGTCTCCAAGATGTAGAAATAGCCCAACAACAAGTAATTCTCGTACAGAACAAATTGTTTAAGTGTCAAGACGAGCGCAGAGTTTTGAATCATCAAGCAGAAGTAGTAGCAGAGAAATTGAAGGAAGTTTATGGAGAACTGGTGCAAACCAAGCGAGAAGATCCTAAGTACGTTCAGTTAACAATACTGGAGAACAAGGGACTTCAGGAACAATCGAGAATATCAAACCAATTGAAACTGCTTGAAAATGAGGAAAGAGACCATTTCACACAATTGGCGACCGCCATAAAAGAGTATCACGACAGCCAAGCAATGAATGCTCAAAAATATAAATATTTGTCTATACTTGCCTCAGCCGCCCTTGCAATAATTTCCCTTTGTGGTTCAATGATATATAATAATAGAAGAATAAGAGATATGAAAATTGCCATAGCAGAGGCTCAGATACAAAACGAACGAACTTTCAGAAACTACTTCCAATCTTTGGAAGAAAAAGTTGTCGAGGGATTCAATAGTAAGAACGTTGAACTTCCTCAACCTCCACAAGAGACTTCTAGTTTTTTTACAACCAAAAATTTTTGTTTGGGAGTTCTGACTCTATTGTTGAGTAAACTATTTTGGTAACAAGCATACTCAACTGTTAGAGTTTATCTGTTACAGGCTGCAAATATTTATTGGATGATATAATGCATCACGATATGTAAGCAAATCATTGAAAATGATTTCCTTTGAATGCTTTATTTGATCGATAGTTATAACTATTCCGACTTATTTTTATACATGTATAAATATTTTAGGCGGCTTGTTTCAAGGTCATTGGATTCAGAATGAACCGAGAAAAAGTAATCATTCGTTAATCGGAAAAAAATTGTATTATATCTTTATTATTAGGGTTATACATGTAAATAAATGGTAAAATAAAAAGATTGTTAATGAGTATATTTTTCGGGTGTGCACTTGTGCTCGGGTCGCTTTTGCTGCCTGACGCATCAATCAACCGATATTTTAACTGTTGAATTTTGAAATATTTCACAAGTCGATATTTTTATCATCGTTCAGGATTCCCACGATTTCCATTCTACCCCACCAGGCGGTTTTTTGTTGACCTTTGCACTTCCAACCTCTGACCAATTTGTGCTCAGTACTGTCCCTGCTGATTCTTGCTGCAAAGAACGATTCAAGAGACAAATGAATTTACATCAACAACAAGGAGGCAACCTAAAAGATCTATCATTCAAATAAAACTTACATATGACTTATTCATCGCTCGTCTCACTTCGTCACTTCCGGAATTATAAATTTTTTGAAATAATGCAACCAAAGCTGCGTTCCCTTCAGGCTCCTCCGCCGCTTCCTCTTTCTCAATTTCTTTTTCAACCTTGTTCCAGTCTCGTACTTTTTTACTGGAACTCGGATACTTCGGAGGGTCGACACTAGCTTGAAGGATTTCTGTGTAAAAAAAGTTGTTAAGAATCATTTGAAAGCAACAAATCTTTAATACCTTAAATATAATTTTTATCAAACCCTGGAATAACTTTACAACTTTAAAATAATCAGTCTTTCTACCCGAGAAGTGATGTCCATTTTTTTTACAGTAAAATTGTCTGTGCAACAAAAAAGAGACCTCATAAGACTGAATTTGTCTTTTATTTGATAATGAATAAAATAATATGCAAGGAATCTCATTTCCTGAACGTTGAGTTCACAAAACACTCAATCAAGAACGGAAAAATATATAAAGATCAAGAAATCGTTCAAAACTTGATACTCCCTCTGTACCAGAAAATGGACCTTCTTTACTCCCAAACCATTATTATCTTTAGAACTAATATAAAATATGGACCGACACAAACTTGGCAATTATCCAAGGCAAAATCTATTTAAAACAGCTTGAATTCCAGTAACGACTTTTATGACTATGACTCTTAGAAATAATTCAACGAAAATTCATTTCAACCCTTGAATCCTACTCTGGCAAAAATAATAACACTGATTGTTTCAGTATAAATTTTTTGTCTCATGTGTGGTAATTGGACTTGATTCTGCAGTATTGTTTTTGTTTTTTAACAGCGAGGAAATACTGCATGATAAAGGCATATTTAATGCAAATTTATTACTAGAAACTTATCTAAATGACAAAAAGTCTAAAAAACAATGCAGAAATGAGTGATTAGTGAATGTTGGCGCATGTTAACTTTTCACCGCAATGTAGTATTGTTAACTTACAAACTCCAGTATCTAGTGTAATACTTGAAAGGAATTATGGAGCAAATTAGTAATACCTTGAGGAATAGGTTGTACAGTTTCCTGCTCACTCGGAGTTCCCTCTAATGAGTTCCATCTAATACAATCACGTTGTTTGAGCTTCACCTCAATTTTGGAAGGTAATACTTTGTACGAACATTCATCAGGGACGATATGATGTGCAAGATCAATTTCCAAGCTATAATCATTACCAGATGGAAGATTGGCGGATACGCTCAGCTGAAATGTAAAAATGATCAAAACTTGTTCATATAAATGTCAATACAATGAGAATCATAGTAAAACTGAAGGATTCGAATTTTTCTTACACTTGTCTCGGTGTACGAAACTTTAACATTTTCAGCATTTTTAGCGAGAATAGTCACGACAACATGGGAATCAGTCTGATACCAGTCATGTTTTATTTTCGGTATTGGCATCTAAAAATAATTCAAATCGATGAAACTTCATGTAAAAGAATGAAATATGTAGGTTATGTAAAATCATGTTACTAGTGAAATTTTTATTTGGAGTACGAACTTCACGCGCCGTCGCTTCCGCTGTTGGATTTTCCGCAGCCATATTCTTGCGATAACTTAATTTATTTATGAGCTGATGCAAATTAATCTCACATTCGATATAACGGAAAAATTAGACTAACTTTGCACGATTATTCGTTATATCTTTTGTAACGTTCGTGTTATGTTCTCGAAACTTCATAACAAGAGAAAGCAGCTGTTTTTTGTTACAAAAAAAAAATCTCGAGTGCGCACAACAAATGAAGAATTAGACGTTGACGCTTTTGAGCGCGAAATTCGAATCTACCGCGCATTAGAACTAAAGATAACGCATTATGCTTTGCAATCTTTTTGTGCTAGACGTATTCTGAGCGTCATGAACTTTAGAATGTGCAACGAATGAAAACTTTCGTTGATAAATTGAATTTTTGAAAGTTCACCTTTATTGGTCATCACAAAAAAGTGAGGTCATAAAAATTGAAATATTGCAAACATGAAAGAAACGGCTCGATTTTCATAATCAATGAAACGACGTAACAATGTGAAAAATCGAAAACGTCTAAAAAACCTACAACGTTATCGACAAAAAATATTGAACTGCGATTCCCCTGGAAAACCTCATTCAAGTGATTCATTATCTGTCTGATCTTGATAATAAATTGCCTTTATAAAAATTAGATTTATTATAAGTACTATCTGCTACAATAAAAGAACTTGATCTGGTCGTCAGATATTTGTTGGATCTGATGTCTCACTCAATTGTACGAACCATATATTTGTGCCAAATGCGGTAATGTTTCGTTAATTAGCTTCTCAATTACAAGGTGATAAACAAAAAACTAATCAACTTTTTGGATCGTCATATCTGATTGGGGCGGGATTAGGATGAGAGGTAGTAAATTTAGTAATCACTACAGTAGATCGATTTTAATAAGGTAAGAGAAAATCGGTGCTCCAATCCTATGGTATAGAGAATTTATTAGATAAATAGCTTTTTACAAATTCTTTTTTTTGTTTATTATCGCAATAAATTCATATCCACAACGAAGGACAGCGCGATAACGAGAAAAAAATGTGTACAAATACAGATTGCATGAATTTTAGTATATTTTAGTATCGCGTTTTAATACTGGCAAGAGAAAGAATTTATTCGGGATAATCTTAGTGGCAGAATTTACAATCGAAACGGCTCATTTGAAAAAAGAAAAAAAAAAAAACCACGCAAGAGCAATTGACTAGGACTATGATCGAGTATACGAAATGATCAAAATATATTATTTTCATTTGAGCATATACCTTAAACTCCCATGCATAGATATAGAATCCCACAATCGTTCGATTGGATGCCATTTTCGGGGAAAATCATATATTCCAGAATATAACACAGTCATTGAGAAAATGTAACGAATTTACATTTGGTTACGAGTCAAAAAACGAACGAAAAAAACAACATCTTACGACAAGACTTGCGCGTAGTTCAGTAATTCATAGAAGTATTGTAGAGGTAGAGACAAGGATTATGTGCATTGGAATATACGTCTTTTTGGTTATACAAAAATACAGTCACTCTGTATGTTATCCCCTCGTCGAAGACAGAATAAATCGTTCCATTTTTATTATTTAGATCTTCGTCTAAGAGGCCAAACCTCTGTGTTTACGTTTTATACGAGCGTAAGGACCGATGTCAGGGTCCATAACGAAATCGTAAAGAACTCGTGTCCAAGAGTCGTGATGAGGTAAATTCTCGTAAAACTCGGAAGCGATTCGTCGTACCTAAAGGCAAACAAATGATAAATCTTCAACAATTATGATATCACAATAATGCAGGCAAAAAATTTACCCATTTTATAGAAATCCAGAAGGTTAAAAAAATTCATTTAGGGCAATCCAATTAGCTGCATGAAGAAACTTTCAAGTGGAAAAAATATTTACCAAATCTTAGACTGGAAGAAAAGACTATAACAATTTGAAAATATAGGAAAAGAGTCGAAATATCTATAATACGTAACAATACCTCCGGTAGTTTGGAACCTGGCACTGCTGGAAAATCATGATGCTCATTGTGGTAGCCAACATTGAATGTTATTAAGTTCAACGGACCATAATAACTGTAGGTTTCAAAACCCTTTTTGAACATGTAGTGTTCGGATATAAAGTGTCCAGCGACCGGATGTAAACCCATTGCCATCACACCACCAGAAATCAAGTATACTAATACTTTACCACCTGAAAACATATGTTCAAACTATACTTATTTCTGTTCTATTTAATGGACAGATATGTTTTAAAAAAAGAAACAGCGAGCCTTACCGAGGTAGTACCAAACTATGGCATCAAAGATCAGTTGAATAACGAGATTAACGTACTCAAGGGTCAACGGTGCCTTTGGATAAACAATCATCGGACGAAAAGAGTAAAAAAATGGTTGTAGAAGGACCCAAATAAACTTTCCAACTGTTGTGCAAAAGAGTTTGGCTTCCAACAAAGTCGGTATATCCGTATCGAGTTTTTCATCACCCTGATACTAGAATAAATAAAAGTTTGATAAAAATGCACACTGCACTTGGAAATTGTTTAGATCGAAAATTGTGTATTGAATTGAAGAGTTTTTATCTTACCCTGTGATGTTCCAGATGATATTTCTTGAAGCTTATGGATATTGGAATTCCTATTGGCAAGTTAGCAAAAAACCCAAACATCTTGTTTGCCATAGGTCTGGAATGACCGAATGCAAGATTATGAGCAATTTCGTGGATGGCTAGAAAAAAATTGAACATCATTTTATATGGATATAAAAAAAATTAATAATTGACAGAGAAATACTAATAATATAAAACCCAAATACTGTATAATGAACACAACTGACAGGAGGCCTTAAGAACTTGAAATGATTTCGAAGTTTTCGCATGGGGGAATAAATGGATTTTTTTTTTCAGTTTCAATTAAGCACGTTTTGCTTTTATTGGTTACAAAAATAAATCTCTAACTAAAAAAGAATGTATTTTTGTTAAGAAATCAATTTCCATATACACGTGCAAAGACAAATATTGCTAATATATAGAAATTGAGGAATTTGGTAAAGAAATGAAAAGTTTGCTTTGTTCAAAATATATTAGTTATGAATACAAATAATTAAACCATACAACATTAAACTCACCCAACATGAGAGAATGATTGATGACACCTCCGAAGCAGTATGCCATGAGGAAAAGCATAGGATAGCTGAAGTCCTTGACCACGAACATTGACATAAATTGTATAAGAACCATTCCCGTTACTACCCATTTGAAGTTCGGATCATATCCAAAAAGTTTCTTTATCTGCGGATGTTTCTCTGTGAAACCCAATTTAAAAAAAATGTTTTTATTCGTTAGAAAATGGGCAAATGTTATACAACAAGTGTGGATGATAAATGTAGAGTACAATTAAACATGGCCAAAAGTGGCCAGAATTCTTATTTCAGTGATTTATTTATTTTTATTTTATTTATTATTTATTCAGTGATATTACACTTATTTCAGGAATATACAATTCACCCCCAATGAAAAAAAATTATGCCTAAGGCAGTTTTACCATTCAGTTGTTGTTAAACATGCATTTTTGTTCATCTTTTAATCCGTTTATGGAAATTTTGTTTAATTCCATCAATTCAAACATCGGAACTTTTGTGGGGAAATTATTATGCATTCAACAGTGGAATATAAAATTTTTGTTTTTGTATTTTTATTGTCAATTATTGTCATAGTATTATTTTATTGACAATTGATTCCCCTATGGCTAATTTTAGTACATATATGCAAATTTTCAACAAATTGGTAGTATTGTTTCAAGGTGTTTTGCCTATTTTTGTGAAAACACTTGACTACACGAAAATTAGAATTGTTATTAACTCCCGAACAACTTCATGGGACCTGTTGAAATATTTTTTACCAGTTTCGGGACAATTTTACAAATAATATGTCAAAATATATTTAACTAATTAACTCCTGACTATAATTTTTATTTAAGTGTTTTTTATTGTTTCATACTAATTTGTATTAACTAAAAATATCAACTACCCTTGCATACAGTAGCATTATTATATTTATAAAAATCCTGGGGTATAATCCTAGAGTTACAAACGGTTGTTGAAAAAACTTTAAAAAATCAATATTTTATCTCTATTTTGTGGTTTATTTGTTATAAATTCTGTTAACAGATTATCCGGTAAATGACACACTGAGAACAAAACTTTTTTTTTGTATTGTATCCACAGAACGATCGTATGTGTCATACCACACTTATAAAAAATTTAATCCTTATCAGAAGACTTTATCACACCCACTAATCATGATTTAACGTGAATTTTAAACTGGCAACGCGTGCAAAGCACAAGTGTATATTTGAAACTCGATATTCGATTGAATTCGACGTAGACATGGTCCGTGAATGTCGACAAAAAACAAGATTGTAATGTACAAACGAAACGAAAAGTAGAAGGTAAAAAATGTGAGAAAATAATACCCAATATCAATTTTCGCCGGCTTGCGTGTGGTTCCTCCGTGTAAACCCACTCAAAATCAGTCCGTGAAACTCGTTGCCCCATCGTCAATTTTCTTTTAGTGTTATCACTTTCAGAGTAATCGAGTATATTATTTTGGGGAAAAAAATTAAAATAAAATGTCTAACACCGGTGTCCGAAAACCACCTAGTTACAGGCGATTGATACTCCGACACATTTTTTACTCATTTATTCCACGCACGCGAAACTGCTAACAGTTCATAGAGAAATTTCAAGATATACTGACAGGATAAGAGGTCAGCACTAACTGGTATACCGGTGGATTAAACGTGAATACTTGATACGTGACCACGATTGTTCGCTCATTGCGATTGCGAACTGCTTGCCCTTGCCCCTTCAGGACTTTTCTTTTTCGTTTAGTTCCATCAGCAGTTACAGTTGTTTTTTTTTCTTATAAGGTTGGTAGTTTTACTGTTCTTGGAAAAAGAATTGTATCGATCACATGATTAACGTACTGTTCTATGTAAACGAAGCTTGATTTAATCTTTGAGAAATACACTTTAGAGCTTGACACTTTGGAATTTTTTTTTGCCAACAATCGATAAAATTAAACTGCTGTCAATTCCTCGAAATTTTGGGTGTGGGAATTCTGAAAAACGTCCTACAGAAAATTCCACGCCAGTGTCGGAATCGTGCGTTTTTTCGAAATTGGAAAATTTAGCTCAATCCTATAAATAATATATATGCGATTTGAGAAATATGTATAACAGAGCGCGGCTTTACCATTCAATGTCGCCATCGAACTTGCATGTGACTGCCGTGACTGCATTAACCAATCAGAAATTAAAAAGTGCCACATGGACACGATGGGCATTTAACTTTGTTCCATGTGTGAAGCACAGACGCACAGTCGTTGTTTGCCTGAGTTGGAAGTGTTGAAACGGGTGAATCACGAGAGAACGAGCAAGTAATTGTAAATTCGTCAGGATGGTTGACGCATCAACAAAAAAAACATTAAGCAGTATCCCCTTATGTCAAACAAAAGCTGGACCAAGAGACAAAGAATTATGGGTTCAAAGACTGAAGGAAGAATATATGAGTCTAATTAAGGTTTATGCACATTTTTGAGCGGTATCCATATGGTTCTAAAACCCTTGCACAGCTGTTATAACTTATGTCAATGAGGAATGTTGATATCCGTAAATCTTTTTGTTTTTCAAGTTTTGCTTTTTTGCAAGAGCATTTATTGGCTCTGCAGTAATTTAGATAAGTCGGTGTAAATGAGTTTTTCAACAATGTCACGAAACAACCTGATTTCAAAAAGAAAAATAAATAGAACGATCGTTTAAAGACGTGGAAGTTTTCGAAATATAAATCAAGAGTTCATTACAAATATTCACGTCAATAACAGCTGATCAAACTGATTCATTAAATCTTAATATATTTGCATTGAAAGTAGAGAATGACATAATTTATGATGTTGAAGTTTTCATGGTCAGCCTGCTAACAAAATTCCTTCTTTTCTTACACCAAAGCCAAAAATTAATATTCGGCAGAATAATCCACGATAATTAACTTATCTTTTTGCGGAAATTGAAAACTGATTTTAATTGAAAAATTGAGTTGATAAATCAAACGAAAAAAAGTACTAAATGAAAGAAATATTCTTTGTTGCATACTGTCAATGCAGACATCAATATCAAAACTGTTGGAACAATGTTATATCTTGCTGTAATGCAAAGCTTCTGTGTTATTAACAGCTCATTTTATTTTCCCAAACATTAAGTACGTACAAAATAACAAAGAATCCGACAATGATTGGTTCCGACTGGAATCAAATAAGGAAGGAACTAAATGGTTCGGGAAATGCTGGTACATTCACAATCTATTGAAGTACGAGTTTGATATTGAATTTGACGTAAGTACAAACTTTTTACAACCGTCATACAATTTTCTAAATAGAGGGTTTCCGGATTATTTCTTGAGTTATGAATGTCAGATCAAAAATGAAAATTTCATTCATTATCTCTTTTTGAATGTTGAATTTGTGTATTTTCTATCTAAATCGCTCATATTTAGTTGTTGCGCTTGAAATCACCAGTCAATTTTTTTTTTAAATGGTCTAAAATTTATTTCAATCATGGAAATTCCCAGCTGATGCATTATTTGGTAAAATTGAAAAATTATATTTCACTTCCTCAGATTCCTGTTACGTACCCAGTGACAGCACCAGAATTGGCATTGCCGGAGCTCGATGGCAAGACAGCTAAGATGTACAGAGGTGGAAAAATATGCCTAACAGATCATTTCAAACCACTGTGGGCAAGAAATGTCCCAAAATTTGGAATTTCACACGCAATGGCGTTGGGCGTAAGTTTAATCTCAATTGAATTATGCTCTTCTCTTTGATTGAAAATTTATGATAAATCCACATTTTTTCTAAATTTTCAGCTTGGTCCATGGCTTGCAGTCGAAATTCCCGATCTTATAGAACGAGGAGTTGTAACACATAAAGAAAAATCTGATGAGCAAAAGTGATAGTTCAATTAATAGAGAATTCACTTGAATGAAACACGAAATAAATTAAACGAATCAAATTTTACAATTAATCGAAATTTTTTGAGATGAGGGAAAGGGCTATTGAATAAATAACTTTAGATGGTGCTTTATACAATTTTTACATTCTACACTTTAAATTGAACCTCCATGAAATTATTTATCCTCGTCTGTGAGCTTTATTTTTTTTGCATCACGAATAATTTGATCCAATTTGTACAAGTCCTTGAGAGAAACTTCGCCAGTCCCCCTTTGTAATGGTTTCGGTTGAGAACGGTCCGGCTTCCAGCCCAACATGTAAATTATTTGAAAAGTTGCTGGTACATAAATCGACCCATCGTCTTTGGTTTTGCCGTACAATTCTTCGTATATTGCGGCTGCAGCAATCGCAGTATCGCGTTTTAAATGCAATTTCCGATTTCTTGCTGCATTACTTTCGGCCATTCCTGTTTTAAAAACAATTTTTTAAGTTTTGGGCTCCAAGAAACCATCATAAATAAGTTCTAGGTGCTACCTTTCAAATCCCACATGAGTTCAAACATGGAAGGAAAACCGATAACCATTTCATCCGTGTCTATTGTCAACATTGTAAATCCTGCTCTATTCAACAAGCTTCCAATGTCTCTGATTTGTGTGAATGGCGAAATGTGAGGTGATATGCCACCATCTCTCTCAAGTTCTGCCAACTGGAGAGAACTTCTATGCGAATCATAAAGTATATGTTTATATGAGTAATATTATATATGTTATAAAAGATGTAACATCTTTCATTTTAATATACAAATCAAATGAAATTCACAATACTTATGATATTTTTATATTGAGTGAATCATTACTTCCAAAGCAATTGGACTATGTCATGCCATTTATTCAAGTGGCCTTCTCAGAGTAAAGTGCATAAAAATTGTTGATTTTTATGATTTTTTTCGTTCATTCAAATAAATCACTTAATATTTCTTTGCATTTTATAATATTTAGCTATATTTATTATCGAGCCGATCTATGGCATAAGGTTGTGGATTCGCAGTTCGTTCAGAAGTTCTTTATATTTGGTATCTACCTCAATTCATACAAGGTGTCTCCCCCAAATATTGCAGCAATGAAGACTCCGTCATTTTTCAAGCTATGGATAATCTTACTGAAGCAGCCGGGAAGGTCGTTGACCCAATGCAGACTCAAACAGCTAATAACAAGATCCAAACTGTTTTCTTCAAAAACTAAATTTTCTTCATCCATAACTTTTTTCTCTATGGACAGATCCGGCATTGTTTCAGCCTGTTCGACAAAGTTTGGACACATATCGGTAAGAATTAATTTTCCTACAGATTCACCCAAAATGTGTTTTGCAACGTGACCTCGACCGCAGCCAAGATCGAGAGCAGTTTTGAATTCTCTCTTTATATCGAATATTCTGTCAGCCAGACGATAGCCCACTTCGTCCTTAACGTAATCGTACAGTTTGACATCAGGCGCTCGAGCGGCTCGCTCCCGTTGCAAAAGTTTTGCATTTCTGTCGAAAACATTCATAACGCTGTCACGCGGCAATTGTAAACACAAGCTCGAACAGCTCAAACTTCGAGCTATTGTTGTGAAAGAACGATTTTTTAAAAGTACTTTCGACATTGTCAACCCCGTTGCGTAATACTATTAACAATCAAAATATAAGCACGTCGATTGTCATTTCGTTTTGACATTCGAGGCAACAAACTGAAAGGCTAAGAACTTGGTCTGTGTTTGAAGGTTAAGTTCAATCGAAACAAGGAATCTACTCTTCGCGTCACAAAATCCGCGAAATTTTGTTTTCAATAGTTTTCGTACACTGTGGTAAATAAAAATACAGTTTTATAAATAATTCAAAAGCATTTGTTCCTCTAAATTATTTCAAAACATTGAACAGTAGCTTGAGTGAGAAACAAAGTAAAAATCATACATATTTTTTACACCGTACTTAACTCGTTATTCGTTTACCGGTCTCATAACCTACTTTCGGGCGTAAGAATATTTCTGTTATTAAATCTCGTATCTCGTGCGAACCAGGTTTTTTTTTATAGGTATAATGAAAAGATTCCAAAATCATAGGCACTGCATTTGGAATTTTGAATCCTAATCCTTGATTGCATCGTAAGTATAATATATTTTTTGTCATACATATAATTACAGAGTGTATAATTTCGTTGTTTTAACTAAGAAAAACTGATTTAGGAAAAATCATTGTATTTGAGAAAATATTGTATCACCATATTTGGCATTTTATTCGTAAATGTTCTAATTTGAATATAAATCGTATTACTATAAAAGTTTGTAGTTGACTTAGAACTTGCACACAGTGAATTTGTTGACATCTGGTTGTGAAGGTGATGTTTCAACAGAGATGAAGTTTATATCGGAATGTAAAAAGTAAAATAACAGCAGATGACCTTTTTTTTTCAAATGTTTCACATATCACTCGCGAGCCACATAAATAGTACGTTTGTGCTTATATCCATACAAAAATTGAGCTTAAAAATTGACTTCGAAAATAAAAAAAAATGACACAGATTGGAGTACTTGCATTGCATGGGGGATAAAAATAGAAAAATAAACAATTGAATTTGGTTCATAAAATTTTTGTTAGGCCGGTCGAATAATAACAAATCACTAGAAATTGCACTTTGCTTGTAAAAACTTTCATACTATTTGCATTGATTAACAAAGAATTAAGGTCACCAACTCACTGATGTGTAAAAATTTGCAATTACGATGTGGAAAGATATCAATAAGCAAAGATCGGGTTTTGTAAAACGTGATCATTTTCTATTTCACGTAAACGAAACAACAAAAGTTTTGGGTCACTGGGCAGGATCATTATTGAGACACCATACATCGACTGTGATGCGCTGAATCAGTTGTGCAATTGGATGCAGCATTCAAAAAATATTAAATTGATCTGACCGGAAAGACGTTTTTCATCTTAAAATTGCAAAAATCGTAACAACTCGTTGTAATAAAACAAGCACGTTGAAAATTGCGAATACGACTGATTATTTTTCATTACAAAGAGAAAACATGGTGAGCGAAGAAAATACGGAATCTCCAAAAAAGCCACAACAGCCAGTCTTCAAGAATTCGTCATTTCAACAGCAATTTAGGCCGATAAGTACGTCCGGAAAGAAGAGAACTTGGCGCTCTCTCAAACAAGTTCTCGCTCAAGAGCGATCCTTACCGTGGCCACCGGAAGTTGTTCACTGCAAGTTTTTTTCTTATTTCCCAAGAAGAGTCAGCAATATAATAAAAAATCGCTGTTGAAATACTTTCTTTCTTTTATTAAAAAAAGATCCTAGTTTTTGAGTAAAGTTTTAAAAAAAATGAAATGAAAAAGCCATGAAAGAAAAATAAAGAAAAAATTTGTTCAGAACTTCATTGGATTTTATATAGTTTTGCTGATTTTTGTTATTTTTCTTTTGAATGCTGCAACATTATTTTTATCGTTTCAACAATTTCAGACAGCTGTATTAATGCTCCTCCGAGTTTTAAGCCTGCGAAAAAATACTCGGATATTTCTGGTTTACCGGTAAGTTCGAAGAATGTTTCCCTATATGTCGTTTCTTTTAACAAAAAACAAAAAGTTTTCTAGCGGAAACAAAGGGCAGTGTTTGAAAGGAAAAAAAAACTTTGCATTCATTTTATCCGGCAAACATGTCGTACAAGTTTCATGACAAATCCTTTGCTTTCTTATTGTTTCATTTTTTCAATTCATCTTTTGCAGGCACGATACACCGATCCTCAGACTAAATTGTACTACGCGACTGCTGAGGAATTCTCAACGGTTAGAAGTTTGCCGATGGACATAACTGCCGGGTATCTTGCACTACGAGGTGCTTCTAGTATTGTCGGTTGAACACTCTCGTCAAGGAAACAAAAAAAAGACAATAATAATAATTACACGGTGTTTCGTGCAAAAATGTGTAACTCTCGTTATTCTCAAGTTTATTTCAGACTAAAAGAGAAGAAAGAACGTACGCACGGTGCAAAAACCTTTGTAAAGTTGAAAAAATAAAGAAAAATAAGAATGTGATAACTTCTCGAACATAAACTGGTGTCGATTTCAATTGCAAATTATGAATGATCTCCATTGCCTATTCTTTCAAAACGAGTCTTCATTCGAAAAGAAGAAAGATTAATAAAAAGTATGAACACTTGAATTACTGCTGACTTATTACAATGTGAAAAAAACGATCAGTGGTCATATTGATGGAATACGCATTCGACTTTTTTCCATGTTTAGATTTACCACGAGAATGTGTGTGTTGTGTATGTGTGTTTGTGTGCACTTAATAAAAAGTTTGGTAAACGGTGGCACGATCATGGTCTCCATAAAGTTGTTTTGTTCTTTTTCAAATCATATTTTTTTTGTCATATTTAAATATTTTACACATTCAATCGACCATAATTAAAAAAGCTTTTTTCCATTACAACTTATTTTACGAACTAAATCTAAAGAGAGGATGGTGGGAGGAGAGAAAGAGGGCGGGGTGATAGTACGAGGAAAACAAAGGAATTCAGAGGTTGTTAAGGGGCCTTATGATGGACACTATATTGCCGTTGACGTAGTTATTATCGGCTTGCGTCGATGATTAATTATCACCGGGTACAATCGCCCAACCTCTCGTTTGCGTTTCATTCGTCTAATTCACGTCATTTGACCTTCCGCAAATTTGCAATGTTTGCAATCTCAAAATTGAATTTTCTTTCTCTTCCGTCACGGTCAAACTTCAGACGTGCAGCCAGTGATACGAGGATTACGTATCAAGACTACACATATCGTGAATATCTTGTACCGTCATGCTTTTATTGTTTTTTGTTTTGTTTTGTTTTCTCCGAATTTGATTCTGTCTTGTTAGTTTTTGATGATGTTCTTTTACGAGGATTAAAGTGAGTTTATTATCGAATCTTCATTTTGCTGCTGGTTTCTCTTCACTCGAGATCGGGCAACTCTTCGTCGTCACTGTCTGATTCGGCTGCATCTTCTGCACCATCGTCCAGATCATCCAGACTTGGCTTGGCGTCCTTACCGCCACCCAGATATCCCAACTCTCGCATCACCTGCGAATAATCCCCGAACTATTGCATTGCATCGAGAAGTTAGATTTAGGTTCACACAATGTTATTTTGCTTACATTCTAAGGGAGGGGGGCAAACATTTTCAACACGCACACGAAAAATTGTACCAAAGAGCTTAAATAGTCGTTAGACAACCTTTAACAAACTTTTTCAAGGGAATATTTCATTTTGAAAATTACTGGGGAAGACCTTTTGAAATGACAACAAAATTATTCTATTTTCCAATTCATCAAATATCAACTTTTTCAAATTTCACCCTTGGAACCCTCGAATAGCAAATTAATATTTAATTTGTTTTCTTTAAACATTGTTGTACAATAAGTAAAACAATCCGAGTAATAAATGCGTTAAATATTCCATTGATGATATCATTTTCAGCTTTTTTTAAGAGACCTTCTCAGGCTGAGGTTCAAAAAATACGGACTCTCATGAAGATGAACATCCTCATGAACTCTCATGAACATGAACAAAAAGGGTGTTGACTTGGCATATTTTTTTCTTTAATGTTAGGCAACTAGCCACAGCAAATATATTAGAAAACTGCATGCATTTTTTTAAATACAACACACAAATCTTCATCACTCGAATTTTTCTACAAATTTTTCTACAAATTTTTAATGTCACCTTATTTGTTTTTTTTTTTTTTTTTTTTTCACATAATGAATAGTTTATCTAGAACATTGAGAATTGAAAAAGTTTTCTTATATTTTATTCAAACAATTAGAAGTTTGAGCAAGAAAAATAAGTTTACGTTTTGAGTTTAGTAATAGCAGTCTATTTTTTTGCGAATAAGGATGTAGAAATTGAGAACAGGATATATTTATAGCATTACCGATTCTAAGTCCTTTGGTTGGCCCTCGCTATCCTCCTCACTGTCATCCTCGTCCCTCCATTTGTTGAAATCGCTCTTCAGCCAGTGGAACTTTTTGTCCTCCTTGGTGAGACGAGGCCAGTAAGGTCCCTCTTCTTTCTTGTGAAGAACAAGTTCATAAACTCTCTCTTTTGGACTCCGGACAGTCTTCTCAGGGTCAATGTTTTTATAGAGATTAATCGTTAACTCATGCATTTTGCGATCAGTGCCTCCGATCCCTTTGAAATAAATTTTGTCCGGTTCAATTTCAAGCGTGGGATCTTTGCAGTCTTCTAAGCATATTGTTACATAGACAATACTAGCTCTCTGAGCCCATATTATGGGAGGCGGGATGACTCTGAAAAGATCAATGGTCATTAGTTGACAAACTTCAAGTTTATTCCCCAATCAATATTATAATTAAGAACAATATCGTTACAAAGTTTTACAATTGAATTTCGACTGATTTTCGACAATTCGACAACCAAAATATTTGATTATCTTGTATAACAAATGATCAATAAAATAGTTTTGCAAATTTCTTCAATCAATATATTTGTACATGAATATGATCGAAATGTTATGTTTGTTGAGGTTTTCAGCAACGTTTATTGCAGACATACAAAAAAGACAGCAACAGCAATTGATAAAATAGTAACTACAATTCGAATTTGTGAATATTCTAATCCAACATTTTTCTTGAACTTAAAACAAATTGTTTTTTTTTTTGTACAATTCCGTATATTTCGTTAACTATGTGGAATAGTAGAAAAAAAAGAAATGGAAGAAGCACGCACAGAATCACGGGTGTAAAAACTGTGATAGTGAACTAGAAATCTGAGCACTCATTTGCATAAGTAGCATTTGAATGGTTTCTCATTGTGCTTTTTATCGTTACATCATATTATTCTTTTGGGTTTTGCATTCTTCTTTTTTTACAAAGCACGCGGTCAACTTTTTTTGTTTGCCGAATAGGTTAGGCAGCATAGCGATAATTTTGCGAGTCATTGTAAGAAATATCTTAATAATTGTCCAGATCAACGCCGGTGAAATTAGAGTATAGCTTAGCTAAGGCTTGTTGGATATAAATATTGGCGGTAGGAATATTTGTAACGATCGATTGAAAGGAATCGGATTTATGAAATACGATTCTTCCGGCGTTCGGCGAAGCGAGATTACGATAATCAAACGGCAGAGGGGGAGAGCGGGATATCTCGTGTTACGCGAGTTTGCACGATCAAATGTCTCATAACTGTGGTCAACCCGGCCGGCGAGCAAAGAAAAATCGCATATTGCGAATTTAATAGATATTCATTTCCCTCATAGATGTACATTCATTTTTCGTTATATTGAGAAAAACTGAAAAATTCGTTTGAGGGATGAACATTTTGTCGTTAAACCAAAGAGAATCAATAAAATTCCTCGTGCAACATGGCGGTCTTTCGAAAGCCACAAGCACCATTATAGCACACGCACATTTGAGCCAATTTTGAGGGAAAATTATCGATGACTTAATCACGCATATCGTTCAAAGAAAAATATTAATTGTTAGCGATATTCGTATTGTTTAAATAAAGACTACTTACTGGTTTTCTTGACTCATTTTAGCAAAGACTTTGCCTTTCGTACACTCGAAGGAAACAAACACAGAGCGCACACTCACGTATCGCGCCGCACGAAACTGATTCGAGAATGTTTCTGACTCCGCTCACTCCCTCCCAGCCCATATCGACCAAACAACATATTCAATGAATTCAGCCAATGAAAGCGCTACTAGACCTTCGAGAAATTGAGTACTTCCGAGCGCGCGATTTAAATCTATGATCACCAATATGATGTTTTTTGCTTACGATTAGATATTGTCATTCTACCGAAAAATCATAGAATGATTAAGTCGTCGTCTATTTTTGAGTTAACTTTTTCAGTAAAAAAAATCACAGCAACAACATGTAGTCGTGTAAGTAACCGAAATAACCAATAACTATAATCCATTAATTCCGCCGCCATTCGGTGGGAGGAAAAAAAAAGTTGTGTAATTTTTAATACTTTCGGTATTTTTTAATTAAAAAGTAGAATCCCGGTGTGAAAGATAATCGAGATTAAGACTAAAAGACGTAATTTATAGGATTTTTAAATGATTACCTTTAAAAAGTTTGGTGCAAAATATGACGATTTTGAATTATGAACCTTTATTTATTTCGTGGAAAAATTATATGTAAAGAAAGTCCAGTAATTTAAGCGGGAGCATGAATATTCCAAAAGTTTGATTAAACACCGGAAATACTAAAGTGAAACGTGCATGCGCTTTGAAATACGGTTTTACCGGCAACGTCACAGTCTCTTCGTAAAAGATCGGGTGTTTTCGGGACTCTTCGAGAGTTATTCGAATTCACAATTTTACTCTCACAGTACTATGTCAAACCAATCAAAACATTGTTTCAGTTTTTTTTCTCCTATGAAAAGTAAAAAATTACTGCATATCCAGAAAAAAAATTACATTAAAATTGTCGAAAGTTAAAAAAATTCATGGGGAATATTTTACAGAACAACATTTTTGGAATATCTTATATATATATAAGATATATTTCGATTCAACATTACAGCGTGTGTCATTTTCTAGTTTTGAACACAAACGCGAAAAAATGAAATGTTAGTTTCACTCGAGTGTCTAGAAAGAAAATGCATCGAAATTTTGTTACTTCCGAAAGTTTCACACTTCAATTGGAATAATTGCGGTAGACGTTTTGGAACTTATGGTATCGGAATATGAGTTTTCGAAGAGAAAGTAAAGTAAAGTAAAGCGACTGCGACAAGCGGATCGTGAGAGATGGTTGATATTTTTTCGAAATGCCTCGTTGGAGCTCGGGTGTCCTTCGTGATTGTGCGTACACGTAGCTTTGCGATGTTTTTTATCCCTAGTGAGTGTGTAAACACACATATAGTAAATATATAGCATTATGGGTATTATGGAGAGATAATGATGTTCGAGCGGGAAGGAAGAGTCAGCGTTGAGCAGAGACGGGAGGAGGGGGGCATAGAGAACATTGGATTGTAGGTCATTCCATCATCGTGTGTTTAACAGCGTGAATGGTGGGGAATACTCGTGTACCCTTCTGCCTCGGTTGGCGGCCACGAACTAACTGGACATGGAGACGGTAACCGCCAGTCTCTTTCTCCTGCAGGTTCGATCCAGGTGATAGAGAAGTGACGGCATTCTCATAGTGCGCACACAGAACACAACATAACAAAGTCATCCGTATTGTCTTGAAAGTTCGTGTTGTTTTAATATCGTTGAAAAATAAAATCGACGTCTTACTTTTTCAAGGGGAACAAAATAAACAATAAAAACACCATAAACACATGAAATTGAATGTAAAGAAAAAATTAACCACTAAAAGACCGGAAACAAAGTTCTAGCAGCACGTGCTGTAGTGTGGTTTTCCCAAGTGCGGAGTGCATTAACCGCGGACAGCTCGACGGAGAAATCGTCCATTTCCCTGCTTTGATAAAAACAGTTCACTGTTGTGTTATTATTTTTTATATATACATAAAAAATACATAATAAATGGTGTCCAATGACGAACGAATGAAGAGTTGAATAAAGAAGAGACTTAACAACGGGTCGTCGCTGATAGGATGTCGGGAATTTTAATCAGCTGCTAACCGGCGTGTTAATGAACGCTTCGTTAACGTCATGTCGTCCAGCTCGTTGTTCTACAAGGACAAGTACGCCGTAAGTTTCGTATTATAATTGTCATTATTATTGTTGTTGTTGTTTCGACTTTCCATACGTGGTGAAGCATTTTATTATCGCAGAAAGTTGCGCTAAAGAATGGGTCGTTTTTCGAGTTGACATCCGGTGCCAGATATTTCAAGTGCACATTATATATCAACAAATAGCCCATAGTTATAAATAATTATTACATCTTACACCTCCTCGAGGATGATCGGGAAGTACGCTCGTAAACAAAAGTGCCCAGTATTCTTATTCCACTGATGTATTTTATTTTCATTTTTCAGTGTTTTAATGGATAAATCACTTTTATGAATGTAACATTCAAACTTTTTAAGGTTAGATTTCTTCGTGAATTCAAGTGTGAAACACAATATTTATATTTTCGTAATTATTCAAAAGAAAATTCAGTCACTGTTATCAAACTTTATAAAATCACAATTTAATAATGAAGTGAGTGCCCAATATTTTATCGTGAATTGATTCCCTTATATCTTGTCTATACAAATGTAAATTATCGAAAAACCGGCACTTTTTTTCCTATGTGTTTTGTCTATATTTTAGTGCACCTAAAAACAGTGTTGCCGCTTGACTACGAGTAAATTTGTTGAAAATTAAAATTTTTATAACTCGTAAACGGCTCAGTGGGGCCTTTTGAAATTTTTAAACCAGCCTCGCGACAAATGTACTAATAAATAATCAGTCAAAATTTCCTCAATTCGGTAAAGCATTTTTAATACATGTTCCAAACATCCTCGAAGAATTATGACTCCATCATTGATATTTTATTGCCACGCACCATTCGTTCAATTTGTTTTTTAAAATATTTTGTTAGCCGTTCACTGAAGAATTTTTTACAAATTTCATACAATAATTCGATGACAATTTTCTCGATCGTAAAATAATCCAGTACATGAAGAAGTTTGTACATTTTTCTTATCACGTTACATCGGAAATTATATGATCTCGCAAAAAACATACCCTGACAAATTATTCGAATATATCTACATGAATCGGTAGTCGATTTATTTTTCTCCATAAGTTTACGACAGAAAGTTTCAGGTTTCAAGCGGACTTGGTTTCTTGTGTAGATGCATTATGTGTATCGCATACACAGTGCACTATATATACAGTTAACTATGTAGACAACACCTGACACTTTCACGGATGTTTAACTATCGATAGTAAAACGTGGCGAGGAGCCTAGACTTCGTGACTAAAAAGTAAAATACATATGTATCCATAAAAATAACTATTGCGTCGTGTACTTCACTCGAAACAGCTTCGATCATCATTTTCTTTACGTGAAAATTTTAACTGCTGCGTTCTCCTCCTTGCTAATGTATAATTGCACCTTTTGCAAGAATACAAAAAAAAAAGAAACGCACTAATTGAGCAACGATATTTTAATAAGTCTACGACTTTTATTCGTTCGTAATAAAATAACGCGACAACCACGCGTTTAGAGACAGAGAGAGAGAGAGAGAGAGAGAAATCTTGAAGTGAAAAAATTAAAGTTTATATTTTCCCGGTAAATCATTATAAACAGAAGTGAGAAAATAGGAAAAGAATTTTATTGTGATTTACTCGGATATTAAAAACAATGAAAACTACGGTATAACGAATTATTTTTAAACGGAATATTGTTGCCAAAAATTAGAACAACTGTGGCAAGAATTAATTGATGATTTTTTTTTGTCATATTGATATTAGATCGAGATTAAAAAATTGAAAATTTTGCATGCCATGCTTCTCGAGCACTAAAAATAAAATTGAGTTCATAATATCCGCGAAACGCAGTAGTGAGATCATCGCGCACATGTATATGTTTGTACTCACATAATTACGGTAAGCGAGTTTCTATAATTATTCTCATATCCGATATAAATGCGTCGCTACGTACTCTCAATGTTACTCGGTGACATTATTGTACGAACAATAAGTCAGAAATAGTAAAAAAAAAAAGAAGGTTAAAGGCGGTATCGACGTAAAATAAACTAAGATACGTTATCGAATCCGGCGTCTTTTGCACAGATGTTGAAAGAGTCTATCAACCGTTGAAATCGTGTTACGCCTCATTTTCTACAGTTTCTTTGAAATCTGGATTCTGCAAATATTTTTCGTAGCCTGATACAAAGCTTTGATCCACCGAAGCGGCTCGTGAAAGTAAAAAAAAAAGATAAAAGCCATTGTATCTTTGAACCGGAAGATATGAACGATCGACAGTCTGTGTGGTAGCTTTGAATGTATAATTTACGCGAAATACACTCCAGTTTCACTTTCTAAAGTGGATGAATGATTAGTTCGATCATTTCATGCGTATTTCTATATGAAGCATATAATTATATCCATGAAAGATATTCCCCGTGATTTTGATTTCCTTAAAAACATAAATTAACGTTAGGCCAGGCTAACGTGCTACTTACATTTTTTTTCTAAACCAATTAACAACATTTATTTTTTGGTTTCAATAAATATCACGAATTTCATGAGAAATGCATTGCATTTTTGGTAATGATTTCATTACACGATGTTGATGTTTGCATCGTTCGAATGCATCGAAATTCCTTTATTCTCTGCTCCGAATTAAGAGGAGATTTCGTTGGGTTAATTGAAAAAAAATAAGAGAAAAAATTACGTTTTGACTGTTGTCATATATATTATTTTTTTAAATATTGAAAAGTTTCCGGATTGAAACAATGTATTTGTGTGTGTGTGTTTTTTTTTGCTTGAGTGAAAAATCCGTTTAGACAGCAATTTAGCGATATTTGAGCGGATCCACGCGTCAATTTTAGTTTAAAAGTTCGCTGCCCTCAAATGAAAAATGATAAAGGTCGTTTGTTAGCGAATTATTTCGAAAATAAAATGAAAACTTTATCACTGCTTCATTCGATAGTAATCTCAATCGAGACGAAATAAAATTCATATGCCGTGTATTAATTTCGCAATATACACGCAGAAACGCGATCGAGATCGCGAGAGATCTAGAGAGATCGGCTGAAGGAACCAGTGGAGTTGCAATTACACAGCAGGCGGAGAAGGATCTTGTGAGGTATATAATAATGGTGGGAGAAAACAAGCAGGATGATTCATTTTTTTTTTCGTCGGTCACCTTTACTGTATCGTGTGTGTATACGGAGGTTTGCACTAGTGATTGGCACGAGTTGATGCAGTGGCAATAAGCTCGGTACAAAGCCACGTTAGCTAAACCCCGTTTTATTTCTTATTGTTATTGGTAAATAATTTCAAGAGTGTACGATCTCGCAATAGGTGAAAAGTGAAGTATAACGTTGTTTGATAAAAAGAAAAAAATATATAGGTTCGTAAAGTAATAGTAAATGTCGTTTTTTGTGTCGATGAATTTGGAGTAAATCGTTAAATGTCCTTTATTCCATATCGTGCTTGTGTTATGGACTTGAATTTTATTATATAATTATTTCACGACTCGATTTCCTGTCTACAAAACACTGCCTATAACGTATTATTTCTTTGCTGCATTGCAGCCGTTCGTACTGACGAATGAGCGTATATAAATCTTGTAACATTTCATCATTCGATCATCAGGTGTGTGTGAGTGTGTGTGCACTTTACTAGTACCAAACGATCATCGTTATTGACTCATCGTAAAAACGAGGAGCTCAAATACGCCTAGTGCTGTAACAAGGATACATGTTTTTATTTATATTCGTTTTTATTAGACACGATTTTTGTTTGTTCGTGTAAAAAAACTATCCAAATCGAAGAATATGCTTCGACTTTGCGTGCATGGTTCTCAGGATTATCAGGGAAGTCCATTCGAAATATTTCCATTAGAAACATGATCTCTTGTTATTCTTATTTCATAATTTATTACGTTTATTATTATTATTATTAGCTTCGACAAGTGTAAAGTTTCAAAATGATTCATCTTCCTGTATATATACACGCGTTTTTATTCTCACTTCACGGAATAATGAAAACTTTTGTACAGATTTAAAAAAAAATTTTTGTTCTCAATTTCGGAGAAACATAGCAAAAAGTCTTTTTAGTATAAAATCGAGAATTTTGACCGTTTACTTTCGGAGATACAGCGATGTAAAGATGTCTACATTGAAAATATGGAAAAGATAGTGATTTCGAAAACTCTAAACTTTGTATTAGACATTTTTGCCGAAAGTATATATGCCCGCGGAGTGAAAGCGTTAGAGGGAGGAAACGATTCACTGTCTCTCTCGCTCAGTGACGCCCGATAAGAGGGTGTAGCCTCATTTAGCGGACTCAGGTGACGCAGAGTAGAGAAATGTCCAGGATTATTAAAAGGACGTATATCTCAATGTGAAAAAGCATCAGTTACGTCTTGCTGACTCCAAGAAATTCTAAAAAAAAAAATTTTCTCGAAACGGCCGATTGTAAAACTGAGAAATGACTTCCCTGTGATTGCAGCGTTGACGGATTTTGTTCATACAAGGTCCAATCGAATGAGAAAAAAATAATGAAAAAATAATGAAAAATCGCCGTCTTATCTCGGATTTTTTAGTCGATCCGTTTGTCCAGAAGAGCGATTTGAAACAACAAAACTTGTAATAAACTTTTCTTTTCTGTAATTCCTTTAATTAAGAATTTTTCTCCGTTAGATTCTGTAATATTATCAGATTATAAACGTTTGAACGTGACGTTGGTGAGACTACTAAATATCGATTATATTGCAGGTGTTCATAATTGTGATTAAAATAATGTTTTTGAGATAATTTTAATATCGCATTTATGGAGAAACGTGTTTTATCACAAAAGTAACTCGTTATATCTATTTAAAAATTGCACAGATACCTTTTTTGCGATTTTCACGTTGCCTTGTGCATAGAACGAAATTAGTGCGGTGAACAAATACTAAAAATCTTTCGAGCTACAGACTCGCGTATAAAAACATATCATAGAAAAAAAAATGGAGATATGTTACAAGGTTGTTATATTGTATATAGCTTTGTTCGTATATCTCGTTCGGGTACTCGTCTCTGCGATGCGACCGCGAGATTGGCGCAACATAGAAGCAATTTAGCGGCAAATGCACGCAACTGGGATCGCCTCTCATCAAACCGGCAGTCTTATTTTCTTCATTATCATTAATCTTCAAAACGTGGGTGCATGTATTTAAAAGCGTAGGTGTATTAATTGTAAATGGGCACGGTATCGTGCGGAAAGCTTCCGTGGGTGGGTTTTATATTTACTGAGAAATCTTTTGATTGATTGGCGAAACTAATATTATAACAATGTATCGGGCAGGGTTCTGTCATTTTTTTTACACTCAAAAGTTTAAATAAGCCAAAGGAAGACAAAAACAAAGTTCATTTCAATAATTCTTACATTTTCAAATAATTTCTAAAAATAAATTAC
Organism: Campoletis raptor; assembly: GCA_948107755.1. NCBI lineage: Eukaryota > Metazoa > Arthropoda > Insecta > Hymenoptera > Ichneumonidae > Campoletis > Campoletis raptor. Next base: position 31,318,126 of record OX403622.1, on the reverse strand, counting down.
ACGATCTGTCTTTGGAATTTTTATAAAACAGTTTTTACAAAATGCTATTTGCGGCAACGAAGGCTCCGGCTGTACGCTCCGAGCCTCAAATACATTGACAAAAAAAAACAGTACGTATCGAAGCCAAATTTTTTTCAATGCATTATTTTCGCAAAATGGCACTTGTAGATAGAGAAGTACGTAAAAAAAAAAAACCACTCAATGACTGTGTGAATAAGAGCGTTTTTTACTAAATTTCATTTAAATCGGTCTTCCAATTTTCGAGATAAAATGGTTAGCGTTATCAAAAAATTTATTTTCAAGATAAAAAGCGTTTTAATTTCATAGTTGCAATATTTTATCGATTTGTGGAACATGTTTCGAAATTATTCACAAAAGAAGATGCCACCGTATGCATATACTTTTGAAAAATCCAATTTTACGACCTTTTCAGGCCTATGTAATCCCTTAATCGAGCATTTGGTTTAATTCCATAAAATTCGTTGATTTATAGCACGATTTACACCCATAATTTCGGATTTTGCTATTTTCTTTCTTTCGTAGGTTTATCGCGATCTTGAGGGTTCGGTGTGTATAGAAAAATGTATGTAATACACATAAGTAAAGACTTATACGGGAGATATACGTGGCTAAAAGCGGGTGCGTGATCTGTCTTGCACCGTTTCTCAGATCGAGATCGTACGGGCACGAGCTATGAGCACTTGTGGTTTTTCGTAAGACCCGTTATTCTCGTCTATACTCCCACTTTTCTCTCATGTAAGACGTTAGTTCGTTTTATTCCAGATTTAGAATTTAGAATCAATCTACAAAATACAACGTTTGTGTGTTTATTAAACCTCATGAGCACATTTAATTTTTGTATTAATTATTTCATTTTTAACCATTCACTTATCACTCGATAACATGTTATCCATCAAATTATGAAGAATTTTGAAAAAAATGTTGTTATGTGACGTCTCGACACAAATCACTGGCTCATTCATACTACGTCAAAAACGACTTTTTTTTTCTTCTTTTGATCTCATATTTAAAGACAACTTCCGACTCTATTATGCAGAATTCAATCACGTATTATAATGAGTCCTGTCATCCACCGAACGATTGACAAAACTTTCTTATATCCACAATAATACAAAACACGCCCAAATTCGTAATAATACATACAAGTCAATGTCTTATTCGAGTTATTACGTATGACAGACATTTGTTGAGACACTGGATGCGTAAAATCCTCCATCGTGTCCCGTGCCTTGAAAATTCGTTTAGAATATTTTTCTCGTAGTCGCCTGAACACTCTTCTACGAAATGAGCAGCTTTGACATGAGAAATAATGTGTATACATGTATGTGAATCATTTATAATTTGCCTCGACATGACGTATCGAATCTGTCAATTGACGAAGATGAAGAATTTTAGTGAATCAACATTTATATACATACGATCTTCTAGTTTTTTATTATCTATGTATGCATACGTTAATACCTAAATCAAAACTATGTAACATACGTATGTATATAATATATATAAATATGTTAAAAATTCAGTGTATCTCGTAACGGGTAACGGATAATTATATCGATAGTCTGTACGTGACAACCCATCTCGTCACGTATGAAAATCCGACAGCATTGGTGGTTTTAAATGTATAGTGAAGTAGCGGTTTTCTGATGGGATCGAGGCAGCAAAATGCTCCTTGAGGCTGATTGAATATTCGTGCTAGTACACATAAACATTTTCATGTCAAATACTAAATTGCAGGAGCATTTGATATTTGTAAATAAAATTAGTGTTATTATTATTGTTATTATTTGTTGGAAACTCGAAGCCACAACCCAACAGAAGATCTATCAACACGTACTTCTCAAACAGCTATAGTATCGTTTGTTTTAAAATACTGGTGTTAGCTCCTCAATGCGGTTCTCAAGGACGAATTTTGAGAAGGTATGCAAATTTGATACAGTGTAGGAATGGCCTGACGTAAGACTATTTCAAATTTATCTGTTGGATGACTGAAGGAGGCGTTTTTACACTCCCACTTGAAAGTAAATTTCGTCGAGAAAATTACTTTTAGTGTTTCATGATCATACACATTCATGTGACCCAAGAGGGTTGTTTTGTGAAAAACTCAAGTGAAAAAAAAAACAATGCATGAGACAGTTTCACTGTTCAATATTTATTTGATGCCTTCATTTTATTTCTTTTATTTCTAGTGTTATTTTTTTTTGACAATTCTTTTATTTCATCAATCCTAACATCAAATGTTTCGGGGGTGAAATTAACGTGGTTTAAACGGTGATTTTTTTTCTCGCATAACATGCCAGAGTATTTATTCTTACCAAATATATGCTCTGACAAATTATCCGAATCTAAACTTTCGAAACTGTTTTATCAGCCTCGATAAGATTGCATAAGTGATCCATTAAAAAAATCATTAACTTCGTGGCGTCTTTAATATATTTCTCAAATATCCTCAAAAGTTCTATGTGGCAAAAGGAATGGAAGATGGAGCTGATGAATTTATTGCTTTCTGAATGAATTTTTTTTTCGGATAATATCAACTTAATTCCCGATCAATGAGCATCGACTTACAATTCGATCAATCAAAATGGATGTTCAGTTACACATATTTATGAGGTTCCAACAAGGTTTCTTCAATCGAGATATAAATCAATATTTTTTCATAGTTACGAGTTCGACGAATTGGTACAAGAAAAAGAGTAATTGATAGAAATAAAAAGGTTCATTTCATCGTCCCAAGAAGTCATAATTATGGCTTCTTTGGAACGATGATAGACAACTGCAAAATATACAGATAATATTACTGACGTGCGGGCATCTCCCGGAGGAATGAATTCTTCTGAGATGTGCATTACGTGTGTGTACATAAGGCTCAAGAAAACGTAACGTTGGGATACTGCGGCAAAGTTCAACCGTCTCTTACGCTTTGGACGTCTTAGCGTGTTTTATTTGATTATATAATTATTGGATAAGATTATACGTGGTCGAGAAGTCAGGGGGGCATTATCCGCGTAACTTGTAGTTATACTGTACAGATAAATCTGAATTAGACGTTTTCGTATAGGTAATTCTTCACATAATTTATCCTCAAGTTTCAAAACTAAGATTCAAGTTTTACATTTTTTTTTTCACCACCAACTGCTCTTTGCTGCTTCTTTCCAACGGTATATTAAATGAAAAAATTGAAGTGTCATAAAGAATCGTCTTTATGGGACTATTGATTGCAAGCTTACGTTTTATTTAGTTCTTATAGTATGAGGCAATGCGTAACACGGTGATGACAAAAGTGTCAAAGTACTTGGTCATGATTGTGTTCAATTATAGAGTAAAGTAAAAAAAAAGTAAATTGAAGTTTTACATTTTTGAGAGACGTTTTCTAAAAATATATACTGTTAGTTCAGCCTGGCTTAGAATTTTCGTTAGTATGTCACACTGTGAGGTAGAAACGAAATGAAATCGAAAGGCTCTTCAGAAGCAAATGCTCGACCCGATCTAGAATGTCTTATATATTTATATATATATATATATATATATATATATGTAAAAGACTCCTCCGGCGTTTGCGCATATACAGTATCTCCGATGGTTTATCCATATATAATATTATAAATATACATGTATAGACAGACAGATAGCACCAGCCCCGACGGGGGTGAAAGTCTTATGTCAGAGACATGCATCTTATTATGCTGGACAAGCGACCAGCCCACGCAATAACGAGACGAGACGTCTTTCGTAGTTCTATAGCTCTTGGGGTTTATATATGCCTCTTAGAAAGGGAGAGAAAAAGAGAGAAAGAGAGAGGTCAACGATAGTAGATCTCCTTCACAGCTCCCACGGAACGTTATTTCCTTCTCGATAAATACAAGCCACACTTTGCCGACTGATGAATGGCGATTCATCGGATCATCTTCATGGTGGTGTATACGAACGTAAATATTTTACAGCTTTAAACGTGTATATCTTGTGTGTATTCAAACAATGTCTAATGTACGTTATATGTTTAACGTAGTTTTACAAATATATGCGAAAAGATTTTTCGGAGAATGTTTAATTTCTCTTTCCTACCCTGTTTTCAACGATTTTTATATTTTTTTCTAATGCTTCATTACCGAACAAAAAAATGAAAAACAATCAACACGTAACTATTAATTTCATATTTATAATCTATCCTTTCAAAACTTTGCAGTAAAATCAAACTTCATTATCGAAATCAAAAAAATACAATTGTCCACTAAAACTCTAGTTACATTGAGTCTAAGTTCTGGATATTACACTGAGAAAATAAATTTGTTGATCGTAAGGAATGTCACTAAGTTACAAGACAAATGGCGGATCGAACTATTTTTTGAGGTTTAGGTTTTAAAAATCACTAAAAAACAAAGTGTAATCCATCATTTATCGTCCAACTGAATGGAAATTAGTTCAACAACAAAATTTCGTTTCGGTTTGTTTTCAAATTGAAATACGTGCTTTATATACGTCTATTTTGTACAGTTATTTACTACGTGTCTTCGATAAAGCTATTTACGTGAAGTATCAGATGAAGAGCGATACCCTAGTAGTACAAAATATTTAATTTATACCCTCGCAAAATATTAATACCGCACTTTGCAAATATCCGTTACGTATATCTATATAAGCAAATACAGCTTGGTAGGGAGATAAATCACTTTGAGAAATAAACTCGAGTTACGATCTTAATATCGAGGCGTGTGCACGATGGTTTCGCACGTATACATCTGGCCTGTATCATCATTCTTAATGTTGATTCAATGCCTTTCACAGATCTATACTAAAGCAAGAGCCGGTGTGCTGTTCTGTAATAACAAAGATACGTTTCTAATGTATGAACACTGCAAATTCTCACGGCATGTGGTGAATGCTTTATAGATGCTATTGGCAGTATTACGCATTTAATGTATTGATTCAAACACTGGGTTCATTAATATACCATTTTTTTAAATTATTTTCTGCAATCTGCAGCAATGTGAATATTAACATATGATCGTTGGACCTATAGTTCTTTGATTATAAATTCAATTAAATGTGCAAGTAATATAATTGTGCATTTATATTAGAAATATCATTTCTAAAATGTGAAGCAATAAGAAGTATATATAGTTCCAGTTCTTGGATTTATACTTGCTTAGGTGTAAGAAAATTAATTGTCTCACAAAATAGAAATATTTTATAGTCGCAGTTTATTCTACTGTCGATATGTACACATTTCGATGTATTGTAGGCATTTATATTTTGTGCAAATGTTCCTTTTCGTAATTACGATGTTAGATGGTCGGAACGGGTTTAAAAATATTTAATTATGAAAATATTATTGATAAGTCACTATAGAACTGATATTTGTTAAAGAAAAAATTGTTACGAAAAAATGAGTCAAAATTAAAATTTACTTTTTAAACGACCAAAATTGTAGAAATAGTTAAAAATCAAGGAAAACAAACTAATTTTAAAGAGATCTGTAAATTATTACGAACTTTTGTTTCGTAGATCCACGCAACTCACTCAAAAGCGTTGAGGTTCAATGACCTACAGCCGTAAGCTAAAGTATTCTATTTGGATTATACAGTATATTTCGTATGATTAAAAAATGATATGGAATAAATTGCAGGTTCGGGCAGATATGTCTTGTAAAGCACCTGCGATAAAATGCTGCGACAGTTTTAATTACATATTGTTATTTTAAGCCGAAGGGTCCAAACGTACATCTGTAATGACATTTAGTTATTCGCTTGCAATCATGATCAAATGTCGAGAATTGGAGACTCAGGAAATTCGTTAGCACATATTTGAATTTTCGTATCCTGCCAAGTGATAAACAGAGTTTCAAACCTATATGTAGTTTATATGTATGGGTATCTTTATGAGTATATACCTGTGTATATATAAATGGCCATAGTGTTAGGCGTAGGAGGATGAAAAATGTGCTGAATGGGCGAGGTTGACGAGACAACGGCTCTGTCCTCTTTGGGAATTCTTCACTAGTTTCGTAATGGCGTCTTCATACTTATATGGCGACGTCAAGCAATCTCCCATTTCATGCTAATTAACAAAAAGAATGTAAAGTCACTTGCGTCTTCAGGACCAGCGATATTTCACGTATTGTTATGTTCTTTATCTTTGACAATGTCCAGTGACATTGATGGATGAAAATAAGATGCTTCGTTTTATTTTTCTTCTTTGAGGTTAACGACCTGGCTGATGTGAATTTTCGTCATCATTCATAACGAATAGTAAAAGTATGTTCTACATTGAGACAAAGTGAAATAGGTTAATTCGGAAATAAAAGTGTTGTTAAAAAAGAGTAAGTTTTGTATGAAGGATTTAACAAAAGATAAATACTTCTTCATGGTTGAATTTTTTTCTTTATTTTTGACGTAACGTCGATGCATTTTTAATGCGCCATAAATGTCGTTTTAATGAAGAAACTCTGCAAATAAAATTCTTTAAGTTTGTGAAATTTAGTGGGCCATCGAACCAGCTTCACTTGTTTTTATTTCATCCCCAGAGCTCATTTTGATCGTCTGTCTCGCTCAATAGAAGGGAGATCGAGTTTCTTGTGTCGAAATATTCGGGTCGAATGAAATTCGAGGCCAGCATATGTCACAAGCCGGTATTATTGCGATTATATTTTGCAATAAAAACTTAAACGTACATTGAAACATGCGTAGGATGAATGATTTGGAATGAAAAAACAAAAATTCAATTACCGGATTGATTGACATGTTACCAAAAATGGGGTCGAGATTGGAAGGCTGAAGAATTAATTATAATAACTCGATCATGTTGATGCAATAACAATCTAATCCTGATAAAAAATGATCATTTCTAATAAGATCGAAGTATTACGAATGTCAAAGAACCCCATGAATCAAGCTTTGAAGGTTCTCACAATTTCTTTACCATTCATTTATTTTCTTTTCGTTTCAAGAGCATTGCGATAGCAATTATTAAAAAAAAGATAGTACTGCGAGAAAGCTTACCATTTAGAGTGTGTAAAATGACGTGGAAATAAAATTGAGGACAGGAAATAAAGAACCATAAGTCGGATCCATTCCCATTTTACCGACAGCATCCACGTTTACTCTTAGAGATTTGTTTTTCTTTTCGAAAGTGTACAACGACTTTTTGTACTCCGATCTCTATAGTCTGGAGTTTACATTTCAATTGTCCATTGTCTGGTACTTGAGATATCTAATACAATGCATAGTACAGAGAACTGGATGCAATTGCAACATGAAGCAATTGCACCAAAATCGTCGAGACATTGGAAAACATTTGCCACACTTGGTATTCATTGTTGCTGTTTGCTTCAAAAAAATCTCCGGTAAATGACGTTCCTGTAATGTTTCTCTACAACTTCTAACTCTTCAACGATAATTTTTCTTCATCCAAAAAACATATATTCGATAATGTTTACACATTTTTATTTTTTCTCATAAATTAATGAAAGGACTTAATGATAATAATCTCGGAGGAATTTGATGAATCATCTCCTGTTTTATGAGTCTGTAAACAGATCTGAACTCAAGTCTGAACGTAGGAAAACGACCATTTAGAATATTGAACAGTTCGAAAAATTTTGTGAACGAACACTATGCAGGTTTCAAATATTCTATACTTTTAAGATAAGGAATCATATTTCAGTCGTCAGTTATGTTTCCTGACAATCATTCTTATGACATGGAAGTGTGCATCGTTGGAACACAACGCTAGAAATATTTAATTGATTCATTATGGTTTTAATTCTTTGAATCATCCACATTTTTGGGACTTTAAAAATTGTCGAATTTTCTTGCATACCAAAGATGCAAACTTCAACGTTTAGGATTCGTTTTTTTACAGCAAATTGGTGAATGGCACATTAGAGCTGATTAGAGAGAACGTTACATAAAATTAGTTGGGCCCATGGCCGTGCCTAAACTACTCAAGAGTTATAGTAATTAAAAATGAGAAAATTTTCAAATTTTTTGAAATTTACGTGAACACCTGTAATATTTTTCCTATTTTGAATTGGAACCTCAGCCACCGTTCATTCTTTTGATTTTTAAATTATCTTTAAATTGGTAATTCCTGTTTTTTTATTTATCTACTTTTTTTTTATTACTGTTGAATTTTTTAAGTCCGGATATAGAGTGAAATTTTTGTTTGCTTGCACTTGCATAATAAACAATTTATCATCGTGTTATACAGGCTCCCCGTGTCATTGCGATTCATGAGCTTCATTCTTTCGAAAAATTCATCAAAATCGGTTCCGTGACCACATTATTGCAGTAGAGATTTATATAAATGGAAATTTTGAAGTCATTGTACTTCGCCACTGGCGAGGATATGCTCGTCCGACGTTTTTATCGTCGAGTTCGTGCTGCTGGGAAGCGAAAAGGCGTGCCAGGATTTTCTATCGCTTTTGAAGTAGTATTATAGTAGGAATCTACGTTAGTCCTTGCATATACAATACATATATATATACGTAGAAAAAGTGGCGTATTACCCGACCGTGGTAAAGGTCGCGGGACGAACACGTTTCGAAGTGCATTATCGCCGTACTCTCGCTAAGTAATCTCGGAAAGTCTCTCCCGTCTCTCGACACGTAACGTAAGTGCAGCACGAACAAAATGCCTGTATTCTCCGAGTTGTCTAAAGTGAAAAATTTATGTCTTTCTCAAAAACACGGATTAACCTTATTGTTAGCAATTCTGTGCGAATTCTAATAAACGATGCAAAATGAAATGTTCAACTGTTCCATTTCAATCAGAGCGGTTTCCTTGTGGAATCGGACACAATTTTAATTGGGCCATACATTTTATCAGATCATGACAATAATTTGCATTGCTATATAAAATGAATGTATAGTACTAGTTAATTGGTTGGTTTCGATGTTTCTCAGAGCAGTTGTGTTGAAAGAATTATTTCGGTTGCTTTGGTATGCTTTTCAGCGGAGCGAGAAATTGATTATTTCTTAACATCGTCGAAATAATGACAAATTAAATTCTTCCGTCGATTTTCGATCGTTGCGTGTTTTGGGCTATGAAACTTTTTTTATTTTTCATGAAAAGTGTGGCTTTTCCGGTTACATATAAGATTTACATCAAAGAGTTATCTAAAAGTTTTGAAAGTATATATAACGAAATCTTGATATTTTAAATTTCATAATCATCGCTCGATGTATTTCTTTAATTACCAAATCAGACTACTTTAGGATACAAATTTGTTCCACGAGACATGTTTTTGTGCCATGAACAGTGAAGAATAGTGATTGTCCTGGCGAGCAGACGAAAAAACTAGTTATTGATATGTTTCCTTCTCAAGTATTTTAATAAAATATAGAGCCTGCTATTCACAGTGGAGTGACTAATAACTGTAATGTTTACATTGACGAGAGGTGGAACGCTGTTATTTCCTTTATACGAGATCCCTCGACACATCTCAGTTTCATCGATGCGTAAAATACTACAGAGGGTCTGTTACAGTTGAACCTCTATTCAGTTGACCTCGGCCAAATAAATGGTTTACATTTAATCATCAAAAGTCCAATTCCCTCAAGGTAAGAGACATTCGATTATGGCTTTATGCCTGAACGAGCCGGTGATGTGCTCGAACTTTTTTGCCAGCCCATAAGTACGAAATTATTCGAATAAATTATCATAATCGTGAAAGCTATATAATGAAAACGTGTAAAAAATGACAGTACACTTGAATTAATGGAATTGAACTTTGTATCGTTGAAATACATCGAAAAGTATTTTTTTCATTAATTATTCGTTTTATTGAAAAAAAACTTGTTCAATTTCCGCGTTGATTTAGTTTCTTCATTGCAAAAAATTATCGTCTCAACCGAACCAAAACTGCATATGAATTTTGGACTCTGTTGAAAGAATAAAAATAATTTAGTTTCCTTCCAACGATGAAAACTTCAAAATCATTATAATTATTGATTTTCGTTGAATTTCAATTGAAAAAATCTGTTCAAAAAGTACTCGAGACGCGTAATTTGAGACGCTTTGAAAGAATTTATCATATGTCCTTAACTTGTTGCAAATTTTTACAAGCTTCCTAATGTATTCGAATTTCTATTGTACTTGTAGGTTCTATGTAGTCTTAGAATTTCTACAATACACGTTTGTCCTGCCTACGTGGCACGGTGAAAACGCTAGTTCGTGGGGGAGCCGAAGCCAACTATTCTCTTCGTCCCTCTCGGACATAACGAAGGTTGTGAAAGAGAATATACGGTTCCGGTGGTTGTGGCTCTACTTCCGGTCTCGTATCGTCTCGCACACTGGCTCTCGCGACGATTTTACAACACCGATCGTCATGTACAATGTATACCGTTATTTATTTAATAAAGTGCTAACGAGAGTGCAAATTATTAGCGGAAGAAGAGTTCTTGGTCTTTCAACTATTCTTATTATAATGATTCTATTGTCATTATTAACATTATTATAGGGATCGAGTAACAAATGGAAGATAATATATATGCACCACACTCAATACAATGTTTTCTCTAAGTTACAGTTTTAATGACGACGCAAAAAATATACAATTACTATATAATCATTATGATCATTATATCATGCTTTACACTTGATTCAAAACAACATGCGGTTGGCGATGAAAGTACGCTGTCTTCAAGAGACGCTACACAAAAAAGCCTTTGAAGTCCTTCTTGAGACTTCCTCGTGTGAGATCGTATTCTTATACGGTTTTAAAGCTTCACATCTATAAAAAGAGTTGAACCTCTTCTAGTCTGGTTTTGCATCTTGGTTTGGCATTGTAGTTGCGTCATGTAAACTTTTTTTTCTTTTTTGGTAACGTTACTTATCGATAAATGGCAGAGAAATTCTTGACTATTATTATGTCGATCGAGATGTCGATAGTTTTCGTAAAAGACAAAAAAAAATGAAATTTTAGCATTAGACGTCTTACAGTTATTGGAAATGATAGATTAGCCTTGGCTAATATATCCGATGACAAAAATATATATTTTTTTTTCGTTTAAGTCTCGGTTTCGGTACTGTGGATACGCAGACGTACTGCTATATATATATACGCGATTTGGATCAAGCATGCGGCGTTTCGTGTATGGCTCGAAGCCCTGTGATAACGATTCGCGTTTACTTAAACCGGAAACTTGCATACGAACTCAACAACATTCTAGTGGACGTATTTGTGTATATGTCGCGAAGAACGTGGGTGGTGCTACTGACCGCTTGACTGGATTAAATGGCGAGTCTATATGATAATACACTACCGTACGGAAGTCACCGTTGCGAGTATAACATAGAGACCGATCTTATCGCGAGAAACTCTTTTTTATACCGCGTTCACTACGTAGAGGGTTTACCTTGTTTACCTTCTATGAACTTAAGACTTCCGCTTATAGTGAGTGTGTAAGCACTAATAAACATTAACATATTATTTATAAAGCAATGATTCTGTAAGGTTGGGGGAATTTCTAAAATACCGGAGTAAACTTTTGTTTTCGTTATATACTGTTCTTTTAATCTGTCTCACAGCTGATTATTTTTCAAGTTTATTTTGAGGAATCGTTTTAATTTGACAGGCAAAATGGTTTCTTATTAATGGTTAATTTAGGAAAGTATTATGCAGAAGAAAAGTGGAGTACGACCAACGGTTTCTATGAAGTGCTACTTTCTTACGCTTTACAAAATTGTAGCTACTAGAAAAATCATATATTTTGAAGTAAAATGTTTAATTTTGATAAAGTATTTTGAGGTCACGTGCTAGTTTCTTGCTAGAGAAAATTTATCTACAGGGTATTCGATGTTTTGCGAACAATGTGTAACTTGGAAGTTTAATCATTTTCTTTTTTTTTTCGGAAAAACAATCGGTCCGAAAATTGTTTTATGCCGAAGCATTGTAAGGCAAAAAGGCTGCAATAAAAATGTCGCTCTAACGAATTCGGGATTCAAGTGATTCATTAGAGATTAATTGCGATAAAAAACGGTAATTATTTCGATTCCTTCGCACGGAACGACCGATGTATGTTCGAATATATTCATACGCGTGTAAGAGTACTTGAAGAAAAAATAAATACAAACAACAAAATCATGGTCATCTTGCTCCGTCGGATGAAGATAATGCGATTAAGATTCAGCACGCACGTGCGATTATACTTGAACGAATTATTAAAACTTTCTCACCTGGCAATTATATATTTTATTGGTTCTGTAGATTTGTGGCACACCCATACGTTTTAGTGGTCGAATGAAACAGCGGATATATTTTCGTTTAAAAAGTACTTTACGTTTTGTAAGGCCATTTAAATAATCGTAGTATAATCGGGATTAAAACGTACGGATGACCTGCATACATATATGAATGCATATTGTCGACTGTACGAGTGACTCACAGCAACATTTTCAATTGCTCGTCACACTGGAGATTTCGACGCGACACAAAAACCACTACCCTGTAATTTTTCGTTCATCTTTGTGCTCTCGCATTGTGCCACAAGATATATGAGTCCTTTTGCGTTGGAGATTTTAACGGTTTACTTTTTGGGTCAAATATCCCTTCACGCCCACAATGTAACGTACAATGCGTGGCAATAATATTGGGCTCGGTCGTTTTCTTTCGTATGAAATCGGTCGTTCGAGTCCACGTGAGTATATTTTTCTTGTGAAAACCATCTAAGAAGCCTGCGCGGTAAATAAAAGATGCAAATTCTTATTTCAACAAAAATTTTTATTCAGGTGTATTTTTCAAATTTTGATGAGTGCTAAATGAACGGATCTTAGTTAAATATGAATCCGTGAGATTTTAACGTATATTCTATTTCCGTACAAATGCTCAGCTGTGCACACATGTTGATTATCATAGTTCACGAGCGTGCGAAGGTCCTGCAAGTGCACAATGTGCTATACATTGTCTCAGCCCTACTTTAAAACGAGCCAATACAGCGAACAAAACACTGCTCGATTCGCATGATTACATGAAAGTAGCTCATACGTCACGATTTTTTTTTACTCCACCAACCGGATACATATACAGCATCATATGTTTCGAATTTGCTCATGCCTCTTGAGAATGTTTTTTACACATTTATTTACGCTAATAAAAATGGCACACATTTCTTGATGCTGTAGCAAAAAACGTGGAAATTAGAAACGTATACGTTTGTGCTTCCCTATTATTTGATCTAAGCCTCCCCAAGTCTACGTTCTACAATGATTTTTTGTGCAACATTGTAGTCGACAGAGCTAGTAACTTTTTTTTCTGTCAATAAAATGACATGTAATACGACTTTCTTAATTGTTATAAGTATTTAATTTTTTTACAACAAAAATATGTTGTTTATATTAAGTGCATTTGGTCAACTATAATTCAAGAATTATTAGATTCTAGAAAAATAATTTTATCTTACGAAATTATAATAAACACAGCTTATTCGTTATACCATACAATGTCGTGCCGTTCACGCTTTTTTCTCTTCGTGTTTACGAGAACAAAAATTAGATGGCATTCGTGCCTGGAACGACAGAGAAATTATACGAACGTGCCGCGTCTGTAAAACGCAGACAATTATGAACTAAAAATATTGGAAATGCCATTAACAGATTTATAGTTTGTTTATAATCGTTATTACGAAACGTTATTGTGGAAACGCCAATTACTCAGGAGCGATTGATATGTGTGAGATGATGTAGGTTTACGATAGCTAATGACTTATGAATTTTAAGAGCACCATTTTTATTCCATTCGATTTTTATACGTACGAGTACGTTTTGAATACTGGATGCTAACGAGATGTTTTTTTTCTCGACCTGCAGTTGAAACTCTTTGTCAGTACTATTTTCTAAATCTTTTTCATCATGACGTCCCTGGTTCGATGTTTTACGTTTCATTGACCCGTACCTTAGTACGATAAGGCTTCCTTCTTTCGTGGGGCATTCACCGCTGTACATCCCACAGTTAAATATTAACAAACCTAACGGCGCAACTTGCTTGATTTTGTCACCAATACAATGTCGATTGTGCCGTTTTGTTTGCTAGCTTTAGTTACGAGAATTGCACACGTATATTTATGTATGTGTGTACACATGCAGCAGGCCACTAACTGTATATACAGTGTAGCGACAAGAAACGAAACCGTAAAGATTCGTACATTACTCTCCAGTCTGCCCCAAGCTTATGCACGAAGACCGACGTTCTTGTTTCCAGGTTTGAGCGGACAATTCCAATTATCCTAATTAGAGGAAGGGTTGTCATACCGCCCAACGTTTCTTATTTCCTTCTTTGGTGTTATGTGATACACTGCCCTGAGACCGTAATTAGTACGCGTTTAATACGTTAGATATAAATATATACTGTACATTAAAAATATTTAATAGCTAAAGTGCGAAGGATTTTCACATTATTCTTCATAGATTTTTACATGTGACTGTGTATCGTTCTTCGGATGTATTATCACACTATGTATTATTTACCTAGGGATATAATAATCACGACAGATTTGCAGAACTATTAACTGATGAATACAAAATTCTGTGATGCCAATATTTCATCGACTCTTATAGAAGTTGAATCCGTAATTTTAAAGCGAATTTAATGTACCATGGCTTATTCTTTCCCTCAACGAACTCTCAACAAATTCATCATGTCATTTTTTTCAAACCTTCGCCGTTTCAATGGCAACAAATTGGCCAAAAAGATTTCATGAACAAATTGCTGATATTTAAAAATGATTAAGTAAAAAAAACGCAAAGACATGGTGAATTTGTTGAAGAAAAATATAACCGGCGAAACATCAAAATTGCTTAAAAATTGCGAAATAAACAACTTAACATTATTATATAAAATAATAATAAAAAAACTACCAACATTATTAGATTATTCCGCAAGTAATATCCAAGTTTTCAAAAATAAACCGGAGCGTTAACTTTTAAAGTGGACAGACTACTATTTTAAGATTCATTAATTATGAAACTTCGTAAAACAGTTTACATTGAATTTTTTAACGGATTTGAAATCTCCATGAAATGCGAATTTTTTAAAAAATTATTCAAGGTTCTTATCGAAAAAAGATATTCTGGCGATAAAGCGACAGGAGGCGAGTGTGTAATGTGTAAATTATATAGTTGATTTAACACGATTGCCGGAACGTTTTCGTCACGAGCAATTTCGTTATGGATGAATTATAACTTTATACAGGAATTATAGACAAAAATACAGAGTTATTCTCATAACTGAGATGAAGAGTGAGTATTTTCAAAGTGTAAAGACGAAAGGAATGCACACTAGGAAACTTTTGCGTAGATTTTGTCGGTTATACTCAAATATATCATCTGTTCTGTCGTAAGTGCATTTTTTTGAGTAATAATACAAACATTTTCCATTCTTTTTTTTTTTTTTACTCTCCTTAGCCAACGGTACGTGAAGGTAAAAATTAAATGAATTGTTTAATGATTATGTTTGATTTTGCGTGAATATTCTCAGCTTGATGATGGATTTAATCGATTATCCACTATTTATTGTTCAAGTACTGTTTTCTAAGGTCGTAAAATTCACATATGCATAATATGTCTTTCAATATGGAAAATAGGTCTTTAGCGAGAGGCTAATTGCACGTTAAATTATGAGAAGAGTGTAAAACTTGTTTTCCATATTTATATTTGTATGCACTTTAAGAACAACGAGCAAGTACATTCACCGATGGTCTATATAGCATCGAAGAGATTGTCGGAAAATACTAGAATGAAGCGGAGAGTCAGCATTTTTAACATTGCACAGTTCAAAGCTTGTTTCGCCTTTCGTATAAATATACGAATGTAATCAATATAGATATATTTTTTAAATAATTTTGTATAAAGCCTTATTCGTATACCGAATAGTATATTCTCGTCGAGTCCAATCTTTCAAAACGTTCTTCCACGCTTTCTGCTCAATGCTATTGTTTTTTTTTCTTTTACCTAAACAAAGTACTTTCTGACAGAGAATAAAAAGCGTTCGAGTATTGTTATTACACCGAATATTAATAGTTTTCAGGAACAAAGAGCATTAATACTTTCATATCCTTTTGCGATTAACAAAGATAGCAAATTGCGATGTTTCATGCTGATTTTTTATTCTTGTTAATACAGTCCGATTAATAATTGAGCAACTGTAGAATAAAGCTTACAGGAAATGTTATAGTGTCGATCGAAACATATGCGAATTAATATGAAAACATATGCATCGGTATTAGTGATGCATTTTTAAAAATGCCTTTATTAATAAATCGTGCATTGTTTCCTTATTATTTTACAACTCTCACAAAGGCTTTTCGTTAAGAATACCTATTTCCTATTTTTGACTTCCTTAGAAAAAAGAAACACTCCGCATATGTTTAAATAATCAGTGAATGAAAAGTAGGTTTTTGTCTAATACTGCTCTGCAGTGAAACTGATTACGAATGAGTCGTCCAGAGTATTTTGATTTCTTTCCACGTTAAAATACGTCTTTCTTGCGTTTTTTCAGCATTGTAGAAAATTTCATCATGCTTCACTAATGAAATCTTTAATAATTATAATTAACCATTCCATCGTGTCCATCGGCGGTTGAAAAAATCACAAATTATTTAAAGTACTTAAAAAGGTCAAAGCAAAAGACGAAACTCAATTGGGTTGGTCGTAACATTATGTAAAAAGTTTACGAAATTTTGTGTTCTCTGTATTTGGCTGTAGAATCCGCCATTTCGATAATTATTTTCCCAGCTTGCGTAGAAGTCGCGTGCCTTCGCTCTGAGAGTTTGGTCCACGTGCGAGCGAGTTGCGAGAGTGCCAAGACTAAATATAATCATCAAGAGGAGAAAAACCGTGCTTGA
Source organism: Campoletis raptor (assembly GCA_948107755.1). Lineage (NCBI taxonomy): Eukaryota > Metazoa > Arthropoda > Insecta > Hymenoptera > Ichneumonidae > Campoletis > Campoletis raptor. The sequence continues at coordinate 31,301,268 of OX403622.1, read as the reverse complement.
GAATATTTCCCCCCCGCATAGGTTTACTCTGACTTACGCTGTACAGAAACTACTACCATAACACACACTAGCTCCTGGGAGCGAAAGGGAGAGAGAAAAGAGGAGAGAGCGATGTTGAGTGGAATCGAGAAGAAAATGTATATACATTAATAGAAAATGATACAAGAAACAGTAGGTCTTTTTGGTTTAGTTCGGGATCTTCGTGTTCTCGCGTCCCGTAGTCGCGGTCGAGTGCAACAACTCTCGCGGTGGTAACAACTTTTCTCAACATCAAACTACGTGACGACCACAAAAGTGTACGTTGGTGCAGTTGGTTATTTTTTCTTTTTTTTTTTTTATGTCGCGTTCGCAACTCTTCGAGCGAGATATTCGTTTGTTTTTTTTTTTTTTTCCAACAAATGCATCCACACACATAGTTTATAAAATAAAAATCACATTGTTATGATATAGTTTTTAAAAAAAGATGATTAACTCGAATGACAATAGATAAGAAGATTTTCGTTAATTTTGTGAAATATTTATAGTGAATTGCGCAACTTTGTAGGGAAGAGAAACTTTCTTTTTTTTTCAAGTCAATTAGAAAAGCCTATCAATTTTGTTTCTACATTTTAGGAATATTTGATACATTGAAAAAATGGAAAACTAATATTCCGTGAAATCGAAAACATGTTGGAAATAGTCTACAAATTTGAATCATTATTACTTGATTTGTGTTTGTTGAAATTTTTTCAAAGTAATCTTAACGTGCTCTCGAGAGTCCAGCTGTCGCGCAATCCATCGAATGAGTTGACAGTGAAAATTATTTTCCTTCGTAAGACCGTGACGTTGTTAGACATTTATTGTCAACCAAAGTACACCTTTTTTATCGTCAATTTTTTTCATTTTATCGCTCCAAGCTTATCCTCTCACAAGAGGTTCGCGCGCAATTCCATTGTTGGTTTTTTGCTCTATTCTTAACTCGAGCTATTCCCCGCCTTTGCGTTCAATGTGTAACTGCGAATGCCAGTGCAAAACTCTTCGCGATCGTGAACGGAGGAACTTTCAGGTGCTCGAAAAGTGTAAATAATGTTTTATCGAAGTTTTTTTTTTGTACAAAAAGTGTTGATAGTTCTTCTTCAGAAAAAAAATGAAAATTGCAAGAGCACTGTTAGACAAAAAGGATTAATTATTTATTCCTGTTTTTTCAAATAACTTTCAAACACTTCGTCTCATGCATGTGTTCGTGTTGCTCGGATAATTGAACGAAAACCATGAATTGCAACAAGAGATCTCATATTAAAAGTTGAGCTGGAATAATAATTGGTCAAAACTACAAGTCCAGTAGCGAAGGTTATTCCGACGGTTACCAGAATAAATTCAACTGTTACTACAAACATTTTCACGTGTTCAAATCTAAAATTAGATTTTCCCACTAATTGTAATACTCGCCATGTGTCGTAATTTGTAAAAGAAAAAATGTATGACCTTTAAACTCTTTTTCACTCAGCCATGGTTTTTTCCACTATTTCAAATAAACATCTGTTTCCTTTCGTTCTGTAGTTCCAACTTCACTATACAGTTCAATAACATCGACTCATATATCATCATCAAATATATGAAGAATTATATCGCGACAGATTCCGTGCCAAGTTCAGAAATCAAGCTCTTCAGTATTCATACCTTCATAATATTGTGGAGGAACAGAAGCTAATTTGGGATCCAAAATAAATCGCAAATTGTCATTCCAAATTGCCTGTTACCGAAAAAACAAAGTTCGATCCTCATTTATTTTTACAATTCATCAGTATCCTTTCTTTAATTTACTAAAAATGTATAACTCGTAGATAACCTGCGTAGTTTGAAAAAAAAGTCTCAGTTTCTAAAGAACATCTCATAGATACTGTACTAATTTTTTATTTTTTATTTACTCAGCATCACGTACTGACGTTAGTAAAATTTTGGATATTTTATTTGCACGTCTATCTAAAAATTGATTTTTTTTTCATTGAAGTAAACGTAGGTTTTAGTTATGCGGAAATGGCAGCGTCAAGAATAAAGAACGCACAGGTGAAAAACTGCAACGGTGACATTGCAAAACTCGATGTCCTCGGTTCAGGCAGCACGACTTGATGGTACACAGTCATATTCTCCGGTACAGAGATCGGGGTTTATATTGCGAATAGACGCGCGTCGTGTGTCGTAAAGTGCGCGCGCATGAACTTCGACGATAGATCAAGATCGGATTGCCAGTAGACAAGGTCATCGTGCTTCTGGGTTTATAGACAAATGTACAGATCGACAATTTCTAATGTTACCGATCAGGTAATAATCTCACATTCTTTGAAAAATCGAATAGAAAAATCTAGTCGTGCTTATGCTCGAAAATCGTGCTCTGTCAAGGATCAGGGCAATTCAATCTCAGACATTTGAGCATGTGCTTAATGCCAAACGAATAAAAATTTGAATAAAAAAATTCGACCTTCCAAACGTCGCTGATGAATCATTTCTCCCATTTATTTAGAACACTCAACACAACAAAATAGTCAGCAAATTTTTTGCAGTACGAGTTCTGCAGTAACGAACAAAAATATACCACAGTAAAGCCTGCGCCTTCACACAAACATCAAATAAAAAACGTAGAGCTCAGCTGTTATTATTATAGTCAAGGTATTAGTTTCGTCAAAGTTTTATCCTATAGAATAATTCTTTTAAATTTCAGGGACACTCTCAGGTCACGATTATGAAAATACGTACAACAATTTAAAAGGATTAACCGTCTCGTATTCAGTATATATTGGCAAATCAAAGATTACACAGTTTTACACGCGTTCTCATGGGGAGCAGTAGAAAAATTCACATTTCACAGAATAATTTTGAAACTTTTCTACACATTGTTTTCTCTTTTTTCTCTTAATTACAGAGAAACATATGAGAAAGTTTGACTGAAAAATTCAAGCATTTTGATCGTTTAGTTTCGAAGATCCACCGATGTAAAGTAAAGAAAGGTGGTTATGTCTCAAACTCTAAACTTTATACATAAGATATTTTCGTCAAAAGTAGACACGTTTTTACATTTCTATAAGATATAAAAATTAACGTTGTTGAATTATTTCGCAAGTTGAATCCAAGTTTTCTGAAACAAAGCGAAGAGTTAATTTTTTAACGTGAATGTCGCGAGACTACTACGTTAACGTGGCTTTTCTCGTGATTTTTCGTTTCATATGCTTGCTGACTGTACGTATATGGAATTATATCCATGTTTGCTACCAATCTCCTGTACATTCTTTTATTTGAGACTCGGTTGCATCGCGAGTCTCGTGACAATTGTATTTTCCCAGAGAGGCTGTACTACGTTTTGCTCCCGGTTGTATAACACTGTCGTACTTGTATGTACAAATGTTCATATATATATCCACAGTATATATAGACAAACACAGACAATTGTATACAAACATGTATAAATGTTTGTGTGTACATGTGTATTGCAGTCACATACGTACGTGCATGTATATCGAATCCAATACGGATATAATCGTTTGACGCAGTTGTGTAATATGCTCGGGACTTCCACATGAGCTCGAGTTCCATCATCAGTGCGGATCCAGTCGAGCACCGCGGGAGTCGCTCGACGATTCGTTCGCGCTCTTGTGTACTCATCGTCAACTCCATTAGTGACGACGACGATGCCGTCGTCGTTGTCTCGATAATAAAAAATCTTCATACGCGAGGGGCTTCGGGCTTGAAACTTTTATTTTAGTCGTACCCGAGTCAGGCGTATCTCGTGATCGAAGACCAGACTTTTTTTTAGATCTACTCTCGTATTTACTCTGTGCGCCGTTGAACGTTTCCAAATTTTACAAGAAAGACGACGATCTTTTGCACTCGAATTTATAGTTGTGTTGTTATTGACTCTTATTATATGTACCCATAGGTATGATACCAATTTTGCCAGGTTCAATCAAGTGTTGGAAAAATATTTTTAATGCTGTTCGATCGTCGGGGTTTTGCCTGTAAAAGATTTTGTAAATACAAAGTTTTGTATGGAAGATAAATCCGTTTTATTCGCTCCGGAAGTCATTCAATTGCACAGTCGCTCAGAAAAAAAAAGTACACCGTTGATAATAAACAAAAAAAAACAAAAATATATTCACGCAATTTGTCAGTGACGTGATTTCCGGTGTCCATATTGACTGGATATGTGTTACAATAACATACACGTGTTTGCGGGCAAAGGTATTGCATTGCGACGTCCGGTTGCAAATGTGACTGACCGGTCGAGAGCTCACTGCCGGAACATAAAGTTCTACATCATATTTGGCTAGTTGACAAATATTTTCGGATCCACATAACATTCAATTGCAAAATTCTGCTTTTAAAGTTCATCGACCTTCAGAGTCACGAAATAAAACATTTTGGTTGAATGAACGAAATTAAGTGCAAATTAATTTTATAGCAATAAAAAGGGTTCACGACCTTGAATATCAGCTGATTTTTACTGTGGAAAATATAAATTTTTATGGTTATATACGAAATGTAACTTTCTTTTCGTAAAAATTTACATTTTGCACTGTGGAAATAACCCAAAATTCAAGATTGTCCTTCGTACCTATTGCTGTAACAGTAGTTTTTCAATTTGAATTCTCTTCGTGTATATTTTTCTGAAAATGAAATCTTCGGGGCAGAAAGATATGGATTGTAACTGATATCTCTACGGGAAATTTGTTATACAGCTTACAGCATCTTCGTGGCATTGAAACATTGTGGTGAACACATAAAAAGTCAAGTATTTTGATTATTCGGAACTATAAACTGCATAGATTTCAATTTCATGCTGAGTTATCCCATTTATTAGTATTTATTTTAATTACGAATGTAATTAATAGAAAATACTTTTGATGTTAAGACAGTTGAGTATATGTTGCACTTTCATAGCGTACAGAGCGCATTTTCAAAGCGGGTCGTTAAACGATTTGTTAAACTGGAGCAGGGCCTCTCTCGTGTGCACATCGAGGAAGAAGGCGCGAAAGAATAATCGCGTTTGCGTAACACCACGAGTGCCATTCGTCGTTGAAACAGAAATAAGGCTTTAGGTATTATCTAGTCCGCGTTTTTATTACTACGAGCATTCATATACGCGTGTATACATTCTCGTTGATATATAAAAATGTTCATGTGAATGCATACAGAAGCGAAATAGGTTTTTAGAGGATTAGCGAAGAGGTGCACTCGCTCGTTAAGTTGAGTATTAAACACATCTATAAGATTTATTAGAAGAAAAAAGTAGTCACATAAATGTCGATCGGGGCTGTACAACTAGAAATAAAATTATCCAAACGGTTATTCGGATACTCGAAGTTTTTGCGATTGTGCACCTTTTGCATACCTGTGATCTGCGTAATTACAGGTGAACTCATGAAAACAACATGCCATTTTCTTTCATAACGAAAACAGACAAACAAGTGTAGTTCAGAGAGAGAAAGAGAGAGCAGAATTTTTTTTTTTGATTTTCCGACCAATCATATCCAATTATATTGACATTATTGATAATATCAAATGATTCATTTTTATTAAAAAGTAATAAAATAAATATAGGTGTCGGTCGGAACAGTTAGGTACAGTCGAAATTCCTATAATTACAAAATAATACAAGTTAAAGAGAAATTTTTCATAGCAATAATTGGCATGATATTCGTCACAAAAGTGTCATCTGTAGGCTCGATTATAATGAATTTCTTTTACATAAATATGCAGTTATCATGGACTTTAACTTCTTTTAAATGCAATAACTATCCTAGTACCACAGATATATAATCATTGAAGTGACTTACAATTCATATTGTTATCCCATGCTCTTTATTATCCGCGACTCAATTAGATACGGATAAATTCGGTTCGGTGAGTATCGGTGTTAGTATCTTTTCGGAGCATCGCTTTGGTTCGAGGATGCTCGTATATAATCGATCATAAAATTCTTTTAGTGTAGAATTAAGTCGATCGTACACATTCTCGTCATTCTTTCTTGTCTATTTAGGTAGACATTTCTCGCTATATTTCTCTCTCTCTCTCTCTCTCCCATATACACTCTTGGTCTTATAGGCTTGATTCGTTCGTTAAATGTACGAGAGCACCGTTTCTATAATATACCGGACTCGGGCAACTAGTTGGCTCAGTAAGCTCGACACTGTTCATTCGGTTACGTCTCCGCTGTACTATCTGGTTGCTTGAAGAGAGACAAGTGCCAGCTACTGTCCACTGGTCTCTGCTATCGTGTCTTCATGAGTGAATGTGGATGGTTTGAGTGTGGGTATGAAAGTGTGTATTATGTAGTGTGGATCACCGTGAAGTCTTGTGATCGGGCCAAGCCCGGCAGTTCGAGCTCTCGCAAGGTACGATAACACATAACGCACCTGTCGGAATGTTCGTGACACATGGACGCAGAGACGTTGAAATTCAATCAGCTTTAATCTTAGATTCCTCCCCGACACGAGGAAAAAAACGGTTTTCAATGATGGTTTTTAGGTCAATTAAATGAATGATTGTATTGAAAATGCAGTATAATAAAATATTCGAGTAGTTCATAAAAAAAAAAAAAAAACAAACCAATTGAGGAATTCATTCGAATAACCCGAAGTGTTATTTAGTAGGCGAGCTTCGTTTATAGGATTTTTCACGATATACAAGAATCGTAGGGTCCTGATTTAATGATTAATGTTTTAATTCATCGTACCAATCAGGTGTACATATGCAGCGATTGAATCATCGTGAATTCTTCGAAGAGTTGCGAGGAAAATGATGGAAAAAGATCCCAAATCGCGAGAGAAGTTTTTCGTTATATACTTAAGAACGATATATTCGATGTAGTGACTAACTGAGAGTGAAGCAAAATACGTGAACTGAACGACGTAGCAGGTTTCTATATATACGAACATGTGGTTAAGTGTATATATGTATACACAGATTCGTCACTGAATCTATTTGAACAAGAGGTATCTATTTAATGTGTATGGAGTGCAAAACATGGTGGATTTCGAATACAAGTTCGTCTCAATTGCGTTAACGTTTTGTCACGGTCGTGAGCTCCGAGAAACATTGTATCCCACAGTGAAAATTTGTCGAGTGTTTAAAACCAAAATGTAGGGTGACCACAATACAATGTTCATACATCGAAGTGCATCGAGAAAAAAATGTGTACGGTCATTCTTTCATCGAGTCATATGCCAAATGATTGAAATAATCGATAGACACTTTGCATGATTGCAATGAAAAATAAAACATAAATACAAAACATTAATCTGTGAAATATCTCGTTTGATTTCCTGGTTCAAACACTTTGCGACTAGAAACGCAGCGTATTACGTATACAATATCTGCATCCAGGAAATTGCGAGAACCCGGTGTGTTCCACCGATACCAATGGAAAATCATTTTTAACAGTAACGACATATAAAGTACACATACAATCGCTATCGTACAGATATCACTGGTCGAGGGCGCGTGTCAAACGTGCGTGCTGGAGTCACATGACCGTGTCGCTCGAATGTATTTCTCCATATATTGCTACCGAGAGTACGAGTTTACGAAACACGTTTTGTTTCGAACGGCTTGAACGTTTAAATGCACATATATGTATATATATATGCAGCTTTTAACGTGACGATGAACGAGAATCCACAACTGCGTTTCCACCACTGCCGTTTCAACTTGACGCACTGGAACAGTTTTCCAGTCAATGCAACGGGACCACGAGGATAGATTATCAACCGCATCTGATCAGCCTCGGAGGTTCTATGCATCGCGGAGACTTGGTCTATTTGTGTATTTCGTAATTAAATTACAGTGTATCCGATTCTATCCGTTACAACGGTGTGTCCCAGAACCACAAACAAAAAATCGACAATAATTATTCAGAAGTGCTAGCCCCGTTGGTTCAATCTTTTGGATTTTCATCAACTTGGCGATAAACAAGTTGAGATGCAAACGCGTTGTCACGTGACAACTACAATAATTCGTGAAGTATAATGAAAGAGGTCAAACAAGCGTGGACTTCGCTACTGTCATCGAGAAACTTCATGTCGAGCGGTACTTCGGCCGCTACCGCTAACCCGACTGCCAGTGGCAACAACAGTTCCATTGCTAGTAACAACAACTCTCGAGCAACGTGGTACGATGCACCGATTCCTGTTATAATACACGGTCGAACATTTAACCAAGAAGAAATGGACAGTATGAATAAAAAGTCGAGAAAATCTGATGAAAAAACTTTGGGAAATGGTGAAAATTCTATCAAAGAATCCAAAAGTTCCACGCCAAAACGAAGATTGAGTAAGGATTCTGGTATTGAAACTATTGCGTCGTTGCGTCGAACGTTCCTCGATGAATTTCGCAAATCTAACGTCATAGATGAACGCGATAAAAATATAGACGTTGAAAAGCAAAAAGAGGAGGAATGTGTTTCCCGGAAGGAAACACTATCGAGGTCTACGACTATCAGTAATATCAGTGATGGAACTTCGATCGCAACTCTGAATTCTCAAACGAGAAACATCATGAAGGATTCACGTGTAAATAGTGCGGATGACGAGGTGCTGTACCAGAACAACGTGGAGGCTGCACTTAACAGTTTGAGTAAGATTTGCACCAAAGAACTGGATATCAGTGCAGAATCGTCTACTTCGAGAAATCCCGTTGATCTTGATGACTCGATGGAACGCGAGGATGAAAAGCACTCGGATCATGAATCCAATGGAAGTATTGGCGTAGGAAAGAGAAGGAGACGAAGGAAGAGTAGCAGTAGCAGCAGAAGACACAGTTCCAGCGTTGAACTGACAGCAAAGGCAACTGTACAAACAGACGACGACGGTGTACCTACGATCAGCTTCAGTTTTCTACGCAACGAAGAGAACGCCAAACCCTTTATCCGAGATATTCCACTTGACGACGACGATGAAGTGGAAATGAGCCTAGAACTATCGGAGCAATTAGTCAGAGAAGAATTGTACGATTTCCCAAAACGTGGCTCAAAAAAAGGCAGCAGAGATCTCGAAATTACTGAGAAAGATGTGAAGACTGAACTGCCGACCAAGAGACAAATGGGTGATCGGGGAAATAGTGCTGCAGAGAGATCACCGGAGATCGAACTGTACGATTTTCCGAAGAATGGCAGACCCAATCTACCAGCTAAAACTTCGAAGATTTCAAAGGCCGATATTGTATCTGAACATCGAATCTTGATAAAATCTACAAGATCGCGATGTACCGACGATATCGATATATTGGAAGACAGGCTATACGAATCTCCAATGGATGCAAAAGATCATTCATTCGCAATCTCCAAAAGTAGTGAAATAATAAATTCCACGTTTGATGATAGCAATGATGTGGAAGCAAAGTTGAGTGTAGAAGAATTACATCGTCCACGGGACCAGACCAAAAGAACTTATAGGTCATTGAGGTCAGGCAGAAGCGTCGGAAGGATAGAAGTTCTCGATACTGATAGGGCTAAAGATATTCAAGCTTATTACTCGGATCCGGAGTGCCAAGAGAGCTCGGGAACGGTTGATGATTTGGATAATGAAGATGGAATTAAAAATCGCAAGCGTCATCGGCGACTGGGTAAAGCGTGGGGGAAAATGAGGAGTTGGTTGAGAGAAGAGAAATCACGTTTGGGTGAAGTTGTCACAAGACACGCGAAGATGCAGGCGGTTGGTATACATCGCAGTGGCAAATCCGAGAATGGATTAACGTTGACAAGTCGAACGGGCTCATACGATTTGACTGAAGCTCGAACCAGGGAACTCGGTTCGGTTACGCGTGTAGAAGAATTTGGACTGTCCTCAGTATCAGAAGAAGGCAATGCGTCAGATTCCGAAAGACCCGACTGGTCTATAGACGAATTACATGTTGATGGAAATGACGGATGTGCCTTAGAAACTGATAATAATGATGGTGGAGGCGTGGAAGAGAAAGAAAACCACAGGAAAGGAAATCATTTGCCTCATTCTCCGAACGATTCTCCAGACGGTGATTTAGCTTCGAGAAGATTGGGACATGCTTCGAGAACGGATAATGTGCACAGGGGGATGGGAATGAAATTAACTCCGGTATCGTTCAGTGTCGACAAATTGTGCAGTGACGAGGTCAACGACGATGGAACGAACGGAATCGCTGTTCGGCGAGATAGTGAACAGACAACTACAACGACAACGACGATGACGAGAGATCATGTTGGGAAAGGTGGTCTGATTAAGAGGAGAATGCTCGGGTCAATCAGGGGGTTAATGGCTTCCACTCATCTCCTTCAGCAGCAGCACGAGTCTGAAGAGGTAGCTAAACTCGACCACAACTCTCACTCTATCTATGCTATAATATGTGTGTGAGTTTTGTTATTTAGGCGATATGATCTGCAGGCAAATAAATATATATATTTATATGCATATATATATATTTCTATGCTCATGGTATAATATCGTAGACGTAGACTATATGTGCTGAGTAAATCTTGCATTCCATTGCGGTTTTTCTACCTAATCTAACTTACTTGTCTTTTAAATCCATGCTCGTTATTTTGCATGCAATTTTGCATTTAAGTACTTAGCAAATTAATTGATTAACAAATATATATTAATTGCTATGGTTCATTTATTTTTCAAGTTCTTTCAATAGCTATTATTTACGAAAAATTTTCTTCGTTTTTCATAATCTATGCTAACGTACATGAATTGAAATAATTAAAAAGCTATTTCAATCGTTCCAATCAAATTATGCGAGCACGGATATTCGTGGGTGTTCATTAGGTAATCGGAACACGTAATATGATATAAGCGTGTGATACTCTCCGTAATGGACGAGGTCATTTGATTCGCATCCCGTAAAGTGTTACAATCTCAGGCTTGTCGTAATAATAACAGACATCATAAGATGCTAAAACGTTTCTGACAGATCTAAAGGACGAAATACGTTACAGCCGAATGGATCTTATAATGCAAATTGAAGCATGCAAATTATATTAAAAGGCAAAACGAGGAAATGATACATTGAGAATTGGTTGACGCTTCGGATGGTTTGATCTTTTTAATCTTTCGATCAGCAACGACGATTCGCAGGAATAAATCAATTTGATCGTAAAGTATGAATAATGGGAAAAGGGTGAATGGTATTGCATTCCAAATTAGAAGGTTCGTGGTTCTCACCGGATTTCAAAGAGAATTCGACTGTTCTCACAGATGATTGTACAATTTTACCGTTTACTGCACTTATTGGCACTATACATAATTGTTCTATATACACGGAAAATACTGTGCCACGATGCGAGACAATCGTAAAGTGGTCTCTGCTTATTTCGCTACGACGATATTCCTACAAATATATGAGCAGACGCAACTGCAGGTAAAATCGTTGCTGCATAAGAGGTCATTTGATTCGTGCTGCGGTTAGGTGATTCCAGTTACGCCACGAGGAAAATATTCTCCTAGAAAAAAGTTCAGCCTATACGAATCGGCCTATCTCCACATAAGTCCTATATAGATGCAAGCATAGACATGGACATATCACCATCCTCGGTTTTGATGTATAGAGCAGATGCAAAAGTCCAAGTTATTCCACACGACTTTTGCTTGCATCACTTGAGGGCGTGTCTTCGTGTTTCTTTGAAATTCGTGATACAATCCAATTAAGATAAACGAACACGATTGGTATAGTAATCGATTGACATTAATTATTTTTCTTCTCATTCACTGGTTCCTATCATCAATTTAGGAGAAAATCATTAATGGCTGTGAGATTATTACCTTCAATCGTTGAGGTGTGAAGAAATTCTTTCCAAATTCATTTCACCTGTAAATAATTGTCTCAATAATTTATTGAGCTGATAAAACATTGCAATCTGAGATGTATCGTCGGAAATTGGTGACTTCTTTTTAACTTTACTTCCCGGACATCGACGTTAGGGAGTAACAAGCTGTACTGGACGAGATTGTATACAGCGAACTACTATAAAAATCATACGTTTTTGAAGCGTCAGTGAAAATTTGTGTAACATCGATCTTTCAGTATCAATCTCGTAATTTATTCAATACCCGGCCCCGGTGTAACTCTCTGTTTCACGATTAAAAGTGAGACTGCCGAGCACCATGCGCGCTGTCCGAGGAAACCCGTTCTGAAAACTTGTCTTGAATGTATTCATGACTGCAAATGAACAACACTCCACAAGAAAACGTGTTTTCTTCATCAGTGCAAAATATTTTTAACGTTTAGGGATTTTTTTATTATGAAAATATTTCAAAAGCTATGCTTCATGAAATATAAGACGGTGAATTATGAATATGTAAACTGCATTGGTACAGGGGTCTTGAACTTTCTTGCAAGCAAAATTCAGTTGAATTTAGACGTTTGAAAAAATTCCCAATTCACTAATATTAAAATATTACATTTGCCTCCGGTGAAAAAAATAGTGTATGAGGCCTTCAATAATTATGAAAAATTCAACCGTTAAATGCAACTGTATCATGTTTATAATTATTCGAAAAAAATAAGTCGTCAACGCGTATTCTAACATAACTTATTTATTCATCTTTATTTATTTACTTTCTAATAATTGACCAAGTGTCCGATATTTTATAGTGAAATGATTTCTCTGTGTCTAATCTACGCATGTGCGAATATAAAAAATTAAAAAATATCGGTAGCATTTTCAGTTTTTTTTTTCATTCGAAAATGCGTAAATTCGTTGATAATAATTGTTGTAACTTTAAAAAGTCTGATTGTAACTTCTCCAAATGTTTTCACTATATTTCAGGACAATTTCACATCTAATTGTTAGCAATTTCATTAACTTAGTAGCGTTTTCAACGCATATCCTTAACATCCTCGATTTCGTATATATTTGTCCTAAAAAAAAAATTGCGCATAGATGTGCATCAGTCGCAAAGACGTTAAGATGGGACGAATATCAGAGAGTACCGGCATAATAACATAATTTGTGTTGAACGGGCAATTTATTCGGCGAGAAGAGCACGCGCGATCGTTGATGTGTGCCTGTTTCGCCGGCTTTAATCACGCTTGTAGCATGGAAAGTGTGGGAAAGTTGCGTGGAGAAAATACACCGAGTCTTTTATTCTAGACGATTTGCAGTGCACGTAGATCAGGAAACCTATTCATATACTTACGTTATACAGTACACATATGCATACACATGTAACAGAGAAAGAGACGTGTACGTAAACGTGTACGTAGGATGAATCGCTCACGTTTACGACAAATACAACCATGACCGATAAAGCAATGGCCCCGAGAGATTCCCCGTCAGATATGGAGACTAATACATTTAAATGGATATGCACATGTGTAAATATGTGCCACCTGCTCCATGTGACCAGGGAAACGAACATTACAACAGTTATTTACCATCGCCCGTGTGTATATTATTATGCATGGGGTATTTCAAACCAAAAATATCGGCCAATACATCTTAATTGCCTCAAAAGATGGATGTTATTTTTTGCATTACTGCTTTCATAGCTCTCAAGGTTTTCATGGTGATCAGTAATTATTGCTGGTATTTTTAAACTACGACGAATTCCGACAGTTCCCAACACGAAAAAGCTCCCGTAAATGCAGCTTTATGGTGTTTCAGCGTTTTTCGTTTTGGATAGAAAATTTTTGTTTTTCTTGGTACTTAGAAATACTGTGGAAAACCATGCAGAGTACAGTTGATTTTTATTTCAAGCCTTATTATAAATCCAAGAATTAATCGACAGCGAAGTCGGTGCGTTGTCGATTTCAATTTCCAAGCCTCAGTGAGGTCCGTACTTGGTGGGATGACAGTTCAGCCATGCACCGGCTCGCGTATCGTTTCCTTAGCGGGGGGCAGTTCTCGTGACTTTCTCATGGTCCTTACCAAAATATAGCCGTTTGTAACGGCGGGGATTTCCATACTTTTTCTTGGTCTTCGTTCAAACCCGACACAGTGATGCATAAGAAAAAAGAATTTTTTGTTTTTTAAAAATCGAATATTGCGTTGAATACACACGACCGTAAATATTTTGCAATAATAACAAAATATTTGTAATTCCATCAGCATATTTCACTAACGGTCTCTCAATAAACCAAATATATACTGTTGGAATGAAAAAAATGTATTCATTATCGGAGAATATCTAGTCGTGCGTATTCAAGTATAATATCGACCTTTTCAACAACATTTTTTTGTTCAGGGCATAAAAAATTGCAAGGGTATACGCAGAAACAATTCAAAATTAAAAGAAAAATAAAAATATCTTTCCTCACCAATACGTTGGCTCCGTGTCATCTTTTATCCCATATATCTGTACTGTTCGTTATAATGTATTCTCCAAAACATACATACTCCTTAATATGCCTAGTAGTGATATTTCAAAGTGAGTATGTTTCGAAGTAGTAACATTTTGTTGCTTGCCTTACAACCAGTCGCGATATTCAAAGGGTAATGTCACTAGTATCCAGAAAAACAGCTTAATTTTGAAAATAAACAGCAGGAATATTAAATTAAGTAGAAATTCAAGAGTGAAAACATTCACCACGATTTGGCGTGGAAAGCCTCATACATGCACGTATACTAAGTTTGTATGGAGAAATTCTAATATTTCAAGAACGCGTGTAACGTGCACAAAATAAAGTGCGAAAGAAAGTACACAACTCACCAAGTAATAATTTATCACTTGACCGGAGTGTGACGCTTATTTGTATCAATAAATTATGCACTCAACAGAACCGAATTAAAAACCGAATTATCGGTGTAGCTTTATCAATCCATTTTTTTTATTATTTTTCCATAAAGTTTATGCAATATTTTTTAGTAAAATGGGGAGAAGAAAGATTGTGATTATAGTAAAATTTCGTTTAAAAAAAAAAAAAATACAGTTTTATTTCCTTCAATTATATTCTTTCGATAAAGAATAATTGGTATAGTTATTGTTCTATATCCTAATAATGTTCAATTCGTGAACAAGAAAGATCGTGTCATAATCTGTAGCCACGGAAGGAAGCAACACTTTCACATGTTTTGTATCACTACCGTTCAGATTCATTCGACAACAGAATCTCGGATCAGGATTCGCAGGGACTCCATCTCAAGATAGTTGATAGCTCATTGCACGCTCCAGATCGATTGAATTTTTATTTCGACCTACATGTAGATTGCATTTGATTATATCCACAAAAAAAATTTAATTTACATATTCATCATACTCTACCATATTACCCGTTCCGGTTCCCGAGTAAGATCGAAGGTCGAACAATCGACGGTGCAAACAGCATGAAACTGGTCGGTTGAAACGTTACCAACGGCAATTAGTGATATCTCTCGTATGGTACTATTTAAAAAAACAAAACTTTTTAAATCATCCGATTGTAATGCTCTCGAATATTTCAGAATTGTATGGACCGATTTACTGCTACCAATGATCAGAAAAACCAACATTTTATTGGAAAGTTGCCCTTAGTTTTTTGGTTCCCATCCTATTTCTTAGTGAGAGTGATTTGAAAAAGTAAAACAATAGGAAAATTTTCATATTCAAGCGTATAAGAGTCCGGCAGTGCTCCAACCGGTTTTTTTATTTTTAATTCTCCGTGTCGAGCTGAAATTATACTAAATGATATGTCATTGTTATTATACGTACATCAAGTGGTAGCATACAACCGAACGCAACTCTTTTACTTAATAAGTAGCTTTGTATAGTTTTCGTCCTCTTGGTTTGTTAGCTTTCGTTAAATTTTCATACTGTACTAACCGGAGAAAGTGGGAACAATATTTCTTCTCTTCTGGCTCATTTCTTTCTTTGTTTTCTCTGTCTTTCTCTTGTCTGGTGTTAAATACATGCTACGAGCGTGCGACGAAATGAGCCCGAAGTTTCGTGCTATTTTCAAGCCTCTTTTCTTAGACCATTGTAAATTTACCGCAGCTGGCAATTTTACCACTCAGATGCACCTGTTTTACGAAAGAATGAGAAAATCCATCTTGAAATTTCATTCGGAACATAAATTACAGGAGAAAAATGGAAAAACACTGTGTATGCAAATTCTATGCATTTTTAATAATGCATCAAAAAATCTACACTGACTCTCTTGTAATACTTTTTTCTTTTTGAATAATTCACTTTCTAATTTTTGTTCCGCATGTTATTCATTTATGTCTTTCTTTCGACTCTATTTTTATATGACAAATATGGGCATGTAAAGATGCCAATTAGTTTAATAATTAATATAAATTAGTTGGAGCTTGGAAAATTGAACGTTTCATGACTTTTCTATCGTGACATTGTAAAGTGGACGACAGGCTTGGAGTTTCACAAAAGGTAAAGTGAATACTGGCCTTGTGTCTCCTGGTTATTTACCAGGTTTGTAGAAAGCCTCCGTATGGAAACGTGCGAAACTCTCGCTCTTCATGCCAGATACTCGTGCGAGTTTCATTTCGAACTTCACGATCTCGCGGAAAGGAAAGATTCACGTTAAGAATAATAATTGAAAATAGAATTGTGAAATGACAATAAAAAAAAAGACCGAAATATATCGACGAAACTTTCACTTTTTCGAATTGCCTGTTTATCGGCATCCTTGGCTTTTTGATACTCATTATACAAAAAAATACTTTTCGCTTGTATCTGCGACTAATCGAAGACGAAAAATAAATAAATTTCAAAAAATAATCATATCTTATCAGTTTAACTTGGCAGCACGAGAATTATGCACGTCCGGGAATACGCCGAAACTGAAAGAACGAGTTATGCTCGAATAACCCTCAACTTAAACGCCAATTTTGCACTGCTGTTAATCACTGCTGAACCACAACTACAATTATTCATATAATTTAGAAGAGTCTTTGCAAAACTCCAAAAAAATTTAGTGTCGCTTCAAAAATAATAACTCCAATCGTGGGATGAACAATATGCAAGTAAGATTATTTGAAGAGCGTCACTCGAAATCACGTTTTTCATGTCACTTATCCGATGATCTGAACTTGTCTATTTTATCAATAAACTCGATCAGGATCCTCCTTAAGTTTGAAAAATCTTTGAAAATCGAGTGACGCGGATAAAAAAAAATGTCTAAGTTGTCGACAAGTTCTTGCAATGAATTTAAATAACACGTATTTCCATATGGTTTACATTTGCCATCTAACCGGTCTTTTGTTCATGCTTCGATCGTTCGATGTAATTTATTAAAAAAAGAGCCCATATAATATGTCTCGTATTCAAATGTAAATATATTTTATAAATGAACGCTCGGACAACGTAATCTCCATTTAGACGCTTGGGTTACACAATTTTAGGCAATCGATAAGGTTTCCTGACGAAAAGTTAATCTTGGATTGCAAAAAAATTGACAGAATTTTAAAATATCTGGTGGGTTTGTCGGCCGATTTAGATACAAACGTTGATAAAACGTAAATGTCAGCTTCGAGCTACGAAAGTCAATTTATTCGAAATGACGACGAATGTGTCCATTTCTTTTTGCGATGCTCGCTACACTCGAATAGTCAAGGTGAAAGGCATACGGAAATGCGTGGTCACTATGATACAATCCCATTCGCTTCCCCCCCCCCCCCTCCCCTTGTATTCTGGTAATGTTTTATTTTAATACTTTGTAGAAAACTTTGGGTCTGCTAATGTTAAATTTATGCAATTACGAAGTCTCAGTTCGAAAGTGTCCCAAAAACGTAATAAAAGCATCTTTATAAAACTTGTTTTTTGGTAGTGAATTAATATACTACAGCCATTTATTAACAAACAAGACAACACAAGATATAACAAAAACACATAATACATTTTGTGGATTTTTTATTACTTGCAAAAGTGCCGTTGTTTGTTCTCGAATGATTGACAAATTAAAAAAAAAAACAATATGCAATATGCACATTGTGATAATTAGTAGAAGTTAATTAAATACCGAAATACTTATAAGAGTGACTAATATTTCCGGTTTGAAAATACGTAAAATTTTGAAAAATTCTTACTAAATTGGTCACCTTTTGTTCCACGATCTTCTTATCGTCCTATCCGATTATCAGTGTTGCCATAGTCGAGATAAATGTTCTTTTATTTTTGCCAGGGCTTAAATCGAGTCAGTCGATTTATGCATCAACAAAGAGCACCATTTTTTTTTACCGTTTTGAAATTTCATCTCAATTAGTTTTTTTTCTTTTTCGTGTCTTTTTGAAGCGTTTATTTCAGCTTCAATAATAAACTTGGTTCACGTTATGAACGTACCTCAGGAAATATTTTCTTCTAGTTTTTTACTTTTATTAAAAATTTCGTTGTCGTGCGTCAAATGAATTCAGAATCTAGTGTTTTTTCACCCAAAATAAAAAGAGAGAGAACATTTATACGAAAAGTACGCTTTTGGCAAAATATTCTTTGCCAAAAGTGAATATCGTTATAATTTGTGACAACTGTAAGATTTGAAGTACAGTGTTTTTCATGCATCACGAAGCGTGTTTACCGTTGTAAATATGACGAAGTTAACATAGCGGAGTTGCATTGGTTACAAGAAGATCAAACAACCGTGTTCGCGGTGTATTATTATGATAAACTGGCGGATAACGTATTACAAGTGGTTTTGAGTTCATCGAGGCGTGTGAAAGGGTCGAGAGAAAAAAGGGAAACGTTTACGATCAAATGATACGACATTATATGAAGCGAAAAATATATAAAAAAACAAATGCAGAATTAACAATGCGTCGGAGGAGATCGCGATCTATAGCGAGCTTTATCAGTCGCAGCTGTCAATCATTACTCGATATTGATATTACAAATATTTTTATAGTGAGTCTGCGCCAAGGCTAATAATAAATGCGACGTATGACCCTGGCAAACTCTTATCCGAAATTTCAATAATTGATCGACAAATGATTTACGCATTATTTTTCTTGCAGGGAGGTCCCGGCGGTTTCGAGGAAGTTCGACGATACGTCAAACAAGGTGGTGACTTTTGCAAAGAGCTCGCAGCCATTCTACACGAAAGGTGAGTGCCGATTTTTTCAACTTCAAAATTAACGAAAAATACACAAAAATCATTGATAGAGAATTTACTTTTTTTTTCTAAATAAATATTCATGTATCGCCGCTATTTAACCGGATGAGTAAAAAAAGAGATAAACTTAATTTTTCTGTCATTTTTTGTCACCTCCAGAGCTGAACTTGAAGCTTCGTACTCCAAGGGTCTCAGCAAGCTTAGTTGTAAACTGACAAAAGCGTGTGCGAAGGATCAAGGTGAGATAATTTATTCCGACATTTTTCAACATTTTTGAGTAATATAAACAACAATTAAGGTTCATTATTTATTTAATTAATTTTTAATCAATGTAGGCGGGAATACTAGTGCTGGCGTGACTGAAGCATGGAGAAGCATCGGCGAAGAGATGGAAGCTGCAGCAGAAGCACACAGAGTCTGGGGTGCCGCACTCGGCGAACAACTCGCTAAACCATTGAGGGTGAGTAACATTTCATAAAAATTCGGCATTATATATAATTTTTTTTAAAAATACAACCAAGTCAAAGGCAAAGACTCTTTTCGAAATATAAAAGGAAAAATTAAAATTTTTACAGATTTGTTGTACACGTGTCCCGAAGTCAGTAAAAAAATTTCAACAGTTTACACTAAGCCGTTTGAGAGTTATAACTATTCTAATTTTCAATAAATTTACACGTAGTCAAATGGGAAAACGGTTTCCACTTTGTACTCAAATAGGCATCGGTTGAATTCATGGTAATTCCACCCTCAAAAGTTTTCATGTTACAAATAATGAAGTTCAGAAAATGAAAAAAAAAAAAAAATGAAAAAATAGGACAACAATTTGGAAACATTTATCGCAGGTTCTTTATACAACTCGAGTTGTTCAGCTTTTTTAAATTTTGCAGCTTAACCGTGAAGCTATAACTTCAAAGTCGACCTTCAATTCTTTTTTTTTCCAAACAAAAATTCGGCGCTGATGAATATGTCGAATATTTTATTATCGGCAATATATTTCAAAGATTGTGACACTTTGCAGGTGGGAGTTGCTGAGGCGCAAGGACGATCGAGAAAAGCGATCGAAAGTTCGGTCGATAAAGCGTCAAAATCGTTGCAAGAATGGCGTGGTATAGCAGCCAAGAGTAAGAAACAGAGTTTCTCATGTGCACGAGAAAACGAAAGGCTGCAGGATCTCGCGAGAATACAATCGATAAGCCAGAGTCAACAGAACAATAACAAGACATCGAGTCATCAAATGACAGAGAAAGAAGTCAATAAACTTGAGACTAGAAGACGAAAAGCTGAGGACTCGTCACGTCGAGCAGATACTGAATTTTACACGGTCAGTGTGCGAGCTGAACGAGCAAGACTCGAGTACGAAAGTACTGTGAGAAAAGGAGCCAAACAGATGGAATTACTCGAAGAGGAAAGACTTAGTGCTTTGAAGGATCTGGCTAACGTTTATCTCGCGCATCTACAGGCACTTGCGCCGAGACTCCAACAGGTAGAAATTTTACTTATTATTTGACTTAAAAATAAATAAAAGCTTTCAAACATCAATCCTAAAGACGTCAAATATCATTTAACAAAACACATCGAAGCTAAAAAAAAAGTAAAATTTATACAGAGAGTTCTTGCTTTCAAAAATTGTTTATTTTAATCCTAAATGGAGTTTTGGTTGTTGGCACCAAAATTAAAGAGAAACAAAGCATACAGTTGCTTTTTTGTTGTTATACATGTTCAGAATATTCAAAGTAGAAATATAAATGTTTCGAATGTATGAATAATTTCGAACTTGAAAAACAAGAAAAAAAGAAAAAAGTATGTTATTCACGAGAGAAATATAAATTACGAACAATTTGTCCAAGTGCCATTGTGATTGCAACGAGGTGTTGAAGTTACATTCCTATCTCGTACTCTTCTTTATTCCATTTTATTCTGATGTAATATTATTAGAGTTATTTACTTTTTTTAAGAGTGCCGATCGTTTATCTTCGCCTGTACGTAGCTGCAATGTTTCCCAAGATGTTGATATCTTGAAGAACGTTATTCGAAGATTGGAGAGCAACGACGGTTCGAACGTCGATCAGTTATTGCCAGATTTTTATGCCGAGCATGTAACTCTCGCTATGAATCGAGAACGCCGGAAGCAATCACTCGTCAGAGTATTGCACCTGATAAGACAAGATCTTGAGAGAGAAAGGCGAGGCAGAGAAGGCCTGGAGACGTTGCATCGTGCTTTCATCCAGACACCGGCATTCGCTGCTGACGAGAGCACACAGAACGTGACGGAGAAATTGCATCACGTAAGTTGTGAAATAAATAACTACATATATACATAAATGTACCATATTTTTATATCGTTTATTTCCATCATTTCTCACCTCAGAAACCAACTTCAAAAAATTGTTTTGTCTACATTATTTCCTTACATTTTATCATTTGTTAAGAAATCGTGCATAACGTGCCATAACCGGACGAGTTATTGTTCACACTAGTCAATGGAGTGTTAAGAACACACAATAGTTGTATGCAAAGTTTAATACAATAAATAAATTAATGGACGCTGTATTCGTATTGCAAAATGTCATATTAAGCTAGTTAAAGATTCTGTAATTTTGAGGGCACTTAAATCATATCAGGGCACGATATCAATCATTTTTGGTGTCCAAATGCCAAAGACCTTGTACAAATATGTTGCATTGATAGGTTAAAGATTGATAAGCCCAGATGTTCAATCCTATTCTGAAATTTATTTGTTCAGATGAGGTCTATGTTAACGTTTCTGGAAGCAGCGAGGTACAAAGTTGGTGGTACACTGGCTGAAATAGAGGGTGGTAAGAGGGGAAAACATCCCTTGGCTGAACACATTTTGGTTTCGCGTGACAAGCAAGGATTGCAACAAAGTGTTCTCAAGGTAAGTTCATAATCTCTCATCACTGGCATTTTTTTTTTATAAATTGGATGCAATTGAACAAATAGAGATTTAAGCGAACGAAAAAATGTTTAAGAAAATAACACTTTTCCTGAGAGAAAGTTTACAAAAGTCGAAAAACAGAAATAACTGTATTCTCGATAAAAAATATGAAGATGATTGTTTTTTGATGACAGTGAAAATAATGGATCGAAAAAAACTTATTTTCAGGTTCCCTCCTGGGCGAAAAATGAATCCTTCGAGTTTCCAGAGGGACAAGACGAGCTGGACCTTCATTTGACAAAGGATCACGATGCTGAGAGACGAGATTGGGTTGATAGAACAGCGGGTGATGGAAATTCAGAAAATCCACCAGATGAGGAAGATTTCAGTGACTTTGACGAATTTAGTAGTCAGTCGGAGGACAACAGTAATCAAGAAGTCGAAATAGCTGACTTGACGGACAAAACTGACATAACTGAACAGTGCAGAGCGATATATCAGTACTCGGCTAATTTGAATGATGAGCTCAGCCTAACGCCTGGTGATCTCATAACAATACATGAGAAGCAAGCCGACGGTTGGTGGATCGGGGAATGCGCTGGAAGAACTGGTATTTTTCCTGCTACTTATGTTCAGCTGATACATTAACAACAACAAAAGTTTGAAAATGAGTTACGACCAAAACGAGTATCCATTTACGCGACGTAATATCCATGTACATATAGCCGCGAAATTGCAAGTGCCAATCCTTTAAAAAGTCTATTTATCGAGGAGTCAGCAGTGGACCAATGAAAAAAAAAAATGTTTTTTCTTTTTCTTCAGCTCAGTTTGTCTACACTTGGTTTACAATTTTTCCAATCAAAACAAATGATTATAAGATCAATGTGGATTCGATGTATTCACGACTGACATCTTAGCATATCTTCACGTTCGTTTACGAAAAAAAACTGTGCATTGCTCCTAAAACTTCTGATATTTTTTTCTCTTTCGAATATCGTACTCGACCGGACTTACAAGTCTCGTGCAAAAAAAAATATATATTTCGAGTTTGCAATTTGGTACATAATCGAATTATCAACGAAAGATATTCAGATTTGATTTACGCGTAGCGGAAGTGAACGCAGTTGCTGAGTGATAAACAAAAGTCACTGAAGATTCTTTGTCCTCATTTTTTTTCCCTTCCCAAAGTCTCCCTACGAAGATTAATCGAAATAATTATCGAAAAATAAGCGACAGAAAAATTGTCAACGAAAGTTCGAATTGTATTTACGTTACTTTTTCTTTAGTGAGTGTGTTTCTATACATTTTCGTTTATTTCGAACGGAATGCGATTAAATTAGACTCTTCATTGACAATATCGAAGTTTTCGTGAATCGATGGAATGTTCATCGTGCGAAATCGATGAAACAAAACAAATCTATAAACATAAGCGGTACCAAATGACGCATTTTGTATATAACGATTATTAAATTGTATATAGGTATCAAACTGTGCGAAAGAGTGTTTGGATATTTAAATAATAATAAAAAAATGAAAATAATGGAAGTATATATCTGTAAATTAATCGAAGCAATAAAGAAAAAACGAAGCTTTTCTTTACTGACGATTTTTCTTGTTTTATTAACATCTACTGTTTTGCGTACAACTGAACCATCGAACAATGCCTTAAACCTTGGTCATTAGCTTTCGATTTGCGATTAAAATTGCTACGATTAATTATAAAAAGTGTAACTCTCTTCAATCCTTCGTATTTTTTGTCTTTTTTAATATAAATTACATTTTTTTTCTAACATGATGATCACAATATTGTTTCTATAATCGACTAGAAACATTGACTGGATGGCAAAAATAAAAGCCAAGTAAAACCGCTGTTTACATGCAAATTAAACTTTCTGATAAAAGTTACTCAATTTTTCTCTCTAAATTCACACTATTTTTCCATTTTCAAAACCAAAAATTCGAGCTATGTGATAATTGGTTCATTCAGTATTGCTCAGTTTTAAACTCGCCGTTGAAAAACGATGAAAATCAATTTTTATTGAGCGATGGAATGCAAAAAGGTGCAATGGCAGAAGTCGTTGCGTAAAAAGTACCGCGTTGATTATGCAATTCCGATCGTATACCCATTTCCGTGCAATCATTATTGGTGCATGTTTCCCATGAAACTTGAGACGTGTCAGAGTCCTTTGGATTCCATTGCTTTGCCCAAAACGTACAATTGCCCTTCGCTGATGACACAACCGATTCGATAAAATAATGATAAGCACGTTGGTGACTGCATTGACCAACTTCAATAGCTGCATAAATAAAAATTATATGTTGAGAAAATAAATACGATTCTAGAGAATAATTAAATGCAAAAATTTGTACCGAAGAGAAAAGTTACTCACAGGTTTTTTTAACATATTTCCAAAGTGAACCGTTTCGATGCGAGCAACCAGGCTGAACGTTTCCACCGTTCGCATAAAAATCAGCGTGCCCTGATGAAGTAATCGAGATAGCACATTTGATTTCTTGTACGTTAAACGATCAATATTTTATTAAAGCAAACAATTTTGTTATGCTTCGATGCACAAGTGAGTACATCAATTCATTGAAAAAATTGATCATTGCATGATTTTCTTGAATATTCATAATTATAAGTCCGAAATCGTGAATTAAAATTAAAATCATTGAAAAATATTCAGAAAAATTTTAATAACTGCTACTTTGATTAGATATTTATATTTTTACTGTTTTTTTTTTGTATCTTGTAAGTTCGAAATTGAGAAAAAATAATGCATTAAATTCAATGATTTTTGCTTGTGTTGTGTTGTGGAATAATCGAACAAATAATAGTTTCGATTGATTCATCTTGTCAAAATTTTTGCTGCATTAAGCGAATATTCAATTGTCTTAAAAATCAATGATAATGAAAGAAAAAAACCTATGGGCTCGGCCATCCCAAATCCGAAGGTAGACTTCGTTTTGGAACTGGTGTGAATGACGTCAACAAAATCTGCGTCCGTGTGATCCAATCGGAATTCTAAAGCAGCGTCATGGAAGCATAATTCTGCTGGGTCCAAACCGGTGATTCTACTGACTCGCCAATCACTTTCCATTTCTCTTAAATCCCGAGCTGCAATTCCGCTGATATGAGCTCCGAGACTGTGACCTACTAGGTGAAGTGGACCCCAAGTTGGTTGCCTAGGCGAGCTCGCTGTTTTTGTCGAGTTTACCACATCACGAATGAATCTTTAATATTTATGTTAATATTCAAATTAGAGAATATCTTCAAATATTTATTTCAAGAAAACTAATAGTTTGACTAAAAAGAAAAAACAAAAAAAACAGTTTTCTTTTATAGTAACGAATTGATGATCAAACGGTTCCAATAAAGGCTAGAATTCTATGTTGTAAAGCCCATCTTATCAGTTGATATATTCAGCATTATCAGTTTCTTCGGATTACAACAAGATATATCAATGAATTTGTGATTTTCAAAATATAGATTCTAAACAACAGATATGTGGATACTGCAAACGACGTTCATTGAAACTCACGACAGTGTACGAATGGTCCATTCACGTGATAATGTTTACCTTGCAATTGTATTGCCGATCTCTTTGGTATTGACAGCGGCATAGAAATAGTTGTAACTTTTGGATCCCCCTGACCAATCGACCACTACTACGTTGACATCACCCTAATGACGTAGGATATGAGAATTGAACAAGTCACTAAATATAAAAGTGATATAATTTTTATTTGCAGGATGACGACTGTATAGATCCAATTTTTATAATTGAAACTAATTCTGATTCTTTCAATAAAAATAATAAGTTCGACACGTGCAACAGAATGGTTTTGATAAATAAACATAAATTGACATAAATTGAAATGTCGCCAAGCCGTATTTTTTTCTGAATGACTATTAGTTTGCAGATTGTCATGAATAATTTACCATTAAATTGAACGAAGTTACATGAACGTACCCATAAATATTTCGTTGGCGTTTTGATTAATATATGCTTTCGATTAATGACATCATAAAAAAATGAATGTAATTTTAGAATAACAAATTAATGTGAAAGATGTTTACAGAATGATAACGATTATTGACGAAATAAACTTTTCAATATTTTCTCATTCGTCTTAAGCAGACATTATTCAATTTGGACCGATCTTCAATAATAAAAGTTTCTCCTTGCATACGTGAGGACACGAACTATTTCTGAATTACAAGTATAGTACATACATGCGTAACTCAAGGCTTGTTAGCTCATACAGTCAGAGCCAAAAGAGTAAGATTCCATGGAAACATTTGTACGGAACAAAAGTGTTAATGGAATATAGTTTCATTATATTTTAACATTGACAATAAATTCTCCTAAAAGGATTCGTATTTTTTGAGTTTAAAAAGTGACACGTTTTTCTGTGATTTCAAATCCAACTTTTAAATACAATAGATTGAATTTTTGTGGGTGAATGCTGATCATTTATCTCTCCAGGAATTTTATCACGTAATTTTTTTTCACATTTTTCCTGTTTTTTTGCATGTTTGCGGAGTAGTTACTTCCTCATGGAGAGGAAAAGTGTCAGAAACAGAAAATTATGTGTGTTTGTTGATACAATAAGGTCAAATTAATGGTTTAAGAATAAATACCTTCCACACTCGGTGAATCAGAATTTTTTGTTTGTACTTCCGTCCATGGAAAACTAAATTTCGTAACCCCGGAGATTGGTCACAGAGATAATATTGTAATTGTGTAATTTCGTCAATGACGAAATATTATGGAGATAAAAAGAATTTTTCGCTGTGAATATTCCATTGAATCTAATTCATTTGACCGAGACTGTACGCACTAACGAATTTGAAGCTTCGTTTATGTGTTAATTGAAAGTTACTAACCCACGAAAGAAATGCGTCTTCCATTCGTTTGACCCAGCTTTTGAATCCACTTGACTTGAATCCATGTATAATAAAAACTGTTCTTCGATCGCTTCGAAAATCTGTTGGATCCAATCGGAATTGATCGCCCTCATGGACTTCAACGCGATTTGGTTGGATTCTTGATGATAAGAAGAATCGAACATGTGGTACGTATTTTGAATTTCCCGTAGTAGCGAAAATCCACTTGACAGCACGTCCTAAAGTTGATTTCACTTCGGAACAATCAACACGTTCAGGTGTTGGATCGTCTTCGTCAGAATTGGATGATATATCGGAATGTGGTGTATCGGAACTACTACCAACGAGAGACCGGTACATCGAAGATATTTTGAAGCTGTCAGTAAGAACGAGGGAGCAGAGAAGAGCCATAAATACGAATCGGAGACCGTTCATTTTGGAAGATTCTCCGAAATTGCTTGACAAAGTTATGATTGTTTTTTGTAGATTTGGGTATTCAAAACAATTGAAGAACAATATCTTATCCGTGAGTTTGTGTATATGTGAAATTTTCAACGATCCAAATGAGCTCTTGATGAACGGTAGATGTCAATGATCAATCGAGCAGCTGCAGCCAATACGACGCCACGAACACTCGGATATAAAACAGATATCGGTTGTAATTATAGGTCACCGGTGACCGTGGCGGGCACTTGTAAACTGTCTGTCTACAATACCTTGAAAACGAGATAAACGAGAATGAGGGAAGTAGAAGGAGGAATTCTCCCGTCACACAATGAATATCTTGTCGTTCTGAGTTCGGTAAAACCGATTCCCCACTCTAGCGCCTATTAGCTGCGCGAGTGTTCGCATTACGTGCCTTTGCTTTCGTTACAGTACACTGATACGACTCGAGTCTTATCGAAGAGGCGTGAAGCTGAGTTTGTTGCTGTAAATCGAAAGAGATACGACTGTTCGTGAATATCAGACCAACCGCCAGATGCAAAAACGTCAGATAATAAGACGCTCCATCTCGAGTCTCGTGTAACACGTAACGGCAACGAAACGTCAAAAAACTTGTCACTTTTTTTTCTTTCTCTCGATAATTATTTCGAAAATATATTTTTTTAACCTTTCTTTCTGACAACGTGTTCTGTCACCTTTCTTACAGTGTTTTGACGTCATCGACATGCGAGTGTCTGAACAAACATTCTTTGCGTCTACCGGTCGCACAATGACAGAGGGATACAGCACGTTTCGAAATATTACCATTTGGATCGGAAAAATTGCAACGAAAATGAAAACAACCTTGAAAAAGCTACTTAAAATTTCTTTCAATGCACGCAGTGGTTTCGATATGATGTTACGGTCAATGACGTTGATTTAATCGACTCAATCATCGGTTTGGTCACGAAATTATGTGATAGCAAGCCGCAACAACACGTTTGTCGTCGCCCGCACGAGTCTCGTGTTGAAAACTTCAGTTCTGCACACCATCAGGAAATATTTGGATATTTGATCATTCTTTTGTTTCAGTCTTGACAAAGTCTATGGCATCTTTCTTATAATTTTTTTTTTCCGAAGTAGATAAATAAATATCCAAACAAGAATAAATAGAAAATGAGTGTTTATTAATATAAGTTACTTGAAAATTTGACATGTATTATATTATATTAAACTATTTTATCTTTCCATCCTCCAAGAAATCGACTTCTAGTTGATGTTTGGTTTCTTCGATACTTTGTTGGCCGGGATCTGCAAAGAAAAAAAATTGTGATTCAGAACAAATGATGCATCATTGAAATCAATGATAATTATTATCGTGATTTAAGTACGTACCACAGAAAGGTGATTTTTTCGAGGTACTAACGAAATATGTGCCCAAAGCAGAAAAATAGTTCTCGGTCTGGATACCCATTTCTACGCATTTGGATTGATTACAGGGTTGCGTAATGGCGTTCATAGCTCCCTTGTAAGTACGGTCCCATTTGTGTGCCCAGAATGCACAACCACCTTTGGCCGCGTTTATCAATGACTCGGTGAAGTATATTTGTGCACGTGAATGACTGCATGTCCCTTGCAGTAAAGCTGTGTTTTTTAAACATAAATTTATAAGTAATCTTCGAGATCAGATGGTAGAATGAATCTACTCATTTTTGGAGATTCTGATATCCCGGATGTTAAATTAATGATTATTATGTTTATTCTAGGGTAGTAGGAAATGTTACTCACGTCCAGCTGGTAAGTACACGTAGTCAAAAATGGAACCTTGTACTCGATGGCAGCCTGGTTGTCTTTTTCCACCATTTGGATAGAAATCGACGTGTCCTTATAAAGAATAAATCAATAATTAATATGACGAATATATTAATTTTATTATGCAAACTATTAAGTAATATCTTCGTTTGTACAATACCTAAGGGTTCAGGGTTTCCAAATCCAATCCTCCATTTCTCAGTCGCGCTCGTGTGTAGAACGTCAACCAATAGTGCGTCAGTTGAGTCCAGACGGAATTCAATAGGGACCTCGCGGAAACATGGTATTGCCGGGTCTAAACCAGTAATTCTGGTAATTTGCCATCTGTTCTGCATTTTTTTGAAATCGTGAGATGCGACACCGCAAATGTGGGATCCAAGACTGTGCCCGACCAAATGAAGCTTTCCCCATTTTGGTCGCGAGTTTGATTCAACGGTGACGTTAACCACTCGGTGAAGGAATCTTCGACATTCGTTTGAAATTAGTAATCATATTATACGTACGATTTTTGATTGTTATAAAAACTTTAAATAATCGTTAAACGAATTTTAACGAGTGTATCGTAGGTAGAAATGATTTTTGAAAAATATTTGACATATAGTTTGTTTATGAATTGAAAATATAACTTCGTAAAAATCAAGCCGCTTATATCGGTCGGATTTTCCAAATTTTCTCTTGTCCCTCGTGTAAATGGGATACAGTATTGCATTGAGAAATAGTGGCTACGGCCAAAAGTTTGACGGGTCTCACACAAACAGCAACAGAAACTTCGGACCAATGACATTAATAGAGTTTAAGTAATGCACTTGTAAAAAACCGGAGGGTACAAGCAGGACTAATAAATCAATAAAAAGTCAACAATTTATGGGAACAAAGAAGAAAATCTGTTGGCGTGTTCACGCGTAATGCACAAATACTTTCAATTTTTGTTCAGGAATCCAAAGGAAGTTAAGATCGATGTAAATTTTATAATAAGCGGAAATGTCTAAAACAAGTAAAACAATGTGTCATGACATTAGGTATCAATAAGAACAAATATTCATACCTTGCAATTTCATAGCCGATAACTCTTGTCATGATCGCAGCTTTGTAATAGTTGACAGTCTTCCCTACCGATGACCAGTCAACGACCAATACGTTAACATCGCCCTAAACAAAACAAAGAACTTTAATGTTACAATTTCCTTTTTATTCCAAATTGTATTTGATGAAAATGCTTCGATAACGTACCCAAAGCAAA
The DNA here is from genome assembly GCA_948107755.1 of Campoletis raptor. Classification (NCBI taxonomy): domain Eukaryota; kingdom Metazoa; phylum Arthropoda; class Insecta; order Hymenoptera; family Ichneumonidae; genus Campoletis; species Campoletis raptor. The sequence goes on along the minus strand of OX403622.1, from coordinate 31,271,025 downwards.
AAGGCATCTTCCAATTGCTTGATCCATGTCTGGGATCCACCGTTCAAGAAACCATGAACGATGACGACGGTTCTTCGTTCAATATTGAAATCGCTTTTTTCAAGACTAAATTTATCGTTAGCGAAAACTTCAGAACGACGCGGTTGTTTTCTCGACCCGAAATAGATACGAAGGTTAACTGACTTTTTCAAATTTACTTTATTCGCGAACATCCATTTCAATCCACGTGACATAATCGAATTCATATCAGCGCAATTGACCGAATCGATCGGGAAAGAAGCGTTGCCGGAATCATTGAATAATTCAAAAACTTCGTCTGACCAAGGGACGTCTAAGTTCTCTAAATGAGTATTGTCGAAATCTTTGCCGAGTACTGCTTTGTACACTTCTTCAATTTCGTCGCATGCCGAAAAAGTTAGTAAATTAAGAAAAACGAATAATCCTACTCGAAACACAAACATTTTTGCTAAATTTGTGATTCCAATCGACAAGCAGTGACAAGAGCAATGGAAGAAAGACAGAAAGCTTGTGATGATGTCAAGACCTCGCGATCGTTATATATGCACGGAAATGTAGGAAAAATTAGCCTGTTTGAATATTTTACATGCACCAAAAAATAAACGTCATACATTCACGTGCAACTCTGAATGTCTCGCGTCTGATTGAACAAGTGGTGACTTTTCATCCGTGAAGCCGTGAGTGTGTATTTCTTCCCACTTATTCGGAATCATTTTTGTTATTCTTCTTTGGCAATATTTAATTTTTGATCTTCTCAAAATCGTCATTGTTTAATTTAACAGCTTGCATTCGGATTCGAGCATTTTTTCGTTGTTAATGCTGAATTGTTGCAAGTAATTAAGTCCTAAGCGATAACGATACTGCAATTAAAAAAAAAAAGAGATCAAGTTCAATACACATCTTGCACGCTGCCACCTTCACAATATTATGTCAATCGGTAAGTTACTTTTGATTTTTCGGTGAAGGACAGACCCCTCTTTAACTTTGATTTATCGATATTTTCAAACATATCTCGTTTCTTCAAATAAACGGGTCTGAATTTCTGAAGTTTCTCAAATCGATTACTTTTGATTTAAGTTTTTGTGGTTCAGCTGCTTATTCCATGTGTACTGGTTCGGGACCGCCACTGTAGTCCTAACATGCCATTAATATAATAGTATTTTACTCCCGTGGAGCGTATATGATTTTTCATCGCACCTGCGAGGAAAGGTCAACTTTCCGAGCAGGTGTGATGAAAATATATTTTTTCATCGTGTATTAAAGAATCGATGTATTTCATGAGGAATGAAGTATTTGTTCCTCGATTTGTTCGTTCAAATTTACGAAAAATCAAAAAAGGTGATGGCTGGTATGTTCTCAATCAATATATTTGATCGGAAATCGGATTATCGAAGTATTTGATAAGGAAATAATGAAGTATAAGGGCTTGGGAAATATGGGAAATAAAAATATGACGCTGGTAGTTTAAGTAATAAGTAATACGACGTTTTATTGGCGCAAACTCGGCAGTTATTCGATTTTTTATAATAATTATTGTAAATGTCATTACACAGTAAACTGTAACTAATATTTCTTGTTCTATTTCTGAAAAAGTCTTTCTAAAAAAAACTAGTTCGAAACAGTCTAAAATCGCGACCAATCCAACCCAAGTCTGTTTTATAGTAGTGGCCCGTGAATGCTGGGCTTCGAAACGAAGGTTTCTCTCTCAATCGAGTATTTCATTAGCGTAATCAACCTGCAATTGTCGTCGTACTTCTTCTTTGCCTTCAGCATCAATAACTGCGAAAATAGGAAAGTGAAAATGTATTTGTTTGAACCGCGAAGGGGCACAACAGTAAAAACAGTACAAATTTCTCGATTTATTACCACAGAATGGTGGGGTTCGAGATGTTATCACGAAAAAAGTACCACGATGAGGATGATTTTCAGCATTAATTCCCATCTCCGTGCAGTTATTTGAATTACAATCTTCCGACATAAGTTGCAATGCACGTCGGTAAGATCGATCCCATCGATGCGCCCAAAATGTGCAATTTTTTGACGCCGCAGAAATTAAAGATTCAGTGAAATAGACATAGGAATATCCGTGGCTACAAATACCTTGTTCCGGTGATAAATACATGTTATTAAGTTTTCAATTTTTTTTTCATTCGTATATTTATATTCACTTTAAGATTTTCTTTTTCGCAATTTATCATACAATCGATTAATAACTAAACTCACCGGTTTGTGGAGCTGACATAATATCGGTCCACAAACCTCTTTGTAACAAACAACCAGGCTGCCTTTTTCCACCGTTTGGATAAAAATCCACATGTCCTGGTAGTGAAAAAAGCGATTTTTAATCAGCCGAAACGGGCATCGTCTTCTTGTATTGAATTTACGGAGCATCGGAGCATGAGGTTTAATTAGTTTGTTTTTGTTTTTCAAAACAATCGCTAATTCTCGATCTTCCATTAATATAGTTATAAAATGATTGATATTTGTAATAATTGTGTCACCTATCGACTGCGAAGACCCGAATGCAAATAATTCGTCCGAACGGCCATTCGTGTGAATAACATCAACGAATGAAGCATCGTCTGTGTTCAGTCGCAATAACGCACTGACGTTACTGAAGCATCGATTCGCTGGATCGAGTCCCGTGATTCTGCTAACTTTCCATTTACTTTGTCGTCTCCGTAATGCGTTCGCGGCGAAACCACAAATGTGAGCTCCTAAACTGTGCCCAACTAAATGAAGAGGGCCCCATTTTGGTTCGATTGGAGCAGATGCGACTATCGTTGTATTGACGATATGATGAAGTAATCTTAACGATGGAGAACATTAAAAGTAGGCATTTTACCAAAGCGTTTTCCTAAAGATTTGTCCAAATTTCAAGGACACATTAAGGGCGCTACTACGAAACTTGAATATTGACAGTCAATAAAATATTGACAGTTAATAAAGATTGCACGATAACAAAATATATTAAAATTACAGAGCTATATACATCCGTTCCGGTGGGACCTTCAAACAATAAAGAGAAAATGATTTCACGGTGAAAACGATTTTATAGATTTGCCTTATTCGTGAGAAAAACAAATCAATAAGATTTATGTAATGTATTAACGCAGGCAATCTTTGAACAAAGGATTTTTCAAAATATCAATTACGAAAAAAATGGGAGACGACCGGAGTAAAAATAGCAATTTTAAATAATACCGACGCTCATTTCTCGTCAATAAAAAAACAAAATATGCAAAAAATTGAAAACTTTTCTTCCGAAGAAAATTTAAAAATTATTATTCTTGATTTTTTCTTAAATTCAGAATGTGGAAAAAAAAGTGAATTTTTTTTTTTTAACCAGACAACTACCTTGAAATTTATTTAAAAACTTAAACAATCTTTCGATTGACCACTAACATATTTTGTTGTGAAAAGTGATAAAATTGTCATTTGGTTGAGGTTCGAATCGTTTCACCTGAATGTTCACTGATGGGGAACAATAATCCTTGATATAAAATTAATGTTTACGAACCTTGCGATCTCATTGCCGACCGTGCGTGTGTTGACGACTGCTTTGACATAATTGTAGCTATTTCCTCTAGCGGACCAATCGACCACGACTACATTAACATCGTCCTATCGTAGAATAGAGATTTGAACTTTTTCCTCAAGATATTCGACGAAGCTTGAGAATTTTTAAATGTATATTTATAAAAATCGTTATACAGTTCGTCCCAGATTAAATGGTGAAAAAAGAACTTTATGTCTGGACTCACAATTGTCCACACGCCCGATTAATGATTCGAGCAAAGATACGTCGGAACAATTTTATAAACCAGTTTTTCTTTATTTCAAAACTAGATTTTTCGACTGGTGCCAGAATTTTTTAAAGACGTTTTTTAACACACCTCATTATACAACCTACGTTGGTCTACGACTTTTAGTTTTCCCAGAATTTTGCAGTGAGAATCCCTAGTTTTCAAATCAAAAAGCGATCTCACTCTATTACTTTATGATGTGATGATAAAAATAACAAAAATAAAAAAAAAAAAAAAAAAACAAAAAAGTTTATTTTAATATTTATTTGATTTTTCAATACGTTCATAAAAACAAATTCAACGACTGTTTTTTTCCCGTCTGTATGAAAGCTTCTCTAACTATCAACAATTAAGGCGTTTTATCAACAGTGCAAAAAAAAAAGATAGCTAAAAAGCAAATACACGTTTTTCTCGGTCACGCTAGATGTTTCAAGAAAAAAAAGTTTCATTTTATTTGATGACAACTAGAAACTGTGTAACTTTTATTTTACTTTTAATATCAAGAAGCTCTTTGAAAAAAGAACGTGTGACAGGAATTTTACGGAGCATGAGTCTGTTAGATCAATTTAGATCAGGAATAATCTCAATATTAAATTTTCACTTGCCCACAAAAGAAACGCCTCCTCCATACGCTTGACCCAAGACTGACTCGCGTTTGATAAGAAGCCATGAACTATAATCACGGTTCTTCGTTCAACACTGAAATCTGTCCATTCAAGACCAAATTGTTCGCCAGTAATCAAATGTACGCGTTGCGGTTGTTTTCTCGATGAATAAAAGAAACGAACGTCACTGGCTGCAGCAGGATCTCCTTGGACGGCGAACAACCATTGCAATGTTTGAGCGACCGTTGACCCAAGTCCAAAACAATCGATAGCAGTGAATCCGCTATGATCATGCAGACTCGAATTTAACTTAATGGTAGAACCGTTTGCCCAAGTGACTGCATAATCTTTGCTGTGAATAGGGATGAATTTCGAAAAACTACCATTCACATCGATCTCACCCTTGACCATAACAAAAATATCGAGTAAAAACACCAACGACACAGTGAATTTCAACATTCTGATGAAAATTATGCGACCGATCGAAGGAAAGAATACTTTTTAAATGATTTGATCATATACTCGTTCTTAACACTAAACAAGAAATAAAAATCCGTTCACCATGATAAGACATCGACGACACGACGCATTATCATGATTACGACATTTATAGCAGAGAATAAAGAAAATAACTTCCGTTCAATATTCACTTATTAGTCCATTAGTGAATGAATCAGTCCGGTGATGTTGACACTGGTGCAAAGTATGGGTTTCGATAATGAGTGATGATTAAGCTCGTTGTCTTGCTACAGTCATTTTCGAAAATTAATTCCCTGGTTTACCATTAAAAATTTGATAACTTACGGAATATCTCAACAGTAGATGGAAAATCCATAAACTAAAGAAAAAAATGTTGAAATACGTATAAAGTTTAGAGTCTCAGAAATAAAAACGTTAACTACGTCTTCGATACTCATTCTGACTTTTTATCACTGTCACCAGAACTGAACGATTGGAATATTACTTTTTTTTACAAAACCTTGGCTACATGTTCCTCTGTTATTGAAAGTTAAAAAAAAAAAAAAAAAAAAAAAAAAAAAAAAATATTGAAAAAAGTTTCAAAATTATTGCGAAAAATATAAAACTGCGAAATCTTTCAGCAGAAATGCACGAAAAACGATAAACAGCGTAAGATTTAATCTTTTTCAAGATTTTGGGAAATGGTTTCGAAAAATTTGTACCAAATTGTTGTGGCAATTGATTTTATTCTCTTTTAGAATTTTTATAACAATGAATAAGTTTTGCGAACTTGTTACATCAATCTCGTGTCTCGTAAATCATCGTAGTTTCGACGGTTTAACGACTAACAATATGTTTAGTTTAGTATTAAACTAACGAAAAAATATTTCAATGATTTTTTTTTTTTGGTTTAAGTATAATGTGATACATTTAAATAAAAAAGGATAGGGAAATGAAAATAAATGGGAACTTGAAACGTACGTATTGTTGTGCAAACATCTCGATTTATTTCTTCATATCTTGCCGATCTTCTGCTTCTTCCGTTTCTTACCTTTCTTGATTTTGTCTTTTTGCTAGAAAAGTGAAATAGAAAATTATTATGATTATGATGTATTTTTTTTAGGTTGAATAGCATTGTATGAAAGATTAAAAAGATGATTACCTTCTGTTGATGAAATTGTGTCGATACATCACCAATTGAGCTTCCACCTTGAAAACTGCTGAAATCGACAGATTTGTAATCGAAATTTTTTTGTGGCAGCATTCCCTTCTTTTCCAGTTCATCTCTGTTTTCGCGTTTTTGATCCTTTCTCTTGAGTCTGAAAGTTAATTATTCGTGTTGTGAATTTAAATTGTAGAATTGATCGCAAGTCGAAAAGATTTTTAAAAAAATTATAAATAAAGGGAATTTACTGAGTTAAGTTTTTTTTTTACAATATTTTGACAACATTGGTTTTTATGGTTTCTATGTTTCAATTCTTTTCGGTTTCCGATCATGAAGGAATTGATGAATAAACTGAAGATGCTAATTAAGAAAAAATTCAAATAGGCGAAGTTAGAAATAAGAAAAAAAAACTCACTGTGAAGCACTGAAAGCATTCAGCCTTTTTACTGGTTCTTGCAGACCCGACGACGTTTCGTTCATGGGAAAAGCTTGATTGCTTTGTTGTTTTTTGTTGCCCTTTCGTGGACCTTTTTTATCCACCATCGATTCGTGTTTCATTGCTTTACACGATTTTGGATTATCCGTCATATCGTGTTTTCTCTTTCTCGCGTAGCTCTGAGTGATGGTTACCTCGATTGAGGGTTTGGGCGTCGTGACGTTATATTTGGAGTCTTCTTGATAAGCGGAGGAATCCATCACATCGGATTGTCGTTTTCGTTTTCTACCGTGCATTTGATTGAGTGGAACTTGAAGCCTATCGTTTTGTGATTCGGTGGAATTCTCGGCGACGTTTGAATCGTGCGTAACATTTTTGAAATGTTCGTAAACTCTCTGAATGCTCATCGCTGTTTTTTCTGCTTCATCAAACGCTTCACGATTTCTCTCTTTCTCTTGTTTTTCCTGCAATTTTCGCTGTTGTTCCTCTTGAGCTGCGACCATCGGCATCACTTTTTTGTATCTCTCGAATGGACTAACGAACTTGGTCTTCTTTTCCTTCAATATTCTTCGACGTTCTATCAACTCTTCGTGCTATGAATACAAAATATATGATAAATAAATCTTACCTCTTTTGATATATGATTAGAAAACGTTTACAAGTAGGTCTTTTTTTCTCTTGCATCAGCAGATAAATCATTTCACCAAATGATAATAAGAAACTTTAAAATAAATCTTTTTGTATTAAAACTCAAGGAGTATTCTTTTCGTGTAGGCCAATTCTATTCAAAATAATAATTCGTTATTTATTAGCAAATACGTTGACTTACACGAAATTATCTCTAGAGTATTAGTGGAATAAAATTTCAGAAATTCACGTTGATTATTTACATAAATTTGAATTTTAGTGAATTTCCTTAATTGCACATTAATTCTCTTCGACGATAGGTTACTTAACCTATTAAAACTCATGATTTTTAATATTTTTTAATATTAATTCTCCGCAAACATCATTTCATACATGTGTAAGTTGTGCTCACTTTCAAACCGTTTTCGCGGCGTTGTTCCTTAATTGTACAAAAAACGTTTAAGCTTGAAATTAATCGAAATTAACAGATCTAATGTTAACTCTCCACTGCATACGTTACCACATATGGTTTCATGAATCAACACTTTTTACCGGTTTTGAGATATTATTTGGCGATTAGAATATAAAAATACAATTTCGTATCATCCAGTACGGTTTTCGCAAAAGGGACATTCTTTGGTCCATAAACGCATTTAAAAGACATTCTCAGTTTAAAATTTACAAAATCTAGAATGTTATAAAGATCCTGTTGAAGTTACGACGCGAAATTCGAATACTTTGTTTTTTTTTTGTTTTCAACGAACAATTTTCAAGCATCTTTACGGAAAAAACGGATCTGTTTTGTCAAGTAATATTTAATGTGTTCTCTGTACTAAATATAAGAATTCCGTCAACATTTATTAAACGTCATAGTAATTTTGGGGAAAGTTGCAAAAATTAATATGCCTCATAGTAAAATTTACCAAAATTCTTGTGTGCTGTGCAAAATTTTAAGGATATTTCAAAATAACACTTTAAATTTTACTTGACGAAACAGATTCGTTTCCTCCGTGTTTCTGAAATTTCGCCGAATCATTTGTCGAGGAATTTCTTGAAGAGTTATGGAAGTTTATTATGTTATTTTTGAATTTCGCGAAACGTGAATTTGAAAAACCGATTGAATTGATATTTAATCTTAAAATGGCAACCATTTCGTTACTCGTTACCGAAAAATATCCGCCATAGCTCTCCAGAGTTTGCCGTATGAATTATTAATTTTTTGAGATTATCACCAGACTTTATTTAGACTTTGAAGATTAAATGGCGCTTAGACTACGATATTTTTTTGTTTCAAATTTGTAAAAGGAATTTAAATATCACTGGAATATATACACAATGCGTACGTAGGCATTTGTTCGAAGATGATTCGATAATTTTTTTGATAGAAATACGTTGATCATTCAGTTTTGAGTTTCCTTTTGTTGAAAACAAAATTTATATATTTGGACGATATTTAGATAAATTAATGAATATAAAATAAAAATAAAAATAAAATTTGTTCAATATTGACGTTTAAGTTACGTCTAATAAAAGCTATTGTTTTCACAGCGGCATTATTGTTTTTCCTTATGTTTCATATTTCATGCAGTAAAGAGTTAAAAGCAATTAAAATTTGTTAACTCACATCGGATCCCGTAGGATCATCAAAAACAGTGACAATATGATCGGTTGTAGTGTCTTTCTCGACGAGGTCCATCTTTTCTTGGGAATTAAGTAAGCACGGTAGATCGGCTCGTACTTCTGTATTGCTTGGTACATCGTGCGGAGTGTAAAGCCAAACGTCCGAATTAGCAGCCTGATTTCTCTGGGTCAACCGTTGTCGAATATCTTGTTCTAATACCGGTTTGATGAGAGGTTGTTCACGAGCTTTCAAAATGAGTTTGTGGAGGGTCAAAAGATTTTGGCGAACCAAGGGTGGAATTGGATTGCAACAGGCAAGAATTCCTTGCATTTCGCGTGGCAGTGTTTCCGCAATGTTGAGTAACATGTGATTTGGTAAAACGTAACCAATGCTGTCGTCCTCCAGTCTCGCTGTTGCGTCTCGCCATCTGTGTAATTCTTTAAGAGCGTACAATTGCCGATTGTTGAACATTTTTTGGCTCTTACGGTACATATTCATGTAACTTTCCTCAGTCCATACGGGTTTTGAATAGACTTGCCGGCAAACTTCGGTGCTACGATCGTAAACCGCTTTGAGAATGTTGCTCTGTCCATTGGCAGAATCTATGAGATCGTTGCGCAATATATCCATGATATACAAGAGATAATGAGTGTCCTCACGCGCGTATTTCATCAATTCTTCGGGGAGAGGTCTTATGCGCCAGTCAGCCAGTTGAAAATGTTTGTTAGGGTCCACGTTGCAATATCGTCTCATCAGATAAGCCAGGCTTAGATATGGCAGATTAAGTTGATATGCAGCTTGATACGTGTCGAACATATTAACAACGTACAACGACAAGTCACGCTGCAACCACATTATATCCGAACTAGCACCGTGAAATACTTTTAAAACGCTCGGTTTAGTAAATATTTCGTTTAAAACGTGTAACTCTGATCTCAGTGTTAACGTATCTATTAAATAATCGGTGTCTCTTGTTGATATTTGCATGAGGCACGTTATTCCTTGGAACGTGCGATAAGAATGATGCTCGAGATCGATTGCGATCTCGTTGTACTGTTTCAAATCGTCGAGTAAAATTTTAACGTCTTGTGGCTTGTCTATGACAATGAGAAGCGTTTCATCGAGTCTTTTGTACGGTATGGGATCTCGTTTTTCCAACTGACCCGCCGGGGGTTCGAACTTTTCTAGTTCACACTCGTACGGATGATTAAATACTTCACCATTATCACCTTCCTCGAGATAAAGCGCGAGAGGTTTCAGCGAATTTGGCTTGTCCTTAATTCTTGGCTCCCATGGCTTGGCACTGTTGTCAATTTTGTCCTTGAACGATAATTGAGGCCGTTGAACGTTACGCGCTGCCAATAAACGAATCGACGATGCACTGTTTGACGTCGTATCGTTGTTTGGTCCATGACTCGATACTGTCGCGTTCCATGAACCATAGACATTTTTCTTAGTCGTCTGCGACACTATCAGCGATACTCCTGGTTTTTTTGGTAAGCCCTCTTCCTCATCCATGCAAACACTCTGCGGAATTTTAACAGCAATTAAATGCATTTATTCATTATTTTTTCAGCACGTAAACTTTTACATTTAAACCCCAACAATGCAATCAAACTTCAAAAAACTAGAAAGGAAGTACGTTGCTGTTGATAATGCAGATATCAACGCCTCACAATTAATGATTATGAAACATATTTCAAGATTTTTATCGCATTCATTTTAGTTTATGGTAAATTACATGTTTCACGAGTGCTAAATTTTCACAAAAGATTTATATAGTTCATATACAGAGATTAATACACCACTTAAATAGACGAAGGTTCATTTGTATCACAGTATGTCATGTTAACCAGAAATAATATGAATAATGACACATTTACAAAACCATTAGTTGATAAATGAAAAGTTCCAAAATGACAAATTTTCATTGAAACTTTTAGAAAAATAATCCATATTTAATAGGCAATATAAATTTAGGATGGCTTATTTTGTTCCTCACGTGATTCTCTACAAATTCACGAGTTTTTTCTTAGGGGCATGAATGTGAAAAAAACAGCAGTTTGTTTATGAAATATTTTTTGCCGACTAAACCATAAACTGCAACATTGAAAGGTTGAAGTTTAGAAAAAACCCAATTATAGCTCATTAATAAATATAAATATATTGAATATAGTAAATTTATAAGAAATCTCTTGAGGAACAAAATAAGCGGTGGTACATTGAAATGTACTCAAACGATCTTGATTATTCTTCTAAAATTGTCACTTAAAATATAATATTGTGAAATTTTGCATCTATCGATTCATTGTTCCGTTACTCCAATGTAATTGACGATTTTCTATGACATGGTTTCATACGAATACACCTTCAGTTAATTTTATTAGTAAAACTTACTATATTTTGGAATTAAAAAAAAAAAATAAAAATTTTTCCAATTCATGTGATTTTCGTCACACCGAAATATATGATTTTTTATTTTGCACAGAAGATTATAGATAAAAAAACATTAACTTACCGCTCGATCGAGAAATATGTCATTAGCTTCTATAAGGTGTTCAAACTTCTCGTCAGCATCTCTATGTCTCATATTGCCAGTGGCCCCTGACAGTTGTGCAACGCCTTGCATAACATTGAGAATCTTTTTCAACTCTCTATTTCTTACTTCGTTGAATTTTGGGAAGCACATATAATAATTGAAATTTTCTCCAGCCGGCAAACTGTTAGCAGCTTTGATGCCATCTTTCATAGCACTGAACGCATCCTATAAAAAAAAATGTTGGTTGACACACTATTTGCAAAATTTTAAAAAATTATTCATATTTTTTTGCCTATTCAATTTCAACTGTACAAAAAATTTTTCCAAATCATAGGCCAATACCAACTAAGGCCGCAACTACGTGAAGAAACCAATAATGATAACAAGGAACAATACAGTGTCGAAAATCCGTAGATATTCTACATTTTTATTATAGAAGAAAACATCGGGTGATGTTTGAAAAAACGTGTGCTACACTGAGAAATACTGAATGTGTGGTAAAAGTTGGAGAATAATGCAGAATGCAGTAGAAAAGAGTGAGAAAATAAATATTGTGGTTAGCCACGTGCTGTCGTCAAAACAATTTTATTACCTTGATATAATCGTCGAAAGTCGCGTAACCCGGCAATACTTCGGTGACTTCCACTGCTTTATCCGATTGCACTGGATCATTGTTACCGTCATTTTGTGTTTTATCGACTTCCATAGCGTTTGCACTCATTGTTTTTTAGAAATAGCTATGTTTTTCAGGTTACATTGAGAGAACTTCGTGCTACTCCTTCTTCAGCGAAGCGAGTGAAGTGACTGGAAATAAGCAGTTGACTCAGGCAACATATAGGTGATAAATATCGCGCATGCCGCGCATGCGTACAATTACCCACACCAAGCAGTGCATTTGATTGGCCTTACACGAAGGGTGATAGCCAATAAGGAAGAAGAAGAAGAAGCAGTGCATTTGGCTAACCTGATTGAAAATAAATTCGGCATTTTGCTGCAACTTCGGAGCAGTCTTTTACCGCCATCGAAACACGAATGTCAGAATATCTTAATAAAACAACTTGTGTCTATTTAATCAACGTACTCCTTTTCAAATAATTAATCAATCCACAAAATGGCGAATCCAAATTTGGCGGATATGACAGAGGAGGACGCGGCTGACTTACAATTTCCGAAAGGTAAGATGAAACGAATTGTTATTTAAGAATAATTCTCATAACCTCCTAAATTCCATGCTCACTCAAGTTCGACATCCCGTATTTTTGTAACCTCAAGTCAAATTGTTGTATCTTCGCTAAGTAGATTGTAGGAGTAAGATAGGATCTTCTCTTCAGGGGGAAATAGTATCATAAAAAGGTGCATAAAATCGTGTTTTAGGAGTTTCATTATGAAATCTTGAAATTTCATAGATCCCGTTTAAATTCAAGATGGATTTAGTAGTCGTCTCTTTGAAAGCTATTATGTCGTGAATACTTTATCATTCGGTAACTATGTTCCACAAAACTTCGTCGAACGTAAAGTTTTTTTCGAATTCAGCAACGCCCCTAAAATCGTGGTTTTGCTTGCTTTCAGAAAACCTGTCTCGCGTAAGAATAGAGATTGGTGGTGATGGTGATGATGATGATATTGATAATGATGATGATTATAAAGATAATGACGACAATATGAGCGACAAAGAGTCCGATCACGAGGTAGAAGTTTCTCTCATGACAGAAGAAATATTTGTGCCAGATCCAATGTGTTGTGCTTGTAAAATGACTTTGTCGGAGCCGTATATCAGATGCGCCGAGTGCACGGACACACAATTGTGTCTGTTGTGTTTTTCCAGCGGTAGTGAAATGAACGAGCACAAAAACAATCACAATTACGTTGTTGTAAAGAATGAATTTCCGCTGATAGACGAATCTAACTGGACTGCAAAGCAAGAGTCTCAGTTACTGGATGTAATTCAAGAGTGTGGATTTGGTAATTGGATCGATATAGCCAAGAGAATCCAGGGAAAAAGTGCGCACGAATGCCAGATGCATTATTTGAAAAATTATGTAGAACGTCAGGGTTTGCCGGGTTTACCAAAAATCAAAGAAACTAGAACGAGTCTTTTTGGCGCTGAACCAGTCCCATATCTCTTTAAGCTCCAAGACCTTGACGAGCCTCCAAGGTTTGCTGTCAACAGTGTAAATGGACGTTTGTTAGCTGGTTATAACGCTGCACGATCTGATTTTGAAGTGAATTTCGATAATCACGCAGAATTGCTTGTATCAGAGCTGAATTTTGAAGAGTTTCAACCACAGGACGAGGATCACCATTTGGGAAGAAGTCTTCAAATCGCTATAGTTCAGGCTTACAACAATCGGCTGAGGGAACGAGCGAGGAGATCTAGGGTTCTTCGAAATCATGGCTTAATAGCATTCAGGCGAACAATTTCGTGGCTACAACGATACGAAACAACAATAACAAGACCAGTTGCTGAAAGACTTTTGATATTTATGCAACTCGTCAGTGGCCTTGAATTTGATTATATTCTTGAAGGACTGCACCACTTTGGCGAAATCAGAAGTTACATTGGAAAACTCATGGATTATCGAGCAAATGGTCTTAAAACTTTTCGTAGTATACCTATGTTTAAAAAACTATCGAAATTGCGAGGGGAGCATGACAAAGATAGAAAACAGTATATGAACAACCCTGAATACAGTTGGAAAAATGTTTTGCCGCTATCAGTGCTTACTCCATCCGTACAAGCGATAATACCAACGAGCCATCGAAAAATTCCACCACCCTTGGAAATTCGGGGTTTACCTGGAAGTGATAAGCTCACGATGAGCGAAAAGGAACTTTGCTCAACCGCTCGTATCGTCCCAGCTAATTATTTTGATTACAAGCGCATACTAATAAACGAAAATAAAAAAATTGGCTCTTTGAGGCTAGCACAAGCGAGAGTTTTGTTGAAAATCGATGTTAACAAAACACGCAAACTTTATGACTTTTTGGTGGAAGAAGGATACATCAATAAACCACCCCAATAACACCGTTCACGAATAATTTCGTAAACTTTGTTCATACGTGTTAAATTTTATTAATGATTCTTCGTAATTGTTCATAAGTTCGTTTTAATATTGTGATATTAGTGATAATTTTCGATACTAAACGTCTCTTGTTTAACAGCTTTGTGTATCCCAGGTTGAGATAACCGAAAATATAACTTTTTTATTGTCAAACACTTACGATTTCCCTGCGTTATTCACATTCACAAACAAGTCCTTGATATTTTATTTATTTTTTATTTTCATATTTACCCTCAGGATATACTTGAGAAACATGGAAATTCGGAGGATAGGAATAACGTACACGTCGTTCTACAAGAAAAAAAAAAAAAAAGTTTTATTTTACGGTTTTCGTTCCATTTATTCCTGATATTTTTGCTCCACCAGAATTTGAAAACGCAGAGACTCTTCTGATCTCTGAAGTCCACATGCTATTGGAACACAGAAAAGCGCAGAACGAGTCGGCCGAAGAGGAACAGGAATTTTCTGAGGTTTTTCTGAAAAGTCTCAATTACACGGATCGGTTTCGCAAATTCAAAAACAAAGAAATCATCGCAGCCGTAAGAAAGTATGTTCAGCAAAGTCATTTGGTTTGATTTGTAAATTTCTATTCAACTGGATCAACTTTATCATAATTTTAACAAATTTTTACCATTTTTGCCAATATTATCGTTATACGTAATTTGCAGCTTGTTGACGTACAAAAAATTACACAAATTCGAACTGGCTTCATTGGCTAATCTGTGCCCGGAAACTCCCGAAGAAGCTAAAGCATTGATCCCCAGTTTAGAAGGTCGCCTCGAAGATGAAGAGCTGAGGACTATATTGGACGACATACAGACCAAGAGATCTCTCCAATATTAATTAAACTGATGATCTCAATAATGAAGAATCATTTTCGTCATTGAATAATCGCTCTCCACTTTCATCGTAAGAATAAAAAAATTTCTTTTAAATTAATTTCATCATGCACTTTGCTAGAGACTCCCAAGTAGTTTCATTTTCGTTTACTCGGTAATTCAAGTCTTCTATGCGAAGTTTTTAATTCGAAAAATTCGTTTCATGCGAGCTTTTGGTTCGTTCATGAAGCGTTAAATAACATAAAACTCATTAGAAAAGTATAGTTTTTGTTTAACTAGAATTGCGGTAAAAGGCAACAAGAGGCTGCCGCGTCTCTAGATACATTCGTCTGATTTAATAATCTTTGATATCGGGCAACAGTAAAGTTGTTTTTCTCGAAGTATTTTCCTGGTTATTTAACCTTCGAAACGGCCTGCTTTTTGATAAATTTTTAATTTTTTGAAATACAAAATACACTGAATACTTGTTTTACGTATTTACTTAAAAAATCGGCTTGATTCACATTTCAAGACGTTGCTAAAGCAAGTTATTCACCAGAACCGAGATCATAAGTTATTTTTGTAAGCGGCCCATAGAGTATAACGAAAAATAAAACAAATGATCTGCAAAATGTTACATTTTTTTAAATTTCAAAGTCGAAATGTTCAGATTTTTCATCTCTGTCTTGGAAGTTTTCCATTAAGGCCTTTCTCTTCTTCAATTGCCAAAGAGACGCAAAGAAAGTTACGACAAATTTTTTAATCAAAATGGCTCAACATATCGTAAATTATAAAAATTGTATCATTTTTTAGATTCTTTGGATAAACTACTGTCATTTAACTCATTTGTCCCGTTTGGATTAGATTTTGAAAATCCGCAATTGGCTAAGCGTGAGATGCACGTCCGTTGATCGTTTAAATCTGTTTATCCGGACATAGAAACATGTATCGAAGTAAATATGAATCGAGAGGCGGAAGGGTGTGAATCGTCTGAAGAATGATAGTTCTCTATAAACCGAAGAAGTTTAATCCAGTAATAGAACGAAGGAAAGGAGTGGATGAGGAGGGAGGGAAGAGGGTCGAGAGCAATTTGTGACAAGCAGAATCGTCCGAACGAAGACAGCTAATCGCGTGGCTACGACAACCGCATATTACGGCAAAGGATAATTGCGTATATGGTTGACTTTGCACGCAAGGAGGCGAGGGAACTGTACGTGGATGCCCGTCATTATCGGCCCACCGGTTCGCCAGGAAACTTTTCTCTGTTCCCTCTCGTTCCTACCTCCCTTTCTTTTCTTACACGGTTCTTCATCTTATTTTTTTTGTCTTATTTGTTTTTGAGACACGGACGTGATTATGCACGGAATTCTTCACCTTGATATCCTCTAAGCTCATATTTATTCGAAAGTTTTCTTATTAACAAAAAGTTTTGCTCGATAAGGATCTAATGACGCGTCTATGAGGTGTACGACCTGCCCTAATGAGCACCTTTCACCATAGGGCTCTGCGCGACCCTTCGCCATTTCCCATACTACGATGTAAACGTTTTTTCATTACTTTTAAAAAAAGTTATTTCTATTCAATCATTGCTCCAAAGTCTTCTGACTCCTGAATGATGGAACGTTCCCACATTTTTTGTTTTTCACCCGAGTCGCCGACTTCCCCTCTATACGCGGAATCACGTCGCCTTGTGCAGCAGGATATAATGTTTATTTTCGTTACACGAATGATCGTTATCTTCCTGCGAGTGGAAATACATCAGAGCACAAAGTACTGTTTGCCCATTCCTTCTTCGCTCACATTCCTTATCGCCTGTCGTTTTATATTATACAACATAGAAGCTACATTATCTCACATCATTTGAAGGAACTATTGAATCACATTTTTCTTTTTTTAATACACATATTTATTCAGATATACACAAATAACAATATTTTCGTTCAAATTTTTCCTCAAAATCACTTTTCAAGCTGTTTTCCTTGCTGAAGTTCAAAATTCGTGGGTCGTTATCTATCACACGGTTTCTTTGCTTCTGCATTTGTTTTTAGCCAGTTATTAAGACTTGCCAGCACATGAATATCTTACTTTGACTTTGAAGCTGAATTTCTTAACGAAATTTAGTGAATCCTAAAATCTCATTTCTCACATTTATATGGGTTTGGAATGAACTTTGGTCACAAGTTTTGTAGCTCATGCTCCTAAAAACCTAAATTCAGGGCGAGTTTTTTAAGAAACCCAAAAGCATCTTCGATGCGTTGAGCAAGCGGATCGAATCTTTCGACTTATTTTCCTGGCAATAAAAAGTCATTGTATTCGCAGTCAGCTATTTATTTACTTACAAACAACAGTTCAATGAGAATAGTGAGAAATACACCGGATCATAAATGGAAACTAGAATTGGGAAAGTAAGGCCCGTATTCACAGTCGGTTCTCAAATGTAAGTCCGTGCTTAAGACTTGACTTGTGAATGAAAACACTCGATGAGTCAATGAAAACGTGGACTTAAGCAGGGACTTATATTTAAGAACCGACTGTGATACGGGCCTAAGTGTCGAAGTGCACTGCGATACTCTGCTCTTCAGAGGAACAAAAAGAAAATATATAGTCAAGGTGGCGAAAATAAAAGAGAAACACTGGCCAAAATATGCTTACGATAAGAAATAAGGATAACAGAAAACGTCACCGAGACATGACTGAGAATTAGAATAGAAAAAGCTACGGAACAGACGAGCAATGAAAGGGGGATTGAAGGATTATGGAAAGGGGAGAACTATAAGGAAATTGAAAAAGTACTGAATGCGGGAGAAAAAAGGACGAAAGTACAGGACTTACAGAATTATTGAAATAGACTAGATCAAGTGTCCCATAATACAAGAATAAAAAAGGGGATTAAAAAAAAAAAAAAACAAAAAAAACTACTGGGACTCGAAGGGGTAGGAAGTGACCTGAAAAAACGATGCGCAAATCTTTGAAAACGTTAGCCTGAGTGAAAAAGGAATTAAAGAAAAAGGAACGAATCTACAGGACGGAAGGAAGAAAAGTGCACAAGAAATAATAGAATGTGAAGGGGCTCAGACTACAAGATAATACAAAGGTATTAAGTGTAAGACAAGAACAGCATTGAGCGTCGTACCATGGGATGGGATGGGAATCATGGATTTGACTTCAATGCCAAGGAAGGGAGGGTAACGAGCATGAGTTGAAGCGATATAGTTTCAATAAAAACAATTGCGTGGTTGGCTATAACAATTGTCTTTTTGTTCAATTTTTATTGTAAAATTTATGTTTTGAATATTATTTTATTTTCTTTGTGGTTTTATGACTTCATGAAAAAGAGAAATTTTTAGTTTTTCAAAAATCGAAATCATCTGAAGAGGAATAAGATTTTTTTTGGTGATTCCTAAAAAGACAAAAGTCTGATTTTTTACAACATTTATTCCGGCTGCTAAGCGATCTAACGACGTTTCAAATTGGCGAATAGTTTGATGTTTTGTTAGCAACGACGAACGCGCTTCGTTCGAACTGCTAGCCACCGACGCTTCGCAGAGCGTCACCGTTGAGGTACCTGACCCAAGCCGCGCTCGGGCCCCTTTTTGACCTGGCCCCTGCTCTGTCGCTGCCAGCCCGAGAAAGTGTCGAGGAATGTTTGTGGCATGACTGGCGGGTTTTTCCTGCGCTAGGAAAAACATGCGGTCACCATGAAAAGAGCCTCAACGGCGCCAAGGGCTGGCGGAAAGGACGCGAACGCGGAAGAAACGCGCAGGCAGTTTTTAGCAGACAGTCTCTGCGACTCTTTTCCGTTTTCCTTAAAATAGAACACGTGGTCGGAAAAGGGACGCTAACTACAAATTGTTAACTTTTTTCTTTTAAACCTCAGTACAAAAGTTATTGGCTAACTATTCTTAGTTGGCCTAGCGATCCACTTAACTAACCCAATCGGTATCACGGAACAGTTGTTTACCTCGCACGATAGGCCCATTTCCTTGATGATTGTCTCTTTTTTATGTTTCCATATTTAATGCGATCGTTTTCCAACGAGACTGGAATTTGGTCAGTTTGACAGAGAAAAATCTGATTTATTTTGGATAAGTTGTCTTAGTCTAGTGTATAGTCAAAGTGGGCAATAGCACATTGGCCATTACGAAAACATTACCAACAGTGAAATTTTGAAACCTGATGTGTTTTGAAATCCTGACGCAAGATCGCAGCAAATGATAACGGGCATTTCTATTTTTTTTCTTTTATTATTTAAGGCTACAAAGATTTAATTTGTAGGATTTCATTCGATTAACGACACTTAGAATATACCTGCGGCAAGAAATATGCGATACATGAAAACTATAATATCGACAAGAATGCATTTACATTCGAGTTTCGAAAGGTTACGTCATCTGTACGCGCCTGGATATTTAGCTCAAAATATTGATTCAGAAATGCATGATGGAAATTTGTCTTTTATTCGTGAAACGTATACGAAGTTTGGATTATTATCAGAATTGGGTTATTCACGAATTAATTGTAATGCAAGATTTCTGGAACTTGGAATACTGTTTTTCCGATCAGTCTTTTCAAATTTTTTCAAATTTCTATATAATAAAATTTCGAGATTTGTCCTTTTTTCTACGTTCTACTTTGTACGCTTTTTTCGTCATGAATAATTAACGACCAAGATTTCTCTTTCAAATATCTGCACTCTAACATTACTTTTGTGTTGGAATATTCTTATTTTTAAATATGTATTTCCAATGTGTCATTTCCAATATTAAGGCGTTGTAATGCTCCTCTAGGATTGCAGCGAAATGCAGAGTTTTGTTTTAGATTCCGTAAGGTGGAAAAGCTTTTAAGGGCTTATTACGTGAACTGCGACTAAGCATCTTCCAGCACGCTCCGTGCCCACACAGCATGAAAGTCGTGAAGAAGAACGAAGATATATTTTTGCAATTTTTCGTCATACAGACGTCTTTAGTACGTTTATACGACTTTGATGCTGTATGTGGAGTCCTGTGTAAACCTTAAACGTTTTTTTGTGAGAACTGCATTGTTTAAAGTGTGCAAAAGTACAACTTCAATGAATGGTTATCGATTTACTTGAAAATTTCACATCATACAGCATCATAAGTATATTATCTGAATTACGTAAGGATTTAATGTTTATTGAAAACTTTTTACGTTATTCATCGTTTTTAATGCAACATCCACAATAGCAAATCATGCGTTACTTTTTTACATGCATTTATGTTAAATTTACAAACTCTGCTAAAATGGTATCTGTTCTTTCGAAATTGTGGCATTAAGACAAAAAGACATATTCAACAATTCTTCTTTATACTTCTTTCTCTAATTTTATTTTACAAAAATAACCAATATTGGTTTTTCAACATGAATGAAAAACTGGAAGAGCTTTTTTTATCTTTCCTACCTGATTCTAAAGAAGCCATTTAGGGAGTTAGAGTTCACAATGATAATTTTTAAAATATGCACAAAAATGTCTTCAAAATAGAATTTTCCTCCCACTCACTCTATTTCCATAAAAAATAATCAAAATCAAGCTGTTTTTTTGAGCGCTACTGCCATTTCCCCCTGCATATCGTAACTCATCGTAAGGGTTGCGCCAAAACGTTATTACTTGGAAACATGCTGACTTTAAAATATCACTGCTTTAATATACATTTTATACAACATAGTGACAATCTGGAGTAGACATTTTGGAGCATATTTTACTCATCGTAAGGTATGTTACAAAAATATGTTGACACTAAAAATTCACTCTACTCTTAAAATATGTGCTATAATTTGATGATTTATGGGCGTAGTTTTTCAGTACATACAGATATTTAAAATTTCGAGTGACACAGAGCAGACCCTTGAATCCTTTGGGTGCACATTCCCATTCTCAGGACAATATTTTAAACGCTTTTGTTTGTCTTTCTTAAAGAGTGTTCCTAATCGTTCATCGTTGATGAGAGAATTTAAAATTGTATTTTAAACAAAATCTATAACATTTCAAAATTGATGGTGCAGACTCGCAACAGTGTGCAGCAGAAGGGTTATGGGCAAATATTAACATATTGGTTATGTTATGTTTTGTTTGAAATTTTTGGAAACTTAGAAAAACTTCGATATGCGAGCCAGTGCATGGCTCAGCGGTCACCCAACCAAATATTGACCTCGCTCGAGTCAGCTTAACTTTGGTAATCCACGAAGCCACACGACGTAAAGAGCAGGGTTATTGGCAGCTATAATTTATGGTTTTTTAAGCGATCGTAGCATGAAAATGTGCTCAACGTTGATTTTCATTGCTCGGATGCAATCCACATATTTCATACATCTACTTAATTCTTGAATTTGTAAATATCTCTTCTTTTCTTGCGCCTTTTTCGTTCGCGTTCTCTTTTAGTTAATGCGATAGCAATTTTGCTGATTCTTCTTGATGGGAAGATGAAAAAGTTTGAAGAAAATAACCTCGTGAGGCGAGCAAGTGGGCTGTGTGTGTGTGTGTGTGTGTGTGCGAGACGCCAGTTTCTTTGAATATAGTTGAAGGCAGCATGAACGTGCAACAAGTCTCACTCTGAGTTTACTCGGCAAATCGATGTAATGATCGTTTTGCATAATTTTCACGTATACAGCGTGCCTTGCCTCTTCGCTTCGTTTTATATTTACATCATCTGCTACTGTTTTTATTCGAGTGCAGACATAAATGTATAAAAAACTTATGCATTCACGAATATCGTTACGGGTGCAAAACCCGAAGCTGTAGCACAGAATTGCATATTGAACTATTCCACCAGGATCGCTGCAATCTCAAGCGACATCAAACCCACTTACCGGTTACTTTATAAACTCTTTGAAAAAGAGAGAAAACAGCAGGAAAATCTTTGAAGCAATGGTGCATTATTTATTTATTTATTTATTTATTTATTTATTTATTTATTTATTTATAGTCTCATGATTTCTGGAAAAATTAGTTTTTGATACATAAGCGAACTTTTTCTCACGAGGTTGAAGTAGGGATTTTGAATACTTGTAACAATTTATGCGTTCAGAACGATGACGAAAAACGTAGACACAGTATCGTCATATTTTTATTTCCGTTTTTACCGGAAATAAAAACTTTCGCGTAACGTAATGCTCGATCTATACGGTAAAGTTGCAATTTTCAATTTTTTTACACTTTCTATTATGTTTGATCTTTTGAATATCTGTTTTTTAATTACTTAAGTTTTATACACAAGTATAATTATTGAACTTCCGGTTGTCTTTCTCCATAAAGCGACACGTTTTAATAACTGAAAATCGTCAACTTCTCACTTTTCGTATGCAAAAGCGAAACGGTCAATACTGTCAAAATTTAGGGAAAAAGTGCATCAAGTTTTTTTCTACATAATATCAAAACTTCAAGTCCCCGAGACGGAAACGTAGTAACGCTCGATAACTTTCATACAATGAAAGTATCTGCGTATCATTTAATTCGTTATTTAAAAAAACTAAATAGATTCATGTGCTGGTGATCCTCTCCATCACTGCTGTAAAAACAATCTTCAAACCCATAAAGATATCGTAGCGGGTAAAAAACGACTGGAAAATTAAATCAGCAGAAAATCAAGTTTTGGAAATCTTTCTCCATTAAGATTAATGACATTCGTATGTTGACTCGAAAACCATTAACTATCAACGAAGAGCAATTAATCCTAGTTCGTGGAAACATGGTGCAAGCTCATTTGTCAAGATTTTTTGTAACTTGAACGTAAGGTTGTATCAATGTACACGTGTGTGAACACTACTCTCTTCACAAATCCATGTTTTCACTCTTGTATATACACTTATTTTTTATTGCCCAGGAAATGCAATTTATCGTAAAATTTTGCAAATAAAAATTTGAATTATTCTATACTCTGGTATTTCCAGGTTGCAATAAAAAAAAAAATGCAACTAAAACGTAATTGGTAGAGCGAAGCGTACGATATTGTGAATTTTATGGTAAATTCGATTCTCCGAGTGGTTGTATACGGCCCAATGAACTTTTATTCGTGTCTTGGAATCGCAGTAGCTCGTGCATTTCTCGATTTTACTTTTCTAGAGATTTTCGAAAAAAAGGCTAACTGGACAAAAGAATAAATATGTGCGTATAGAAATATTTCTTATTTTTCTTCTTCGTTTTGATTTTTTTTTTGGGGCTGGTTCTGGTCTGCGTTCTAAAGCGATGTGACCATACGGTCATGTGAAGAAGAAATATTTCGATCCATCGAGAAAGACCCGCAAAACCTATTCATTTTTTAAATAAAAATAACAAACTTAGTTTTTTTTTTTTAAATTCCGATTCGTTTTATCATTTTTAAATATTATATTAGACACGTTTTTATGTTTCTATTCGTTCTATGTTGAAATGACTACGAGAAAAGGGAGAAGGGAAGTTCGGATTCTTGCCAGTTTGATAAAATCATGTTGAAGTCTATTTGTGGTGGTGGAATCGAATAAAAGCGTCTCGTCAATCGAATTTCTCATTTCTCAACAATTTCCAATAGACTTTGCGGCAAAACATCAATATTTTCATCTCGATATCCGATAAAAGTGAAAACATTATTTTTACTAATTTGATGAATAGTATAAAGAATTTTTTTTTTTCCAATCCCGAATAAAAATATAAAAAATAACCAGACCGATATTTATAAAACAGTAAAAAAAAAAAAATCTTACTTTACTACGAAACGTTTGTTTACTAGAAAAACATTTGAAAAAAAAAAAAAAAGAAAAAAACTGTCAACAATTATAAAAAACAAAAGATCTCTTCTTATCGCACGACCGTTCGTTCGCCCGACAGGGAGACGACCTTGGCTCATGTAAATCGTGGCTGAGAGTCGCGAGGCCCGTCTTCTCTCGCGTGTGCGCTGCATACCGCCGGGAAGGAATTCCGGGTGGTGCAAGAAAGTCGTTGATGCTTCTTCTGAGCTATACTCAAGTTAAATCTAACTTCCATATATCTATATGGAATAAACTTTGCACGAGGAAACACACGCATATATATATGTATATAATACTCTGTTTATATACGTATGTATATATGTATAAATACGTGAACATGAACGCTATACATATACGCGTTGCGCACTACGCAATAAGAATATGCCCGGTTAGAAGATCAGGCGCGCGAGTGGCACGTGCTTGATAATAGTGACAGCGGCCGCGACTGAGCGGCGGCTAACGCGAGGATCTATATACATAGATACATATACTCAAAGATCTTCGTATATATAAATATTTAAGTACATATAATAAATACATATAATAAAATTTTGATCAACTTCACCGAGAAAAAGTATTTTGTTGAATTTTTTTAGGTAATTTCTCGAACACCAAAATTGAGAGCTATTTAAGAGCTAATCGAGTACGTAAGAAAACAATTTGTAGCTCTTCCCCTTCTTAGTGAAAAAATTTGGTAAAATTTACTCGCCGCGGCGATGATCGTTGGGTAAGGGCGATTCTACTTGAAAAGTACAGCATGTTAGAAAAATATTCGTGTGTGACTTGGCACCGGGGAGCAGTTGGGGTGATGAGCTTATTCCCGGTGTGTATTTGACAATGTCGAGCTCCCAAGAGTTCGAGTCAACGCTGTATCTTGCTAAGGTTGGGGACTTACATCGAAGGCGATTTACGCGGGGCAGATGACACAGTAGGAAGTAGCTCCGCGTCGACTTGACACCCTGTCCATCGTTGTATTCACTTTTTGATATATTGATGGCTTATTAAGATAAATTCGTTATTATTCATGAAATATTTTGTCTGAACATCATTGATGGAATATTTTGTTGCAACACCTGGTTATGATAGCAATTAAATTATCCCTCTTTAGTGGATTCATTGAATTATTTGTTCTCGAAAGTAATAAAAAATGTGGTGTCATTTGAATTAAATTCAGTGTACCGTATTTAATAAAATAATGTGATCGTGGAAAATAAATTTTGATCTTTTCAATAAAATCAGTTGGAGTTTCGTTGGAAATCTGAAGAAATTTCGCACCGAATTATTCTGGAACAGTCAAAAAAGATCATTTCGGTTCATTTATTTTGTACGTCACTGTATGTCTGTACAAATATTTGATCCTAACCATAACATGATAATACTGAAAAGGCTAGAACGATAAACCAATCGTAACGAATCAGTGCATAGTGGACGCAAATATATAAAATGAAGTGGCGGTTGCAAGCAATTGTCGACAAGAATGAACCGAAAAACCTCTCCAAACATAAGGTCCTCTTCCCAAAGAAATTCATTCACTACTCATTGTTCTATGAACGACGAACACAGATTATAAACATAACATATATTACGTCATAGATTAAAAAATACGAAAACAAGCAAATAACTTTTCTAGATAATGCCATTGTGTTTTCGCATTTGATATAGAATAGAAAGTCAAAAACTACCGTTACAAAACAATTTTGGCTGTGAAGAATATAAAATTTATTGTATCTATGAGACAACAACAACTTTCAACAAGATTCAAGGTCATTTCCTGGTTCTATTTTGTACTTCGTGTAGAAAAACGATAATATCTTTATTTTACTAAATAAAAACTATCAACCGAAAAATTTTAAGAAATTTTCTGAACCATTCTTTAGAGAGTATTTTCAGGTTGTAAAAAAATTTCAACCACGATTTTCATAGTAGATTCGTTGAAAATGCATTTTTCCATTAAAAAAAAAACAACTTTCGACGATTTGTCTATGCATGACATTCATGCCATTAATGAATAATTAATGTAAATATTTTTTACATATTCATCAATGTCCTACGGACCATACGAGAACGAAAAATTTGGTATTTGTTGTCGAAATCGTAGCTTCATAGTTTAAAAAAACTGCAAACAGAAAATGGTGCAGCTTATGGTTAGAGAGATCAATAATATTTTTTATCTCACCTTCGTGATTAATGGGAAAATACATAATAATCTTTCCCTACCACATGTACCGTGATTTGATAGACACAATATTCAATCATTCCAAATACAGCAAGAAGTGATAAACGCTTTGAATAACCGAAAAAAAAATTGTCGTTTTATCTCATAATAATATTTAATAAGTAATAAGGATTTATTGCCTAGTTTTATCTCGTGATTAATTAATTTTACCGTAAAATCGAACGAAACTCAGATAAATGACACAGGTGATTCTAACAATGATACCAAATGATTGTACAAACATTGAACACTAAATTGATTGCTCCATTCTTTTAATATTTTCTTAAATTTTTCCATTGATTTGCATATGTTTTATTCTTTTTCTACTCTATTGGAGTGAGGAATAAACTTTGAATAAAATTGCCTTTAATTGTGTATTTTTCAATTGCTTCATTCACGTAGAAATGTTCCACAAGTTTTGGAAACGTTAAAACTTTGCTCACATCGTTAAAATAAATTTTTTTCCCTCTTCTTTCCGATAGAAAATCGAACAGGGTCAAACAGTTAACCAAACTAAAACATTTGTCCATCAACGATTTTTTCCTACATGGAGAGAGTTAAAACTGAAAAATTAACTTTACAGAATAGACACGATAAAAAAGCTTAAATTTTATCATTTTTTATTATACTGAATGTAAGTTTTCATGAAAATAAAATCATTTTTTTTATACGTACGATTTTTTTTTTTTTTTCATTTGCCTTTTTCCATTCTGTGACGGTTATTTTTCAGGTTTAATTTTTTTCTTGTACATCTTAAACACTCGTCCTCATAAGCTCCAATGGAATTGACAATAATTGCATAAAAGATAACATTGACAATGCCATTCCTCTTTTTCTTTCAAACTTTACTTTCGTATTCAATGGATAACGCACATGGTTATCTCTTCGACCCATTTGGTGGGGCGTAAGTTATCCCATTTTTTTCACTTTTGCAGTTTTTCGTTTATAGATGACTGCTCCAACAACAAATACTAGATTTTTTGGTTATAAATAGTCCCATGGACATTAATAAATGTGTTTAAAGTATGAACCATAATTATTTGTTATTCGCAAAAATATAACATATTAATAAATATTAGATTTTCACACTGTTCCATCGAAAAATTCATTTTCTACAAAACTACCGTACACATCAAAATGGAAATATTATCACGAATTTAGTACTTATGAAATCATGTAACAAAAAAAAATTCAACATTTTCCATATGATAGTTTCTATTTAAGTAAATAAAACACATCAAATTTCCAGTCGATTTTGCATGTGGGGGAAAAAACGTATATGGCTCAAAGGGAGAGGCCTTTTTTTAATTTTTCGGGCAATGTAAGTGATAGAAAAAAAAGCAGATAAAATTTCTCTGTAATTTTGTTTCTTGTTTGTTTAACAGAAGACATTAGTATGTTTCTGTGTGCGACTAGAAACATGGATGTATTTATAGTTTGCATTTCTCAGAATATCGTATCAGTCAGTGAATTCAGAGTTCAGCGTACGAGAAATAAAAGCATCGAAAAATGTATGGTAATTTATTTAATTTGCATGACAGTTGACAAAATAGTTACTCATACTAAATTGTTAGCTGTACAGAGTTCTACAAGTAAGAGAAGGTTTATCGGGAGTCGAGTTTCGGAGAAGTAAAAGTTTGTTTGATGACAACAGTACGAGTTCGCCGCAGATATAGAGGCTTGGCATTGGGGTCATTTGAGGGCCCAATGTTTATTTTTTTTTTCGATAGGGAACATACGAAAACATAGGAAGCCTTCGGAGCGCTGTCCGATCTAGTTCACGGAACCTAATTATCATTATTGCCGCTGTCGACGCCACCTATCAATGTTTTCATACAGCTCGAGCTTCGAAGCGACGAAGCGTGAAAGAGAAAAGAAAAGAAAAACAAGAATTTGAAACAATTGATGGCATCATGCTTTGTCGTGCATGTACGAACGCCTCGCGCGAGTAAAATTCCTACGTGCTTTTTGTTATCATGCGGGTTTACAGATAGAATCACGACGAGGTGGTTGGGAACGCTCGGAAAGCGTAGTGGAAGGAGTTGTAGCAGCGAAAGGTGGGGAAGAGCACTGTCTCTCTCTCTCTTCGGTAGGTCCCCCCCCCCCTGCGTGCGGCGCTCGCGGCTCGCAGCTACGCGAGACGTTTGTTTCGCATTCGCTAGCGGGCCACAAGTCAGCGCGCGGTGTCTCGTGCTAGCGCGACCGGGCTAACTCGCGATTAATATTCATATATATTATCCGCGTCTACCTGTATCAGTAGTTAACAATAATAATAGTCATAAAAATAATAATACACACTATCAGCGGCCATTTGGCTACTCCACGTGTGTTTTATTGTGTTTCTATATATTTGTATGGAAATATATGTATGTATACAATAAATACACATATATTTGTATAAATATGTGCATACATATATTCTATAGATATATGTAAATGGAAAGAGACGAGGGAAGAAACGTCAGTCTGACTGTCGCGGCCTCTCGCAGCGCCACTGCGCGTTCGCTTCTTTTTTCTTACTCTCTTTCTCTATTATTTTCTTTCTCATTCGCTCACTCACTTAGTTGTATTTTCTTGCTCTTTCTCGCACCCCTCCTTCCTATCGCCTCCGAAGCCACTTACCATCGACTTTGAACGGCTACTCTACACTTCTCTGTCTGCGGTACAACGCTGTCTTCTTTCGTCTCTCTCTCACTTTCGTTCTATGTCTCTTTTGCCCCTTCTCTCTCGTGCTCGCACTCGCTCTCTCTTTCTTTTTCTCGCTCGCGGCATCGTTCTCGCATCGCTCGCGCTCGTCGTCGAGGTTTATTTCGTCGTCCGCACCACTCCTCCGGGCTCTGCGAGCGCGGGGATTCTCTCGTCTCTCGTCTCACAGTGGGGTCAGTGCCTGCTCGGATCTTGAGCAGGAAACCCCGGAGGATCGGGATTTCTCGGCATCGTTGATCCCGAGATATACATACTCATATATATTTATATACATATGTATGTATGTGTGTATCGTTATACATATAAATATATACATATATATTTGTGTTGATGCGTACGTTCATCGATAAATTTTATTAATTTATTTATTTATTTGAGCGTGTGTTTTGTTTATCGGGCGCGTGCGCGTTGGAGCTAAACAACTACTTCCTTCCTTCATCCCGCCATTTTGAAGTTTTATTTTTTGTTTTGAGCCGATGGTACTTGTTTTCTTTTTGGTAATTGTCATCATGCTGCGTTTCTATATACCGTAGAAAACTTCAATCCGCCAATCTGTCAGTGTGTTTATGACGGGAAATTTCATTCGTAAATAATAATCGAATGGAAAAAACAAACGACGGATAGTGATTTACGATTTTGCTCGTTTCGTCACGACGCCGGGATTACATTATTACGTTTGATTGTTGTATCGCGCGCTGACAAGTGAAAGATCATTGTGTTGAATTTCCCGCGCGCAGTACGTGCGAAAAAGATCGTCAGTGCTGGAGTTGTGTACATTTTTTTTTGCCACTTCGTTGGGCACGGGTACAGACTCAAAAAGTGGCGGTAGATGTACGTTTGTAATCGTTAGATAAAAATTCTCAATTTTTTCCATTTATTTTCTGTCGAGTCGAAATAATACAACAACAAAAAATACATTCAGAGGTCTTATATTTTTTTTTTGTAATCGAGCCTTTAGAGATCGGTTGGTTCCTCCTCGTGCAGTTGCAATTAATAGGCGATTCTGTGAATGTTGTTTCTATTCAGTTTTTGCGCTTTGTTTCGTATTCTCCATATTTTTCGTCGTGTCAATACATTTTCGTTTGAAGTCAGGCGATCAAATCAGAATCTTGCTGATTTCAAAAATTTAGTGTTCAGTCGTTTCAAGTACTGTTAAAATCCTTGATTGGTGAATTTATGATTTTTTTTTGTCGGTACGTCGATAATCTTTTTAGCATTAATTTAATCGGTCGAATCAATGTTTCATCGTGCTCTCTAAATAACTTTTGCTTACAGTCAATTTGCGGTGTAAAGTGAATGACATTTTACGAGATCTTTTTGAGGTTATCTTGAAACTCTAGCGTTATTCGTTCGATCTAAAGAGTTTTTATTGAATATTTGAAATATTTAATCGAAAGCTACCCTCAGTGCCCCTGTACAAAAAATACATAAGTACACATAAGTCGATTTAGAAAATATCTTTTTTTTTCCTTACGCTTTTTCACCATTTTATACATTTAGTATCGTCAATCGAGCGAGCCAAAAGAAACGCTGATTTTTGAAGAAAAGAGCAAAATATTGAGGATATTGAGGATAGGAAATTTGAGGATAATTGAAAAACGGGAGCCGAACCCTATAAAAAATTGTGTTGTTTTTTTTTTTTGTTGGTTTTGGTACAATTGTGCGCGGTCGATTACTGTTGAAACGTGTTACAGGAAATTGTGAAAAAGTGCGAGAAGATAAATAGAAAAAACAGCAACAAGAACTAGAGGAATTACGATTCCTCCGATCAACGCTTGCACGTTGGAAAAGAAGAGAAATAAAAAAGGATTTTCCTGACATTTCGCGGCTGCAAAAAGACTCGACGAGGGGAAAATCGTGTTCGCTTCACTATCCAAGGTAGGACCAACGTTTCATTTCAGCACCCTATTTTTTTTTCATTCTTCTTTCTCTCCTCTTTTACGGAAATCACAATATTTCATCCTTGAGCTCGCCGTTTCGCCATCACATAGACAGATGAAAAATGTCGCTTGAATTTCAAATTGAGTTTTATTTTCATTTAGTTTTTCGTGCACCAGGTATGACTGACATTTTCATGAAAGTTAATCGGGGAAAAAAGCGGGTAAGACCCTACGAAATTTGTCAAAGGGATTTTTCCTTTCGAATTTAATTCGTTCGTGCTGGAATTTTTTACATGGTACTCATGAAGCTTTTACGAATGAAAATATCATCTACTCATTTTCGCATGAAATTGGATCCATCATTTTTACGATGTAATTTTCCGAATGACTGAGAATTTTTCAAGTGCTAATCTTTGAGGGTTGATTCGAGCGATACATATTAAACATAATTTTCTTTTAAAGAAGTGATTTTTGTTCGGAAAAATCACATTTCAAAAGTTGGTGTTGCAAAAATAAAAATATTACTTTCCACCGGATGTCAGACAATTTTACTGATTAAAATGATTCTGTTAGTCCGAAACAATTCGAAAGATTTATTTTTATCACCAAAAATTTCATTTTTCATCTTTATTATTTCGTATTGGAGAATTCTTATTTATTTTCGGAAAGAAATTTAGTTTCAACGACGGTTTTGCCTCTCTTACTTGATTCTGCGTAATTATGGGGTTAAATTACTAGCTTTGGAAATAAAAATATTGAGCTCATCTATACGTAAACGTCTTTTTCCAATCGTTTTGCGGAAGAGAAGCTCCTCATTTTTATGGTAACAATTTATATTCAAAGACTTTGATTTGCTCTCTCGACCCGAGAGTTACACGGAACGAGATTCAGTTTCCAGTAAAGCGAACGAGCGTATTTTTTTTTTGCTCATGTACCCATACGTGGCTCATGGAACCATTTCGACCTATATATCGCAAGAGTAAACGTTTCACGGTTAATCCCCTATACGCCCTTCGATCTCATTGCATATACATAAAGCTCACATATGCATTGAGTGTTAGTATTTTTTTTTAGGTCCGCTATTACGTTGTCTCGTTCGCTGAACTAGATCTCATGAATTTGAAATTTTGTTTACTTGCTTTTTGTGTTGTTACTATAAGCTTCGATATTAAAATTGTGTTTTTATTTTTCAACTGAGTGCATTTGCTACGGAAAGATTAGTGACTGAATTTTTGAGTGCGATTTATAACGACTTTTCGATTTACCCGCACAATACGTTTTAGTGTTCGATTATTTTTTTTCAATTTGTTTCGATAATCACGAGATTAAACTGAAAATGGGATTAAACTCTTCAGCCTATTTTTTTGCTTTCTTGAATTTAATTTTTCCACAAAATGTTTCGTTAAAAGAGAACTTTGGAAAATTGAAAATTTTCTTAAATCAAAATTTTCACGATGTTACTTTAATACAATACGTTTTGTTTCAAAGCCCATAATAATAGTTTGGTAGGCAACAGTAAAAATTGAAAGAACGATCTTTTTACGACGCGTGATAGTGACTTTAAGTTGAAGTGACAATATCGCCATGAATGAAATACTGCTCGAAATGATTTTCATAAATTGTCAATGGCATCAATCATAACACTTTTTTTTTTTAAATCGATTATAAGATCGTTATTTTTTTCTCGGATTATCGAATTAAATTCATTCATTATTTTCATTTACTTTTTTCCAATAATAATTGTTCTTTGTAGCAGTTGGACATTTAATTTTATTAGTAAAATTCAGAAAAAAAAAATACATTCTGTTTGACGTTGTTACCGAAACGAACGTGGCAAGCTTCGTTCAAGATATATGATCATAAATGTCACGAATGTTCTACATGGTGAAAAAACGAAGCTATTCGCCATTCGAATGATAAATGTTTTTAAAAATCAGAATATTTTTTTGACAACTTTTCATTCACTCGACAAGAGACGAGTGATTTTTTTTTCATGGCCTTATTATGTCGACTTTCTCTCGTAATCGCGTTGATATGAGACGTGCTTCGAAGAAAGCTTTTTATCTTTCTAACGTAGTACGATAACGCCATATGCATGAAGATGCAACACGTATTTGCGTTCGTCACTGGAAAATCAGGATATGAGGCAGATATGACTAATTGCTTTTTTCTTTTTATTTTCCTTTTTATTTACATTGATTTATTTTATTTTCGAACTTTGATCCATGTCAAAATACGAATTAAATGACATGTCATTTTATAACAGAAAACACGAAATTATCGTGAAAACAAATCTATATTGACAAACGAACTGTGACCTGAAACTGAACGACGAAATGAATAAACATAGACTGTTTTTCTTTTATTGAAACTATGAGGCAAATATTTAACAATGAATATACGTGATATACATAACAGTAAAGAAAAACATTTAAAATATCAATTGATTACGTTTCATGACGTTCCAAGGCCACAATGCACAGCTATAGAGTTATAACAAACATCACTAAACGATTTTTATCCAATTTGTCAAACAAAACCATATTTTTATTCGTCAAACCTGGTAAATTTTGAAAAATTCGATGGTCGCAAAATTCGAGTTACATTCACTGCGTAGTTAAGCAAAGAACGGTGTGGTTTTTCATTATATATATTTTTTTACTTTGGCCCTTGAAGGTCATTACGTTGCGCAAATATTGGGGTGAAATAAATTTTACCTCGTCACAAGTGTCTCGAAAGCGACACGACTATCAAATTCGCTCCGCGAACATTAAATGAAGGGTCGATATTCGCGACAGACGCTATGAACTACAAAAAAAACATTTGGTTTTTAGAAAAAAATTCAAAAACATCGGGTCAGCAGGACGAGAATATTTGTTTTGGAAAATTTGACTCGATTACATTTGTATTTGTTTGTCATTTATTTGTTTAAATAAAAATTCACTGGGCTTCAATATTGTCAGTGAAATAAACTCAATAAATTTTTCTAGCCCTTATTATAAATAAAAATTAGATAAATAGCGTTCAAATGAAAAGATTATTAACACTATAATTACGAAAAGATTACGTCGAGTTACGTTCCAAGGAAACTTTCGATAACCCCTTATATTCAGGACCTTAAAATTTCTAACGAGTACATTTTTGTTTATTTACCAATAAAACTTAGACGCCAAATATTATAACCGTTGACTCAACACTTTTCTGCTACATAAGTAGCAATTTTTGTAACAATTCTGCATCGTCATTGCGAAAATAAGAATTGAAAGCATATAATGAAGATTTATTGAAACGTACAATAAAATATTAGCGACGAAGCGTAGTTGTTACATGCACATTTTCTCTTTGTGATTCAAGACTTTATTGTTTTTTAGAATTAGGTTTTCGGATAAAGTTTTCAGAACAGAATAAATTTAAAACAGTTCGAGTTTTTTTTTTTTTACATTTTGTCCACATATTTATTAAACCTTAAAGAACACGTAGACATTTTTTTCGAGTAAAAGAAATTTTTTTGAATAACTTCATAGAGATTGTGTCTAGAATATTTTTTTTTTAGTTTTTCAAATTAGGGACGATAGCCCACAATTACGAGTTGGCTGATTGAGATGAAATTTGATGCACATCATCTTCATTAGACTGTTTTTCAGCAACGGTAGCAGAATTGAGTTTAAATAATTGTTATTTTTTGTTTTACGACCCGTATTCAGCATTCTGCTATTTTTAATTGTTTTATTTTTTATTTCCGGATGCATAGAACGTTCGAAACTCTGGTCGCCAATCAAAAGTTTTTTTTGCAGCGTACAGTTTTACCAAAACGTAAAAAGCTATGAGATCAAATTTTTCAATTTTTTCTCAATATTTTTTTTGTTTTTTTTCCTGAAAAACCAATACTCTCGGATATAAAATTACGTAGAAAAAAAAGAAACAAATTGACGAGTTCGAAACTTATTCTGTTCTGAAAAAAAAGAACTCTAATTCACGAAGTGGTGGAGAAACCGAGGGAGAAATAACAGTATTCCCGACTCAATTATTCAAGCAGTCCATTAAATCATTATCTACAATTTAACGTACATTTTACGATGGATTTTATAATTTCCAATCATCACGAGGTTTTTTCCTCAATCGCAAATAAAATAAATTAATGTAACAATGTGTTGCAAAAGTCGTTAATTAGTGTTATTACTATGTTTTATTTTTCGTTTGTTTATTCAAGTGGATTTCGTATTTTCTTAGTTTTTTGTTTCCTTTTTGAAGATTAATTCGTTTCTTCATTTCATTCGTTGTGTTTTTTTTTCTTCGTTCTATACTACGACAGCTGTTCAAATCGAGCTAGTGTTATACAAAAGGGGCGCGACTGCACGCGATCATAATAGTTGCATAGAAGAGGCCAATAAGTCGAGGTACGAAAAGTTATTAGCAGGCCACGTTCTTTATCGTCCGGAAAAGCTTTTTTTTTTTACTTCTTGTGTGCTTTCTCTCTCACTCTTCGATGGTTTTTTTTATTCTTCTCGCTGTTTCTATCTTTTCGCATATTTGTATTTTTCTTCCTCTTGATTTATATATTTTTTTCCTCTCTTCAAGTACCGACAGTGGGCGCCACGGACGCCTGACTTTCCACGGTTATTGCTGTGAGACGCGATGCTCGTAAAATATAGCAAGAACGCCGACCCGTTCACTTTCGTGTAGTATCTCAAATTCAATCATCCGTAAAATGCATCCCCGTGCAATTTTACCCCAAAAAGATCTTACAATTATGTTGAAGTTTGCTGCTTCAATAATAATTCTCACGCAATTTTTTTATTCTAACATATCAGATCCTTCAATTTTCATGTCGTGTTTACCTACGATAATTACTTAATAGATATATATTTTTTTTGCAATTTAAAAACTAAATCCACTAGAAGAATTAGGACGATTGGATAAATTTAAAAAATGACGTTTAACAAAAAATATTTTTCATTGGATTCCAGCGATGCAAAATTCAATTCCATTAATTTATATTATTCCTATATATTCGCGGAATTTATTTAGAAGAAATGTGAAATGTGTCATTAAGAAATCAAATATTTGCCTATTTTGTTGGCAATTTTGATGTGCCGGAAAAAATGTAGTAATTTTTCTTCCCTTTCACGACTTTATTTCGTGCCTACTCTCTGCAGCTTTTGTATACCGAAGCCAAAATGCGGTTAATTCCGAATACAGTTTATCGCTAAGTCGACATCGAGTTTCTCCACTTTTCATCTATACGTTGATAGACTTTGCTGAAGATCGACCTTTGGCATTTAGATTTGTTTTTTTCTTTATTTTTATTGAAATTATTTTTGTCGTTCACAAGCTCATGACGGTGTGGTGAACTTGTGAAAATCTTATATAGTCCTGTGCCAGTCCTCGTATGTTTCTTTATTCGAACTCGACTCGACCAACGACTACGATTGGATGGAACGAACAAATTTTTATTTATTTCACGAAACATAAAGTAGTTTTTTCAAATGGCGCATAGAAATAAAGGATTATTTCGAGATTATATATTAAAATCGACAAAATTTTTACATTTTCTTAATTATCGCAATTTTTCCCCATTTATCTGTAAATACATTCATACAAAATATCTTTTTAAATCTATTTGGATCATTTATTCGATTTCTTCAAATTTCATTTAACTACATTTTTATTTTTCCCAACTAATAAAAAGCTGTATTTAAATGAAGACATTTCTCATATCCGTATTGCCTTCTGCATATGCATAAATTGCAGGAACCAAATTATGTTTATTATTCTGATTGACTACTTTGGTCATACATTTTTATACCAATACACAGGTTTGCAGACCTATGGAAATATTATCAAATAATAATACTGTCTGATTAGAATAATAGAATATAAATAACAAGAGAACATTTTTTTTAGTAAGCAGAACGATTATATAGTTAAATATTTTACGATAGTCACAAAATTTTTAGCAGTCCAACAGTAAATTTGGTATTTTCAAAGACTGTCAGTAAGAATCACTGTTGAAATGACAAAACTTTGCTATTGTCCGCTAAAAAATCGTCCCGTTTAACAAAAAAGTTTCCTCCGTGTATTATTATTTGAAATTTAACCACACGTTCGTTACGTGTTTCATTGAATGAACTTGTTTCGAGATGTTCGAACTTGTTTTATTTGAAAATCGAAAAGATAGGTTATCCATTGATCAGAAATAACAAAAAATATTGAGAACGAAAAAGAAAAAACCATTTAAAAAAAATTGAATCGGGTTCTGTTACGCCGGGAAACAAGGAAAACAAAATTTACTTGATTTAACTACATCCTAGTTGAATCAACCAGATGTTTTATTCTGGGTGTACGTTAAAATAGAATGGCAACGTACGAAATAACAAAAAAATTCATGCGAAATCGTTACGGCAGCATGTTCCTCGACGTTTTGGGCGTGCGTGATTCGTGATAAGAGGTCGTTATCAGCGGATTCGAGTGAGACTCCGCTTTGACCCAGCGCGAACGTTGTTACGTAGTACCTAGAAAGAGAAAAAAAGAAAGGCATCAGTCGCGTTATTAGACGTTCGCATCTGTCAATAATTATCACAATTGCTGCTGAATTCAATTATCATTATGATAGGATTAATCTTATGAAAATATCAATAATAACAACAATAATACACGATCATTATTGTTATTGTTACATTGAATCATTTACTAAGATCTCGAGACTTGTTTACACTACTTTCCATTTTCGTTTATTTTTTATTTTTATGGTTATAATTATATTTTGACTATCACGATAGACGACGAAAAAAAAATTGCTTAAAATTTTAATGAATGGACGCACTGACTTATAACGCACCACTTGTGTTTGGGGTAAATGTGGTAAAAACTTTCCACACCGGTCGTTTAATCGATGAAACAAAAGTCTTAAACTTTTTTTTTACATTTTTCTGCGTGGCCTAAATCTTTTCTTATTAGAATCGGTCAAGAAGCCTCGAGAAATGTAATTTTCGAACATTCGAGGAGGTGGTTGACCGATCCATATCGTTGAAAAGATCTCATTTAATGACTACCGTCACATTAACACTTTTATGATCTTCGATGTTTTGATATTTGATAAGTCATTTACTTCGTTGACTGACTCATCGAAAGAACTTCACTTTGGTGACATCACGACACAAAAGTGATCGAGTTTTCAACAGTTTTAATTTATTACCATTGACCATCTCATCTTTGAATGGTTTTATCATAGTCTCTATATTGGATACAATGTTACTCTATTTTATTGAAAAAATTGGAAAAAAATGCAACAAAAGTTGAAAGAGAAGTTTTATACTTGGGATTCTCAGAACGAAGGTTGATCCTCCTTTTTTTTTTCAAATGTGAACCAATTTCTATAAATGATATTTTGGATAATGTAATCGTGAATAAATATTTGTGACGATGTGCAATTATTGAAACCCATGTCGTTAATGAAAGGCTTGTAACTGATAATTCCGAAATTTGCACCATTGGAATAATACGAAATTCCTTTATTTTGTATAACATAATCCCAAATTTACATGCGGCAGTTATTTGTATATTTTTTTTTACGATTTATCGAACACTAAATCTACGAAGAAAATTCAGATGATTCCAAAAATTGAAAGAAATATTTTTGTTGGATACCAACGGTGCAAAATTCAATGCCTGCTTGTTTTTTTTTTTCTTTTTTACGTATAGAGTCCTCTTTTAGTAATCAACCGAACAACGGATAGCGTTGCGCACAGTGTTTTATTTGAGTTGAAAAAGTATTGGAAAAACATGCACACAAAAGCTAAGGAACATCTTTTTTTTAAATTCAGTCAATTTTTCAATACTTTTTTCCCCTATTCCGGAAATTTCCCCGCTTTTTCTTGCTCCTTCGCCTTTTTCCTGTTTCTGTATTCTTACTGCATTAAGAACAACAGTCACTTAATATTTGATGGAAAAACTGTGAGCTTCCGATACGAAAAAGTGCATCTAGACGACGTTGAAGTTTCTTCGTTGGAATGCAATGAAAATGCCTGAGATTATAGAGCTAAAAATCTCAAAAAGAACTTTTTTCATTGCATTTCAAGGGTGCAAACGTCAACGTCATAAGTTTGAAAGAAATTCATTCATTTTTGTGGCCAGCTCGGCTTCTCAGTTTTGCTAAATTTTTTAAAAATATACAACGGACCGTTCGATGGAAAAGCAGTTGCAAAAAAATCTTACCGTTCTATATTTCAACTTCGTTAGTCTAATGGATAAATAAGTATTGGAGCTCTATGAACTTTTTATTAAAGGATTCGAGATTACCGGACACTGATGGATTGTTATTATTAAGGAGCCCCCGAGAGTCAAATAAACGGCTCACAACGTAGAGTTTATTGACTGTACAAACAGTCGATTTTATTAAAACTTTTTGTTCGTATGTTAGAGAGATAAAATCGAGCCCCAGTTGTAAGGGCGGGCGATGCTTCAAATCGATTGTGCAAAAGAAAGCGAAAAAAAAAAAGACAGTGGATGTCGACTATTCGAGGGAATTCAATTTATTCGAGCGATAGCCAAAAGCTTTTAAAATAAATTTGGTCATTGTGTCACTCAAATGAGTGGAAAATATTGTCCGTGCACTTATCGAGAATGATGGGCTCGCAGTTGGTGTACGCTTTTGGCGATCTCCCAAGTTAAGCAGCCGCAGGGAAGTTTAATACTTGGTTAGGTTACCGCGCTTAGCTATTCACCGATTCGTCTGATCGCTGACTCAGTTTCTCTGATTTTCTGATGCTGCTGACCAACCGAAACTCAGTAAAAAATAGCTCTTTCTTATCTTTTCTTTCTTTTTCTCTTGTACCGGTCGCGGGTTTCCCTTGGCCCTCGTGCAATTATGATACAAATAAATGTGAAATGTGTGGTTTCGGAAAAAGTGATTGTAGGTTTCCCAACACATAGAAATGAGTAATTTGGGCAGAAAGTGGGGTCACAGTTATGGAATTGGCTCGTAGCAATCTCCGGGTGTATACGCAGAAACATGGAAAAAAAAAAAAAAAATGAAAAATGAAAAATGGGAAAAAGTATTGTGAATTTAATTTAATTTCAAAAGAGTCGTAAGTTTCTCCTTCATATCTGTAGTTTTGGTTCAAACAAAGTTAGAGGTGAAAAGAGTATTTTTGTACGGATTGGCTTTCGAATATTAATGATGAAAAAAGTAGGTCGTGTTGATGAAATTATTCCTTCATTTAGTTATGAGCCATTTTTATAATTTAAAGAGGAAAACGAAAAACAGAATGAAATAATTTGCAACTATTTAATACTTTGGTGAATTCATTAAACTAACTGCTCGTATGATAGTTTGTTATGTATACTCGATTTGGAATATGTATTTTTTTACGGTGACTCATGAGAATTGATCCAAATATACAAAAGTGCTTTTTGGCTGTAGAGACATGCCACCTGTCATTAAATTGAGAAGGCGACATATAGACCCAATAATTATTCGTTCTCACCTCCTCATCAAACATTCTTCCCCTAATCCATTGCTAAACACGTATTGGCCATTTGAACAATTCGAGAAATAAATGAATGAAACTCATGAATAATAACGAAGAAAGTTTTGTGTGCTTTTGTTATCGAGTCCATTGAAGAAAAAAGACCAGACTTGAAGGAGTAAAAACTTGTAATAATAACATCATTATATTTTTTCATTTGAAGAACTTTCGATTTTTTTCTGAACATATTGTCCTATGGAACTTCTATTACGAACAGTACAAAATTTCTTTATCTTCGAATAGTTGAATAAAAATGCAGATAATACAGTACGTTAAAATTTTTTGAATTCGTAGGAAAAATGTAGAAGGGACATATAAACGTTTTATATATCTGCACGAACGTATACACTTATTTATTTTCTTCTTTTCACATTGAATTCTCTGGCAAGAAATTTACTACAGGATTATATATACGTACGCACACACGCACGCGCATATTTCACGATCGAATTGTAATATTGATCGCATGTGAAAAGCCTACAGACTCGTATAACATACATCTGTGTACTGTGATGTACATACAGGCATCTCGTACGTGCAGCATAATGCACTTTTACATGCATCGATGTTTGTAAACGTACAAAAGAGTGACGATAAGGTCGTCCCTTATTCAAAGAAGTTCTCCAGCTTCTTTGATTTCCAACCCTTCAACACTTTAGGAGCTCGAAACACCAGGCCTTTATAAATACATGCCAGAAAAAAATAAAAAAATAAACAAACCTCGATAATTTTATTCATTTCTTTTGAAAAAAAATATGAACAATTGATGAATATTTATGTTTCAAAGACGAGAGAAAAAATAACAGAAAATAGTCTTTACGCATAAATACGAGACATCTATTTACAGGAGTATAAAAATAGTTGATGCAATTATATTCGATATTATATTCGAGAAATAAACTTGATCCCTTTTTCAAACACACACGTAATCGGATTGTACGATACTTTTTTGACTTACTACATTAGAAGGTGTCCTCATTTTCTTCAGCGCTCTTTTCTCTTTTCTTCTTTACCCTTTAAGAGTAACGATCGAACGCGTAGGTGTAATATATAGAGAAAGGGAGCAGAGAAACGTGAGTGAGGGAATGAAGAAGTACGCTATCCGGACAACCGGAACTGACAATCAATTCTTGGCTGATTTCCAATTCGATTGATGGGTCTACGTGGATACTATAGATTTTTCATCGATTTTTTTTTCTCTTCTTTTTTCTCTCTTTTCAACACATTGTATCAATGTCCATGCATGACGAAGAAGCGTACGGGAAATCGAATGAATTTTTTTTTTTTTAAACACAGATATAATTCTTTATAGCATCATTTTATTCGTTTATGTACTCTTGTATCATTATTTGAAAGATATTCCTTGTTATTGTTCAATTTTTTGCTCATAGGTTCACGAAATGCCTGCATCAATTTACACATCCCTTCTAACAAATATCTCACCCTTCTATCAACTCCAATATCATCAATCTTCACTACGCCCTCTTTTTAACCTACACGACATCTTCCTTGTAGGCCAACCATTGAATTAAATCTGGGCCAATAGTAGGGATGTTTGCAATGTGAAACACGAAATACACATTAGATTTTTACGAAAAACACGAAAATACGCATTAGATTTTTTTCTTTCGTCTTCAGAATTTTTTGCAACACAGATATATATATATATATATATGCGGGATCTGCTTAAGTTGATCTCTTACATATTGACGAGAGTTAATGAAATCGAATGAACTTTGAGTTTTGAAACGAATGTTTATCAGAAATATTTGTTTTTATTATGCATGAAATATAATTTTTCTGGTGATAAATAATTTTATCTTGCACGAATATTTCACGGTATTGAAGTTTTCATCGTTGAAATCCTACGAATTTTTTTTATTTACATTGATTATTTTTTGAATCTTTGAAATCGTCCCTATATTTTCAACAGATTAAGTTTTCGAAGTGCAGGAAAAAATCGTAGGGAAACGTTTAAAAAATCGAGGAATTTCGTTGGTATCCAACTGACTGATTTTCAACGTGACGATATTTTTGTTTGTCTGTTAAATAGAATACTTAATTTTTATATTGAATCTCATTTTTAATGTCCCCAAATGTTGATCATCTCATTTAACGTCTTGTTCGAGTTTCTTTTTCGATCTCATAAAATTTATTCACTTATTTGACACAGTATAAAAAAACTCGGCGGTCTTGTCCCGTTTAATGAATCACCAGCTCGTGTTTTCCGGATGTCGCACGAAAATGCTAATCTGCTAGAACGCAACATTCACTCATGTGGCTGTATTTATATTATCTGTTTATATATCTGCGTCTATGAGACTGTGTCCCTCTGGACACATCTCTGTGCGAGCATCAAACGCATGCACTACGTGTCTTAATGAGTGTCGTTGATGCACCGTATGCAAGTTGCATGCACGTTGGTGGCGACGTCACACGTTGAGAGACGAGAGATAGAAAGAGCTAGAGGTAGAGAGACATAAACAATAAACAGTATATTGTACAGGACAGATCAGATGATGTTGAAAAGGTCCTGTCATGCCCTGTTCCAATATTTATCGTTTTCAGTAACTGCTTATATTATTTGATTTTTTTTTCTCCAATAATTACTTATGTTAAAAAATGAAAGTTTTGAAATGTCTGTTCGAAAGCATGTGGGCAACTCTCAAAATTTTTCTGGACAACTTTCTAGAGTGAAACTTTATTTGTGCTGTTGATTTTTTATTTTTTAATCGCCCAAATATGTT
Source organism: Campoletis raptor (assembly GCA_948107755.1). Classification (NCBI taxonomy): domain Eukaryota; kingdom Metazoa; phylum Arthropoda; class Insecta; order Hymenoptera; family Ichneumonidae; genus Campoletis; species Campoletis raptor. The sequence continues at coordinate 31,228,055 of OX403622.1, read as the reverse complement.
TCTCGGCAATTCTTGTATCGATAGGTTACCAATGAATGTAAGCATCGAGTTATTGCTTCGGCGAACTCGAATATTCTATTCGAAAAACAAATCTTTTTGTTCGATGACGTAAAAATACAACAAAATATATAACTTTAATTCCGTGAATGTTTTTTTTTTTAACTCGAAATTCTTATGCATAGGAAAAATCCAAACGACTTCGTATCATCAATTAAGATGAAGGAGTCACCGAATGTTGAACACAAATATTTAGGACCAAATTTGGGAAAAATTTGAACAACAGTCGATTTTTCGTAACTGTAATTATTCAAGAGATTCTGTTCTTTTCGATCAAGTTACTCTGCACTTTGTGAATAGATTGTTGACTGTTTTTATTATCTAAAAACAATGGCTGCAGTTTATGTTTTTACTAGTTTTCAACAGTGCAATTGTTGTTCAAATATTGAAAGTGTTTTCCAAATTCATCGAATTATGCGAAAATTTTTGACCTTTGTTTACCGTTTTTTAACATTCAGACTGATGTATGATCGATTGTAGCGGGTAATGATAATGTGCTAAAAAAAAAAAAATACGCTGAGGTATGATAAATGTTTATACATTTTGGGGACGTAGAAGAAGTAAATTCGAGGACTAAAGTTGGGGAAAGTCATGACCCTATTCATTTGACCTGGGATGACACATTTGTCGTCGACAATGATGAGAACTGGCTTCCACGCATTACCTGATGCCATAATGGGTTAAAATTCGTTTATGGGCAAGCTTCATATGCCCTTTTAACTTTAAGGTCATTCGTGCATTTGTATATAGTTAGATATGTATACACATACGTATTCAGTGAAGTGAAGGCCTCTTGGCCAGCCAGAGACTCTCGAGGTGCTCGCATCTCTTGTTCCACAATGTGTATACATACACGAGAGGATACACAACGATGAGATGTGTATATATGGTCAACAACCACATAATTACACATCCGCTTCACCACGAGCATTCAATTACTCGGTTTATAGAATTAACCGTGCTAATCTCTTCAACCCCGCAATAATATATGATCAACGTGTAATACAAAATAAATAAGAGAAGAAAAAAATTATTAATCTAATAACAGGCTGAGAACAATTTGAAAACATTCGTAGCAAGTTTTTTTCGTTTCTCCATTTCAACGCGTTTATAAGATTTTACAGCAAAAATGAAAAAGCAATTTAGTTAGAATATGTGGTCCAATTACGTACAAAGTTTGAGTAGTTTTATTCATTTTCAGGTCGTATATTTTTTAATAGCTTATAGCCTTAGTTTACGTTAAGATAATAACATCACAAAAGGTGGTGCTTCGTCGCACAAATTCCTCGATAAAAGAATCTCCACGAAGTATACGCGGGTTGAATTTTAAAGTCAGTATTAAATTGGCATTATTCTCAACTTCGTAGCATGCACATATATATTGTATGGACATGAAAAATTTGCAATTTCCTATTGCATTGTGTCTCTTATATGTTTTGTGCTATGTATGGCCGTCGTTATATTCGTGAAGTCGATTTATCCGTCGCAGGTGTTGATGGGCGCCTTCGTCCGTCTGTACGTTTCATTGATTTTTCTCATGCATTCGTATCACTGCTTTACTGCAATCTATGCAGATGATTTTTCTCAAATTTGTCTTTTCTCTTTCTACCAATCTCCGAATTTGAAATTCATCCAATAAATCCAATTTCTCACTGCCTCAAATGCACACATATTTCTTTTCAAGTGTATGCATACAATCTACACTTTATAAAATTAAAAATCTAATTAGGATTTGGATTCTGTTCAAGTTCGTGCTTTCAATTAATCATTACTCAATGTTATACGTAATTATTGTTTGCATTTATTATACTTTCGTCCGTAAATTATACTTGTTCATTTATAGACTATATAGTGAACTGAAATGAGATTTAGTTTAATCTATAAAAGCCTCGCAAGTACAAAAATCTCATTAGTTTATCTCTTATTTCAAGACCGTTAGCTTTTTTATGCTTGTAGTCTAGACGTTGTGTTGGTTTTTTATTTTCGCTCTTGAAAGCGAATGATATATAGGCAGGTGAGAAAAGACCTAGAGAAACAAAGATGAAAGACAGAGATAGAGAAAGATACAAATGATTTGAGAGAGGAGTGAAAAACTTCATTTTTCGCCTCGTTTCTGTGAGACAAGATGAGAAAGAAAGAGATCTGAGAAGGCATTAGAACAGCGGGATAGAGGACCAAGCCTTGAGGCCAACTTATTTCATAGTGTAAAACACTTTCGTAATTATTTTTTGCTTGAAGGCGTAAGAAAAGAAAGATGCTGGTGCTAACAATGCTTAAACGTAGAATATATATTTATGGATAATCTATAAATCGTTGCAGATAAACTGAGAAAAAAAAGCGTTGGTAATAGCAAAAATGACTGTGGAAAGTGCTGTTTTATTAAACTAGGGTACATCACGCGCGCTGAAGCGCATTAAATCTGATGACGCTAAACTGGAAGGTGGGGAGTGCAGCAGAACTCTGGATGCCTCCATCACAACGGTTTCCCATTATTTTCACAATTTTTCTTTTCTTGCCCGTTAACGCCTGAGATACAATTCTGTTGCTTTTCTTACGTGACTGATAATTCTCTGTTGTGTTTTGCTCTAATTATTGTAGGGTCCCTTACTCGAGTCATCTTGACTCCAAGTGATTGCTACAATGGATTAAAAAAACACACACACACGCACACAATTTTGTTGTGTATTTCTTTCCATTTCTTTTAATCATTTTGGGATTACTTTTCTTCCTCTCGACTTCATGCCTTTCAGAGTAGCGAGAAATTAGAGCAAATTATATAAGATTCTCATTATAAGGACAAATTAAAGCTATTTCACGTCTCAGATGTCTGTCTATTTTCGTCTAGCGAAATATTTTGTTTGTATTATTTTTTTTGTCTCGTATGCCATAGGATTTCCTGATCAAAAAGTTTAATTGGTTTATTTTTTCCTTAAGTGCGGTTCCGAAGTTAGTATCGATGGAACGCAACAAAAAACATCTTGTGAAATCGACTTTATTGTTCTCGTACATTTGATTTTTGAGTATAAACACAATTGAAGACTTTTTAATTATCGTAATAGTGAAATGGCGCGTTAGTTAAGAAAAATGGGAAATTTTGACGCGTCTTAAAAACGAAAATTTCATCATTACTTCTTTTTATTTCATTTGTGTTTTATATACGTTGCTTAAACACTCTCATTGTATCCGGAGTGAATTTGAATTGAAAAATTATCCTGCAGTATTAAGAACGAGGACCAATCTTGAATTTTTGTTGTTATTGATTAGCAAAACGCAAATTTTCGTGATAGTTGGCATTGTGTTTAGTCATAATAAGACAATTCGAGGTTATTCCCCGTTTCTATTGCTGCATGGTACTTTTCGATTTTTATTCTCTCCGAGTAGACTTTCGTCAATAATATTCCGAATATTTAATCTGAGGTCGATCTAAACGTAATCGATCTTATCTGACCTACATCAAATATCCACATTTCGAATGACAACAAGGGAAAACAGATGAATTCTCGTGTAATAGGCGTTTTCGAAAGGGTAGAATTTGGACTGGTTTCTTATTTTCTGTGAGTCAAGTACATGCATATCACTAAACTGCTATATTTGAGTAAATAAGAGTGCAGCAGATTTCGTGCTGACTGTTTCCTTTTAATACTTGGAGTCAAGCCGCTGCTACGTCTTTCGATTTATAACATTTTCAGAAACCTTGGACTCCCGAAAGAAATACGGAGATAAAATTTCTGCAAATATGACTATCCATTCAGATGATTTTTATCAAAAACATATTGTGATTTTTCATTGAACTGTAAAGTAAAAAATTGTAATATGATGCTCGAGAAGGAGTGTAACGATTGATATATCATTTAATACGGAATCTTCATAGAAAAACAAAGTTTATGCTAACTGTAATGCGTACATCCGCAATGCGTTGTATTCTGTGATGAAACATAGTCATTTATAACAAACTACAAGCTCGTGTAATACGAATTGTAAGGTATAGACACGATTAGGACTGTACCCACGGTCAGAAATTACAGTTGTACATAATGAAGTTTTGAACGCGCTCGAGTACAAGTAATCCAACAGCTGTTAGACTGTTAGAGAAATTACTATTGATACATAATAAAGTTTCGAGTGCTCGTGTGCGAGTGTTATCATATTACATTGTCACATTTTGAGTGCGTTGCTGTATTTAGATAATATTGACCTAGAACCAGCAGTATAGTCGGCATGATCATATTTCGTTGGCCTACATGAAGCCGATTTTTTACTAAATCGCAATTTTGCTTTTTTCTTCCATTTCTCTACTGATTTATCAATAAAATTACTATGTGTTTTTGTGAATAACCGGGTGCGTTCGTAAAAGTTAATAAATGCAACGACACAAAACCTTTACAAAATAATGGTATTATAGTACTGTTTATACATGGCATTTTGTCTCTGTGTAGGGTAGTTGGTTCGAACTTATTAACCCATTTGTCTCTGGTGACTTTGGTTCAATAATATTCACTTGATGTTGTTCCGTTGAACACTTTATCGAGCTAGTTCGCATCTACGTTTCTTTTGACCAGCTTCTAACTCATTTTTCTTGAATGTAATGTTTCTATAGTCATGTTAACCGCTGACTCGAACTTAACCGTGCTCAATTGCACGTTAAAGGAATCAAAAGTTGTCGTACGAGATTGATACACAGTGATAAATTAAATTAATTCAATGGCAGATACGTTCATATCATGTGGAGAATTATCAATCGCGTTTTTCTAGTAATATTCGTTATGAAGATCCATTTGTTCAGTTCGTTTGAAGATATTGGCAGATTCCTGTGATATTTATCGGGCAGGTAATAAGGAAAATAATGAACTGTTGAAAATGACAGCTAGGCACTAAATGAGAGGGCCGGAGAAGACTATTTAGATGTTTGAAGGGCTTGATTAAAGTGGCTGTGTGCATAGAGATACTGTTGGCGTTGGTATACAGTTGGCAGATGATCGTCGTAGTCGGAAAACGGGTGTGCAAGTTTGTGTTCGCCTGCACAACGCGCCGATGTGCATTGCTTGTCCGAGCCTCTCTGGCCGCAGGATAAAAAGAAAGAGAGAAGCTCCGAGTTGCATTGGCCATGGACAATAAAACCAGCGGCGCCCGACCTACACGGGAACGAGCTTCTGGAATCCGGCCAGAACTCTGCTACCGCGATCTTCCTCCAAGCGAGAAAAAGACAGAGAACGAGAGAGATAAATATAAAGAGAGATACACTCTTTTGCTATGCCGCTTGTCTACCCACCGTGCCGTTTGTATATATATAATAACGGTTGTGTCGATTAGCGCGTGCGAAACGGCCCCCGCATACTTATGCCCCACACTATATGCGACGCGGTATTAAAGTACCAGCATAGAATATTCGTCGATGCGTTTAATTGACCGTCAAGAACCCAATCGTTCCGCAATTTTTGACTACTTTAGATAAACCGCGATCGCTTACACAAATTTATTGAACCTTTCATTAATTCTGAACTATTCAGAGCTCTGGTATTTTAGCGCTGAATGCAATCATAACGCATTGTCATTGTTTTTCTCTTGTCATTAAACGACACAATGCTTTTTTTATTTCATTTTTAGGCGGTCAGTGATATTCATTTATACCTTTTGGAATGGGAATGAAAATTTTATTTCAATCGATAATAAGAGGACCATGACTTTAGTCAATTTTCGCTAGAATTTCATTCAGCTCGTAACTTTGGATGCAAATGATGTTAATCATTTTTGCTGTTGAAATTTAAGTACATTGTGATTTGTATTCTGAATCCTTTAGATCAGTTAGAGAGTTTGTATATTTTCTAGGTGGAACTATTTGATACAATGGAAATTTATTGTTGCATGGTGGATTTGAAAATATCAGGTTGATTTTACTCTTGAGAAGCTCGAAGATTTAGGATTTTGGTTTGCAATGATTTTAATGCTTCAAGCACACCATTAAAATACCGAGAATGAAACATTGGGACTGTTGATTGAGTCATGTTTTGTCATACGGAATCGTTGAGATTTCATCTATTATTACAAATGGTGTAAACTATAAAAGTCAAGTGGTTTCGTCCGGCACGAAATAGTAGCATGATTGAACATTATCTGTTTCCGGACGTTGTCTGAAGATATAGAATCATTTTAATCGTTGGTATCAATCAAGTGTGTATCGTAGTTTGACGATTAAATGTTCCATACGATTAATCAAATATCCGAAGCTCTCTTTATCTTGTCTAATCCGTCTAAAAAATACGTTGAAAAACTGAAATATGGTTACATTCATAACGGTTCGCTTGCGATTATATGATGAAATATTATCGGTACAGTTGATTTAACCATTAATCAAACGAATTGAGAAATTGTTGAAATTCAACTCAATCACTGTCAAGCATGATATCATTGCCGTATTTGATTTCTTTTTCAGCTTCATGTTGCTTATAAGTTCAATTTTTCAAATTACGTTATTTCATTGACCTAAAAAATGGCCCATTTTTGCTACACTATATTTTTAACTTCAGTAAGTCAGATATTCGTGCTATTTAAAGGTTTTTGTGAACTTTTTTCTAGATTCTTCTTTTCACTGACTAGAGATTTGCATGTTTTTTTTTTTTTTTTTTTTTTTTTTTTTTTTTTTTTTTTTTTTTTTTAACGTACCTCGTGTTTCGAGGTATGCAATTTTGTTATCTTTCTTTTTGATCATTATTTTTATGGATATTCTTTTTACCCTCTGCACATATTTTGTTTCACATGAATAGCGGCTATGTCTTTTCTTGATATTCTCCGAAATAACCTCATATTCATGAAAAAAATATATTCTTTAGAATTCACGAAACGAGAAAATGGAACGGATGCAAAAAAAAATGAAAAAATTTCTATGTTGCTTTATAATAACAAACGAAAAAACTTGAAATTGAAACTTTTGAATTTTTTTTCGTCTTCATGAACATGATATACGAAAATTTTACTTCCTCATATTTTTTGAGGATGGAAAATATAGTGAAACCTTACGCATTTCCCGTCCACATCACGTTCATGTAAGCTATTTTTGCCTAAATGACTTTTTGGCGAATATTTCAATTATTTTGCCACAAAAGTCTTGATTTTTTCTCTCCTAGAAAAACTACGCCCCGCGTGTTTCTCGGTAACGAGGAACGCTCACAACATTCAACATTTGTATTGAACTCAACTGGAAATTTGTCTCGGTAATCAAGGCACTCGCGAACCTTTTTCGTTTCAGATGAAGCCTTTTGAGGCAGGTGTGTCGGATACATTCTTAGCATATCGTTCCAAAGGACAAGTCGCGAAGAGAGCGTCCTTCACAAACAGCATCACACGCTGCATTGCTCGTCTCGGGCCTCAATCCTTTCGTTTCTATACGTCTTTCATTTCTCCATCATTTCTTTTTCATTCTCTCTTCTTATTTTTCTCGTTGCATGTCCTCACAACTGGAAGACTTGACGAGAAATCTGCATAAATTTATGGGTAATTTTTTGTAGGGTTCATTGAACTCTATAATTATTATATTCGAATGAAAGGGACTGTAGGGTACAAACTCGTAATTTGCTCGATCTTGCACGTCGTCGTATCTTCGAATTTCATATCCTGTTTTTTTTTTGGTTGATGGTTTTTGTTTTTCTTTTTATCCTCATCATCGTACAGCAAAAACGTACGAGCAATTTTCAGGTTTGTTGTAAGTCACAGTATGAGGATAACGATTTGTCTGTTCATACGAATTCATTTATCAAAAAATATCTCGTTAAGAATTTTCCACGACATTTTACGTTTAATGAAAACATCCATTGAAGCCTCGACATAAATAGACACATTCATCGCTTCAGGAGACGAGATTTTTCTCGCTTCTAAAAAATCCACTTTTTCTCTATTATTGACGATTGGTTCATTTTATCTCTTAATTTTTCCTCCACTTATTTTGTATTTCTATTTGGACTTTTTTCCGCATTATATCTTCGCGTCTTATTTTTCTTCTCTCAATATAACGACGAGTTGCAATATCGACAACAGTCTAGCGCTCCCGTCTTCACAGTTTTCTTTCTATCCTAACTCTCTCCTTCGATAGTGCCCGGTATTTCTTTTCACGAACTCCGGGACAGTGCTAGATATCGACGTCAGAGCACTTCGAGAGCACTATTTCTCACTCGCATTTTCTCTCCTTCCATCTCAAACACCGGTTCTTGTCTCGTTCGTGATCGACTACCTTAATTGCTTTCGCTCGAACAAGCTGTATCTGAGTGTCATGCCGAGAAAGGGGCAAGACTAAAAGGGAGGGGGTTGTTGTTGTTGTTGTTGATGTTCGAGAAGGGCGTCTGACGATAGGCTGTAGAAAATTTACGAGCTTAAGCAGTGGTTCCTGTGCGATGGGGAATTTATCTCACGTGCGCTGTCTGACACATGAGTGGTCCACACCACACACAGACACACATATTGATAAAAAAGGTACGAGTACAGGAAAAAAAGAAACGAGGAAAAGAAAAAAAAAACTCACGAGATCCTCGTACAAGATGCTCTCGTGAAACCAGGAATATTGGAGGCGTCTGTCACGGTCTTTGCTGTCGTGTTGAACTGAATTTTCATATGTGATTTCCAGCTAACAAAGACTGCAAATAAAACGCTGCAAAAAACGATAATTCTCGAGTAGACCTTTTCGAGATTGCATCATTTTGATGGCAACTATGTGACAATTTTATAGATTTAAAAAATTTTCTTTTTTTTTTCTATTTTTTTTTGGAATTATATTTTTGTGTATCATCTTCCTCTTTTGACAGTCCCTCTATTTTTTCTTTTTCAATGTAGAAACGTATCCTATACCTTCAACTCCGAGTTTCATGGCTGGTAGCCCTATTTTCTTTTCTTTTTCCTGCAGATAAAACAATTTGTTTCCTCATGGATCAGGAAACCCTTATTCATCTCTGAATTGTTTGGTTCTTCATTATATGCCCGGATGTTCAAATCATCGAAGGGTTTCTGTATCAACGAAATCATCCAGAACTCTATATGCTGCGTAGTATCAGCGTTGAAAGAGCTGATGAAGTTAACCATATAAAGCGAGATATAAAGTGTTTTCATTCGAAAGCTTAACTATTTATTGAAGTGTACTAAAAAACATTATTCATATGATTTTCGATACATTTTATATCAGAAGCCGTACTTTATTGTTCCAATTCTTTCACAAGAATGAGTTATAATCATTCGATATTACTTTTATTTCTGATAAGATGATAAAAAATGTTGATATTTTTTTGCTGCAAAGTGCGCTAACCACTTGTCGATGTTGACCTCAAAAATATGACCATACACTCCATAAATTCTATGAGAATAATCAAAATTAAAGATCAATTCTCCCCGTAGATCGTCTGGCTAAATGAATCTTTCTCATTTCTTCGTGGCCTGTGCGCGTCTGAATACTGTCGCGACGTTCTTCATTTATGACCAAAAATGGCATATACACGATCCGTGCTCGTCCGGATGATGGAGCTCACGACTATATATATAGCTAACCTATTACTACCAAAGAGAGACGATCTGCCAGAATCATGACTCCCGTTCACTCGTGCACGTATGTAAGGATTCTCGATTTGCCCTTCGTTCGTTCGTTCGTTCGTTCGTTCGTGATTTTGTCCGTTTGTCTATACTCTGCACTTTTTGTTCTGTTATATACTCATAACGACGTACAACTACTGAAACGGCGTATCCCGAACCATTTGGGATACAGAGTCGTCGGTATTACGCCTTTTTTTTCGTCAAGCTTTCCTTGAATGTATCTATGCGTGTGTATACGATTATTATGTATACACTTATACAGAGGCTTGCACGTTTTTCATCTGTTGCTTTCTTTCTCTTGTGCACGCTTCACAGCGTTTGCTTACGTACCGATATCAGGAATGCGACGATCGCGATGTTTTTCGATTTAAATGGTCAGAGGCCGCGATGCCGTTGCCGATGCTTATTCGCAAACAACGACTCTCTCGCACTCTAAACACTCTGCAGAAGCACCTGAAAACATGCTCCAAGATACCTATCTCTATATATCCATCCGATTATCAATTAAATAATTTGCTGAATGTCCTCTTTCGCATCGATATGAATACTCTCATATATATACTAAGTGCAACATTCCCGTACATGTATATGCATTTACGATTAAGATCTAAAAGATTGGCGCCATATAAATTACTCAAGACTTGATTTTCTCAGTTTCTCTCTCCACTTTTTAACGTTTGCGTAAGATTTTTCGGTTGCGCTGTCGCTTTTATTGAAAGTACTGATAAGATGAATCGTGGAAAATTTAATAGAAAATTAATTTCAAGTAACGTTGTTCGATTCGTTGAACAATTTGTGAAGTTCGCGCGAGTGTTGATCGATCTTTTCTATGTGCGAAATATATTTTCTTAGCCAGCATGTACATTGTTTATTTTTTGTAACTTCCGTTTGCTACTTCCGTCTGCTAGAAATGTCGTATGGATCGATGTTTTCACCGATTTTCAACTTTTTTGAGGTTCGGTTTGCGCTATTTGACATATCGCAGTGCTGCCGTGTAAGGATATCAGATGCCCACAGATTTGGTAACAGGGTAAAGGAGACTGTGTGGTAATGATGATAGAGAATGGTGAAGAACTCTAGATGATAAACAACGCGGAGGTCGCACCGTATTTTTTTCAATTACTTAATACGTGTACAACCGATTACAAAATACTATCATAATATTTTGTGTCAAAGTTTTGTCATAGGATTATCGAGCATTTATCACTTCTCTTGAGATGTTTAGTTTTTATTCAATTTCAATAAGTATAAAAAGACAGCAACTGACCAACGGCGGCAATTGTCAAAATTCATGGTGGCTTAATGATCGTAGAGGTCACGTTGCTTGACTGGAACTTTGATAACGGGATGAAAAACGATGAAATATCTGGTTAATTCTTTGAGCTTTGAGAAAATGTGTGTCCGCAGGATTTTCTGGATGGTTGCTCACCAATTAGCGCTCAAACTACCTCGTACAGCACTTTTTTTCTAGTTTGAGGTCAGCGCAACTAAATCTCTTGAAAAATCGTTGCAGACCACAAAAACATGTTTGATATTTTTTTCTCCGATCTCGTCTTTGCAACTTACTGTATATAGGGATAGAGAAGGAGAGAGAAAGAAAAAAAGATGATGTATGATGGGTTGGGTCGAGTGCCCCGTTTTGCCAACTCGGTTCTATACGTTTCCACCCTTTACGGGAAAAAAGGATGATCACATCACATTCAGCAGACTGCTTATAGCTTTTTATCCCCCAAAGACTGTGGTGTACGAAGTTGCATTGCCATCGGAGCTAAAGCTATATAATATTGTGGCCTCTTATATGGCTCAGTCGAAACCCACGTAGCCATTTTCACATTTTTTTTTCAACAAAGAAAAAAGCTGTACGCGTATACATTTTTTTTTTTGGAATAAATCTTTTGTTAAAAATAGAAGTTTGAGATCAAATCATTATATTCTTCGACGATCTTTTCATAATATTTTGTATCGGAGTTATATTTAATACGGGTATGAAATATTTTCAGAAGACTTCTTTATGACATTTGTGGTGAAAGAAAAGAAAAAGCAGGTTTTTAAACAAATTGAGTTGACATTTTCGTAATTTACTTCGATCTGTTTCTACTCTTTATTCCAACTTTTCGCCTATTGAAGCGTTTTGGGAATTTTCTTCCCTAGAAATCGCAACTTGTTCGAAATTCAGAACCTCATATATTATTTATTCTCAAAGTTTGCAGTACATCCCACCTTTGAATAGAGTAAACGAAGAAGTTATATTGAACTGTCAAAGGAAATTGAATATTTGTTGAAGAACAAATTTGCGAGCTGAAGATCGTTATAGAAACTGTAGGTTATTCATTATAGTAATAGTTTTCACATTATGATGATTTAACATCGTTACCGTATAGACATCGAGTTGTAATTATGTACTTTATTGGCTTTCCCAAAAAATTATGATGCATTTTTTATACTTATTGCTTCATTTCGTTATAGTAAAAATTGACCAAAATTAAAAGTTATCCTCGATTTTTATTCTCCAACGGATCTTCAGTCTTAACTTCCTCTCTCCGTGGAGACGATCCAAAGAAAATTTCAGACACAAAATAGAAGAAAAATGACTGTTCCAAATAAATTGCACTTAATTTAATTAAAAAAAAAAAAAAAAAACTAGCAAAAATGATGAATACGAATATCAGAAGCTCAATAAAATACCGATTTTAAAACCCAATAGCACTTGTGATTTCTGCTTGAAAACGTATTTATATATTTCATCTTCGATAAACGAATAAGTAAGCGGAATAAATTATCGTAATTCTTGCTTGGAGTGTTATCCAGGGTGTTAGAAAAAAAATACACACTGCAACAAAATATTGTCAAATAATTGGCTCTCAGCGAGCTAGTAAACATACATCACGTGCAGGATTGGAGTCACTTGCTCGATATAATATGTCATGCTGGTTTTTGCTTCAAATAAACGAGGATGCTCGTCGCTCGTCTCTTTTTTTTTCTTCTCTCGTTCTTGTTTACGAGGGCACAGTGTACAAGCGAGATGTACACAAATTTGGGCGGGAATTGTGTGGAGGAATGAGAAGAAGGGGAGAAAAGTGGGAATAGGAGAGAAAAGGGATGGAAACCTGAAGCTTCCTGAATTCAGGGTGAAATTACACTCTGGAGTCGACGGGCGATCGATAGCACGCGCTGAATGAAATATATATATAGCATCATGGGTACAGAGTCCTCTGTATCTTCCTGCCGGGCCACGTTTCGATGGGATATTCGAAACACGGTCCCATCGTTAGTGGTTCCCTCTCACTTTTCCGCTCTCTCATTCTCCGTGCAATAGCATAAATTTCACTGTGCAACGAAATTCACACAAAAGATTTAACGACACGGTATTACCACAATTGAACTTGATGCGTGAATACATATTCAGCTCATGTGCATAGGAGCATTGATGTGGTCGTTTTGTGGGCTTGCATTTAACGTGATTTCTCTTGGTATGTGCTTATTTATATATGATTTTCTGCTCTGAAAGATATTGAGCAATTAGTTTTTCCGTCGTTTTATACTTATTGAATGCACAATAAGACAAGATTTTCTAGCCATAAAGTCAACGCCTATAGACAGTTAAATGCGTGTGATAACTAAGAGAAAAATGTTGTACAGATAAATATAAACAGGGGGAGGGGAGAGGGATGTAACATCGAGAGTGACAGAGAAAGAGAACGATGAAACTCTCTTATTTTTTTACTCTCTGTTTCTCTTCACACCCTCTCCATAGCAGAGTGCCTGGATGTGGGATGATTGTGGGATGGTTGCACACAACAACAAAAATGCTTAGATATCTCGCCTGTCGTTGGTGAATACATCGTTTCGCTGATAAGAAACATCTCTCGGTTACAGACGATAAGAAAAATATCGTTTTTGCTACTGCTCTAACGCTGCATCTCACTAACGAAGTCAATATTTGTATGTACGTTAACACATGTGCATATACTGTCATTGCATTTACATTGTTGAATGATTGCAACGAAATCAATGAAACCACTGAGGAAATTTTCTTTCACTGTCATATACTAGAAGGAAAAATTTCTTGTTTTGTTGTGTGGACATGAAATATAATTGGTATTTCTGCTTTCAATTGATACTTCGTTTTTTGTAATGGAAGTGGAAGATATACATTCAAAAAAGTGTATTTGGAAAAATTTTGTTTGCTGTTTATTTTGAATAGTCATTTTACAAACTACTCATGCAATTCTTGTGCAAGGGTTTAGAATTTTTTTTAACCGCTTCATTTTGTAGTTTATTATTTTCTTATTCATTACGAATTTTCTTATATAGTTTGGACCTAAAATGTTTTATTCAGACAAACTTAACAATAGTTTTTCATACTATTTTTTATAACACTTACGATCCTTAAGTTTTTATATTCTTATTAGCATTTTTGGTCCCATTTATTTGACGTGTATTCAGCCGACTACGTATAAATACACCCGCCTTTCGGATATTATCTTTTCAAATCGCATAATTCGTTGGTTTTTAGGGGGGACCCACATTACGGTTGCCACGTTCATATCCTTCAAACGCTCGTAAAAACTATATATCGTGGATTCCCTCATCGTGCTTGGGAGCCTAAAATTTACGAGTGCTCGCTCCTTTACCATGCTCGAGTGTCGGCTAAACTTCGGTTCAGTAAGGGGACCTAATTCTCCTTTTCCTTCTGGCGAGGAATTATACAAGGCCCCGTGAAACATGATAACCAAGTCCTAATCAGACATGCCCTTATATCTTTGGCTTCGTATTCATGTTGAGTTTAAAAAAGTTGCTCGCGCTTGAATTACCATTACGCGGAGCGTTGACATTCTTGGAACGATTTTTTCACAATATGCCGGTACTTTGAAACGAGAACGGCTGAATTTGCTTATCGTTCCTTGGAGCGACGTGAACTCGGAAGCAACGGGGAATCTCCTGATAGCCTAGAAAACCTTTTTTGCTTGTTAATCGTCGAAAGTGATAAGAAGCTATTTCTCTGAACACAATAATATGGTCACCATTTTTTAGAAACCAAAATCATTCGAATTATTTGTACTGATGGCGAGTATCCGTGTATACTAGAATTTATTATTGACCGTTGTGTAGACGTTCGAAGAAATTCATAGAGAAAAAGATCCTGCAGTGTCAGCTAGCTTTTCAAAAATTTGTCCAAGCTTCGTTGGGTGTTTTTTTTCTCCACTGAAAACTGCTAGGCATACAGAATATGCTCCGATTCGACAGGAAACATCAAATGGTGCAGCGATTGGAGCGAAAATCGACTGTAACCAAAAAAGAAATGAAATCTTTTGCGTACATTCCATCGCCATTCTTCTAAAGCAGCTTATGTACGACGTTTGCGTTGCCTTTTGCACATTTTTTCTCTCGAGGACCGACGATCTTTCGTCTTGCGATGATTTTTTTTCCATTTTTCGTTGACGCACATAACTGGTGTTTTCTGCTTGCATGGCTTTGAAAAGTCCTGTCGGAAAGATCGTATCACGAGTGTATGAAAGAAGTGTGAGAAAGAAGGACCGAGCGAGATGTTGTGTAAGAGTGAACATCCACCCACCAGAATACTCAAACACGTATACAGCACGTACGAATGGAAAAGGGAGACGTGTATAGATACCAAGTTTTTCGCAAGTGCCTCTACTGGTCTGTCTAGTTCGTTTGTTCGGATGCCTCTCATGGAAAAGGTAGACAGAGAAGCGTCTCAAAAGCCTCGTCTATTAATATATACATATATATATATATATATATATATAAAACTCGGAGAAACAGACCTCTCTCGCTTCGTGGAAGAACTATACAAGGTATTAGACTCCCTTTCGCTTCTCATACCTTGATAAGCACTGCCAGACATCTGTGAGGCTTTTTCGCAGATCGGTGAACGGAGGAAAGAAAGGATACAACGCCTACAACTAAATGGGGTGGCACGTAAGGCTCTAGACAGCTACCAAGTATGAGAGAGCAAGTGGGACAGTGAAGAAGGGATAGAGAGGAAATAACCATGTTGAGTGAACCCCCAGTACTGATAGAGCAATGTAGAAAGAGAGAGGAGGGCTGTAATGTACAGTTCGAGTTATTGATCATCCGGAGAGGCGGCAGGTAGCACGGCGGTAGCACAACTATATACGTACTGACGCACCGAAGAGAGCGCGTAGTCGGAGGTCGTACCATGAATCATGTATATATATTTACCCCATACAATGATCTTCACTTCAGGTAACTTCTCACAGTTGGAAGCACATAGAATATCGCAGGTTGACCTGTATCATTAAATTTTTCATGGTTTTTTTCTCTCTATTACGATGAATTTCATTCAGATCGCAAACTTGTTTGAAACTTAAAAAGTTTTCAACTTTGACATCGAAGGGTCAGATTTTCGCACTTTTTCTCGTTGATTTTTCATCTTTTGCCAGGTTATATACGTCTCACATTTGTTGGTTCCAAGTTTCACACGATATTTTGTGGTAATCGGAAGGTCGATCGTATAACCTTTGCGTCAATTGTTCAAACGGAATCGTTGAAATTATTGGATTTTGATAGTGCGCCATCTGGTGTAAAAGTTGGTGTACTTATTTCTACGGTATTATAACTCTAATCGATTTGAGGGCCTTCGGAATTAAGGGCTTTGGTTAACAGATTAGTATATACATTTCAATGAATTTCAGGGCTGTTTCCATCCGATTAGAGCGATGAATGAAGATGAGGTGTTGAGTGAATTTTAAATTATTAAGTGGCTCAGCACAGTCGTTATCATTTACGTACGCGACATTTCGGATTGTATCAACTTTTCAAAATTCTCTTTTCAAAATCGCGATCTGAAACATGGGCTTTTTCCACACCAAAGAATTCCGTTAGATAAAGTTGCCGACAAATTCATTGCTAAAGAGAATGAAAGCCTGTAGGTATTTGTATACATATGTTGTATCGTATATTCATCACAGAGCTTTACCCTCGTTCTGTCGTTTGTTATTGAGCTTTACAACTCTGCTCCAATTGAACAGAACATTCTCTTTTTTTCTTTTTGCCAGATTCAACCTCGAGTGTCTAACTCTGTCGAATGAATCGATTGTTGCTACACCATATATCACACGTTTATTTATGTATTTATGTAGGGTGGACTAACTGAGCAAGTGTTGAAGGAGGAACGAGGGCGCGGGGGGGGGGGGGGGGGGGGAGGGGAATGTACGAAAGGAATGAATGAAGGATAGAGAAAGCACTTTCATATCAAGCTGAGCTCTGCATGCTAAACGAGTTTCCCGTTGCAGGTAGTTATCCCGACCGTTTCAGCTGAAACGTTTGCGATTTGAAAAAAAAAAAAAAAAAAAAAAAAAAAAAAAAAATTCATGCGTTTGTTTCCATGTAGCAATCTCAGTTTTAGGGAAGGATATACCTACCGAAGCTCCTATTTCTTTCGTTCATTTTTTCCACCACTGGGCTTTATGTTTATAAATGAGATTTTGAACTCGTGATATATTATTTTTTCTTCTTTTTTCTCATTCTCTGGTGTGTATACCGTTGGAAAAATGGTGCTTTCAGGATGAGCTTAAATGGCTTCACATCTTCCTATATCACGTCATTATTTTAGAGAATTCATATACACGGTAACGCTTTTTCTAGTTTTTTTTGTCATTTGTTTGTTTCAGCAAATAAATAAATGGATTTTAAATGAAATTGAAATTCTTATTTCAGTTGAAATTCGATATGGAATTCTCGAAAATAACAATTTCGTTACAAATTTACGATCGAAAGACCAGAGGGACCTCTAATTAAACGGATGATTCTGGTTCGTTCCTTCGTAAGCCGTTAAGTCATGGGATTTCTGTCATTCAGGTCGATTTATATTATGTATATATGTATACATGTATGTAGAGTGGCGTTTTGAGCTGTAAGCAGCTCGAGATGAATCGGCTTGATCATTAGCGTCTCGCTAATTACGTTTTGTACGTGTCCCTTACACACTTTGACCATTCACGTACTGATGTGTATACGCTATGACGTCAAACATCATCTTATTCAATATAAATAAATACCTTTACATGGCTATGTTTATGTAGCTATGCGAGCTTTTCGGATTATTCATGAGACTGAAATTGCAAAATACGTGCTCCAGAGCATTCCTTCGGGCGTGGTTATGACGATATTTTCCCAGTTATTACATCGCGACTAAACCCACACAGTAACCCAATAAAATAGACATTCTAACAAATGTGACCCGACAATTTTTTCTGTTATTCAAACAATGGCAGGCATTTAAAGAAATCATTGAATTCCAAAGATAAAGGTATATAGCATCAACTCTTGTTCGTGAAAGCGATTTGAACAAGTTGTGACGTCATAAAACTGGCATATTGGAGTATATTAGGGTACGGCAGGGCTCGCACTGATTTTTTCTTTTGAGTACTTGGCGTCGAGCCAATATCGTGTCTCTTGATGAAACATATTATTTTGAATGTTTGGACGTCATATTTATTCGAAATTTGACAGAATTTAGGTAATTTCTCAAAATCACAAAGTATACTCCCGGTCCATGTCTGACGCCGCCTATATAAATGGATGTGTTATATTTATATCTCATTGCAATATAATGACCAAGGTATACTTACCTATTGTCCAAAATAAAAAAAAAAAATCGCATTATAACGTTTCTCATAGAATGATTCACCAAAATTACTTCACAGGTGGTGCAAAAACGGTAACTGTATATATACAGAAAGTTAAAAACATATATTTGCCGTATTCATATTATCAATTGCTCAGAACAAATTTCATTTTATTCGCTGCATTTTGTTGACTCAACAGTTTTCTTTTTTTTTTTTTTTTGCATCATTGCACAAATTTTGATTATAAAGCTTCTAAATACTCTTGTCCAACAAAATTAATCATATAGAGTTATATTTTCCGGACGAGATCGATACTACGAATGACAAAATTGTTCAATTCCGTAACCATAATATTTACGTAGATTATCGCAACATAGCTGAAGCTTATAGTGCCCGAAAGGAGGTATGGGGTTAGTTCGGGATTTCGGAACAAGCCGAGGGTCCATTTTGAGCGATCAGGTTTGTCAGGAATAATATTTTTACTATATACCAAGAAAAATGGCCTCAGGAAAAATCTTGATGTTAACGATTTCTCCACTACCTCCTTTCACCAATTGGTACGAAGTTCAATGCTTCTGGACGATGTTCTTATAACATAAAATAACACCACTAATGCTTGAATTTTTTTTATTTATTGTTTCTGCGTATACCGTTACAGGTTTTTACGAGCCTATGCCATCACTTGAACCCCGCTTTTTATCCACTTCACCGTTCTTCCTCCTGCTCCTGTTCTTGTGACACTACTTGAGAGTGTTTCCATCAACGTCTCTTTCCTAATGCACTATTTTATCGAATTTTCACGATGGTCAAGAGAAACTGTGAAAAACCCAATCGATGTAGGTGGCTATACTTTTACGGGGTTACAGTTGGTTGGCATCACGTAAAAAGTCAGAAAAACCTGCTTAACGATTGATATCTGAGTGGGAGCATGGCTAAGCGGTCATACAATCAAGTATTGACCTCGCCGGAGGCTGCTTCACTTTAGAGATCGCCGAAACCATACACCGACTGCGCACCCATGGTCAAGCCATCTAATTATATTTATTCATGATGGTTTATAGTCTCATTGCTGTTGCTGTTACGAAAACAGAGCAAAAGATCGCTTCCAAATGTTACAAATAGCATTTTATGACGTTTCATTATGGATTTACTTTTTGGAACGTTATAACAAAATTCGTAACACCGTGAGAAACTTCCAAATTTATATTCGGAACGGTGGATATTAAAGGAGGAAATTGTGGTGGTCATTGTTTCGCCTTGATTTACTCTCTTCTTTTTTTCCGTTTGGTTTCGATTTCTTGAAGTTTGCGATATTCGTGATACATATCTCACATTGGTCTCATTCCATTTCTTGTATTTTACCGAAAAATGATTTTAGAAGTCGTTCAACATCAATGAAATTTGGACGATTCCGGTCTATAAAAGATTATGGAAAATACCATCAAAAAGTCGACAAGATAAACTGTTTCAGTAGAATTCTTTTTTTTTTTATTCCTTCGGGCGAAATGCAGAGGCGGAGACAGAATAGCGAGGTAGTTATATAGATCGTTTGGATCGTGCATAGCCGACCGGTTAGCCAGGATTACATTTTTACGTGGATGCTTTCTGTCTAAGCATATCGATGCTTGAACTCTCGGGGTTTTGTGATGTCTCAAGATATAGATATACCCATCACCAATCGTAAAGATTTATAGGCGCGTGTGCGTATATATATATATATATATATATAACTTTTCACTCGTGGATTGATGTCCATTAGTACTTACAATCCTGCAACGGCGTCATCGCGGCGCTCGCTTTATCTCGATGTCGTTGTGGACGCATAATCCCCATCGACCTCTTCTTTACTCACTTTTTTCCACGTCAGAGCGTGGCACTTCGATTCCGGTTCCAGCTCGACGACTCAACGACGCGTCGTCTATTAATTTTTTTCTACCTATTTTTCGATTTATCTGTCGACGTTGTCGATCTCACTCTTGTTCTCCTTTCCCCCATTTTCAATGCCCATCAATCCATTTTATAAATATATGTGTATACATCCACATTCCTGTTGGATTTTCTGTACTTTTTACTCCTCTGACTTCTTTCAATTTTTTTTTGTTTCTAGCGCAATTAAATTTTTTCTTTTAAACGATTTCATATATTATTTTTAACCGGTATGCGATATACTTCCAATTTATTAATTCTAAAATAAATTTTTCCAAAAACTTGAAGTTTTAATGGTCTCCAGAAAAATTGTGTCTTGCAATGCATACATTTTTATTATACTTTTTTTTGTGACGTACTCTTTATTCAAATAAATGACATGATAAACTCCTAATTTTGAAGGTAAACGCCGTTACGTATCTTTAACATATTTCCAATTTTTGAGAGTCTTTTTTACATGTAGAAATAATTATTCGAGAATGAGACATCGGATACTGTATCAAGTGTATAGATACGACTTTTTCAATACCATTGTTTATTGGAACATATCGAAATTTTACAACGTTATGAGCTTTCATATGGAGGAGGAAAAAAAGATTCCTCTGCATTGCCCCATCGAAATATTGATGAAGCTTTATTTGAAAATATGGAAAATATTGAATTTTTCCACTATCTTTATAAATGTACCTGGCGCTGTGCGTAGCCGGTCTTGATTATGTTTTGTTTTTTCTAGAAAATAACAATGGTTCGAAAATAATTTTACTCTTGAGGCTCTTATTCCATTCGAGCGGTCTTGAAGACATCATGACAATTCCGAAAATCGGCCACTCACAGACTTGGCCATTGCAATTATAAAACTTTCTTTAAAAAAAAGTTCTTTTATTGATTCATTACTCTCTAAGTTTTCGCCCCGACAGATTCAGAAAAAGTTTTTTCAATAAAAGCGCGCTTGAGTTTGTCGGTGCCTTTTTATTATTATAAAATAGGATTCCAACTGGAACAACGAAACTTATTTTTCACTTGGAAAATCTGTCTCGCGTGAAAAAGTATGTATACGTAGTAAAAAAGCAAAATTGCCATTTTTTAACACGTCACATTGGCGTGTTCCCCCTTAACGCTATGGTATTTTTGGTCCATCGTATCGTGTTTTTTCTTATTTTCCGAATGAGAAATAAACGCCTCATGGGATCTTCCGTTTTATTATTATTTTCTCCAGAAGCCAATGGGCAAATAAAACTTTTTCTCTTTACCGGTTCATTATTTAGTGACCTTGACCAATATTCGCCTTGTATTCGTGGCAGTTCCATTCCATTAAGCTCGACAAAACACCGCACGTAGGATGTGATTTTCCGGGCCTGGCCGATTTTCCCCCTCACCTATTCCCCATTGTTCTCAATTGTATCATTTTTCTCTGCATCCTCGAGTATGTATACTTCATGATATAGATATACATATATGCTTCTGGCGACTGTTCCATTTCGTCAATAAACGAAAGCCCCGGGAGAACAAAAAACGCAATATCGAGCTCGCAATACAGTTTTTATACCTATATGAATGTACAAGGCCGGTAATTGAAGAACAGTAATTAAAAATCGTTTTTACTGTGCTTTGAAGGAAAAATATAGCGATAGCTGTACATCAAACTCTGGGGAATCAACATTCGAAAGGTTATATATCTGTAGGTATTGTCTTAAGGTGATCCTTCAGTTCGGTCAGGACAAGAGAGATAACTAAAAAGTAGATACACGTGTAGCTCTTGGCCATCGCTTATACTTTGAAGAATAGAAATGAAAGTTACGCATTGTTCTCCGACGAAAGAAGAACAACATGAAACGTATATTTTTCTAGAAAAATATCAACGATGTCCAAATATAACGAGTATTTTACCGATCGAACGACTCATTCATCAGCTTAAGAGGATATGATGATATTTGCTTGCTCGAGAAGTTTTAATTCTCATTTAATCGTCTGGTAAACTAAATTTAAAATGGAATTTGTTTAATTTATTTATTGATAAACTATTCGGATGAACTCTTGATGTGAATTCAATTTGAATTCAAGAAAATAATTTTTTAAACAGACTTAAATAAATAAGAAAAACAGTGTACTCGCTTAATTCGTATATAAATTTTAGCCCGAAATGAACTATGTAAAATATGAACAAACGAAAATTTGTCTTCCCTCATAAACTGTTACATTTCATTTTGCGGAGATCATCGTTCGTTTGTCTTGCTGTTTGCTCCGCTCCCTTTTGTAATGGTTTCGTAATTACGTTAATGTGGCTTCGAACATTCTGGAAGAACGGTTAGTAAACTGCTGTTTCCCTTTGGCAAATAATTACCTCGTGAATATTAATACCGAACCATTTTATTAATCGTAGATGGCACCATTTTTCATCGTCAACAATAACAATGTTTGAGAAAGACAAATAGCGGAATATGAAAACAAAACAGAATTGCCAAGAATGAATGAATACACGAAAATAGTATTTGAATCTTTGTTCTGAATTTACTTTATCAATTTTCTTAGTAACGATTATTTAGATTATCAATTTAAGGCACGGCAAAAAATATTTGGCGATAATACTCGATATTGATATGAACATGTATCAGAGTTTCAACGAAATTTTATCTGCACTCAATGGAATTTGACAGTTGATTCTCACTCGTTGTAAGAAGTTGACATTAATTTTTTCATTGCGTTTTCTTCTACAAAATTTGATGAATATTGGCGCTCATGTTAGTTGCATAGAGAATATGCTTGAATGGCACACATACGTATTCAGATAATCTCAATATTGACACAGACAGACATTTGTTTTTTTACATTTGCACCACTTGTTGTAGTCTTACGATCTGAAAAGTACCAAGAAAATTTAACTAATGCGAGCACATCTTTTTTTTTCTCCTTATTCCGGCTATACATTTACCCACTCAATTTAATGCCGATGGGATTTACTCGCTGTGATTGCGTTGACACCGGAAGGCGCTATCGATGAGACACTGTTGTCATTGTACGTTCTATCGAGAATCGCATTGGCGCGCATACCAATCGGTTTCTCACACTTACACCAAAATACATAGTAACAGCTTTCTCGCAACGATTCCTCTTGCCTTGACAATGGCTTCTCCGCGTTTGAATACATTTCAATAGGCGTTTATACGCGTCCATAGTGCAAAACGATGACCCGGAAAAGATCGGATCTGAAAGCTGTGATTTTTTGCCTCTGTCTATTCTCGTCAACTCATTCATCGTTTTCTATCTCTATCTCTTTTTTTCTCATCACAAAATACTATATTTTACCCTCCCTTCCGCTATATCTATTGTACTTTTATTTTTTCTTTTCCATGTGTTGAAAAAAAGCATTTTCGAATTCGAATGAAAATATCAATTTTTAGTATAAATAAAAATATAATAAATCAAAGTTTACTTTAGCAATTTTTTTAATTTTTAATTTTTTTTTATCGAAATTATTAAATAAATCGAGATTCTACGCACCCTATTCTTTATTTACCTATTAAGGGACAGTACAAATAACTTTTTTCGCATCGATTGATAAAAAAATAGTGGCTGCACAGCATCGTTCCGGTTTTTTTTAAGGAAAAGTTTCCGAGAATCACGAGTTAATTGTTTATATCGAAAAAACTATGCAGCTGTCCTTAAATGTGTTCGACATTTTCGTGGGTTCTTGTTGCATTTTGAAAGTTGTATGAGTTACGTTTCCAACCGTCTGAAAAAAACAGGATAACCTGAAAACTGCTGTTATGTAGCCGCAATTTTTTTATTGATCAGTGCAAAGAAATAATTTTCCATACTTCAGTATTAATAGCTTAATAGAAAACTGTTTACAGAATTTTCATTTGTTTCATGATATTTCTACGAAATAATTGTTCATTGTGTCCTAATTTTTTCTTGCTCCAAAGTGGCTTAACCCCTTGAATAATATATTTGTATCGCGGATTGACTTTCGTACGTCAGAAGAAAAAAATCGTAGTGCAACTCAGTGATACATGTAATATACTCTCGTTCATTCCTTCACATAACTTGAGACATGTGTAAGTAAGGGGGCGGTGAGCGGAAACTGCCACGATCTCACATGGACGTACATTTCATATACATATGTCGATCAATGTCATATATACAGAATAATAGAGCTCTATTATCGCTGAGGAGCGTTGTGACGCAATGCATTTCAAGATAGCACACATTGAAGTAGACAATGGCGCGGGAGAGAAACGAAAGAGGGAGAGAAGATAGAACGAGACACTTCTCGATAAGATCGATTTTGCTTTATCTTTGCTGCATCCGAGAATGTTAATTCCTTCGGCTCAAACAACTGTCGATTTCATTGTTATTTTATATTCTCTTTCTTTATTCACTACCAATTTTATATATTAAAAAAAAAAAATAAAAAAAGATATAGGTGTTGACGTTACAAAGTAACAGTATCGTAAATGAGATTTGTTTGTTAAAACACGTTTCGCATTATTTCAACGATGCTAAAATTTACTTGTCAATTTCTTCAAATATTACAAGACAGTCTCATTATTACCAACCATCACCATTTTATCTAACCGTGCTGATACGATGTGTTAATATGTGTATTATCTGTCTGTGGGTATTTTTGTGGGAGCAAGATATCACTTACTTTTATGTGTTTCCGGTGTAATGAAATGGAAATCTACTCCATATTCCATATTCGCTGTAAATTTGTCGCTACGTGAAATTGTTAATCCTGTCGTCGAGAGTAAATGTTTTAAGAAAATTTTCATGACTCATATGAGGCGAACGTAATACGTACGAAAAGTGTTGTTGGCCTGTAAAGATTATTGATACAAATCGTTGACTGGCAAGGTTCCGATATATAGTGTAATATTATGTAGGTATAAATATATACGATGTCGAAATATTTTCTGTACGGCCAAAGAAAACACTAAAAATAAATAGGATGGTCTGTTATATTTCAGCAAAGAGAATATATGAATGAAAGTTTTGAGACAAGCTCGCAGAGAGACGTGACGCGGTTTTGTTCTGGCAAAAGTTTTACGCTTTGTTAACGTTACGACTAAAACTTTTGCACCAACTACTTTTTCTCTACGGTTTTTTATGAGGCTTAAGTTTTTCTTATTCATACTTTTATTTACGAAATTTTCTTTGCCAACCAAGTTTAGCATGGGTGAAAAAATAATTCTCTTCAATTACTCGACATCATTATGGCAGAGTGCGGACTTAAGATTTTTTGGAATGAAATGCCGAATGAAATATGTTGGGATCGTAAGTTTTGTAGACGTTTTTCATTTCGAGACATTTTTATGGATGCATGATGTCGCAGGTGTGAAACTTTTGATAAATCATATACATCATAAATGTTGGATATTTAACGAAAATGAATTTACCGTATTACAAAAATAAACGAATGCTTTAGAAAGAAGAATTTTATGCAATTATAGTCTTAAGGTTCAGGCTTAAAATTTTTCACAAGTTATTCAAACGAACCGAATATTTTGACACAGAAAATGTGAAAATATGCAATTGCACTGGGTTTTACAAGCTGTACGTGTTTCTTTCGAGTCTTTTCGACTATAAAAGTCACTAAGAAAAGGCCGGATCTCGCGGTACGATATGCCAATTAAATATTGTGCGGTTGGATCGTACGACTTCCTGGGCGTAATTGTCTCGTTACCGCACATCTTTCTCTTTTCCTTTTCCTGTTATGCGAATGACAGAGCTCATTCGCATATCCGATATACAGGCGTGGGAGGTTCTGTGCCACCCGCAGGTCGAGACCCCATGTTTCCTTGAGAGAATTATATAAAATCCCATGAACTTCCGCCGTATCAAACCATCTTGACGAGAAATATGCTGCTATATTGTTAATGATACTTTAATTGACAAAATAATTTTTTTGCCCCGTAAACCAAACAAGGCTGTCCGATACGAGTTCTGTCAAAATTTTCCCAATATCGTTACCACCTGATAAATTATATACGATGTTGAACTGTTTTCTTTTTCTTCAATATTCTTCTTGAATTATACGTAATTAATTCTCAAATACAAAAAAATTATCTTCACAGGGAAAAAAGATCGAAAAGACTCAGTTTTTTTTGCTCTTTCATCAGATATGACATAGTGAGCTTTGATTCATTTTTTGACACGAATTAAGTCTAAGAAAATATTAGCATTTTTTCGGGATTGAATGGGCAGGAAATTTCGAAATTATAGGTGTATTCGATGATTGTCACATTTTTATGTCTGTACAGAAACGATTGTTACTTTCATTATCGGATCTTCCATCCGTCGTCTTTTGTTTTTACGTTACGAGCTTTATTGTGGGTCGTAATGGCGGCAGCCCGAGAGAGCTTTTATCATCATCATCAGTGGTCTCGTTATACGGGTCAGAACCGACCCCATGGTTGCTGTTGTTGTTTTTTTTTTGTTTCGTCAGTCTTGGACGTTTCATCACGCGAACGACCTCTGGAGCCGAAATGGTTTCTATCATTCTGGCGACTAGACAACGTCCAATTTTACTATCAGTCGCGACTCCATCTATCACGGTTATAAATATGTAGGCCAATTTTTTCATGCAAAAACAACTCGAGCAAGAATCAAAATTGAACGAAAACTTTTTTTTTTTTTTTTTTTTTTTTTTTGGATTTGAAGTTGAATTTATTAGAAAATCACAATAGTCGAAATTGTACATTCAATTTAGAATTAATGCAATTTAAATACTACCTTGTTCCACAATTGTTCAAAATTCTACGACAATTAAATATACATTTTTTCTCTGAAAATTGCCGTGAACCAAAAAATCATATAACTAGATATATATGAGCTCGTGCGCTAACAACCTGACTCAACACCATGAAGTCTATTGAACTGTATTTTAATCAAAACGTACATCGATACTTGTTATTTTTTCTTGATTATACTGAATTTGCCAAGTTTTTCCATTTTTTTCTTGTTCGAGCCAATTCACGTAAATCATATATTAATATATATATTCATAAGTTTGTTGATTGTCTGAAAAAATGGCATTTTATTTACTGCTATATATCTCTGTACTGCTGTTTACCAAAGAACGTAGAAAAATGATGGAAAGTTTTTTACCATTGGGTATGAACGGAACGTTACGAAATCGAACAGAACAGAACAGTTAGTAGGGTGAATAATAAATTCGATATAAAAAAAGGTTTTACGCATATATTCGCTGCATTTTACAACTAGTGCAATATTGTATGTGAACCATTATGCGTTGGGATGCTGTTATCGAAACTATTATATATATTTATTACGATGTATGTTGTCACGTCGGATAATATCTGCAATCGGCCAAGTAAACATTTTCTATCAAAAAAAAAAAAAGTGAAAGAAAAATGTTGAGAAACTTTACCGTGTATAGATACGGCGTAACTTGTAACACAGCAAATAAACGGATTCTTTACATGTGATAAAATGAATATTATAGACGTTTTAGTAGGCAGCATACTAAAATATATATTATATTTTTACTATCACGTGTTCCGTGAGCATAGTGCACGTATGTAAACAATTTACAAGCCCCGATGTTGGTAATTTAATGTACGAGTAGTGCAAAACAGCCATGTACCCCCGTCGTATCTCTCTATATCGTGAGCCTGCAACTAAAATTGTGTATTTAACGATTTTCGTTTAATAGGCTCGATAGTAGTTTCACCTTCTCGACCAAGTGAAATATTTACTAGTACTAAGTTCTTTATTACTCAGATCGATACTCATTCATACGCTATCATGCGATTATGCATTCACAGAATATTCCAACTTGCACCACAAATAATTACAATTGATTATCGATTAATAGTTAAAACAATGCAGAATTCAATTCTTTTCATGCGGATCCCTGTGTATTTATTTATTTGTACGAAGTTTTAAAGACCAGAAAAAAATTTACACGGTTATCGACATATTTTCTGAAATTTTGCTACATATAAAAATATCAATTCATTTTTGGCGTCTTTGGAAAATATGATTACAAAATATATTGTTTGTTTTTTATTGTCCCCATACGAGAGCCTCTAGAATTTTATACACAGCTATGCTTTCCTAATGCTCTACTGATTCGCATTGACACGAGGACTAAGGGAAACTGTTTAAAACCTGGACGATAGTAAAGGCTGAATTTTTAGAGAGTTTTAGTTAATTAGTGCCATCAGGAATTCAGAAAAATCTGCTCAGCCATTTTTACCTCGAACGCGTACATGGCTAAGCGGTCACCCAACTAAGTATTGACCTCGTTCAAGGCCGCTTAACTTTGATGATTATCAAAACTACACCCTGGCAGCGCGCACGTTGCTGTCGGAATTGCAAAATACATACTTCGTGTCTCGACGTTTTGTATGATCGATCAAAAATCTAATAAAAGTTTATAATGACAACGATTTTTGACCCTCAGGTTACACCTTTTAAAGACAACCGCCTGCAAGTGTTAAAACATGCATTTATTATTTATTGAAACTTCGCACTCTGTTGGAGGAATTGTGATTTATAAGCTCACGCGGGGAGAGCACTCACAAAGTGATAAATATTGTTATTCATTTTTTCAATATATTTTCTAAGGTGTCTTTTCAAGCCCGTTCGAACTTTTTTGTCGATTTGATTATATTGAACAGAAAAAGCTGAGGAATATTGAAATTGCTCAAACTAGTAGTTCTCACGTGATTCAAAAGTTGCAAAAAGATTCTTCTTATCGAGCCATCGGAGAGCTTGAAACAAGAAAGTGCATCATGAGTAAAATTGCAGTTCATTTCATGGTACTTTGTGTTGTTCATGAGATGAAAGAGAAGAAAACTTGCATTCATTATCACATATGGTGTGGGAGGAGGAACGCGAGAACATTCTGTAGTGCTATACTTTTTCGTTGTACGTCCACTTTCGTATTTCTCGATCTTGCATCGGTTCTTGTCTCCTACGTTCTACAAGCTTCTTTTATTACCTGATCTCGTATATTCTGTTTTATATAACACGTACATATACATATAAGTGTATGCAGCATAATATAAGCTCTCGGTTCAAGGCAAAATCTTGTGTTACTTACACATGGCAACCATATTAACTTGAAAAGGGATTCCCATATTTCACGTTTTAGTGATATTCAGAAGTAGTCATTTTAATTTTGAAATTCGAACGAATGAAAATGATCCCGAGATATTCTCATCAGTCTGTGAAGGAGTGAAATTAGAACGATTCGAATAAGCAAATAACTTCGACAAAGACAGAGTAATTTTTTGTAACTGAGAATATAAATCGTGAGAAAAACAACAGTTTCATTTTTGTTTTGAAAAAAGTTGTGCGCGTCGCATTGTTCATAGAAATGAGGATTCGAACAAAAAAAAATCGTGTTTTTAGATTTTCACAGTTAAACCTGCTCCCTTAAAGAAATACCCCATGTATAAAAACACACAGTCGATTAGATCCGAGATGAGCGAGCAACCGCGAGAAAATCTTTTCCAGCATCATTTTTCTCGCTTCGATCTTCTTACGACTCGGGGTAAGAAACGCGAACGTAGCTGATCTCGACACTCGAAAGGATTTTTCTCGGCCTATTTCTCAATCGAACGAATTGGATTTTCTTCGATGCTCGCGAAGATTCGATAAATTGGGACAAAATGTACGCTCACAAAATCAGTGATAGAAAGAAACGGGGTTATCATGCTGCTACCTTGAAGGATTAGAATTTCAGATGATTTGTTCAAATAGAAATTGGATAGAACGTGAGTGAAAGAAAAGATATGCTGTGTAGATATACTTATCGTAAATGTAAGAGGATAATGATTTTCGCTGCATACGCTACATGCTCACGTCACCTGGATTATATTTTCAATACACAGCATGCTTTGGATTCATCATTTAAGCCTACGTAGACAGCGTTATGTTTTAGTAGCTTCTTTCGGCACACTTCGTCTGTCAGACCAACGACTTTTATCGTTCTATAACATTATAACAAATGCGTCTATTGTGGTTTAATTATAAGGGAATTGAAAAGTCAGATTCTGACCGATCGAAAAACCCTAAAATTGTTTTATTCAAAGTTATAACATTTATTAAAAGGCGCGTGATAAAAATTTAGTCCTGCTGTCGGTATATTAGCCCATAATGTGTCTTTGCAGGGTTAAAAAGGCGCAACGAGGCAAAGCAACGTGACATGAAAATGGGAATGACAGAAATTTTTATAAAATTGCTTTTATTATCTCAGTAAGTTGTTTCTATCCACAGACAACGAATGACTATACGATTTTGAAGTTTCCATCGTTAAAATGCAATGGAATTCTTCATTTTTTAATATAGTGTCAGAAATTTATATATGCGGAGTCAAAAAGTAAATTTGCAAAAAAAAAAAAAAAATTCGACGAAGTAAATATTTTTGTTTGCGTTGGAACGATGCAAGCCATTGCGGTTTTAGTATTCTCAGATTTCCTAATAAGCCTTAAAGACCGACAACTTCTTTCGCCTCGAAGCCCAAAAGCTTTTCTTAATCCTTCCATCAATCGAGCGTTACGAGAGCTTTTGACTTTCACTAATTCATTCAAGCCCGAGGTTCACGCTGTATTCTGTTATTACATAGCCCGTGCTTGAGAATCGGGTCAACGTTTTTACTCAGGCATATTAACGAGTCTGCTCCGCGTCATTCATTCCTTCTCTCTCTCTCTCTCTCTCTCTCTCTCTCTCTCTCTCTCTCTCTCTCTCTCTCTCTCTCTCTCTCTCTCTCTCTCTCTCTCTCTATATCCTTTCTTTCTGTATAGTATTAATATATAAATGTATATGTATTATGTATATTCATGATATTATAAGCACGTCGCGTGAGAGATTTCACGACGAACCAATATGAATATTTATTTCTTTGGCCGCCAAGACCCGTTTGGATTTTGTCGCACGCAAAACTCTTTGAAATATACGTTCCCTGTGCACCATTCGGTGCAAATTTAGACCATTATTTTCTTCATACGTTTTATCTTTCAAAATTCTTCGTATATAAATAGCATTCGATTTTTAGTCAATCGACACGTTTTCTAATGGCGTTAAGTCAAAATCAAATCTTGAGCATAGAATAAATAATGGTGTTAAAAAATTCGAAAGTGAAATTTGGACTTTGATGGTAATGGACACATTTCATTCGCAATAGCCCCGCATACAATGTGCAAATAAATATTCAATAAACTGCCCCGTGCTTTTTCGCTTTTCTCGCTGGTGGTTTCCTGCATGAGGAAACCTCATCAGGGATTGGATAAAGTTTCCAAAAAGCCTTTTTCACATCAGCCTCCAGCTCACATCTCCTTCCTTCACTAATTTTCGATAGTTTCGTGTTTCCTTCGTTTATGTGTTTCTCAATATTCTCTAAAATTCGAGCAACAGACGCGAATTACAAAATGATTCGAGTAATTAAGATCGCGTGGAAACATTAAACCAATGAAATATTTGTTTTTGCTTAATTCAACATCCGATGTTGTGGTTTAATTGAATTTTCACATTTCATGGATTCGTACGTGCAGTCAGATCGAAATTACATTATAATATTGCGATACTCAACCTCATTGAAAGATTGACTGACAATTTGGTGAAATTAGATTGAATTTTTTCTTTCTCGAAGAATAACATTAGTCACAACGATTTTTGTAATCGTTGGAATTTCGTGGGTAATTAAAGTTAGAAAAGTTGTTATTCTATTGACGTTTCTCATATTGGGATCATAGAAACCAGAAAAGTGAGAATTTTTACCAATTTTGTCGAAACTATTATTGAGGATGTTATTGAGTTAAAAAGGAAGAACACCACCGCAAAATTCTTGACCACGCGTGGAATGTATTTCAATTCCTTATATTTTGTCTTTCCTTTTTTATATTGCAACTTTGTTCCGATAAAAGATGGAAAAATAATTTAACAGACATTACAGGGTTTTACCGTTTTTGATGTCTATTTTCTTGTTTTTGGAATTAATGTTTAAACGTCATTAGGTCAAAGTGAGAAATTAAGTAACGTTTTTTAAGTGTATCGAGCAAAGACAATTAAGATTTTTTGTCAAATTGTATTTAAAAGTATTGTAAAATTGAAGCTGTGGCAATTTAAAAAACCCCTTAGGTGTCGTAAAAAATGACTTATTCTTAAAATGCGGGCAAATAAAATGTTCTTGGCATACCGGAATAATGTAATGACAGGAAAAAATAAGGGTCATGTCAATTTGTGGAACTGATCATTTTTGCTTTTATTCTGCAATTTGTCGTTCCACTGCATTCTCTTATTGTTTTGCTTCTTCTGGAACTCTTCTTGTTCTCCCCTAAAGAAATGCCGTTGGACTTTCGTATCTATATATATATATATATATATATATATAAACATCAGATGTAGGTCCCACTCGTTAAATCCTTTTACGTCACCTGTGCAGAGCATTTTCTGTGTGTGCTGTAAACGTTGAGGTCCTTTGACATGTTGCCAAATTTGTCGTACGTGACTTTTGGCTGTAGCGATTCCGTGCTCAATGTTGTATATCCACGAAACTGTCAACTCAAGAATAAGCGTGGCTCACAACTTTAATTTAGTCGGCTCCATTCTACTACAAGAAAAATTGGACTCTGACATTCCCGTGAAAGTTAGGAACAATTTTTTTTATTACGTTTTTCTATATTTCATATATCAATACCATGTGGGTATGCATAATATGCAAAATAATTACTCTTCCTTGCAAATCATGAAAATTTACGATTCGTCTACGTCTATAATGAATTTCGATTCTTTTTCTCCGACTCGATAAGGCATTATATAATGAATTTGCACGAAAAAGTCGGAAAAATCACACCTTCCACCTGTTCGAGGAATTTTCTTAGTCCCTATCGCGTGAATTTGGTTTCATCGGGGTTTTCTCTACGCAGAAATGTTACGAATTTATTGAGAAAAATGTAAAGTTTTCCAATTTGATTTGAAAGTGAAACCATTGAACCAAACGTTGGAAAACCATTCGTGCTTGTCACGCGTTAAATCGTTTGTGAATAATATTCCGATTAATAAACGATCTGATAAGCTTTTTGCACCTATCACGGGCGTTAAATATTGAAGATATGACAAACGTTTGCATGCGATTTTCTAGACAATGGGTGAACGTAACGATGACTGATTTACCTGTTATCACATTTTTCAGCAAACATGCATACTTCAGCAGCTGTTGTTAAATAAAGTTTCAATGAGCGTGGAATTTTGCATTATATGTATTGATGTATATGAATTGCTGTGTGTCTACGTTTTTGTACAACAATATAGAAGTGAAGGCTATCGTAACGTATGTGGGTCGGATCCAGCGTGCATGTAAAGAGAGAGAGAGAGAGAGAGAGAGAGAAAGAGAGGGAATGAGTTGAAAGCATCCAATTAAGGATGTATCATCGGATTAAAGTTGATTGAAACTGCATCCACGAGTATAATGAATCGAGTTCGGAATCGGCATCTGTATCGAGACTAACTTGTGTACTATTTTTGGGATATTCTCTCATTGCTTTTTCGTTCTCGTACTTCTTTTTTTTTTCAATCCTCTCACACTGTGCATTCAATTGTTATTTGTCGAGTATTCTTCCCATTGAACGGAGAAAAAAAAACTTTTGTTATTTCTAGTAAACTGCTTATCGGATTTTTCATCTGCATGCACTGAACTTGGAGGCAAAATAATTTTAGCGATTTAATGAAAGTATCGAAACATTATTGAGTTATACTATTTCAAGCAGCCCCAACTGGATTTTTATTTAATTTTCGTTCATATCAAACAATTTGAGATAAAAGTTCGATAAACTTTACAGAAGAACTCATAAAAAGACATTTTAAAAAATTTATTCGTCTTGATTGCGATCGTGTATTTTAATTTATTCCAAAATTATTGACAGCATGAAGGTCTTTCTAAGAGAACGATTGGAGCAGAATTGATTTACTGCTATGAAAAACAAAAATACAAACATTATTGTGACTTGAATTATTTACATAATGAATTTCTTTGTTTCGATTAAATGCATAGCACGTGATTTATAACCTCTTACAGGACAAATATCGATAGTAAAGATTGAACGATGCTCATTGGGACATTTTAATTACCAGAGACACGAACTTGATGAAATTTGTTTGGTACACGGACGCCCCTGAGGACTACTATCAACGCCTCTCCCATCTTCTCTCGTTTCTACGTGCAATTGCAATTTTCTTCTCAATTCGCTACATCCTCGGGACGTTAGTGGTAGTCTGCTTTCCCCCGCTTCGTTACAAAGAATTCGTTGTTTGTGTGTAGAACACGTTATGTTACACACAAACAGACACGCTTACGCACATAAATATACGAGCCTTCTCGTATACCACGCGGACAACCTTAGTGCTCTTGTAAAATTACCTTAGTGCCTCGCGATCAAAGCAACTGCGAGAGCGCAACAAGGCAATTTGTTCGATAACATTTCCGAGAGTTTGGCGTTTTTCTTTTTCTTTTAATCGTATTTTTCCTCAGAGCGCAACACCCTTTTCCAAGCCTTCTTTCCAATTAGTCGGCTGTGCAACCTTTGTTTTATTAAAATTAATTATTTCTATCTTTTTTGTTTATTGATTCCATTACCATGTCTCGATCGTTTTGTTTTTTTTTTTTTTTTTACGGTTCATTATTACTTGGACGTATTTTTATTAGCAGATATTGAGACTTCCATTACAATAAGAGGCAATCAAACATTTTTAATGTTCTTAAGATGCACAAAATGTTATTCCATTTATTTCATTACAGAATATTCGTGATTAAAAACAAAAAAATATTGGCTGAATTGTGTCTAAAGTTTTCATCTTCCGAGGCTACTGATTTCCCGTAATTGTATTTCATGTGCCAGTTTTCTAACACGATCAATTTTCTTTTTATTTTCAGAAATATTTCAGTCATTAAATGTCATGGTAGATTAGAAATATAAACAGACGTGCTATTGATTAACGAACATTCTCGTTTTTTGTTGTTTTTTTAATGGATGAGCTTGAGATGAAGATAAGAGGGAAGCAGAGCATGTAAAATCTCCCCTTATAAAGCAGGGTGAGGTGCGAAATAATCTGCATACCGGGTGTACACGTGAAGAACAGCGTTGACGAGAATTCTCGTCGACGTAAGTAGGTAGAGGAATAATTTTCCTTCAGCAAACGTAGCTCTCCTTTTGTCTATTCCATCCTCTCGTGTTTAATATACCAAAGCATGCGCGTTCTAGCCTAATTTTGATAAAAATTTGAGAGGTATTTCTACTTGTGAAGGACTTTTAGTCACGCGTGGAGCTGAAATTTTTTAAAAAATTTCATTTAGGAAAGAAAATACAACTGTTGAAATATTTGACTGGAATAGTAAGTGTAATTGATTCAATAAAATTTTCAAATAATTGCGCAAAACCGACGAACGAGGAGCGATTTCAAACGCGGTTACGATTAAAAGTTCAGATTTTTGAATACGTAAATAGTCTAAGATTCTGCATTATTTACTTTTTATTTAAGCATTTTATCTAACGATTTTATGTAAACATTCGATTGTTGTTCCTGTACGAAGAAATGAAAAAAAAAAAAGTTGTTCCATCAATATTAGATACGAAGCTACAATGTTTTTGTTTTGTTCTGTTTCCAGCACGAATGTTCGAGTGGAATATTCCCCGCTGGTACAACAAGATCTTGAAGAAATTGCAGTAAAAGTATCGCATCGATTTCGCGTTTAAAAAAAGTGTTATATTTCGTGTCTCCGGAGAGAATAGAGAATATTATTTATTACGGGGTTGTTATTTTGTCTCAACGTACGTAAGAAAATGTCTTTCGCTCGTTCATGTTGTTGACCTTTTTTCTCATTCTGTCGGTCTCTCGGGAGTGCAGTTTTGAATGACGGTGGAAACAGAGAATGCTATGAAACTGTCGTATCAGTGACAATTTCGTGAGATCTACATACTTTAGCGGATACTGGAGAGCATAAAACACATCGTGGGACTAAGGAAAACGAGAAAGCAAGTGTTTATATGCATATACCAGAAGAAGTCTTTCTGTTGTACGGTCGTCAACTGATGCCCCAATTCGAGGTGAGTACAAGCTCCAAACAGCTAGTATACATGTATTTACTCATTTAATCTTCTCCAGCGATTTCCTTGTAGAGTAATTTTCATTCGTATAAACGTCAACAAAAAAAGATTACAACAAGTTTTCTGCCCTCAAGTGACTATTGCTATATCTAGAGGAATACGTTCGTTCAAAAATTATTGTCAACTAAATATTACGGCTAGGTCTATGTTTCGAATTTCCATATAAATAATTATTAAGTGAAACTCTTTTACGCAATGGCAATAACGGTTTCAGACAAATAATTCATTCAAATCTTTTTGGATGACTCTTTGAGCCGTAGTCAGGTTTTCATTTTTTTAAAGTCTTTCATACTATTTTTTACAAAGGAGCACACAACATTTTTATTTACGTACGTCAATAAGTTGCTAATCCCATAACGCAATAAAAACAGAAATATTGAACAATTGTTTTGCTCGAATAAAATCTGAAGATAGTAGCAAAATAATAATGTCAAGGTTTTCTTGGCTGTGATTAAACGAAGTTCAATTTTCGTTTAACTTTTTTTTTTTTACAAATAAGGTGTCGTTATGAATCCACAGTTTAGACTAAAAAAATTATAAAACTTATGAATGAATAAAAATTTCATTGAATTCTAACGCAGATGTTTACTGGCATGGGATGATAATCATGTTCCAGAAATATAGAAAATTTATATCGAGGCTATTATCCAATTATCCAAACGCCAACATTGCCCATAAATTATGGTCACTAATTCAATAAGTTGATTTCGATTAAATTTCCCTATTTAGCCATGTCCAGTAGAATTATTAATTACAATTCATTCATATTAAATATACATTGCATACATTACAGAAATTCCATAAATATTAAGTCAAGTTAATTATAAAAAAAAAAAAAAAAAAATGCAATTAAACACGAAAGATCATCGAAGGGAAAATTATTGATAATCTTTTTTCGCTACACGGATGCATATTACATGTAAATAATACACATTTAAAAAAAGCTAAAGTTCTATACCCATATCTACATTGTGCGAAAAAATCCACAATTTTTTAACGCACAATAAGAGAAAAGTAATCTCGTAAAACTGAGGAATTGCGGTTAAGAATATGAAAGAACGAAGGAGAAAAAAAGGAACAGAGTAAGTGGGCTGTGCTAGTACGGACTCTTGAGAATGACCGTGGATGCAAATACGTATTCTGGGATGTGAATCCGTGCCATTTCCATAGTCGTCGATGTTGTCGACTACAGCACTTCCACCTCGTTCGTAAAAAGTAGTACCCACCCAACCCTCTTTCTTATTCGAGTAGGCACACTCGACACTATACTTCTTGCTTCTGACTCTTTCCTAACCTGCCCAGCTTCCCCAACTTCATCTTGTATATAGGCCTTTATCATACATATACCTCAGGCCTTCATCCACCACATCACGTTGTGTGTCTCTGTCGTCTCACTGGCTCGTCATCCCCTCTCTCTATCCCTGATGTTTTTTTCTCTCTTTTTCATTTTCTATAGTTTCTCTTGACGCGCACTGCTTCCTAAAACTAGAGTAGGCGCCATTGTTTCACGCGAAATCGTCGGCAACCGCAGGTTGTCCCACTTTCACGAGAGGGTTCTCCGTTCACAAATTAAATTAATGCGCAGCTAGTTGTGTATCCAGAATATATGTTGTATGCAATATTCATAACGCTGAATAACGGCTTCAATGTTTTTTTTTTTTTTTTACTGATCGTTAAATTTGCACGGAAAATTGACTGCAATAGAAAAATGGTGGGTATTTAAATCTGTAAAAAAAAAGATTTTATTTCTTTCGTAATGAAAAAAAGAAATTTTTTTTTTAAAAAGATCCACAATTCACCGAAATATACCTTTTGATTTATCTCCTGCATCCAAACAACGATGTAAACTCGCAAAACGAAACAGATTCGCAATCGGGATAGAATTGTTCTGCCAATGACGCATTAACGTGTTGATAGATTTTCAGGAATTCCGTTATTCATATACTGAAGAATGTTTTTTTTTTTTTTTTTTTTTTTCCAATTCGATTTCTTGTCCAATTATTATGGATGAATATTACGTACAAATGGTGTGCCCTGTTATGAATACAAAATGAAAAAAACAAAGGAATTTCGTTGCATTGCGACGTTGCATATGCGAAGTTCAACAATCAACGTTATTAGTTCTCGTGTTATTGGGATATACTGGGATTCTGGCATTCAAGCCGGACATGCTTGGGTTTCAGTGTAATTATAGAAGACAATAGCAATGACAACCCGAAGTGCTATGAGTATTCCATCAATTTGACGATGAATTTCTTCAATTAAATGTCCTTTAATACGTAAATACAAGTTCGTTATTCAAATTTTGAGTAATTGACATTCAATTTTATGTTATGAAATCATGACGTAAGCGATTAATTCAATTATTTTCGTTATTACTCAGACTACAGGAAAAGGGTCTAATTTAATGTATTAATTTATCTTCTGAGAAATCATATCGTGCGTATTACTCAGAGAGTAAGTAACACATGAAATTTAAACCTTTGTTTGCACACTTCCTTTTCAATGAAGGGTAACCAGTTGGAAAACTGTTGAAATTAAAAAATTGACCGTGATAAATTTAAATTGGAAAATTCAAGCCGGAAAAACTAGCGTTCAAACAGTCGCGGTGAATATACAGGATGAAAAAAAGTTTTAAAGACACATTTAGGGCATTGTCATAATATTACATGCCACATTTCAAAAGGTTTCACCGTTCAGTAGTTCAAATATTTGCAATCAAATAGTTGTATAGCTTTACGCGTGTTCTTATGAGGAGCAGTAAAAAAATAGGCACTTTACGAAATAACTGCGAAACTTTTCTACACTTATATTTTTTTTCCCTCATTTATAGAGGAACATGTGACAAAGTTTGTCTAAGAAAATCAAGAATTTTGATCGATTAGTTTCGCAGATAAAGCGATATGAAAGTATATGAGTTATTAATTAAATTTTAAATTTCATACGAGACATTTATCCCGCAAGTTTGTATGTTTTTACATCCTCAAATTCCTATATGATATAACAACTGATTATTATTGTTATAACATTATTAGATTAGTCGGCAAGTTGAAGACACATTTCCAAAAATTGACAGAGAGTTCATTTCTGAATGTGGCAGTGACGAAATCTTAAATAAACATACACATGAAAAATTCGATATTCCTTTACACATGGGTGCATTGTATATTTGTTCTTGATTTATTAATATTACAAAATATGCTAAGAACAATTAATGAAAAATCTTTCAATGGGAATAATTTGTAAAATGTAGAATTCACAGTAAATATGAATAACATACACGTTTAAGAAATGAACAAATAAAACGGACGATAAAAAAATACTTCGAGTTGTAAATTATTCTCGAGGATGCAGTGAAAGATCAGTTTCTCATGTCGCCCGTATTAACGTAACTTTGATCGTTTCTTTATCGAGCACTTCGGGCTTCGGTTTTTCTCAGCTGGAAATTCTCGTGGTTTTACCGACGCCAGTCAGTCCGCGGTTTATTGAGCGATCATATGATATTCTAACCGCGCTCGTGTCACGGCTCTCGAACACCACACGTTTGTCTACTGTCTGCACACTTACCTACGTATAAACATAATAGCGGCGACTATCGATAAGCTTGTTACGTGCGCTCTCTTCTCGTCGATCGTGCGTGCAAAAAAATCGAAGGGTACTTATTAACTTACTCTCTATCGATATTATCTTTCATTATATTCCTGGGATATCATTGTTGACGCTCTTGAATATTTATATCTTTACTATCCGTATTGGGAAATCCGTTGCTGCCCATAATATCTACATTATAACTTTTTTTTTTTTTTTTTCAATTTTGTGATTCGAATCTAGTGGCAGTGGTGTAGTTGACCTCAAAAGTAATTAGGTTCGTGCAACCACGAAAATATTATTTTTCCAATTGAAATCCTGCCTGACTCCAGGTTAAAAATTTAACAATTCTCCAAGTTTTAGTGCAATTTTTTTCTTTCACTCTGCTGTACTTTTATATTATTATTTTTTTTCTTAGGAATGTTTTATTCGTTATTTCCAGACAAACACCTAGACTTATCTTTCTATCCTTTTCTTGTTTCCTGCTGTGTCTCGTCCACTCGTAACTAATAACAACTGAAATATTCAGTACTTCGTACCGTCTCGATGTGCTCGAATTCTCTTTGTCTCTTCTTTCTTATTTTCTCTCTCTCTCTCTCTCTCCTTTCTCTCTCTTCTTCTCTCTTCAGAGTGATGTTTTGCGTCGCGGGGACGTTTAGTTATACCTTACAGATCGACCGATTGTTTTGTAGCTGTTTTTTTCTCATTCTTTTCCTGCCGTATTCGCAAGCAGCGCGACGACCTGATTCCATTATTAAAATCGAAATTGATGAGACAGCGATACTCCTGACGTTATACGACTATCTTTTTTATTACTTGCGACAATAGAATCGATTACGAATCACTAAAATTCTTATTTAACAAACAGAATAGACATATTGAAGCAAACAATAATTAAAATGCATTTTTTCTAGGTCAACGCTCTAATTTTCGTTGAATCATTGTCAAAACTTTCATCATTTTCTTTTACTTTCAAAATTATGCATAATTAGTTTGTGAAAAATTTCATTGACTCGTATTTTTATGGGGAAAGAGGTAAAGTTTTATGTAAATGTATGAAATTATATTGTCTTTTCATGAAATTTTACATTGAACGACGTAAAAGTAACTCGAAATTCAAAATTGTCCCGCATTTTTTATGCTGTTACGGTAATTTATCGATTTTATAATAATCTCCGAGTAAGAAAATCGCCGATTATTACAAAATAAATCAACTGTAATGAAAACATTTATTTAATTTTTATTATACACCGTTTTTTAAAACTTATTTTTTGATATCATCCGTTTTTTTTTTATCGTGACTTTTCCGCACATTTCTATCATACGTCGTAAAGAACGACGGCAGCGTTAACATGGGTTTTAAGCACGATTTATATACTCTATTATTGTGTAGAAACGGGACCGGGGCTCAAGATCGTTGCAGGGTGTTAAAAGATTGTTGCGTAAAGGGCAACGAACTGCTGCCCCAGCAGGACATGACTGAACCTTCAGTTCACTGCTTTAGAAGTTTCGGAAATAGGCCCGTGAGTACACACTAAAACTCGTGTAACCGCAGTGTTAAAACATAGAAAGCTATATATATACAAAACAAGGAAATGTTTAGCTCAGATTGACCCTCACGTTTTCCACTCCTGACAACTATTGGCTCGATTCATCTTCTCTTATTGTACAATGCGTCTTCCTTTGTGAAATTATGTTCGCGTTCTCTCGTCCATCACGTCTTTTTATATCTTTTTTCGTTCACGTGATATATCCAATAGGGCTTTTTCGTAAAACCACCCATTTGTTTTAGTCGTCCATAGATTTGTAGCGGCAGATTGAACTTTTTTGCGTCATACTAGAGAAAAAAAAATCTTCATTCTCACCTTTTTTCAACCTACTTATTTATATAAATTCTACAACTTGTCGGAGTCCGGTGTTTCGATTTCACTATAATTAAACTCCAATAAACGCATTTGTTACAATGTCATAGAGCGTTAATTAAGAACTCGTCGCTCAGATCGAAGAGTATCTAAGATATAAGGTACTAAAAATTATAGCGTCTGGCAATATAGGGTTAAAATTGTTGAGTGTTTGATGAAAGAATACGTATACAACGATAAACGATCTGATCATTGACAAGACTTTTGATCAAAAGTTAAATCTAAAATAATTTATACTGCGGACTGCAGTTGATCAACAGAGGGAATACATAACTCCTTCTTTTACAGCTCTATATATTTGGTATGTGATGTTAAAACACAAAAAGGCTATAGACGCTCGTAATCAAACGGACTTGTCCAATTATTCTTGGTTGAATTTTTTGCTTTTGTTTTTACAAGTCATTAGTAAAGTTGAGAACAAAATGTTTTCAGTAAGAGCGATACAGCGTCGGGAAGTTTTAATACTTGCGGGAAAGAGACGAATAGAAATAGATACGAGTATCGTAGTCGTACCTTTTCTTCGAGAAAAATTCTTCTTCCCTATATTTACTTTGCCAGGAGCGTTTTCCGTGGAATCTACG
The DNA here is from genome assembly GCA_948107755.1 of Campoletis raptor. Taxonomy (NCBI): domain Eukaryota; kingdom Metazoa; phylum Arthropoda; class Insecta; order Hymenoptera; family Ichneumonidae; genus Campoletis; species Campoletis raptor. The sequence continues at coordinate 31,185,672 of OX403622.1, read as the reverse complement.
ACCACGTCTTCAGACTCACACTCTTCGTAACGTTTGTAACTAATTTTCGAGTTTCCATAAGCCACTAATCTTATATGTATGTATATATATATTCATCCATATATTTATATATATATATATACACTGTACAAGTTTGAGAAGCGCAAAAAGAGCGAAAGCAAGTTCGTCAAAACTTTAAACGCTTGCTCGAAGCTGCCTGACTAAACGCGGATCTACTCTACTTCTCCACCAGTGTAGGGAGACACCGTTGATTCCGGAGTTTCTCTTGTACTCTTTCGTTCTCCTTCTTCACGTGTTCGAATGACGTCTTTTCGTCTTTTTCACAAAGAAAATACAGATAACAACTTTAAAAACTGTTTATGCATACTTTCGTGTACACGTACGTGAGATTATTATATTTCCTGTTTTGCCGATTATAAAATCGGAAAAATTCCTCATAACAATCTCAAACTCGTCTTATTTCAGGTTTCGATTATGTTTTAATTCAATACTATTGGAATCTTTCATTCCATTTGTTATAAAAATGGTTTATTCAAAAGTACTATTGAAAGTATATTATGTTTTTGAATATTTGTTACGAGCAACAATTACTAGATCCTCAGTTTTCAAGAGTACAATTTTACGACAGTAGTTTCAAAACAAATACATTTTTCATTTAGAAATTAATATTCAATGGATCAATAATATAGGCTTAGTCATTGTTGCAACGTCAAATGAGAATGAAAATGTTGTATTTATAAATACTCGGATTGCATCAGTCATTCAAACATCGTTGACATTCCAAGTGTTTTTTTTTCTTCTTTTTTTCTTTTTTTTTTTTTTTTTTATGGCACAGTGGGAATGCTATGAATACTTTCTGTGATATTTTTAACCTTCAGAGTGCCGGAAAACCTAAATATAGGCATCGGGTGAAAACCCTTCTAGCACTTATGGAACAGAACACACACCCACGCACACATACACACACACACCTTTAGCTTGACTAAGACCTATAACAAAAACTCATTTTATGTAAATTCATTTGACTTTTTTAGTTACATCAATTTTTCAGTTTATTCATTCACTGTATATTTCTAAATTGTCGTTTAATCTTTATTATTGGCAAAGTTATTTTCTTTTCTGGCTACGTATATTTTGCTTTTATTCAATCCATGTTAGTTAATATAATTTTTATTTAATTATTTACTCATAAACTTCACGAATCAGCAAACAGAACCCGAGGGAGCTGTACTTACCGGATAAAATTTTTTTTATCTGACCTTCAATTCTGTTTCCGTTCATTTGCAGTAGCTCTGGTTCCAGTTGATTGTAATTTTCTATATAATCTTTATTCAACCTTTATTCATCATCGTCAGCAAAAAAAAAAAAAAAAAATAGAAAAGGACGTCGATGTGCCTGGGATTTATGTGATAATACGTAAGTAATTGGAACTTGGAGGGCTTCATCATCATTCTTAAGGGCAGAGTGCTTTGAAAAAATGGACTTGTGGCCTAAAAACCTTTTCAAGCTGGCACCGCGTCTATTTACTCTCAATGGACGCTCTGCGGGAGCGACACACTTTCTCCCGTTGTTATCTCCACCTTTAGTCTCACTTATTGCTCTCTGCCTCATTTTTTCCTCCTCAAACATCTATTTTAGTCGGCCCTTTCTAGTTTCAATTGTACGAGTCCAACGATCTTTTTCTCCATCTTTTTCTTTTCCTCCCTTATATCGGTTGAATGAACAACAAGAACGATTTTTTTTTGAATTCATGCTTCGTTCCACTTCGGTTCTTTCTTCGTATTCACGTACAACTCCCGGAATTTTTTTGGCATTGACTTTTCGAATCAGTTGCCACAATTATTTTTGGCATAAATATAACTCTGGCTCTTCAATTTCCTATCGAACTGTGCTTCAGACACATTTTCTCATTACTTCGAGATTAAAACTCTTGCAGTCGTATAATAATAGTGAACTCCTCGTAATCGATCGAGAGCTCTTTGTTATAGATAATCATGAAGCTTCTCGTATTATGTTTTTGTGCTATCTTCGTACTTTTAGCGCCGCTGATACATTTCAATTCTATAGAGCAGGGAAATTAGCACAAAATTCATTTACATTCGAGGAATGATGTGTTGAGTCCACTGTAAGACGAAATATCAAAGAACGATTTCATTTTATTTATTCACCTTTTAGCGTCCCAGGAAATTGAATTGATAGCCAAACCAATTCAGCAACGCCCCACAATTTCAGTTGAGTGTCATATGCAGAACCATTAAGCACATTCGCTCAATAATGTTGGCGAAATGATGTTTTTTCTGGACATGCATGTGCTTCTACATTCCTAATCTTTTTGCTATTACTTACAAAATGGTACCCAACCGACGTTAATAGCTTGAACCCTCGATCAATCTTGAACATCATAATTACAAAACCGGAAATACGTCGAAAAAAGTTGATAGATGTGAAGAAAACAAAAAACTAATAGAACAGTGGAAATTTGTTCTGGCATTGACGAATGCCAGCCCCCTCAGGGTTTGAATCTTTGAAGGTTTCGTATCGACTGATCTAACGGGCGAGACGAGGCACACGCAATGTCGCGCACGCGGTTTGCCAAGAGCGTTGGACTGTATTATGTACACACGAGTACATAAGTAAGCAATTAAGATAACCGATGAGAGGGAACCATGTTCATGAGCTGTTTTTGTTCTTGTATTGTGAGCTCTCTTGTATACGAGTAATCCGTACAGTCCTCATCCTCGACTGCGAGGTTGATTTTGGACCGCGGGCTATAATATATCCAACACACATAGTCAGAGCTCTGAGTACACGTATTGAGTGCATATATAAACTTTACACGCAGACACGTGATAGCAATCCTGTTCTCTCTTTCTCTCTTGGATTGGCGCTTCGCCCGCACGATATATACTCGTATATAAATCGATTCATTATATTGCCCCGGCTGGCCGTGGTATCGATTATTATCGTTCACTTATGTCGATTTATTACCGCTCGGCCGCCTCGTTACAGCGCTGCATTGGCGCCACACCAACACAAACAATACATATCATACGCACGTACACGTACAATCCAATCACCAAAGCTTACAAGCTGTCTCGATAACAAAATAAAATAGTAAATGCAACCTGTGTACGTGTCAAGACATACACGCAATTGTGAGAATATATAGTAACGACGTCTACCTGCTTTTGACACTCTGAATTTACTCAACGTTCTCAACAGTATTCATGTGTCGAAATTCTTCAAGTTGGAAATGCATTGCATCTATTGTAGAATGTAAAATTTTATGCTCTTTTAAACCGTTGAAACGGATAGTGACTATATTTCTACAACGTGGAGATGATGTTAGTTCGCAACGTTGTGGGCATTACGCGCATCAACAAACTTGTTAATTAACCGATTGCTATGCATGATATCTACATGGAGTCTAGTATCTCCATACGAGGATGTATTTTCATGTTCGCCGCGTAACTCACCCGCCTGGGTCCGGCAACCAGCCCGCGAATGCGGTTCCATGATTGACCATTTTCCGCTACCTGCCCAGCTAATTTCAGAATTGAACAAAATACAGTATTCATTTAAGATACACCTTGTCATAACCTCGACTTGTTAAATAAATCAACGTGCAGTTGTATGAGTTTTTGGACTAGCTGATTTATACCTTACTTACCAAACTCGGATAAAATCAATATCTGATCCAAGCTGTTACTGATATTAATTACCGAGACTACGCATGATACACTCGACAGCGGTAAGCGTCGTACAAGCAAACAACTATAAACACCGTGTACATTGCTGGACCATGAGTAATGCTGGATTGAGTATATACCCGTCGATAGTGTCAACAGTTGTGTTACGCATTAGAATTTCGCTACATTGTAAATCATACACAATACGTGGGTGCAGCTTTGCCGTGAATATCATCATCAAGTCGAACTAGCCAGACCACTTCGTATGTCGCGTATCGACTGTGCTCCCCGAAGATTCAAAATGTAGATTGCTTTTTGGATTCCAGATTTAAAGCATATATCCGAGAATCTTTAGTTTCCGTGCTGATAGTGAAATGAAACTCTTAAGACTCCATGTCCTATAACTCGGATTTTAAAACGCCATCTTTGATGCTGAATGAAACAAATTGGGTGGTTGTAAGGACAAAAAGACTCACGACATTTGGCTTTGGCACGAAAATTCTAACACAATGGTGGCATAATAAACTCTTAAGCCTGCCGCCTCTTTGGTTGTACGTCTTTTTAGGTATTTTGACAAAAACACTGCTAAACGTTTTCTTCTTCGACGTCTTCATATCCTCGAAGTTTTGAGAACACCCGCAGCATTAACGGGTTGCTAAGTGCACAAGTCTCTAGCATGCGGTAATACCAATAATTTCTACCGGCTAACCAGACCCGGGGGCGGAATCCAGTCACTGCGATAGCTGGACGAGACAGAATTCGGCCGCGGGAACTAATCTGAGCGGAAGTGACGTGTTCGTCTCAGACGTTCCCAAAAGGAAAGAGCTACGTGAGTGCTCGTTTCCTCTCCGGCAATGGACAAGGATGGGGTATCGTGAGCTTAATTTATCTCTTCATCCTCATCTGGTAATTTTATTTTTCCAAGTCTTTGCTCTTCATGGATGCTGTAGAAACACACTTTATAGCACCTTGAAACTTTCCATAATCGACTCTTGTTGATAACTGTAATCAACTATATGTTGATAATCTCCTGACTCGTGATTTGGTTATTGAATATTAGATTTTATTTATAACATGCCTCTTTGACTTTATTTCGCTCGCTAATTTAATCTTGACGAACCTATGACTCGATTTATTGTTTGAAATTTGAAATCAAGCCGATTATGTTATACTGATTATGAAAGAAAGAAGATCTTTTACTCTTTTTGGAATCTTCCACCTACGAATATGTTTGATACCTAATTGCAAGTATTGACGTTCCACAGTAGGAGAAGAACTTACTCCCACTAACATGTACACGATTACAAAGTCGCTTTCGTGTGTGATTATTTACTCTCGGGTGCCTATGGTCATGTAATCCTTGAACATTGATAGAGGTGGAATCGTTTCCACTGCGATAATTGAACGATTGTTAGGTGCCACAGAGAGCGGTAAAACAATGAGCTATCTATGGCGTAACGATGTTTCACCATTGTGTATATACGCATGCATAATCGAGGCGTGAATTGTACTCGATCGCAAGGAACGTACGATCAAGTGCGCTGACCGCTTGAATATTAAATGTTTCTCCGGTATTGTTTCATCGTGGTCCCGGACTTTATAACTAATCATTCAACTCATATAAGGCGCAACTATACGTTGCGTCCTATACAGATATGTCCAGCAGTTCTTTTCGCACGTTCTGGACTCCACAACTTTGATTCCAATGAACGTCACTACTTAATAAACTTCTTCCTCCATGTGGTAGTTCTCCTGTATAAATAAATAAACTGCTTTCTTTCACATTTCGTTTCGCGTCCGTCAGTTGTTATCATTCAACTATTCATTTTGGTTTTTCTTGTTGTTTCTCAACGACATAACCAATCACGTTATTCATCCAAAGCCTTCCTGTCCGGTAGATGCTTGTACACTTCCACTTCGTTTATGTAACGCAAGAATGTTGGCGATAATATCGGACTCACCTTTTGTTGCCCCTGACGATGAACACCTGCAATAATGATCAATAGACCACCTAAACTTATTGTGTATACGCATAAAATACTCAGTTAGTGAAATAATGGCCGTTTTACGTTTTTAGTACTGACAATGGGGATAATGGCATCTTACCATTTGGCATAATGGGCTCGGCGGAGATGCGTACAACGACGATTCAGCATCGATTTGCTATGTAAATTATATACACTTTAGAAGTAAGAATGATCATGACATACAACAAGACCACCATGCTCGATCATATCGTAGTGCCAATGCAACGGTTACACCTTTTTCTGATATCGCATCATTAACTTTACCACCCAAGTCGACACTTAAAATCATTCCTATACAGATCGTTACTAAGTACGTGCATATGATTGGCAGATTTTATCATCAATAGGAATTTCATGTAATGGAAAACTGCTTGGATTAAATATATAATGGTCGCTCATATAGTCACGTTGAGTGTGTTGACGGGAACTCACGATTCATGACCTCATCAATGGTCAATCGATGCAGTACGTAAACAAGGTTGCAGGCTAATTTGACATTAAATACCAGCGCCACGAGCCATTTATCTGCTATGTCGTTCTACTTGATAATAATAAGTAACTTGCAAGATATATGAATTGAACAATTATTAGTTGATTTCACTAATATAATTCATACCTCACGATGATAGAGCAACAAAAATAAATAAACAAAAATAAATAAAATATAAAACAAGACTTGTTATCGTAATTGCTGCTAAATGATCGTAAAAATCGATGTTAACAGGTTCACAAAAGCTTAATCATGCTTTTACATTTACAATCGGTGTTTTGCTTTACTGATGGTAAAGTACGGAAAAACGGTCCGATACATTTTTTGACTTATTGCCAAGTTTCCATGTAGCGGAAAATTGTAAGAGCAACATCTAGTACAGCTGTCGTCTGGGAGCAACAGATTGCTCATAAATTTTCAACGAGATAATGTTACCTCCCGAGATTTTCCGCGTGCACTCACAATGGAATTAATCGCTGGAAATAATAGCCAAATTCTTATCAGTAATATTCATAAGATTTTTTCTTTTCATTAGCTATTATTCGTTTCATGAGTTCAGACAGTTCAATAATTCCTCTAGGCTATTGCCAGTGATATTTTTGAGGCCAATACTTAGTGGAGTGACCGCATTTGGCCACGCATCCAACGCACAGCATATATCGCTGCCTCTATCGACTAGGCTTTCTACAGTTATCCTTGGCCCTTGTGCAAATGCGATACAGTAGAGAATTAGGTAGGAAAGGCTGTTTCCAACACATCTGTAAAGTTAGCATCGCAAATGTTAGCATCTTACAAATAAACTTGAGGAAAAATGGCATCCAGCGTAGTTCTACAGTTTCTGATAAGTTAAAACAATAGTTCCGTCGATTAAACTATTAAAACCGCGTTTTGAAAAAATATCTGCGATGCTAACTTCACATACGTGTTTCGGACCCTGTAGGTCGTCTCCCATCAACAGGAACAAGAACAGTGAATTAATGAAAAAGGTAGAGTTGAAGTGATTGGATGGGCTCGTAAAAAACGCCAAGGGTTTGAGAGCAGGAACGATAAATGAAATACTCCTTCTACATTATGAACTTCGTGTTAATTGGTTAAAATTTGATGTCGTTTATATATCATCTTAACTGAGTTAAAAAATGTTTTATTTTCAAGAGCGATGGTAGAAAATACATGTTTTTTTATCTAAAGTTTATTTGTCATGACTCGTTTGATAAAAAGTATAACTTGGTGATTTTATATCTTAAACTAATTATGTGAGTATCTACAATGTTATATTATATGCGGATGTGAGAGGCGTTAATGAACGTTAGGATTTGATGGAAACATACTTTGGATGATTTTGCTGAAGATTCTCGAGCGTGAGTTAGGACGTGTGTTGGCGCTGTACTTCTTCACGAGTGTGGGATGCTCGACTGACTATTTGAAGAGTTGTTGCATGAGAATAAGGAGAGAGATCGAGAGTAAGAGTGTGACAAAGCTTGTAAAGTTACGTATACATATTCGTCGCTAATTAGAGTGCGCGCGTGCGATTTTATACGCTCAGAACTCGCGAGAGTTCCACCAACATTCTCCGACAAGATCCGCAAGAGTAATGTCAAGAAGTGTGAGTACAATCATAGCAAGAGGATAGAGAAAGAGAGAGAGAGAGACAGAGACAGATAATATATCGCATGTGTTGAGAAAGTACAAGTCGTTTTTTCTTTCACACTCCACAGAGTTCACACACATACGAGACCCGGATTGCCAATTAACTTCATACCGATTAATGAGAATTACTGAGAACGTACGTGACGATGCGACAACGAGCGCGTTGCTATCCATCACATCTGTTTGTACATAATCGCTCATTACCAAAGTTTCCAAGATTGGGAATGTTTTGGTTTGGAAACCCAACTCTCTTTAACGTTCTTTCAAGTTTATTGTTTTGATTATCCTTATGCTCGGACGAAGTGACACTTTCCGTACTGACAACATCGAATAATTTGCATATGCAACTTGTAGTGTTTTGCGTTAAATACGTACAACGAGAAAGTAGATGGGTTTGACAGTTTATGGATCTACAAATAAACTGCAATATTATAATTTCAAGATTCATCTGCCTTCGTGTATGTATTCTTTCGCCTTCTCGATAATAATATAATTTTACTTATAGAACTAGTCACCCGAGTCTCCGAGTAAGTTTATCAATTAAGGTCTTCGACTTGCGAAGTGTGAATACGAGTTTTTCGGTTCTGCGACACTCAACAACATCGGCTCGGTCGATCTCTCTCTCTTTCTCTTCCTAGCTACGACTGTCTCATCGTCTCCCACTCTTTCAAACGTTCTCGCGAGTCGGCGCTTGGATAAGATAAGGGTGTGAGAGGAGAACTACTGTAATCGAGTTTGATCTCGTTAATAGAAGTTTAGTTCGACGTTATCTCGCTCTTTCTCTCTCTCTTTTTGCTCCCCCTTCCTTTTTTTCTGTTTCAATAGTGATTTTCACGTTCCGGAGCATTTGAAAACACAATGTTAATGCTCAGATAGCTCGCTAAACATTTTATGAATAGTTCAACAGTTGACGCTCACATAATTTATTTGCCATAGATAACTTTGTTTTCGTATAAATCACTTGAAACAAATGGTAGTTTATACGCAGTGGTAATTATCGTTACACAAATACTTGCATGGACATGTAGAATATCATTGATTAGCATTCCACTATTTTGCTCAGGTTAATTAATACAATCGATAAAAGGTTCGCAGTTATCCACGAGTTCGGATGCAACTAAATTGTGTGATTTCGTGCATTTCATTACGATTAGAAACCATTAAAAATCGATTTAGAAGTAAGTAATTACTGCGCGTTTATACTGGATAGAACGGTCATGCATATTTACATATGGGAAACAATAGTAGTATTTTCCACAAATTTTCTCCCTCTTATGAGCTGTAACACAAACCGACAATGCGACGCATGCAGTTTGCAAATGTCAACGTCACTTGAGGTAGTTATGAAGAGTTGGACTCGGCTAAACTTCTCTAATCTATACCTTAATCCATAAATCTTTGATATTCCTCTCGATATTCTTGGGTTCACTAAAAAAATTTCGTTCAACTTGACTGAATACAACTTTTTTGTCAACTGAAAATTTTTCTGTTGAGCAGAATTTCAACACAACGACGTATGTGCATGTCGTGTTTCGTAATCGGTCTGTCAATCTGTTTAATATCAGAGATGAAATTGAGACCATTATAACTTTATAGTATAAACAATATTGTATAAATATATCGAAAGCTGAAGGCTAAAGTTTATTTATCAAAAATATAGACTGAGCCGGAGAAAGAAATTTAGAGAGAGAGAGAGGGAGAAAGAGCGAGAAAGAGACAGACAGTGATATCGCTAGAGCAGATACATTTTATGCCCTCAAGCTCTGTGCTCTGGAAATCTTTGTCAATGTACACATACGTATTTTACGTATACTTAGATAAAATATATTAAACGTATCTCGAGGCACTTTCGTTCTCAACTTTATAACGATGTACCATCGTATACACGAACCTTCAGAATGCATCTTTCGTCTTTAACACATGAATATATGCTTTCTCATATGCACCATCCAGCTTCGGGGAATGCATGAACGCACAGGAGCCTCGAGTATACTCTCACGTGCAGTTAAACTGCTTGTCATTATGCAACCCCTAACGGTTATGGTATATGCATACACCAGGAGTCTATTCCAAAGCATCGTACTTCCTCATGTTCGCCGCAGATGCCAAGATCGCGGTATTCGTATACAAATTTACAAAAGCATAATCCATATAATCGTGAATATACCGATATACATTTTAGGATCGTTACCAATGTTTCGTCATTAAGTAGTCAATAATTATACTCTCGAACTTGGATCTACTTTGAATTATTCAAAGATAGTGTAAATCTTTATTCCTATTATACTATCCACGAAAGTATTACCACGTCCGTACAAGTGTACAAATGTTCATTTTCATATTTATTAAACATTTTTATTGTATATTCAAAAATTTATTGTTATAATTATTTGCTCTAGATAAAGATTCGTATTTCACGAAGTTTCCATGATTGCATATCGTGATTCGTATTACAGCAGGTATTTAATTCCATAAAATATTCAATTTGAAGCGTCGAATGGTTGTAATGTTGGGTAAAAAAAAAAGTGTATATAAATTTTCGAAATGAGGGATTATGCTAGGGAAATAATGAGAAAATTCTTTCAACTCGAATCTTTTGTTTTAATATATATTAAAAATTTTTACAAAAGGAACTGAAGAATTCTCGTACTGCTTACAAGTCATCGAAGTGAAAAAATTATTCACCTTTTTCTCTCTTTGGGGAATTATATTGTAATCAAGCCTATCTAGCACGAACGTCAGATGAAATTTAATCAAGACTCTACCACGTCTCTTGATCGCAGGCGCCAGTTTCTTCGTCGCGGAAAATTACATGGCACGAGCAAAATACAGCGCATCTTGCGTGTTTCACGTGCGTATACATATATATATGTATAATTTTATGTTTATACTCGATGCTATAATGCTGTATTTATATACATGGTATATATTTATATATGTGTGTCTAACGTTTCGCGAGATGAGTCTACCGATACATCATCATCACACCGCCAGGATATAAAACCTGGACCTCCTCTATCTCCATTACAGTTTTACAGAACATATACGTCATTTGATTACAGCATTCCAACGTGCCTGTCACGCTTTTTCTTTAGTATCTTATTTCTTCATTATTATTAATTCGAATCATATGATTAATATTTTTTCGCAAAGTATAATCAATGAAAAAATCAAAATAGACGATTCGATTTCCATCGACGAGCGATGCAATTAGATTTAAGAGGAATGATGACTGTTTTTCAACAGCAGGTTCATAAAAATTTCAGAAATTCTTTATTCACCATATTTTTTTTAGTTATTTGTCATTGAAAGAAGAAAAACACGGTACTTTCCTCCCAGCGCGTGTTACGAAGATTTAACGTAGATTTCACGGACCACTATATACTCTTGCATATCGCATTTTTCGGTTATAAAAGGATGTCTGTTTTTTTTGTTTTTGTTAAAATATCTTTTTCATCCATATTTGCTTTTTATCGTAAATAATGGCTCAAAAGTCCCTTGCGATATGATTCACCATCACAAACATCGTATAAACGCGCAAACCACGCGGCGTTGCCAAAGTTATTTTCTAGTTACGGCAGAGTCACGTGTGCTACCGAAAACTTTTCCATTTTTTGGCGTTCTCTAATTTATTGATAAAAAATGTTAAACTAAAGTTTCTTAAATTTTTGCGTAGTCCTTGACAACGATTTAAACCTCATGATCATATTTTTTCTACAGCAAGCTTGTCCATTATTTTCGTTTGAATCCTCCGAAGCGCCAATGTATAAGGAAACAGTTTCGTTTTTTTTTTTTTATTTCTCGCGAGCAGGACAGAGGAAAAATTGAAAAAGAAAAAATAAAACATCTGCTGAAATATTCAGGCAATTCTTGATATCTCGTAAATATTTCGTAAAATTTTAACACATTTGTTTACGTCAACAGACTCCTTAATCTACGTTTTTCAAGATATGACCAAAATCAGTACTCATTTTACTTGTCATTTTATTAAAGAAATCGAAAAGATACAATACACTCATTGCGCACAGTTCATTCGTTAACAATTAGCAAACTGTTCACAAATAACACAATTATTATCGTAATAATTTTTTTTTTTTTTTTAAATATAATTACATGTAGTAATGAAATTGTTTTCATCGCTGACCCAATGTGACTATGATGTATTAAAAATGGTAGAACTCGAGGCATTGCATGCAAATAAAATTTATCATGAATGTTTGAACAATGGAAGAGGGAAAATGAGAAATTAATCGATAGATTAACATACCCCTACATTATGACTCCTGTTATTAATTAATTACGTTGGCGTTACAATCACTAGTGATATAGCTTATGGGCCCCTAGTAGATGCTTTGTTAGTCTTGCTGACAACGTTCCGTAGTTGTTAGATACGAGTTCAGGAGGTACTCGAAACTTCGTGTTCAGTGTATCCATCGTTCATAAATTTCCATTCATAAGGATATACTGCGGAGTTGTCGTGTTTGTATGTTCGTTACTTGAGAAAACCTCTTCCCCACTCGAACTTCACTTATCAAGTATAATGTCGGTGCATTCTTCTGTCGAGTGAATTCAGTAATATTATATCTGTAGTATAAATGTCTGGTTATATATATGAAAATAATGCACTCACCAATCATTTCAGCACGAATAACTGGCTTGCAAATGAATGAGCCATAAAAGCAATTCTACGATCCAATAATTGCGAATAACTATTTAAAATCTTTGAACCGTTAATTCATTGCCAGAGAAAATGAAAATTTAAATGAAAAATGAAAAAACAATTAATGATACTCGCTCGCTGAGAACACAATTTATTATTTTTTTCTTAATCATTAAGAGAAAGGTTATATCGAATTTTTATTAGGAATCGAAATTTATGAAAGTGCAAAATTGACATCGATTGAGAAATACATTTTTCTTATTTAACCCTCTGCCAGTAATCATGTTATTCAAATTTTCCGTAAGTAACTATACTGGGGATTTTGGGTTTATTCTAGTTTTATTATGTGTTACAAGTTATCAAAAAATTCAAGAGTGTGGAAATTCATCATCCGGTGTTTTTAGGAAAGAAGAATGAGCTTATAGATATTCTCTATTTGAGTTGATATTGCATGTTAAAATTTCGATTATTCTTTCACATCCCGTGTATCCTGGTCGAGGGTTAAAAGGAAGAAAAAATGCAGTTTTCAGGCGACGTTGACTGTAAAGTTTAATCGCGTGTGTGGCAGAAGTGTGTACTGACGGGTCGGGAAGATGAACACAATGAAGGAAGAAGAACTATAGAGTATGAGAGGAGTAAAAGGAAGAGGCGAATACTGGCGAGAGAATCGAGTGATAAGGAAGTAACAAATTGTCTAGCTAGATGAGGCTCGCCGTGCTGGTGATTTAACGATCGTCGACCAGGCCAGCAGTTCAAACTCTGTCCAACACATCGTTCTCTTCCCTCTATCTACTCTTTATACTCTGCTAACCCCCTGCCCTTCGTCTACACTACAGCTAGTCAGCGCAACTGTTTTAATACAGTCAAACTTTTCATAAATCAATTCGTTTCCCTCGTCGTTTCCTGTTTGAAGTCTTCGCAAAAATCTACATCAACCTTCTTTCTGTAGCCGCCTATTCAACTCTTGCCCGAGTAAATGTGAGGAAGCCATCCAACATGAGGAGGTTCGCCTTATAGGTTTCCAGGCAACATATTGAATTCGTAACAATTGTCCACTTCTTTGAGTGTAAAGTGAGGCAGCATTTGAAAGAGACGGAAGTTGCTCTTCCATCTCTCCGACCCTCTATAATAATGTGCCTGTAAAACAACAGAGCTGCCTACGAGCATGGAACTTTGGATGTCATATTGAACGTTGAAACAGCGGGTCATCGTAAATCCAGAGGAATTAAATGCACGTGTATTAATTATCGACTATAACTCCACCTATTCACTTCGTTCTTCATCCTCAATCCAATTTTCGGACAACCATAATAAAACACGCACGTGCTTATTAAAATCGTGGTATATGAGCAACAGCAGAATAATGACGAACAAAGTATAGGTAACGTACATACAATATGTGTTCGTGCAGTGTGTGTCTGATATTATGCAGATTACCAGTGTCCGAGAGTTGTTTCACGTGATTTTCCGGTTACAGAGAGGCCTCGATCGCGTCTCACATGAATGATATGTTATCTACAGTCGGTTCTACTCAACATAGAATTTCTCTGTTGCAAATCGTAGTGTTTTGGAGTCTCAGTGGCACTGATTTGATCTAAGATGTTAGCGGAGGCGCGGGCATGTTGAAACATATCCTTGGCGATTCTAGAAAAATCAATCACCAATAAAATGCTAAATGTACTTCACCTTGTCCAGGTTATAGTAAAACTGATACACCAACAAACCAATAAAATTTGTTTGAATATATTTGCAATGATAGAATGAAACAATGAATGTAGGCAAACCGGATTACTCGTGATATCGGCGTAATATTGGGGTTGTGAACACTTCAGTACGATCAGCAAATTGTATGGAGTGAAGGGCTACTGGATACGTTGGTAGTCGTGCAGCACCGGGTTATAAAAGACGGCTGAATTGTTCGTCCTCTATATACGTACGGGACCCGGTAACAGTATTTACGGAACACTCGAGCCTCGGAAACTCGCATGGGGAATTGGTCGTGCACAAGTGCTCACTCAGGAGAGCTAGGTCATAGATATATATCTATTCCGCTAGGAGTATATGATGTCGGACATAAATGCACGTTTACATTAAAATAAGGCCCTCGAAATGATCAAACTTTTCGAAACAATCGTGCAACAATATAAACCAGTAGGTAATTGTATAAAGTCTTTATACATTAATTCATTGATGTGCATCACGATATGACATTATGGAGCAAGGATTATAATTAGTTTTTGAACGTTAGACCCTGATGGTGAACACCAATTCAATTAACCTTCGTTATTGCATGTATAAGTTGGTTTGTAATGTGGCATTGACACGATCGTAGCTCCGAATAGAAGCAGCCATCAAAGACGTCAATATTTCTTTTCAGCCCTTCATAATTCTTTGTCTAACTGTCTAATTTATCTAAAACAGTGCATGTGAGTGGAAGATCCAATATTTGTTGAGTAGATGGTCTCAAAATCACTTGACAACGTAAATTATCAGGATTCATCGACTAGAAAAATCATTCTTTGCTACTATGGCTTATGAGTGGAATATCATGTACATTTTTTAATTATCAAGCATTTTTTTCATTTTGATGTAACTTATCATATTCATGTTTATGAATGTTAGATGAAAAAATTTCAGTTTTCGTACTCCTGCAACACATGCAGCATACCTCTGAATAAAGTTTATTTCCGTTTGACTGTTCGTGTTCAGTGCAGCGTTACCGTATTTATAAAAGAAAATTGTGCAAGACAGAAATATGCCATATGTATGGCATACATATTTGATATTGGTTTTAGTTGAATATTTTTCTGATTTTATATATTTCGGATTTAAAAACGCAAAATATGGCAGGCTTTTTGTATGCATACGATATACGTTCCGAGTAGAATTAATTACAGAAACGTGTAACCTGTATAAGTATATCTGGTGTCCTAAAAAATAGTTTCAAGGGCTATTTATAAAAAAATAATGTATCGTGGTATTCCGTAACTTGAAAATAAACAACGACGATAAAAAGTAAAAATCTTTGGTTGTTGGTGATGAACAAACGGATTCAAGTATTCCCGTATATCTGTCGTTGCACCAGCAATAAAAGTCGTCGTGACTCGAACTCATAACACAATTGTGCACAGGCTTAATTCGATAAATTAACCTCCGCCCTGGCCGGTTGAGGGCCGAGGTCCATGGAGGGCACATCAACCTAGTGGCACACACCGAAGACCAATACAGAGGCGAATAAGAGCGCCGCGCGCGGCAGGAAATCTCTTCAATCTGCTCTGATGCGACTCGTTAACGAGTGTTTGTTTTCTTCCGTCGAGCGTAGCACATCGTATAGCATCAGCAACAGCAGCATGAAAGAATATATATTGGCTTTGCTTCATAGAAGCTCAGCGAAAGAGCAAAATATGTATCATTTTGACATATATGTGATACGAAGCACGAGGTGCCCACGCGGCCACAAGTTCCTTTGATCTCGCGGAAATATTCCTACGTAGCTTTCCAATCTTGGCCCTGAACGACCTCGAAACGCGCCAACCCTCTACACATCACACATCTAAGCAATTATATGCGTGCGCATTTCCGAGCCAAGTGAACAAGTTCGATCTTCGAAGTTGCATTTCGACGAACCAAGCCAGAATCTTTCCGTCCTCTACATTGCACTCTAAAATTAGCTCACATAGATACTGGCGCCAATTTTTTAACGCTGATACTGGATTTAATCAATTTCTCACGAGATTCGATATACATAAACAAGATCCATAACGATGCACGCCGTCCTGTTTGAAATGATATATTGATTTTTACAATGTAATCAAGGATTCTATGGGACAATTGTCTGTCGATGATTGCCGACGAATTCGCAACCGTCGACGCTTCTCAGCAGTCAAATTGCAAGAACTTGGGTACTTTCTCGTAAAACATGAAAATTGTTAAATTCGCTCATATCTGGTATATAGGGATGAATCTGAATCTGTTTTCGCACCTGATGTAAATATAGGCTTTGTTTTTGGATGCAGAATAGAACGACTGTGATTGGCTCCATTGGTTTGTTGCGATTAAAAGAGGATAAGAGGATTTTGTTATAGTAGATAAACGACACACGCGATAATAAAAGTTACGGCAGCTATGTCGTCGCTGCACGTGCTAGCTTCGTTGATTTTGTAAGCTTCACTGTACCAGTGCGTTGGGTGAAGGAATTACGTGAAATTCTAGTTGAGAGTCTCAACTATATGTTCGTACAAGCGAGAGTAAAAAGAAAAAAGCACACATGCACATGCGTGCACGTCGTCCCATAAATCAGGATTACAGATACTCGAGTAGGGTACATTATCTATGCGCTTGTCATGTTTTAAATTATGTCCGATTTAATTATCCGCATAATATTTACGGGTTAAAATGTCCCTATAGTTATGTCGCATGCATACTTCTATTTAGCATATAGACCATTATTCGTGCGAGGCAGAGAAGTGGAAAGAGAAAGCCGCAAAGGGATGAGTGAACAGACAAATTTAACCAAAATACCACTATCGTTCTAAACCGACCAGATGGATCTACATCCGTTAATAGGACCAACAACAGCCTCCTTGCGTTCCGCCGCTTGCCAATCATATGCGTCAGCCTTCGACATCACAATTATATCGCTCTCATGAAACTGACCTGCTATAAGGACTAATTACCTTCCATGGATTATCGTTATCCATCGATCGTTTTCGTTCATACCATCCATCATACTGTCTTCCCTACTGAGTAACGCAAAATCTGTAATTTTAAGTTAGATGACATTCGTTACCCTATTAACTAACAACCAGGAAACATAACCCAATTGCTTTGAGTATGCTCGTTGCTTTTAATTACGCGCTCGTTTATTGATTATCAATAACTTGAATTTCGCGACGAGCCACATTGGTTCCAATCACAAATGATTTATTTTTTTATTGTTAATTACGACCGGTTATGAAGAAATAAACAACGCCGCATCTCTTTGAGGCTTGGCTCGCTTTTCCATGACGTCACGGTCTCTAATATGGCATATTTGAATGCATGTTTTTACATCGTTTTGTGACCATCCAACCCTATGACAATTAAAGCACGCGCATCACTGCGACGTTTTAATCAACGCATCGTTGACGATTCTGACACCGTTGATGCATGCTTCGAATCGTTGCGGGCAGTCCGATCCCCATCAAGGAGCACTACATTGCACCACTATAATGCTTATGCGGATGTTCGTGTATGCATGTGAGGCTATCCGCGTTGTGGAATATATTACCGCAAATTCCAAAGTGATGCGTGCTGTAAGGAGGTTACTATTTCGACACGTGATCTATATGGGGGCAACAGCCCTATCATACCATTACACTATAACGCGCCTCGATCGATTCTATTGTCTCGTTAGAGAACTATAAGGCGCTGGCTCTATGTGCGGTGCAATGTGGATTCAGTAATATGTATACCATGCAGCAGACCGATATGATGAGTGATTATTGGAGCGAATGACCATTACCTGGATGCACTGAAAATTGTAGTACTCCCAAAAGTGTATCCTTCGTCTTTAATCTTTTTCTCTTGGCCCATCCAGCTTTAACAATTGATTAGGATGAAACACTTCCAACAGGCCTGATGCCAACTGCTAACGGGGGCAAGTGTGATTCATATAGCTCGAGACACATGTTGAACATTTGACAGATTGTAGAACTCCGCAAAGCGGCAAGAGTCGAAGGTCTTGACGTCAGGTCAAAGTTTACGCGCCATTTCTCAGCGCTGAGTTCCAAGTTAATTAAAGAAGCTTGTCCAGAAAGCGTCCATCTTGCTTGAAGCACAGACCTTTTCCCTTTCTGATTGAAGTCGATACAACAAGACTTTTTTGTTAGCTTTTACAACGTTGGTATTTTCTTGACCAAGTTAACAAGTAAACGCGAGTTATAGGCAAACTGCTCATGTATTTCCGACCCAACCTCTAACGCAATTGACTGTTCGATTAGGTTTTCATGTTGATAATCCCCGCAAAAGTCCGTTGGAAAGCGTGAACAGGGACTGATGAAATAGAGCGTGGAACGAGTGGAAACAAGTACGACGGAAAGTAGGGAGAGTAAAGTTTCCATCCTGAAAGTCAGTCACGCGAAATTAACGTTGGTGTCGTAAGGCTTTATTCTTAAGCGGATTCAAGTCAAGTTCATTCCTATCAACCGATCTATACAGTGGCCAATTTCTCGTCATAGAATCATTCATATAATATTTTCAATTGGAATACTCCTCAGCTTCTGCTTTTCCAGGGTTCACACATTTGATATTCCTAAAATGTCGCTTGATCCAATTGATAGCACGTAATGTTCACTAGTAATTTTAACCGGCTGCATCAGATGCTTGTAGGTAGCACGTGAGCTACTCTCAATGCTCTTCTGTTTTGCTATACATCAGTTTGACGTGTATGAATACTCGTCCGTTACATGAACACGTTGATGGCTGGATTCAACGTAGGTATGAATAACACGCTCGGCTTCCGTCATAACGCAAATTGCTTTAACACGATCACGATGGTGAGACGTGTACACTATCGGCCAAACACCCGGTTATAGCTCCATGTTCATACATCAACTACGTATAATTGAAAGCATTTGCTCAGCTAGCCAACACTCTGCTTGCGTTTGATACACGAGTGAATGCGTGTTTCACAAAATTAAAGAACAACCGAATCAGCCATTTGTATTAATACATTGCCATCGTTTGCTTGTTGATCCGCTGGCTAGAACCAGTTGTAACAGGTGTAAAGAAGAGACCGCGTACGTCGGACATTATATTGATTGCAATCTACGCTTCGTGTGCTCTGGAGTGGTTTCTTTTTCAAAATAGTTATTCTTCTGCGATATTTCTTTCGATGTAGCTACATTTGATATATATGTTTATACTAGACAGGTGTTATCATCAGTAAGCACTAGTCGTAATAATTTATGCCAGCCCATATATTTGTACGTTTCATGGAGGGAGGAAGAGCATATGAAAATTTATAACTTTCGGTTATATGGATGAGGCCGCAACCTTCTGAACGTGGCTCTTCCTGTAGTCGAAGAAATTATGTAGTAATCACATTCATTTGTTGGCACGGATCAAAAGGCTTCCGTAATTTATGACGTGGACTTATATTTGGTCGTGATACGAACTATTTAACCTTGCGCTATCAAACACGTTTCAATTTTCCCGTTGAGCCTGAACTTGAACATTGCATTAATCTCATATGAGACTGAGCTGGTATTGTGGCTAGCCTCGAAACTGTGGCTGCTTTAAGGCAGCCTTTTGACATTTCCGCAAACCCTTCCCTCAACTCATAAGCTGTGGACAAGAATATCACGTTCCATTAAGTATGTGCCCTACTGCTAACTGTTATATCTAATTTAAGAGTTTATCATTCCTGGATTGCTTGAGTCCAGAATGTGAACTACAAATTATCTTTATGTATAATTATGCTGTGGTAGGAATCGATAGTTTTTGGGTTTGTTCAACGTCGCGTAGCTGGAATGCTTGTGGAATCATTTCTTTTTTTGCAATCGAAATTGGTGATGCGACCTCGAATGCCCCGTGGATACTCGCCTGTGGTGCGCACCAGGTCAGGAATAGATCGATATCTCGACCCTTTCATACGCCACGTTTATAGCAAGCCATTAAAATAGTTCACAGCTCATCGTCTTCGTCATAGTATCAGACGCAGGAAGCGAAGACGATGCTTCGAACGCTATTTACCACAGTAAGTGACGCTCTTGGGTCTCATAGCGATGTGAAAATATATCGAAGGCCACGTCTGCTCGTAAAGGAAGAGTTTCATTTATCCTCGAGAGGATATCCTCTCTTTCCGAGTCTCCTACTCTCTTGAATACTATCTCTAAGAAATCCTTCTTTCACCGGCTGCCAAAGCTCGAAAGACATGCGAACAACATTTTCTATCAGACCCCACCTGCCAGTTCATCTTTATGAAATCTCATCTTCACTTTTCAGAGTTATCGGAGAATTTTTCCAGATGTCCGGGTACTGTACGACTACATTCACTTATAAGGATGAAAACCGAATCTCAAAAAAAAAAATTTTTTTAACAAATCAAAGTTAAAAACAAAGATTTCAAATATAAGGATAATAAAAGTTACAAATGCAAATGAGCCTGGGAAATCTTCATTAACGTTATTAATATAATCACATGAGTTGCAGTAATTCGGGATTCATTTTCACAAACATTCAAAATCACAGAGTTTCCGTCACATATTTCGTAGTCATAGTTTTGTAGTTTTTTTTTCTCTATAAATACCATTCTTTGGTAATTGCATAAATTTAATTTCAGCCTAGTTTCTATCTAGTCTTTAATCCTCGGTTCTTAATAACTATACAATGCAGAACCGGCGCATCAGAAAATTCATCAGAGTCATTAAAAAATAAAATGTTGCAAAGCGCGTACACGTAGGAAACTTTTGCAAACCCTTCTATGCAAATAAGCCGATGGAGAGTGTGTATTCGTGCAACGAACTATAACAATGTGTTATAAGTTGATCCCCAAGCTCTACGATACGACGAAATGATCAGGTTGAGATGTTCCTGCTCCGCGTTTGCGAAACCACCGGAGTGATTCCCTCTATCCAATCGACGAGCTTCTGTGCTCTTACTTTTCCACTATATATTCTCACGAGGCGAGTAAGATGGCTCTGTATTCGCGAAAAGCCTCTCTAGGGCCGATCAGGAGAATCGGCGAAGCTTCTTCTGCATATAGATTAGATGTTCGAGGGTATGTTGAAATGCAGTGGCTGTTATATGTACCGACAAAATTCTTTCCAGTCAAAAAAAGCGCATCTAAGAATTCTTCATACGAAAATGAGAAGTACAGCAATTTAATGATTTGCATAGACATTTAATAAATGCTGAAAAGTATTTTACCCAAATTTGATGTTTTTGAATATGTGAAAAAAAAATAATGTTCGATAATTAGAAAATCTCTTATTTCATTGCAAATATAGTTCGCTTTTAATTCAGTTCAAATTAATGATATTGAAGTTTGCATCGTTGGAACGCAACAAAATATATATTTTTTTAAATTCACACTTGTTGAAATTTCCCAATTGTCTGATTTTTCTTGTGAATTTAGCTTTCAGCTCGCGATAAACTATTATTTAATTATCGTAGCCAAACATTGCATATAAATTTTGCATTTTCCGGAAGAATAAAAAAAAAAAAAAATCGATGCATCCCAACGCGATGTGAACTTCAAAATCATTTTAAATTATCGATATTATTAAATTATTGGTTATTATTATTAGATTATTGAATTACTGTTATTCGCAATATCCCACGAGGACTAAATCAGTGATAACAATACTACCATAATAAATTATACATATCAATGAAAATAGTCCCATTTGAGATTCTCTAGAGAATCGTTTACACGAAATGTTTTCATTTTCTAGTATATATTATAGCAAATCCATATTTTGTAGCTGATAAACAGACATTTTTGATGTCCGAGATTCAAATTTCACACCGTTCCGTCCCTTAACACATAAGCATACTGTCAAATATTGTACACAATTATGATACCCAATATTTGGTATTATAAATCAATAGTAACGAGCAATTCATATAAAAGCTCCACATCAATACGATTCCAAAACAATGACTGAAGCCAAATGAAGTTCTAAGAACACGAATTCATTTTAATATTGACAAACGGGATTAATCAATAAATGTGCAATGCAAGGTAGCAAACAATTATTTTATTTTGAATAAATGCAGCGACATTTTTGTAACAATGATGACAGGCTTCTTTTTATTGTATATCGAAAATGCCTTTGCATACCATCAAACCTTGTGGGTCTTTATCGGAATCTCATCTAATCTTCGAACCCCAATCTATACGTATAATATTTATTACACATAGTACACTTTGTCAATGAAAAGAATCGTTACATAGTATCACAAAGGGCTATGGTAAATGTGTCCTAATTGACCTGGTTTGCGATTCGAGATACACCTTATTATTAATTGCAAACAATGCTGCGTCGACAGCGAGTGTAACAATGAGAGATATGGGACTGCGACTGATTCAATCGAAAATCTGAATTCCATATCTAAGTTGGCTGACAACTTAAATTTTACTCATCATTGTTGTGGTTTGTCATTTATCATTTGTTGTTATACGGACTTTTGTTTTCAATAATTCGTTTACATGAATAATGCCTCGATTTATCAATAATTCGTAATCTTTATACAAAATGTCAGATCCATCCGCATTTGTTTATTCTCTCATTTGAAATAATGTCAAACATTGTGAGTTCCGATATTTCACGGCTTACGTGACATTCATCTGTTATTCTTGTATATGTGTGTTTTGCATTTTTATATTCGTTTTTCAATACCCGCATGACCGTCAATTAACCAACCTCAAAGCGGGCTGACGGGCTTTGAATTTGACTTCTGAACTGTTTGTATAGTTTGGATATTTTTGAATTACCTTTGATGATGGAATCAAGACTGAGATAGTAATAAAATAACGTAACCAAGCCACTTGCTTAGCTTTAAAATGTTCACGTATTCTTGAATTTTTAAAACGTATTGTCGGAATGAAGGCAAAAACTTTTCTAATTCCTTTCAATCTTCTCGTTAACTGAACTATTTCAAGTAAACGTCCATAGCATCGGTCAAAGCGTACAGTAGTTAACGAAACGTCCTTTCGTAAATGCTCCAAAAGGATCTAAATATTCGTCATTCCATCGCTTTTTTTTATATTGCGAGTTACATCGCACGTGAGCGTGCGCATAATAGTACTTTTAGAATCGTTCAGTCGTGTCTTTAATTGTGTGATCGATATAGAATTCCCATTTTATACCTGGCTCTTCGCTATTGCTGATTGTCTTCAAGCTGGGCACGTGCTACCATAACCGAGGTGTGGAGTAGGTAAATATTTGAATTACGGGTAGTGTACGATGTGACGTCAAACTCAGGCTCGAAAGACACAAGCTATGTTGAATAAAACTCGAGATAGTCTTACATTGAACCAGTCTAATAGATCTACTTCTTGTAAATATCGTAATGAGGAATTTGTAGACAACTGCCAACAGCAGAAAACTTGATACTTGA
Source organism: Campoletis raptor (assembly GCA_948107755.1). Taxonomy (NCBI): domain Eukaryota; kingdom Metazoa; phylum Arthropoda; class Insecta; order Hymenoptera; family Ichneumonidae; genus Campoletis; species Campoletis raptor. Next base: position 31,162,053 of record OX403622.1, on the reverse strand, counting down.
TAGTTTTAAATTCGAGGATATTCCCACAGGCTGACGACTTTTTGCTTTTGTATCAAACTCAGTGTTGGAGGTTCAAAAGATTTTTAATTGTAACCCTAAAACACTATTTATTGTTGTCGACTATTTTTTTAAATTGATAAAAAGTTTTAAGTAGTACCAAGTTCGTGTTTTTAAGTAAATCAATGGTTGCTTCTTATCACAGAATCTAAAGATCGTCAATGACAGCAGGCTACTGTCAAATTCGGTATGAAAAAATGGTTTGAATCTGTTCTCTGACAGCTATACAGATTAAAATTAATGTAGGCTATCGTGTGAGCATGTTTAATGTTCATCGTATGTTGACTCTACCATCTTTTGTCATTGCTCGTAAGTCACTCACTCGTTTCGTTATAATTCAAAGACAAGAAGCATATATATATGAATATATATGTGGTCTAACAAGGCTTCCAAGCCCTTTTGGCGGTGATCGTGGGCGTTGAGGTCGTCTTGGCAGCTTCCTTTGTGGGGTTTTGAGACCCGAGGCGATTCTCTTTCGACGGAAGTCCTCTGCTACGTGTGTACGTACCAACGACAGTGAGCAGCATCATGCGGAGGATGTTACAATTAATGCTGACCGGGCCTCGTTAGCACGTTTCCTTTTTCCCTGACTCATCCCGATAACACGAGCAGACAAACGGGCAAACGGATATACACGGTGTCCAAGCGGTCCAAAATTGAAGAAGTACAGGCACGAAACGCGAGGAAGCCCACCAATAAATTTGATGGTGGAGCCAAAGCGATAAAACAAGCTAACGTCAGTCGAACTAAAAAAAACGTCAGTCGAAATAAAAGAGGAAAAAGTGTAGATGTAAATGTTTATTTAATGTATTAGAACTTTTTCTATAAGAGAAGAAGATTATGAAACGGATATAAAACAACAAACGAGAACAAACAGAATATTGAAATGATAAAAAAAGTCGCAGTTAATAAGAGTGTACATGGGTGAGAAATCGATATTGACATAATGGGTGAAATTTTTTTTGTGATGGATTCTTCCTGCAAATCGATTTGAAACCTATGAAACGTCCTGAAAAGGCTGTGTGGTTTAAGTTTCTTGAAGAGAGTGCCAGTAAGCAATAGCATAAAACAAAACAACAAAACAAACAAACCAATTTGCGAAATTTTCACAATATTGTCTTTACCGTTTTCAATATGTAATAAAACTGAGAAGTCGGAAATTGGAACCACCCAAAAGTTCGAATTTCGATTAAAAATAGGGAATAGCACCGTCATATTTAACATTATCCCGCGTAACAGAAGTTGCGTTTCGCATAACACCTCATTTTGCTATGGATCCTGAAACGTTGAGGATCATATTATTTAGTCATTATTTTTTCAATGTAATTATTTACTACGACAGTGGTACTTTAGAAAAAAATTAAAATGAATAACGTGAAAATTCAACACAAGAATTAGAATAACTGAAGGCATTTTTTGTATTGCATCTTTAATAGAGCGAAATGTCGTCGGAGTTTTTCAAAATAATTGGAATCTTTCTTTGGATTGGTTATAATTTAAGGAGTCATTGATGACTAAGTGGTGGACTAAGCAAAAAAAAGATTATTGGACGAAAGACTGTTAGCACTCTTCGGAATTCGAAGTGCTGTGTGCACACCTCTCAATTCTGTCTCTAACATAACAATTACATAGTATATGATTGAACTCTCTATGGATTTCCAGGAACCATTTTCACCTTCATTGCTTTATGGATGCTTTTAGCCAATTGTTTTTTTTTTTTTTTTTTTGTAATTAAAAATCCCTAAATTATGAAAATGTCATTCACTTTGCGAGTTGACAAGAGCTCTAAAGTGGATTCAAGGGTTCAAAAGATGAAAAACTTTTTGCAAACACCTTATGGAGTGTTTAGCCCAGTCAAGCTAACATCAAATGGCGTTAAATGTTGTTTATTTTCGTTCCTTTCATTCTTGAAAAAAACAAACGGTAGTGAAAAAAGCAATAACACTAAATGCGAAAGCTTTCACTGCGAATGGAAGTTGCGTGTGCACTTTCGCCATTACGTGATGCTCTTTGTACCTGATGATTGTAAGGGAGTTGATATTGCCGAGAGTGTTAACAGAAATATCGAAACGTTCCACGCTGACGATCGAAACATTCAATGTCGCGATTTTTATCGGAGCTGAAGCTGTCCATTAAGGGTCGTGCTTGACGAAGATAGGAAGGAAAAAGGGTCTCGATAAATGCGTGTGACAACCGAAATGCCATCGTGCTCTCTTCCTCTTTCTCTCTCTCGCTCTTCATTCCTTTCTGCAACAATACGCATTTGATTGCACAACCAAAGACACGCCAGGATGCTAATACCATGGTTTTGTCCGACCGATGACAGACGAGAAAACCGATATCTTTCAGTATTGAAACTGATGCAACTGCTACCATTTCTGACCATCACAGCATTTACGATATTTCTCAATAGTATGATTGAAATTAACATTCCCATCTTCTTGTCGTAGAGTTTTGAAATTTTTCGGTTTTTTTTTTTTTTTTTTACAAAGAATATACCGCTAATTTCTTCAGTTTATAAACTGAAGGCCCGTTTTCTGAAATCTTTCTTTACAAATAAATCTGACAACTAGACGTGAGAACTAGATTTTTTTGTTCTTAATTTGATTTTTCGATTTTCATTCGGTAAGCTATCGGATTATATGTTCTTTTTATTGCACAATTTTATCTAAATGATCCTCCTTCAGAACATTTAAAGTCCTTCGAATCATTCGACTGAAATGGTAAGAGCAGAGAACCATGAATTATGACGAAAGTGGATTTCCGTGCGAAGAGGATAACGTTATTTTCTTACGTTATCGAAAGAAATATCAATCCATAAACGTATATATTCGACAATAAAACATGGTGGATAGTGACATGTAAAGAAAAATGGACACTCACTTTTGCAATGTCTGCAGTGATCCGTGTACGAAACATAAAATATCGTATAGGACAGTACGTTACTCTTCGGTATTAAATTTTATCTTAACAGTCAACGGCGTAGTAAAAATAGATTTCAATGCTTAAAACGAAATAAACTGTTAGTCCAATGAAAATAAAAAATAAAAAATAAAAATGAAAAAATACTTTGATGTTTTGCATCGAGCTTATTTTTTCTATTGCTGTATCATTTTATTTTTTGCTTTGCTTTTCGATTTACTCATAATTTAATTCATGGTGAAATTTAATTTTTGATATTTATTACCAATTCTGTGCATTTTATATTAATAGGTGCACACGCACGTGAACACAAAAGTATATACGGGTGTACATAATAATAAATATACGTACACACTAACTCGAAGTTTATAATGAATTTATATCGCACGAAAATGCAACGAATCCCCGCGGCTTGCTGTACCCCACTGTTCGACGGTATAGTAGGTCAATGAAATTATAAAATGTAGTGCCACGCAAAGCGCAATAAAATGGAGACAACCTGCGGGTGATAAAAATGAAATACCCAAGGCATCGAATGAGCTTCGTCGACACGTTAATTCACAAAATTCGTTTGAAAATCTTAAAACTCGTGCGCTTTGAGGTTATTTCGTTTGAACGAGCTGCATGGTGGACAATTTTTTCGTTGTAGAGTGTCAAAAAGTAATTGGACTATTGGGAATACTTTTTGCTGCCAAACTTGTCAATCCTCCATGTTACCATGTTTCGCGTAATTAAATTCTTAACGTCCGTGAAGGCTCTCGCTTTGATAGATGGTTCACCGTGTGCTCTATTTCCGATCTGTAAAGTTTTTTTTTTTTTTTTTCCTTCAACGCATTAAAACTTCAGCAATTTCGTTTCCTCTGTCAAGGAGAGTCTTTCAGGACGGGGGGTCACCACGAGGGCCTGATTGGCTTCGCCTGACGATCTCCGCTATATTGCGATAAACTGATTGGTTTCACCGTATCCTACACTTTGTTGGGAAGCAGCGATGCGTCTGTATACAGAGAGATTCATATATATACACATATGTATGTTTGTAGCTATACATAGATGTAAAAACGTCTGGTATACGTCAATACATCACCACCTGTCTTTCGATCCGTCGAACGACCATTCTCTCATTCAATTATCCCAACCGCATCTCTCGTCTTGTTCAGGTATCAAGCAAAAGCTAGAACCGTTGAATCAGATTAATGGTCTCACAGGAATAGCGTCCTCTTTCTCTTCACATCAACTTGTGTCCGGACGGTCCACACCGCTTGTTACCACATTGAATGAATCGTTCGACGAAAAGAAAGAACGACGAACGTCGATCAGTGGAAATCCTCAAACGGCATTGAAACGTCACATATTTTCCTACGTCGCTCATCTTCATCAGACATTATCCAATGTTTATACTAAATCTCACAATTTTTTATGACGAATTTGAATTTGCACAGTCGATTTTCACTGGTGACGAGTTACATTGTATGTAATTCTTTGAATTTACATTTTTAATTGCCATAAAATGTATGTTTTTTATCATACAAGCGTCAAGTTAGTTTTTTGATTACTAGTTTTCGTTTTTAATAAATTGCAGAACTTTTATTTGTGCACGGAAAAAGAAAAAATCAGCGATTCAATAGCAATTGATGTTGTTGGGAGATTTCGTTGATTCAATCGTTGTGCTTTTGTCGATACTTCCTGATATTTTGGGAATTGTATAATTTGATATTTTGATCAAACATTTAGAGTCGTTTTGATTGACTCAACAATTGTTTCCCTGAGTGAATACTTGAGATACTTATCCAGCTGTAAATAACTTTTTTCTTTTCTGATCAGAATTGAGGGAGAAAAAGCGTATTCGTTTCAAAAGGGATGACGTTTACTTATCAAAGATTAATTGTAATTTCTGTATTTATAGTCATTTAGTAGCATGGGATGGATCAGAGGCGGGAACATTTTCTTATGGTTATACGTTGTGCGCTATAGATATATGTATATTGTAATCTATAGTGGGTTGATATGTATCAACGTTATATAATCTCAAAACATTTAAGCTCTGCATATAACATTTAATTTTTTTTGTTTCCACGAATTTTCATAATTATACCGCATTGAAACAGTACACACGGTATTTAATTTTCAAAGTTTGCGGGTATATTGGTTGTCTTATGTACCTCCCTCTTTCCTATCTTGAAAATTAAATGTTTTCGTGCCTGTCAGACACTCAGCTGTGAGGAAATTCTCCAAAGGAATTTGTTATTGATCGACGCACAATATTTCAAAGAGCAGTTGGTTAGTTTTTCAACAAAAGTTTAATGGTACGGTCAGTTTCATTACGAGTTTGTCGAGATTGTGTGTTCGACTCCGTGGCTATCAGAGGCTGTAGTCAGCCGCTAAAAAGTACGCAATTCAACGACTTTTTTTGCTTGTTAAATAAGCTTCAAACTGACTTCAAAATTGTCAGGAACATAGCCAATGTATTGGACTACCCGCTGCATAAATTTCATATTTAATTCATAAAACGTGATTTGCTTCTAAACAACTTTAAATATTTTCTTTATTTATGCATTTTTTTATATCTTACCTACGAATACATCGAAGAACTCAAGTTATTTTGATTTAAGGTCAAACCTTGGGAAACCACATGATCCGAACGAAATAAACCCCTAGTATTTCATATATTTATGTATTTATATATTACATACACTGCGGGAGGTGTACCATCTGCCGAGTATATTATTACCAACAACTCATTCTACCACCGTCGACGTCTCATGACACGATAACGACTACAGAGGCGAGCGACGAAATTCCATATGATTCCAGGGAAAATTTATATTACTACACCATTCACATTTGTATTGAATATGCTTTTATCTCATTTTGATGGAAAATTAGTACGATTCTTTGAGCCAAGCGAACCGCACAGATAATTTGACCGGTCAGAGGGAAGCATTGTATTCATTATATGCGTATTACGAACTGGACATTATTGATTACAATACTTCTTTTTTACAATGAGGTTCGACATAGTTGATTACAATGACCCCTTATATTGTCTACTACGCAGATATAGGAAGAAACTGGTTGGTGTCAGAATAATGAAAAAACTAAATTACAATTTTCGCAATATAATTTGACTTTTTTTTTTAAACAATGCGCAATCACAATACCGACAGGTGATGAAAACAATTCAATTAGACAGTCCCTTGTTATTGTGTGTTGCAGGATGGAAGATGTCATTAAATTTGGTGAATTTTGGATAGACGAGATTAGAACGGCCGCGGTAACGAGCTCTCTAGCGTCATATTGCGTCATCGACAAGATTGTTGTGTGTAATTTTGTGATCGAAGAGTCAGGAGGGTTGCAAGGATTATTGTCGAGACCGGCAGCCTTAATTGGGGGTGCCAGGGTGGCGATGCGACGATGAGTCCGGCGATAGTCCAGGAGCAGCGGCGCGTCACCCGACACCCCCGAACTAGAGGGTTCGTATATTATTATCATTCCGGGCTCAGTATAAACACATTGTTGGGTACGATATCCTCAATTCCTGTGTCCACGATCGTTGCCGATGCTCCTTGGCTGAAACGACCATCAACCAACGACAGCAACTGCATCGAACATCGAACAATCAACGGGCCATGGACCTCGACGAGACGAGGAACGGAACTGGCGACCCCGACAACGATTACACGAGCATCTACTTTTACGTCGGTGATCGGATGGAAACCGCCACCTTTCGCTCCGATCACGTCACCAATAAAGAGCTCAAAGGTAAGTTTCTCTTTAATTTCATGCAAATTTTCTTCTTCATCAATTCTCCTCCTCAAGCTTCTCTGTAAAGTATTTTACACTGATTACTGTTTATTCTTATTGCATCTAATAGAATATACACATAATTTCAATTCGGAACTCTATTAGGTAAAAAAATCAGACTTGTCACACTCTTATATACTTGGATAGAACCGAATTGTTATTATTTCAGATTTTTCTGTTTACGCAATATATTTTATTCTCACTTAAGGTAATTAAATGACTTGAAAAGCTGCTAGAAAAAATGTAAATATTATTTTTAACTTAACTTTTCCTTATTATTATAATTTAAGTAAGAAAATTAATTATACGCCACTCAAGAAATAAAAGAAAAAAAAATTTCCTGTTCCATACACGAATTGTGTACCTTCCTCCGTACGATGAGTTATTAGTCTCAATGTTCCACAATTTGCGGAGATATACAAATGACCATGAACACTGGTCGAACAGCATATTATCTTTGAGACGAGAAAAAAATTCATGATCGATTTCACTGACGTTGTCCAATTTCTATAGTTGTGACTGGTAAGAAATGGGATAAATTATTCAGAGAGGATAAATACAATTTCGAATTCATGATTCGGAGGGTTGGAATTAAAGCAGAGGGATTAGAAAATTATAATGGCGTGTTCTTTGCCACTAATTCGGGAGTGTTATATGTGCGTACAGGATTCTACACGGTATTCGGTACATGTATACTTTACTCGATAGATTGTTATATTAAGCGCGAGAGCTTTAACTATTGAGGAGACCGGGAGGAGAAGGGAAACCGAAGAATCGATTCTTCCCCCCACAGACATCTATTAATGCAGTTCCCTGTCCCGTTCGTCTCGCAGCGACCGTTCTGTTCGAAAAACCGATCGATACTATAATGGTTTAGTACAAACTATTGTATAACATTGTATACTGCATATGGATATGTGTGCGGTAGGACGATTCGGCGGAAATTACAAAACCAAGAGCGAGAGAGCACCATGAGCTCAAATAAGCTTTGTGTTATGACAGCTGTTTTCATTTCTATGTGTATAATAACAAATTCATATAAAAATTCATATTTACTTTTATCATTTGTTCACTTTATTATACATCTTGCTGTGGCGAGAAACAAATAATCGGTATTCGATTTTCATTATTTGCTTTGAAAACACAATGGTGATAACTGGAGCTACACATACACGTGATAGAAGTTTCTATATCATTAAAACTTCTAATTAAAGCTATTCCGATGTCCTGAGAGTCCGAAATGTGGGGTTCAGGAAAATTATTGAATTTTTTATGTTGAATGCGAACTATCAACATTAGCTGTAGCTTAAGCATTTTCAATCATATTTCTTTAATGTTCAATTCCTTTCTACTTTGCTTTGACGGTCTAGTCTTCAGTTTAGGCTCGAAAATCGAATTCGGAATCCCAGTTCATTTCTAAAACGAGCAACTGAATATTTCATCTTCTCACCAGCTATTTTCTGGCTTTCTGCGGAAAAAAAATGAAACAATCAAAATATTTCTCAGTTCTTTTAACTTATCTCTCATTTTATGAAGAACTCAAATTCTTTTTCCAAAAAACGGATACTCCTACCTGATCTAGACGGTGATTGTAAATTCTCGAAAGTGCATGGAAGGAATTGAAAAAAAAAAAAACTGTTCCGAACGAACTCTCGGGATAGATAGACTTTTCTTCAATACTCGAAACGAACAAATCATTTCTCGTTACTCGTGATAAATGTTAATTTCGCTTGAAGTTTCATTCAACATGCTGCACCAATTCTAAATTAATATTTTATGACCAATTCAGTTGAAGTTTCACACATTGACACTGAGTTTATTGAACGATCTTCAATTCAATGCTTGACAATCATTTTTTGGTTCAACAGACAAGTATTTATGACCCTTAACGACATCCACCACAGTTTTGGTGTTGAATGCACATGCAATAAGTGAAGATCTAGTTGGGGAACGAAAATTAAACAAAGGATCCCAAACGAAAGAGTTAATTTGAAGAATACGTTTGGTGGCATTACACGAAAATATTAAATCCGATTATTCAAAATAACGAGCGAAAATAAATAAGGAAGGGAAACTATAACTTGTGGCATATGCGGTCGGTGGTGGGTGGCCAAACCGCAAGAATGTAATATCCTCACCTAGCCGCATAATATTTCATCGATACGAGGCGGTGCCTCACTTAATGGTGAAAAGTTGCATATTCTCGTAAACCTAGTCTACTGGGAAACATTATTTGGAAGTCAATTATCCCTGATTTCGAAGTGCTCAGTGGTTATATAGCGACACTTGTTGGTTTTTTTTTCTTCATATTTTGAAGGTTTTTCCATTCGAACTTTTTCAATAAAACTTCAGTTTTCATATAACCGATAATCTCGTGATTCACTTAACCCTTATTTCATAATGTTTTAACTTATTTGCTAAAGAGAAAGTGACAGTTGTAAAACTCGTTGATATAGTGTATTTCACAAGCAGCTTGTCTGGATTTGCTTACAGTTCTTGAGGGCTGCCAATGATATTGGCCTCAACAAAATAATGAATAAATTGAGCGGTCCACAATAAAAATATAATCGTCCATCGTACATCCATGATTCATGTTTCATTATCCTATTAAAGTCAATGAATGAGATAGAAGATATATAGTAACTGGGGCTTGATGGTGTCCCCTCTTCGACAGTTGGGAGTCCCTCAAAGTGACACGGCCCTGGTACTTTTTTTTTCCGGTCGTGTAGTTCCAGCAGACCATCATCTTTCTTTGTTCTATCGTATTGAGTTTGCGTCTCTATCTTTTTCACTGTTCGAACTCCCTAGTTGGTTATTTCTTTAATCCCCCTCTCTCTGGAGCCTCCTGGACGGAAACGGGAACGATCATCTCGCGTGTAAAGCAGAGACAAGGCGTGCACGACAGTAGTCATCGTTGGTCGTATCACGAAGCTCCGTTGCGGAAAGTAAGGCTATGGAAAGGTTATAGCTATACAAGTGTCTTTACACGTCTCGGGCAACGTCTATATCGCGACATATAGTATCAAGTTTACGAAGAAGCGATCAAACGTCGCGACAGGATAATGCACAAAAGGAAGCATCGACGTTCACCATCTCTATTGTTACTAATAGTGGGTACATATACTTGAACGCCCATCGTATACCAGTCATATAAGCGTACGTATATGCACGACGTCACGTTGCGCTCTTACTTACGCTTAATTGCGGCAATCCCACTCGATATCGTTGGCTCGATCGCGTCGTATGATCCGAGCTTCGAACCTCGCTTCGAGCTTATATAAGGACCTCGTAAATATCATCGGTACTTCGGGCTCATGCTTTTCTACGGGTGTGCTTGCGTTCTAACTCGTCATTACTTCTGCCACCATCATATTTTTTCTTCTTTCTTTTCTTTATTTCTCTATACATTTACGTTGGCAACGGCCTAGCCACTCCTCAATCTCTATCCCATCTCCGTCGCGAAGACAAATCATCGGCAAATTAGTGTCACGTATTCAAGTTGACCAGTGGTAAATGGAAGACTTGGAATTTCTATGAGATCTTATAGAACTTCGTCGATACACACCGTCCGGTATATCGCGCATAGACCATTCCGATTATTTCCTAGATGCGCATTACCTCGTTGCCGTCGACTGCACATTCGTCGATTCGCTTCGTACATATAACGTCGAACGTATTTCCAATAAGTACCAGTCCACCTTGGCTCATTTTTCGTTTCGCCTCTGTATAACGACGAGTACACACTTGTCGACATTCTTTTGACATACAACAGTGTTATGTGTTCGAATCAAATCGCAGGAAAGACGGAAAACTTTTTTGAAGTGTCTCGTATTATTTCGTGTTGTTATTCGTACATTCGTATACAAAGTCGATGACACAATAGTAACTTACTTTCCGGCCTAAATAATTTAAGTTTGCCGGAACGACCAGTCGCACCCTGGACACAACTACTGCACTATTCTCTCGTATATATTTATATACATATATATATGCCGAATTAACTCGCATATAAATTGCCGTTTAAAGCTCATACACAAACCTCCTATGACATTGTGTATGTGCATTTAGTAAGTGTACACGTATATTCGCGTCGTTGAAAAGTACTTCTGAGTGCATGCTACTCCATCTGGAATTGCATTGCACAAGCATGCTGAATACACGGTGCTCCGGTCGACGAGAGATATTCTCGGGTCGTGTCAGCCTTCTCGGAATTCAAAGTTCCTGCTTTTACCAACTAGATGGTAAATCTACTTGCGAGTCTGGCTCCCCTAACAAATTCGTCTGTCAACATACGTGTACTTTTCTATCGTCTACATCATTTCTAAACAGGATGATGCGACCCTTCATTTCTTGTGATCTATGGACACACAAATTTCATTGTCAATTGACGAAATTTTCAAAATAACGTTTCAATGTGGACTACTATATTGAATCTTCTTCTTCGTTTGATGTTATACAATCGAATGATTTCCAAGCCGTATAGTTGACGAGCCAACATATCCCGGGAAATCGAGTAAATACTAGTTGCGCTGTGGAATCCTAAGTTCCACGTGGCATTGAATCAGCTTTTCGGCTTGATTGCATTGGTACGCTCTAGTTTGCGAGGTGGTATATATCTAGAGACGTTCCGGCGTCTTGTGTCAGTTTTCGAAAGATATTTGTATACGTTATGTACATGGATTCCGACGCATTCGCGAGAATTAACAACAGTTTTTAGTTTTCAGTCTCCATTCAGTTTATTCATTTACCCAATCTAGTCAGTAACCCAAACAAAATCCATCGTACGAATTTTTTTTTTTTTTTTTTAATCCCGTAAAGGCGTCTGGAGTGGACAGAGTTCGTGAAAAAATTGCCATTTCATTGTTCACAGCATTTTAGGACAAAATAATGATTTCCATGATCAAGTACGGAATCCGAATATTTATTTACATGTGATATTTGTGCAATTAACTAATAATTACTGTTTCAACTTTTTTTACATTTATTAATGTCCCAGGGACTATGCGGAACCAAACAAATCGTTATTTTTTTTTGTTTTTTTTTTTTGCAATAATGATCGATAAACTGCAAAGGTTTAAAATTCAATGGTTTACAAACTTCCGCGATGATTTTGAAACTTTCATTTCCTCGCTTTTTTTTTTGAATCGTATTAATTGTACTCATGGTATCTACGATGCGCAATCGTTGTGCACAATTATTCGAGAAGCGTGCTTGGATTATGCAGTCTGGTTCAGCGATGTTACTAAGTTGACAAATGTAATTGATTTTCAAGGCGAAAAAGCTCTATCTGTCACTGCTTCACTTTATCGCAGCTTCTGGTACTGCCTCACTCTTATTTTTTCGTCTTGTTTCTCCCCCGAGTAAGATCGATCGTTTCTGACTCATCACCCGGAGGAGAACACTGTGAATATAAACATTTTGAACGTCCTGCTGCTAAATTAAGTGAGATTTTACTTTTACTGAAGTCTGTCAGAATTGTTTATTCTCATGAAGCTTTTTTCTTTTTTTATTCTTTGCTCCATTATTGTATTTGAGCAATAGATATAAATTTATTATTATTTCATTCCATTATCGTCGTAGAATCAGTACAGTTTTGCATTATTTTAGAAAAATCAGTCCCTAGAAGGACAGCGAACAATACAACTCGTTTCACTAGATTGTGAAACACAGTTTCGTATTCATATTTATGTTTTGCAAGATTTTTTTACTCTTCATTTTCTTTGTATATAAAACAACATTGTAAAAAAGCTTTGTCCCTGTCTCCATTTGTACACAATATATTATGATGGCTTGTAGAAAGCAGGCGGGTTTTTTTATTATCATTTTCACCGGTTTTAGTTTGTTGTTGTGTAATTTAGCTCCTTTCACGTACGTATCTCAAATATACGGTCTCCCATCCTAGCTGGAGTATAAATGAACGATTTTTCTTCTTTCCCTTTCGCACCCATCCTCTTCTTTATTCCTGACATTTCTCCCTTTGCCAAATCGGATCCCTCACTGTTTTTTTTTCTCCTGAGTTCGCTCCGCTTTCAAGCTTCAAGTTTCCACGGGTAACCTAGGGGTTGCCAGGTAGTATTACGGTCGAACGAAGCGTCGTAACTTCAACGAGCGTACGGGGTTGTAAAAAATCGTTCACCAACGTTATTTGCAGCTTCGTCTACCAGAGCACTCTAAGATATTCTCAAAACGTTCAGTCTCACTTTGATTTTGTTAATATTTCAATTATATTTCATTTTTTCTGCTATTTTTCACTATATCGCTATCTTTAATTCGTCACAGCTCTAAAGGCTATCAGATTCTTGGAATATGCGTATTACAGTCGGAGAGATATCTGTAGATTTTCATTTTGCTCCAAGATAAATCATATTTCGAGAAAAAACAAAGTTACACCTAATTCTGTAATTGAAGAGAAACAATGTGTATTTTAGCTCTTTCTCGGAAATTCAATTTTGTTGGAGAATAGTTCGCAACACGATATTTCACCGACTGACGGTTTGATAGATCGCGTTAACTGAAAAAGAAAAAGGTTATCTAAAGTTTTTTTTTCTTTCATCATTATAAATATCACTAAATAATAGCGAAGATGGTTTGGGTTGTGAATGCAATTAGTGGCTATTAGTCGATTGGATTTGTATAAGCGTAATATTTTATGACAAACGGTTATATAAATAACAGCAACTACGGTGTTTGCATTTTGATCGGAAATTACGAAACGAATATGGCTGTTCGAAGGAAAGTCATTCGGTTTTGAGAAATGAAGTTGAATGATATGTGCATGTCATTACAAAAAAATCACTTCAAGTTCAAGCTTTGTAAGTTCGAACATTATTTGCTGAAGATGGCAATTTCACAAATGAGTTCTGTATCCATATTATGTAACGTGGAAGCCGAAAATCTTTTCATCGTAGAATTTCTCGTTTGATCAAAGAACTCGGTTGCCCTGTGGGGCAGCAAATCCGTTCTGAGTTTCGCGACAAATCACCTCACTGACATCAAACGATGAAGGCGAGAACGAAGTAAGTTGCTTCGGCTGTAAAATTGGAAAGAAGTCCCTAAGGCGGCTCCGAAACTTTATGAGAAGCTTTTCTCATTATAATCAAACGAACTTACTCGTAGGGGTAGTGCAATTTAAATTGAGGAAAAAATCGTTCGAGGTGATTACACAACTGTAGTGACGCCACGTGTCACGAACCTATGACACGATCTGAAATGAGAATTCGAACTGAAAATCATGATGATCTAATATTCTTTATACGAATCCTTACGACTCTGAAACTCTGCATGAATCGGATTCTGATTCTGTGCGAATCTCAAGTCCTGTTCGAATCTCAAACTCCCTGCGAATCTTCAGTTTCTGTGAATCCCACATCCGTACTTGTATTGAAGTTTCTACGAGAAAAGCCCTTTGTTATAATTATTCGTTGATTCCTACTTGTCACTAAGATTTTCTCGTCCCTACAAATGGCTGTCTATCGTATTTTCACTGTTTCACTTCCTACACCCATTTTAATAATTGCACACAAATACAAGACGATAGAATGAATCAGGATGAAGAAGCTTCCATGAAGAGACTGTTTGTATCTTTCGCGAATCTAAGCTGTTTTCATTCGCATTTCCATTCTCGTTCGTTCTCATTTCGCACCGGATGGTCGAAAACGTGACGTGAAATTTTCCACCGGCTGCACAAGAAGAGCACAGCATCCAACACCAAGACAAGCAAGAAGAGTGTATACAGCTGATGCATTCTCACAGAGCAAAAGCTCGTAGAGTACTTTTGCTCTGCACTCAGTCCATACTTTTATCTCAGAGGTCTATACGATGCATCTTCTTTACCTACGTTCCTCGACCTTTATACTTCCTGCCACTGACGCTTTATTCCTTTCTGTTTTCTTTTTTTCCTCTTTCCTTACAAGTCTCTCTAGCCAAAGGCAACCGTCGTCAGGATAACTGACGCGGAGGATTCTTTCCCTAAGGATTTATACCACTGGATTTTCTACGAACGACGAGTGCTCAACACTTGCAAAGAGAATTTCCTTCACCGCCCGCTTCTCTCTTCTTCTCCTTGTTTTTTTATTCTCGGCTTTTATCCAAAAGTCAAACTCATTTGAAACGTTTAAATGTAGAACTTGGAGCAAAAGGAAGAGAGAGAAAGAGGGAGGTTGCTGAGAACTTTTTTGAACAACCGTTTACCTTAAACGAAATGTGCTTTACTTTGTACTAACATATATACTTAAATAAATAAATCACATTTTCTGACGACTTTTTCTTCAAGAAATAATGTTTCGTTATATCTGGACTCAAGCTAATTGGATGTACGTAATGAAATAGTAATTCAACTTTAATGAACAAATAAATATGAAGCCACAGTTGTTATCTCTGACAATTATCTTGGCAACTATGTTAATTAATTATTTAACATCAATTAATGTCAATAAATAAGTTAAACTTTATCTTTTTTAAATAAAAAAAATTGCATTATATTTATTTTTTTCATGACTGAAAAAGCAAAAAAGTTCAGCTTTTTTGACTCGAAAGTAACACGAGATCTTCCTTAAAAAACGACTCATTCAGGAAGTTTTTTCTCTTACAAATGTTGCATAGATTTGAACTATACACTCCTAAATGTTAATGAGTTTAATGAGGTTGTATTTGTTACTGTTGCAGAACTATTTAGAAGCGCAGCAGAGGCTGGACCTCTTGACATCGTGAAACTTCGCAAGGGTGATAAACTTCTCAACATCTCACCGCAACTTCCTCCAAATACGCCCGATACACCCTACGTGCTTCAGGTAAGTTCTATTAATGTAATAACCATTAGGACGATGCTATACAACATTTGTGGGTTACTTGCATGAGAAATTAGCAGAATTCCATTAGTTTGTGATAAGGAATTATTGAAGTTGAAACATTTGGAAAGTTGATCCTTGCTACAGCCCAAAACCGATCTACTCATATCCAAACAGATCTTTGTAAAAATATTATCGTTGGGTTGTGGGCACTTAGATGATGCTATGTGTCATAGGTTGTTGGCGCACATTCTACTTCTTTGGGGATGATCGAGGCGGATCTTCTACGTGCTCTAGAAAGGCGCGTTGCTGCCTTAGAGTGCGAGTTGCGTGAACATCAGGAAGCTGCAACCTCAGAATCTTCCATGGTATTACGTGATCTCAAGCAGCAGATGGGCGAGTTTAAGAATAAGCTTGAAACGACGGAGCATCTCAGTTGGTTAGGTGAGTTACAGTATTGATTCGTCGAGTTTTCATCTATCCATGCATGGGGAGATTTCCTGAAATCATTCACGACGACGAAAAAAAAAAAAAAACAAAATGTCTGGTACGTCGGTCTAGCCGATCATGGCATTTTCCGTAAACAACCGAAAGCTTTTTTTTTTGTTTTTTTTTTTTTTTTTTTTTTTATCAATTGTTTGTAAATGAGGCGTGCACATTCGAACCGAATGACAGATATATGAGCGAATAAACAGGCTGGCCGCCAGAATTTGCGTCTGCCTCGAATAAATATTTGCCATTGCTCTCTCGAGCTTACCCTCGTCGTGCTATTCATATCCTGCTTCACCGACGTTCGACAAAACGAACCAAGCAAAACCTTGAAATTAGTTACCGGTACGGTAGCTCGTAGTTCAAATGGGGTTTTTTTCAGGACATTAAGAGAGCTATTTTTATAGCTGAATGAAAAATTTATTTTTTTCATTGCCAATTTACCCTCGTAATTGTTCTGGCGTCTAATTAAGTGCGTATCTTCTTTTGATCAAAATATACCACCAATTTCTCAACGAATCATAAAATACTTTTTTTTTTTTATAATTATAAATTTATTATAGACTCGTAGACTTTATCATGAAACTCAGTGGACAATGAAGCATATATGATTTAAAAAAGAAACCATAAATGTAAAGAATTTCTTTCGTTTAGTAAATGTATCAAAATGATGAAAATTTGGAAATTAAATTGAACGATTTTGGGAGGGTTTCTCGTGAAAATACAAGAGAAATTGTGATGAAAATGCATTGGGGACAAAGTGTATGAAACCTCATAGACCGGGGCGTTCTATTTGCCCACTCGAACGAGAGCGTTTGCGACTCATTTAATCAGTCATAAATATTGAATGGTAATAAATGTGGATTTTCATTGAAGTTGATTTGATTTTTTTCATACACGACGAAATATTGTCGTATCAGTAGACTCTCAAATTGAAAATGAGACTGAAAAATAAATGCGATGAAAACGTATAATAACCATTTGTTACGTGGTTTTTTAGGCTTTTACAAACAGCTGCCAGAACCCATATCCTCAGAGGCTTGTCGAAGATTACAATACAGACGAAAAAGCGACAGTGTGAAACGTCGTGTTCGTGAAAAGTTCCTCAACATTTGGTGAGTATAAAATCTAATTTTGCGAAGAATTTATCACTCGTCATAACACATTTTTATATTATAAAAATAAAATGGGTCATGATAAATTTCATGACTCTGACGTAGAAATTTTTTCATTCCGTTATCTTTTATATTTTATCTCTCGGAATCGCATCTTCTTGTTTTTAGCATTAAGAATAAAAATCAATCTCGAATATAATTAATTCGATATGAAAGCTAGAGAAAGCATTTGTTCCGAATGAACTATTATTCGCATGCAAGTGTCTAAACTCGTACTCGATATTAAAATCTATGGTACAACTACGCCACAAACAACCGCACACATGACATAAGCTGCAGCTCTACCCGAGGGATTCGTTGCTCGGAGGAGAGTTCCGTTTTTCGTAAATTTATCGTTTCGTTTCGTTTCGCGAGCGTTTAACCAGTAAACACAGCGAAAGAGCAGGCGTAGAGGTAGAATAGTGTGCCCGGTAAAAGGCTCGGGTTGCCCGGTAGTAGCTTCGGTCGATACCGCCCGACAGCACAACCGCTGTGTGCGGTCACGATACACCATTATAACCACTATAACATTTGAGTGGATCGTCGATGGCTCGTTTGGTTCTAACGACGGGAGGAGGAGGGCTTCGACTATGAAGCTCCGCTGGGACTACTTTCCATCAAGGTTATTTTCAGGACCATTATACCTTGATGCAAGTAGCAAAGCCAGTCCGTCCCTGTGTCTCTTGCTTCGTCCTTGAAATCAACTTCCTCTTAGATTTGCCTTGCGGTTAAGCGATATTCAATATTTATGTAATAACGAAATGTATCCGCAGTTGGTTAGCCGATTTGAAGCATGTTAATGTTGTGCTTTTGCTTCATTCGTTTTAACTTCTCATTTTTTATTAAAATTTCATTTTTATCCAATTATCAATTAATACTTAATCACAAGTGTAAATTTAATTACACATGGTCATTAATTGTAATAATGTCACAAGGGAATAATCGATCATTCGGATATTATTCAGCCAGCCTATTCAATCCCTAAGCATGGAATTTCTATGTACGTCGTCCTGACGTAGTGCTTACAGAGAGGTTCTCTTTCGGGGCTTCTCTACAGCTGCTCCATTATTCCCTATCGTAATAGATTCGCTTACGATCGCCCTCATTTACCTGCTGGTCAGTCAACACACACAGAGAATCTTCTATCTGTTTGGGTATACGGATCGCACACATCCCATACATTGTTCCGTCTTTAGCAGCGCACGCAACATCGCTAACGTGATTAAGTGATTCGATCCACGACGAACGTACTATGTATTTCTATGCAAGATAAATGGACCCCGATTTTGTGATATCAGTAGCACGGAGAACAAAGCCAATGAAGAATCATCACGAGAGATTATCGGTTTCATTATCGGTTAATATGTCGAATTAAGACTGCAGCTCAAACTGCTTGATTTTTTTTTTAACATTCGCTTTCATTGGGAGAAACTCTAATCAAAAAATTCCACCCATTTTGAGCTGCAGCCCTGATTCGACACATTTACCTCATTGTCGACAGACAGATTCAATAAAGCTTCGACATAAGTTCTACTGTTGCAATTGAAATGGATTTTTTTCACTTTTTTGCCATTGCGATGGAAGTAACATAACTTTTTTTTCATTTTGTTTTTTATAAACCATGTGGATTTCTGTGGTTTTTTTTTTAGAGCCCATGAAATTTTCTGTCAAAAACGTTTTCGGATTGTAAAGAAAGCTACTTCATTCTTTGCATCACACTGTTGTTCGAGCTCTGTTCGATGTCTTTGATCGACAAACTCGATGCTTGGCTTTGGAAGTCGAGCACAAAAGGATTTTGCACGCTGTACTTCCATTTTCTTGTGTATCCTCACTTTTCAATCCACCTGGTGAATTTCTGCTTTATCGCACCCCTTCCTCCTCAGCACGTTCGGTTGAAGAATGTAGAATGGAATTCTTGTTCTTTTTCCACTCACGTCGTATATTCGCATTCTACGGATAGCACCGGAAGAAAAACCTTCCGGGATTCGGATAAGTGACTTCAGGTCAATTTACGAATATACAAAAGCAAAAGGTAGACATCAACTAATCAAATGGAAGCTGGTGTTTTGATATTCTAGACAAAAGTTGTAATGGAAAAGCGACAGGACATAAGGTCGAAAATAAAAAATTATGCACATGTAGAAACAAGGTTAAGGGAACAAATTCTTTGGCAAGTTCATTCACACGAATTGGTGACCATTTTTTTTTGTACGAGATTGTATTAAGGCAATGCTGAATAAATGACAGTGTCGTGATTTCGAAGGCCAGACATAACGACCTCATACGTGGCAACTATTACTTTACCTCTCCTAATGTATTTCTCTCATCACACCCTATACAAAGATTGGAGCAAGATTACTGTCCGGCAAAACTCGGGGAATGACGAAAAAGCATTATAGACTAACACTGTTCAGACTCCAATGGAAACTACTTCGAAAAATCCTTTTCCGAGGCAAAGGACTGCGCATGAATTATTCAATTCGCGTACGCGACTCAAGCCACACACTTTATTTCTGTGTATGTGTGATATAATAATCCAGGGCTTAAGACTGTCACGTAATATTCTTGGAGTTTGCTCTAGCTTCTGGATGATAACTTTTCAAACCGCCGGAGGTCTATGCGGCAAATATGATTTCGGTGTCGACGAGCTGCGATCCCTTGACCGCAGGGCTTCATTTCTGATTTTATCCATAAGATGAGGGCTCTGTTAAAATCTCGTTCAGCTCTGCTTATGCTTTGATTATTTCACGCCTGCAAGGTGGATTAACTAATTTTTCTTCTTCTAATTTCCATTCTATTCAATATTCTATATTGGTAGATTATCTGATTTAATTATTAAGGAAAATTATTTATAAATCTACCATTCTGTTAAATGAAAATTTTTCTATTTTCTATTTTTTTAAATTTTAGTTCATAACCGGGAATGTACTCATAAAAAATACGATTTTTCGAGAAGCAAAAAGTAGGGCTTTGACGAGATTTCCGAAAAAAGGTATTTACTCGAGTTAATTCAACTTTTGTCCGCAATTTAAAAAAAATTGTCAATTGTTGTGGAAAAATGGTGATAATCCTCGAAAATATCTCTGGGGTAGAATTAACGCTACATATAGATCTGGGTCAATTTGACCCAGTACGTCAACAAAGGTTTCAATATACGCTATTGAATTAATTTCGATTTGATCTTCAAGTCCAAAGTTCTCCTGTTCCTTATCTTACTGCTTCGTTGCGAATCACAAAACTGTTCAGTCTGTGGTTTTTAGACTTGTATTTAAATTATTTCATTCTTCTACGTAGTTATTTGCGCAACTATGAGCACACTTGTAAATTAATTAGTCCCATTGATTCCATTGTTCGACATTCTACAGCTTATCCAACTCTTGGCTCGAACCAATTCAATTTTGCCAGTGAGATATTTGCAATGGCGAAGCTTTGCTACTGAAGTGCTTTTCGAAGATTCATTTCTAACACGCGTTCTGTGCAGGATATGGCTTTGATTAATTTGAATAAACATTTGGTGTGTATTTAGACTTGACCTGATGGGGTGCATTTACATAAGATTCTGGTGCAATCATAATGTATTCTCTTCTCTTTCGAAATCGCTTAACGATTGCCTGCTCAACTGGCATCGTATAGCCGATGAATTGTGGAATTTTGAATTCGAACATTTGCACACTATGATTATCGGAGCTGGGTCAAGAAATTTAGCATTATGTGCAGTTATGCAAGCGACTTCCGGTTTACTTAAATATTCGCCAGCCTCCTATATTATGCTGGCTGTAGATCATGCTGCTTACCATCTCCCTCCCCGTTTCTTTTTTCCTCTTTGTACGCGAGTACGTCGGTAAGTGTTTGTGCAAACTTTTCGGACGAAGTGCAGATGGACCCCTGGGAATCTTAAAATAGAATAAATATCGTCGCATCTCTTCCTGTTTCCAAGAATTTTTGATTCAACCACTAGCCTTTATATTTTTCGCAATACTTGAATTAAGAATTTATGACTGACTTTTTTCCTTTTAAAAATATCAATATCGATGATTTGATTGACAATACCGACTGCGATGAGTGCCTCGGGTTAGTGTGTAGCTTCGCCTTTCTCTGTAGCAGCCTTAGGCGAATGAGTATTTGGCTGGGTAATCTGTTAGCCATGCACCACCTCGCTCATTGGGTGCTAAGCAGGAGGCAGTTTTTATTTCTTACTAATGCTGCTAACCAACGGAAACTCGGTAAATATATAGCGATCCGTATCGACTAAGTTGTCTGCAGCTCCCCATGGGCCTCCTTCAAATCCCTTGCAGCAGTAGTGCATTGTGAAAGAATGGCTGTGGGCAACAGTCCGGAGACTTTTACAAAAACTTAGAAATCAGTGGAAAATCAGAGGAAAAAAAATTAAAAAAAAGACACAGCTGATTAAAGTATAAAACTTCTTACAACGATTACCAGAGACATAATTCAATTACTTGATCATTGCTTCTAGCGTCAATTTGTGTTGGATCTTGATAAAATTAACGAATAATTATTTTGATATTCTTGAAATGATTATCGCCTGTTTGGTAAAATGCTCAAACGTCGCTTGCACTAAAGTTTGCATGGTTATAACTGTATGGACACGTGTATACTCTTGCCTCGTGCAAGCCTTTGAAAGACGAGAGGAATGAATATACAGCAGAGAGACAGAGGGCGTTTAACTCCCTGGAGGCAAACAGATATGAAAGCTCATACGGCACCTTTAATGCAAAGGTAGAACGAAATGTTTGGTAGGATAATCCTAGAGAAGGAATCTGCATTGTAGCTTTTACTGTGAACCGAAAATTCTTTGAATATCTATCTCTCCTCGGATCTGAAAATAAATAGTATTTCATATTAACAATGTGTGCGAAATATACTCTGCATAGATTCCTACATTTATAAAAAAAAAGAAATTCCTCACTTTGTTAAAATAGAGAAATAAATGTCGATTCACCGAGTGTCAGTAAAGTTTTAATGCAAGTTACAAGCATCCCTCGCGATAATCTTTAACCGAGGCAGTTGCTAAGTGCGACCGATGAAAGATGACATTGCCTTTGCATCAGTTATCGGTTGACTCATGTGCTGAAAGTTCTTTAATTCTGAGCTCGTAAATATTTCGACTTTATTATTTTCTATACGTACGTTAATACAGTTTATGCTAACGGAAGAGTTAGCACATTAATATTGCAATCCAAGTAAGTCATGTAAACCCTGATTATTTGTATAGACGTTTAAAACGTCGCTACGTAGAAAATCGGTGACGTGTGCATAACTTGGAAAAGTGCGGCAGGTCGGTCCAGAAGTTCGCTCGAATATTTCTAGAATTCTCCCAGAATTTAATTTTCCCTACGAACTTCAATTGCGCTGTGTTCATATCGAGAACTCTGGAAAGAAACAAACAATTGAAGCACCGAGTTATATTACGGCATGGAAACAGCAGGGTATAAATGTAAATATAGTGAAACACATCAGCGGGAGACTGCAGGCATCTCTACAGAAATAATTTATTCCTAACATGCTGATGTCGATATCATTCACAGCTGAGAAAACTCTCGATCGTTATTCGCATCCCAGAAACGCAGGATCGTGTTAATTATCACTATCAGTAATTATCAGTTTATTACTGAACTATCGGAAACTTTTGACAAACTGCAGACGTAAATCTGTCTCAAGCGCGTATCCTTATCTTTCGGATCTGGATATTTATACGTTCTCACGAATCGAGTTTCCCTTTATACACACCGCAGAAGCAAACATTACCGTGATGCTGGATGTTCAATTAATATTGTTTGCTGAATTAGATTAATGTTCATTTATACGTGGCCTTTCGATGTCGAGAGAGGCGAGCGATCTCTATAACTTTTTCGAAGTCCATAACTCCATTGTTACAAGACAAGACAAAAAAATGGTTATTCCTGTAAAATTTTAAAATTTCTGAAAACTAAGAAAGAAAAAGGTGGAATTCGTGAGCAACAGTTTTTTAAATTTATTTCTCCTGTTGATTCTAAACACGTGTGTGGATTCCGATGTAGAAACCTGTGGAACAATGGTTAAATGGATTTCTAGTCGTTCGGTCAGCGTTTCGAAGAATTTGTTCATCCATTACGCGTTTTCATGAGTACCCGATTTGACACGAGGCATTTGGCAAACACAGCTTACTCGTAATTCACTCGGACTATCGGTTTTCGATGGTCCTTAGAATGACGTAAGTCGATAGTGTTCGTATTTGCAAACATTTATTCCCGTTGAATTCCATCTGGTAAATTATATAAACAAATGATTTATAAATGTTTAGAAAACTGTTTGATAAGTGCCTAATTATTGAACAAATTAGTTTGACTTCTTTCGTTGGCTTATGGCTTATGTTTTATAAATGGCTGCTAAAAATATTTTTAAATTCGATAATTTTTCGGAATGTTAAGCTTCCGTTAAAAGCTGTCCATTTGGCCCACATGTTCTTTTGATAATGAAAAAATCTCTGATGTTCAATCACTAAAGCGACAAAACGTCCCATTGAAACTCCAATAAAAAAAATTGTGTATAACAAATAAAGCAATTAAAGTAGAAAGCTCCAGCATGAGTCGGAGCGAGAAAATTTGTTCCAAATTTCGAAATATACCGACAAAACGGTTCAATCAATCAGGATCACAAAAACCTAGTTCTCATATTTTTTTACGTAGTTTATTTCATAATTTCATGATGTTCTATAAGCTCTTTACTCCTCATCTGCACTTGGATATAATTGTTTTTTTAGTTAATCACAACCTTTTTTGCTGTTGACACAAAATCAACTTATTTAATTAACGTTTGATCACCTGTACCCAAAAGCTGCCAGTTTAATGGTCTCATGCCATTCAAGACTAAAACAATCCAGCGTTCAATGCACGATCTGTATATAACGTTGTAAGCCGTCCTTCAATTACACATGCTATGTATGTGTATAGAGGTATTAAGCATACACGGATATACACATTCACATTTTACTGACCGTAGGTTGAACGTTAGCTTCTCCAACAGCATTATTTCTCGTCAGTCTGAACAGGGTCGAATACTCTAGAGCTTAGGAGCACGCTTATCAAGGCTATGTCTACCTATACGGGGTCATTTGTGAGCAAGATAGAGGCAAAATACAGCAAGATGCCATTAAGTCACTGACGTTTATCTATAAGTCAATAATCCATTACCGTCTGTAGAGCTCATGTTTCATGCAATTTTGGTTGACAGTTCTAATGCTGTTCGTACATTCGTGTGTTTGAAACCTTTTGGACAAATAAGTTTGTTGATTAATGACAAATTTTATGTGAAATTGACAGATTTGACAATCCCAAGAAGTATTCATTTTTTGCCAACATTTTCGAGTAACATGATCATTCGAAAATCCTCAGCGAATCGATTATTCACATAATTATCAAGTTGAGCCTAATTGCTGACCATTGGTCACATTACCATTGGCTATTTATGTTTGGGAACATAAAACTATAGAGTTCTGTAACTATTGGTCAATTTCTCTAATTTCTTCCACTAGCCACCCAGTGATAAAACACTTGCGAAAAAAGTATCAACGTGTTTTCGAAAATAAATGGAACGGAACGACATATATGCTGATGGCTCGTTACCGTTTGACTGCATTTTGGCTTGTTGTTTATTTCGATCAGTCAATCGAGCTTAACTATTTGTGCAATGATGCAAATCCATGATCGTACACTATTTGCTTTCGTGTCGTTTGAAGTGTCGGTATATGTCAATTTAATGTGCATGATGTATTATTTTGTTTGAAAAATACTTTTATCTCCATTTCTCTGATATACGAATCTTCTTTCTTCGGCGTATTTAGTAGTTTGTTGTCCTGTCCTTTTCTTCATCAATGTAACAGCCAAATTTGTGTTGCAAACGTGGAAGCTTCGCGTTGACGCATTAATCGTGCATCGTTGAGGATTGAATCTCCAACGGATGACGTATTCCTGTAGCTCAAATATAACAGATGTCCACACACAGCCTTTGATGTGCAGGGATATGTTGTACGTCATTTCAGGGGTGTCCGATTTATTTAATCAATTATATGTCACGAGCTTCAATTTTCCTGTTCACCCATACCGTGACCATTCGTTCATTTGCGAGAATAAACCGTGTTCAGATCAATCACATTCATCGGTCCGTTACAACATAATTATTCTTTCGAACTTTGAACGAAACGTCCGAAATAATTATCAATCATGTGATTACAATATCTCCTGGTAATGACAACAATCAACTGTCAAAAACAAGATAAAATACAACATTAGTAATGAAGGTTTAATTGGTTCGATAAAGCAATCATTCCACAAACAACCTGGGAAGGCCGAAAATTCAAGTTTTTTCACACATACGTTCAACATTGCGAAATCAATGGAAAGTTATTTGATTACAGAAAGTGTTCGAAAGCTTGAAATTGACGTACCAAGAATAATGGACGAAATTACACGGTTTGATTGGAAGTTTACTAGGACTCATGATTTTGAAATAAAAATGGGCTGACCGTATACATCGTTGCTCTGGTGAAATTCGGTCGAAAAAGTAATCGAAAATTCATCGAGTTCTTGCATTCAATAATTGATCGTACCAGATTTATGAACATTTAGCAAAAAACTTTACAAATTTTTGTACGTTTATTGAATCGATTCGTAAACGAGATTGAGATTGGAACATTTTTTTTTTCTAAAGAGAATATCGAATAATAACAATACGATAAATATTGAAAATTCATCTCATTTAATGGTCATGCTTGCTGAAGAAATGATACGACATGAACGGCGGTATTAGAACAAAACCAAGGCTGAATGGTTCCAGTGCTTTCAATGGAAGCATTGCACAGGGAAAATTGTTTCATCGAACGAATCTGTCAGTGTCAGATTTTGCGAGATTGCATCTCTGCTTAAAATACATCGACGATGCTCGTCCACATACGGTTTTCGGTATATCAATAGGAACATATTAATTTGCGACAAGTTCCGCTCAACAAGATCGTCAATTTTCATCCTTTTGTTTATAATTCCTGGATTGAACAGTGAAATGTTTGATGTGGATATGATGATGATTAATTTATCAAAATTTCATTTTCCATATTAAATCTTCTAACACAATAGTCTTCAATATGTTGAATGCAATCGCATAGAATTACGTGTTATGAATCGATAATCGCTTCTTGAAGTTTACGAAGGTTTCCCGAGTAACTTCTAAAATCTATCAACGTCATGTGTTCCCTGCATAACATAATTTCATTAATTTTTTCAGTGACGTTGCTGTTTCGTCGTGTGTACGAGAATGGCTACGTTCGCCAGCTTTCGATGCTCGACAATGGGAGGATGAGGAACTTCTCCTAATGCTACAAACTATGTTCATCGAACTTGAATTGTTACAAAAATTCGACATACCAATATCGACTCTTAGGCATTTTCTTTATGAAGTTTATAACAATTACAACGAGGTGCCATTTCACAACTTCAGGCATTGCTTTTGCGTCGCTCAGATGGTAAGCTCAGATGAACACCATGACGGTCGAAGCCAAAGATTTATCAATTGTGCTCGCTGTCTCTACTACTGCCACTTGAATTCCATTTAGTCCATTTAAGAAAAAAAAAAAAAATGTCTATTTTTGCAAATACTCATCACTTTTGAAGAACCATTTAAACTCGTTTTTAAAACTCAATTTTGATACAGCCATATTCCCGTTTGGAATATCCGAATTAAGTTGAATTATAAAATGATCCTCCTGCAAGTTATTCCAGAAAATATTTTAAATATTTATTGAAAATTAAAAATGGGTGAATGTTTTGTGTCTATGTCGATAAAATTATTTGCTAATATGACATTTTTTTTTATCTCAACGATAAACTGATGAATAATTCGAATGATTGAACTTGGTGGTTAAATTGTTTTTACAGATGTACGCGATAGCCTGGGCGGTGGATTTACCTTCGAAAATCGGACATCTCGAAGTTTTCGTATTGATAGTTTCTTGCATTTGTCACGATCTCGATCATCCTGGTTACAACAATATATATCAGATAAACGCACGGACCGAGTTAGCTTTACGTTACAACGACATATCACCGTTGGAAAATCATCATTGTTCAATCGCGTTTCGAGTTCTAGAAGCTCCAGAATGCAATATTCTTGCATCTTTAGATGCTGCGACCTTCAGAACTGTCAGGGAGGGAATAATCAGATGCATACTCGCGACTGACATGGCAAGGCATAACGAGATTCTTAGCCAATTTACCGACACAGTCCCAGACTTTGACTACGAAAATAAAAGTCACATCAATCTGGTAAGTTAGACACATGAATGATAAAGAAGTTGAGAAAAGATAAAAAAAAAAAAAATTATTTTCTAAATTAAACAAAAAATGAATATGTTTGGATAAATTCAATAGATCGATTAAAAATACGATTTTTATTATTTTCATTATAGCTCTCAATGGTCCTAATAAAAGTAGCTGATATAAGTAACGAAGCAAGGCCCATGGATGTTGCGGAACCGTGGTTGGACAGCCTTCTTCAAGAATTCTTCAAGC
Organism: Campoletis raptor; assembly: GCA_948107755.1. Classification (NCBI taxonomy): domain Eukaryota; kingdom Metazoa; phylum Arthropoda; class Insecta; order Hymenoptera; family Ichneumonidae; genus Campoletis; species Campoletis raptor. The sequence continues at coordinate 31,134,285 of OX403622.1, read as the reverse complement.
AGAGTGACGCTGAAAAACTCGAAGGACTTCCGGTAACCCCATTTATGGATCGTGACAAAGTCACTAAACCGTCTTCTCAATGCAGCTTCATTGGTCTCGTGTTGTTACCACTGTTCGAATCTTTGGGAGAACTTTTACCGGAACTGCAGGTTCGTTACGTGACTGTAAACCCCTAAAGATATTTTTTTATTATTTTCCTATCAAATATTACAACATTCAATCGTTAATTCAACGAATATTGATCATTTGACGATCCACACAACTTATTCTACTCCAAGAACAACTTTGTTCATTTGGTCAACAGTATAAAGTTCTAATTGGTTTTAGAGATTTAAAAAAAAAAAAAAAACAATGCAAAAGAAAATTTTTCGTATGAGTCTTTTGGAGCTAATGTGGAGTTTAATTCTGATGGAATAAAGTGTTTGACTATTTATGATTTCGTCAAGAAAGAAAAAAGAAATTGAAATGAGAAAATATATGATTTCAGGATTTCATTGTTCAGCCAGTGCGCTTCGCTCTCGAATACTACAGGCGACTGAACGAGGCAGCCAAGGACGAGCGTCATCACCGGAAAAGTGTCGTTGATCTCGGTGAATCGGCTTCGTCGATATCAACGGGTACAGCGGGGTCGGTAACGAAATCAACGTCGTCGCACAGTATGCGATCAAAGCGTTCGGCAGGTACGATACGTTCGCGTTCACGTTCTACAGATGAGGATCCGGAAAATATGACGATCGCGGAACTGGAGAATCCGGAGAGTTCCGATCCGGAAACTGCGACGGAGGTTGAGATAAGTGAGAAAACATTAAAGTTCAAGATATCGACAGAAGGTACGGGTACGATGGGAAGTTGTACAGGGAGAAAAAGTTATCCAGGAAGTCGTAAGGGTAGCAGAGATAAATCGTCGTTGGATTATTACAATCATGATCTCGCGAAGGCGGTTAGAGATCACGAGCGTGAGAGAAGACGTAGCAGAGGTGAAAATTTGAGTAGCGATATGAGTTCACCGGTGAGTGCAAGGTCAATCGACGAGGGTAGAATAATCGAGGAATTGGAAAGGGACGAGAGAAGCAGCTTGAAAACGAGAATAAGGGACGATAGACCAGAAGGTAATGGGAAAATAGTCGTGACGGTCAAGTCTCTTATCGATAAAGAAGATAACGACGGGGATAATGAAAACAATGATGAGGACGAAAATAACGACGAAGATTTTCATCCGGGACGAAAAGATTCCGTTGTACGTAACGATTCGATTGTTCTACATTGCTGTTGTGACGATAAGACCGTAGCATCGAACAACCACAAGTCGCTGTTGTCGAGATTGCGCAATTTTACTGATCGCTTGAGTATAAGTTTCGACTCGAAGGACGCTGTGCCATGTACAAAATCATCAAAGCTTCACACAAGCTCGAGAACCCTGATGAAGAGTGAATCAGTGACGAGCAGTAGTAACACCAGTGGAACGTCAGCGATAAAACCACCACGCCAAAATAATTCTCTCATTCTCTGTAAACGATGTAATCTGACGAAGTTAAGTAAGAACGAAATTAAGGACACGTCGGTAACGTCGAGAGCAACAAGAACGTCAACGACTACGACGACATCCGTCGTTGAGATCGATGGCATGGAAAAACGGGCTACGACTTTACCAAAAGTAAAAAAATCACAGGACAGTAAAAATAAAAGTTGGCGTATTGTGTTCGTCAAGGAAAAAAGGCCGTCGATATCCCTGGAAACGTTACCAGCTGTTGGGGACGACATTGATACTACTGGTACCAAACACAAACGTAATCTCTCTAATCCTGAAGGTAAAATAGTCGTTAACAAAACTCAGAGCCTCAAGCATACCAGAAAAAATGAAAAACCCGTTAATATAAATGACTTCAAAGAGTTCGACGTGAGAAAAACAAGCACTGAGAAACCTAAGATAATCGTGAATCCAGGCAGTTCGAGTGTTGTCGATGGCAACAACGATGACGATGATATCGGTAAAATTGAGATTAGACGAAGTTCCGCCAGTATGGAAGATATATCTAAGATTACTAAACAAAATGAAAATATTATAGTGGGTTGTGGCTTGGAAGAAAAGAAATGCGACGAACATCAACAACACACCGGTAGCCTTGATTCCATGCTATACAAAGAAACTTCTAAAGGTGCGAAAAAATCTTTCGTCGCATTGTCTTCGCCCTATAGCGCGAAAAAATCATCACCTGGTATTTTTTCACGCTTCAAATCTGGCATGAGTATCGACGGTACAAGGAGCACGAGTAACAGCAGTTCTCTCAACGATCAACCTTCGCAACAACAAACCGGTTGGATATCTTCTTTGGCAGCGAGTTTTCGTCCCAAACGACAGTCCACTGATTTGCAAAGTGCTCTACCTCATGGTCTTCAATCTCCCGGTCACGAGGGAGTCAAGTGATACGTCGTGGTCTCCGTAAAGACTAAATCCAGTAGATTCGCCGATCTCAGCGACTGGTGGGCCCAAAGATCATCTTGCTGTGCTGGCTTCACGAAAGAATCTTAAAAACACAAACCCAAGCAAACTTTCTACCTTGTTGACCATTGAAAATACGTCATTTCAAATAAGTCATTTAATAACTACCGAAACTTGTTCATTAAGTTACTTTCAGTAGTCAGTATAACTACGTAAACAATTATAATAAAATTCAATTTTCATCTTTTACTTAAAATCATGCACTGTCTTCGTATTTATCAGAGCGAAGTCAATGTTCGACGATACGAAAAGCCATAATGATCGAATGTCCACTCTCTGGCAGATCTCAAAGTTGAAATCCCCATTGGAAGCATTTGAATAAACATTAACTTTCAGAATTTGTAGAAAATTGCCGAAAACAAAAGAAAAAAAAAACCAAATCTCTGTTCCATTGATACTGTGATTTCAAACATTTCAAAAGAACCTCAAAATAATCCGATTATTAAACGACAACAAGGTAGAAATTTCTTTTAACGGCGCTCATTCCCAAAGAATAAGCGATTTTATTTGCTTTTAGATTTGTTTTATTTTGTTTAAATGATTTCGAACGTTTAAGAAAATTCGTTGATTGGGCCAGTCGGGTGATAGAAACGAGACGATAGTACAGAATCGAGCGAGTATATTCGCTGTGAAAAATCGTTCGTAATAACGATGTTACGAGATTTTATTCCCTATCCTCTCGTCTTTCTTCGTGAATGGTCTATCGGAGACCACAATGAGTTTTCGAATGATTAAGAAAATTCGGTAGTATTGCAAATTTTCGGATAGTAATTATTGTCGAATGTCTTTTTTTTTCTGGTATTCTTCTCGGGGTTGTCTCGCGACGATACATTGCGACTGAGGAGTATTTCCCCTAGACTGGAGAAAGGAAATAATGAAAAATCGTTTAAAAATCATGTAGAAATTCTAATCGGAGATAATATGTTTAGTTTCGATGAATTCAGGTGACTCTGTCCGAACGACAGTCCATAAGTGTTTAGATACGTAGCATTATTTTATCTTATTTATTGTCCAATTAACGCGTAGTTTTAACGACTAATTCATCAATGTTGTTCGTTATATATATATACATACATACAATAATAAAAATGTATGAATATTTATAAATACATACATGTATATACATAAGAAATGTATCAATATGAAAATTCAAATCGCCACAAACGTTTGTGTTAACGCATGAGGTATAAACTAGAAAAAAACAAACATCTATCTTCATCAGTGAATATAGATGTTACGACAAAGCAGACAATTTAATAGTTAAGTACACATCCGTATAAATGTGTATGTATATATATGTATAAGCATATATACATTCGTGTATATGTATTATAATATAAGACATATCGGCCATATGGTAAATTCGAAAAAAAAATAAAAAATAAAACGATGAATAATTGTTTGAATGTTGCAAAAAGAGAAAGAAATTGTTAGAATATGTGAATAATGCGATACACATAATAACGTCTCTTTTGGCCATCGATAAAACAGAGCTGCAATCATAAAAATTCAAACACGTTTGCGTATATTTATGTATGCCTATGTGCTGCTGGGGTACTCCGAATACCATTTTATCTGTGCTCCAAAATTTCAACGTCTTTTCTCGTGCGGATGACCGCAGTTTCGCAAAATCTATTTTTTCATCTGTTGTTATACGGATGTTGAAAACCCTTGTGAATGTTTGATTATGAGTAAATATTGAATTAGTTCATTTTTTGATAAAACTTATCGTCATATTGAATAGATTGGTATGGAATATTTCCAACCACCACATTCGACATACGTACTCACATATTTTTGTGAGTATTTATATAAATATACGCACATCGTAGTCTATGTCTCCGATAATGATATCAGTGATAATGAAATAATCACAAAAACGACTCTCATCATAAGTTCACTACGATATCACGCTTTGAATTTTTAGATGTTTATATTTTTATACTTCATCAGTGTGTCTCTATATACGGCGATGAAAAACCGCATGTATTGTTGAACTCTAGTCTTACGTTATTTACTTTAATCCCAACGCAAATTGGGCATTTTTATTACTTTCTTCTTTCTCCTCAGTTATAGTCTCGACTCGTAACGTATGATGATTATTCATCATTTTCAATCAGCTTTACTTCTCTTTCCACTCGTTCCCCTCGGACAATGTCGAAGATAAAATAAACAAAAACTACACATTTTTTATTGTTATCAGCTCGTCGATAATTCAACATCACACTACACTTTTTTTCAATTTCAATCCAATACTTCCGCGTGATACATATGTAACCTTTTTTCATTGGAGATTATTTTTAATCTCGTGACCAATTAGCGCATGTCTTCGAAATTTATAAATTATTATTTTTCGTTTTATTCATAAAGAAATTGACGAATGAGATAAATACTAAAACAAAAACAATATACACTCTACTACCTACATACCAAAATCGATTATTTTGCGAATTATTTATGTGCATATTATATCTGTACATGTATATTCATAATATACGTTGATATATGCACATACATACATATTAACGAATAAAATTCCATATTTCGTTCTCTCGAATCAACTATTTACGGGGATCTAAACAATTATTAAACACTACCTGTGCCTGATCTTTGTTATTATTTATTTCGTCTGTCCCGCGTATACATTTGACTTTTTCATCGTACGAGCCAAATATTTTTATTAACAAATTTGACAATTCAAATAGGAGAATTGCAGAATTTTATTCATACACTAAAAGATCGATTTGGCCTCGTCAACTAAATTCATTTTGTCAATCCAACCTATTAATTCCATTATGGTACATAAGTTGAAATAATATGAATAAAATGTACTGTTGAAATACTCAACAAAAGATTTGGTTAATAATACTGGCATCGTTTAACTCACTTTTTGAAATATTTATGGCTTATTACGATGTATTCGTTTGTATTAATGAAATATTTTGTTGTTTGTTATTGATGAAATATTTCGTTGGAAAACCTGGATGTAATAGTAATTAAACCATCTCCTATGTCGATCCAACTAATAATTTGTTTACAAAAATAACCAAATACATTGTGTCATTTAAATTATATTCAATTGACTATATTTTACAAAATAATTCGACTGCGGGAACCAAATTTCTAACTTTTTAACGAAATCGGGTTTTCAGTGTATGATGGTAACTATAATAATTTTAGGGAAATTGCAACTCTATCTTCATAATACGAAAATAAATATATTTCTGTTCAGCTTGTAACTTTACATTTATTATTTTGCACGACACGGTTTTTTTCGGAAAAAATTATTACAGCAAACCCAATTGCTGCGTTTTAATTCAAGTATTGTTTATGCAATAGGAAATCATTTCGAAAATCGAGTCTGATTCATTTGACCTTGAATTTCTGTTGGTACGCCGAGTGTGTTTTTATAAATTATGAAAATATTTATGTAAATACGTTTATTTATCACAAAATGCGATTGTTCAAAATTAATTTTTTCTTTGATCGATTGTTTCTTATTTTTCGAATAATGAACCGAAACTTTTTGAATGAAAAAATAAGAGTTGCAACAATCCCAGTATCGTCTGTATTTCTGCATTTTTTAACTTTCTATTTTTCTTCAAAAAGATTTAACGGATCAACAATAAAGTTAAAATATTTTTTTTTATAGTCGAATTTAATCAAAATAATTTACAGCATGAAGGGGCCTAATCGGTCGTAATGCCACATCATTATTAACGAAACCAATTGAACGATGTTCTCTAATTTCAAGCCGCGACTAACGTCAATTCTCATTTCAATCGTTCGTATATTATTGTTCCACATCGGTCAATTAACGAGACAACACTTTTACTAAAAATAATTTGTAAAGTACTCCAAACAACTTCGTGATAATTATACGATTTTAAAAAAATTGAGGAACAAAAAAAGAAATAAATATAAACGTGAGCGAAAAAATAAATCAAGGATAGAAATAAGTGTCAAAATGAAAAAAAAAAAACAAATATATATATATATATATAAATGCCGTCTATGGATTTTTGCGATTTGTATTAAAATTTTCCTGCCGTTTCTCCGTAGTACCCGTTTTCTTCCAAATTCGCACACTAAGTTTTAGTCACTGATACGTAAGTTTAGTCGTAATAAGACCAACAATTATGCGCTCTGCAGTAACATTCGTCGAGTTGAATAAATAATTGAATGAAAATAATGAAAAATGTTATTGAAATTGTGATTCCATTCGATCAAATGAAGAAGAAACGTGGGGAGGACTCGAAAGAGAGAGAAAGAGGAAGAGAGAGAGAAGTAACGAAGACGAATATCACTGCGGAGACTTCCATATTTTTAGGCATAGAACAATTCTGTGTGAATGTACATAATTTAAGATCATCCCAAAATTCGTGTGTATTATTCATTAACTATCGTGATACCGTCTCGTTTCTGACGTACAATGAGCAAAATAAAGTTAAATAAAAGAAACCCAAACTATCCATTAAACAGATTTAAAGGAAGAAAGAAAACAATGATTAACTTTTACCTGATATTAAGTAACTTGGCAAAAACAACGCTCGCTGGCGAGCGATGTTCAATTACTATATACATATAAACACATAGATATATAATTTTAAGAAGCTGTGAGGAATTCAACGCCGAAGAAATATACCGAATAGTTTGGCGTTCAGTGGCTTGAAATGGTAAAAACGGCGAAAATAATTGATGAAAGGAATAAAAAAACGAGAAAAAGTCGAAAGTAAATGCTAGACATGCCAATAATACATTTTCGATACATTGGATATATCTTAACACGAGATACATTGGAAAAATAAATATTTATGCGAGTTAGTTTGAAAATATATTTACGAAGATTTGGAAAAAATTAACGAATTATTAGAATTTTAACGAAGTAATAGTTTTCGTTATTATTAAATTGTCAAAATGAAGGAAAAAAAAATTATAGTAATGGCTAAACACCCAAAAAACACTGAGCGTCTGTCTGCGCGTATATATTGATGATTATTATGATGTGCAAAAGGAAGAAAAGTACATGTGAGCCGGCAATGGCTTTGGTATTCAATCGTTCCATTTAATTTTCAAGGTGTCGTACTATTATATCCGTAGGAAACCTATACATGTAATTCTAAGCAAATAATGCGTAGTCAAAATGTATCTCGAGAAAACGGAATGAACGATAGAACAAAAACAAACCACCACGAAATGCAACAAGAAACTAAATATCAACTACAACAAGCCACGGTCAAATAATAGTTTTTTTGTAAATGAAAGTAAGTGAATAAAATAAACGTGTACATGAACGTGAAACAATAATATACATACGTATTCGGTCATGTGATTCACCATCAATCCCTAAAATATTTATTTTACCAGAGGCTATAAATGGTCAGTACGAACTCAAAATTTTTTTACGAAAAAAGTGATTAATTATCACAAAGAAAAAATATTTTATTTTATTTCCCACATATGTTTGCAATACAGATAAATTATCCATTGCTGGAGAAATGCAAAATTTGATTTTCCTCTAATTTTTCACTGTCGTCACACACAGATTGTTAATACAATTTATTTATTTATTTTTTCTCTTCTCATGCAGCTGTCGTCTCTATTTTTCGTAGTTTTAAAAACAATCCACCATCTGCAGCCGTTAATAATGACTTTGGATTTTGTCGCATAGGTATCATCGTTTCTTTGCACGGTGTTAACTCGTATTGTGATAAAATTTGTACGAGACCCAGTTTTGATTGCAAAAGTCCCAAACGCATACCTATATTGAAAGAGATATTTTGTTAATAATTTTATGTGAATAATCATTTACTAACATTTCGAAAAACCCTTTTACGTTTGGAAGAAATCTACGAAATTTTTCTGAGATCACAGAATATCTCGAATGAATTGTAATGTCAATTACGTATCTTTTACTGTTCTATAAATATCAATAATATTTTGCTATTGATTCTTTAGAAAATGCCAACGCAAGTTGCAAAATTTTATAAGATTTTATGAATTTGCCTCTCCATTGAGTCTTTTGCCAGAAATGTAAAATTTCCGAACACGCATCTTCCATTTGAATTCAAAATGTCCCAGCAATTTTATCAGTTTTTCACCGTTTTTATCGACGTTCATTGAATATTAACAAACAGTAAAATTATATTAGAAACGGAGATTTATTCAATTTTTTCGATTATACGTGGAACTGTATTGCAAAATCGCAATCAGTTTCCATATGAAATTTTTATATCACAGCTGTATTGAAAAATATGTGTGCAAAAATAAGTTTTGTGAAGAGAATTTTTTTCAAACTTTTATAAGGATAACTTTGGTACCATTAAGAAAAAGATTCATGGCATGACTGATTTAAAAAATGAGTAGATCGTCTCACCTATGCAAATATGAGGTCCATCTCCAAAAGGCATGTACACGAGCATTTTTCGATCCTTCTTGTTTTCGTCCGAAAATCTTTCAGGATCGAATTTTTTAGGATCCGGAAAATATTGTGGATCATAATGGAGTCCAAGCATTGGAATATATATCGGTGTCCCCTTCTCTATTACGTCATCAGAGTTCGGTATTTTGTAGTCGCCCATAGCGATACGCTCCAAGAATGGCAGAGGCGGATATTTCCGTAGTGTTTCGGATATAACCATGTCAAGATAAGGGAGTGTCATGACCTGCGGATAATCACGACCGCGGAAGTCGATAATTATATTAAAAATTGCAGTTTTATTTATAGAAATAATCGAGTAACCGTTGAATATCGTATGAAATCATATTCATTAGTTATAACAACAATTAAATAATCGACTGTAAGATAACTTAAAGGCATTTTCGACCCTTTTCTGCACTGAAATATATTTTTTTAGACGAACGATTTGCAGGCTCGAAATTTTTCGTTTTTTTCGAAACTTTTTCCAATTTGTTTATATCTTTATTTTGTATAGTGCACACGTACAATTTTTTCCTATCGAATACCAACTGCGCGATCAAAACGTGTTGAAAAATTATTTAAATTCAATACTTTGGCGCAAAAACGGAACATCGCCATAGGTTCGTAACCGTATTGTTCGAAAGTTTAAAGCGTACCTTCCACGAGGTTGATATGAAAAAAAAAAAAAAAAAAAAAAAAAAAAAAAAAAAAAAAAAATCACGTTTTTTTTCCTTTATTTATTCAAATTGAGGCACGAAGGAAACCAACTCAATCTTTAGGTTTTTTACGGTTTTTTTAGTCCCGTAGGATTTCCTCAAACATTGCTCTTTATTTCAAAACGATTGCAGTTTATTTTATTTTTTCTATAAATGGTCCTGAAACCGAAATTGGACTTCTCAAGTTTTTTGGGCTGTTTCAATCACCTGGACTTAACGTTAAACAGAATTCTTTTATTATTGATTCTTCAAATTTTTATAAAGACGAAAGGAAAGTGCACAGATCATAGAAATAATTAACTAATATGATACGATTTGGTTCCATTTTATTCCCATTGATATTTCTGTAAACCATTCTGGTTATTCAATTAAGTAATGATTCGTAAATATTTACCATGTCGTACGTAATGGCACCATCGTTACTTCTGATCGCATCGTTTATCTCTTCACGCAATTTCGTTTGTATGTCGGGTGCAAGCGCCAGTTCGTACATGGCGAAGCTTAAAGTTGTGGACGAGGTTTCGAATCCACCGGTGAAAAAAACTGCAGCTTGTGCAACCAAATTGTCGCCATCAAATTCTGCGAAGCGTCAAATTAAAAATACTGATAATTTTTATGTCACAAATGCTATACTGTCAAAGTTCCAATTTCATTCGAACTTTTGAACTGCATATTTTGAACATTCTTTGAAAATTTTATTAAAAAAAGAGAATACTTTAGAAAAATTTTTATGCGTTCAGAACAATGATTAAATTCAAATCGCGCAATAAAGAAATAATTGGTATAATTCGTCGAAAAATACTGCGCTTAAGCAATATGTAAGAAAAATTTTCACATTGTTATTAGTAAATAATAATTTTTTTTTTTTGATAAATAAATCTTTGATAGTAAACTTATGAAAATATGTTGTACCGAAAATTTTGGCATCCTCGGTACCAGCCTGACTTTTTTTGAGTTCGATAAGCAAATCGATGAAGTCGTTGCGCTTTTGTCCTGATCGTTCACGTTCTTTTATAGTGTCCCAAAAAGCATGTCTCAAAAAATCTGAACCCTTTTTTGAGAAGAACTGAAATCCTAGGGGTTTTACAAGCTGCGGCGAGAAAAATATCGAGGTCAACTCTAGGCTTCGGTAAAAGTTGAACAAAAATATTTCACGTCCACACTGTCGAAATTCGGCTTCAGGATTATTCAACGAATTCACTTTAAGACCATAAGCTGTAGTACCAATAAGATCGGTTGTGTATTTCGCACACAATTCCTTGAGTTCAACGACGTCACCCTGGCCTTTGATATACGAAAAAAAGAAAAGTCAACCATTTTAATTGATATGACGTGAGAGGAATTTTGGAGGTGGAAAACTTTAGGTCAAAGTTTTATAACGACAATTACGAAGAAGCTGAGTTATAAACGTTATGACACGAAAGCTGCGAATACCTGTTAAGTTAAGGGATTTGAGATGAGTGTCAAGATCCTCGCCAACTTCGAGCATCAATTGAAACATCTTTTTAAGTTTGCCGGAAGTAAAAATCGGCGTTAATTTCGTTCGAATAATTTTCCATGCTGGATTTTTAACGACAAATAAATTTGCACTGCCGAGCTTATCGTCGGGACTAGCTGCTGAAAATCTGTCCGAAAAATAATTAAAGTCCCGCACTAGAACATTTTTTATGAGCTCAGGATCACGCACCAGTAGAAAGGGTCGATCGAATATGTAGAAACCACTGTACGGAGTCTTAGGTGAACGATCGTACAGATCCTTTACAAAATCACCGGGTGATTTTTTCATGAATAAGCAATCAGCAAAATTACCGGTAAACGGTGTTGGCGTTATCTCGTCAATACCGCGTTTAGTCCAGTACAAAAATTTTCTAGTCATGTACAAGTAAGCACATATGATTGAAACTGTCATTAGAATCATGCCATCGAGGCCCCAAAACCCAGTTAACAACGCCATTATGCTACTAAACCTATTTGTATTATACAGTTTAAAAGAGCGTCCGTGCAAAAATCTAGTATGTTGATGATTCTCGGTTATGCGTCGCGACGGAACTTGCATTGAGAGCTTGACGCCAGTGTATTTATGACATCTGATAAGTGCTGTCATCGATCCCCACTTTGTAACTGGTTTATGGTGGTAGCACGAGGGGCAACAATCTTTTCATGACTCTTCAATTCTTATCAACAATCTGACGTACAATATGAAAACATGTATAATTGGTATCGAACCGCTGATACTCACACGTACGCATTTATTACGGACAAATTTATTTACGGCAATGGTACGAAAGTGTTCAAATTGAAAAAATTGGGTATTCATAGGCATTACAATGGATTGCAAATTTTGGTGAAACGAGTCTCAATATTCGAAGAATTTCTGATATCAGTTCGTGTTCTTGTCTTCGTTTCAATATTTAATTTCGATCAGAGCGTTATCTTTAGCCGAAGAAATGCAATATGTTTACAATTTTGCGACAATTTTATCCCGTCATTGTATCAGCGATCTGGATGAATTAATTTCTCGTCCGAATAAAAAACTGTCGGTAAAAAATTGACGTTCGTGATGAAGGCTTGTTAAAGCGTTTCCGGAGCCTCTTGCTTGATACGCAATTTCGTTAGACACTCCACAATCAGTAGTCCGTGTCAATAAGATGCTGATTATATGTTGCTGTGAAATGATACACGAGAATCAAAGTTTCCAAGATGTAACAGAAAATGTACACTTATTATATACAAGAATCGAAAAAACTGCTGGTAGACACCGGGCTTGAAGATAAAAAAAATTCGCCTTTGTGTGTTTCAAGGTTACTTTCTCAAGTTCTCGGCCAACTGAAAAGTAATTCTTCAATTTTCATAAATTCGTTTGAATTTTTCTTTCATGGAAATCACATACGCAGAAGATTGTGCAACAGTGATTCGTGATAAAAATGTTGAACTCTGGAGATCTATTATTTTTTCAATTCACATTATCTTTATTACGTCCATTATTTCTTGTAATGTGTGTTCTGGAAAAAAACAAAGCTGCCTGTATCGCTCGGGTCTCCCACAGTTTTCTTTGGTCCTCGTGCCGAGCCTCGTGCAAATGCGACACGATAGTCAGTCCTTTACTATTCTGTCTTTATCCACCGGAAGTTGACACCATAATTCATATGACGTCCGTGTGCAATCTCCTCACATAGACTGCTGTTTATATACTATTGCTATAACAATCGAATATGATGTCGTATAATTTCGATCAATTATACTTCGTGGTATATCAGAAATTCAGAAATTATCGGACTATTTGTAGCCTCGGAAAAATTTGTAGATAGGAATTCTCGTTTTCGCTTCAACATGATACATAAATTTAAAAAAAAACCTTCCAAAGTTCCTTATGGTCCATGTGGAATATTTGTTATTGACATTGATGATATGAATTTATCAAATGAAAGCCAAATTACGAAACAAAGATTAATTTCATCAAGCCGTGACACACTCAGTGGATATACATCATCCTTCAAGAGCCGGGGTTAAGCCGTTTTATAATCTATCATGCATCTGATAATCACGATAATCGTCAAAGAGAAAACAAAGTGGAAGATGATGACGACTTGAGGCATCGATTGCTTAATTAACCGTATGCAACAATGTTGAGCACGGAAAATCACAAATTGAAAATACTCCCGTGTATTACCAATAAAGCGAAGACATTCCGAAATAGCTGAGATCATTGTTGAGCACAAGGCAAGTTTATGTAAATTTGGATAAACAAGTTCTTACGCTTAGTGTAAAAAAATAATCACCGAACGCAATTGAGACGTAGAATGATTAAGCAATGTTTTTATTATAGAGTTAGAGGAACTGCTTGACCTTATTAGTGAATGCAAATGGTTACTTGTAGTAATGAAGTATTTACAACATGTAAAGTCCGCATTGAAAATGCGTTGTAATATTTTGTACAACAGCTTGGATTCATTCGTTGTACTCATGCGAATACTTAATCAGAGAATGGAATATTTAACGTTAAATTCAATGTATTTTCTTATGTTTTACAATAATCAGGTATCAAAGATAATTAGTAGAACGAGTAACGTATTACGGAATCTGTAACAAGGACTCATTGACCTCGTTTACTCATTTTTGTTTTAAAAGATTAACTGTTCATCAACTTTATATCATTTCTATCGTTTAAAGAGTTTTCATAATTATACAGATTGAGCTGCACTTCGGAAAAATAGTTTAATAACCTTAATTCTCGTCTGTTCGTTGAAAATGATTCACAAATATGATCTGCTAGGTCTGTAATCTCGAAAAAAGTTTGAATCCGAATTGAATATATTAGTACATGAATATTTATCATCGGATGGTTACTGCTGTTTCCTGATAAGGCAGAGTATAAGCTGACGATTCGATGGTAAGGCCGTGTTTGTTGCCTTATAATGAAATGCTTGGAAGTTTTACCAGTAGATGGCTGGAAGGCAAATATTTTTAACAAGGCCTCTACGAAAATGTTATAATTAATTTCTTACGATAAAAGGGTTTTTGTATAAAAATAAGGAACACATTGGCTTTTTCGTAGAACTGAGTACAAATGGTTCGGGTTATCAAAATAAAAATGGTACTGATTTACATGAATCCATAATCGATTTATTCGCTGACGTTATCATTTTTAACATTTTTATTTCGATATATTTTTTTCTAACGATCATTTTCACGAATTTTGTGTTTCTAACCGATATGAATACAGAAAAACATATGTAGTTTGTATCAGTTTCTAAAAATCAAATTAAATCATTTTTGACTATATATTTTCAAGGTGTGGGAGGGTTAATATGTAAGAAGAAGTTGAAAAGATCTTAGTTATAAGAGGTGGTTGGCAAACAGAGATTTCACAAAGGATCTAGGTCGATCGTTCTATGAATCAGGCATGAAGGCGTTAGCGAATAATTCGCCCAAACGATTACGGCTAATAATACCTATAATCGTCAGAGCTGTGGTTTGGAATACGGCTATACTGATTTTCGAGGATATGTTGCTGCTACTTTTGCTGCTGCACAAATCCTTCGACCGCACATTTGAGATATTCGAAACAGATACTAAATTTCCGTACATGCCAATTTTTTACCACGGCGAGCCTTTTTCGAGTAGCCCTTTAATTTTTGTGTTATGTTTAATTCATACCAAGTTTGGAGTTAGTTTTTAATGAAGCTTGAATAATCTTTTCCATAATAGCATTACATCCGACAGATTAGGCAACTTTCATGTTAGTCCGAAAAATTCGATAGAATTTGAAATGATATTCGATAGGACGTGGCAGATCATTGATAAGAGTAATTACGGACATTACTATCGGTAATCTTCATGAATACATGCTTAATTTCTTATAAAAAATGAGCCTATAGAAGATTTTTTTATGCCTCGATTTGTTTGACACCTTTATCAAGGTCTTGCACGCGTTTTAAAGATATAAAGGAAGTTACCATAATTACCTCAATAGCGCAAATGGTCGTTTGGTCGTTGGTTCGGTAATCAGTGTATAGCTGCACCAGTACACGATTTTGATAGCTAATTGCGTGTATCGGAGGGTTTGCCCTTTCGGTATCTCTACCAGCTCGGTTCTAAACACTCAGAGAGCGGGTGCTCTTGTACGGGTAAAGAGGTCCGTAGCTTGTGTAACGCGAATCAAGAGAGAAAGAGAGGAAGAACACGGGACCCTTCTCAAACTCGGTCAACCGAGGCTCCATCCTCGTCCTTACCGGCTTTGATTCTCTCTCATCCACGCGGATGCCTCGTTCGCCCGGAGAGAAAGAGAGTGGATTCACCCATACACCACCTAACACCAGAAGAGAGGACGCGATACAGCAAGGATATATTTATAGTTAGGCAGCGTGAGAGGAAGATAAAAAAATCGTAGTAGCCCTTGGAGCGCGCCTTCCGGGCAACTGAACTAAATTATCGTGTAACGAAAAAGGGGGAAGGAGCGAGATGGAACGTCCTGAGAGATAGTAAAAGGGAGACCAAAGCAGAAATAGGGTGAGAGACAGAAAGAGAGAAAGAGCACGAGAGGGGGAGGTGGGGGGGGGGGGGTGAGTGAAACAGCTATCGGTTGGAACTTTGGTCAGCCGAGGGAACGAGCGAGAGAACGTTCCAGAGAACTGAAGAAGAGTTCGCGGACTAGCTTTCGATTTGAATTTGAAAAGGGGCGGACACCGTTGGCGAATTCTTCGTAGAATTATAGGCATCCCGGAGGTATTTTTCGCATTTTTTTTTTTTGTAACCCGGAAGAGAGGCCACTCGCGCGCGTCCGTTTGGACGCCCGGTTATACCTCCGAGACGGAAGACCGTTTATAGCATGTATTGCTTTTGGTGCCTCAAACCCTTTGTCACGAGGCGCCGAACCCGCTGCCATTTTCTCTATAACCCAACATCATCACGGGACTTCGATTGTTCGGATGTTTTGTCAGTTCATCGTTCTACACACCCTCACCTTCTCGACCGTCTGATTTTTGACACCACGTACCGTTAAAACAAAGATCCTACCGTACGATTTTCTGGGATTTCGGGATCAATGATCTCGAAATTATATTGGAGGTCAAAGATCGTTCATGTGATAGAAACCTACGAAAATGAACTACTTCTCGATCAAAATATAATATCCACGCACATCTAAATTGAAAAATAAAGATTCTTGGATTATTCACTCCCTCATTAATTTGAATGGCAGGGGAGCATTTATCATAAGAAAAATGAACTTCCAGCTACGAGCTGGTTCTGTCAACGATCGAGTAAAAGCTCCTGTTGTCATTTTTCATGGACATGCGCGCTTTTACATACATCTACATGAATCTCATTGCATTTTCTTTTGGTGAATAAATAACCAGCTGTAAGAAATCTAATACAAGTCCAGTATGAACTATGGATGCCTAACACACACAACACATAAGGTATGAGGTAGATTAAAAAAAAAAAAAAACGTTACGAGCTCTACATTCGAGAACTTTCCGTTGGACAGTTCTCCCTTCCTGAAACATCGCAAAGTCGTTGCCGAATCTGCGAGAGAGAACGATAAAAAACTGAAAAAATGCGAGTGAGAGAGGGCGACGGTGAGAAAAGATACGAGCACACTCGTACAGTGGTTTACACGTACTAAAGTTCTCCCGTCCGGCAGTATGTATCTAATTTCTTATTGTCCGATTTCATAGGTAACCTCTATCTCATGATGTTGTCCCTCTTCATTTATTATATATTTTTCTTTGCCTTAAGAGCATGTATACATGTACACATCTATAACCATGCGTGCTATATATTTCTGTACTTGTTAGACCTTCACGAAGAGACACGATCATCGTAGTAAGAAAAATTTACCGACACACGAGCACAGTCGTTATTCTCTACCATCAAAACCATTACCTTTGCACATCGCAATTCTTTTTGTACTGAAAGGGTTGTCCCATCGAGAATTTATAAGCGAAAATACACGCAATAAAGTTCGCGCGACTGTATATATGTAATATATTGGGCACAGGTAAGAGTCATATCCGAGTAAGAATTATATCGCCCTTTACGAATCCACACACGAGGGAATATCATAAGAATGCACCCTGTCATTTCCGTGCTCTAGCTCTCTTTCCTACCCTGCCTTTTTCATTGTATGTGTACGGTCATCTCACGGTCTTCGGGCAAAAGTGGTCAGGCGCCGTTTTCCCGGCTCCGTATGGGCATAAGAACTCGTGCGCACTCGCCAGAACGATTTAAATATCGTCTTGATTTAAATATTATCTTGTAAAGGGGTAAGTTTAATGCATTTATAATTGTATTCGTGGGGCGGGCTCCCTCTCGAAGGTCATCGGTCGGACATCACTGACCCCTGGGATGACCGGGTCATTCAGAAGTGTACGGTGGCCCGGTCGACGTATATAACCTTTGATGACCGTGCCACGATCCTTTTCCTCAACCAGTTTCGTTTTGGCACCATAGCTGACCACTGAATTCAGAGCATCAGGCACGGGCCTTACCGGTTCCGGATTCCACCTCAAACTTACTACGATCTATGACTGTATACTTGTATACACTTTTTTTTTGAATACTTCACGATATATTCCAGATCACCGTCACAGTTCCACAAACAGTCTATAGATCCTCTTCACAAACTTATCCTGGCAAACTTCTTTGTGATCTACTGAACCGTGCGTACGATTAGTGACGATAGAGTTGTTTTTTTTTTTAACAGTTTTATAGATAGCCAAGATTTCACTTTTTCATGCGTGATACAGTGAAATAAATTTTTTACTGTGTCAACTTATTCACAATTAAATTTGAAGATATTTTACACTGTCGCGTTTGTGGATGAGAAACATTCTCATATGTTCCCCAATCACATTGTCCGACATAATTTATACAAATAATTCGCTCGCATAACCACGATGCATTTTTCTTCGATTGACCCATGTAGACTTTCCCATAGTTTCGAAATTTTTTCACTCCGCTGATTTTCGTTTGCGGAAAGACAGTCTAAGAGGGCTCTATAATTCACCAAGACATTGCAATATAACGGTTCGTTCTGTAAATTGAAACGCGAAACCCCTACGGGACGTCCCGGGACCTTCGTCCAACTGCGATCCCACTTTTTGAATCGTTTTTTTTTTCTTTACCCTTCTAATTGTCCGGGAGGGCATGACATCGCGAGCCGCGGTCATATCACATATTTCATAGATCAGATACATACGAACTTGCAACGTTCCTTCAGATAGTTGTAGTTGTTGTAGCCGTTGAACGTCCAAGCCCTTTAATTCTTTAGAAAGAGGATTTGGGTTATGGCCACTTCATCCTTTACTATATTTACCTCCTCTCCATTATTCATGCGTTCTATATCTTTTATCTTTACATGCAAACCTATTTTAATGCTTTATAGTACTTGATACTTACATAAATCAATGTCAATAACGAAGAAGCATGTTGAGTATAAATTCGTATATTGTTAGGTGATTTTATAGATAAAAAAAAAGCTTCGATAACTGTATTTTGTTGAGCCTAATAGATTTTAAAATCTGTCATAGCCGTTACTGTCACTTTTGTTTACAACATGCATGTAGATGTAATTGCGTAACATGCAAAAAAAAAAGGCGTAGTGTATTTACTCGTCACTATTAATTGTATCAATTTTTATCAAGAGGAAAAAATATTCGAGCAGGTGAGAGAATGACACTTGTGGTTAAGCTACAAAACTGTTAAGGCAGGCGCCGAAACGGGGTTGTTAAGCGCTGTCGCGCCATTTCCCATGTCATTCTTTTTATCATCGGTAAGATTTTACAACGCATAGCTTTTCATTATTCAGATGATTTACAACGTCACGTTCGACAATTCAATAACTTTTAAGGATATTTGCAGGAGACAGTGGATGAGTTTTCTTTTAGTACGAAATCTTTGAAATTTCCAATGTAAAAATTCAATGTAAAAATTCAATAATGTGTAAAAATCTATTACAACCACACTGTTTTATAAATAACGTCTAATTTCTAAATATTTATTCATTTAGTATTTATTCATGACTACAAAAAATTTCGATTCTTTATCTTGGCAGAATTAAATTCACCGATATACGTTGCTGAAGTTTATTTTATTTAATATCCACAGACTCTTTACATTTTTGTATGGAATATATCTATAAACATAGCTATATTTAATAATATGACTGTTTAGTCAGCTTTGTTCTTAAAATTTATGCTAAAAGTGCAAAAGGCAGAGAGAAATAGAGAGAGAGAGAAAGGGAGAGAGGATTTAATTTATGCGAAATTTTGTCTCGCTTTTCTGCATCGTTCCATCTTTATTGCGAGAACGGAGAGAAGCTAGAGAAAGATGAAGAAGAGGAAGAGAAAGGAAAAAACGAGCGTATACATCACGCTTGAATAATAGTACGTCCAACGCACTAAATCCTACGGGTTAATTGAATTATAGCCGAATCCACAAACGAGCGCGGTACGGTTTGAATATCGGAGCGCGGCGGTTAACCAAAAATGATCGGCAATCTATAGACGCTGATCGCGGGAATATTACTTTCTCGTCGACTGGTGGCCTCGTCGGCTCCGTCTTTGTCGCGTCACCGCGGCGACGATCTTCTAAAAACTATCCAAGGAACAAGGACACATATATTAGGATATGTAGCATATCTAAAAATTGGTCGAAAAAACGGTAGCGTCATTGGCAACGGTCCAATGGTGAATGTCACGCAAAATATATGCTTGCGCGGGTGAGGACAAAAGTATGCCAATGAATGTATTAGTTTCATCGAACTTTTATGTAAGAGAACTTTTTCTTGGAAATCAGTTGGGCAATAAAGATCGATCTCGATGTTTCACGATTCACCATTCGTAGAGAAATAAAGAGGTTGGCCATTTTGAGAGTTCAAGAATTTTGCTTTAGTTTTCATTTCATTATCTCAGTCTAAATTAGGAAAATTTAAGATTATCATTAATAGTTACAAGGACAATACTTCAAAATGTCATATCGATAAACGTTTATAAAAAGCCGTAGAGGTCCGTTAAGCGTTACAAAAGAACGGTTGACAGTGAGATCGCGGTCATTTTGGATTGCTAAGGGATGGTACATTGCAACCCTCCGAGTCTTTTGAGTAACCACTCAGGCTTGGTCTCTCTGGCTGCGGACGGTCTCGAATTAATATTCAAATCTGTATTAACCTAGATGATGATATATATATATTGCTATGTGTTATAGGCTACGCTCTACCTAAAGTGAACACGAAGTTGGACATGCTGCATCTCGAAAAGAACGTGTGGTCCGTTCATCGGGACTTCTGGATGCCAGCCTTCGCCCGATCATCCAACGGACATTGCTCGTCCGTTTTTACCTTTTCTCCTTCTTCCTTCGTTTTTTGTTCTGTTCTCCACTTTAGCCCTACCGTTACGAGAAGACGTTGTAACAGACGCGTGTAACGCACCACGCACCCTGCAATCTGTCCACCAATCCATTGTTGGTACTCTAGACCTGACCACTGTCCTCTTTCCTATTCGAGTACGATGTACCTACGGGCTTATGGTCATATTCGCCGTTTTTGATACCTCGAATCCTGGTTGATGATTCGCAAAACCTTAACCCCCTCCTGTACTGGAGCCAAGCCAAGTGATGTCTTCCAAGTGGACAGCGAGGACCTTACCATCAGCTACATCGGTACGAAACGTGCTAAGCCCTCGGGCGTTTATCGTGCGTGAAGGATTTTTTTTTTTTATAGGACTAACGTTGAACTCGCAAGCTTTTGACGTTCACTTAACACATCCCCTTGGACATTGTGACCCACATTTACCTATCGCAACCGTGGATTGCAGTTCGTTATGCCACTGACCTGATTTTTCCTAGATCTTATAAGGGACAGCAGCAGTCCAGGTAGTCGTGGCATGACCATCGGATTTTTCCAACCAGCTAATCTTGTGCAGTGTCAATAAGTTTCTAGTAATTCAACGACTGTTTTAACCCTGTCCGTTAAAACTTGACAAAAAAACGGTCTTTTAAAACGGACTTCTGGAAGATGTTTTCGCAAGGAAATAAAATTCGAAGCGCGATTAAAATCATTGATTATTGATAGTCAGAAGACTTTTTTAATGTTTATCGCTTTAAATAGGACTTTGTGCACGAAAGGGTAATGATAAGTACCGTGCTATGAAAATTAATTGGATCGAACGTATATCGTGATGTTTAATTTTTCATTATATTAATCAAGAAGAAGTTTCTCGCGTATACTTTTCTTCTGATGATATACACAGTGCGATTTATCCCCTATTTTTACTCTGCTCATTTCGTAATATTCCCCCATTTGACTCTTACACTTATTTCGGTATATTTATCTGTATACACATGGCACCGATTCCGTTACGAATGCTCCAAATAAATCCAAATTTCCACGCTCCTTGTCGTGGGTCATGCCATACGATCCCTAAGCAATATTTCTTTGCACCGAACTACCATAAGAGTTGCTTGTATTTTAAAGAGTAGAAATATATCGAAAAAAATCCTCGACAGGAGCAAATATGAGAGGGAATGAAGCGATAAAAAAATGGAGAGAAAAAATCATGGTACTAAATATATGTATTACGTTCCCCGCTCCATTTATGGTCGAATTGCGGACAAATGATCACGCGTCTGTATGCATTCGGCACTATATACAGCTATAAAGAATGTATTGTGAATCTATATATTGAATGCTGTAAAGGCGTAGCTCGTATCATCGTACGCTTTAAATAGTGTTGGTTGTACTCTTATATTTTCCAAAGAGAAATTTATCGCGATTTACGAAAAAAAAAAAAAAAATTCCCCCGTTCGAAACTAAAACCCCATAAAAACTGTGAAAAAAACGTAGATTCAAGCGCATCAGAAGTCAGGTTACGATCGTCCCGTATGCACGTAAATACTTTCTGAGTTAAGGATCTATATATATATATATATATATATATATATATATATATTTAATAAGAATCGACTAGGCCGAGTGTGCAAGGCTAAAAACTTAGCAAAAAAAGGCGCGCACGGTGTGCATTGTCACGACGAATGGGAATGGTGAATATGAAATATGATCGGCTTTTAGTAAAATGAGACAAAAATACAGGGTATCCGATAGTAGTTTTGTCCCCCTCACCGATTCATTTTTATATAGGTAAAGATATTACGAGGGAAGAGGAAAAGAGGGAAAAAGGGGCTCCGAAGCACATCAGGGAATGACCATTCACGTCGATGAATTTTTTTTCTTTTTCATTCACGCAGATATCGTGGTTGAGCATTTCACGAAAAAAGTATGTGCGAAAGACCATTTTTTTGCATCAAGGTAAATCGATCGATCTTCAAGTCGATGGGCCATTTCTTTCTTCAGTTGGTTTGACACCGTTGAAAAACCTGGCCAACCTTTTTTTTCCTAATTTTTCACGAGTTTTTCACAATACCTTTATCAGAGGCTCTTTTTTATCGAACCTTTACTTTCTTCTGAGAAGCGAAATGAAATCGACACAAGTTCAAAGTAGAAAATAATACGCTTGTTTATTGAATTATCACCCGATAGCCCATAATATCAACAAATCCTTGACTTTCTCATGGTTTCTTCGCGTTCATTTTCTTGTTTCTGTTTAATGTATAATTAGCCGAACTGAATTATACTAAAGATTAAGTATTGTGTTACTATCAGTTCAGTACTTTTCGTCCAAGATAAAAAATTATTCCACTTCGATTGCTTTGCATGAATTAATTCAATATCGCTCTCCGGTCTTATTCTTGAGTTTCGTCTTTGTCAAGAAAAATCTCTTTCACGGCCATTTACCGTTGTTTCACGTGGATATCAAATGACGAACGGTTTCCACGCGAGATGTCTGTTAATATATTGGGCACGCAGAGATTCGGTGAAGCGCGCAGTTGATATGTACCAGAGGTTTCTCTAGGCTCAATTTGCTCAAGACGCTTGAAACGTGAGACGATCGTACACGTACAAACGATATATAGCGTGTTTCAATCTCATACGGGAGAGCACACGTCATATGTATACATCGTAAGTGCGGAAATCTTGGTTTCTACAAAGTTATTTAAAAAAAATTTGACAGTTCCTGAGTTGTGCCTGTGCTTTAGGATACTTCAAAATTCTACATGAAAATAAATTCTTCTCGTTTCCTTCACGGCTGCTGGAGAAAACTTTGTCCGGTCTCTTCTCTGTATATTTAAATCCCAACTGCAAAAATCCGTTTGACCGCTTCTCACGCGAAAATCATTGCACCGATTTTCACAGCAATAATGAATACTCTGAAAAAATTTTCCGATGAACTTCTTTTTATGGAAATGTAAGAAAAAATCAAAATTTCGATTGCATGTCGAAGGTCAAAAACTTACGAGACTTCAAAAAAATGCAGATAAATATAAAAAACCTATTACCAGTTTATAAATATTTCGAAAACAAAAAGCATGAGTGATAAGTGGTATTTTAATATTAAATAGAAAAAAAAATTACAGCCATTTTCGTAAATTGGTAAAAAGTTAGAAATTTTCTTCATTTTTTATTATTCTGTTTTGATTAATTAGTACGTAATTGTTATTAATATCATAGTTACATTTTCAACGAGATGTCCACGGGCGAAGCCATTGGCACAGCTAGTTTAAAAGGAAATTTAAATTATATATTCAACAACAAAATCGGTCTAAATTATGCTGTGGCTACAAGCTTTAACCATTATTTCTGAAGCATCCTGTATACATGGATATGCTCGATTTTTTTTACTAAGAGATGAATGTGATGAGGATCTCTCAAGGCACACCCATCATCCGATATTTCATTTCGATTCTACAATATTGCCTTGTAGCGAGCGCTCTGCGAGCACCTTTTCAAAATACATTTTAAAGGACTGAAGCCAATGTGCTTGTGCTTGAAAAATGCACGAGAAAATTTTCATCCCAGTGCTGTCTAAGTAACGACAACCATGCCGACGGTGGAGAAAGCGTAGAAACAAAAACTGAATCCTAGATCGTCTATCCTTGTTCATCCAATGCACGCATAATTGCAGGGTGAACGCGGCAACGCACAGGCGATGAGGAATCTCTTTGGAGTATATAACCACCCCTACAGGGGTTCTTCTTCATTCCATGACGAGAAAACTCGGAAAATTAACATTCCTCGATAGTGCTATTTTAACGAAACTTCACTGAACATATCATTTCAGCTCTGCCAGAATAATGACAATATAGAAATATTGATATGAACAAGAAGATTTTGAATAAACCGTAACATCTAACAGTAATTATTATCAAATATTGTCGTTGCTAACTTATCGCCTTTTGTTTGAAGCAAATGTGTCATTTTTGTAACGTAATTTCGTTTTAATTCCCACACTTTTGTTTATTCCTACCAAGATCGAAATAATAAAAAAAAAAAACTTCGAGTAGAAAACTTTAGAATGAGAACCGCTTTAGAAGTCTTCGTTCCTCTCCCTCACGTTGCTTTGCTACGAAACCCGAAAAATCTTTTTCTACGAAATTCCCCTGCCGCCCCCTTCACGCTTTCCCTTCGTCTCTGTTCTTTCTTACAGCCATCTTCGTTGTTGTAGAGGAGTTAGGTTTCCTCCGAGGCTCTGAAAAGTCCGAGTTTTGCTGGCTTTCCATCCGGTGATGCCGATTTTCCTTAAGGAACATTTGTGTGTATATACACGAACATACCGAGGATGAGTATTCTTTCGAACCATTTGCTTGCTTCTCCGTGAGCACATCGAAGTGACGTCAAACGTCATCGTGTCAACGTCGGACGAGAACCGAAAAGAATTATCCTCGAACACGGGGGCGTACAAGAAAAAAAATATCCGAAAAGTGGTTGCGGATGAAGATTAATCGGTTGAACTGAGCACAGGAGAGGATATTATGTGTTCTGGTTGTTATCGCACATGAAAAATTTCCCTTGAAATCTTATACTTTTTCTTACTATTTTTAACATTAATTATACTTACATATATTTGGTTTAAAACGTAAATACGTTTTGAACACATAAAACATGTAAATGATTGTATTTATTTTTCTTCGCTGATTTAAATAAATAGTTGAGGCATCGACGGGGGGAGATTGCAAAGGCTCGAAGCATATCAAATTTCTGTCTGTAACTCTGTTTGATTACAATATTTAAAAACAGACAGTAACTTTATCGTGAAGGGTATGTAATGAGATTAACATACTTACTTCAAGGCATCGAAAAATTTTGAAACTTTTTGCAATCAAATGGAAAAGAATGTATGCCGAGTATATATTTTTGCTTTATTTAAATGTATAATATGCATCATAATATACAAATGCATAAGGCAACGGAAACAAAAGTTCAACGTAAACACATAATGATATTTTTGGTTTTTAAATAACTTATGATTTGTTATTGGAGTCAAAACGTTTAGTTTCATTCTAATGAAATGTTTTTTTAAATGAAAAATCGATTTTTGTATGATTTTTTTGTTCTGCCTCATATCACTAGTATATCTCCTGCAACACGTGTGAGTTATCGCTCTAAAGAGAGAGTGAGAGAGAGAGAAGAGGGAGGCACGCGAGAACAAAGTGTGAGGCAATTTTTTTTCTCCACAAGAACGAAAATGTCATTTACGAGCCAAATTGATGGCCGAGTGTCGAGTTCAATAGAATTTTTTTTGCCCGCGCGCGCTCACGGGGCTAGATATCATTACAGCGAAGGGGCAGATGCATCGCGATGGATCCCCCGGGTTCTCGCCCCAGCGATCATATCCAGCGTGGCTCCAGCAGAGCGAAGAGCGTCGTCGCCAGTTTGGCAAGAGGAAGAGCCCCTCGTCTCATACTCGCATCTATTCCCTCCTCTCATCCTCGACAACCCAGAACAATCTCTTCCCTTTATAGGAGACATACGAAGCTGTTCGAATCCTGGGAACCGTTTTTTTATCCTTCGTTTTTTTCTTTATCTTTGTCTTTCTCTCATCTCATTCTTTCATTCTCCGTACTATTTTTCTCTTCTTTCTGCACTGTCTTTCGAGATGTAATTATTTTCACAGCTTGGGTCGCTCCTTCGGCTCTATTCTTTCGACGTATATACTCAAACATAAAAACACACGCATCTTCGAGCTAGCAAATAATCGGAATACTTGTGAAGACCGCCGCAGCTGTGCACAGATCGAAAAACCTGTTACTAAGGTACGATCTAGAGAGAAGAAATTTTCATATTTGTCATTGATGCGACTCCGGCTTCGGTGTAAGAACCTTGAAAAAAATGGCAAAGAATGACGTATTTTGTAACCACGGGATATCACATCTGTGGCGAGGGAAGAAAAGAGAAAATAATGCCAGTCGAAATGAGATTTTTTTTTCTCCGTATCATGAATGTCATTAAATTTATTTAAAGAACTGCAGTCGAATGTTTAAAACAACACATGGAAGAAATGGTGCAGCCACTGAAGAATGAATAAAGTCTCCAATTTTGCGGTAACATTTCACGACCAATGAAAAATCACTTCTAGGTGTTTTGACGAATATCACCACAAATATTCCTCCGAAAGTAATAGGAAAAAAGTGTCCTCATCAGTCGAAAAACTTCATTATCAATATGCATCATTCAATAGCCATATTCTACGTTATGAGATTTTCTTTGACATTTAATAAAAATATCGTTGTTAATAGATCGAAAAGTTATTCTATAGCTACATGTG
The DNA here is from genome assembly GCA_948107755.1 of Campoletis raptor. Taxonomy (NCBI): domain Eukaryota; kingdom Metazoa; phylum Arthropoda; class Insecta; order Hymenoptera; family Ichneumonidae; genus Campoletis; species Campoletis raptor. Next base: position 31,107,489 of record OX403622.1, on the reverse strand, counting down.
CAGTGTCTGACAGACTACGTGGCGACATATGTTTCTGAGCCCGTCCTGACGTATCACATAACAGGCGCAACAAGTGCAATACGTTCGTGTATATATATTTTTCATCCCTGTATCTAACGATACTGAAAGGTTGGGAAAGCTATCAACCCTGCACGAGGTAGCGAGGAAGAAGAAAGTAGTGCACAGGAAAAAGGTTTTAACTCTCTCCTTCACTGGCTGTCTTTTTTTTACTTTCGCTTTTTCTCAGGGAACTTGAACGTCGTTTTGAGGGAAGATGCGCCTCCTGAGCATCCCTATTTCTCTTTCTATCTTCTACAGCAAGCTCAACCAACCCAACAAAGTATGTTAATGTCGCTCATAAACTTCCGCAACAGGTTCATTTCTCTCAAAAGCCCTTTACTCGCTGCACCACGCGATCGCGAGAGAAAGAGTGAGAAGCCCCCGTTGGCGCATCTCCCGGCAGCAATAGCCGCAAAAATCCTCCAAGGAACGTATCGCTTCTTGTCCTTTGAGCACGTAGAAAAAGACACAGACAGAAAGACAGAAGGTGGAGAGCAAGAGAAGAGAGTTTTCGGACCATTTGTCAGACCGACACCACACATGAGAAGAATCTCGACAAAATCGCTTTTACACTCGCGTTTGTGTGGTCGTATCGTTTCAGGAGGTAATATCTCGTGCCAGAACCACCCCAGGATTTTTACACCACTAAATATATATCTAGAGGCGTATGGATTAGTATATAGATAGATATGACTAGGAGAAGATAAAAATTCCCTCGTTAGGAAGGTACGATACCCAAGACCTTAATCATCACTCGCAAAAACATTTTTATTCAGTCTTCTATACCATACACGAGCCGATCAATTCATCTGAATGCACTGCTGAGGAATTATAACAAATAAACGAATAAATACATTCTAATAAATCTTCGTTTCAGCACACCTACATGTTGTTGTTATCGTATTCAACAATTTTACAAAAAGTACTTTTATTTTGGCTTTTGCCAAATTTTCAGCTATATTTTTTAAATTAAATAAATAAATAAATGTTAAGCATACTGACGGACAAAGTTATTGTTGGTTTTAGTAATTTTTCAATCGGTCCGTAATCTCGTTGAATATTTTGAGGATTATTTTGTTTGAAGAACGTTATTTATTTTACAATTTTCTACCATAAAGCTCTCGTTATGCTTGCTCAAAAGATCGAACGTGGATGCTTTTACAAGAATTCCTCCTTCATTTTGGACGAAACCATGATGGACATTTGTTGTTTCAGGCGATACCCTGTACATTTCACGAAAAGACCTATCCTCATTATTATTATATCTGTCAATGTCGATAAGGTCAGCATGAGTTTCGAACCGTCAAAGATAATTTTCTTAGTGGACTCCACGTTACTCTGACATAATCCCTCCGGAAAATCCCTCGGTGTTCGTCCTTCCATCTAGCCTTGGGAAGCTTTGCCTCCATATTCGTTCTAGAATATTTGTATCTCTTTTCTTGGCGCTCTCATCTTTTTTTGTATACAATTCAGTTATGGAAAAAACTCGACGAATTATCATTTGAAAACAATTTCAATAAAACTAGCCATAAACACAAAAGTTTTAAGACAAATCGAAGTACATTATTGAAAAAATATGTTTAAGAAATGGTAGTCCCTAATTTGTCATTTCTATCAGTGACCAGACATAACAGTTCGTCATTAGAATTGAGAAAAATTTCAATAAATTTGATCACATCGAATAGAGTTCATTGCTCAACAATGGTTCATATCAACTCTGATGTAGGTCGATCCTTAATCCGTACGTGATCGTAGTAAAAAGAGCCAGGAAAATAATGGAAATAAAGAAAGTCGTGATTCGGAAGCCCCAACAGTTCATTGTATTTTATAAATACATAAATCTAATGCAAGATAGATGTAGTGTACAAAACAAAAAGGATTTTGAATGGCATGACGGGACAAGAAAGAAAGATCTGGGGATTCGTTCATCTCAGTTGCATCGTATTGAATCTATAAATGAAAATGTTAAGCTCCTCTTGAACAGTGTTAGCGTTCATCGAAGCACATTCACCAGCAGCATCATCCGTAGAGGCATCGAATACTGAAAGTGTTCAAGAGAATGCACGAGAAACCCCCTTCGCGGTGGGCCCGAGCTGGTGCTGCGGTACTTAGACTAATCTTGCAATCAATCTTGGGGTGACTCGGTCAGAAGCCATATATAAGAACAGCTGCTCTGAGAGTAACATCGAGCCCCGATTATATGTCATGGGGCAAAGAGATCAGTCGAAAGGAACTCGTAGAGTTCGCAGTTTCTAGAGAGAAGTCGAAGAAGAAGAGAGAGCAAAGAAAAACAAATGACATAAATGAATATATTTATTGTGCGCTCAGTAAAATTTGAAAAAAAAAAAAAAAAAAAAAAAAAACAAAAAAGAATTTCATCCATTGGTGAGCATCGAATCATTATTGATAATTATGTTTCTTAATTAAAATACTATTATTGAACAGTAAAAGTTAAATTTCATTGCTGCTCATTAAACATAATCTACAATATTCTTCAAAACTTCGTTAATGCTTATTAAAATAGCAATTGAAAAAAATAGTGTATCGCGAACGAAGAACTTTCATGTTTACTTAATGAAATTCTTGAGTATTTATTTCAATGACACTGAAAATATATTGATGGATGAAAAATGAAAGATTTAATACATTTTTTTAACAGTTTAAGATTGGGAATACAACTGTTCGAGTTGCTCGATTCTTGAGAACGTTAGAGAGCATCAGTGAGGCAATACGAAACGAAATGATGGTTCTTGGAGAGAGACTCGTTCGAGTTTCCCACCCTTCTACCGGTGTTAGCCGAACAAGCGGGAGAAAAGCACCCAAGAAGAATCAAAGGTAGGATAGAAAGAGAAAAATCGAGTCACTGCTCCACCCCTTCGAGCACAGCTGCTTTTCCCTTCTTTCCTCTCGTTGCTCATCCCTATCTCCTTTTGTATCAACCAATGGAGAGGATATAGGTGTCTACATAGAGCATCAGGCGCCTCTCTTGTGCAGCAGATATGGACGATTATTTTCTCCACGAAATTGTCACTTGTTAGTCCCTGGAGGCGAGTACGATTGAGGTCAAAAGGCTTGATCAGGGCTTCTAAATCATAAAGATTTTTCACACTAAAAAATTATTATTTTTTGAAAAAAGCGTGTACCAAATTTGCATGATAATCAGTGGAATGCGCGTTCCATGTTTTTTAATTTTTGTTATCATTTGTTTCGTATACATAAATATTTTATAAAATTTCAATGCATTCACATTTATTTGGGATCCCAGCAATCCCTCAAAGTCCAAATTATCTTCAACAAAATGCTAATTAAGCAACTTGTAAATGCGAAGAAATAATTTACTTATTTCCTATTCGGCCGGTCTTTCCTATTCAATTATCGTATTTAATTAGCGCAGTGAAAATATTAAAATTCAACGAATAGAAGACCGAGAAGTACAGCGATGCAAAAATTAATTAGTCGCGTTTTCGAGAACTTCAGAGGCTATACAAACTTTGGACTAAGAAAGACTTTCGAGTATTTTCCACCAGATTCTGCTCGAAATGTTATGGACTTCGATTAATTAGAGAAATTCGAAGAGCGGCAAAAAAGTTTGTTTTTTTTTCTTGCGATCGACACGTCACCAAATCCATAAAAATGCTTATTGCGATGTATTCCTACTCAGATATATGGCTTGGTAGATAAAATTGAAAAGAAAAGTACTGAATATTTGCAGTGAACGAATCGATAATTAAATTCGTGAAACCGAGAAGTTTTGATAGCTTTATTAACGAGCCTTCAAAATATTTTATATTTATTCTCACAAATTTACTTTAACCGCCACTGTTTGGATGTTAACAAAGACCATAAAATGCAGGATGAATATTAAGGCTTGGAACTTGTAGAACCTGCTTGAAAATTACAAGTTAAAAAAAACCGATTGGTTGAGTTAGAAAAAATGAAGAAATAAAGACCTATCTCGTGCTAGTACAACGCGCTCGTGTCTGTCAGACATCGGGGTCAAGATATCCTCCCAACTATTATTACATGGCGTTTTCGTCCTCTTCGTCGTCGTGCACCCATCGTAGCTATTAGCTGCACTCTTCACCTTATAATCCAAGTCGTTGTGCCGGATGACCCCGAGGGCGCGGTGCAGTCTGACCGGAACTTTGTAACCAGCTTCAAGAGCGAGCGAGCCAGAGAGAGAACGAAAGAGACCTAAGGGATCCGTACAGTAGGTATATATATATATATACAATGCAATTCGTCGTTCGTCTCAAGAGGGTTCTCAGAGGCCATCTAGAAAGACCTTCGCGGGTAAACCTGAACATGAGCGCGAACCTGACTGATAGAGCGCGTTTCTCAATGTTCTAGCTTGTATACAAAAATGCAGTGGGTTATGACCCCGAAGAAACAAATTGCTTTGGTTCATCATCATCATCATCGTCATCAGGATCGAACGAATCGATGCCATTGCTAGGTTCGCCAAGTTATTTAATTTACAAAGTCTAGAATTATTAAAATCATTTTTTTGATAATAATTAATCTAACAAACATTTCTGAACCTATTGTTTTGTATCTTCTGATTATCTTCGCATGGTTGATCTGTGACTTTCTTACTTGCAACACGTTACGAAAGCTATTCTTAGAACCAAGAATTAAGTTTTTCAAATAGCTCGAAGTTTTTCTATACAATGTTGAATACCATCGGGTGAAAAAGAAAATGTTGTGCATGACGGAAGGGTGGAGGAAGCGGTGTCCAATGGCAAGTCATGACTTGGTCGTCATGTTCGTGACCCAGGAATCAATCCCTGACCGTTCAAAAGGCTCTCGTGACGCGCGATCTGTTACGGTCTTCATCATCGAGGTATAAATTTTATATACCGGAAATTTGTGAAGCAGCTTTAGACCGGATTCTCCATAGGATCTTACATAAGTATAAGTATAAGATTATATAAATAGCTGAGAGATTGGAAAATGGACGGGTCATCAGGAGCAACGTTATGGAATCTCTTCTTGTAAATTTACAACGGGCAAATCAAGAGTGTGAGTATACCATGAGTTTCAGGTCAATTATCCAACAACAGGTATACCGGATTCCTGTAGCAAACGCGTGCTAACGACGTTAGCGTTGAAGGAAGTTTACATGTGACACCCGGTCATCCGGCAAGTCGAGGTCAACCTTTAGAGCATCTACAATTACCTATCAATGGCTAGCACTAAAAAGACGTGACTCCATTGAAAAACACACTCCATACGTCCTTTCGATTGTAAGATATTGTACAAGTTTTTTTTCACGATATCTATGATATTTAATTCTCGTGTATTTTTCTATTCATTCAAATCTCGTTTGACACGATTCAAAGCATGAGAGAGTTACGACGAGTTTTATATACACCCGGGATAACGAGTTTATGGATATTCATTGGACACACGAGATGGCCCTTGATGAAGAGGTCGCGCGCGACTTCCGATGACCCTCTACAGATCCATGACCCGTTACACCCCAGTGATACAAACTAGAAGATCTCGTTAATCTCGTTCAACTTTAGTTCCTGTATTCATGGGCTCGTATGTCCAGATACGTGTGATATCCGTGGAAGTATCCGCAAGGCGTTTTTGTAAGATGTGTGCGTAACGTTAGAATTTATTCAATGGCATACGGTGACGGTAATGGAATACGGTGACAGGTCCACCGGCTTGTGACCCTGGCCCGATGACCCAAATGAACAACTTGTTAGCTAGTTTTCTGGTTGTCAATATACCTGTACGAAATTTTGAATAATATGGAGGCATTCGTAAGAGTTTACATGTTGAACTGCTGTCTCGAAACGTTCCGTCCATTACTACACGTTTGAACAGTTATGAGGCTCTATGGCATGCCAGTTGTGTGAAAAATTATTTACATACAGATCTTCGAGATAGCTATACTATCGGTCACATCTACAAAAACGTTTATTAATATTACTCGACTAAGCTTTTCACTAAGAAGCGATCGGCAGTTACGATAATTACTTCCGGACAACTTCCGGATTCTCTGGTTTATTAACGGTTTTAAAATTTCTTTAACCCACTCACTTTGGCCTTTCGTGCTTGGCAAGTTTTGTTAGGAGTAAGCTTGACTGACATGATGTTCTGGTATATTTGCGTGATGGTTTCGCTCTTCAGGGGGTCGACGTTCTCGACAAGAACTTGACTACCCAAAATCTAGTAGTATTAATGCTGTCTATGTGTACGAAAATTTCTGTCTTGCAGTGGGGATAACTTGCCTGCAATCAGGATTTCCTGGAGCCTTACACTCTCAGTAAATTTTCCCAGAGGTGTACGTTACTCCCGGATATATTCATGCTCAGAGAAACCATTATTTGCATAGGCCAATCATATACTAGGATTCCTCACACAGCTGGCTAACTGTGTAGGCGACTCTCTCACCAAAATAGGTGAGATTGTGTATTCGTTTCATTAACAACTCTGAACAAATCGAGTATGAAGTAATTGCGGGTTCTCGGAAGATAATATTTTTCATTTGCTATCACAAAAAAATATGAATGTCTCTTTTACGCTCTCATAATTTATTAAATCAGTTGACGTCTGGCAGCAAACTAAAAATCTACAGTTTTAAAAAGTTCAGCTTCTTTTTATTCTTCGACAATAAACACTTTATTCAATGAAGTAGTGGTGGTGCGGCATATGTAGAATATTGCAGGTAATATGGAATACATTAATTCAAAAATAAAAATAGCATTATCTCTGTTACTACGTTATAAACTGAAAGTCAATATGACTACTCAACCAATTAAAGTGTAGGAAGAACCGCTTCGTCGACATTTGCGATGTGACTTGCAGACGAACAAAACGATATTGGTTCGTTTTTCGGTACCAATGCTATGAGTTTTGTCTACTCAATCTCATGGAAATTTCACATATACATTATTAAGACTAATCTGTTGTTTTATCAGAGTTTACAGTTTTGTATTGATTTTTCGAAAACGACAAGAACGAAACTTCCTTCGTAAATATGTTGCACTTCGTCTAATAAAACTTTTCTGGAAACTTACTTTCGTGCCTGAAATCTTTTGACATATGGTTTGTCATTTATTCGAACATAAATCGAACAATCATGATGTGAAAAAAAAATTGATAGTCGAGACCTTGTTACACAAAAAACTGAGCAAGGTCTTCTGCGTACGTTCTTTATGTTCGCATGTATATATGTATCTACAAATGTATATAAACGCGAGTAATATTTTTCCCCCAGGAGTTCAACGGTTCGCGACCGAATCTTTCCGGAATTTTTCACCAAGCGGATTTACATGCGTATAACAGGGACTTAGTTGGTCGTAAAAAACCAGAGCGTATGCCACATATCCTCCTCTCGCTCTCGAGCGTGAACAATACTGCAAACTTTCTCACTGTATATAGCAAATTTTCACAGCAAAAGCGCTGATCTCTCTTTGCCCCTTTCACATTTTTTTTCGCTCTTCATCATATGTAAAATGTACATACATATATTTCCGTCACAATTCCACTCTTTTTACCGCACACATATCTCACGAATCTCATTATTTTTAAACAAATAGTTATTATTTATTCATTTTTCTTTCATTAGCGAATTATTGACTTATAGAATACAAAATTATCAATGCTAATTAAAGCGGATCAATTCTTAATGAATAATAATAACGTAAAGTATAATATAAGTAAAAGAATACAACAATACAAACCTATAAGTATTTATTTTACTAGTTTCACCTCGGAATATTCTTCTTTTTCGAATCAACATTTTTTTTCATGAGATTTCATTGTGCGTTAGTACAATTTTGAGAAAGAGTGCAACTCCACGTGGTTTGCATAAATTGGTATCGAAACAAAAGAAAATGCAAAGAATATCAGCCCCAATGTACTAAAAAATGAACCTGCCTTAGTGTCAAAGCAAGTATCACAGTGTAGCTATAAAAAATGTAAATATTTTAATAGGGTGTATGGCGCCATACAGAGCCAGTGCAGGCACCGGCTTATTTCACTATGTTCTGGACCTGTTCCTCGGTCAGAGGTCCAGCGGATGAGAACCGGACGTTGGTCAGCCGGTCCATGGGTCAGTGCGTGAGTCAATAGGCGTGAATGCATGGGATCCCCTTTTCTTCGTATATACAAAGTCGTTGCGAATAAGAAGTATGAATTGTAGTGTGATGAGTCAATTCCAGAGAAGTTTCATTCATGCTGTGAAAGCGAAGATACTTGATGCTTGTGGACAATTAATCGACCATGAAATATCTCAACGACGTGGTCAATGCGATAAAAAATTAAGTATTCATTGAAACATCATCGATCATATATTAAATTTGGTTCCAAATTAAAAATAGTGCTCATTTGACCACATTGTACTTCGGAATTTTTCTAAAGAAATCTAAAGCGTTAATCGTAGAATTGAATAGATGCCATACGTTAGAGATTAACGTTGACTAAAAAAAAAAAAATCTTAAAGGGGAAACATTATTGTCTTCGGAAAAACAACGAGAACTAATTTGATCAATTCGTTTCAGACGAGCATAAATAAAGCATAAATAAAGTGCATAAATGAAACAACACAAGAAGACTCAAATTTTTGTTAGTCGCGTATGATTTGCACGTTGCAAAGTCCTAAATAGGTGCCAGAATAAAGACATTTGTACAAGTACGCTTTGGCTGAATTTATACACAATGCGAAATAGAGTTTCTCACCACAAACTTGAAGAATGATGCGTTACAACGCTCTTCTCGAGTAGACACAGAAAAACATATATATATGTTAGTTTGAGGAGCTTCTCGTGTTCCGGAAGCCACTCTCGTTGTCAGTTTCCGTATCTAGGACAATGGCACCCTGTTCTGGAGCACGCATTCTCTTGGTCTCTATAGATATGTGTGTATATAGAATACGAGGGATCCCGCACATGGGGATATTCTTTCGCGGGGATGTTGCTGCTTTGCCAACCCGGAAGAAATATGCCCCTAACCGTTTCCCCATTATACCATCCGGAGCTGATCGGTCTACAAGGGTTGAACTTATTTGGCCTGACGAAGAGGGGGTTAAAAATTTGGTGCTATATATCGTATTATATGGGACCATGTACACAGACTCCTATAGAAGTATGAGGCACCTTGTAGACAGAAAATCCAAGCACACCGCAGGGGGAGCACCACCAAACAGTGTGACAAGGAACGACAGTCAGAAAACATATACATTTTTATGTATATATGTTGGAGGTAGATATCGTATGAAAAGGTGGAGAGGGTTGATGTATCGGAACGAAAGAGAAGATGGAGTGAAAGGGGGAACAAATCCCGAAAAAAGGATGCGAAGGGGTGACTCGTTCAAGGGATGCTGTGAAAATGTTCTCACGGTGAGAAGATCACCTGTATCCACTGCGGAGGAACATCCCCTGAATATTCGTACGTATTCATATACATAGACGTGTGTGAGTGTGTTAAATATCCTGTACGTATAACCTCTTCGGAACCTCCATCCGGCTCATCGAACGAGCTATATCCATATCGTCTGCTCCGGAGATAGATTTGGATCGCCAAGTTTAAACTATTATTTCAGAGAGCTACTCGTACGAAGTACTTACCTTCATCGTGCATTGGGGTCATTGGGCTTTAACAGAATAACTTTGAATTTATATATCTTATTTCGTACGACCTCGTAAAAAACAAAAACCAAACAAAAATCCGCAGATATTTTATTTAAACAATGTGTGTTTGACCGAAGTTTTCGTGTAAGGAATCTGATGAGAAAGAATTGACAAATTTACTGTAAAATGCTTTTCCATCTTCTATGATAGCAAAATGCTTTTGTTATTGTGAAAAGTACACATGATCAACGAAACTTTTACAATAAAGACGTACGTTTCATTTTATTTGTTCCATCTTCCATGCCGGTATTTAGTAATTTTTTCGTGTTTTTACTCGTTGTGTAACATAAATAACAAAAAGACTTTTTCATATGCTCACACTTCAGATTTAATTGCTACTTATAAATATAGCACATACTTTTAGCTTGAAGAAATTTTATTATACACGCGAATCATGGAATCAGAATTAATGATATTCATATATTTTGGGAATTTCGTACTTTATATCTTGGCATTTTTTGCGTTTTTCGTTCTTTTTCGGTAGATAGAAAATATCGTGAGTGGAACCATGGGAAAACTGAGGATTCTCTGTCATAGCACAGCTTTCGTTTCGTTTGCACATACAACACACGCTCACCCCTTCGACCTGCTACGTAGATCTTCCGCCTCTTCTTGTCCCTTCCATCCTGTTAATTTTAATTTCCTAGCAAAATCCTGCCTTTGTTGTGTACAGGACTGAAAAGTGTATGTGTTTGTGTTAGAAAGAGAAAAAGAGACAGAGGGAGAGGGAGAGAAAAGGAGAGGAGTAAAGCATGAGTTTGTGCGTCAGAAGAGAAGCAGTCAGTGTGAGGGAAGAAGAAGCGCTGCGGCATGTGGGCTACACAGTTTTTCCACGCGCATCCATCCCTTTTACATTTTAATTTCTCCCCTTTTGCGACGGCTTTTCAAAGGTCCGCTCTCCCTCTCTTTTCCTGCGATCTACGACGAGGTGGCATCCCTTTAACATTATAATTCTTTCCTTCTCTCTCTCTCTCTCTCTCTCTCTCTCTCACTTTGACTCTCTTTGATTCTCATCGTACAACGCATATGTTTTCTTTCGCTTCGTTTATTTTTTATTTTTTATTTTTTACACGATCTGTGTCCCCCTTTGCCACGAATATAACGTACCGATTTTTATAGGCAGAGATGAATTTCTAAGGAAATGTTATGCCGTGACCTGGAATCAATGCAAAACCGTTGAACGCTAGATCGGCTCTCGAGCTCACGTAAATTTCATCACGTAATAACATGTGTGTATTGAACTGAGTTATATATACATATCAAATTTACACGTATTCGGTGCACATATATGCATACACTCGAAGTATGTACCTGCCTAAGTGAGATTCTGGTTGGGCGGATTATCGATTTCGTCTCAAAAGCCTTTTCCTATCGATGAACCATGATTCTATGCATATATATAAGGTACCTGCTCGTCTACCAAATATACTCTCAATCATATATTTCCTAGCATACATTAACGGTCTCTTCTTGCCTTGACACAAGGTGAACGATTCGCGAGATTCATTTTAATCGAACAATCCAAGAGGTCTAGAACTTCGGGACTCGACTAAAACTTATCCCTTTGTAGATTTTTGTGACACGAGAGATTCAACGGAAATTTGCATTGTACGACCAACTAACGTTTCTATCAAGAATTGAAGATCGTTACATACAAAAAAAAATCGTTACAGTTTATTTTTTATTTCATACTTTTGGTGCCGATACAGAGAAACATGTACAAAGAGCCGAATAATTGGTGGAATGATTTTTCCTTCCAGTTAGAAATTGCATTCAAATGTTTCCTCGACGACAAGAAAGTGGTAGTAAAAATTCACTCGCCAAATGAGAAGATTGTCAGAAATAGTGGGCTGTGCAGAATTTAATTGAATTTCATATTCACATAAGCCATGGTACCAGTGTTTTAAACTTTATTTGTGTACAAAGATGAAGATCACATTGCAAGGGTTTGGATCTGTAGCAAACGTTGATTAAGGGAGGCAGTAAAGATAAAAATGCTGCGAACTTCTTGTGTTGAAATGATGTATGTGTTGTTCATGTTCAATATTTTTGATAGGTGATCGTTGTTTCTTGAGATATCAGCAGTGATCAATACGATCATCAAGTAGAAGAGCACAATGGATCTTCACATAACGAGTAGTAGCCAAATAACCGGCATCAATTCTATTCACGTGCCAGTAGGTAATTAAGAGATAAGATTATTAACGATGGTCATAATCGTAACACGTAATATCTTGCGATAACGAGCCTAGGGGTAAAAAAAATTAGTGTATACAAGAGGCGGAAGGCAAGCGTGTCTATCAGCCACTCCAAAGGGGACGAGACAAGGAGGATTGAGAGAAGAAGACAGAGATATGCCTAAAAAAATTTCAGTAACGGAGTAAGAGGAAACGGAGGAAGAAAAGAAAAAAAATATTCAAAAGCGACGAATATATTATATCCCGAATAGTTTTTCCTCCGATTCCGTTCTGGTGAATATCCGGAGGTGAATTTCTCGGTTTAACAAAGATCATAATTTATTTGGCTCTAAAATATTCACGTGATCGAACATCAATGAATAATTTTTGAAATTATTGTTAAGTCCTACTCCTGAAGCAACAAATATTTATCGCAATTTCGACACGACTGATTGTGAAATAAAAAAAATCACAGTGGAAAAAATAAAAATAAATTAATGGGAAGAATAGAGTGTAAAATTATCACGAATCATTTGTAATTGTTCAATTGCATGAGAATTTTTGATCTTATTGGGGGAGCACTTTGCATCCAAGGGTCCAGCCAGACGCCAAAAAAGAGGGGACGTCATCGAGGGTTCAGAGCACCTGTCTAGCCAGTGTGACAGTTTTTTGCCACAGAACTGTTGAATCCTTGCAAGCAGGATATTCACAAACAACTCTTCTTTGCATGTAAAAAGAAATGGAAATCGTGAAATTACGTATAATGGTGGAACATAAACGGAGCAATCTTGAGGGTCACGAGTTAAACGGAGGCTGGGTGTTGGATTATTGTGTAGTATTGTATTTTGTATCGAATAAAAAAAGGACTTTCTAGCTTTGAAGTGGACTCGAGTTGACCGGTGGCACGTTCCGCACGTGGGTCCAGATACTATATTTCTGGACTAAACTACTTACTGTATATCCGAATTTTTTTGGTCTGGCGAGATTTAAACCCCTCTGGACCGAAAAAAATTACGTCAAGGGTGTCATAGGGAAAGGACACCTGTTGATTTGGTAGACGGAAAAAATGCAAAATGATCCATGGATGGGCAATTTTATAATATCAGCCACATAACGAATTCCAAATTTCACGAAAGTCAATAAATTTAATACAGTTTAGTTTTTTTTTTCTACAAAGCTGTGCTTAATGTAATGTTAAAATCCAATGCTTTTTGAGCAAATGATGGAAAAATAATCAGCAGTAATTTATGGATCGCAATAGAATTCAAAGTGGTAGTTTTTTTTATTTCATGATATATATATTCATTCAATTTCAACCCAAATTTGCTGTTGAAAATGAATATCTAAGTGAAGCAAATAAAAAGTCTGCGACCAAGATGAGCCGCCAACCATTTGAAATATCTGCATTAGCATATTCGTTACAAAACTAACTTTCATTCCTCTTTCTGCCCAAATCATTCGACAGCCATGATCTTTTTCTACAAAAATTTCCCCACCACTCAACTTAGATCATTTCTTGCAACAATCTGAAACAATTTTCTCGTAACGTCTTTGCCTTATGCCTTTTTTTTTGTAGTCCCTCGAATGTCCACCTTGAAGATACTCACTTATGAATTCGCTACAATTTACAAAAGGTTGTAACGTACTTTGGTGACATAGGAGACGGAAGCTCGGGGTCAGCTGACGCACGTGCGATGACGAATAGACATTTTTTTACTTCTTTTCCCTCTCTATTTTTTTCCTCCCTTCTAATGCGACTTTATTTATTGCAAACTGTTTTACAGATGTGTATGTGTCACGAGTTTTGTATACGACAAGATTTTTTTTTGGCTGTACCGGTTGTACCAAGTTTTCAGCTAATCAATGGCGTCCGTAACGAACTGTTACATTACCTGTGAGCAATATTTGAAAAAAAGGAACGAAAAGTTAGTCGGAGGACGAGAAGGGCTGGATCTTAATCAAAATGTGTGTGCGTGACCTGCCAAGCGAAATCGGATAGGCTTTATGGCAACGCCCATACGTGACCCTTGGTCTGTCACCTTAAAAGAACTACCGAAAAGTAACGAACAGTGCCGACCACTGGCTATACACAAGCCCTTCTTCACTGTACCAAGGTACACCTTTTTCTTTTCCCTTCTTTCCATAGCTCAAGACTTTGCTGTTGCCCATTGGCAAAGGCCTGCCCAATAGAAGGGATAGTCCAGAATTGAATTCGATCTTGGACGACATTGAAATGTCCACTAAAGAAAGAGATACGTATAGAAGAAAGGAGAGAGAATGGATGGGTAACCTACCCCCTGAACCGTCTTTTGTAAATTTGTTTTTCTGAAGCTTCGTGGCCTTTGACCGCGTATCACGCGTGTGCACGTTATTAAAGCAATATGGAAGAATGAAAAATCCTACTCGTTGTAAACGGTTGCGTTGTTTCCGATGCTATGAACAGAGTAATGCGTTATTTGAGTGAATTAAACGTTGAATCGATTTGTAAATTTTATTTAGTGAAACCTGCAATAATTGTTAGGATTAATCGAATTGAAATAAAGTATTTTTGACTAATTCGTAAATAGTCGAATTGGTAACAACACAAATTAGATTCGAGTGGGTTTGACTTAATCCTCATAAAATGTTATTAATTGCTTCTAAATAAATTTGTTGCTGGTGGAGAAAGTTCGTGGATTTCCAGTTCTTTCCAGGACTATCTTTTATATCTGAACGTATAACTTTTGCTTTCAACTTGCAACTATGGACAATGATTCATGTGAACATAGCCAGGAGGATTTATCGCGAGCGTTGTTTTCCCTGAAATCCCACAAGAGCGGCACAAAACTGTGACGAATTCGATCCTTAATTCATATAATACTTTAATAACTGTCACTTCACTCTGGGATAATTAAGAGTCGAAAATAACTGTGGCTGCCTCGTCGCGTATCTCCATCACATGAGTTATCATATACATATGTTAATTGATATTATACCCGCGAGGGACACGCGTACGATTGGGACGATCGTTTCTGTGGTCTATGGGTTCAACAGACATGGAACACGCAACCGAATATTTAGATGTTTTTTTTTTTCGTTTTGTGAAACGCACTTCCACGAAAGGATCGATGCATAGATTCCAAAAATATATTTCTTGTCTTCTTCCTCGATTATAATTAACCTTTCGACGTCAGGATCGTGTGAGTGATCGAATGTTCACGAAACCAAGTAGTAATTCTCTACCGGTATCCGTAATTACTGCCAGAAAAATGCAGATCGAATTTCACCGAAATTATTGTTTTACATTCACTCAATAACCCACGTCGGAGAAAGTAATTTCCACGCCATTATCAATTAAAAAATGAATCTTGCATATAAAAATAAAATATTATCCATTGAATACCAATTTTTGGACAATAATTACGAAATTGAAAAGTCAGAATTTTCAGTAGCCAAATATCAATATTTATATTTTATCGATTGTTCAATAATGAGAAGAAAGAGATATCGGCGTTCAGAACTGACAGATATGATACTTTTACAGGAAGGTTAGGTCAACGAATAGATCATGGGTCAGCACACGGCACTTTACCACAGAAAGTATAAAGCATAAAAGATCGTCAATCCATTTTCCATATCACCTCTTCACCGTGGCTTATACACGTTGCCCAGTGTTGACCATTCCGGTCGCTCCCGGTTTTCTGCGGTCACTCACTTCAGAACGAGTGACCTGTGCACTTCTCAATTAATCAGGATTACGCCGTGATTCGACCGAGTCCCGTGCGTCTCGATGTCTGAGTATATATTCTCGTTCACCGTGTAACACATTGGTCGTGCGTGTCCGAGAGCGCGTGATGCCCATCAGTCATAAAGTCACCCGGACTAACACACGTAACCCATCGAGTGAGGTGTCGTTTTGCTATTACCGATCCTGTTCGAGCGTGGCGCTTGTACGTTCATAGATTTTTTCATGGTACACACAATGCTGTACTATACCGGGGATCATTATACTGTCATTAAGTTCGACGAGCATGTAATCGTGGTGACCGTACCTCGAACCCAAGATAAAAAGGGAGACTCGACCGTCGAATCACAGTGTCGACGTGAGGTGATTGTTGGAGCGTTGGAATCGAGCAGTCAATCACCAGAGCTATCACATATTCTGGGACACTTGAAACTACCTGTTCTCCAGAATACATGATAAATCTGGACCTTCACAATTGATTCTACAGTTAATTTTTCAACGGGACCTTATGTTATGAAAACAGATTTTATTTTAGAAAATAGACATCAGAATTTTGACCAACGAAAGGAATGTTAACAATCAATGAAGGACATGAGTTAAGAGCCACATACAATGTTGAAATAAATCAAATTCGTGATATGAAATAGTTATTATTTTATTTTCTGTCATTCGCTTCGTCATAACTAAAAACCGGTTTACTGGTACTCATCCATGGAATTTTTTTCTACATTCTTCATAAGTTTTCAGTGGCTTTTTTTCGCTGGGAATCCATTCACCAGCGACATGAGATTTAACTCGGTAACTATTACGCTCGAAGATAAAAGGAGGTAGAGGACCAGAAACACTGCGGTCCACAGAGCGTACGTGACCCGCCCGAGAATTCCCAGGCTCAGTTAGAAAAATTCCAACCCTTACGACTAGGGTATATATAATACTGAGAGCCGAGGATAAGTAGGGATGCTGAGGAGATCTATGAGACTGCCCGCTCGCGACCATCCACTGTCGTGACGGAGGTCATCTCACGCGAATCCCCCTTCATCCACGACTCTACTGATGATGATGATCGTCATCATTATGAGAACCCAGAGGTGGGCATTGTCCTACGAAAGATCGCAAGGTAAGAACCAGGTGGCCAGCATCAAGGGATCGGTGCTATTAAACTCCACGGATTAATTGTGATGCAAAAGTTTTGATGGCCAATGCAAAAAAAAAAAAAAAAAAATAAGGATGATAGAAATTCTCTGTGTGAAAGATCAACGGCCAAGGTTTTATTTTCTGAAAGGCATACAATATTGTCACTAACTGCAAAACCCAAGGATTATTCCGTTGGCCAGATTTTTTGCTGACTTAACTATCATAGTTGAAGATGTGACGGTTGAACTGTAGAGGAACTTCTCTGGAACTGAAAAGATTTGTTCTTTCCGACACGGGCCAGGATTACATTCATCTGTTGTTAGAAAATGATCCCCACGGTCATCATAAAACTAAGTGGACGTTTTGGTGTTGGATGTGGTTACATTCACTATCAAGATGGCACATACGGACAGTTGTTCTTACTACAACAAAGGGAACAAATTAATGGATAGTTATTATGTCATGTAGGATAACTTCAAATTTTTGTTTCTCGTCTCAAACGCAAGTATTATTATTAACCATATGATAAACCAGAATTTGTATACTCAAAAATAATATTCGAATAATGTACAACTTCTAATCACTTAGAAAAAACAATTTACCGTTAAAACCAATAATAATAACCAGCGGCTAATGAAGCGTTGCGCTTTGTATATCTATTACCTGCAAGATCGTGTCGCAGGTTCACTTTCGCGTAAGCTGGACTCCTTTGTATTAGCTTTATCACAAGAGGCAATGTAGTAGCTAAAAGTGAAGCTCCAAGATGCCAAGAGCATTTTCGTTCCATGGTCGTGACGGGTCCAATAGTTTCGCAAAGGAAGTAGAGCCACGTGAGAAAATGTTGAGGCAAGCTACGACGGAAACTCGATCTTCTAATACGAGGACATCGCTTTAAAGCAACGAAGCAGGAATGCTCCAAGATCTAAAGGAAAAGTGAGGAAGACAGAGATAGGGAGAAGGAAACAGAGAGAGAGAGAGAGAGCCAGAGTTCCCGTCTATAGAAAGGGTGGTAGCTTAAGTGAGAGTGCCGAAGAGGGTGGCTCTTCGCGTAGCACACAACACACCAGTCTGATCCGTGGTCCGAGAGCGTGGTAACGCCGGTACGGGAGTTGATGGGTTGGGTCGGTTTTCGGGGGTCGCCGGTGATTCTAAGAGGTCCGGCTGCCTGGCACACGTGGGCGGCGGCACATAGAAGGGGTAGCTATGGTAAAGGGGAAACGTAAGCGGAGAGTTGGTGAGTCAAGGTAGGGAGAGACGCCAGAATCAGCAGAGACTACTGGATAAAGTGAGGCAGGGAGACGAGAGAACGTCTCCCTGCCTCACTTTAGCCAGCTTTGCAGAGTAGCTTTGGTCCAGGGGGTGCGAGTATTGATCTCACCCCCCGCCCCTTTCCAACCACCTACTTCTCTCCCTTCGTCGTCCTGCTACGTCCACGGGGGTCGGAAGGGTGGTCCGGGTGGTGGGTAAGATGTCAGCATGCGTACATACAAAGTAGCCTCTCTTGCCAGCTTCAGCTTCACTCACGGCACTGGCTGGTCCGTTCGCCTCATGCTTGGGAGGCTGGCGACTCTACTTTGCTTGCCTGCCCACTACTCACCTTCACGCAGCAACCGCACAGACCTCTACGCTCCAGCGTACTTCTCGGATCTTCGCCAACGCCAACTTCCCGAGTTCTTCCTTTAAGTGCACTCTCTTGCACGATGGTATGTGTTGCACATGATTATGCCCTGGCTTGAATATGATATGATGAAATTTGTTTTATTTTTACCAGGACGTTTACATAACATTAAGGAATCTAAGTGTAGGATAAAGCTAAGAAATGTTATCTTCATTTCCATGAGATAAAAATGTTAACATCAATCTATGAAAAACCTCTCGTTTGAGTTTTCAGTATCGGGAAAACCGTAGTATGTTATCGATGTCGTTAAATTTATTTACAGTGAAATAAGACATCACGGTACGTGCAGATTCCAGTCTTTCAATCGATTGGCATTCTCAGCATTCTTGTACTACGTTTCCCGCTTTTCTACCTCCTTGATTTATTTGTTCAGGATTGCCCTCGGTTACGTCGATGTTCGAAACATTAGGGCACTTCTCGGTCATCGATACAATATATTATTTATGTGTTGATGGAGTACCGAGGAATCTCTTATTAGATTTCTGGTTTACAGATATTTCCGATCACTGAGTTTCACTTTATTCTACGGGTCAAAAGTGAATTCCGCATTGAACTTTGGGCTATTCGTAGCATTCGTGAGATTCTCCCTTGCTCCCGTTTATTCCTATGGCATCCCTTACAGTTCTTCTATGAGCTATGAGGGGGTATATCCTGGAGATTGAGGTTATGATAGTTTTGAAGTGAAGGATTCTCACATCGAAGAAGGGAAAGTATAATTATCCTTAGTTCACGCGGACTCACGTCCGGTCTTATTATCTTAGGTTTTAGGTTCTATGTACCTCCCACGGCGTCGCCTTTCTCTATTCCTCCAAACACAGTAGACCACCCTTTTACGCGGTCTAATAAGATACACAGATCCGTACGCACTGACACCAACAACATCAAGTGATGGTAGAATATTCTTTTAAGCCTTGTTTTCTCGATTCTTCATTTTGGGAACATTCGTATGCAGGAATCTTACAGAAGTAAGAATTGAATGAATATATACGAAATGCTTAAGAGAAAAGAACATACTTGAAGACCACGAGTGCTTCCAGACTTTTTTTCGTTATGGTAATTTATAGCCCTTTGCAAATTTTGTCTCAAGTTTCCCTTAGTTACTCCAAGGGTAAAAGCTGCCAAGTTCTACGTATGTGAGTATAGAGCAGGCGCAGCGATTTGACCTCCGGCCGTCCACGAAGCATGGAGGCAATCAATTATATCGTGCGCGCGATAACGTGCTGGAATGAGTGGAGGTAATGAATTTTCTCGCGCGCACAACCCTCCCCGGTAAGAGTAAACCTTGGGATACGGCAGGCGTTGCCACCCAAAGTCGTGTAGTCCAAAACGTGGACGGGGGAGGTCCGGGGCAGTAAGGGCGAACAGTAGAGGGTGAAGGAAAGCAAGGAGCAGGCCGAGAGGGTGCGGAGAAACGTTGTCCAAGAGGATCGCCCGCGCACAACCAAGAATTATACAGACTCGAAAGGAACGGCAGAGGTTCGAATACGAGAGAATAGATGTATGTGTGTTTGTTGGTGCGTTACTTACACAGAAATATACGTATGATAGCATTATCGAGACGCACACATGAAATGAAAGCATAGATTTCAGAGCCAATACTGTTGCATATCAGAACGAAAGCGGGTGAGTCAACGCGGTGAAGCTGAACATGATATAATGTCTCCTGGGGAGTCTCAGCAGCAAAAACTGTTGTTCAACTGGTCAGTTTCATCTTACAGACGCTTCATGTGCTGATGCTAGAGAATCTATGTGTTCGTTAACGTGCAAAAGTACACATACAAAGTCTCGCCTTCATGTCCATTTCGGTGGTGGTAGCCGGAGAAGCAGAACACAAACACAGCGGAAAATACCTACGGACGGGGTGAGAATTCTCTTTTGTGTACGTGTACGTTGGTGTGTACAAATGTGAGTCCAAGCTCTGGCTATGTTTGTATATATTATATCTATGTGTGGGTGTACAAATATATATACACATACGTATCTCATGGAAGCAATTTACATGGCACCATCTCGGCAACGTGGTAGGGATGAGGCGGCACCCATAGCATTGTAATTCAAGTAATGTAAGCTTTATGCAAAATACATGTTAGTTAGAAGTGCAGGGAGATAGAGAACCTCATCCCTCTTTCTCATTCCTTTCTCACTCTCTTCTATCTCTCTTCTCAGGACTGTATAGTAACCTCCTTCCTCTTTTACCTTCTTCCTATTTAGCTCGCACTGC
This sequence comes from Campoletis raptor, assembly GCA_948107755.1. Lineage (NCBI taxonomy): Eukaryota > Metazoa > Arthropoda > Insecta > Hymenoptera > Ichneumonidae > Campoletis > Campoletis raptor. The sequence goes on along the minus strand of OX403622.1, from coordinate 31,086,848 downwards.
CCTCATAGTTTCAGCATACTACTATACAGCTCGTTTGCTTTCTCTCTGTCTCTTTCTCGGCTCTCCTCATCTCTTCGTCTTCCGTGGTTCACGTTTATGTACTGCCCCATCCTTGCTTTTCTTATATCCCTTCTCTCTCTCTCTATCTCTTCTTCGCCTTCCCTCTCTCGCAGTCTGTCCCTCACTCTCTCTCGACGTCCACTGTCATCCTTGCGTTCACCCTCTCAGTTTCTCGCGTATCTCTTCCTGCTACGCTCTCCGTGGCTTTCCCCCTTCGCTGTTACGGCGCCTCCCGACTTTATTTTCTTACCCTCTCTCTCCTTCTCTTTCTCTATCTTTCTCTCTTTTTTCCCCCTACCGGATTCAACTCTGCATATATCTATAGCTGTGTTTTTCTACTCGCAAATTTTCCTCAGGCACCCCCTCCCCCCACCCGCCTTTCCTTTTCTCACCCTATCTTCATTTTGCTCGCGTGTGGCTTGGCATTTTCCCCATCGCAAGAACTCCCTAGGGTAAACGGACACTGGTCGCTCAGGCAAGGCTCATGCCAAGACTTTCTCCGCTCTGCTATGGTTCTTTTTTCTCTTTTTTTTTTTCATGGTGTACATATGTAGTCACATATGTATATATTTAGGACCGTTCCAATTTCAAAAAATTCTGCTTGATTTGTATTTTGTATTACGCAAATTTCATCGATAGATATTTTTGTGTCTTTGTAAATAAATATACGTGCATGGATGAGCGTATTTGATATTTTTACAGTGCACAGAATTATTATAACACACTATTTGAAATAAACTTACTATTCAACGAGGACATATGTATGCGTATTTTGAAAGACTGGTGAAAAATCATCTTCGTGCATATTGATTTAGGTACGAAATGCTATACATGAAGGTCTGGAAAAAAATCTCCCCATATGTAGTTCGACATACACATGCGGATTCGGGAGGTAAATGTACGAGGATAGATACCAAACTTTTTCCGTTCTTCTCTCGCTTTTCGTCTTTCTTTATCAATGTACATCACGCTCTACCTCCCTTTCCTTCCCTTTTCCGTTTTCCCTTTTCTCGTTTTTTTTTCTTTTCTCCTTTTGTGCTTGTTTGCCACCCTTCGGTCCCAAGAACGCACACGAACACGCACATGTCCAGTACCGCCGAGGAGCTGGGATGCTGAAGCCGGTGGCCAGCCAGGCTGCCTACCCCTCCTTGACCAAGGGTGAACGCGACATTGGCGTAGAGGGTGGGTTCAAGAAACTGCTATGAATATTTTAACGCTCCGAATGTAATCCAACCGTACATACGCCGAAATAATTTGACAAGTCCTTTTTCGTTAGAAATTAAAAAAAAAAAAAACATATTTTTGAAATAGTGTTCAATCATTCCATTAGTGGGGATTAGTATCCCTGGCGGAAGAATAGAACATTTCGTTCAAAGGAGTCCTTCTTATAATGGAGTTACAGGCAATTAATATTATTAAAAACATTGTTCAATTGAAATCTTCAACGAGATGAATCTTTTGATTATAAATTTCCGACTTTCAGTTTTAATCCCTCCGCAAGGTGTCTCTAGACTTTCAAAGAGTTTCAGTCAGCTATTCAAATCAACTTCAATCTCAAGAAGTGAGAGCTTACTTTCGACGCCAATGCTTGTGAGAAATGGCTGTAAGCGCGGAGGCGTATGTGAATAATATATTTATATATACGATGTATATGTGAAGCTGCTCAACGTGAAAACGAAGGGGTTTGAAAAGCGTAGACACCTATGTATATCACTTGAGGAAATTTCCAGTTTTTTCGTACAGTGGAAGCTGTAGGGATAATGAGGTACATTTTTACATTGATAAAAATCATTTTTTCCTGTTATGACGTTACGACGAAACTATACATGCGATTTGCACTCCGAAGCAAACCCGATGACACGCCTTAATCTCGATTAGGAAACCCAGCCATCTTAACAGCTCGAATTAATATTATGAGCTGATCATATACACACACACGGCAGATACAAAAATGAATTTGAAAAAAGATCCACCGCCGATGAAGGAGCTTCAAAATGCCATTACTTCGAGTCGGGAAGTAAAATCTAAATCTGAATAAATTAATTATTTTACAAGCTTAAGGAAAATTCATTATTGCAAAGTGGATCCAATCATTACTGCATGTTTCTCGGCATTTACGAGCATAAAAATGGTTGAGGATAATTCAATTTCTAACAAAATGGAACTAAGTTGAAGGTTATTGTAAAGGCAACAAATTGCAGATTACTCGAATTTCTCGGATAAACTCTTCGCACTCTGGAACCCGGTGGCTTTCCTCCTGTATTTCTATATATATGGTTTCCGCTATCGCTTCGTTCGTACCAACTGTACCGGAAGTTACGACGAGACGAAGAAACTTTTGTGCTCCCTTCGCGTTTGCACCTTAACCCTGAAATTTACGTCGGTAGTAGGGTTTAAAGGTCTCTGGGTGATTCAACTTGGTTCTAACCGAACGGCTGTTATATCTTGTCGCAAGTTCGCTTTCAAGGTGAACGAGAGATTATCCGTGTATCTCTATATCTATTGCATCGAAAATACGGGTAATTTGAGCGGTAAAAAATCGGAAAATAAAATCGCAACGCAAATATGAAAACTATTTTATAATCCTAGGCACAGTAACTACTGACATCATTGCAAATCATACAGAACGTTTAAAAAAAAACATGATATAAGATCGCGATCGAAGGAAAGGAACTCTGCAATGCCAATTTCACTGGAGACTTTTGTTCGTACTGAAAATAGTTCTACAAGAAAACAAATGCATGTACGGTTGTTGATTTTTTCAAATAATCAATGGCACGAAGCACTCGCGATCTTAGCGACTGACCATTGAAAGTAAATATATATCTATGAAATTATATACACGTACAGGATAATGAACTACAAGCCCTATCGTGCAGACGACGAAGCGCCACGTTCTTGGAAACGATTAACGAACTTTTTGCACTCACGGATTATCCGCGAGAAGTTTCTCTCGCGTGACTTCTTATGAACATCCTGTGTATAGTTGTAATACAAGAACGGAGTCTATTATCACGTAAGGCACGTAAAACGTACCTCATACTCTCATGGGTACAAAAATTAAGATACCGGGTTCAGCAAAACGGCGTTGTCTGTGAATCTGCGTTGTTTTCAAATTTACTAAATAATATATAAGTACAAGTGGCACGATGCTTCCTTTCTACACTGAACATTACAAACCTGAAGTGAGTGCTATAGTCAACAGGAAATCGAAAACGAATATTCGCACTGAGTTTTTATATTTGTTTCATTTCTAACGGTGTTCCCTAACAAAAGTTCCTTCCTTAAGGTCCCAACCCTTCGAAACAAGCGTCTAAAAATATATCAAATTATCATTTATTCAAGTTTCAAGACTAATCTCGAATCGTCTATTCCTCGAAAGTGACGATCGCATGCGATATGCAATGAAGTAAATTTTTGAAACGAGACCAACACGCACAGTAAGGCTCATCCCATTTTTCTCGTTTAAGCATTTATAATGCACGATCTAACAAGTTCCCCAAAGACCTGCTGTGGGCCGATAAAAAACTTGAACTACGGTTTAAAAAAGAATGTCGTAACTCTGCACATATCGCCCGCAGCTTTTTTTAAGTTTCTCATCATGGAATAGCGCGGAATTTCGTACCAACATATTACGATTTTTCTCCATCACCATGCAATAATCTACCAATTGAAGTCTAGTTTTATTTTTTTATTTTGAAAGGTCACAGTAAATCATGATTGGTTATCGTAAATATATATGATAAAAATTTTGCCGTTCTTGTAACTTACAATTGTATCGTCACGAAGAATCTAACCCACTTAAATTAATTAATTTACAAACATTGTGAAGTGTTGAAGTAAAAAAAAAAAAACTACAAGTCAATGACCCATACCATTGTTTCACTGCGTATACCAGCATCAGAATATTTGATTGAATAATGATTATTCCAAGGATTGTGTACTCCAACTAAGGGTGCGCATGCTGCGTTTGCCGGAATGCCCGTCTAACGTCGCCTATTCGATGGTTGGAGCAACGCACGCGCTTCGTTGAACGTACAAACTTAATTATGGAATTGCGTCTCTATATATGTGTTGGCTGGACGTTGTCAGAGATTCGGGAGTAGTATACGGCCTAATTTGCATGAGGTTCGGAGCGTTTGGTCGAAGGGAAAGATCTACAGTAGTATAACTATCGCCCTCGTCTGTACATACATGTATAATGTAGTCTAGTGATCCATCGAGACCTCCGGAAGCGAGGGAGATCTAAGATCGTAGAAGCGAGACTTTCGACGCTCACTAAGAGGGGTCGTTCTGTAACAGCCCCGTAGATGGCGCAATGCTTGTGCTGGCCAGGAGGGTAGCTCGGAGAACATCCCCGAAACCCAACGGAGATGAGCTACGGGCAGTTCTGACCCTCTGCAACCAACTCTCTTCCGACGCTCAGAAATTACCCCTTATCTTCGTTCACCAAGGCGGATAGGACGAGAGAGCGAGAAAACGGGAGAGAGAAAGAGGAACGCTGAAGAGAAACAGCCCCGTTCACTAGCTCCGAATCCTAATGCTCAATCTTAAGATAAACGCTCTTCGGGTTATTAGAGTCACCCCTTCATCATTTCGTTCGTCCAACGGTATGCATATTCGCCATATATCTAGAGGCCTCATAATTGCCAAGTCAGAAAAAAAGGAAAACTTGTGTAATAATCGTTCAAATAAGTAGTACGCATATGACAATTAATAATAATAATGTTTTACAACCGAAAGGAAAGATTTCATTATTCATTACGCAATCTAAATTATTTTCAAATATTTCCCGATTTGTTTAATATTCAGGATAATCTTGGTATAAAATTATTTATAAAAAATGGACGAGAAATCAGAAAAACCTGGAGGGAATAGGAAGAAGTGGAGGACGGTATCCAGAAACCGCGATGGAAGAGCTTTTTTCAGTATTTATTTTCTTTTGCTGCTCGCGGTTTTCTTCGTATGGATAATCGAACCCATATATCGGTTGACGTAGTGATCGTCTTCTTCACCATCCTCATCTTCGTGCTGTTTCGCGTGCTGTGCGAGGTTAGAGATAACGTGTGGATGTGGCATATATACATATATGTATTTATTATGTATACATAAATACGCGTATATATATATACTTGGAAGTATTTTCGTACATAACGAAAGAGAACGGAGAGGAGCGTGGGCTCTCGAGACGCTTGACCAGGCTCTCAAGTGAATCGCAAATCGATCGAGACCTCCCCCTGGTGAAAAGCCCAAGCCTCAGCAGCAAAGAGTATATAGCGTTGTCCGGACTCCGCAAAGGCAACGGCAAAAGAGTGAGGGAGAGATAGGAAAAGAGAAAAAAGAGATAGTAAAGGAGAAGGAGCTTTAGAGGGGTTGTTTGGGGTGTGGGTGGTGAGTGAAGAGCGAGGAGCGTAGTGGGGGATGGGGAAATAATGTTGGGGATATGTTATTCTCTTGCTCTCGAGGTAGAGAAGCGCGCTAACGTCGCGAAGATTAAACCTCGTGTGCACGTACACGAGGATACGAGAGCGCTATTCATACGATTTCTCTTCTCCCAGAGACTTAGATACGTGAGCCCTCTGCTTGAGACAAAGAGGGGGAGAGAGCGCACCAATTCACCGAGCCAAGCTGTACATACAACGTGTGTACTTCACTTAGTTATATATGCCTAAAATAAATACATAGGAGAAGGATACACAGACATATACATATGTATACTTGGAAATATGGGGGTTAAGGCAAGAAATGTTTCCGTCACGTACGTATACATATGTACATTTCCATGTATTTGGATACGATATACCTATGTAGAGTTTGAGGCTAAGGCTCACATGCCGACGCGCGTAGAATGTAATTAAGATAAATTAGCGTTAAAGGAGAATTGGGCTATGGCTCGGCCGTGTTCGTTCAACGTATACAGACACATACATACGAGGGGTGACTGTAGGCCAGATAGAGATAGGATGAATGAGTGAAATGAGACAGGGCTGGAAAGTAAAAGGCTGAGAAGGGTAAGAGATAGAAAGACGGACACAGGACGTTAATGTAGAGAACGCTGCTCACGTATTTCGTGAAACTGTGATGGAAGAGCTTCTGTAGACGCAAAGAACCTATACGAGCTCGCGAGTGTGTATACATTCAAACCTTAAATAAAGACTAAGCAAAGGTAGATCGGCGAGGGTTGAAAACATTTGAAAAGTAGACATTCACTAAATGTCAATACCCAACAATCCTTTTTTTATTTTTTTAATACTTCTTCACCATTTCATCACTCCATGAATCGGGGGTTCTATTACTACATTAATTAATTAAGTTTAGACAAATAAGTTTAAGATTGCACTCGAATCGGGTTGACGTCACAATAAGGTTACGATGTTTTGAGCCAGAGGTTATTGATTATATATGCAACGTGAAGAGCGAAGCCGGATAACAATCTTTCGGAGATATCGCTTAATACAGGAGAATAGAGGACTTGGATCAAGTAGCACTGAAGCTTTATGTGTTTACACGGCTGGTCAATGTGGCCTCCATGGGTTTGCATCTTGGTGAGCAACGATGTCTTCGTCGTATTTAGCCTCTACTCTAACCTGAGGAATATCATGAACATGCAAGACATCTCGGCCGTCAAGGACGGAGCAGGAAAGAGAGAAAGAGATAGAGAGAGAGAGAGAGAAAGCCAACAATAGCCTCGAGGAAGCTGCTGTTGATAGACGCTTCCGATAGATGAGCCGCAACTATATCCTACCGCGTTTTCTCTCAACCCATCACTTTCTTCCAGCGACCCCACCTTTCAATCCAAAACCAACCTAAATGATCCCTTCAACTTTCGTGAAGTCCTACTATTCTTATCGCTATTATATTGTTTACCTGATCAAGTCTTACATGAAACCAACCTGAACCTTAAAGTTAACAATTAACCCTTTGTCTTTTCTCAGTTTCTTTCTGAGTAACTCTCTTTTTTTCAGCCATCGATAAACATTTTCTCTGAAAGGAAACTATAATTTCGATGATTCTTTTCATATCGTATTATAACATTCAGTAGAGTGAACCGACCTGTGAATGGACGAATATCGAAACTGCAGTATTTTGATATTAGGATTTCTCCATGTAATTTCAAGAAATTTCTAGGTTCTTTTGATTGTTTGAATCTTGAGTGCCGAAGAAGGTGCTTAGTTGGCTTCAGCGAATCTCTCGTAGAAAAGTGTTTTTTAATAATGACAACAATGGTAGAATGTTTATATTTAATTATGTTCCCTATTTTCATAGACAACAAATAAACAGGAAGTTTTTTTTTTTTTTGTATAAGACAAATGATTGAAAATGAGTCCCTTTTCGCCACCTCCCAGTCCTTCAACGATAATAGGTATGGAACGAGGATGTGTCGAAAAAAAAGGTCTAAAATTAGAGTGCTCGTTAAAGAACACACAGGACTCTTCGTTATCTCTCATGCTTCATTTCGAACGAAATCTCACGTTAAGGCAGGTGATGTTTTTCTTCTAGAGAGGTATGCGTGGGAACGTAGATATTTTCTCTTCGACGCAGTTTTTTTTAAACGCTCCTTTGTGTTATATTTTATTGAAGTTTTGTTTGAATCGATGAACCAAAATATGTGAATAACTAAGAACCCTAACGTGAAAGATTAGATATTACCAAGGACTCTGATTTATGAGCAGAAAAATTTTTAAAATAAAAATCATGTACCTGGAAAAAAATACAGCAGAATGCACTCTACGTTGTTATGGATTGTATTCTATGCCTGCATCGAAAAATTACATGCATAGAAATTCTATAAATTTTTCCGCACGTATAGCAAATGAAACCCTTGATGCGGTCAATTTGATATAATATACATTATTTATAAACCGCATAAGCGTTTTAAGGATGCTGGATTTTCGTTTTCATAGTTAAAACATTCGTTGTCCAGCCTCAATCACATATGAAGTAAAAAGAGTAATTAATCTTCCAATAAGCTTTTGTTTTTGTTACCCGTGTCAACCCGGAGTTGATTTCCATACCTTAGAATCAGAGTTCGGTTAAGAAGCGACTTAATAATAAAATAGTCGATGAGTATGGATTTGCAAACTCGAAACTGTTGAAAGAAAAAAATTCTCCGAAAGGGACAACACATCCCCAGATCTCGATAGATCTCGAGGAAGGGATAGAAAAATGGCAAATTGTTCGTGCTAAGGCAATCTACAACATCGTATGTCATGCTTTGTGTGACGCACTTTTTTCTTCAATGAAGGAATTTCCGGTGCTTATGACCTATTCCAAGAATAGGATCGATTCGAAGTAAGAGAAAAATACAAAAACACTTTGAAACGATATTTAACCCCCCCCCTTTCCTTCCGAAGTTAAAACTACACGAGTCAGTCAACACCCGGGAATTTAAAACTAGCGTTTGATACCATTATGTAGTTTAAAGGAGTAAATCACCGTTACAGAAGAGAAACAAGTGAGGAACTTGACTTTTTACTACGGACAATGTAAAAATTGTCCAAAATTCAATGTTATCCCTAGTTTTTATTTTGTAATAATAAGTTTTTGATTTTTATATTCTCCGCGTGCTTATTTATTTTTATCAGTGATAATACGACCGAACGGCTCAGTGATTTCGTGCTCAATTCAGCGATACAACATACTTTTGAAAAATAAAATAAAACAAGTATGATTATTTGTCATTAAGGGTAACATATCAGTGAAAAAGTTTATAACCATTGGCACTAATTAACTCTTCTAAAAAGATCATTCAAAAGCAAATAACGTATCGTAAAATTTTCGGCCCATATTCCTAGTGATGTTTTCTTTGGAATTCAGTACATTATTGCCACAGGCAAAAAGTTCTCATAGTGGGATAAACTTCATCTGTAAAAAAAAATAGCTCGATCATTCTCGGCGTGCATTGTTAGTGAAGCAAAGCGGATATGCGTTATTTCTTCAAAATACAATATATCACCGGTCATCAATTCGAATTGTTATTATCGAAATATTGTCATCAAATATCCCGTGAAACATTGAGGTCCCGTCATTATTAAAATATTAATCGAGCCAGGGGTAAAGAATAATATAAAGGACGTTAAAATCATGTCTCGACAAAACAATAAAATAGTCGGTGCCCTGTCTAACGCTTGTGCGAATATTTAATGTGATGGACCTGTCAATCATGCGGGGGAATTTTGAAAATTGGAAGGGCAAGCGATCAGTTCGACGGTTCGCGAATTCCCGAATTCGAGGAGATTTTCGTGAAGTACCGAGCGACGGACGTGTTGTAAGGAGCTGGGAAAATTACCGTGAGTTATCCCTTCGTCGCTTTTCGGTTTTGGTTGGCGAGCTTCATTGTAAATTTATTCCTTAAGGAATAATTAATTATTGGATATAATTGACAATGCGTGTGTCTCGAAAGAATCCCGAGCGTATTTTTCTGTCATTATAAGTATTTCTTTTATTAAATATTGTTCGATTATTATTAACGCCAAAGTGACTGATTATAATAATTATATGTTAAATAGTAACCTCGATATCTTTAGATTTATTTCTGGAATAACCCCGCCCATCCCGCTGCAGCAAGGCCGGTCAGCTGTCTTTTCTTCTTTTGTTCATGTCGCTCTCGCGACTGGCGCCCAACATTTTATTAACAACCGAAATAAATAAACGGCCAAGAAGAGAAAAGTTTTGTGACAACGGGTTGGCTAATTTTTAGGACTATTGAAATTGCCGTCACAATATATATATACACTTATGCCGAAGGTCAAAAATGCGTCTATCACGCAGAGTCTACGAGCCTCAAATTTCGTTGTTGGAATCAGAAAAGAAAAAATAAAAAGAGATAAAACCATAAAATGAGCGAGATCGAGATGTATCGAACTGCAGCAGCAGCGCAAAATATTTCTCTTTCGTCTCGCGACGTGCATAAAATGTAAGTGTATAGGTGTATGTGCGTGTGTTTGTAAAAATGAAAAAGGAAGAGAGAGAAGCGCCGGCCGGAAGATGAGGCGGGGAAGATGAAGAACGATCTGTTCGCCACAGAAAGCGAGAGCAAGAAGAAACGATCATGGTGAAGGAAAAAAAAAACGTCATTGCGATAAATCATCTGGGCGACAGGCATTAAGAGACACGTTGTGTGCTGCGCCAGGGCATTATATGGACGGTGTGTGCACGTTCTGAGATTTTCTCACACTCGCCCAATCGAAAAATGGCAAAGGGGGCAAAGGGGTGGTGGATAGAGAAAGACCAAAAGGAAAAATGAGACAGCGAGAGATTGAGAATTTCGTGTATATTTCGAAGGTTGTCCAATCGCGATATATCGGGCTCAATCGACTCTTTCGAACGTCTCGGCGATATAGCAATGAGAAATGCACAATATACATATATATATATGTATATATATATGTTGAATGTATGATCGATGACTGTCGAAATTTCTGCTGATTGGTTCTGCCCCGATAGCTATATACTATGCACATAACATTCGATGAATTGGACAATATAGATGCATCATTGTCCAGTCTTTTTCTTCATAATTATTCGTGGTAAAGTGAGTCGCCAAAAATGCATACTTCGTTCGAATTATTGAGAAGCCGAAAGTGTGGGAAAAATCGATGTTTTTTTGTTCAATGACTACTGAAGGTTATCAGAAAAAAAGATTCGTCAATATTCTTCGTGATTCAATATTTATATTGAAATATAAAAAAAAAAACGTCACTTCAGTTCCTAAAAATTGAGTTGAATTCAGGATGAAAATAATTAATACTTTAATCTGCTTATTAATTTTCTCCTTATAATGTAAATATATTTATTATATGTAAAAAATAAAAATAATAAAAATAAAAACGAAAAGCATTACTTTACGATTATTTTTGTACATTTTCTCAATAATATTCTTAATCCTAAGGCCTTCCAAGCTGGCTGTATATTCAATAATATCGGCTGTCAAGTAAAACCAATAAAGCCACACACTGTCAAATTCTCATGGTGAAAGGAATAACAATATTTTCGGGGAACCTGCAACAATTGGAGGCGTCAGTAAAAGGGAAAAGATGCGCATATACAATTTTATTACCGTTATTATGTATAAACCCAGTCCGTTGGGAATTTACTTGGAAAAATTAATCTCTAAATGACGGCAATAAAGCAATCGTCGCGCTACGGTAATACAAAACCACCCCCGGCCAGAATATTGTACAGTCGTTGAGTCTCAACGAGGGATTAAGAGACGACATATAATACGTTTCGTCTACCTGAAATTTTTGTCTCTAAGCTACGACGACGACGACGCTGTCATCATATATTTTCACAATGCGAAGTACTGTGTACAAGCGAAGAGGGGAACATGGACGTTCCTTATGCTTTAATGTGTATACTTCATGCATATATTCGATGCTTTGGTTTTTGTATGTTCTTTCGTTCGTGTATATATTTAGTACAGAAATAAGGGACAAAATGAACCACGCGGAGTTTGACTAACATTGAATATAGAAAATATTACACTTTTTTCTCGTTTAAGGAGTAGTTTTCAACGTCCTTATCTTAACGTTATTTTTTTCGTATTGATAACGTGAGGATTATCAAACAGTAAACTTGGTTTTTTTTGTCATTTTTATCTTTTACTCCACGGGAGGATGAAGAAACAATGATAGCAAAAATAAACTGTGCATCTCTTCTAGTGTTTTTGCCAAATCGATTCTTTTATTATATTTTTTAGGCACGATGTCTTCCTCGAATGTAAAAGATTGAAACATATTTTGATTTGAAAAGATCGTGGGATGCTCTTCAAAATATACTTTATAAAATTAAAATCAATTGTTAAATATAACACTATCGCTTTCATTGGAGAAATTTCGAGAATAAAGCGTTTTCTTTTTTTGCATTCCAACCAGACATCACTCTTTAATGGGAAAACAATGGGATTTTTATCTCTTTTTCATAACACATTAGAAAAACTGAAATTTGAGAAAATATATGCTATAACGTGGCAAAAAAAATTTTTATGTGAAATAAACCGGAGATTGAAAGTAAAAAAAAAAAAAAAATTGTTTGCTCATGGCGCAAAAAGATCTTGTTCTTCAGTTCTGTTCCATTTTACCCCAACTAACCCCTCTGCGTACCCTATACGTAGCAATTTTCTGAAAACACCCGGTATTCTCATTGTTCGGAAAACAATGGAGCGGGACCTTTCCTTCTCTCGTTTTTGCTGCGCTCCCTCTCACTTTCTGCTTCCACCCAGCTCGTGAATGAGCAAGTGCACTCGGCTGTTTCTTATCGTCGCGAAACTCTACTGCAAATTATGATTGCCCCAATTTCCTCCGACTTTACACCCTGTAACCTTCCGAAGTTACGACTTACGCACATCCAAGCAATGTTATTACCAATGATGAGGACGGTCTGAATGTGTTCAGAATTCTTTAGAATGTTGATTTACTTTCTGTCTACTTTCACCTAAAAGTTTTGACGCTAGTTTTTGCTCGCAATAATTTTTATTTCGTTCTTTCAATTTTATAAATCGTTCAAAAATTTTATTACAGTAAGAAAAAAAAAAAAATGCAAACGATGCACAAAATTTAAAAAAAATATCTTATTTTTACTGGGAGTAGAAAAAATATTTATTTAGACATTCCTATTTGTCACAATAATAATTGATGTTACTTTTCAAACATGCAAATTATCATGATTCATTATCATGTTATATAGTAATTTCATTCAATTGATGCAATTAGATGCAATTGAATTGTGGCTCTGAGTTGTATTATCAATTTACAATATTTTTCTTGAGATTAAAAAAAAAAATTTTAACGATCGACAGTACTATAATTTGTCGTGCCAACGATCGATTGAGAAGCGATTTTCGATCGAAAGAAGAATATTGAGGTGAAATTAGCAAAAACGAAAATTTAGGATCTGATACGCCCGTGAGGGATTTGTTTCGTTCTCTCTCGTTCCCTCGAAACATATTTCCGTACATTAAGCAATAGTGACAGCACATACATAGCACATGTATCGTATATAATATCGATGATATTTCTTCGTTTTCGAAGATAAAAATCTCTTACGTGAGGATATGGGTAGAGAACGAAAATTATAGGTTTTCGCGTTTTGAATTATTTCTTTCTGGGATCGCGAGAGAGTTTGTTGTCTCACTCTTTACTGTAACCATGCCGCGTTGTGTTCACCGGTGATCACGAAAACAGAGAGATAGGAAGAAGAAGAAGAAGGAGAAAGAAAAAAGATGGAGTAACAGAGTATAAATGAAAGAGGAAGAGAGCGAGAGGCGAAAGCACAGAAGAGCGGCCACGATTGGTGGGAGTGAGATGAACAGGAAAGATGAAAGAAAGAGAAAAACTGTGAGAGAGAAATTCTTTCGACAGCTCAAAGTTCGAGCAAGACAAAGAGAGAATTAGCCTAGGAAGCTTGGCGAGCTGTCCGAAAGAGTGATAGAGAAAGAGCAAAAGAAAGAGAGGAAGATAGAACGAATGTATTTCGTCTCGCAGCTCTTATACGCAACCCCCTCGCCCCTTTCCCGTCCATTTTTTCCTCTTTCGTTTTTTCCCCTTTTTTGCCCACTCACTCCTTCGTCCCTCCTTTCCCCGTTCTTTCTTCTACATTTATTTATTCTTTCAAGTAATCAAGCAAGGTAACGCTGAAGAGAGAAGAGGGAGAGAGTCTCTCGCGATGAGCGGGCGGCGGCAAAGACGAACACAGAGAAAAAAGAACCAAGGGAGTTCTCTTCTCTATCTCCTCCATCTCGTGGTTTACTCGAATTACAGTCATTGGCCATTTGCCTACAATGATGAGCAGAGCTGGTTATGAATCGGTCTCCATATGAAAAATAAATGAACAAATGTGCCGATTACTTTAACATGTCGTCTATTTAAATTGTCAACCACTGGCTTGTATTCAGTGCTATTGAAGCATTAAGCTTTTCCATACTATTTACTAACCGTCTTGATAATGAAACACATGAAAGTTAATCCACTGTTGTTTACCTCAAAGAGCTTATGAATTGATTCAAAATGATGTTGAATAACCAAAAAGTGATCAATTTTCTGTAACAACAAATTTATTTAAATTTTGTCAGATTGAGAGGAAATATTTTGGAGTAGTAAATAGCCAATAAATTGTGGTTCGGTTTTTAATCAACTTCCTCCTACATGGAATGTACGATCATGAACTGAAAAGTTGTCGAATCGTGTGTATAGATGGTCAGGCTCACAAGCTCACAATTTCGCATTGAATGGCTGGTACATTTATGATATACATGGCATGAGACGATTAATCCGCGTGCTCGAACGATGTGCTATGCGAAGGGCAGCAAGCTTTAATTGTGAGAGCAAATTCGACGATCCTGAAAATAACAAACACGAGAAACTCTGTATGGCGAATGGTTGTCTCACTCTTGCGATCTCTTCAAACCCTCATTCCGCTCTCCCCACCGGTCCAAGGTTAAAACAAATCGCGATTTTGCACCGCGAATGACGTCACGATGCAGTTGGACTAGTTTTGAATCTAAGCCTCTGGGTGTGCGCTTCCCATCTCTATATCTCACAACATAGTTATATATAAAACGAACATATGCTGTATTTCATAGCGCGCGGTTCTCAAAACGAAAGATTGAGAATTTATGTTGCGTGAAATTTGCAATCAACAGAGATAACAAGATTAACGGTTCGAGAATTTCACCTCCGACTGATTACATTTCGAATTAATTCAGGTAAAAAAGGTTTTAAAAAATTCGTAGATGTAAATATCATGAGAAACTTTTGCTCTGGTCGTATTTGTATCGTGTTTTTTTTTATTATGTTTAAAATAATAAATGAAAACAGTGGTAAATATACATTTTTTTCCAAAGTTCTGGTGTCGACGTGCTGGAAAAACCAATCAATTTTGACGCAGCTTGATATGAAGAGGAAAAATGACTAGAAACGATTTCTGCTGTCTCAAGCACTCATACACTCTTGTTAAAAGTCGCTAATAACAAGTTATTATTTTTTATGTCAAGAGATAACATTTTTTTCGTCAATCTATCAAAAATATTTTCGACGCGCTGAGATTCTTTATGGCTTATAATTACTAGGTATTCAACGAAGCTTGAAAAAAACGAAGGTTTTCAAGTCAAATTATCCAATCAAATATTCTTTTTCACAGACTGATCGAAAATGTATTCGTTTTTTTTTTTCAACGTTAGATTTAAGCCAAGAAAAATACTTTTAATGTAAACATTTTGTTGTACATCGAAAAGTAAAATAAATTAAAAAAAAAAGTAGAACTAAAAAAAAATTGTTCTGGGACTGCTTTGTTCTGGAGTTGTAAAAAAACCATTTTCGATTGTTACATATAAGAGTGCTTGTTTTCATTCCCTTACAAGATGAGGAAAATTGATTTTGATAAAAAAATCTTTTAATTGTTAAGTTCATTCTCAATCTTTTTTCCGTATCCAATCGTTACGAAGTGGTTTGTACACTTGCAAATAAAAAGTACCACGTGTAGTCAATAAAATAGAATTTTAATGTTTTGTATGAGTCGTTGGCCTTTCGCACGTAACGCGGAAACCAAAACCTGTATGGATCACCAATACTAAACGCTCTCACACACACACACATACTGTATATTCGTATTTACGACCAAATGTTAAACCTGGCAATCATACAGTGGTCCAATTACCATAAGAAGGGGTCTAATTTTACACAATGCTCTCGGGGGCAGCCCTTTTCGCCTTCTTCTTCGTCATCTTCTCAACTTCTTCCTCCCCTTTCACGGCTTCAGTGTTTTTGTTTCGTTTCCTCGTATACTCGTTATATTTATACGAAGTCCACAATCATACATCTATACACATTTACGTGCAAGAATGATCGTGGAATTCGTAATGTAACGACTATATAAGAAGAAGAAGAAGAAGAAGAAGAAGAAGAAGAAGAAGAAGAAGAAGAAGAAGAAGGAGAAGAAGAAGAAGAAGTAGGAGGAGAAGAAGGAGAAGGAGACGAAGTGAAATAAATTATAAAGCACTTGAGGAGGGTGTCGACGAAATATAAACAGAACAATTTTTTTTTAACATTTATTCTCCTTAGAATCCGTAACATACAGACTTTTTATCATTCACGAAATAATCACGTGGTTGAAAGTTTAGTGTTGTCAATATTTTCAAACATTGGGGATTCATCAAGAATTTCAGGACAAATGGTTACTAAAATGATAAGATGGATAACGAAGATATATATAAATGAGAATTAAAAATGAAATATTTATCGATATTTAGAAAATAATGACAACGAAAAAATTATTAATGGTTTTTTAATTCATAGAATCAGAGTGGGAAAAAAGAATGTCACGAGATTTAAAGTTCATCCAAAGCTTCGGTATTTATTGACTTCTCATATAGAATATAAATATTTATTTTTAAAAACACGATATGATCGAGATGGCATATTTTTTGTCCATGTATAAAGAAGAAAAAAAATTAGTTTACGAATATTACGTACTAGTGACTGGTCGGAGAACGGTTTACAAATCAACTTTCACGATTTCTTAATAAATCTTTGAATGCTCGCGTCTCTCATCGCCTTTTATTATTCTATATACTTGGTTCCAAAGCCTGAAAAAATGTCTTTGGCATCTCATGAGAAAGAAAATTTGATACGGAGCTGAGAACACATATAAATACACGGAAACTCGTATCGTTTGCCACGTCGTTGTATTCTACTAAGATCGCTAGATTTACACATGATACAAATGCTGTAAACTGTGTTTACGAGCTCGTTGAGTATGCGGACCTTGAAGCCGTATACACGTACATTCTTAAATTAAGTATTTCATGTTAACCAAATGGAAATTGTGTGAAACTCGTTTGCCTAAATAAATTATTATTTTTAACGTTATTGTTGTTTAAAAAAAAAAATTGGCAAGCATTTTTTCCAATGTGAGAAAATCTCTTTTCTTTTAAAATCCACACGAAATTCCTGGAACATGGTATTCGGATGTATCAGAACGAGGAAGGCGGTTCTCTCTTTGAAGACCTGTCGCGACGATTTTGTCTTCTGGTGCTAAAAAATCTAACCTGTCATGATTCAAGCAAAACTTACGCCATTAGTTTGGTAGTAGAAAAGAATTTGGTAGAAAATAATTTTTTTTTCAATATTTCAAATTTTTTTTAATGAATAATTTTCAAAAGAAGAAAATTTTCATTGGTAGGTACAGAAATGATTTATTTATCAGGATACTGAAGAATTTTTTCTTATAAAAAAAAATGAATTTCATCGGAAAACAAAAATGAAACAAAATTTTAGAATATATAGACCAAAAAATTAGTCTATTTGCTATGGGATACCACGTATATATGTATGTGTGTTTTTATACTTGGAACCTTTTCGTCAACTAGGAGCTTATTCAGAACCTTCCTTTTTTTCTTTTGTGTAGACGTGTATGTGTAAACTATCTATGAATTTATATTCATACTTTCGTGCACGTGGCATCTTGAGCACGTCTTTTTACCATCATTATTATAATTTTTTAATCTAAAAGGAGATCGTAGCACGCAAAAAGAATTAAAAAAAAAACCTATTTAAACGAAATTAAGTTAACAAAGATCACAATTTTACTGTTTTATTTCATTTTCATTATTTATAATTATAAAATTAATGGAAGAAAAGTTAGAACGAAATATTGATAGATTTTGCGGAAGTTAAAAAAAATGTTTGTCGGAAGTGAAAGAAATGTTTTGTAACCCAAGGGAGGAACAAGTGGGTTTCCGTACGCGTACGGGAAGGATGAGTGTCAAGTGTATTGTAAAATGCATTGCAGAATGTGTACGTATCTCTATATGAACGAGTGTAGTCACATGTGTCGTAATTTCCGGCGATATAAATTCTATTTTGTATAGTCGAAGGGTGTGAGTTCAGGATTTCTGGAGTCCTGTAAGGGTTGGACAAGGGAGTGCAAGCAAAAAAAGACAGGAATGGAAAAACGGGGAGAAATGTAAAAAGAGAGGATGTTTGAAAGGGAGAGAGAGACGATAGCGCAAGTTGCGAAGGTTGACTGTGGATTTCCTTAATAAAATGGGACGCAAACGCCACGCCAGCGAATATCTGGTTGATAGTGGCACGGTCAGCTCGACGTCGACCACCGAAAATCCTCGGACCGTTTCGAGGGTTGCTAGGGAAAATCTAGAATAAGAGAAGGGAGGGTTTTCGTTGCTCAGGCTGATTCAATCTGACACGAGAGAGAATCTTGGCTCGCAGGTTGTCTCTCTCTCGCTCTTTCTCGCCGCTTTCTCTTTATCTGTCTCTCTTTCTCACCCTTCTTCTTCGAGTTTCAAGCTACTATGAGGCTTTGTGAGGGTGAGTATGTGTGTAAATTTCATGTGTATGTGAATTTCTGTGTACCTCTCTCTCTTTCTCTGTCTTTTTCTCGTTTACTCTGTCTGGTGTTATACCAGAGGCTTAGGCTCTCAATCTCGTCCTCTTTGTTACGTCCTCTTCTTACCTAAAATCCTGCATGAAAATTTCGAAGGATAACTGAATGCCATCCAATTAGTATGTCGAAATAAAAAAATCAATTTTTCGAGACCTATCCATTTGCAAATTTTGTCTCTTTTTGTAATTGCATTGACTAATTATCTCAAGTATAATGCGCGAATTAAGACCTCAATACTAATTTGCTGCTTTATAAAGATTCTTCATGCATGTTTTGTTAAATTGCAAGAAAGTATACTTTTGAACACTGATTGCACAGAAAGGCTTGTATATAACGAACAATCACATAAAAAAATTAGTTTGACTAAATGATATTTGTTTTCTGTTCAATTAACTTACTAAATTATATATGCTGAGGCAAAAACCTGCAAAAAATTGAATACACTTGTTTTGACCAAACGAATTCAATAAGCATGAAAATCCCCATAGTTCATTATATCTATATGCATGCAGTCGAGAAATGGGAGCGAAGGGAGATTGGAAGGGCGAGATCGAGGGTCGCCAGGATTTCACAAGAGTAGGAGAAAGTAAGAGAGAGATAGAGTCGCCAACCCCGGGCGTTGCTAAGTTAGCGTTATCCAAATCCGACACTTAGGCTAGCGACGAGGGGTTGCGATAACGTTAGCACGGAAATTAATGTGCGCTCGCTTATATATGCTCAAATAATATATAGTACAAACATATAGATATGTTTATCGTTCTGCTTGCTCTTTCATACGGAATGCTGGTCATCTAGAATTCAACTCCATCCCCTTCTTTGGTAATGCCAAGAAGATAAAATTAAATAAAAACAATGTGTCTAGTAATCGATTCCATACAATTTTTTTTTATATTCTTAAAAAAAATACTTCGTCATCCTCATATCCTGGAGCAATGAGAACAAGAAAGAAACTATTTGTCTGAGATTTTGATTAACGAGAGTCTCGATACTGCATTTAATTTGATTTTTTTAATTTTTGGTCATCGAACGTTTTTAAATTATCGATACATTAAAAAATGTATATAATTATAGTATAGATTCGATCTGCAATAAAACATGTTTACGTTGTAGGGGAACAAAGAAAAATTGATGACTCAATATTAAATCGCTTTTGACTTCGAGGACTTCTGGCTCGAAAGCTACTTTTTTTATTCTTTGGATTTCATTCTTTCTATACATAATGTAGCACATTAATATGGCAGACAAAATATTGGAGTTACGTAGGCATTGAACATGAGAATCGAGAATTAATTACAAAGGTGAGAAAGAATATGTGATGCATATAATCGGTTTATAATGACGTGTAATAAACCATAAAGGATAGAAGGAGTTGCAATATCTGGATGTCTCCTCGGCTCAGGTCTACAACTTCTACAAATTGAGTTTCAAGGATTTTGATTAACAAGTATTGTGGACGTATCATGTTAAATAATCTCCAGACGTTTTTTGGTCTCGATCACTTTTTTGGTTATCCTATTAATCGTGACCTCAAACCACACAAACTTTGTTCACTTTCTTGAACTGAAAATTTCAGGTTTTATTCAATATGCAATTATTGATTCAATATCAAATTGATAAAATATTTTTTAAGTTTGCCATTTGTACATTGTAGTCGCGAGTACAGTTTACGTGACCCTCGTGATCCATATATGCAAAGTCTGCCTCGTGTGGGTGCTTTGAGCGTAACTCAACGGTTTGCGAGAAACTCTCAGCTTCACGTGCACTGAGGTTCGTGAGGGTAGAAGAATGAAGAAAAAAGGTATCCGAAAAAATGCAAGGTTACCCACTTTTTTTAGCGGCTCGAACTACGGTGTGAAGGTCACGGCAAGGGTTCGCGGGTTCGTCGACGTCGTTGTTGCTGCGATCCTGCGATATATGCGGGAAGCCCCAGTCTTACATTCCGCGCTTTGCACCTGAACTCTAACAGAATTTCGATTTAAAGAAAAATGGAAATCTCTTTTTGTTTTTTTTTTTTTTTTTTACTAAAAATTAATTTGTCTACAGTTTGCTTTATTACTTCCTGGGTAAAATATCTGAAATCTCCTTTTCATATATTGCTCACAATAAAATCCACGCTTCAATGGTAGTTCCAGCACTAAAACACTATTCTATCTATTCTAGTACCTCGTTAGAATTCTATCATTAAAATACTCGTTTTCCCCATATATAATGGCGGATGAGAAGAGATTAGACTACGCGATCAAAATACCGAGCACCATCGAAATTCAAGGCCTCGCCTCAAGATAGAGAATTTAAAGAACATGAGACGAAATTGGAAAAATTTGCGTGTAGATATAAAAGAAAAAAGAATTAATAACGAAGAGCCTCGTTGAATTCCGTCATAGGTTTACATATTCGAGCGAAGTTCGGCTACATATCGTGAAATTCGTGTTAGAAAGTTTCAATCAACTTTTATGAGCGACGTGTATCGAGTAGACTGGTAGGAAATTGTTTCAAGGTGTTATCGTCCACATCTGAATATTGTACATATAAACTTTTACTTTTGCCTGTCCATGTGCCTTAGTTTCACACTGACATTATTCGATATTTACTTATGTTTACATTAGGTTGTATAATTATCAAAATTAGCGAAGCATATTAAAATCATCCGGTTTCTATAATAAATTAAAAAATTCACATTTAAGTGAAGAATAAAACATAATATGGAATACAAATTGACGTTTTCCGCGATTATTAGAATATTTTATCTGTAGCCAATAATTAAAATTGAGAAAAGTATTGATTGAGTATTGAGAAAAGTATGATTCTATCATAAATCCTTAATCCTGTTTCGTACTATTACTTTTGTTCTTTGACGAGTTTTAGAATTGAATTTGAACTCAAATAGTTTCTAATTTATTTTCGTTTAATTTTATTAAAATAATTTTATTATAACAATTTTATTTGAATAGTTTATTTGATGAAAACAGTTTAATAATTAATCGTCGAAAGTGTGGTCTTCGGATCCAGGTATTTTTTGTGACAACTTTATTTAAAATGTTGAGTGTATGCGAAGAAAATTCTCATAATATGCGCGCGCTCGTCTCTTCGGGAGTAAGATAGCCAAGCACAGCAGCATCGGCACTTGCGGCTTCCACAGCCGCCCTCATCTCACATCTCGGCGTCTTTCTCCTGCACGAAAACTATCGCCGTTACTCTCTTTTTGTCTTTCTCTTCGTTCCTCTAATATCTCAGCGTTGGGCAAACGCGAACGTGGCCGTCGAAGGGGTTCGGCGGTGACAAGGGAGTCCCCTCTCTTGAGTCTCGTATAGAGAGAAGCGGGCAGGAGAAGAAGAGATGAACGAGGTTGAGATTCGGTGCGCGGGGGTGCGAATACACCACCGTGAGGAAAGGAAAGATTCTAGAGAGCGAAATGAACGAAGCGACGTAGGAGAGAAAGAAGAAGAAGAAGGAGAAGTGAGAAGGAAAGTTAGGTGGAGAGGCTTCGGAGACCGAGGAAAGAGTGAGACAGGGAGCGCGCGCAAAATCCTACAGGATAAATATACGTAGAACGTACACAAAGACAGACAAACGTGTATCGATAACTCACAAGCAAAAGGTTGTAAATACACGCGTTCTTGCTAAAACTAAAGTTAGTTACGCCTTTTTGATGGTTAGCGTAGATATATATTCAGAGTTTGTCCTTCACGACGGCGTGGGCATCGGTGGTCGTCGTAGTAAGCTTTGTGGAGAGGGGTAAGAAGGGGACGGGCAAGGAGAGCGCTGTGATCGCCTCGGTGGGGCAAGGAGAGCTCGACATCTCGAAATTTGGTTGGCTGTCTCGGAGCCGGTTGCTCTCGACGTCCGGGCGTCGCGACGCAAAGTGCGAGAGAGAGAGAGCGAACGATCTCGACGAGGAAGAAGGAGAAGGGGAGAATCGTGGCAAAGAGCTCGGCGTCCTCGGCGAGACGGAACAGCGTCGTCGGAAGGGGCGAGGAAGGAGGGGGTAGCTAGAGTGAGGGAGAGGTTGAGAAAGAGAGAGAAAGAGAGACGGAGAGAATCACCGGTGTGCCTTGGCGCGCGCGAGGAACCCCTGAGGACTCGAAACTCTGGAATTTCAACCGACAGAACAGTGCCGGCGTTCGTGGGACGCGGGTCTCTAAAGAATCGTCGACGCGTTGTTTCGAACCCCGGTGTACGTGAGAGCGCAAAATTGCTGATACCTCCGCTCCTGCATATATAAGTGCGCGTTTATATGCGAGGTTCAACACATGCGGTTTAAAAGTGAAAGAAAAAAGGCGCTTCGAGCGGGGATGAGACAAATAACAAGCCTCTAGAGTAGAGGAAACGAAAGGGTTGTTCCAGAAAAGGTGGGAGAAATAAAGAATAACGCCGGTCAAGTATACTAGAGACAGTGAAGGGGTAGTGGTTGAACGCTAGTGTATGCGCGCTCGTCTTGTTTACAAGCTATTCTGCTCTCTACATTGTGTATGTGTGTGTGCATGTGCTACAAACTACGAAGAGCATCGGCGGTCGTCACTGATCCATCGCGTCATTGTATTCGAATTGTTACTCAATCGTGTGATCAACTTTCCGAATTTGTCTATTAATATGAAAAATCTTCGAAAATTATGATTCGTTGCAAATATTTTAACGAATATTTTGCAATAAAAATTATAAATTTTTGAAATAGATGTTAAAAAAAGTTTATGGAGAGTCGGGCGCGAAAAACTTTGTGAACGATGTGTACGATAGAGAAATGCGTGAAAATTCAACGATTTTTGTGACGACTAAGATAAACAAATATGAATCGAAAGTGACTTGGAACGGTTGACGAAAGGATTGGTACATAAAAAAAAATAAAGTTCTTCGTGATACAGAAAAAACTTATAAAATGACGAAATCATTGTCGTTAATCATGTGATCCGTTAAGGCCACCCAGCCGTCCATTTTTTGTTTTTTTCTGGTTTCAATATTATTTTATTTTTATTAATTATTTATTTTTTAAATTTGATATTTATGGAAAAACATTTTTTGTTCTTTGTTTATTGGCAAAAACCAGTCACGTATTCATAACAACGTTCACATGTGACCGCGCGTTTCATTTTGTGAGTTGATGTTTGTGCACGCCCGCGATTTCAATCTCGGAAATTCTATTTCGTCAAGGAAAAAAAAAGGTGGACGACACGAGTACAATGAAACCAATCGCGCTCAGGACAGGTTGCTTTACCGCTGCTACTACGTCCTGGTACCGACTTGAATTTTTACGACCAACGTCCAATGCGATCATCTGATAAATGTAGACAAAACGTTTATTGTGTTTTATTCTCCAAATACATCCTTTGGTTATTAACTCATTAATACTTGAGTGAAGTTTCGTGGGACTCATAATAATTCCAGCGACGGCTGTTGAAAGTATGCGTTCTTAGATGAGTTCATGAATGTGTCACGCTTCGACTCGTGCTCAGTGCCAATAGCTTAAGAAATTGGGAGGACTCGAAAAGCGAGCTTCTATTGGTCCGCGTTAGAATTTTTGAGCCATCGATCACGCGAGACTACCGGTTTCACTTTCTTTCTCTCTCTTTTTTTGTCTCTCTTGCCTTACTCTCTGAGTCACGTGATCGTGTGTAAGTGAGTGCGGGTGCGCGCGAGCGAGAATCACCGAGTTCGACGAAGTGGCAAGTGCCTTGTGTGCGATTTACCGGTGTCGGCAAGAGGGAGAAAGAGACAGATTGCAGTGCCAAAGCTGCTCATCTTTCTACGGGCGGATGCATTGTCATCTTCGGTTTAGATCACAGTGCGAGTCATCGTAATCGAAGGAATAGTAAAGGGTGGATTGGTGATCGATTATAAGACAATATGAGTGAAATGACGAGTGTCGAGCAGCAGCAGCAACAGCAGCAGCAGCAGCAACAGCAATATGTAAGTGGAAGCTCGAACCCTGATCATCACTGCAAGGATTGCGGTTTGTACTTTGAGAGCGATAAAAGTCTCGAGGTGCATCTTCGCTATCATCAAGAAAATTTATTGACCCAGTGGGCTAATCAGGCTCAGCAGGAGGAGAGTAACAACAACAACAGCAAAGCTGGCAATCACAACAGCGGTGGTACCGGTGGTCACGGCGTGGTGACAAAGAGAGATAGCGTTAGTGCACCTGCTGATTCGAGCGAGCCTTCGTCGAGGCCACCTTCTGAAGGACCTGTGTCTTCGCAGCAACAACAAACCTCGTTACAAAGGGGACAACAGCAGGCACAGACTCCTTCATCAGGAGTGCCGAACTACGGTAGCCACTTCCAAACTCCGATGTTCAGTGAAACAGGCTATTATGTGCCAAATGATCCGGCTTACGTTTTACTCCATCATTATTCGCCGAATCACGAGGATGGACCAAACAATAGCAATGCGGCTAATTACGGGAGGTTTCATCCGTATCAGCATCAGCAACACTTTCCCGGTGAATGTGCCAATTCCGTAAGCTCGACGAGCCCACGAAGTCCACCGTTACAGTGTGATAAATGTGGTAGCGTTTTCGAAGATGCGTTACAATTGGGTGAGCATGTTAGAGCGAACCATACTACGTCACCCGGTTCATATCCGGGACCGACGCAGTATCAGCAATTAAGTGGTAGTCCGCAACAACAACAACAACAACAACAACAACAACAACAACAACAACAGCAGCAGCAGCAGCAGCAACAACAACAGCAGCAGCAACAGCAACAGCAGATGCATACCTCACCGTCACAAAATAATCAACAAGGAGGACAGCAGCAGCCAACTGGCTATGAGTATAACGGTGGTCGATCCTCCGTCAAAAGTGATATAAAACAAGAGGCTGAGGAACAAGCTGAAATACTCGATCTTGATTCTCACAAAGTGCAGACTCATAGGTATGAGGAAGAGCTTATGAGACTTCATCAGCAAGAAATGCAGATGCAGCTTCATCAACAACAACACGTAATTCCACATCAGCAACAGCAGCAACAACAGCAACAGCCAACAAGAGGTGGTCCCCATTCGGTGAGTTCAATGCTGGGTTGGCCACCAGCTCAACCCCACGAGTACCATCCAGGGTTGTCGCCAATGGGACCCATTGACAGTGTGTCACCGGTACCTGACCAGAGTCAATTTATGCGTAGTCAACATATACCAGTTGAACCACCAAGGCACCCGGGTTCACCTATAATAACCAGTACTCAACCGATGTCGACTCATCAGATGGCTCCGGGTATGTTACAGCAACCGCAAAAGCCACCGCCTATTGGTAATCAATCGTGGAAGAGTAATGAGGCGCGTAGACCAAAGACGTACAATTGTACAGCATGCAACAAGTGGTTCACCAGTTCTGGTCATCTCAAACGGCATTACAACACAACGTTGCACAAAAATGCCGTTAAACAGAGTAATATGCCGGATCCAGCTAATATGCCAATAAGCGCGCATCATCATCCGAGTAGAGATCCAAATTTGGGACATGGTGGAAGAGGCGGGGGAGGAGCATCCAGATCACCAGAGTTATCAACTTCGGGGAGTCCCCCAAACTTGATGGCAGGTCCCTCGGGCGAGGCGGCGAGGGGCCTGCTCAACACGCCAACCAATCTCTACACCACCAGCAATTCCAGCAACGGCAGCAACAGCAACAGCAGCGACTCTTCGCCGGTGGTCCTAGCTCAACAGCAGCAGCAACAGCAGCAGCTACCGCCGTCGTCAGCTTCAACGGTCCACATGGGCTCCACAATGGTGGGTCTCAATTCACCCGTCCCATCGCCGATGGGCTCTCATCCTCAGCACCATCCACATCATCACCATCAACAAATGGGTTCGCCGTCCCCCCAGTTGGTGCACCCGTTATCAATAGGTTCGCCGTCGCAACTGGTGGTCCACCACCCCATGACTTCCCCCATGTCGCCCATGCAACCACCACCCCCACCTCAGCATCTGAGTTCACCTTCGCCAATGGGCTCCCTCCACCACCATCATCTGCACAATCAACACCACGACAACCACCATCTTCAGCAATCGCCCCACCATCATCACACGAATTCTTCGTTGCCCATAATGGCGGGGGTACCGTCAATGATTTCACCACCGATGGGGGGTACTTCGATGCCTCATCAGCCGTACCCAAACGCCTTGCCCCCCCACGTTACAACTACTACCAGCATCCCGGTCCTGCTGGAGTCTATCAGCAACCAGCTAACTACTATTGGTAATGAGATTCCGCAAGAGTCGCATCACCAACGAGACCAGCAGTCGCAGCACCAAGAACAGCAGCAGAACCAGGACCTTACATTACCGGGTTTTGGGACCTTCAGTAATCATCAGAGGCCAGTGCCAAATTTTTCACAATTTGGCATAAATGGCTTCCTCGTAGGTCACATTGAATCGCCGGCAATTAACGTGGGGGGGCTAAGCCCAGAGGGTATAATTCCTCAAGAAACATCGTCTTTCGTTGCGTCAAACGCGAATTACGATAATTATGGAAATTCACCGCCTAGGTACGAATCACTGACTAGCATGGAGATCGATGTATCTTCTCTTCCTACCAATGCCGAAATAGAACAGCACCTTTCTGTGAATGAGCGTGAACGAAGAAATGAAACCTCGAGATCGCAAATGCCAAACGAGCAACAACGCCAAATCGAAACGAACAATAACTTACCACAGAGACAAGGGAAAGAAGAGATCAATCCGAATATCGTGAAACGATATCGGCAACAAGTAACGAGTGATAAAAAGAAAACTAACGGTGTCATAACAAAGGAGCATCAAGTTACAAGCACCAATACCGGTTCTCACTACATATCTCAGGAAGGCTTTCACAAGTGCATCGAATGCAACAAGCTATTCAACAAAGCTTGTTACTTGACGCAACACAATAAGAGCTTCCACTCGGGGGACAAGCCGTTTAAATGTAATCAATGTGGTAAACGTTTCCCTCTCGAGTATCTACACGCGGAACATCTTCAGAAGCATGCCGGTGAGAAACCGTACAAGTGCGAGATATGTCCCAAGCAGTTTAACCACAAAACAGACCTCAGAAGGCACATGTGCCTACACACTGGCGAAAAGCCGTACGCCTGTGATAATTGCGGCAAGGGTTTCATCAGAAAGGATCATATGATGAAACACCATGAAAGGCACAAGAAAAAACCCATGAATCATCACAATTTGCACCTGAGAGCGTAATCGAAGAATGGGCCGATAGGTGAAAAAATAAAATATTAATTTCCGCGTCTCCCTCCAAAAAATATCGATAAACGCATTCCTGGTATGATCCAATCGTTAATTATTTTATTTTTTCAAATTCGTATTCACATACAGGACGAAAACTCGTTCAACTGTTTTACGTTACAGATTTAAATGTGTTTGTTTTCTCGGAAAAACGATTTTCTCAGGTATAAAGAATCACTATCTCGTTCTCTTTTTCTTCTTTCGTTTCTCTCTGTATATTTAGTCTCCTTTGATTGTTACAAACTATGCTAAGAGCATTCGTACGCTTAACAACAATTCTCCAGCTGCATGTTGATACTTACTAAAGGATTATGCGTACAAATGAAAAATGCTCGGAATAATGAAAGAGGGAGAGAGAGAGAGAGAGAGAAAGAGAGTTGTTGGTTTTATTGCTCAACGATATTTATTTGATTATGGCTGGAACGACACTGAGTTCCAGGAAAAAATAATTAGGCTTGGCGGGAGACCAGAGTCGCGAGATATCTTTTACTTCCTGTCAGATCGCAAAATCTTTTGGGGGATCAAGCCACAAGGTTATCGTGCAGACTCCATGTTCGTTATTTTCTCAATCGAAAGGACTTTAATCGGGTAAGATGCAGAAAAAATAGAAGACCAAAGTTACCCCGATCGTAATACTACAAACCGTTCGATTTTTGTACCATCTCCATTAGTTATTCACTTTTCAGACATGAAAGGATTGTTGCCAAATTTAGTTCTGTTTAAAGCTCAATAATTGTTATCCATCGAAGAACGCGATTTTCGCAGTCGATCAAATCATTGAATAAATGCGAAATTGAAGCTCGACTTTGCAAATCGCGAATCCTTTGTTAATCCCCCCTTTGTTACTGTCTCTCCCGCCATGAGCCGTTTAGTCGCGCGAATTGCGAATCAAGTCGTTTACGAGACGGCGAACTATTTTAACGAATATTGAAGCGATGTCAAACCTGCGAAGCTTATCAATTGTACAAAATACGTTAAATGTATAGCCATATTATTTGTATTATTATTATTATTATCATTATTAATATTATTATTATTGTAATTATGAATTTAATGTGATTGATTAGAAAATGATTGCGCAACCTACTCACGATACTCGTATTTTATAGCGTATGTCATACTGCATGTACATTTAGAAGAAGAAAAAAAGAGATCAAGAGACATGATTTTTTTTGAGAGAAATGATATGATATTAAAAATGAAAAACAAATGTTTAGAAAATAAACTGCGTTGATGAACAAATATAAAATCAAGCGTTCGAACGACGATGGTCGTATCAATTGATCATCTTCGAATTTGCACCAAAATTTATCTAGATTCATACTACAGTAATTTTTTTCTTCCCTCTGCGCAAGTGAGAAATTGTTGAAATCACACGCACGTGCTAATGTACTAATGTGTTGTCGAATTTCCAAATAAAATCTAAGATGTGTTGATGACGATTGGCAACAGTAAAAATTTTTGAATAATCATTTCTTCTCAAAGGCTATATTTCCGGAGTAGGATTAAACAGATTTGGTAAAACGAATTTCAAAAATCTGCTTATTATACATTATTATTTTTTGCAATCTGGAATTCGTTGCGATGATAATCCCAGACTCTCGATCTCTTTTTTTTAACTATTGTTTCTTCATCTCCGACCTTTTCCGAGCTAATGAGCCGTAGCCTAAGGTTTAAAACACGTGAATTCCTCGAAGAAACATTTACGTATGACTATATCATATAAAGTTTGAGTGATATCTGTACAGAAATACAACCCCTCATACACACACAAACACACAGGAACTAGAGCTTGAAATAGAGCCCGTTTAACTTTCTTCGTGTGCTGTATGCACTTATAGATAAATGTTGACCTTGCCATAGTGAAATGCGAGCAAAAATGTTTTTTTTGTTAATCGTTGATTTATTGAACTAATGATTTTGCGTATTCATGTTTCTATTCTGAGGTAAGGAAGATGAAAAAAAACTGTGTTGTGTTTTGTCAGCGGGGTCTGTGGCTCTCTTTTTTCTCGTTGTTGTTTGATAAAAGAAAATTAATAATAATTGGTTGCACATCTTAGAAAAGCGTTTCCATGAGTTTCTGTTTTTTTATTTAAATTCTCGTTTAATCTTAACAAATTTGTCTACCTTTACGTTCTCTCCGATGCAACATCCCACACACGAAACTAATGTATGCATGTATGTGTAAATTCATATATATATATATATACATACATATCGTGTATTTATTTACATATACACATATGAAAAAAATATATAAATATACATATATACATATATTACACTGCGACAAGGTCTCTGACAATTTTTTGTACATAAATTTAAGTTGTTAATAAACCGATAACTCATTATAGCCTCTTGCCATCTAAAACTACGTAAATATCCCAGAACAGACTACCTCAGAGTTCAGGAATTATCGATGAAAGCGAAATGAAGTTGATGAGAAGTGAATGATAAAGCCAATGCAATAATAATATTGTTAAAGTACAGAGTTTATTGTGCGGACGGGAAGCTCGTTTTCGTTTGTTTTCTTTAACTTTTTGTTACTTTACATCGGTTTATAAAAAAAAAAAAAATGAATGGTCTATTTTCTTTCTCAATTAGTAACCTGTTCTTTTTTCCTTTTATCATTAAACAAAATATAAAAATAATGAAATATACAGATCCAATTCACAGATTCAGAATTGGATACATAGAAAAAAATATACAAATATATATATATCGAATCATATCCCAGGGTAAAAAAGTTTTTATCGTTATAGACGTACCGAATTTGTAATTATTCCATCGTCCGCCAATAAACTCATAATGTGCGTGTAATAGAGCATTAATGCGAAATAATGAGAGAAGAAAAAATCTAATATAAATAGATCAACGTACATTAGAGACATATCAAACAGTATTACTGTGTACTCAGTTTATAGTGAAAGAAAATGATAAAAATAAAAAAACGACGATCGATACATATTTTTACTTCCATATCATAATCAAACCGCATGAGCGATTTTTTTTCCTTATTGAAAACGATATCGTCTCAAAGGGCATTTTACTGTGCGAAGCAATCTTAATTAGGAGAAAAATAAAAATAAAGTCAGAATTAATGACTCGGGCATTCCTTCGATACGAATGAAGAAAAAATAAATGAAATATAAAGTATGAAAGAGCTCACGCCCTAGAAGCGTTTCGGCCTTGCACAACAAAGACAGACATTCGTGTGCGCTCAGTGATTCGTTACGATCATTCATACGTATATTAATTATTCACACGCATTGATATATGTGTGTATTTGAATATTTATAAACCATACACAGTACCAAACTGTCATTGGTTGTGCCAAACTGTATGTTTCGTTTGTTTTTCTTGTAATCGACGTATCTTAATTTTTCATGTGGGCATTTATAAGAGGTATTCTCATTTTTTATTTTGAATTTTGTTCCCTGATTAACAATGTTAATACAAAAGATTAATAGCTGCCTCGAAACCCGATCCGTATGATCAAAATTTTTTATTCACTTGTGCCATAAAGGAAAAAAAAACGAATAAAAATGAAAACACTATATATGCGAAGATGTAAAATGATTGCGGTATATTGCCAGATTAGTGGTTTATGCGCGCACACACTTTTTTTTTTGTTGTTTTTAATTTGCGAAACATTTAGCTAATAATTTAATAACGACACGTGGTTTCTGTTCCTGTATTACGGCCGTTATACGACGAGATATAAGAAATGAAGATGAACTATAACGAAGATAAAAGTATAATTATACGACCTGTATTATTTTATATGTGTTTAATTCTGTTTTTATAAATATATTTTATTTCATCAACATCACAAACAAGATTTTCTTTATTTATTTACTCACAGCTTCACCACCGCCATGTATGATTTTACTTTCGACAATTATTATCAAATGTTTTGAAATTTCGACAGTTACCTGTTTTTATTTTTGTCAATTTTTCAATTTTTGTGTAAGGATGAATTTTTTTTCTCCTCGTTGCGTCAAAGAATCTTTTTTAATACAGGATTATTTATTCACACGCAGCGGACACAATAGAAATTTTATTTCATTATTGGTTGATTAACTAGAAAATGCAATTTCCTTCTCAATCGATATTGTTGACTGTTTATTTTTTTTAAGAATTTGCCAGTTTCTTCATTCATTTTTGTTTCTTTGTTCTTTCTGATAAAAATTTGGACAACAATAATTCTGTTTCATCGTTCGATCATGGGCATTAAATTAATCGATCGAATTGCACAGAAAGTTGCGGTCAAATATTACAGTACAGTGTATTATTACTAATCGAGAAATTGTACGCTGTAAATTTATAATTCTCTTTTACTCCACGGAGATAATTTTGGGCATTCCGTAAATTTAGAAAATTGTTAAATGCTCGATCGGAGGAAAATAATAAATGAGCTTCGAATCGACGATATTATCGCATTATTTGCGATTGATAATGAGAGATAATTCATAATAACGAGTTCTCACGATCGTTGTACTCGTTTGTTTTTATTTTATTGTGTCAATTCGGTGATGGGCGTATGAAACGCTCATGATCATTATGAGTATTATTATTATTATCACTATTAGGTTTAGGCAATATCTACCTGATGACGAAGCAATATTGAGCCATTTATCTTGGAGAATTGATGCGAAAGATAAACAATTACAAGGTTATGAATATGAACGGAAGGAAAGAGAGAAATCCATGATGTTAGGTGTAATTCTCTAGACTATACTAAGCGTCATCTAGTTGAATTTTTATGTTTTTTCTTACGATACTTTGTAAACGAAAATTTCGTTTCTTTTTGGTATTACACGAAAAAAAAAAAATTAATAAATTGTAGGCTAATGAAGAATTGTGAGAAAAGTAAGAACCAACGAGTAAATGTGGTGGAAAATTGCAGTACGATTTCGTGTATCTCATTGGCGAAAAACATCTGTTAATCTCTTAAATTTTTCAAAATCCCCATTGAAAAGTGCTCAGGATTCGTCCGAAGAAAAAAAAAACAAAAAAATTATCGAAACTGAATTTTTTCAAAATAAATCGTCAATTCTCGAGAATTTGCGATGAGACCTCGAGTGCTGATAATCGTTAGAGAGAAGCATTTACAATGTATGAACCGAATTTTTGAAATTTTTTCAATCGACGATTTGACAAATTTTCTCGCGAATCCACGTGAATTAGGTAGAGATAAATTTGACTTTAACAGATCGAGGTAAAAGTTTAAGATTCTATTTCATGATGAAAACAAGATATTGAATGCCGCAAACAGCGCGTGAATAAATTATGACTTAGACTAGTTAAATTAGAAGTCAAAGACAGTATGAAGAAGAAAAAATGAAGAATATATCTGCCGAATATTCGATAGCCGCGTGGGGAAAATAATGACAAAAGTCACGGTTACACAAACATAACACCAAATCAAACGAGATTTCGGCAATACGAGTTGTCAAAACGAAGCACATTGGATTGAACGGTATGGTTTTTACTATTTTAGAGACAGAAGAAAAAAAACAAGTGAAAAATTTGACGACGAAAAAAAAAATCATGACTTTCGTTTCATTCTTCGATTTTATACATAGATATACATTAATGTGCACGTGAAATATGACCACTATGATGAGACAAAAATAAAGGATAGACAGAACAAGCTCACTGCCGCCATGAAATGAGAAAACGATCCAAACAGAATATTAAATAATAATAATAATAATAATAATAACAATAATAATAATATTAATATTAATATAATAAATAATAATAATGGTAACAAATAAGAAATAATTTAAAAAAAGAAAGAATAAAAGATCGATAATATGAAATAATACATTTGTGAACTATGTATTTTGACGATGCCATACACAAGTACCTCATGATGCAAAACACATGTACAAATGTTCATACGATTTCAGAATGATAGCTAATTAATAAATAATAAATATCCGAAAAACATGAAATTTAATAGTCTTCATATTGATATTATGTAATAATTATTCCTTATCTCCTTATTAATCCTGCATGTCCTTATTCTCTTTCTCTTCTATAGAACGAGAAAAATTCGATAAACAGCTGCCGAATCTCATACGACGTTTTTCGGCGCGACAATGAATCGTAAAAAAAAACGAAGAAAAAAAAAACGTAACAACATACACGCACCACGTGAGACTCGGCTCGAGAGGTTTATTACTCGCGGGTCTTCTCGAATCCGGGCCGCATCCTGTGATAAATAGCGAGATTACGAGTTTCTGTTTGTCGGCCAATGAACGCTTCTCACTCTTTCCCTCTTTCTCTCTTTCTCTTTCGCTTTCTTTCTCTCTTGCTCTGTCCCTCTGCGTAGACCATATGTTCTCTCAAGGCTGTGGGACCGGGCCCGTATTCGTCGAGTCCAAAATGTGTATGGACCACGACCGTATTCTGAAACATGGAATACAACCTCTCTTTTGTTGCGGTGATTGTATTTCTCGATCGAATGCATACGTTTTTATTTCGCGTTATTAGTTCAAGATTCCGAACGGTTCCTGAAGATTTGTTGCAATTATTGGTTGAAAAAATTTTAATGCAGAATCGACCCTGAATACTGTTGTTTATACATTTTTTTGCTATTTTACTTATCTACCGAAAACCTTATTTTTCTCATAGTGTTGAATGCAATTGTGTAATAATCTTTCAAAATTGAAGTATTTCGACGACCGCGAATATTTTACGAATAACAGATCTTTTTGCACGATCGAATGAAAAATTCGTGCGAGTTTACTGGAAAAACGTCAAATCGCGTTATCGAACGTTTAGCAACAAAATACAACATTGAAAATCGTCCAATTCATTCGACACTCTATCGAGGTGACTTGAAACTCATATTTCTATTTCAAAAATCATTATAAACCATAATACTAGATGTTTTTTTTGTCGGTTACAAATCAGTCCAAATTTTTATGAAAGTCACTCTGCACTTCATGAGTATTTTGACTTGCGTTCCACTGTTTTTATAATCCAAAAACAATTACAGTTTTTGCTTGTAATAATTGCTGACAGTGCAGTTGTCGACTTTGTAGTTCACCGAAAAATATTAAAAGTTCATTTGATTCACCCAATTGATCCAAAGTTTTCGATCCTTGTTTAGCGTAACGACCAATAATCGGTTTTTTAATTTGTATTCCTAAATCCAGTTGAATTTATCAACGAATGCAAAACTTGATACGATTTGACATCAATTTTATTTTTGCGAAAAGTTTGGAGAGTATAACATTTTATAAAGATTTAATTATTCTTTCTCCCCTTACAAAGATTAGCTCATGTTTGTCCTTTAATATTTAATGTCAGAAAATAATGTAATATCTTGGTCATTTATTAAGAGTTATTGTTTGCTATGTAGATATTTTATCATTCCCTTTCGATTATTAAATTTATACTTTTCAAGGTGTGAAGTTTTAACGACTGAATAGTGCGACATATATCACAGAAGGTCGTTGATATTACAAGAAATAAATAATAGGAATCTCATCGAACCTGTCTCTTGTGTCTATGAAACGAAAAATAATAACTGTTGGGGTGCGCGTTCTCGCTGATTTACGTTAATATCTGGACCCCCGCAGTTTTACACAGTCCATACATAACTCGTGGCAAAAGCTTATATTCATTTCTCTCGTATCCTGTCATCGATGCGTATCCGAGCTTTTCCCACACCGAAGACAGCTGTCGTAATGAGTTGCATCCTCACGTTTTTCTCCCCTTCATTCTTTTTCCATGTATGTGTATGTACATTATATAAACGGATGTTGGCATCTTCTCGATGCGCGCATTTACACAAAATGCTTGGTATACGTGACAATGCAAGTTTCGTAACATCCTCTTGCCTTCGGACTTGCCAACGGATCATCATCTCAAGAACCTCAGCCGTTGAGAGATGCAAAAAAAAAAAAAAAAAAAAAACGTGAAAGGAATTAATTAATTTTTTCATTCGTTTTTCGAATGGTTCGAAAAAAGTTCTTGAATACTTATCGTATAAAATGTTGCAAAGTTTAACAAAACCAAAAACGAAGCTTCGTTATGTTTTCATTATGGAAAACAATACGAGAATATTGAAACAAATGATATTTGCCAACTAAAAAAGACATCAAATCCACAGAGGTTATTTGGAGTTTTTTAAATGGTTATTATTGTAAGAATTGAAAAAAAAACTCGGTCACCAGGAAAGGTAGCATCGACTCAATTGGGAAAAAGTGACTATATTTCAATTTCGACAAATCGTCGTTCCCCTTGCATCAAATGAATGGGGTGAAGACGTTCAGCAGAAAAGTTTCCGAATTTCTCGAGACCCTTGGTTTCGGATCCATGCGAATTGAGGGTAGGAAATCCCGCAAACTTCTTATAGCTCTCTTTCTTTCTCTGTCTCGAAGTCTTTAAACCCCATAACTCATAAGGGGAGGACAAAGGTGAGGCAGGTCGTGAGCATAAGGAAAGTTCAAGAGTATATCTAGACCTCGAGAAACTTTTCCACAACTTTATGTATCTGTGTATACATGTCTGTTACGTGTGCATGCTGAAGAATATGAGATGAAAAACAAGCGGGAAAAGATCGAGTTGTATAACCTTCGGAGTATATACTATCAAATTCATCGGTAAATGAAAGTTTTTCTCATAAATTCTGTACAAAAATATGCTTCATGGAATGTATATTCCTAGAGAAAATTTCACAAATACATTTTTTAAGATACCCACAATAAATTAAGATTGTGATGCATTAGCTGGTCAACGGACATGCACTCTATTATTTTCTAAATCGTAAATGAGCCCCGTGTGATCAATTTATATATCATTTCAAAAGTATTACGAAAGTAGGTGATTTTATGAGTGTATGTCATGGTCATTCATCATGATCAACAGATATATTCATTCGACAATGTTTCAACGTTAATTTGATTACAATAATATGTTCTAATCAACTCGACAATCAATATCTCCCATTTTTCTTTTAAAATTTAATTTCATTACAAAATAAAGAAAAGTGAAACTAATCTAATTTGATTACAATAATTTTTTCTAATCAACCTGATAATCTACATCTCTCATTTTTCTTGAATTTTTTTTTTCGGGGATATTTTGTACCGGGAAAATTTTTACTGGGTTATTATACCTTTGGATCCAATTTTATGTTACCACGAATTTAACAATTGCTTCAAACCGAAAAAGTGACTTGATTATTCATAACAATGAACGACATAGTTCTTCATGGAAATCTTCGTTTTCTCGAAGCGCTCCATTCTACCCAAATTTTCTTTAAAATATTGTACATACTTTAAAAACAGACGACAGGTATATATGTATATATATATGTATAGACTTGTACATCGGATGTGTGTGTGTGTGTGTGTGTGTGTGTGTGTATGTGTATAAACGATGGTCCTGAGGAAAGAAAGACCTCGGTACGCATAGCTATGGTGCACCAATATGCTGCGTCTGATGTTTCGGCGATGCTCTCGAGAAGGACCAGGTGCATCGACAGAGCCTGGGAAGCGCAAACTCTCTCGTAGCGAGATCTCCACGGATCTTCGTCGAACCGGCAGATGCTCGGCCAGCATTAATGTATATAAACACACGTATACGAATGTGTATATACACAACACTAATTCAGAACTACTGAAGAGATACTGAGCAAGCGATAGAATGCGAAGGAGAGAGCGAGAGAGAGAGAGAGAGAGAGAGAGAGAAATGAAGAAAGAGAGGACGAAAAGCCACACAGAAAGAAAAATAGCGGGGCAAGTATAGCGAAGATACTAACGTCTGGCTGTGAGTTTTGTTTGTCTAAAACATACACGGTAGAATGAGAATAGAGAAAAGATAAAGAGGTCGGTGCATCGGTCCGAATCTCCGCCTGTTGGTATGAACGATCTCGCGTTTGTGAAGCTGTGCTCCTCTTCTCACGGATAAAAGCGATCTCGGAAAATCGTCGTTCCCTCAAATAATTGCATTGACTCTCCCCTTCTCCAAACTTTTATCTTCCGTAATGCTTCTTCTAGAATTAAAAAAAAAAGTTTCGTCAAAGGATTTTGAACATTTTGAGCTGATACGAACCTCAGGATGTACTTTAAAAATACGTTCCGTAAAGGATGGAATTTCGATTAAGTTTAATCAACTAATGGCCATTTTTACTGCAAAAGGTCCGTGCGTGGGAATAACAGTTGGGAGTTGGTACGAAAGTGTATTTAAGGTAAAAGAAAAATATAGTGGTATACCGTTGAACGATTCAACGGTCGATAAACTCTTGATTCCGTAGGGTGTAGCGAGAAACTGTAAACGAGCTAAAAAATGTAACGAGAACCCTTTTACTGTGTGATCCCGGTGCGACGAGGATGGA
Source organism: Campoletis raptor (assembly GCA_948107755.1). Lineage (NCBI taxonomy): Eukaryota > Metazoa > Arthropoda > Insecta > Hymenoptera > Ichneumonidae > Campoletis > Campoletis raptor. Next base: position 31,048,816 of record OX403622.1, on the reverse strand, counting down.
TTCAGGGGGTGGTGAGCGTGGAGGTTCAAACAGGAGGTTTCGGGACGTGGTGGGATCCTGTACAAGCCAAGCCGCATTAGTAAAAACGCGATATTGTCTGACTCAACAGGTTGCCGTACTCCTTCGCTCTTTCACCCTTCCATGTCCTCCCACCAGCCGCACCGGCTCTCGTTCCACCCATGCAACTCGGCGGAGCAGTACTCTCTCACTTTTCGCATTAAATCAACCTGATGATAAGATGATTTTTTTCTTTGTACAAAACCTTTAAAAATAGACAGTTCAGGTAAAAAGAATAATGGTTCGAAAAAATCACTTCTCATTCGTTATCCCAAAATATCTTGCTTCCGATTCAACGAATGCTCGTCACGAGTCATCAGTTGTCGTTGTCTTCAAAATCAATTTTGAAAAATCATTCTTCGAAGGTTAACACGACAAGAACATGACTGCGCGAAAAATCCTCAACTATACAAACGACCTCATAAGAAGAAATAAATAATTATAAATTATTCAAATTTTTATTTTATTATCTGCTAAAATTACTTTTTTGAGTCCAAGTATACCCAGACGAAAAATTGTGCACAGATCTTTCGGAAAAAAATGTCTAAGTCGAGAAATAGATTTTTCAACAATAGTCGTAGGCGTCGTCCAGATTCAGACCGTTTTGCTGGTGCAACTTGAGTTCTCTGGCACACGTGAGGGTGTTCTATAGTATTCCGTTTTTCGGTGCCTTAAGCTTGTGGGGAAATACTCGCGTGTGTTGTTCAATAATGCCGGAAAAATAGAAGAGCCGTCACGTTGTGTGCGAAGCACGTGTGAATGCAATGCATATGTGGATGCATATGCTTGCAGTATGTAGCTCTATGCACGTATACGATCGCGTACATGCATTTTACACATGGAGGAGAATGTGTAGAGGTAAGAAACTTTGCGCTTGGTTGCTACCACGAGCACGTGTCAGTCTGCCACTTGAATAGCTTCTCTAAAATTCTACGATCTTCCACACTCGAGACTTCTTCATGCTTGTTTTGTTGGCTTTATTTCGAATATTTTTATCATTCTTATTTCAATCCGGATTCTTTTGAGGAAATATCCGAAGCACTTTTTCGAGAAAGTAAGCATGAGAGATGGGTGGATCAGAACAACGTTATCATTGGTGGAATCAAACATAACAGTTTTCAAAAACGTTGACCATATGACGCACTTTGACAGTCTGGTAGAACAAACATTCACAAAATAACGTTTGCTGATTTGCGTGCTTTTTTCTTTACATATTTTTCGAGTTGGTCTCGTTGAAATGCAATCTGCAAGTTTTTTTTCACGTTTTTGAAAAGTGTTGTGGATGCTACACATAACGTTCTCTTGTTTTTCGCTTAACAGGCGAATGTTCAACATATTGTCGGTAGTTTACCCTTGAAGATAAAATGCAACGACGAAGATTTACTATTTCATCACAGTCTTCCCCGTAGAGCAAAGCGGAGAAGAAGAGAACCGCAATTTAGTCAGAGACTGGAGAGAGGAATACTTCCTGGTAACTTGAGAAGCTTCCCAAGAAAAGAGAGCGATTTTCCTTTCTCGGTGTGTGGCAGTGTGTGTTTTCTTGTTGTCTCGAAACTCGCATAGAGCAACGTGACACATGAAACTTTTTCTTTGCGCGGTCCATAGAGAAAAAGATAGAGAGTGCGAGAGCACGAGAGACGGGATAAGAACCATTAGCGTGTGTCTTTGAACCTGTGGAACGGTGTCAGTGACGTACTTTCTCTTCACGTCTCTCTCCACAAGGAATAAAAGGAAAATGTGCTACCGATCGAGTTTCTTGTGTCGCTCTCACAGGATTTTGTTTTGAACGCGTTCTCGCTCTGTACATTAAAGTATCGAGAGAAAATATCGAACCGAATAATCGCAAAGACATCGAGTGCACTATTACGAATTTAAGAAAGAGGCATACAAATAGGAAGCCATATCTATTCTTGGATGTTGACACCCTATAGGACGCTCTGAATTGAAAAAAAAACCCAATCTTGTAGGTAAGTCGCCAATCCTGGAGTGTGCACGGGGAGAACGAAAAATGAAATTTTTAGAATAATCAAATCATCTGTTGATTTATTTTCATTTTTTTCCGCGTTCATTCTTCATTCCTTGATTGCTCTGGGCTGAATTAGAAGAAATGAAACCCACATTTGTACAAAACAAATAAGAAGCAGATTGTCTTTAAAGCTGCATCGCTGTTTGTATAAAAAATATGGGTCAACATTTTTCCTGTCATGTGTTATAACTTTACGTTATTATTCTGGAAATAACTAATTTGAGAAATTTGATATTTGGTTGAATTTAGAGTAGATTGTGAAAGAAGTGACCTCCTCGAATCAGCAGACTGGTCCACAGCTTTCATTTAGGATAAAGTCTTTTTTATGGGTAAAAAAAATTAACACACCAATTTCACGAGTTGTGAGAAAAAAAGATTTATATCCAAGAATTGGCAGTTAACGGAAACTCATGTAAAAAATTGGCACTCTACTCTGTTAAGGCGCAAGACTCCAACGATTTTTTTAATGCCACATATCCTCATGAAATGCGGAAAGGGTTTAAAAAAACCTTTTCGAAGTGCTTTCAACTCATTAACAGACTTTCTCAGGGTAAATCGTTTTTTTTTACCTGTGCGAAAAAATATAGCTCTGATCCTGTTTTATTTTGTGGATTCGTGACAGTCTCCAAATTTTTTTAAACCCTTCATCAATTTTTTTTGTACGTTGCATCGTGGTTAAAAATGAAGATCAGAGAAATAGAGTACGATGAAGAGTGAGAGAGGACGAGAAGGTTGAAGTTAGTTTGATGTGGGAAAGGGTTAAACATTAGAGATTTCAACCCTTTACCTGATTTCGAGAAATTTTGTGACTCTACTGCAGAAGAATGTTATTCTCGATATTTATTCGATATACATGACTCAGTTACGATCTCTCATTTTCGCCTGTGATATTACGAAGAATGTATTCAACCCTTTTCAGGGTCCATCGATCTTCATCCTGCCCATAGTCTCTGAAACTTCCAAAGTACCCCTCGCGGTGTGAGCGTATACCTGTGACCTATGGTGAACTAACCCTTTCTCGTAATTTATACTTTTCCGATGATAAATAACGCGCAACACCATGGGGTCCGAAGTAAAAAAAATGAGAGAAAAAAATACCTCAATAATATCTGCCAGTCTTCTATCCGTAAAAGCGTGAAAATTTGCGACAAACGTGACAGCCGTTATCCTCGTTTCGGTCCCCCTCTGTCGATGATCCCCCACCCCTTGGTCTCTTCTTTCCTTAGTCCCCCTTCAATCGCTTTCTTCCTTATTTTGTTCTTTCATTTTTTTTTTTCCAATCCAACTCTTGCCTCTGCACCCTTCTTTCCCACGGAATCCTTTCGGGCTTTCCGAAAATACGTTCAGCAAAATCACGGAAGAGACCTTTTATATGAATATACGTGCGCCACATACGACGATATAGAACGCGCGGTACAAGAGGGTGCACTTTCGAATCGGCCGCATTTTTAGGGGTTTTTGGGATTCCCAGTTAAGGAAATCCGTTTCACGACAAAAACGGACCACGATCGAGTATCCACGAGCATTGTGATCGTCTACCGATTGACGGAAAAAACGATTGAAATCAAGAAACGAGTTTGAAAAAAAGGACGAATTTCACGACAAATCTTGATGGACGTCGAATGAATTTTTGAAGTACGATGTGTATGTACATATATGAAAACGCCATTCTCGAATTTTATGACATTTTTTCGACCATACGAAGCATCCCAAAATCGCAAAATATAGAATCGAAGAGGTGCTTTGGAATTAATATATCGATAAAATTATGAAAAGCTGCTACAGAATTTCTGTTTTTTATCATTGAGCATTTTTTAAAATATACACGGAAAAAAATAATGTGTAAAAATTCAACCGCAATATTTCGAAATGATTGAATTTTGGACAAAATATACCGTCCAACACTGTAAATAAGATGTTTTACTGCGTATGTCATTATAAAATCATGAATTAAATGATTTATTCGAAATGTAGAAAATTCAACGTTCACAGTAAACCAAATACAAAGCGGAAATTACGAATAAAAACAAAGAAACCCACTGTGTATGGAATGTGAAATTTGCAATGCACTGTGCATAATATGCAAAGCACATAAAAAAAAAAAATGGTACGCAGTAGCATTCACTCGTATTGTAGATGGTAAAAACAGTTGGAGGGCATACATCAAATATTGTGTCATCAGAATATATAAAATTAAATGCAAGGTTTTAAGAAAGTTATTTTAGATAAAAATGAGAAATTACAGTGTCTTCTGCGAAAAATCAAAATACTACTGCAAAATATACTCTATTGGTTTCACTTTCCAGAGTCTACACTGTAACTTTTCTGTTTCGCGTTCTACTTTTTACGCTTTCACACTGTAAAAATTCTTTACACGGGCATGTACTATGTCTTATATGTATCGAAAATTTCCCTGAAACAATATGCAAATTTAAGTGTTTACTCTAGTGACGGTACTGCTGATGGGAAAAACTATAAAGTTCCTTGAAAATTTCAATAGTATTTAGAGTTCGTTTTTTTCCGTGTAAGGGATTATTTGACGAATAACAATTTGAAATTCTTACTGAAGTGGTACTAAGTGACAATTGACGAAGTTTTCCAAAGGAAATCTACCTAAATCATTTTCATAAGTATTTGAGCTGACTTTACCATCGGAGATTTTCCAAATTCATTTTAATCCTCGACTATCCGGTCAACGGATTTAGAACTAGTGAGTGCTCGTAAATTAACGTTAATCCGAACAAAGGTGTCTCGTGATTGCTTCGATAGTATTGTTCTGCTCTTTCGGCTTGGAGTGTGGGATTTTTCATTCTTAGAATTGAGACTATTGTTGAAGTTTAACGTTTTCGTTTTAATATTAAAAATCATTAATGAATAAATAATTCGAGCATAGTCAAATGTTGAGTTTTTGTCATTGTAATGCTCATCTTTCTTAACTTCAGGGATCACGGAGGTCATACACTGACCGCGCCCCTACTGCGGTTGGTATATAGTAAAATTTTAATCTGAACAAAATTTTACTATCTCAAAAAATCAAGAGCAATACTTTCAGTCGACAGAATTATTGCCTCACCCTGTATATTATAGCGATAAATATATGTGCGAGTTATAAATCTTCCACGTTTCTATATTCGAGGGAATTACCGAACCGGAAGAGGGTGTCAAGTTGGGCGGTACCGTAACGCAAGTGCACGCGAGCAAGCGATATCTGTTAGGTCTCAAGTCTCATTCACGAATGAGTAAAAGCGCGCTTTCTCGTTCTATCTTCATGGCCATACGGGGTTGAAATGGTACTACCCTCGTAAAGGATCTATGAACAGGAAATACTACGAACACTAAACTGAATCAAAACGACCCACATTCTAACGCCCGAACTCTCGATCATGCTTGCTCCACATCTAGACACACAAATGCTCATAAATACATTTACAGACATATCCGTAAAAACGTATTTCCGCCCATAACGAGAATCTCCCGTATTGTATCCTCTGGGAATGTAGATTTCTATTTAACAAAAAAATTTCTATCGCTGTGCATCCGTCGTCGACAAAAAAGATGGCAAAAACTTGGAGAAAAAATAGTCTACGACAATGGCCGTTTGCGGACGCCGATTAAAGTTCACTTGAAACGAGGACTGCGTAGACGACGTTTAATCTCACGTGTTACCCCAGTATAATTACAGCTTACGGGGCTGTTGGAAGTTTCGAAAAAAAAATTTGTGCAGAATATTCATTCTCAATATTAATGAATTACCGTTAGACGGAAACAAATGAAATATGTAATAGAATGTGTGGCCTTGTAAAGTAGTATGTGACCTTGACCCATAATTTAAAAACATCATCCACTTTTTATCGCGGCTCAAAGTATCAATCTGTATTTTGTAGAAAGGTAAACAAATTAACAGGTGATTCGACGGGACGGGATCGTAATAATTTTTCTAAATGCTTTGTTGCGCGTAATGTACGGGTTGCCCATGTGGGCGTTGAGAAATCGTGGGGTAACCGATTCTACCTGGATCGTGCGTAGAATTCTTGGATCGCAGGTGTGGCTAACATTTATGTATATTACTGTGCGAAGAGACATGCGAATGCAAGTGGAACGGCTACTACCTGTCGTGTGCAGCATAATGTTGTGCATGGGATGAGAAAGCAAGTCGCCGTATCAACTGTATATATGTATTGAAAGACTGCTGAATCAGACCTAAGAGTGAGAATCTTCAACGAACGCTTTCAGACCTTCGCCAAGGTCTGAGGTTTATGCTAAGAAACACCCCGATTACGTATACACATATGTCGGGCATTTCACGTAACTTTTACATCTCAAAACTCTGACCTCTCTTGATTCGTTGCAATTTTTTTATTTGATTTTCTATGCGAGTTTTGGAAAAAAGAATCGAATCAAAAAATCGTCACCGCCCATTTCAGAAAACAGTCATATTTGATCTAAAAATCGAAATAAACAAATTAAAATACTGATTTTCGAGATTTGGTCTATTTTTTATCGGAACGTACCATTTGGCTACTGTTACTACATTTCCGGGTCATCCCAGGCGGAACCATGTTGAAAATTAAAGCGATCGTATTCATCGAAAAAAATGGCCAAATAAAAAAATCCCGAGGTACGTATCTGTTAATTTTTTGCATGTAAATATGTATTTGAAAAATTTACATGAATTAAAAGTCGTACCAGGGTTTGAGAATTTAATGGTGACATGGAATTCCCCATATACATGAACACGTAATATATGTGTATAAACAAGAACATGTATTTATATATATATATATATATATATATATATGTATATATAGGAATGTAGAAGTGAATGTTGCCCCACGCGTAAAGGGAACCTTTTTGTCACTACCGGTACGCGGCAGCCCAGTCGCGTGCCGGACCGGAATCACGTTTTTTTTCTCCCTTTTGCCTCTTCCTCTTTCGCTCTCTCTCTCTCTCTCTCTCTCTCTCTCTCTGCATGCACCCAATGGGCAACAATGACGTTGGTGGGGTACGCGTATATGGGCTGTACATCCAAAGACGGTCAACCTGAGCGAGGGGTCATTCAAGGATTAACATTGATGGCCCTGACATGGATGCTGAAATATGTATTCACTCACATTGTGATCAGCCCCTTTCGCTAAATATGGGGTAAAAATACGTACAGGTGTCATCCGGTTCACTCAAATTGTCGAGGCTGAATAAAGTTTCGTATAATTTGAACTCCATATCAACGAAGGTCCCGTATCTGATTAAGGGGGGAGTGTGCTTTAGATAGCTCCAAAAATCGATTTTTTTTTATTGCCTAAATCTATTCCTAATCTATCTGAGAATATGTGTGTAAAGTTATAGAGGCGAATTCAGAATATTTTTAAAAATACAGCACTAAAAATACAGCACTCTTTGTGTACGTGTTTCTACGGAGTTGTTTCTAACGTCGACGGTTAGTTTTGCTCTGCGGGTGTAATTGGAAGAAAACTAGACGACCAATTGAAACAAACCAAGGCTTGTTAGCCTCAGTTTTGTATCCTCTTCTACTTGAACTAAAAAGATTCACGGAAAAAAAATTCTGAACAACTTTTTTAGCCAGTTGAAATGATTTTTTTGTTGTTGCAAAAGAAACTTTTTTTTCAAACCTGTGAAAAATTTCGAATTTCACAAGTTTTCGAGTTCTTCTTAGTTCATCTAGAAGATTGATATATGAAAGTTCAAAAACTTTTTGGTTTTTTTCTTTCAGACAAAAATTGGGAGCTCCATCGTGCCCGCCGATTGGAGACTGCAATTGCGAGGTGTAGCACAAATGTGTATGAAAGTCAACTGCGTCTGAACAGTTTTCTCTTATAATTTTTTGTTTCAACGTTCAAGTATACAATAAAATGATCTGAAAACTTCGCTAGACTTGCCTTTTTTTTCTGTCCTAAAGAAATTCCTCAAAAAATGTATTTTTTAAGCCTTTTAAAGCAGACTCCCCCCTTAAACGGGTCCTCCTTTTGTTTGCATTTCCAACGAGTAGAATTTTGACAAAAAATCAGATGGAAGGTGAATCAGTTAATGATCTGAGTTGATTTAGGATTTTGTGAATAATATTTTGGTAAAACTGCGTCAAAGAACTTGAACGCATGCACAGAATTTTGAATAAAAAATGTGTGAATTGAACAATGTTACCATGTTTTTTTTTCTTTTTCTCATTCTCACTGAGTCCTGATTAACGAGTTTCTCGAGGGCCTTCAAAACAGTCATGTTTCTGGCAACTTTTCAAAATAGTCACATATGAAATTTCTGTTTCAAAACATCTAAACTCAAACGTTTTCAGTCCCTGGACCATAAAAAAATTCGACTCCATCCATTTTTCATCCTTGTCACAGTGAAAAATCTTCATCACGACTTATTGACTTTTTAACCTGGCAAAACCTGTGAACATACGTTTTTGATGGTTTTCTTAAAACATGTTTGAAACGACGAACCAATGGAAATGTTTTATCATTATTGTGGATTAAGCGCCACGTTTTCTCCGTCGTAATCACGGCTTTGTGCATGTTTTTATTGAAAGCTTATTTCAAAATTTTATGACTACTGATGTACAGGCTTTGTGAACTTAGAGAAAGCCCGCGAACAAAAAAATTACCAATAGTGATACCTCGTCCAAAAAAAAAAAACCTAGAACAGGCTTAATTTAAGGAGCATCAAAAAAGAGTTTTTGCACGAATGCAGAAAAGGAAGATGTATAAAATTTACGAGCAACAAAAGTAATTTAGCAATAGTCTCTAATTTCGTCTTTGCCGTTTTGTCGAACAATGTAGACGAGTACCGGAAAAGCGAGAATTTCGTTTCTGTACCATGGAATAACTTGAAGATGCCCAATAAAATAATTTATCGCTTTAGACTGAGAGGACCTTGGAGGACCGTACTTCCTACCGCAGAGAAATAGGCGTTTCGAAAAATCATAAATGGCCCTTTTCTGCCATATAAACGTTACCTATAGACAATTTCTGTATTTAGAGAGATCGTGTGTGTGTATGTGTGTGAGAGAGAGAGAGAGAGAGATAGTGAGAGAAGGACAAAGAAGCACAAAGAAGACATAGGGCTAATCGTTTGTTCTTCACGTTTAGGAGCGAACTAACGGTAAAAGCTGAACTGCTTATGTACCTTGCAGAGCGTTTTCTTTTTCATTTTTTTCTCTACCCCCTCGCGCCGGCTCCTCTCTTTCGTTCTCTGGTTCTATGGCCATGCCTGGATGCAGCCATTAGGCTTTGCGTTAATTATTGCGGGTCAACGGTAATTTCAGTAAATTAATACTCCGCACTCCTGTGGAAACCCTTTGAGAGCTACCGCCACGTTTCACGATTGCATGGAGTACCCCTGTACTATTTCCTACTGCTCGAGCACATCTCTAATACGATAGATAGTAACATGTAGCAGACGTAATAACGGTCATTTTGAGATCGATCTCAAGACTGCGTATCTACTTCGAAAAAACAGGTCACTTCGTTTTCTCAAATGTTGCTGCATATGATTCTTTCTATTTGGTTCGATTTGTTTGACAATTAAATGAAATAATCTTAATCTTCATGATTAATAAACATCGGAAATGGCAAAATTTCATCGATGAAATCGAATTAAATACGAACATGGAAATAACATAAAAAATATGAATCATTATTGATCCGCTTCTCGTTAGAATGACTCCTAATATGATAAATATAGATCGTACGTTGAAATAAGGTTCGATGAATGGGGTTGTGCATACCACAGGTATGAAAAATAATAATACCTGGGAGCAAACGAAGAGGTGTAAAATCTGATTCAAGAGACCCATTTGTCCTACGTTACTGTACAGTTTTGCCTGTAGAATTTGTGGAGATTGTAGTGGAGACCCTAAACAGCCCCGTTTCATCTCCCTTGCTTTGCTCTCGAGAAATAACGATCATGAATCAAATCGCATTAGCTTCGCAGATGCATATTCATGGGAAACGTATGCGGGATTACACAGATTTCGTTGCGTTCCCGCCTACCGTATGTGCTGTTATATGCTTGTTCGGTTTCCCCGATGGTTTTGTCGTGCATCGTCGTGCATGTCAACGAAAGCTAAAGGGTTTCGCACGGCTATAGCGCATTTTATATATATATCTGTATTTTTATGTATATAATAAATATAAGTACATTTATTGAGATCGTAAACGGAAAGCTATACAAATGAATGTTATTTATTGCAAATGTACAAAAATATTCTGAACTGTAAGCCTTGAGTAATATTTTATATACCATCGATAATATTTAAGAAAATTTCAGAAAATTTGAAAAATTTTAATCCATTGAAATACAAATCTTCATATCTTAAGTGTTTATGGATTTTACGTAGTTAATTCTAGCTGTGAAAATTAAGCCCCATGGTTGGCCAGCTTGGGCTATCCAGGTATATACCCTGACATGGAATTTTTGTTTTTGCCAACTTTTACAGTATACCTTTATTTTAAGGGAAGAAATAAGAATTTGATATCTCCTTCTTCCAATACACTTGGTTTGGTAGAGCTAAGAAAAATTATATGGAAGAGGGGAAATCGATTTGAAGTTGAAGCTTAGTCCGCGTCAACATCCAAAGCTGCACGATCGGAAAATATACATAGCCTTTCCCTCTCTCACTCTCTATCTTTCTCCTGGTGTCTGGTCTTCCAAAAGAGTCTGTTATGTGCTGGCAAATATATAGACTGGAGTTTTACTATCTAAGCTCCACATTAGAAACATTGGCGTGAAGTTATTCAAGGAGCACGAGCACGAGTGTTTTGGAAAATTTCTTGGGTGTCAAAGACCAGAGCGTTTGATGCTTTCTTCGGTCTGACGATGAATGCAGGTTGGGGATTATGTATGTGGCGCGTGTATGTCATTCGTGGAGGAGAAAAAGGACAACGACTCCGTTCGACTGCCTTTTATTTTTCATCGTTTTTTTCTCTTCTGTTCTTTCGTCTTCGTTTTATGTGCATGTGTCATAGCCGCAGATCTCGTATACTACGATCACCAGTTACGCGAACATTGTGTCAGCCAGCGGATTATCCTCCGTCCTTCCTTGTCGAGCGAGGTCAGGAAGGTCTAAGGGGGTTGAAACAACGATTTTACTCTTATGCTTCCTCATCCTTTGCTTTGGCTTGCTCATGGCTCACCACAGAATAGTGCGGACCATTCAAATGCAGATCTTACAATTATTATTATTATTGTTATATATTTATATAGCTATGAAGCGAGAAATAATAATAGCCAGAGAGGGCCAGAGAGTGAGGGTGAATAAACTGGGTAGGAAACGTCTGTCAATCCTTAGAATCCCAACATTCGAGAATTATATGCACGATAGAAACTCTAGAGATTCGAAACTCTCGATTGGACCATCCAACTTGTCGCTCCTCTATTTTCTACACGTCTCATCGCCCGGATACGTGCGTAGCTTAGTCAATTCAAAATCGTTCCAAACTAAAAACAATAATAAATATTTTGGTGATTGAAAATGTATGGGAAAAAGGAAGTTATCTTTAAGAACTGAATAAATTATAATCATTTAAAATAACGGCTCTACAATGCATCAGTTTTACCACGATTCGGTGATTCTCTGTTTCCTTTTTGTAATTGAGTTTCTTCGTAGTATGGTTCACATGTGAATTTTATTTAATCAGATATGTGCGATTGAAATATGCATAGTAATTGGTCGGAATTTTGAGAAACTATAGAGAAGCCCTAAAATTGACGGCATTTCCGGTGAAAGGGCGAACCCTCGAGAATGTGTACTCATAACACGATTAGCCACAGGCGACTCGAGAATGGGGTAAACCGCCATTGTTCCACCAGTTTTGGCAGTTAATTCTCTCTCGAATATTGCACATTGTATTACATTCATGGCATATTTCTAGGCGAGAATTTTCTTCCAGTCGATCAACATTTAATGAATTTTTTAAAATTATTTTCTCTTGAACTTTAATTCAAACTTAATAATAGTTTCTCTGAAAATTTTAAATCTTAGGCAACAGAGTACATCATCTTGTCGTGTGAAACTGTATGAAAATATTTGAAATCTGTTTACAGAATGAAAAAATTTATGCAATATTTTTAAAATAATAAATCAAAAAATTGTTTATTATTCTTTAAAACAGTTATAACAACAATTCTTATTGGAATGTTTAACAGTCTACGAAAACCATTAATCAAGTAACAAGAATGTAATTATAAGACACCGTCTATATCACTCTCTCTCTCTTTGTGAAACAGAGTTCAACGAGAAATACGTATAGCAGGAAAAATTGAAGTTTCTAAAAGTGCAAAAGTGTAAAGAGAACACCCGCTGTGCGCGTAGAACAATGAGCGGCAGTGAGGAAACGAAACCCTGTCGGGCCATCACAGACTTGAAATATTTATGACCTGCATCGCAACAATTTGGAGTTTCTCTTGCTCGTGACAAGTCCTCGCGTCTGGATAATCCAAGGGATATATGTATACTTGTTTTTTCTTCGTAAACCCAAAGATCAGGAACATATATACCATCCACTAAAATATAAAGATCGAAGGAGAAGAAAAAGAAAAGTACTATCTTGAAATCGTGTTAAGCCAGCGGTAGAGTACACGCCCCATTGCGATGCTAATGAAGCGCCGGTCGTTAATGAATCCATCTCAGCATACCAGGTCTACATATATAGTACGATATACAAAAGTTCTATGCTGCTGCAACGCAGGATGGAGATTTTAGAAACAGATAAACTCCCTGATAGATTTCTACAAGAAACTATCCAGCTTTTCCCTCTCGCAGGATTCTCCGACAGTGTTCCTAATAGTTACCCTTGAGATCTATTCCATCCAACTTTCTCTTGTTCGAAACGGGAGAAAATTCGAAGGAAATATGTTTACAAGTGGATAAAGTATATACATTATTATTTAATATGCAGGAACTGCAGCATATCAGAAATATCAGTTTGTTTTTGAAGAATAATAAGATCTATTCCAAAGGTCATGATAAAGAATGCTGCGAGAAAATGTTGGACAACTATCACTTGATAAAAACTTATTAAAACTTTTCAATCATCATCAATCTACAAAATAAAAAAAATTAGCAAGTTGGCCGTAATTTTATTTGATCAGATAATAGCAGAAAGTGACATTTTCTTTGATGAATAGAAAACCATAAATTCTGATTGCATCGCTGATTAGTCTATAATCTGTGAATTTTCCTTGAGATTTAGGAGTCAAAACTGATAAAGCTGGTACCAAAAAAAAATGATGTATATCAACACGTTCTGCTTTTCTGCATCGCTGAAGAGACTATTTTGAACCTTCGATTTGTTGAGTATAGTCATATTGACCTTGAGTTTATGAGATTGCAACAGAAATGGTGGTTCTTAATAAATTACAGTTGTCAACTGCATTTCCTCTATGGATCTCTTTCAAGACTCATACATGACGCTCTATGAATTTATTTTAATAAAAATTTCGATTTCCAGATTTAAGATATAATGTTCTAATGTGTTCATTCACAATTATGTAACCGGAAGTCAATTTTTACAGAAGAACGCGTTTTCTACATAAGTTCATCATTCATTCACGACAGTATGGAATTTCTTTTTCAAATACATATATACATTAAGTTTTATAATGTATCTACGTTGTAGGGCGTTTGAAAAATCTGAAAAATACATCACTGTACAGCGTTGAACGGTCTAAGAGCAGCAGTTTTGCAATGCTTTGGGGAAAAAAAGGTTTCTCGGCTTAAAATCTTCCTCTCCTTTCTTGTATTCTCTTTCTCTCTTCTTCGATGGATGATCCTTCTCGTTCCACCCCCTCTCGTTTTGGGACTACTGCAAGATATAGCAAGTTTTTCGTTCCAACGTGGTACATGCCTTCAGGCGAATTTCCGAACATTTGCCACCCGCTGTGTCCGTTTTAACTTGCTTTACGTTCTGAACAATAGCGTTTCTTCGTTCTCTCTGTGCACTTCTACGCTTTCTTCCTTCGAAGACCGTTCCGCACGACAATCGCCATGAAAATCGTGACGGTTTTACTGTCGTCGGGAAAATCCGATGCTGCTAAATATACTGCTTTTAGAGTGGGATGGAAAAGGATGAAAGAGAAAGAAACGAAGAGAAGAAGAGAGTACCGAAAGAGAGATAGAATCTGCGCATTTACACTCTTCGTTCTAACACTATATATATAAGCTTTCGTACCTTCGTAACAGAACTGGGAGAACATGGACGAATTTTCTGGGTAATATAACGACGGTCAACGCTGCGTTAACGTCATAAATTCGTTTCACAGTTACGTGCAAGCTTTTTCGTTATTCACTTCACTTACCTTCGCATCGATCTTTATACGCCCTCCCACGCACTTACAAGTGCAACACAAGTGGTAAAAACGCAATAAAAACCTCACGGCTTCGATGAATAGAGTGATTTGAAGAACTTCTAATTCAACTTTTTTAATTGGTCTATTTGTTGATGAAAAAAATGCGTCTACGCCGTATATGAAAAAATGTCATATAGTAAGAAATTGATAAAAACATTTTTTATATATTACCTTTGTGATCAGTGGATCAAATATGTAATTTCAATTTTCGTTTTTGTTTTGGCGTTAAAAAAAATCTACCAGTATGACAGTAATAGTGTTAATATTACTGACAATCTTAATAATTGAAAGCAAAGAATTCCGGAACTTTATGCAGAATGATGCAAACACCCTTAACTGGAAGCAGAAACTTGGCTAGAGTAGGGAGAGTGAAGGATTATTTTCGTTGACGTTGAATTATTTCGTATCTCATTTTGGAAGGCTGTGGAATCGAAATAATGCTTCACTCTCGTAGTACACCATAGATAGAGGGTCTGTGGTCCAGCACGAACAGAATACTCGTCCCGGTGACTCTGTTACGGGAAACTGCCTATAGTAAGGGTTCGGGATGGCCAAAACAAATCCCCGGGTTGGTGACTCCCTCGGGGATGTGATTCCCTTTCGCCATCACCCCTCCATCCAAGTGGTCCTCTCACGCATATTATACACATACACATATATACATATATGTATATTTACCAGTAACCTCCTTCACCCCATCGTCCCAGAAAAGCTATGTCCGTACGCGCTGGCCATCGTAGATATAGCTCAGATTCAAGTGTCCGCGTAGCGCGTTCGAGAAAATGGCATGAATAATTTGCTATCGCGTTCTCGCAGGAGAAAGCAGGAGAAAAGAGTGGCTGAGTATAGATGAGGGGGTTCGAAAGCCGATAGCCAAAATGTGGACACATCGAAAGAACGAAAAAAGTGTAACAGTAAAAGGGAGGGAGATGAAAAGACTTAAAAATAAAAAAGGGGCATGAACAGAGAAAAGGGAAAAAATAAAGAGAACGTCAACCAAGAGGGACACCGTACTGAATCCATGGGAGATATATACACACTTGCCACACCCCCAAACCGGCTGTTGCCAAACGATCGCAATCAACCTACCAAGAAAAAGCGATTTTCTTTCGTTTGAATAAAGTTTTTTTAAATTAAATCGTTAGTTCGTGTCAAAAAAGTTGGCTTGAAAGCACAAAGCCACAAAGTTCAACATATGTTGCAACTAGCACATTAAAAATTGCAATAATCTACAACGCTTCTTGAGAAAACAAAAAGACATGCGCAGTAGTACATAGCTACGGAAATATCACTGCGGCAATTTTCTTATAATTGAATACATAAATTTTTACGATGTCACTTTTATCACCCGTTGTCTTCTGCAACGTTTCGCTTACGGAGAGAGACTTGTGTGAGAATTCACTAGACGCGCTGACACGGCTCTTGTCCCTGTCGTGCGATCTATGGAAATTCCTTGCGCAATTGTGGAAAAGCCTCTGGTTGCAATAAAACACTTTCGTGGCATGTGTCCACGTGTTTACCTCGAGGAAGTTTCGAGGTGATAGCGGAAAGTGCTTCGGTGAATCTCCTTTACGACGCTTACGCTCATGACGAATCAACGATATGTAGACGCGAATATATTATTTCAGAAGATTTAAAATGAATTCTACATCAAAGTGGATAGTTGTATTTTTTTTTCTTTCAATAAATTTGAAGGTAATATAGATTTTGTTTGTTTGGTCACAATTCACTCGAGAATCACTAAATCGATTTCAATTAATCGTTTTAGGAATCAACTCCATGATTCGGAATAGTTTGTAGACTGCACAACATTCCGGTAAATTTTTTTTTTTTACGGAAAACAGAAAAAAAATCAAATTATTTATTTCGTATCCAACTTCCAAAATTCACCGCTGATTAAAATATACAGGTCAATAAAAAAAACTGGAATTATCAACTTTGGAATAATTCGGAAACGAAGAGAATGAGTGGTGGGTGAGGTTCCAATTTTTGATACAAAAAAAATTACAGCTGTTTTCTTGAATCGATGAAAAATTTGGGAATTTCGTCATTTTTAATATTTTATTGACCATTTTTTTTTTGAGCACTTTAGGCGGAAACCCTGAAAATTATTTTCTAATGTGCGACAGTCGCAGTTTGAAGCCCCAGCAGAGTTTCATCCAAGATTTTCTACAATCTGTTTAAAATAAAAGTTTCACATGATTCGTACAGAAGTCACTAAATTTTGGTAAATCAATACGTAACTGTTCAAATATCACATTCACATGAACAACGATAATTCTGACCATGGCCGCAACATATTCGTACAAACAGTCGTCACATATTTTCTGTATTTCTGGTACCAAAGAATATCGAACAGAAAATTGTAAAACATTTGTCCACAATATGTAGTTGAGGTTAAGAGGGTCCTCAGAAAATTTACAATCCTTTTGTGGCAAATGGTCACCACACCGTGGCCAGACTCCCAATAGTTACATGCCTGTGTTTACGAAAACAAACATGTCATATTGAAAAAAAAGTCAAATAGATGTGCAAAAAAAAAACTTCCATAATATTTAGCGGTCTCTTTCGATTTCATTGATGCTATAAATCATCAGTTAGACATCAGATGTTGAACAGACGAATAGCTAATATCAGAACTACCATTGTGACATAACGTTGTGATGTTATTAACATAAATAATCTAACGAAAAAGCAATTAACTTGTTTTTGGAGGTTAACTCGAATTGTTATGGCAAAAACTATTCACAATAGTTGATCTTCTGAACTAATAGCTTAGGGCTACCTGAACATTTTATTTAAAGTTGTTAAGATGGCATTGAGAAGTGGAAACAAAAGTATATAATTTTACTCTTTCCTGACGAAGATTCGATGAAGTATCGATTCTCTTCAGTATGATTTTTCTGTCTCTGTATTTGTACGATTCCCTGTCCACATCCACGCTTTCGTAATGCATTACCGTATCTCATGAGCGCGAAGGCTAAGGGAAATTGTGGAAAACTCAGTCGGTACATACTGCTATATTTTCTCCGAGTTTCAGTTGGTCACCACGACCAGAAACTCAAGAAACTTGGGTGCCACTCAGTGATTGATACACGAGCCGGTACATGGCTAAATAGTCACCCAACCAAGTATTGACCTCGCCATAACGTGCAGAATTGATTTCAATCCTTTATTTCAAACTTCGCATGAGACAGCATGTAAATTCAAGAAATGTTTATCGTAATATCGTACAAATTAACTTTGCCTGCATTACATTTACAAAATTGTGCTTTGTGTGCTCCGAATAACCCACAATCTTGATATTTTCGTGCAGATAATTTCAACGCAACAGTTTGTAATCCGCTTACATTGCTCTAATGCATTGGCCGCACACCTAATACCGTGCACGAATTTTCCAGAGGTGCAAATAACATTAGGAATATGCTGGAATTACCTTGTTCAATTTTTAATCATCATGAGCACAAAATTCTCACGTCCCATACGTGCCTACCGTAACGCTTCTTTTGCTCTCTTAAAACCTAATTATCCTGGCTCAGCTTGTTTCCTCTCCTCTTTCAATGCAAAATAATGCTACCCAAAGTCGTGTGATTTTTGCGAAATACGTTCAACCGGTAGTTCGCTTGAATCGGCAACAGTTCTCGAGACCCTTAATCCTCCGAAACACCTGGATAAATATATGTGACGTGGCACTAAATATTGACGTGTGTGCGGCGTGTATACGTGCGAGAGCTATTTAAGGAGAAAAACGACGAAAGCCTCGTAAATGTTTCGTTCGTATATTCCCATCCCTGTCAGAAGGTTTCTTTCTTTCTTTTTCCTAAAATGAATGCATTTTACAAAAAATCATGTAATTATGTCATAATACAATTTTCAGTCAAATAAACGTCGATATAACTTGAGAGCCTATAAAATTTCTGGATTTTCCTCTGTCGTAACTTTTCAAAATGGTAACTGGAGAAGTTATTTTCACGGTCAATGCAATACTAGTAGTCAATTTTTTGAACTTTGAGAAAGGGGGTGGCACATTGTATAATTTAGCCAGAGAATGATTTTTTTCTTATCATTCCATTTTTTCTTATCTGAAATATGCACGCTTCACTTTCTTCGAGTAAACGTTACAAAATTTCGAATTTAAGGTCTCAGTGAGAAGAAAAAATGTATATAGGGTTTTTATGTGAAACATATGCGTGTAGCCACGTTGCAATCGATCAGCAGTCGGAGACACGGTCCACCCCTAGAGACCCGTTTTGGTCGAGCGTGTGCGTTCTTCTCGTTCTTCTCATTTCACTTTCCCTAAGAAACTCGATAGGGCTTTTCCAATTTAACAATAAGTCGAATTTACGCTACGAGCCTAACTTTCAAGACAATAAATAAACGCAAGTTCTTTTCTCAATGATAAAATTGATGGATTATTCGATTGAGCGTCATTAAATATTCATTCAATTTGATATTTGGAAATGCAATGCGAACGGTTATGAGTATTGAACACTGCACACATGTTATTAAAAAAAAAAAGGAAACTAATTGAAATTGCATGAATAAATTTGTGTTATTGATAAATAAACAATGTAATTTTGAAGATTATTTTGGTCACTTATCTGAAGAATCTTAAAAAAGCTAGATTTTTTGTGTATATATTCGACCCGTTGAGTTTCGCACAATTCCGAGTCACGGCTGCGTATCAACAACGGAATTGGGCATCGGAGCAAACGCCATGCCTCGGAGAATTTCTAGGACGATAGCGGGTAAGAGAACCGAGCGGTGAACGAAGAAGGCATCATACAGGGGTGAAAGACGAAGAGAGCTTGTTATGGACGTGATGGACCCTCCGTACCTTACAGCAAGCTCTCTCGCGCGTTCAACGAAGGGGAGAGAAGCTTTTAGAGCTTGGAATATTCACGAGGCCCAGGCCTTGGACAAGCGAAACACATTCTCTCTCCCTCCTTGCTCGTCACTAATATAAGCGAGCACCCGCGTTTTAGAAAAGCCTCCCAGATATATCCTCTTACGTCCAAGTGGAGCTTCGATGTTATGCAGAACGAAAAAAAAGGTAATGAAGCTATTACTCTAACAACAGTCATTTTACAACGCAGGTTAGTAAATAGTTAAAGCAATAAATTGCATTGCACAAAAATAGAAAATGTTCCACCTTCACTTTATTGAGCATATTGGAATAAAGAAAATTTGAATAAACATTCAGGTCCACCAGAATCGCTGACACCAAGGTGGCAGGTTTGACTCACAGTTTCGTTTATCACTAGAATAGTTTTCACCGTTTTTTTTCTCCAAAAGCCACTTGGGATAGCCCAAAGTACGTGTACCAAGAACTACGCTGTGTCTCGTAGTCACGGGATTTCGAAGTTGCTTGGTTAGAGGTATAGTACGAGAGGTAAGTTCTTGGTGTTGGAGTACATTTCTGTCCTTCACTTTGATTTAGTATGCAGTCAGCGTCGAATGAGCTGATGTGCACACGGAGTCCGAGCAGAAGCTGAGCTACTAGGAGCGAGGGAGAACCAAGACCATACGACGACGTAGGAACGAAGGACGGTACGGGAGAGGACCAGGACTTCTTCGGCAATCAACGGTGGTCCACAGACCTTGTTTGTCTTTGCGCGTGATTGGCGCCTTGGATCGAGCTAGTATGCTCTTCGAAAGTTCCTTCTGCCTCTATTCCTGCCCAATCCCCCAATTTCCACTTGAGCCCTGTTGTATATATATTTATACACGTCTGATGTCTGAGTACAGAAATCGTTTGGCCGCTATCGTCTCTATTTTGAGAGCACGTGCGTGTATTATTGCGGCCTGAAGGATTCTTTTATTCATATGTATCCTACCATCGAGAGGTCTGTTTCTTTCTCTTTTGCCTCTTCTGCAAACGGTTACAATATGCACAGCAGAGGGAAATCCCTCTTGGCCGATAGAATATTCGTCAAACGACAACTTCGTTACTATTCAAAATTGGATTCTTTACTATCGGTCGTGGGTTAGTAATCAATATTGAACAATGATTTCTTCTTCCAATTTTTCTTTACAGTATGTAAGGAAGCCTCTATTTATTTCCTAAACCAAAAAGGACTAGCGGAATACGTTTGGTAAGTTTTCAGAGTCCGTTCTTCGTCCTGTATCGACCGAACGTGCGAGAATTTCGGAAGTACGGCGCGCAGGCTTTGGTAAATATATACGTATATAAAGAGATTTGTATATACACATATACATGTACGCATGTATATATACTTGTGCTCGAGTGTTGAATTTTGTGTTGTGTGCGTGTGATATGAGGCCCTGTAGGAATTCACCGTCAGGCGTAAATTTTCCTGTGTTCCTTCTCTCTTTACCCTCGAGAAACGCGTTCTCACCAACTCTCTCCCATCTCCCACGACGTACAGTAGACTTGTGGAGGCGAGCACCCTAGCTCTCCCCTTTGGTGGACTTTAGAGTCCACCCTAACAACCCCCGCTTGCCACCCAGTCACCCACACCTCACGACATAGACCCCCTTTACTCACCATCGCTCCTCCACCGCCTCCAGCGACAACATTCTCCAGCCGAACAAGGGTGACCAACCCTCCTTTCTCCTTCTTTACCCCGTGCTTTCTCACTGCTAGGCTAGGAGACAGCTTGGTCCAGTGATGCTCAAGTCCGAAATTCTCAGTACAGATTCCACTGAATCAATGCTATTTTTATACCTTTTTTTTCATTAGTTCACAGAGACTCAACACAGTTTCTGATTGTTCATCACGTTCAAGGATTGCTAGATTGTAAGAAGATGTAAAAACAGGCCAATCTTTCAATTCGTAAATGATTAATTCCAGAATTTTGATGCAAGGAGGGGCTTCGATCAAGAGAGTGGAAACTTTGGGAAATGGATTGTTTCGTGGGTACATTTCGACCATGAACACACATGTGGAAATAGAATGACAAAAACTCCAAGACTTTTCTTGTTTTAAGACGGTTTGAAAATTTCATGAAATCGTTTAATGCTTGAAACTATATGGAGCATGTATTAAGCATATTATTATATATTTTTCCTGATTTTTCGGTGAAAAACAAAATTCCGTGACTATGTCTTCATGCTCAAAAAAATGAAGTACAAAGTTGCTCACTTTGTGTAGCATAAAGTGAAGTTCCGATATCTTCGTTGGTCCATAAAACGAGTGATGGTTCAAAATAAGCTCACAATTCCTTATTAATATCTCTTATGACGTGACGCGAGTGAGAGAGATGTTTTGCGCATGAGAAACCAAAGGGAAAGCTTCGCTGGGTGATTGTGGCATCAGGACACAGTTATAATCCCATAAGGCTGCGTTGAAGCGTGGGCCAGAACGGTTGTTCGTTCGCGGTTTATCGCGAGGGAGCGCATCTAGTTCACTGATAATCATCAGTACCAGTAGAAAACGTGTAGCAAAGTGTTTGTCGCAAGTGAAGGAAAGATTTGCGCACAAGCGAGAATTGCTCTTGAACCGGAGGGGGTGAAATAGTTCACACATAAGCGACCTGTCCAACAAACAGGACTACAAGGTCCACCAATCACGGACTTGTCGTTGTGGTGGTGGACAAGAGGGAGTCACCTCGATCGAACGTAATGTTCTGAAAGGACTCAAACCCCTGTATGTCACTTGTATGCGGTGTAGAGCGGGTTGAGCCGCTGCGTGCCGATGCACAAGCGGGAGACCGCCCCTAATAAGTGTATTTTAATGGTTGGCAAATTGAGGGGCGTAAGTCTTACGCTTTGAGGCATGAATTTATTCGAAATACGTTCTTTTGCATCAAAGGAATCCATGTATACTTCTGTACAAGCGATGTGGCATATATTTGCTATTATATAGAGACATTCTGTATAACAGCGATGATGCACTACGTTTAGCACGCGAATAGTTCAACCAGAGGTAGAGTTAGTAGAATCAAGAGAAAGAGAGAGAGAGAGGCAATCGAGCAGAGAACGCCCTGAGCACGCAATAAGTGGCGTATGGAGATATCTGGCGCGGGGGCTGCAGCAATTCGCAAGAGGGTGCCACGAAATAAGAGATGCACATGAGGGAGACAGAGAGAGAGAGAGAGAGAGAGAGGGAGTGGGTGAGATCGAAGGATAAAGAACAGAACGAGCAGGCCAAGCTGGAAAGAGAGAATGGCTACTGGCTACTGTACATTATATTTTGACTTTATATGTATTGTACATAAGTCATATATTTACGTAGTATGTGCATGAATATAATACTTCATACTTCATAGTATAAGTTACCATAGATAATATGGTAGATACATATAACACGTGTTCAGTATGTACATGGACCTATAAACTACAAAAACAAATTCATATCTATATATAGCTACTTTGTCATACATGCATGTATGACGTATACTCATGTAGTTCGTGTACTGATGTATATAAGAGCAAGAAGGTGTTCTTATAAACTGTCAACATTGAAAAAGGCGTAACACTCATAATATCTGATGTCACCTAGTGTCGCTTGCGCCCCATTGCTCGGCAGACTTAGTTTCAACACATGTACGTCCTGAAAATGTAAATGTTACATAGATGAAGAAGAAGGAACGTTGATAGAGGGAGCTAACTTTTGGAAAGAGTGAGAAAGACAAAGAGGCAAACACTGAGGTCGACTCGAGTTTGCTATAGGGTGGACGTGCACGTCCCTAAGAACGACTGGGCTTGCGAGAGATGAAGATAATGGTGGTTGAGCTACATCGAAGCGCACTCTCCGTGTGTACACGTTAATGGACACGAGTGTATGGGAGATTTCAAGTCTATGTGTGCCAACTCCTCATGCTAACGCTATATTTATATTGAGATCGAGTGAAACAGGGGCAGACGAAAATTTCGCAGACCAAGACGTGCTCCATCATAGGTGTGAGATTATTTGAGTATGTGCATATGTATGCCATGGAGACGAAGACAAGAAATTTGGTGGACGAGGAGTAGAATAAATCGAATAGAGAGAGGAAGAGAAAGAGAGCGAGGGGAAGACAGGGACGATGTGCGTGTGCTGGACACTGCTAGGGTTAGAATCTTGTTAGATATACATATATATCTTAGTACATGTATGTATGTATGAGGGGTAGTGTTCTCAGAGGAGTGAGATAGTGTTCTCTAGCTCTCAGTACGCCTTCGTGTTATCTTGGCTCGCTCACACTGTCGTATTCAAAATACGTCAATACCGCACAGAATTCGGGTAGCCTCTGTACACTGCTCTATGTCGATGGTCGTAGTGCGAGGTTTCCCAGAATCGGAGCACAAGGAAGAACGGGCACGTCGGGGGTGTAATTCAGATGGACACGAGGGATGATACTTCAAGTCCAATCTATTATACGTAAGATAATTTATCCCGCAAGAAATATGAGGAATTCGGTTATTTGCACGATTACAATCTCATCCTAACCCCGAAAAATGTCACTGTATTTCAATTGGACTGCCAATATCTAGAACCTCTATTTAAATTCGTTCATTTTGTTTCATATATGTAAGAATTAATAGTCATAACCTCATATTTCTCATGATTACTTTCGTTTTGTTCAGAAACAATTTTGAAAATCATCTAATTCATGCGGCAATTTGTAGCCATAACCTGCCAGGCACTTTCGTATTGAAAAAAACTCATGTACAAAATAATTCAAGACCTTTCACATAAACGGTTCTATACATTTTAAAAATTCTGAAGATTCTAATGGTTTACAAAAGTATTGACGATATAACTGGGGAAAACATGACTAGCAACCGATTTTTGGTGAACGTGATTTTTTTAGACGTCATATATCCTTTCATTTTTTTTTTCCATCATTTTCTAAAGCCTGAAACTTGCGAGAATCGACGTATTATCTCTCCATGCAATGTCAAAAAGATTTTCGAGGAGTGTTTTTCGTATGACTTTTTACGAGGATGTGGTTTTCAAAAGGATTTTAGCAAAGAGGAGATGTTTACAAGGGACGAGTATTCGTGAGGTTTAGTCACTGTTTCTAATTAGATTTTTTCAAAGGTTTAATCAAATGCAGGTGAGTGCAAGAGATTAAAAAAGTACAAGAAAATGGTGAGAACAAGAGAAGAGAGAAGAAGAATAATTTTAGAGGAGAAAGAGTGGGCAGAAATAAATGAATCGTCCTGTTGACTCATCTAAGAATTTGGGAAAGTCTGCTAGGATTGTGATGCCGTTTTTCCCGTTGCTCGCCCGTGCTCATCTATTTTCAATAATGCGCTGAGGAATTTAGCGTGGCCGTAGCAGTGTGGCTAAATCCTGAATATTTCAACGGGGTCTCTTCGTAATGATCCGAGCGCGCTATAGAGATAGGACTGAGCGGAAGAAGATATATATAGATGTATAACACTACGACACTACAGAGGGGTGTAAGCCGTCCCTTATTCCGTTCACCCAGAATTGCGAGATCCAACAAATGGCATGAGAAGTCTTAACCGCGTACAATGGTTCAAAACAAACGGGCGTAAGTCAGATAATTTAGAAGGTTAAATGTTAGACATGATGACCTATTATTTGTCAGCAGTATAGTTAATGTACACGTAGTCGATGCATATATATAGCACAGTACTATTTCTGTTGGTTGCTGATATTAGGAACGCCACGTCGAAATACACACGCGATTCCTGACGTTGATCGCGCGCGAGGAATTGCGAGACACCGTCACGCTTGGTATTTCACATAGGATTTCGGGCTACATTTAGTAAGCAAGGGGAGCGCAGACGTCTTGGAAGATCGATCAACGAGGTTCACATACTTGTCAATGAAAACGGTTCTCCAGACGATATCAAATTGATGATGTCTTGTCATTCATTAAACTGACATGTCAAAATTTACTCAGTGTTCTTCCCATCAACTGTTCAGAAATACCTCATGAATTTGAAAATTCTTTACATTTAGTTTGAGCTTTCTCTTTTTATTGTTAATTCACATATGTAATGTAACCGAGAATGCAATTATAAAGGAACGAAATGATTCAGAGAACTGAAATGGAAAATTATGACATGCGAAGTCCTATTTTCATAAAAAATTATAGAATATTGTTGGGTTCGTTGAAACAAAGATTTTGGGGACTACGCGGCTATTGATCATCAATGTTATTAAATTTGTAATAAATTTTATTACTAAGTGCTGTAATTGCTGAGACCATTTTCCAAAACGACTAAGAGCTGGTATTTTTTTTCGGTCTCTTGAAACAAAAATATATAATGGATGTATTAACCGGGCCCCTTTTTCAGATTGTCGACGAAACAGAACTCGTGGAAAAAGAATGAGTAGCGTAACAGAAAAATAGCCTGTAGGTAGAGGAAATATACGAGAGAGAGAGAGAAATGAATAATTTCGTGAACTCTTTATATGCCTTTGATGTATGTATATATACAGTGGTTCACTCCCTTCTTTTTCGGGACAAGCGAAATTGTCTTGCGGCTTCGCTTCCTCGCGGATCAGGATCTTTTAAGGACTCACGGTGTTTGTCCGAGACAAAGAAAGCGTTCATTAAGGAAACGCATTAGCGGCAAGCTCTTCTCTTTTCTTCTTCTTCACCTTCATCTGCTTCTTCATTTTCGTTCCAACGTATAGTCCTTATTCCTTCTTGGTTTCTCGCTACCTCGGGACTCTCAGTTTTCACAAGCGCTGTATTCTCTCGTTCCTTGTGCTTATTCACCTCTACTAAACTTGTCTTTTTACACTGGTCCCATATTGCCTTCGTTTCAAGTTTAAATACTCATTTTTTTAGGCAATCATTACCCCGCAAAGTATATATCTTAAAAGACAAAAGAATGTATTTTATTGAAATCATAAATAATGTACATAATTATTCACGCAAGTGTTTACTGGTTGAAAAATAATGATTAAATAAAAATCTTGTTATTTTCATACATTAAATAGTAATATTATAAGCAAAGTTTTTTTCGTTACGTTGGGTGCTATCGAGAAAAACAAGGAAGAGATACTGAATCGGGCATATCACACCGAATGCTTTTTTTACTCGATTATTTACGTATCTATATTTATATATCTACATATTGCCTTCACCATGGGTCGCGCTCCAACAATCGGGGAGCACGGAGTTGACCCTCGCATCAACCTCGAGCAAACCAAAGAAAAGGTGCACCACGAGTCACCACTCTGTCCCAGCTAGTGGTGCACGATCTTCGTGCCCTGTTGTCTGGATCGCCATAATTTGCTACCTCGGCGCGTTCGTGAGCACGACTTAAAAGAGTTCAAATGTACGTACACATAGTCCGCGAGCATCACAAAATCTCTGTAAACATTTATCCATATATATAAAATATACAAAATGTACAGAGTTCTGACACTGGACAATGTTGATTTGAGACATTCTGGATCTTCGTGAGTCAAGGTTGTGACATCAGCTGTGATAAAAGTTGACATTGAAAACAGTGATTTAAATGAAATTAATCTCTTACCTAGATGTCATTAATCACAACTCGATGACAAATAAGAATGAATAATCAATGCGCATATTTATCCATACGTTGTTGGTTTTTTTTTTTTATATATAATGCGATTAAAAACGAGTTTTTTGTGGAATAAACCTCTTTTGTTTCGGTCTAATTTAATTTAATTAGTTTTTGTTGATCGAATTCTGACTTAATTCTTCCTCTCAACCTATATTCTTATTTTCATGGAGTTTTTGAGATTTAATTTCAACGATAACCTGTTACTACTATACATGGCAATTTTGTGGAGGACTGTTTCAAGGTTGGAATAATTAATATATCGGCTACCAACGAAACTTTGTAGCTAAAGATCGCAAGAATTGATTTCGAAACGTTTTATTCATACACAACGCATACAAATACATGTTAGGCCTCAAGCTCGTGCGTGACGTTTTATTACCCTAACAAGCAGTTATCTTTATATAACGATAGATAAGATCGTCGTTGATAAGTATAGGCAAGAGGTCCTCCACAGTAAGGGTCTAATTCCTTGATGTCAATATCCTCGGTGCTAAGCTATAGTATAATCGTTGTACGATCATTTCGATAACGGAAAGCAGGCGATCTCTCCTGATGTTCTGATATAAAAACATTTTTTCTCTATTCCTCTGTAATTGCGATTCATTCAATCGCGAAAACAACACCGATACTTTTAAGATTCTATGAATATTTTTTCTGTCTTATTCTGCGACTATAGCTCTGAACGATGATACAGTTTTTGTTTTTTTTTATGCCCAGAACGTTTGGAACTCTGATTTTAACAAATCATACGAAACTAAAAGATATAGTTAGTTCATTTTTTTTCCAAAAATTTGTATGCGTTTTTGAACAAACGGTGATCACCTGGACAAAATTACAAAAAAAAAAAAAAAAAAACAAAAAAAACTTGAAACTTATTCCATCTGGAAAATCACTTCTGAAATTAATAATCGATATTATTTCTTCACAGCAACGGATTCTATAATTTGAATAATGTTTGTTGAAGTGAAGAACGAGTTTAGTGTTGTGAAACGTAACCAGAACAAAGCAAATAAATTTGATGAATACTTTCAAATAATTAACTGATGATATTACTTGCAAAAATTTAATGGAAATAACATTTCGTAATACACTTATTCGAAGTAATAAATATATTTAAGTAAGATCGAGAGTATCTTCGATCGCGACATCAGCAGAGAGCCAGGCTCTCAAGTACGTAATACTTATTGGTACACGATAAGTACTATTATGTATAGTTGTATACATGTATATACACAAGTATATATGAGCGTGGGGTGCCTTTAGCCCCACGAAGAACACGATCCCTCGTGGCCACCACCGTGCATCACTCTTAGCTTTGCCTTCTCGTATAGTCCGGGTTTCGAACGGCGTGTAATTTACGAGCTCGATGTGGCCAGCGCGAGGAACGGCTTATCGGCCGATTCCGATCGGTCCGAGAGGAGACGACCCGCGCCCAGCCTCCTCAATCTCTCTCTCTCTCTCTCTCTCTCTCTCTCTCTCTTTCTCTGTTTTTCTCATGCCCCAATGTAATGCCAAAAGTACTTGGAGATCGCGAGGTCGTTACTCGAGCGAGTAATGAGAGAATATCGCGCTTGGATATGGGGGAGTCGAGGGAGATGTTAAAAAAAAAGAGAACAAGGGGTACCGGAAAGGAAAAAAGGGTGGGAAATTATGAAGAAATCGAGATCAAAGTAAAACATAAAGCAAAAAATCTTCATTGAAGGTGGTGTAACGACATGGGGAGTCCGAAAAGATTATACTAGGCACCATGTGACTTGGACGAATGAACGACACTGTTTCAAATTCTTCAGTAATTACAAGTTCAATCGGATACTCAAATAAGTGAATACTTTTCGTTTGAATTCAAATATAATGGTTCGACGACATGCCAAAAATATTTAACTAAATCTATAAGTTTCTCTATTTTATTGCAACTATTAAGAAGATTCGATCATCCAAGATATTTCTATTTAGGATTTATGAAAAAAAATCATATCCTAAAATAAGCGTTGATTGAATTTTAAGGAGCACACAGAACATCACATAGAAATTTTGATTTCGTACCCACATTTTTCATGTAACCAGCACTTTTGTCTATTTCCTCGTATTGAAATATAGGCATGCAGTTTTGCACTTTTGGGACTAAAGTATAATTAGGATATCGAGGAATGATTGATTGAAAAATCAGACTGATATAATTATCGCCCCTAATCACGTTTGGTTTGTTTCACGACATATGTCGGTTCTCTCTGAAAAAAACGGCATTGAAAAGATGCAATAAAATTCGGACAAACAGAATCCGAAGAGACATTCGTCATTCCTCGAGGCTCGTCTTTAATCTTTTTTTTTTTCTTCTTGCCTCGATTGGTCCACCAGGTTTCGGCTAATTACTTTATTTACAACGATAAACGGGGCGGCGTCTCGATGATGGCTCATGCGGTGCACCAAACACGATTCACAAAATCGCTCCTCTCTCTCTCTCTTTCTCTTGCAAAAACTTGCTCAGACATACAAAAGCGATTCTCTCCCTGTCTATAAATAAACCAGTTTCTGAATCGAGGTAATTTATTACTCGCTGTATCACGCATCACAGTAACGAGGAATAATGGCTATAAACAAACGTTATACTCACGTTCCCGTAGTTTTGCAGGTGTATCATATATATACATATGTATTTTATATAAATATGTCGATATAGATATACTTACGATTTCACAACGACACACGTAGTGCAGATACTAAATACCAATATGAGAAGATCCGTCTGGGCTTATTGGGTCCTCCTATATCTTTCGGATTTACTCTTCCACGTATTTAGCCAATTATAGTTGGATGATATGCAAACAAGTGCAATATATGTTTTTAACGACTTGGGACATTAAAGATGAAGTCATAAAAAGGAGATATAACAACGAGCAAAAAGAATCGGGAGTTTTGATTGGAAATTGTATATAAAGTATGACTTTGTTGTGATTAAAAAAAAAAATACTCGACCACTTTCACTTGTAGCATAATATGGCACAGCTATGTTTTTTCTTTGGATTTTAAAATTACGTTTTTTGTTTTTATTTTTTTCTATTTTTAATAAATTTCGAACTTAGCTTCACAGCTGGAAACATTGTTTTACCTTCCAACTGGAAACCAAATGTTCGTGTTCGAGCTTAAAATTAGAAAATCGAAATTAGTACAAATTTATGATAATCGTAACCCTAGGCGTATCGTTACTCGCGGTCATTCCGAAGGCCAAATCCTTGAAATGATTAAGTGGTGCGATTTTACCTGTCAGTTGTTTCGCAGCGACGTATTCGAGATTTTCGGAAAGGAGCGATTATGGAAGATGAAAATTTCAACTCACACTCGTAGTAACTGTTTTGTGGTGTCGGAAGAATAAGAAAGACTCAAGAGATTTTGAAAAACTTTTCTTTGCAAATGCAAGTCTCGGACACGCCCTCGTTGTTCACTCCGCGCTGAGAGACAGATGAGGCGTATATCTATCTCATCACCAGTAGTATTTTATTCTGAAAAATAGGTTTTCTCGTCACAGCAACTGGCACACAGTCTAAGCGTATATCCGTTTAAACGAAGATTAGAAATGACATGCACTTAACATTTTTAAGAGATTCAAACCTTCTGCTCTACACAGTCACGCACTGAAATTTTAATTAACAGAGTAGTGACGTGTCCGTTTATTTTGTTGTATTTTGCTTTTTTCTCTTATTATGTTTTTTTATTCAATTGACATATTTTACATAACTGGGTTATTGAATAGCCTTCGCTTTCATGTTGAGCGGGCAAAGATATTAATAAAATTCATAACGAAATTCCAACATCATATAGTTGTCATAACTGATCAGTTTGATAAAATTTAATCGTATCATTTTAATTCGTATTATTGAAGGTCATATTTACATATGATGAAATAACTTGGAATCTTGAGGGTGGAGCAACGATGAATATATGCCAGCAAAAGACGACGAGCGACGTTGATTGACGTTCAACGGACGTTTCCAATTATTACAAATACCCGAAAAATTTTTAATTTCGTATATTTCATATCAAACTCACTCCCTTCTATATGAATCTGTCAGAATTTTCATGCTCTGTATTACGATGGGTTACAAATTTATCCATCGCGAGACCTACGCACAGTTACATTTTTTTTTTTTTTTTTTTTCATGCTATTTATTCTATTCTAGAATGTAATGTTTTTGTTTGAAACAACACGATCATGTAATTTAAAATTGACGAATAAACACTGGCACACAAAATCCGGCTTTTTCTGGAGGCGGAGTCGAAGTTATACATATTCTGACTGTTTTTTTTTACACGAAAGACGTCCGTGTTTTTTGTACGACGAGGCAAAAAGATGGTTTGAATTTTTTGAAATATATGTGTTAACATTTTTTCTATAGGTGCTTGTACTTCGTTCCAAAAAGGATGAAAAAGACGAAATCTGGCTATACATAAACTCGAAAAAAAAAAATGTTTCCGCGATCCAACCATAGAGGCGGACCAAACTCATGGTCTTTTACTGCTACGCAGTCAGAGAGGATGCTGTATATTTCTTCTATTGTCTAGCCATGGAGTTTCCTATTGTTTCTAGAATTTATCGCTTCACGGGAAGTTTGGCTAGCCCGAGCTCAAGCACGCGGGGTGCTTTCATCTTGCAAGGGAAGAAAGATAGATTCCCGCGTATATATACGTCTATATATGTCTTCCTCTTTCTCGTTCCAATTCTTGCGCTTGAGAAGCCTGAATTCGTGTGAGAATAAGCGAGATGGAGTAAAGGAGAGCGTCGGCGTTGTCGGTGTAGAGAAGCATCCGGGCACGATAATTACTACTTCACCAAATTATTTATGCCCGAAATAAATCAAGTGAAAGCTTAATTGCTTTCCTCGAATCCGATAATACGTTGCGTGTGTACTACTCGATTTTACGATTTCCATCTTAGAAAATAATTCTGAAACGCGAGTTTAAATTATATATTTCTTCAACTTTCGTAACAGTACCGTGTCATTTCATTTGACTTCCTGTTTGTTTCTTTTGTTTTTTATTTTCAATATTTTTCAATATTTTACAAGAGACTGTAAATAATTTTTATAGTTTATTGTATAGCACAATTATATACAACTATTTATTTCATGACTTTATATTATTCGAATCATTTTCGTTTCCTACTGTTAACTCTTCGTTGACACAATTCAATTTGCTCACTGCATTGACACGCTTGCTCATTCTGACCGAGAGGGTGAAAAAAAATCATATCTTTTTCAATATTTAATAGTTTTGAGATTAATTGTCGAAATTTTCTTCAGAAAAATGCTATTTTATGGAAAAAAAAAATAGAAAAGTAGTCCTTCAGCGAGATTTTTAAATTTGAACAAGCGAGCTCGATTTCTTTTCGAAATAAAAAATCGTCAATCCTGGTGTAAAAACATTGGAAGCCCCCGAGAATATTCCTAGGAAAGGGATAATCCACTGTGAAATATAGGTCTGGGTCAAATTGACCCAGAGTGTCATAGAAGATTCAACCGCTACGTTTGTACTGCTGAAATAAATATTTTTCTATCCATTTTTGCATTAATGTATATTCCATTGAAATAAGGACACCCTGTGTATGGAAAAATCGATTTGTCGATTAAATACTATTGACATGATCAGGGAGTTGCATTTCGGCATACTCGAGAAACGAACGCATTCAGCATTATTTGAGATCGATCATATAATCACAAGGTTCTCAAGTTTTCAAGATCGTAATGCACTTGAACCACGCAGAGCAATCGTGGCTCCATAGTTAAAAAAAAAAAAAAAAAACTAAACAAAAAAGGTGATTCGTGAAAGAGGAGAGAGAGAGAGAGAGAGAGAGAAGAAAGCTTTCATCATCAGAAGAGAGCAGATCCATTCCGATTTCAGTTATTAATAAGAATTCCTTACTATCTCTACCGAAGGTGTATAATCATTGCTCGTAAAGATGACTCTCTCGTTCGGGGTCTCGTGTGTATGTGTATCGATACGAGTTTTTCCCCCTCGTACCCCTTGTCTCACACTCATCATCGGATAGGCAATTATCTGCCTGCTCTATAACTGCTTCAATTTACATTCCATCATATGGTTTCCTATATATGTCTCTCATATATTTACAGATATATGTACATGTATGTAATATTTGATGGCACAATACATGTGAGTCTACATTGAAAAAAATATTTTTTTTTCTCTTGAAAATTTTATCGAATGCCAAAGAACAGTAGATGATTTGAATTCTTCTGGAAAATTAACAGCGTGATCAAAATATATGTTGTAAGAAGAAAAATGAGGGCAGAAAAGAAAACGAAGCAGCAGAAAAGAGGGCCAAAGTGCGCTCACAAAACGATGCTGCTCCTGTAGATGGAGGTAGAAAGGGAAGGTTTGGCAACAGGTTTCACCCCCACAAAAGCTACTACTATTGCAACGATAGAACGCTCTCCCTCTCACGCATACTCTCTCTCTCTCACTTCAATCTCCGTAGTATTTTTGTGAACATAAAGACTTTTCCGAAAACATCGAATTTTCCTCGTTCAAAACATTTAAAGAGAACTCTCAATCCATGTAGCATAAACGCATACACATTAAAAGGAGGAAAGTGTGTGAGTTTCATGGTTAGAAGAGATCCTCGAAAAAATAGTCACCAATACACTTCGATACACACGCATGGATGTCTTTACTACAGACATTCTTATACGCTCTCTCTTGACGAGTATGTTTTGCGGGAAACCGGTTTTCATTCTTTCCCTTGCTGACGTTTGAAAATCTTGAAGCTTTGCCTTTAAATGTCTATCTTTCCCACGCTTTTAATATACTATACTCCTTGTGCGTCATACATTCTTGATAACGTGGCTATTTTTCGGAGACAAGAATTTTTATTGTCTGGAGGTGCTAAAAATTTGTAGGCCTGAAAATTGCATGCATTTTTTTTTTTATTTGTGGAAATAAAAATGACGAAGAAAAAGAATAAACTTGAAACGGATATTCGCATTATTAAAATCCGGAAGACAGATGATAGGAAAGAATTCTCAAAAATCAATTATTTTTTTGCACTTTGAATAACTGTGCCAATCATGATTATCTTTATTGGCATTAGTATGGGGATTCTGTTTATTGGAAAATGACGATTGATAAAATGAAATTGGAGCTCTGCTTAAGTTTAAGGAAATTTGCAGTAAATTTTCTTTAATTCATATAATATATCGCAGCATTTAGATAACATTTTGTTTTAAGGTAATAAATCAATTTTTCACCCTGAAAGTATCGCACCTGTGTTTCACAGGCAACTGGGGTAGCAGTGCCAACGCGGTAATTCGAAGGAAACAACGAAAGTAGGAGCGAAGGAAAGAGCAAGAAAATCGTTCTTCGGATGACTATACGACGAAGAGGGAAACCTCCCTCACAAGGTCGTAACTCAGCTACTTTAGGAAGACACGGGGGCGAGTTTCTTGGTAGGGGCGCGCCATTAGAGTCTCTTCAGAAAAATAAATCTTCGCTTCCAAGAATTTCACTGCTCTCTTCTCTGGAGGGCTCCACTGGACGAACTGAAAATGAGCGAGAGTACAGGAGAATGAATTGCGCAGTCATTGGCATCGTAACTAAGCTTACAAACGTATAAATATCTATATAACACCATTTTTACATGTTTTTTATGAAAGAATATTAAAAATAAATTTTTATTGATGTTGATGAGTTTTCATTCAGTCGTTAAAGAATGACAGTAAATGATGGCCGATCAAATAATTTGTTATGCGTTCCATCTCACAAGTCCATATGAACAGACATCAGACATTCTTTGAACCTTTTTGTACAAACAACGAATTAAAAAATACGTAAAGGAAATCCTGCATATATGGAATACTACAGGTGATTAGAAATACTTCAATTCTTTAAAAACTACGAGCAAA
The DNA here is from genome assembly GCA_948107755.1 of Campoletis raptor. Classification (NCBI taxonomy): domain Eukaryota; kingdom Metazoa; phylum Arthropoda; class Insecta; order Hymenoptera; family Ichneumonidae; genus Campoletis; species Campoletis raptor. The sequence goes on along the minus strand of OX403622.1, from coordinate 31,013,995 downwards.
ATTCTTGCTTCAATGTCATACACTCAAAGTCAATATAACTACTTAACAAATGAAAGGTTAGGAAGAGCCGGTTTGTTGACATTTGTGATGCAACCTGCGGAAGAACCGAGCATCGTTTTGAATCCTTATAGGGCATGAGTTCTCTCAGTTTTGACGTCTAAATTCAAAAGAAATTTCACATTGTTCAGACTATTCAGTAGTTTTATCAGAGTTTATTCTTTTGTGTTGATTATTTATAAATGATAAGAGCAAAACATGGTTCATTATAACTTACGTCAATAATTAGTGTTATTCTATTTCATCTGCACCCTTGGTTCAGTCTCACTTTATGCTTCTTTCTGATCGAATGAGATTTTGTCAAAGTGCCTAATTTTTGTTATCTTGGCCGTTTACGATGGATACAACATGATAATTGTTCAACATTTTCACGCAGTTTTCTCTATTATATTTCTTGTAATGTATCGTTCCTTAAAATCAAACTGGTTTTCCAAACATCATGCACTTCCTCTACTCAAACCTGTCCGGAAACTTTCGACACATTGTCTGGGATTTATTTAAAGATAAACCGAACAATTATGATGTTAAAAAATTTGATACTCGGGGCCTTGTTACACAGGAAATTGAGTAAGGTCTGTCTATATTTAGTACAGTGTCTTATATTTCTGAAAATCAAACTGGTATTCCAAAAAAGTTATATTTTCTCTACCCTTTTAATTTTTTTCAAATCGGTCAATGTTGCTTTTTTTTTGTTGATTCTTGGGTGGCCAATAAACGGACCATTTTGCCCAGCATTCAAACGTTTTGCTTGCATGAACCTTCGTGTAAAATACTCGATGTGGACTCGCCCTGCTATAAGGGTGGTCGAGTAATCCCTCCACTTCGTTTCTTTACCAACCTTTTTTTTTGTCTGTTTTTTTCTTCACTTCTCTACCTGCCGTATTCGCTCTTCCTATATCCTCCGTATCAACAAGAGCTTGTCGTGTTTTTCCGAGCATTCCGCTCCGCTGGCTGGTTGGACATGCTCGAAGAAAACACCTTGAGAAAATCTCTACGATATTCGTGCTTACACATGCAACTTTTTCTCAACGCGATTTACAAACAAATTTCCATACTGAACGCACGAAGCATGTTAATTTTTTCGTACCAGGCTGATGTATGTATACATTTTTTTTAAGCTGTCAGATTCATTAATTACATTATCCAAATATGAACCACATAAGTCTCCGCTTTAAGCAAATATACATTTCCGTTGTTCTACAAAAGTGGTTGAAATGAGATCGAACACTCAGTGTTTTTTCAAGAACAAAATAATACACACTAATATTTTATTTTTTTGAACATAAAAAAATCATACAATGTTTAGAAAGAAGATATGAAATTTTTTTAATTTTTCGTGAAACTTCGTTCTTTATTCCTGATCCTGATGAAGCTAACGGAAATAAAAAATATTTCCACCAGCATACGAATCGTGAATACCGCATTAAAAGAACATATTCTTACATACGCACATAGTCACGGACAATCGACGTCATTGTCGTACCATTTGCGGTATAAAAAGTACATGCTTAGGGCGAAAAAAGCACCATATATCAGGGACTGTGAGAAAACTCTTGCCAGAGTGTGAACGTCACGAAGAATAATATTTACTTCCGGTCCTGTGCGAGACGAACTGCATATAAGGTCCTGTGTAACTCATTCTTTGCAATCGGAGATTTGAACTTACTCGTACATTCAACGTAGACTCGTTGACGATCAGAGAGTCGGTAAATTCGTCTCATTATGGAAAATGAAAAACGATAAAAATAGATCGTAGAAGCAGTACAAAAAAAAAGTAAATTTGGCATTTGATGAAATATTTGTTACATTAAATAGACGTAAAAATATCGAAATTCATGGTTTTTTCATTCTTTCATGTTTAAGCACATCATCTATGCGTGAAATTTGATCTTTTTTTCTCAATAGACTGTGGCTGAGATAAAAATATTTATAAATATACTCATTACTGTTGAAATTTCAAAAGCAATATTAAAAAAATTAATGCCATTCGATGATTTTATTAAAAAATGCAGTTTAGCCCGATCGATTCTTTGTAAACACACATTTTTGCTGTATTTTCGATCGAGCAATTCTTCGTTATTATTTATATGCGTTTGTAGAGTGTGAACGATCAGAAAGGAAGTATTAAAGACAGTTTCCAATATCTCGGTCGGTTCTCATTCACAAGCGAAGAGCTGCAACTCTTTCGTCCCTTTTCATCAGGAGCACCCGCCGCCAGCTAAACCGCCGCCCTCCCGTGTTGCGGGAAGTGTGAAGAAAAAGAATGAGAAAAAAAAGATTACAGGTTGCCTGCGGACCATGGTGTGGCTACGTGAATTGAAAAAAAAAAAAAAAATTACATGTTGCCTTTAATGCGATTTGCGGAGAAACCCGAACGACTCTGAGTGTTCGTGTTTATGTTTTGTGTACATGAACGGCAGCGACGAATTACGAATCAATGCGCTTTTCCACGTGTGACGTGGTGACAGGAATTCTCCTTGGGATCGCGGTGTGATCGACGGGGTGCTTTATTATTGTATTGCACTTTTATATTCTCGAGCGTGGGGAACGCACGTGTTCGATTCCAAAGCCACGGAACGTTGGGACATTAAATAGACAAAAAAAAAGATTATGATGTGAAGAGCACGATTATTTTTAAAGTTGTACCAATTGATGACGAATCAAAGAAAAAAACATGCATATCGAGTTGATTCAACTAGGATTTACTTGAATCAAATAAACTTATTTTCTTGTCTCACATTTTTGAGTTTTAATTTTAAAAAATTTCAACAAATAGTACAAGAATGATGGAAAATAAGGAATCATATTATTTACACTATCATCATTTCTGTTAATATTTAATTATATTTTCATGGGTCTGCAAGCCGGTGTTGGTATAATTAAAATTTACGACTGACTGCTTGGTCTCAGATATAGTCAGTAGTCAATCAGAACAATAAACATTCATCGGTCCCTGAAATTTATCCACATCCAGAGCACAATTCTTTAGTATTAACTTGAAGGTGCTTGTGAGTTCTTCAAAGTGAGTACTCGTTCGAACGTACTAAAATATCATGATTTAATTTATTAAAATACAGCATCTTAAGTTGAAGACTCAAACTTTGACTTAAAGTTTAAAAAATAAAATAAATAATCGTAGTACATTGGAAATGACCTTTTCCTGAGTACAGGGTATCCAAACAGCTTCGAAAATCGGATTCTAATAATTGATGGCTTAGCTTTTTTCGAATGTATGATTCGAAATCACAAATCATAAAGTCATGAAAGAAACAATCATATATTTTGAATGTCCTGATCCTCAAATAAATCTTCGGAACCACGTGTTGTTTTGGAGCGGACGTTTTTAGAAACGCCAGTACACTGAAGATAAAAAAGGATGAAGGATCGATTTTGAAGAAAAAAGAGAAGGATGGTTCATCTTCGGTTGGATACGAAAGATTCACGCCGAGAGAAAGAAGAAGAAGAGCGTAAGCTCGTTCGCAGACGATGAAGAAAGAAGAAGAAGAAGAAGAAGAAGTGGCATCGGAGGAGCAGAGAAAACACAGAGAAGATTCGGATGCTGGAAACCTTGGATATGCCTCTGTGCCGCAAACTTTCACTAACGTCAACAGTGGTCGTTCAAAAAAGAAAAATTATTTTTCTTTAAAAAAATGCCTAAAAAATTATCGATTTTTATACTTGGATGATAAATGTTAGTTCGTTGGTTACAATCCATTCGTTTCTTACAAGTATATTTTTTTTTTCAATATTATTTTATTTTTTACAAAAAATGAAATAAAACCGTTTCGTATTGAAGTGAAAGAAAATGTGTTTGTCGATCGATATACTAGTAACCACTTGTCAACGAAACGAGCAGTAATCACTGTTTCATTTCTCATTGAGTTCAGGTCAAAATGTGTTGAAATAACAGAGTTACAGTTTAAACAAAAATGAAAATTGAAACTTCTACGTGAGATGACCGTCATTTTTATGTAATTTATATTTTTTATTTATAACGAAAAAATGCCAGTTTTTTTTCTCCAAGTTTATTATTTTTACCTAAAGCCAAAACAACCCAGGCGACGAGATTACATTTTTCGCATACTCAGTTTGTTTGAGCTCTGTATTTTTTCTATGTCTCTTTTTAACTATGTTTTTCCTTTTCAATATTTTCGTTCCCCTCTCTTAGTCTAACCGTCTCTCTCTCTCTCTCTCTTTTTCTCTGTCACTATTTTCATTCAGAGCTCAAGATTTATTTTCGTCTCTTCCATTTCACTTCTCTGCACCAGCGAGAATCACAATAGCGTATGCAGCCAAGTCTAAGCTATCCGCATCGAGTGACAATGGAATAGTGCGCGAGCGAATTCCATCCTCGTTTCTATCCATCAAAGCCAATAGAAAGCTACAAGCTCAGTCAGGGCGTCAGTATTACATTTTGCTACAATATTTTTTTCGTGCAATCTCTCTTTCTTGAATGGTCCAGTACTTATTTTATGCCCTCGCTTGTATATTTGCTGCTTCTAAATAAATTGTTAATCGGCCGACGATGATTGTGTTAAATGAAAATTCAGAGGCGGTGGTAGAGGTAAAGAGAAACATTGATACCTCTTGTTGCGATTTTTCTCTCGCGCCTCCAACACTCGCTATTCTCACACAGTTTCCGTCGCCCTCTCATCTTCAACGAGAGCCCCGGTTCTGCGCGCGGCCCAGTGCGCACGAGGAACAGGTTATACAAAAACCAAGAATGCAAAAGGAACCACGATGAGGTATACTCGCTTTCTACCGTCTATAAAAAAACCACGCACACATGTATACATATTACAAATAAAACATATTGAGAAAATAAGTTTTTCGATCAACGAAATATCTCATTACTGTGTGCCAATGAAATATATATAATCATCACAATATCATGAGCTACTTTTCGTCCGAACCACACATTTGTTCTGACTGGGAACACTGCGGTTGATTCATGAAAATTCTTCCAAATAACGTCAAAGGCCATTAAACCAACGATGTTTTTTTTCTCAGTGAATATCCACGGTGTCGAAATTGCATCGAATTTATCATCGAGTGTTACAAACAATCGCATTTTTCTCGAAGGTTATTGATACGGCGATTTTAAACGTCAAAAAAAAAAAATCGAAGGTGACCGCTTTGGGACAATTTTTATTTATTTAACCACTCTCATGGAGAAACGGATCGATTGAAAAAATTTAACTGTATAGAGAACCAATTTTTTAACATAAACGCGATGTTTGCCGAGTGTTGAATATAAATTCTCATTTGAACAATCGACTAGTACGGAGTGCAACGCAAATTTATACATATATTTTACATATGTGATATATATACTTATATGAATATATGTGGAATACTAAACCGAACGAGCCGGTTAAACTCCACACCAAACTCGAATGATAAAAAAGAGAAGTGTTCCTGGTTGGCCTCTCCTCTCTCTCTCTCTCCTTCACTCCTTCTTTCGCTCACTCTTCCGTTCTTCTACTTGCTTTCTTGTTCTATTCGATCTTTACCTTCCGAAATGGCCTTCTTCTCGAATTCGCGCCCAGTTTCTTGGAAAATCCGAGGAGATGACGGGATCTGATATGCACTCGTGCGGATCGCCACATCGAGCGAAATCAAGAGAGAGAAAGAGAAAGAGAGAGAGAGAGAGAGACAGGAATGTGCGTTGTTTTTCGTATATCCATGCAATTCCGATCGATGTATTTCTACAAGAGGAATCGCTTGGACGAATATTCATTAGTAGACCACCGCGTTTGAAAGCAATTTAATTACGTGGGCCACACTTTCTCGTCTACTCGTTAATTAATTTGGCTGATAGTTTGGGGGTGATTAAGCTTCCGAACGCTCATGCCTGTAGCGCACACCATGCAGGCGTATATCCTCCGATGTTCTGTTCCGAAATAGATAACATGCATACGTTGCTACAATCTCTAAAATCGCTAGTGTGAACAAAATTTTTGGTCATCGTCCGGTCTTATCATGAATAATAATCTAAATTGCAAAGTTGTCGAATTGCAAATTTAATGGTAAAAGGAACAATGAATTATTCATTTTTTTTTTCAGAAACGTCGAACTTCCTGATTTTCACTAGTTGCACAAATATACTCATCAAAAGTATTTCAATTGCAATGCAAATATTTTCGCCAACGTACGTTGGAAGGATCACTTTTATTGTTTTATCATTTGCTCCGCATGGCAATATTCTGACGAACAGGTTATTATTCTAAACGTTTACTTTTCATCGAGCAATAAAATTCAGTGGACAATTGTTCACCCTTGCAATTTTGTGTGCCGTTAATAAATAACTTATCGATCGTTGGTGGACTTTGTTTTCAACAAACTTCTACACGCCCGCGCATTAAATGATTGTCTAGACACAGCGAGAGGAAAACTTTGGTATAAGGCGCAAACAAGGTGGATCAGTCCTTCTCGCTTGCGCTGGTAAGCCCTGAGGAGGAAAGATCTTAATCGTGCATGAGGACGCGAGATCTCATCAGGAGCCTGACTCATCGAGATGGAACTTCTCTCTCCGTTCCTCTCTTCCTCGTGTGCATGATGAAATCTTTTACTGGCGTTCATCGTTTTTTTCCACCCTTTCTCATCCCGCTGGTATTCCTCGTATGTCCAGTTTTCGTATCCAGGCTTCTCGATGACTTGATACACGAAATGTATAAAGAAGATGGAAAAGACTCTTGAAGGTACCGCTTTACACGGGTGCACATATAATATATTCGATCAGAGTTGGGAATGGAAAAAGAGGGAAAGAAGAGGAAGAATAAGAAGCACGCGAGTACACACGTGAACATATCGGACAATACCTGTCACCTCATTCACGTCAAGGGTTCCAGTTATGACGAAAAAGAGGAAGAGAATAGATGGAGAGAAAGATGAAGAAAGAACGTCGCATGTCGACGACGACTACCAACTTTACGGGGATCCCGGTGAGTGTGGAGAGCCTTCACCGAAGGGAGGATCATATTGCATCGACTTCTTTTTTAACACCGGTTCCCCTTACCCCCGCATACCGTCGACCTTCGACGATCACGTGCATACAACAGTTCCCTCTTTCCAGGTACAATGTATTGGACTCCCTGACATTTTTCACCCCTTTGAAAATTCTCCTACCGTGGACCCTTCCACCGATAAATAAGCCACCAAATCTTTTCGTTGTTCAGTATAAAAATGCCAAATGTGTACATCGAAAATACTCTAAAATTCAAATCAATATAATAAAGTAAAAATGTTTCGTAATCGCGTACATAAAAAACAACATTTTTCCTCGACTTAGTCTGCAGTTACATCAACCCACGTACACACATACAAACTACGTGTAATTCTTCCATTCACGATGGAAATGTGAAATCCCTCTTTCAAATCCGAGCTTACGAAGAACTCTGGAATTATCGAGGCACCACAAATCGCAGAAAGTAGGAAAACACACGATTCGACGCGGTTTTATACCTATGTACGGAATATATCCATAGTTTTTTTTTCTATTTTTTTTTTTTTTTTAATTCTCCTTGCTCTTCTCTTTTATTCTTTCAGTTGGAAAAAAACTCGGCAGAGGGCTCAAGGCCTGTCAAAAACGAGCTTCGGGGGCGGGGAAGAAGCGCTGACGTTCTAAGAACACCTATTCATCAACGATCTGAGAGTTCCAATTCTCTATTTTCGTTTTCTCTCCTCGTCTTCCATCCCTTTCCTTTATTTTCTTTTCTCTTTCTCTCTCTCCCTCTCTCTCTCTCTCTCTCTCTTCTTTCATATTGCCCATTCTTTCGTGATCGTTTCAGCAAAGCAAACACCGCGACTTCTTCCAATCAGCATCGATTCAAATTTCGACTCAAGAGTCCCTCACGTCGAGGCCCGAGATCGATGCTTTCAAAATTCAGCCATGAATTTCATGGTGCACGCGTGTATATGCCCATCTCAGTAACCTCTCCATGAATGCAATTCAGTCCAGAAGCTTTATGTATATATAATATAATATATATAACCTTCGAGTCTCGACGTTCCGCGGTCCGGTCCATTAATAAAGTCATCGATACGCCTTACCTACCCTTGCGTCAAACAGCGTCCGGCTATTCCAAGCTCGCTTGCGGAACGCGAAAATATTGCAAAGCACTATCGAGTTACTATGCAGTTTCTATACGCATAAATGTTCGTGAGCATATATAACGAGGCTGCTTTGTATGGAGTTGAGACAGGATGCTGGGCGGTCCAAGACCTCGGATGTCCGATCCCGCGAGAGAGCGAATTCGATATTATCACAACGACTGTTATGTGTGGCCCGGAACGGCACACACTTTAGGTATTTTTACGAATTACAAATTTCATTTTCCACTTTTTTAACTTTTTATCATGTGTCAGTTCTGCACAAAAGATACGAGCAACGTTTTACAATGTGGTTGCGTACTGAAGGTTGGAAACAAATTGAAAATGATGTTGCCTTCTTAATTTCTTCATTTTTACTGGGTGGCTTCGGCAATCACCAAAGTTAAGCAGCCTCGAGTGAGGAAAATACTTGGTTGGGTGACCGCTTGATCTTGTGACGTCTTGCGTATCAATCACTGAAAGGGAAGCACCTTAGCTCCCGTGGAAATGCGGTACTATACATTAAAAAAGCTAGAGTGACTGTGGACAATACTTCTGGGGGTTTCACAGGAACAAGAACAAGAACAGTAGAATCGAGTTAAATCGATGTGATGGTTTTGTAAAAAGCCCTAAAGACAAACATCGGGACAATAAAATTAATTAACGCGTATTAAAGAAAAATATTTATACGCGACTTACGATATGATTTGCTCCATACCTCGTCATTCAAGATATAACCTCAATTTTCTATTTATTTGCAATGTAATATATGTCCTGTTAATATCACTGCTAACAATTCAAACAATAACACAGCTAAATTGTCTAAAATATTGTTTTTTATTCAATTCAAGTAATCATGATTTATCATTGAAATTAGTGAACAAATGAAAGTATACAAATCCGGCTAGAAAAACATATATGCTTCAGAGGAGACACAAGGAATGAAAAATATTCATACCTACATATTCTCCACACAGAGCCACAATAAAAGTGAGAAGGAGCCGTATAATCCAATCTTGGATTCGTGGAATTGAGTGTACGACGTACGAAAAAGCAACAGAGAGAGAGAGAGAGAGAGAGAGAGAGAAAGAGAAAGAGAGAGAGATGTGGATGATTCTTCCTTGTGATATGCACGCCTTGTCTCGGGAGTAGGCTATATATATATGTGTGTATATTATATATACATATATATAAATATATATATATAGAGAGAGAAAGAGAACAATAATTATTGTTCTCACAAGAAAGAACGTTTCTTTGGCCCGTTCGTTGGCTGCCCAATATGCCACGAACGAAAACGAAAATTTTCTCGTCGCGATTCTACCAAACTCCGGGCTATCTACTTCTTCTCTCACTTTATCGAGCAAAGAGCCGGAGAAAAAATAAAGAAAAAAGAAAGTAAATAAAGAGACAGTAAAAAAAAAATGAAAAAGAAAGAGCTCGGTGGATACAACAAATTCCTCGGTGGGCCTGGTAGAGAGGGTCGTGAATTCGCCGCGATCGGTATCCCTTTCCTCGTCCCTCTATTCCACCACCAATCCTCCAGTTCTATCTCTCTCTCCCAATCTCAACCCCCTTCTACCTCACTCTTCTGCTCTGATCCTGCACAACATCGCATATACAGACGGCGAGCAGACAAAAAAGTAAAAATCAAATGAAATAAAAGAACAAATTAAAAGAAAAGAAAACAACGCCGTCGTATTCGCGCGCTGCGCTTCGCGAAACTGGTTTCAGCGTCTCTCCTCTGAGTCACCGTCTATAATGACGAACATCGCGGGGAACTCGCACGCGCGCAGTGGCACCCACCAACGTATATTCCCAGCGGACACCAAACCAGGAATGCATTGCTGACCAAAATCGATTTAACTCTTATTTGATCATCCACTGTTTCGATCTTAAAAATCAGCAAATAGTTGCAGACGACAATCCATCAATTGAGCAATTATTTTCAAGGGAAACTTATTTTTAAAGTATATTTTATTTTTATGATAGAAATCACATAATATCGTCCCGTCTCTCCTTTAATGTTTCAACATTTTTATACGAACTTGAATAGAACGTCAACAGTTTCCTCTCCAACATAATATATTCTTGGAGTGTAAAAAAACAAACAAGAAAATTCGAAATTCTTACATATTCTCACGGATGACTCGGTGGATTAATGCTCCGAGACTAGCTTCAGTCCCGATGCCACGTTCTGATAAACACGTAGCAGTTGAGTTAATGATGAGCCTGTCAGTATATAATTCGGAAGAATAAAAATTAACGTGCAACAATGACGATATCGTGTTGCAATTTTTCAACGTTGGACCTGTGGATGCAGATAATAAATTAATCATTTTTTCATGTAGCTTGTAAGCCTAATTAATGACCGTTCTTTGAAACTGTATGGCTACGTCAACTATTTGAATAGATTCAAGATATTAAAGATTACCAAAATATTTCGTAAACCTGAGTGCCTCGATGTGTTTTTTCCACTACTGAGAATCAGGAATATCATTCAAAGAACGGTAAACGCCGGCGCTGCCGATTTTTAAGAGAATACAAAGATACGGAAGGGAAAAAGCCCAAGAGATCCTAATCCCAGATCGTGGGAGTGAGCATCAAGAGGAAGAAGTCCCGTTAGTTTCTCGCAACCCTTATGCCGTGAGGATCCTTTCTGGGCTGCTATATAACTGCTGTTTTTAGCTGCGGTTTCGCTTTAGTCTCCCCCCTGTCCCTCCCTCTCTTTCTTTCTATCTCATCCGTACGTCATCCGCCTGACGGGACCAAGACCGAGGCAATGACACACCGACGACCCTTCTACGATCCGTATGAGGACATCGAATGCTGGCACTGCATTTCTCTTCCATTGAGAATCTCACATCGCATGTCAAAACATAAATCTACGTATTTAAATAATTTAATCGAGATACGTCATTTTACAAATAAAACGAAACTCCTTAATTCTTCCTACTCACAGTCATCGGTAATGAATGCTCTTTAAAAAGGGCTTTTTTCGTATTCTTATGACAGTTATTTTGGTATAAAATATATTATGTTATTGTTCCAGGGTATTGCTTCGCGGGTTTTGACCAAACCATCCCATCACACTTTAATTTCACTTTTTCTCCACTTCACTGTTCTTGTTCGTGTCCCTGTGAAGTCCCTTGCAGAGTCTCACAACCCACAGCCACTCTTTCGTAGTGTACTACTGTATCACGTTTGTACGAGCGCCAAGATTAAGTTTAAGCGGTCACCCAACGAAGTATTAACCTTACCCAACACTGCTTAACTTTGATGATCAGTGAATCCAAACCCGAGGCATATATGACTTTAATGACTTGATTGTACACCTGATTCTCTGAACAGATGTAAACGATTCCAACTTATGGCGGACAAGCAACAAACAAAACGCATGCAGTTCAAAATAGTTAGCCAGTGTTATTCACTGACATCTTGAAATTCCATGTTAGTCATCCACCGAGACGCAGGATTTTTAAAATCATGATGAAATCTTAAACGTCTGTAAAAAATGCTTCACCTCCAAAATTCTAACTTTAATCGATAAAGTAGCTAATCTCAGTGGTAAGGCATTTTTCTCGACGCGTGACACGCGCACGTCTCAATAACGCTGAAGATTGGGTGACCATGTGGTCTCTTTTTTTCCTCATTCATTTGACCACAGCATGAACAGACAATCGGGTGCGAGGAACGTGTGTGTCACGGTGAGATCCAACTAGTAGGACCTGCGAAACGTTCAGGTCTTTGGGGGCGACAACTTTGTTGGCACCACCAATCTTAGGTCTCTCAGGTACTCCAACGCACACCTTATGGGTTCTTCCGCAGGGGCGGGAGAATGAGGGAGACCTATAATACCCACTTCTCAGTGTTGATGTGGTGGATCCGCGAGCTGGCACCTTCAGGTAGAGCTTCTTTTTTGATTCTCTCTTTCTTCCTTATGGTCTTCCTGCTACGTATCCTACGATTATACTACCGTTCGATAAGGTGTGCACGAAACTATAACCATTTCAATAGATGGGCCCTCCTTCAGGTTATCCTCGTGTGTCCTGCATAAGAACCCCAGCAGGTATCCTTCCCATTCCACCCTGGAAACTTTATTGCGACAGGTTGCATCTTCGCTGGTCTGTCGACCCTGTACACCTGCTTGCATCGTACGGGACTGTGTCACTTCTTCTTGGCGCCATTGACAGTCATGAGGGTCGGAAATTCTATTGATGAACTGTTTGTTGTGAGGACACCCAACAAGTTTTATTGATGATACTTTTATGTAGACATCCGTGGATTACGATCCCCGTACAAGGAGACTTTAAATCATTGTAAATCAACAAATTAGTATCTAAATGAATTAATTAAAAAAAAAAATAATAATAACTAAACATAAATGTACATTTATCCAGGTCCAGGTCCATTGACCATGAACTATGGAGCACTAATCTTGGGGCGATTCCAACAATAAGTTTTGGATGTTGAAGAGAGTGAGTCAAAATGGAAGAAAGAACACAGCAAAGAAAGATGAGACAGCGAAGGCCCCGCAGCAGGCCCAAAATACAAGAAAGCCGCGAGAGGAGTAGAAGTTAAGGACCCTGATGCAATGGAGAGAGGGAACTTGATTTTTTGGGGTTAAGCAAGATGAGGAAGAATTATGGTGGTCGGCGCCTTGACGATCATTCTTCAGTCTAGCGCAACGACTTGGCGCATTTTTTCGCCGTCCGTGAAGACGTTAAAATTGCTTTAATGGCCGCCAAAAGTGGAAATTCAAGCCGGCACGTACCGCATCATATGTTCCTTTTTCCTTTTTTTTGTGATTTTGTTTTTTTTTTACTTTTTTTCGTTGTTTGTCTTCGACACTTGATTGTTTTGTGGCTTTATACTCTGATAAACATCCTCTCACTCAGCTCAAGTCTCGTAACTATGGATAAAAAACACATTGATGTTCTTCGAAAACTCGTGCATTAATGTTTTTGTTTCTAGATTTGTTTGAGATAGTTAATTTTAGTTATTATAAAATATAACGTTGTACATGGAAATTGTAAAGCGTTTAAACCAAGAATGGCTGCTCTATTATCTCAAGACCATCGTCATTATGTTTGCATCGTGTCTGTAATTATATATATACATATAAACCACACTGCACGAAGGATAAGCCATTATCTTGTTTGCGTCACGAGAAGCGACATCGTCGGTGGAGGAAGGCTTCGTGCAATTCAGAAAATCACTTAGAAATAATAATAAGTGATGCGATCGTGGGTAAAATGTGCATCGTACAGATATATTTGTCGTGCAACGAACGACAATAATTTTTATTTACGTACTCATCCCATAACTGTTTCTTGATCCCGGATCTTTTGATAAAAACAAACACATCCAATAATCACAATCACGAAACATTATTATTAACAATAATCGTTTTAAAAAAATGCACTGTTAGTTTAAGGAGGTCCTCTTAAGCACGATGGAAAGATAGCAACATTGATTCTTCATCGAAGCATGTCGTGCTAACTTTGGAAACTTACACTTCACATGATAAAAACTCCGTTATCGTAATCGGCTAAAGGCTTACAGTTGCTATTTCTTTGGACCGGACGTAAAAGTTGCAGCTCTTGCAGAGATACACGCGAAAGCACTTAATGCCAAATTTCATTTTTTTTTTCGTCGTTCGATTCGCGCTCTCACCAAGAGATCCGCGAAGCTAATCGAATCGAAGGCTGATCAGAGTAAAAAAGACGACAAGAATTTTACGCTCGAGGGTTCCCAAGCCTAAGTCCATCGATGTGCAAGGCCACTTACGTTGCTTCAAAGACATGACCTTCTTAAATTGTGTCGTCATTCTCGTACTCTGTGGCATTCTCTTTTGGTACCGTTAATTTCGGTCACTGAAGTTCGATCGATATATGTGTTTTAGTGTACACTATGAGACAAATTTCTGGCATGCAGTAGTGTGTGTTTGTGTGTGTGTACGTGCGCGCACATGGAAGTCTACCACTAGGTCCGTAAAAAAGTATTATTTATACCGCTTGAAGTTTTGGCTCATTAGAATTTGCTACCGAATCCTGTTAGCTGAGTTGCGAACACGAATTTTGTTTTATATGTGGTTGTGGCGATAGGAAGCGTTGAAAATAGCGGCTGTTCCATCCATATGCGTTTTGTCCCGCTGAAAGCTACACTTTTTGTGGGTTTCCAGGTCACTAAAGAGCAAATGAATGAACTCCCCTGTCTGTAATTCATTCAAGCTTCAAAATACACTATATAGCTATGACCATCACGAACCGGGAGCACTCTGAGAAGTAGTAGTTCCTTCCTTCGCTCCTCTTTCACTCCTTTCTCTGTCTTGTCGGAGGGAGTTCATGCTGGCGAGGCGCCGAGAGTTTCAAGAGAGATGGTGGAAGAAACACTAGCAAGAGACCCTCATCTCGGACCTGCAACGGAGATCCTTGGGTTCCTAAGCTCCCAAGCCGTTATATTTTTGTTTGTCGACTTCCGAGAGTGAAACCCTCGCGGTCGAGCAAGAGCAACCTTCTGGCACCCACGCCACTAAACCGCACTTACGAGAGGGTAGAGGACCGCGGAATCTGGGTCAGATTAAACGGCTCATGTACTCAATTTTCGTGTTCTATATCGAATACAACTTGTTGAGACATCAGCTGAGCTAACAAAACAATTTTTCCAAGCAGCAGTATGAGATTTCTAGCATTCGGATAAATTCTGTTAATATGTGTCTTCGCCTGTCAGGTCAATGACTATATTCAATTTTCGTATTTTTTCTTTTTATAAATGGCATCGTGATGTCTATTTTATTATCGTCTTATGTCAATCCTTGCAGTAAATAAAACCGTGGGAGTTAAAAATGATAACTTATGCTAGAGCCAGCATTCCCAGACGTTCACACAATTAATTCCCCAAATGGCAATTAGCGAAATTATTAATAAAAAAAAAATCGTAATGAAGCTAAATAAGCGATGATAGAAGCCTTCCTGTGTGGCCCTTGTGGCTATTGTGTCCAGCGACAACAACGTTTGTCTTGCAAGCATCGCATCTTCATATAATTGTATGTCAATTGGTGCAATTCGGACACTCGTATATACTCTGGCGAATCTGGGGTGCGTGCTCAATGAAGAAAAATGCACTAATGAAGAATAATTGAAATAATAATTCGTCAACTGGTTCAATTCTTTTATACTCTTCTGCAGGTTTATAATAAGTTCACTATCATCAAATCGACCAAATTGGAATAACATTATACAAATCGTTTCTAGATAATTTTATAATATCACAAAAGGAGTATAATTGGATCGAGCAAATGGATGTTTGTTGAAGAGAATGCGATAATAGCCCTAGAGCGAAGAAATCGTACGAAAAGGGCTAGACGCTACACGCAGCATTCTCGGGGTCGAAAATGTCGAGATATTATCCGGACCGAACTGAGTGAGACCACGCACATTCAAGATTATATTCTCATTAACGAAAAGGAGCGCTTGAGGGCTGAAGAAAGAAAGACAGCAAATGAATAAGAGACCGGTATTAATTGCGTGGAAATTGTTTTCTACAAATACGGTGATGAATTTGGTGCGTCCTATTCTTTTAAAAGAGACTATCTTAGCTCGTTGAAGATGAAATCAAATTAAAGAAGCAGCGTTGTTCTAACGAAGAAATTGCACCTTGAAAGTTATCAATTATTTTTATCTCGCGGTCCCGATTACTTTTAGTCGCAATTGTGTGATAATTGCGATAGTCAAAGAAAATCCAGAGAATGTGCAGCAGAAGTAAACACTGCAGGTCATTTAAAATACCTCTATTTCTTGAAAACTACTAACACCATCAGTGTTTCAATGTCATAAACTCAAAGTCAATATGATTACTCAATTATAATCAAAGATTAGGAAGAGCCGCTTTATTGACATTTGCGATACGACCTGCAGGAGAACAGAACGTTGATTCACATATATTTTTTCGATCCGAGTGCTATCAGCTTGACCTCTGAATCTAAAGGAAAATTTTCATACACATCGTTCAGACTAATCAGTAATGTTATCAAAGTTTACGCCTTGATATTGATTTTTATAAAACTACGTGAACAGAATACACTGCATCATAACTTATCTCAGCATTAGTGCTATTCCAAATTTTTGGCGAAGATCTACATTTTTTGTATGATTTAGGTTGACGATTCCAAGTTTAATATTTGTACAATATTCTTACGTAATTCACTTCAGTGTATCTTCTGTAATGTGTCTTATGTTCCTTGAAATGACACTTCAGTGTTCCAAATGTGCTGAACCTCCTTCGATCTTCTATATTGAATTTTTAATGATGCTATCAAAAATAACAAATTAAATGGTACAGAAGTGAAACATGGAAACATCGAATTACGGTTGTAAAAGTCCCTTTTAATTCGATGATTTTTTTGTCTACGCCTCTGGAATTCTCCTAGTGGTTTGTTTCTGCATCGCGATTGGTATATTCGAATGTCCTTTTGCCCTTATTGTACTCTTTCGCTTCTTCCCATTCATTCGTCCGATATCTATTTCCAGTGGTCGAAAAATCCGGTCCGATGTATGTTTGGCGAGAGCAGTCGATTCGGATGGAGAAAAAAAAAGAATTGAAAAAATTTACGCCGGTTTCTCGCACTCGCGGGACTCCAGACCGTCTCGTCGTTTGGAGCGCGTGTACCTTATGTGTGTATGTTTAAATATATGTATATATATAGTAGTATCGAAGGATCGCGAGCGCGGGACTATGTGGGATCGCGTCTAACAAGCGGGGCCCTGTGAATTCCGAGCGGTCCCACCGCATAATCAAATTATTCTTAGAAGCCATGTTGGCGGAACATGTGCTCTCGAAACTGCCTTCTTCCTCTCTCTTCTCTCCGTACGGTGACGTCATAGCCCCAAGAAAAAGTAAGAATCCAACATTCATTGGCCATAGACTCGAGCTGGATATGATGATTCTCACCGGAAGTGTCTTGCGCGATGTCGAGCAAAACCATTTAATTTAGTGTCTCATGGAGATCAAATTTATTTCCTAGCAATGAGTTAATAATTCCTTATGTGTGCCAAATGTCTCTTGCGTTGAAACTAGAGAAAAAGAGATCGCGAAAGCAACCACGGATGATACAGGCTTGACTAACAAAATTTTCATGGAACTCTATTTAACGAATGGTACAAAAACGAACAGGGAACAATATGGTTTTAACATTTTTTTTGTATGCATTTGTATTTGTCTATTATACTCGATCACCAGGGCTTTAACATCGATGATCTTTGAATACGAAAAAAGAAACTTTCTGCATATGAACAATTTCGTAGGCTAAGTCGAGTATATGAAAATACGTCACAACACGTCTCATCGTAAGTCGAATCTCGTGGTGTTTGTTGTGGTTTTTTAAAAATGTTTTCATTGTATACCATCTTCTGCCATAATCAAAGAAACGAGTTCGTCGATCGTGAAATTGACGAAACGGATTGATGCGCAAACAAAAATATAAATTGGAAAAGATTGAAGCGGTGGATGCAACCGCAGAACGAAGTATGGTGTGCGTTTACGCTTCATATTGTATAAATCATGTATGCACATAGCAAGAGATCTGCGAAGCGGATCGTTGAGTTATATCGTTGTTTCTACCTCCGGAGAAATTACATTGTATCGAAAGTGGATCTGGAATCGCGTATAGCTTCGCGAAAGTTGACCATGAACCATTTTTGCCCTTAGAGCTCGACTGGCAGTAGCTGGAGCATCGTCGTGAAAGCACATTGGAATAGGCGGCAGGGAACAACAGAGACCGAGAGAGTGAACGTCCAACGCATATACGAGAGCACAGACAAAATAAAAATGCGAAGAGTTGAGAAGCGAAAGAGTGGAGAAGAGTTGGAACGAAAAAGAAGCCAAGTTCAAATAAGAAAGAGGAAGAAAAAGAGAGAAAGAAAGAGAAAAGAAACAAAACCAGCCCAGTTCGCCTTTGCGCTCTTTCTGCATCGTATCTGCCACCACTGCCTCCTAGGCGCGACGCTGATGGTGTTGAGATCTCTCGTTGTGCTCAGCCACACCATATAGATTCAACAAGCAGTGGGATACACGAGAGTGGACCGATATTTCTCTGGATCGCTGCTACCGCGGCGCAAAATGCCTGACGGCACTTTTGTTCGCATCGCCGAGGCTAACGAACAAGTTGCCCATGCCATTTATCACAGAAGTTAATTAATAGAGCCAACCACAACGCATCTATATTCTTGCATGATGACGCTTGATCCCAACAAAATTGCTATTTCGATTTAGTGTCCCATATACTTTTGTATTTTCTTTCACAGGACGTTCCGCAACAAAGATAACCTATTAACACAATGGATTTAAAAGCAGCATTCGAATCAAATGTTTATTTTTATTCATTAATAACTTTAATATACTCTCCGACGATTAAAAAATAAAAACATGTTTAAAATATGATAGTCAAATTTATTTTAATGACGAAGCAAAATATTAGCGAAGTATGTTAACTTGTGGTGGTGAGCATGTTGATTATTATTTAGTCGATTTTTCACGACTGATTGCAAAGGGATCGATGATAACGAAGAACTACGATTTTTTCATTTACTAATTATTTTTGTCAGTAAAATTGATGAAAATTACCGAATAAAATAAACCGACATTCAATCTTCGTTCTTGTAGTGATTCGTTGCTGTGTTCGTTCCAGTTTTTAGGCTGATATCTCGTGATGTCAATTGCACACTGCTACAGTTTAGAGTGAAATCTAATGCCAAGTTAACTCCGGGACAACAGCCATCCTCCTTAATCCGAGAACTTTTATTCCCTGAATATTGTCGATCCTTTGCAATATTCTCAGTCTCTTCTTCATCGTCTTCGCGTTTCCTTGTGTTCGTATTTTCTCCACTTCCTTCTGCCTTTAACTCGGACTGGCCATGGTATTTCATCGCAATTCTAATGGTATGAGTCACTTCCGGACTTGGACTACGAGAGCCACGCGTGACCTCGGTCTTCTCGCGTATGTTAACGCGAAGATTCTCCGAAATTTCGGAACAGATGCAGTCCTTGAAAACTTGTGGATGGCTCGTGCTCGAACGCATCTTATATCTTGTCGGACCTGAAATCACATTTGATTAACACTTCCACTTCCGAAACCATTTTCTGTGGAAAGTCGTCGTGTGATAACGAGAGAAAAAACACCAATGTGGTGATGATAATAACTTTTGTAATTACAATTTCATGGTAACATTCATTGCAGAAAAAAAAGGAAAAATCAGCTGTTCCCGAAAAACCGATTGTCTCGATTCCTGAGAAGATCAGTCTCTCGAATCTTGTCCTCTCAAGACTTTTATTATAGCGTTGAAAAAAATACTTTTGTAGATGATAACGAATGCTGAAAAAAAATTTGACCCGTTTTGATCTGTAGCCTTGATTTGCCATATTTACTGACGTCGTTTTGAGCATGTCGTATTTTGCACACTTGTAACAATCATTTTCTACATTTCTGCTATGCCTCAGGATTTACATGTCTATGTACGATAAATTGCAATCCCATAACTGTGTAATATGCTTGGAATGAGAACACCTGCGCCTCAATGCACGCAACCCCGAACGACTTTGCTGTGAACTCTGTAGCCATACCTTGCGTACATTAGGATGTAAATATGTTTGCTGTGCATGAACACACCTCACTTGTATACATAATAGGTCTATTGTTATTATACAAGCTCTATAGCCAGTAGAGCATAAATCCATCTTTCATAATAACAGAGGATTCCCAAGCTTGTGATCGATTTGCATTTGGCAATGGAAAAAAATGATAACAAGGGCAAAATTAAGGGAAATGTGTCGAAAAAAAGAACTTTTTATTGTTTCGATATAATACATGGGCACAAGTTTTAAAGGTCAATAGATGAGTTTCAAACTGCCTTTCACGATATTTCATTTTATGTGTGTGTGTTTTTTTTCTTCTTAAAATGGAACATCTTTATCTCCTGTAGACGACAGTCTACAGATACGAAACTGACTTGAAAATAACGATTGCATTCTTTCGAAAATATAAACAGCGGTGAATGCATATTTAAATATAATTTTGCTATTCGAAAATAGTTTGATAACTGAATTTTCATCAACGTCTACGGAAACTGTCGGATTTGTTTAAAGTCTGTGAACATGCGCAGAAAAATTACAAAAGAACAAGTAGAGCTCACGGATTTACTTATCACCAGTAAGGACGTTTGAATACAGAAGATAAAAACAGGGTCGGGACTGTCAAATTGTCGCTAGCATTGTCATTGATGCTAGAAGACGCCAAATACGAGGTTGCGAAACTCTTTGACACCATAGTGTACATAATGGCTCATATATGAATAGAAAATTTCAATGTGTTTCTAGCATTGATTATTGTTTTTTCTCTCGAAAAGTTATAATCGAAAAACATGAGCAATGTATGGTTATTTAATGATATTTCCATACCTGCGACAATTCTTTTAGTGCATTCTTCAAGACTTTCAAGTTCAGCATTGCATTGGTTCGTCTCTGAAAATTGATCAGGAGGCCTTCTACGTCTCGTCGATGTCCGTTTGGAAGCATCGGATGTGCGAAACAATCGAGTTCCACTTGAATCCTTATCTCGATCACGTCCGATGCGAGATACCTTTTCCAAAAATTCATCCAAAACGATGTCTCCGTCCGGATTGCTTCGGGGGGATTCTTCGGTGCCGCGTGAACGAGCGCTCGCTTGAGACTCGATCAATGGAATTGAACATTCCGGAAGTTCTAGCGAAGTTATAGTTAGATAAGCTGGTCTTTCATTTCTCACTTTTTCCAGCCACGATCTGTAACTGAATTTTTGTGAACTGTGTTAAGTTTTAATCTTTTATCGAAGACGTTTAAATGGACGATGAAAGGCGGTGGCTTGAAATTAAAAACTAGAAATATTAATAACTAGTAAAGACTCTTCATTAGAAATTTGTTGATACTATTTCGTCTGTAAAGATAATTGCGATAAAAATGAAAGGTTTCCAAGCCCAAAAAAGGAAAATTTTTCATTGTCGAGGGTTACTCGATGCAATTCTACGGGTTGCAATGTAAAAATGTCACCATCAGCTAATTAGCCATTTGGATGTTGTTACGACGGGTTTTCATCGTTAACACGTACACAAATGTACTCACACACGAGCGCTAACACACTATTAGCTTCATTACCAGTTTGCTCAGCTCGTTCGTTTCGAGTTCGTGGAACTACAGAAAAAAAAGAAACAAATCGAATTCGTGCGAAGTGTCGGTGAGCTGAGTCGAGCACGAGTTCTTTTCTTTCAAGATCGAATGAAATAAAGAAAGAGAAAAAAGCATGGCTTGGTGGCGTCGTAAAATCAGCACCCAGTGCATTTGTGCATTCCCTTCATCGAGGACGATAGCGAGATGCTTCTTGACTTGTTTCTTGTACTTCCTTTTTCTTTCACACTTTCTCCTATACCAACTTCCGAGACTTGTGTCACAATGAAGTAAACAACGCTTTTCACGTTCTTTGAAGCGTGCACGGCTCCGGTACCTTAAGTGAACGAAAGCGCAAAAGACACATCGACAAAGTGTCGGTTTTCCGAGCCTTATTGCAGGTGAATTCTTCAGGTGTTTCGTTAAAAGCGCACACTTAAAAGAAATGTTCATAAACGTACAAATATCTTATTTCTGCGTGGTCATTATCACCGTTGGTTCAAGAATAATCAAGAATTTAAGAAACGTCATGCAAGTCACTAGAAAGAACAATGGCACAGAATTGAAATGGCAACAGATGATTAAAAAAAAATAATAATAATAATAAAGGAATAGAATACGATGAATTCTCAATGCGCTCATAAATCGATGGCATTTAAAAATCTAGAATTATCTCTACAAAAACGTGCTGACTGTCGAAAGTGTTTGCAATTCTGTCAACTCGTCTATAGCAGACTTGTAATAATGAAATTTTATAATAGAAAAAAACCTGGAAGATCCTCGCCCTGGGCGATCTTGAGCACTCTTTGGATGACAGATATGACGTGGTGACGGTGACCTTGAATCCGTTGATTCTCTGTCTCGAACTGCGTTTCGTGGATCCTCGAGAGTAAGGCGCCGAATATAAAGTCCTGGCACCTCCTCCACTAGGAGGCGTCTTCTCCTGTACCCTGCCACAGTGTCAGTCAGGTAAGCCACAGGCTTGATGTCCTTTGTCAGAGTCAGTCCTCATCGCCAACCTGACCTGCTGTCATGATTAACGATCTACGGTCCAAGGCCACTGAATGCACTTTGGGATAATTTTAACCTGATTGTTTTTTTCTTTCATTGACTGGATCGAATTTCTCAAATCACAACAGTGTTTAAAAAAAATGTTTTTATTTATTTATATACCCCATATTAATTGCACGGTTAATTGAGTTTATTGGTGAATTGACTGTGAAATTAGATGATGTTTTTTTAATCAAAAATTCCAGGCACGTTCGTTAATGAATTATTTGTCATTTTAGATCCAATTATAATTAATTAAGACATTATGAAACGTAGATTAGGAAGAGGAAGATTCGAGAGGAAGATTGGATTAGACGTTTGAGCAAAAGAATGCGGAACATCAAAATATAATCATGAGTAAATTGTGAATAATTTACAAAATTGAAGAAATATTTTGGTTGGTCAATCGTACATAACGTTTTGTGACTCGAAGAAGATATTTTCTAATGATTTAATGAAAATAGTACGAGTTCATTGGTCTGGAATTTCCTTGTAGACTCGAGTCTTCCAGTAAGAAGGTAACAAACAGGCATTTTAGCTAAAAATTAGTTTCAGTGTAGACGAAGAGGTGAATTGGGTGTATAAAATCGGTGGAAAGGAGAATTCGATCCTGGGGAGTTCGGCGAGGAGAAGCGGCAGCCTGCGGGATACGAAACGTCGTTCAAGCGTTGCTTAACGGGCTGTTTTGAATTTTTATTCTCTCGTTGGGCGCCCCACATCGTGAGGTGTGGGATAGATTAGTTCTCGCTCACATGGTTGTCAGCTACTTGCCGCGGGCCCTGACTATCGCGGTCTGAGCTCTTTCGCACACCAATAAACATTCAAACACACCCCGCATTCCGGTTCACATATATATGCACGCGTCAACATTTACGTCCGCCTTTTTGATTCACACGCCCGCGTTGATCCAAACCTCTTTGAATACATGGAAGAATTAACGAAAAGATAATGACGGATTAAATCAGTGGGACCTACCGCCATGAGTTGCTGGATGATTAATCAGTTAGCTTATTTAAAAAAAATATATAAAAAAAACTTTTCTTTTTTGTTTTAAACAGAGAAAACCTGAATCAACCGGATTAGTATAGAATATTAGCGAACCATTTGTCGATTCTATATTAATTTGCATGAGTGTATTATCAGCAATGATCGTACTCAACAAATGTTTTGTTGCCTTTCCGATAACAAAAAGATTTGAAAATACATTGATCCAAGCAAGATGAAGAATCAAACAGGTTTTTGTGCAATAAATCGTAAATATATATCACAACCAATATATGAAACTATCATATTTCAAAGCGCTACCTATTTTTCTATACGATGTTGATGAAAGCCCGAGGGAGTAAATCAGCTGGAAATTACTCTGACGACTGGCTGACGCGAATCTATATCGACTGAACTACTGTTCTGAGCAGGTAAGGCAATGATGTACGTTTATGTATACAAACATAAGCACACATACACACACACACACACACATAAATGCAACAAGAGAATCGACAGAGGTATACACAACATAATAATGCCAATGCAAATGATAATACGTGCGTGCATTACATGTAAAATACATTGCAGCACATATATTAACAGTTAACCTGTAGCTTTCAACTACATTTGCATAATACGTTGTGCGTTGTAATGCGCACGTCGTCATATGACAAATCGGGAATTGAACTCGCAAAATCTCCTATTGCATGACTGGTTTGTGATTCAATCACGCAACTCTCTGATTTATCCACGTCTGGAGGATTAAATATCTGGCTTATAAAGCAACATTTTACACTTTTATCGTATCATTTAATCGCTGCTTTTTTTTTTCCTTCACAACATACTTAGAGACTGAGAATGTTGATTCTTTTTGCTATGACGAAAGATTAAAGAATGACACATGAAAATATTCGGACCACTTACTGAAAGGAACTTACTGTTTCTCGAGAATAACTTTTCAACTTTTTTTTGTTTCACACAGTGTTCTAAGGAACCTCGTAGCACTGACGAATCAAAAATCTTTCTCAAGCTCATTGTACTATCGTTAAAAATTAATGATATAACAATAGACCGATCGAATTTTACGGCAATTTGATTTATCCATGAAAAAATTGTTTTGATTTTTCTTAGAGCACTTCGTTCAAATCTCTAAAATTGATAACACTTCAACACCGACGAAAAGATCTACACGTGATACATTCTATAGACATTTTTCTTGGGCCACGAGGCTGATAATATTGAGTCAGTCAAAAACAGCTGATGACAATATACACTAACGGTATTTCGTGAAAAAAATGTGTTTCTCAACCCACAACATCACACCATAAGTGTGTGTGACGAAGGGATGGAAGTTTGGCTGTGTTGCTTTTTCGAATGACGCATCGATCCATCATGGAGCGTCACGACGGGCGGCGTGACTGCCCTGACACGACGACAATAACCGAGTGAGCACAGATGATATGTCGAAAGCGGGGGACACGTGAAATCGATTTTGCGGGGAAAAGAGAGAAGGAAATAATGATAGAAAAATGAAGAGACCTCGACCTAGAGCTTCAGAGTTCACAACTATTTATTTTTACTAAAACTAAACTAATTTTCTTTTTTTAATTTTGTTCGCTACACTATTCACGCATTTTTAATGGTTTAAAAATCTTTCAGACAAGCTCATTGAATACTTTAAATCAGCTTTAAAACAGGACTTTTCGTATCAAAACTTATTAATAGCTACAAGTTTTTGTATTTAAAAGTCTGAGAGAAGAATGTAGAAAAAATGGTTGTGGGTGGAAGAGAAAAAAACAAAATAACTGGTGAAGTTATAAAACTTAAAAAAGCAAAATACGATTGCAAAAAGTAGGCGACGTCAGCGGAATGTCGAAGATTTAGTTGGCCAAAACCGGCGGGCTCCGTGAAATTGAGTGGCGACGACCCCTCGTCGTCTCTCTCTTTCTCCCTCTCTCCCTCATGTTCTCTTTTGCTATAGAAATGGCCTATAATTTGATTTGCTATTCCGCGAATCTCACCGAACGATAATTGACTATAAATTGGCAATCCTGCCAATCAATCGTTATAAAAAAAGCACTAATGGTTAGTTTGTACGTGTCTCTTGATTCAGCTTTGTAGCACGTGGACGACACTATCGCGAGGTTGGTGTTTCTGCAAATTTAGTGAATACCAGATTTACTTTTTATCGAACATTCCAACGTCTCATTATCTTTGGATATAACGCTTCGACGTTTTTAATAAAAATGAATAAATAGCCAAAATGATTAATTTGTGCACGAATAAATTTACGAAAAAATAGTATTTCTGGGAAATCTTAAAGATCTAGAGGATTCGAAGACTTGATTCCACCGTCACGCCACATATATAGTCCTGTGCCATGGATAGCCGGCGGCCTTTTGGCGCTTCTTCTCCCAGCACACACCCCATCCTCCTCCATCCCTCATAATATATAGATATATGTATGTGTCAGCTTAATATGGTGAAGCCGACCATTTTGATATATTTTCTGTAACGAAATACCTGTTCAACAATGTAGCATTTCGATCAGTTTCACAGTTTTGACTCGTACCCTCTACAGCGATTTTCTCAGCCCCGATCTTCTCTCGTTAAATTCTTTCCTTCTATTCACCCGCGCTCACAAATATATGCCGAACCGGGTGTGCCGTTATTTTATGAAAAAAAAAAAAAAAAAAAACGAAAATAAAGCTCACGTTATGGAGTGGCGCTTACGCAACCTCGATTTGTCTCGATAATCTTTCGCCTTTTCGCTCGATCTCATTAAATTTGTGCGAGCAGAACCTTTGTTACGTTTCTGCCGAGAGCTATATTGAAAGGAAGGCCGAGCTTAATCAACTTTAATTTATTTAATCTCGCTCGACGGCGCCAGCCGGACCTTCACTAAAATCTCCACGGACAAAGATTCTCGAAATTTTGATTTTTTCTTCTTTCGTAATTTTCTTGGATTATATACGAGTGTAAAAAAATTTTATTCAATAAATTATTTAGACATTAAAAACAAAAGAAATTAATAAAAATAAAATAAATCAATGGAGTATGTCGTGATGATTGTGGAAAAATTAATACGTATTATAGTTTCTTTCATATTTAATGTCGTTTCACTTTGTCACGTTTAGCTTCAGCATTTTTTTGTTCTTATTCGTTGAATAATACGAAAAATATTATTCAAAAATATGCCTGCGCTTCGAGTCACGTCTCAGCAAGAACTGGCGTGCTATGAGCAAGCACCCCCGCGTTTCATATCCACACAGACGGGACCATGACTACCCTCGCAACGCTAACATTATCGAATACCCACCTTCCACCAACAACGAGTTCGTAAACATTTGGATGAAACACGTGAAATATACCCACGCTAAACCAACTATAACTCAAAGATAATCGCAGAAAACTTTCTTTTTAGGAACCCTATGTCATTTATATACAGTTCTGTATTTTTTAATGGTCTCTGCAGCTCAACGACACTATCACATTTATACATAAAGTGATTAAAAATTAATGAAATAGTTAAATACTCAAAATGTTCAGTTATAAAGATGCGGAGTATTGTCTAAATAACTTATGCAAAACAACTTTATAATAATCATCGTAAACATGAAAGATGACAAAAATTAGACACTTCAGACAAATTTAATTTGATCAGGAAATAGCAGGAAGTGATACTGATTAGGTTGACCGAGCTATATGTGAATTTACCCATAGATTTGGGCGCCAAAACTAATAGCAATCGTATCGAAAGATGATGTTAATCAACGTTCTGTTCTTCTGCAGGCTGCTCCGCAAAGTTCAATCGAGCAGCAATTCCTTACCTTTAATTTGTTGCGTAGTCATATTAACTGATTTAAATTAGTCAATAAATGTCAATAATTGTTTGAGGCTATATCAACTCATACATATATTTATACTTATTGTGGACAATGTGTATAATGTATTCTTAAATAATTTTATATAAAAAAAGACTTAAATTAAATAATTCCATTTTTAAATAACATTTATCATAATGCCAGATTCTTCATACTGTAAAAATAACGCAACGTTAAGTATGACGTGTTTTTTTGTGACGTTGGATGAGCGTGTGGGATATGATTTTTAAACGGATTTAATGTGTTTGTTATAAAACGAAAAATAATAAACACCACTGGACAGCAAAAAAAAGCCATCAGGTCATTATTGTAAACGTTTTTTTTTTAAATACAAGTCATTTTCGAATAAAATTATTGAATTTCTGTAATAAAATAAAAATCTGCGTGTCTTTGGATATTAAAATCTACGGAAGAAAGACTGGCGACAGGACAGTTTCAGTAATTTTACATGAAAAGTTTTCGTGACAAAAGCTTCAGTAGAAATAAAGATACGATCTGAACATCGCAAAACTTTTTTCACCCCGGCCAAATGTCAAAATGATAATAATTAGCGTTGTGTCGCGACGATATGAACGCGATCACTTCTACAACGCGATGTGGTACTCTCGCAACTAGAGACACGCGGAAATTCACGTCACGAAATTATGCTGAGCACGGAAACTTCGTCGATGATGTGGAGCTATATAATTTACGGAACGTTGAGAGGAGTTGGGTTATACATTTACTACTCATGGGAAGCTTCTAAGGAAAGAGGAATGGAAAAAGGACAGTGATACTTGAGATGAGGAACGAGGGAGTGAAAGAAAGAGAGGAAATAAAGAGAAAATACGACAGACTAATATAATTTGCGGCGATTAGTATAAGTATCAAAATATTACGTGCAGGAACTGCATGCATGCGAAAAAATATAATTATACTTTAACAGTTAAATTATATTTCTTGTACAATCCTCACTTGTTAATAATTAATCGATAATTGAGCAAATATTATTCAATTCATAATTATTACAAGAGACATAAACCCTCAAAGCCCAAAATCAATGTTTTCGGGCGTAAACCCCACAATGGGGTTGCCATGCACCATCCCCTTGATTTTTTAATAACGAAGAAAATTATATACGACGAAGTTGCATTTGATGAACGTTTGAATAAGAAAATGAAAAAAAAAAAAAAAATCAAATAAAAGTTGGAAAAAAGTGTAACTGTGGATAAATGTTTTAATTCTAGTGGGATAACTAATTGCTCCATCGTAAAAATAATGATATTCTTCGTAATAAAACAGGCCGCAAGTAGAGTAAAAATCTTGACATTAGAAAGCTCGTTTTCGTGTCAGTTGATAAGCGTTGACGGGTCTAGGGCAATCGTTTTGTAAATGGCTATGTGCCATTTCGTGCGATTTTACTCACGTACAACCAAATCGATAGGATATAATACATGTATGGCCAGTATACGCGAGTTTAATTGGAAATTAGTATAGATATGTATTTATGGGAAGCAGCAATAAACCGTGTTAGATAAGCTTGTTCGAAATTGCTACGGTGCGCGTGCGATAATTGCTCGCGAGAGAACTGGGCGTCCGAGTTATTACTTTTTTTCTCGTCCATCACTCACCTCAATCTCACCTCATCTTCTCTCTTTTTTGTCTGTCTTTTTCTCACTTTATTGGCCTCTTTCCTCTTTCTTTTGGAATCTTGGATGTAGTTTATGCCCGCACGCTCAAACTGGCAGAGGGTTGTAGAAGGGAAACGTTGCTCATTCTCCCTCGTACGATTCACCGGGTGTAAAAAGAACCAGCGCCTGGCACGAAGAGGCTCCAGGCTTTAACACAGCAAAAGTCTCGTTTCTAAGCTTCTCTGTCTCACGAAATGTGTATAAAAGCTACGTTTATGACCAGTCACTGTATAATCGACATCATACAAAAATAATCACAAAATTTCAAGTAGGTATGAAAAAAAGAAAAAGAAAAAACAAAAGATAATCATAAAAGTTGGCATTCAAAAAACAAGATTTTGAACCATTGCTTTTTTGCAAAATATCCGCATTTACAAACATCATTTACACGTTATTTACTCGATTTAAGTTCCGTTATTAGCATAACGATTTGTCGATGTCTTTCTCTTTCAACGTTGATACGTTCAGATGAATTCGTTGAAAATTTCAAGACTATCGAGTGACTTGGCAATCCATTCAAGAAAAGAAAACCGTTTTTTTATTTTACGGTGATGTTGGCATATAATTTCAATTGATTTCATAAAACGCAACTTCAAAGACATCGAGTAGAATGCTGACCAGCAGAATTAGAAAAAAAAATGAATTAAAATAAGTTCCGAAGAGAACATCATAAAATGTTGTAAATTAGAATAAATATTGTTGGATATTGCTAAGTGGTAACTTCTCAATTTCGCGTGTTACATACTCTACTGTTTTACTAAATTCGAGCACATTTCCGTGCTCATATAACTGCCCTCATTCGATCATGAGAAAAGACGAATTAACGGTGGAACACACGCGAGAAACGTTCTCTCGATGGCTCTACTACCTTGAATCTCATATTCCCAAGACGCTGAAGCTCTTGTATTGTTTTTATTTGTAAAAAATAATAAAAACGATAATAATAAATGTCCTACTGCCTTCGGTGCTGTTCTATTGTCACGATTTTTAAAGTATCTTCATAGAGCCAGGCAAGCGGAAATTCTTTCTTAAAAAGCGCCCGGTCGTGTATCCGCGAAAGATCAGCAAAACGTTGAAGGAAATTTATATTGAGTATACTCCGTCACGATTCTCAATGTTACCAAGTGGAGCAAAGTATAACGAGAACTCACGGTGCATCTAACACCATCGAGAAAAGCAACTCCGTATTTTATACATTTAGCACCGTGTCTATTAAGCCATTTTTATTGTATTTACAAAGAACCATTAACAGTAAAAAATATAAGTAGAGTTTCAACGATATTTATACATTTAAAAAATCATCAAGAACCGATCGTTAGCAAAAAAAGATTCGAGAAAAAAAAATTGATCAGAATCGATAATAATCAGAACTGTAAAAAAAATCATATGTATAAATAAGAACACCGTTTGTAGAAAAATGATGTTATTGAAATAACAAAGTTGGGTACATAAGTTCACCGTTGTGAAACTAGACTTTCGAGTTCGATTGACGACTCGATTCACAACGCGTACAAGTATTTCTTTACTATTGAAAAGCGTGTTTCGTCCTTCGTGTATTGATACAAAAGAAGCTCGTCTCTCGGGTTGGGCTTCACCGTGCTCGTATTGAAGTCACGTTGACCCGAGCATAGAGATGTAAAGAAAGAGAGAGAGAGAGAGAGAGCTAGAGAGTTGAAGGAGAAGAAGAAGGGGAATCTTGTTATGGCTATGAGAAAACCAACCCCTCGAGCCATTGCTAACCCCCTTTCGTCCCGAGTCAACCACCTCCCACAGTTTTCTCGGACCCTCCACCTCATAGACTTCCTTAGTAGGATGGCCTTCACTCGCACGCAGAGGCAGAAAAACCTTTTTGTATACGTCCTTATACATCTGCGTCTGCGCAGGTTACACTAGTCCCGATACTCAATTTATTTGTACAGGAAAATAAAGGCCATTTTTTATAAATACATAATTTAATACATAGCAGGCCAGCAAGATCATTATTTAATGGACATGCCCAATCGGTTGAATTTGGAAGATGTGTTCTTTTTGTTTCTCTCGGAATATCTGACCAATTGATTAGAAAATCGATGCAGATTGATGGATCATTTATTTCGAGACACATTCGAATATAAATTCTCGTTAATTAAGGTTCTTGTGTGTTAGAACCTGATGACTGATGGAATGTTGAAGGGTTGAAGTTGATTAAAAAATCCGATGTGCTGGATTTTCTTGTGTTATTACCTTTAATTTATTTCTACGATAAACCGTGTGTCGTCATTCTATTATCTTCTACAGTGTTTTTCGTACAGATTCACTTGAGCACACGGGATGATTGTCGACCTCCGTAGCTAGAGCTTTGGAGAAAACGAGATGTGATTTGTTCCTCGGTGACAAAAGATAAACCCATGGGATATCACGAGGAATGCGGACTGCAGAAAAAGGACTGATGTTCTTTTTCACTCCTACTGATGTCAGACATCTTTGTACAACTCTGGAAAAATATCTTTTGGCAACGACAAACGTTCTGAGAAATATATTCATAAATTGTAATAAAATAAACTTTCTCATACAGAATATTGTTACTCTAGTATCTCCATTTTCATTTGTAATTATGCAAGTAACCAAAATTGATTATGTATATTAGGAACGTACAGACGCTGGTATCGACAATCTAATTTAATCATATGCATGAGGATCAATGTGTATAGAGTAAGTGGCAAAATCGATCGTGTCCATCGAAGACGACCACTAGAGTCGACTGACATGAATGTCTGGTCACAGTGCTTTGATGTTGTCAGAAGAGAGAATAGAAAAGTATGGAGGAAAGGCTAACTGATACAAAGAGCTTCCAAGGATCAAGAGACTCTCACCCTTCGAAACTTTGCCAGCTTCGTGAGTCTCGTACCGATCATCTACACTCCTCGTCATTCTTCGCTGTATATTCCCAATAAAATTCACCAGGGAATTTCATCTATAATGCATGCTTCGTTTGTATGTTCAAAACAAACAAAATCTGTTATAATTGCGCGGTTCATTAAACATTCATTTTACGAATGTGATATATTCGTCGTAATTAGACAGCGCAGATTTTCAATGATGGTCATCACGAGACAAGCACCATATAGTTACAAATTATTATTGTGTAATATCAGAAAACTTGACTAAAGCAATCCAATTGATTTGTGTCAATAAAATAAAACATGTGAAAAAATCAAAATGTACGAGAGAATCCGAAATATGAGCAATCAAGAACAGAATTTAGGAAATTCGACGATACAACTTAATGTCCCGTAAGGTTAGCATTTTGAGGGTAGGTTAACGACCCCCAAATATATTTATGGTTAGGGTAGGTTCAGTTGCAGGGTTTTTTTCGTCTGGCGAAGAACGAGGGTGGCCCCTAATTCGTCATAACGTTTTTGTTTCCCGTCAATGGGCCGCTAATACCCGAAATCCTGATGGTTCTATCTTTCCTTTTTTCCCCCGCAAGGAATATCGCCCTTAGCTTCGAACCCTGAACGGATAACCCCTGTACGTCCTTTCCACTTGCTGCTTTTTTCCTCCTCTTTCTACCTCTCGCCAGTTCGATCTATCTTATATATTGCTATCTCGCTTATTCCAGCAGGTCAAACTTTATCGCCTGTTAAATTGGGATCCCGTTAAGAGAGCGAGAGAAGGATCGCGATAAAATACGATATAGCTCAACAGCAACGAGAACGAGACGATCAGACTGAGAAAGGATGAACAAAAGATATCTGGGAGTGTGAAAGACAGATAGCGACCGAAATATTGTGGGAAAACGGTGAGAGAAAGATCAAACTAGTCAGCGTAGGGATTTTATGACGCGATTAAATATGTCGGGCACTAATTGCTTTTTCACTGGCGGCACCAATCGTCCAGTCTACAGATACTGATCAGACCGAATAAAAATCTTCGCGCACGCGCTTACAATCTTCACAACTTTGTTTCACTCAGTCTTTTCAATCCCACGTTTTATTTTTTATTAATCCTGGATGAGCCTCAAGCGCTACAAGTGGTTACTTTGTAATAAAATTACAGTAAATCTAGTAATAAAAAAAGACACAAAGTATCATCGCGGGTAATACGGCGGAATATTAGTGAGTCTTCCAAGACTAAAGGCAAAATTCATATTTTGATTTAAGAGCCTGTCATGCCGCATGTTATTAATTTAAAGTTAGTAGGAGATTTTTAAAGATTTTTCTCCCGAAAAAGTATCTTGCTCAATGCCAAATGAATCGTTGATGAACTATAACATGACCAAATATACGACTCGGAAATAAGGGCCTAATTTCGTGAGATCCCTCATCCATATACGCCTTACACGAGTAATTTGACTTTCTCATGATGACTTCCAAAATTCTGAAAAACTCGTTAAATTTGATGATGAAAACAATTATGAACGCATCTATTTTTACACTGAGCGATTGGGAATTTTAAGATTAGGGCCAGTGCTGAGAAATTTAATTAATAAATACCTGAAAATCCATAATATAGTTCATTCCACTCGATGCTTATGTTTACGGGAGTTGATTGAAAAATGGAGCGTTTTTGATAAAATCATAAAAAAAAAAAAAGTATTTTATGGAATTCTTGTCATTAGTATTTTAATAGTACAAAGGCAACGCTTTTCCTTGAACTAAAGAGTGACTCGCCAAACACGAATTAAACAATCAGCTAAATATGTTAACTATGCGATCGTATACACTGCTGGCAGGTGTTCTGATGGAGGTGATTGCAGGTGCTGGTGGTATTTCCGCTAGTTGGGGTGAATTGGACCAAGTCATGCGAGACTCTCCGCCTCCCCCGCATTCTCCCATGTTCGGCGTCACGAGCTCCCTTTAATCGGCTTCGGGACCCCACTCTTACTAGTGTTTAACCAACTCTGCAATCCACTCTACCTCTCTACCCCGTATATGTATAAGTAATCGTGTGTGGCCACGTCTAAATGCTTCGCAAAATACCAGCGTACGTCAAATTCCCATCGTTGAAAAGCATCAACTCTGAAATATGAATTTAACTTGGAAGTGAAACGTTGTTTTTGAATTTCATGTATCTCAACATTTTTTGTCCATTTACCAAAAAATCGTTTTCCACCTGTTCGATGTTGCTGACATTTCAACGTCCGTACTTCAATTTCGAAAGAATATTTTTTGGCAGATGTATCTTTGAAGGGGAGATGTTTGAACAATAGTTAAAGAGTTTACTGTAATCTAAAAGCATTTTTTTTTTTTTTTTCGTAAACGGATCTATCAAATTGTTTTTTCATATTTATTTAAAAAAATATTTTTTTTTCCGTATCTATTCAAAATTAAATATAAAACTGATAGGAAGATCTGCAAACAAATGTAATCAATTAGTGATAGTTGGAAATTTTTTATCTAAAGCTTTAGGAGGCGGTGACAAAAAATTCAAATAAAGAAGCTTTTTTTTCCGTAAGTTCTAGCAATTTTGTCGAAGATGGTGGACTTCCGGTGCGTGGTGCGGTCAAATGGCGGCGCTCCCTGACGCGCCGCCGGCCAATCGATACGACGTGTGAGGGAGAGTCCGAGAGAGGGAGATGAGCGAGAGCTAGATGTATTTTCGAGTTCGGGGATTAGGGTGCGGTGACGTGGGTGTTGGTGTCAGAGGGGCGTTGAGTAAGAAGGTAGTGGGAGGGGGGGGATAGATGGTGGGGTCGTGGGGTTGCTACACACAGGCTAAGGTTGATACGCAAGAGGTTTGGTGTTCGAGGAGTCGTTCTGAGAGAAGGGGGTGAGAGGGTCGATGCAGCCGAGCTCGACCAAGGTCCAGAGAACACTCTCACTCTTGCTTGAGCTCGTTCTCCGAGCGCCGGTGGTTGGTAAGGGCTCGAGAAAGGACAAGGGGTGCGCTAGCCCGTTCTACACGGCCGTCAGGGTGAAAGATGTGGCAAGGAAGAAGAGCAGTAGGTACGAGAGACTCCGGGAACGATGAACGCTCCCGAGAAAGCGAGGGAAGCTCTCAAGGGGCAAGGAATGAGGGGGTTGGTGAGGGCTTACAAGAGTGAGAGCGAATCGAGAACGAGAGTGAGATGGCTTGGATGGCTATACTCGCCAGTAAAGGGGTGGAGGGTGAGATACCAAAGGGTTCTCTCCTTCGTACGAGAGAAAGTGAACAGTGGTGTTCAACTGAATGATGCTCATGATTTCAGATTTCTTCAAAATCGTTGTTTATTCAACATCATTGAATTACAAGTTTCTTCTTCCATATTCCACATAAAGACAGAGATGAGTAGATATTCATAATATTTTTTGTACTTTAGGCAGATATAAATGAATTATTATCATCATTAAATTATTATTAATTATTTAACCATCAAGATGTCATACATACACTTAGGGATGCCAAATTTTTTTTCGATTTCCATCATTTGTTTAAGCAGAAAAATTGTATTCATTAAAACAATTTCTTGTTTATTTGAACAGGCGTATTGTTGTCAATGAAAATACGAAATTTCATAAAAAGGCAAAAACATTCGATAAGCTGTGATAGAGTTTTTGTAAAACAGTTGTCTGCCAAATGCTGTTTGTGGTAACCGTGATTCGGACTGTACAACTCAACCCTAAAGTAAAACTTTTTCTTAAAGCTGTCAAAAAAAAAAAGCAGTTTCTGTTCGAGCCGAATTTGCGAATATGCATAATTCGCAAAATGGCAGTAATTTTAATCATGGAGTTGGCTGTTTGCCTAATTAATGTTTGGAAACAAAATGGTCGGTAGAAATTATTTAATTGTATCAAGCTCCTCTATATCACATTTCATTTTGTTTTCTTTTTGTTTTCCCTTTGGTTTTTCGAAGTAGAATGGTCACCGATTTGAAAAACATTATTTTGGAAAAAAAAGTATTTTCACGTCCGAAAATCCTTTCAAATTAAAATGTTTTTTTTTTTTTTTTCTTACAGCTGCAGAATGTTGTCAATTCTTGGGAAATAATGAACCACATTTTTGGAAAAAGTTTCGTAATATATGTCGAATGTAAGATTTCTTCCATTCAAGAAGAAATTGTAGAATAAGAAATTGTCTCTCGGTTCTTGTCTTATCAACGTAAAATCCTTTTTTCTGGAAAGAATAAATAATTGGTTCAACTGAATAATACATTCGGCGTAATTAACGAAAGATATTTAGTTAATTCAACTCAACTTTTTGCTCAGTGTAAAACTAGAGAAAATGCAATGGATTTCGAATATAAAATAACACGCGAATTACTCTACAAAATTTGCTGCCCTAGTTCAACATGTAGAAATATTAAATGCTCGTCATACCGTATATAGTTTTCAATATATATTTACATTGGAATTATTTCAGTTTACTTTGGTTATAATTACTTTGCTTATACAATCATGCGTTGAACGATGTAAATCTGTATGAATCCAGTTCAGAAATACATCACGAAATTACTTCATTTTTCGTTCGCTGGGGTAAATTAACTCAAGGGTCAAAGAGCTGAAGCCATAGAAACATGGAGATAAAGTTTTGTGACGTCCAATCCACCAATTATAGTGTTCACGCTAGTCATGCAAATTTAATGTACGCGAAGCAGGCTAAATAATAACCAAGAAAGAGGACCTGTCATAACTTTAGCGCAACTCCAACATTTCGCGTGCTCCTAAGTTTGACAGGCGTTCCGACCTGGTCGGTTGGAAAAAATCTTATTGTACATACATAACGTCAATTGTAATTTGTCCACACAAATGTTGTACTTTTCGGGTTGCAACTATATTGCAACTATTATCGTCAGTCGTTAAGTAGAAGAGAATTTTTTAAATCAACATCATCATTATTATCATTAGTATTAGTGTTTTTAATATCTTTGTTATTATTATTCTTATTATCATTATTATTAATCTGACGTTCTTATTCATTTTCAAGAAAAATATAAACTTTTTTCAACAAAAAAAAAAAAAAAAAAAAAATTCTCGGTAGACCTTCGAGATTTTTTTTGATATTGGCGCAGGTAAATTTTACTGTGCAATGCCGTTAATTTTACCGCGTGCACCATAAATTTTATCACACGATTCATATATTTGATTGTCTATAATTTTTATGGTATGAACTTTGAGAATTACGCATTGTATTTCGAACGTCGAATGACCACAGTTGAGAAAAATTTAACGCTTACTAATAAATATGATGTACCAACCTGTCTCCACGTTCAAGTGCTATCCTAAAGTGGCAATTGAAAAAACTGAGCTACAAAAAAGAACCCTTGAACGAGAAAAACTGAGGAAAAGACAAAGAGTAGAGTTTTAATCACCAGTCTTTTTGTTTATTTCTATTTTTATATTCAACACTTTTACACTCACAAAAGATTCTGGTTGAGTCGGATGAAATTACCTGGACGCTTGCTCATTCCTCAAAACAGAACAATGGGTAAAAACAGGAAAACGTACTTGTCCATACGGTGAATATGTCGTTGAACATTTCCCATGGGGACTGAGAGGGAAAAGAACGCACGGTTCTTAACCCACCAGCTCCGAATGAAGAAAAAACTAGCGAGTTAAAAAAAATACATATCTTAAAGACGAATCGACAAAACGAATAATTACTAATAAATACCATTTGTTTTCTTAATATAATGACTTTGAACTACAATAATTTCTATTATTAATTGCACAACTTTTTTCCAATCGTCTAGCGATCTTTTTGAATGTATACGTATTTTGAAATATATTCTTTAATATGTTACAAAAACATGAACACATGCTAAGTTCTTGGGGGTGACGTAACCTAGAGAATATGAAGTTTTTCGCTGAGCATATACAGATACGCTTGTCCGTTGAAGCGTCTATCTCGCCACCCTCGTCCAGCATCCTTTCCTTCTTTTCGCAGCTGTGCGTATCTCTATCCACCTCTATAACCCTCGCAGACTTTCTCCGCGATATCGGTAGCTTTCCCTCTCACCCTCTCTTTCGCGAAAAAAGCGGCAAAACTAAGGGGAAATTGACCAGCGATCCAGTGGTTCTCAATATTTTTATTATCTGTCAAAATCAACTTCCTTTTTGCCAGCTTCCATAGCAAAAAATCAAATAAACACCGTCTTGCCTTGATTTCCTGGTTCTGCCGAAACGGACAAGATATTCTGTCAACTTTTTTTCCTAATCGAACGTCTCTGGCACTGCTTTCGATCTCATATGTTAGTCGTCCATTGAAACTTTCAATGTACATAAAATAATTCTATTAATTAAGAAACAATGGGGTGGGTGCAATTCATGTGCGAGACACAGTTTTAAATTTGACATCCTATAGCATTGCCCGTCAGCTTATTGAATAACTTATATTTTATGAGTGTTCGGTGAACCTCACTTTTTAAATATATTAAATTTAACTTATAGAAAAATATCTAATCGCACAACTGACATCAATTCATGTCTCGTATCGCGATCGAACTGGAACTTACATAAGCCCTGGATTAAATATCTCAATTTTGTCAATTATTCATTGACAAAATTGTTGAATTAAGCAA
Organism: Campoletis raptor; assembly: GCA_948107755.1. Lineage (NCBI taxonomy): Eukaryota > Metazoa > Arthropoda > Insecta > Hymenoptera > Ichneumonidae > Campoletis > Campoletis raptor. The sequence continues at coordinate 30,975,584 of OX403622.1, read as the reverse complement.
AATCAGTCTTCTCTATAATAATAAGCTTCGTGGCAGGTCAGACTTATTTACAATCCAAGTTAGAATTCAATTATTTTCATAAAATTTTCGATCAAACGATGATCGTAGCAATTCAACAATCTTGATTAAAATGATAAAAATTTTCATATTTTATCTATTTTACATATCACTCTCTAATAATAATGAAATTCACAGATTCGTGTCCATTGCTCGGAGAAAAGCTGGACGTCCATTTTAGGAATTTAACCTGAATGCCATAAATGATCTGTGTATATACGTATCGAGCAGCACTATTTGTACATTACGCCGCAAGTAGATGAACATCCGAGCTCGCATGCTTCTGTAGACTTCGTACATGACGGTGGTAAACCATGTTCTACCTCTCCCTTCTTCTTTGCCCCACCCCAATTACGGTAATGGACCCAGAGATGCTTTTATCGTGGTAATGGTAATGGTGGAAGTGCGCGTTTATATACCGTACACAAGAGACATCTGGGTACGTATCTACCACCTGAAGCTTGTACTAAATGTATGTACGAGATACCGTATGTCACAAATATATCATCAAGGTCCATGAAAATCGCCTAAACATAAATAGAATATCAACGAAACGATATGTTTCGTACGGTTGTTAGTTTTCGTATTAAAATTTAATTGAATTTTGACAATAGCTTGGCTGGAGGAGTTTTACAAGAAAATTCGAGGTGTTTCCAACAAGAATATACTCCACCATTGATCTCGCGAAATAGCCAAGTTGCGTAATTACCGTTTCTAACCCAATTTAAAAGGATATTAATAGGGTAGGCAATGAGAATCATGGAAATTGTAGCGAGTACATGGTAAATGTAAAATATTGAATATCATGCCGTTCGATTGGATAAAAAATCTGACAAAAATATAAATTCACAAGGAACGTAGCAAGCTAAACTTTCAATGACTTACAGCATCTCGGGGTAGAGGATGAGATAATTAAAAGGGTTTTTTCGAACCCTTTGCGTAACAGCATGTTAATCGTACGGACCTCATAGGGTGGCAGCGAAGGGTGTTTTGGCTGGACAACGCGTGAGGTCGCGATCGAAGAGGAAAAGGGAAAGGGCGAGTACGATAAAATGAGTGAGATAAAGAAAGAGCGCGAGGGTAAAAGGAATACGGGAAGAAAAAGGATAACCCAAAATGTTTGAGGGGCGAGAAAGAGAGCGAAAGAGATGGAGAAAAAGAGAGGAGAGCTGGAAAGTGAGGTTCAGAACGCAATGTCCGGCCTGGTCCATTCGAGGCGGAGATACGAGTATTGATCTAGAAAGCTGTGAGAGGAAACCCTCCACGAGCACACGACGACGACGACGCCGCACCTCCTTCGTCTCCTTTGCCACACGCATAGCATCTCCCTCGCTCTCTTCTTCTCCTCTTCCTGCTTCTTCGCGCGTCGTCCAGGAACAACCACTACGTGATCGCAAAAGCTTTCCTGCGAAGGGGTGAAGCAGGGGAGATCTTGCTTGACCGAGGGGAGAGCACCGCCAAGCCAACATCACAAACCCTCGCACGACCGGGAAAGGAGTGAGTGGTGGAGATGTCGAGCATAAAATTCTATGGAGGAAATGATGGTCACTTTCCGTTAGATTCGTACATTTTAAATGAATACATTTAAAAAATTGTATATTTCTACAAAATTTACTCGCTATTTTTATTTGCTCACAGAAAAATTGCAGCCGTATAATTTCCAATATATTCCTCGAAATTTACAACTTCGAGAAATAAATTACTGTTATTTATTTTCCAAAGACGTTGGAAAAAATCCTCGAAAAAATCCAAAATGCAGGGATATTCAAACCATAACAATTGTGAATATTCGTTTTTTCCGATGGTACCGATGTATCTTAAGAATAAAACAATAAATATAGAGCTCAAAAAAGATCGATGTAAAGTATGAATGACTATGTCTCACCGATTAAAGTTCCAAAGTAATAGAGTTCGGTATAATTTAGGATTGGCGAATAAAATTTTTGTGACCCTTTTTATCCACTGAACCGCATTAACCCCGACTCAGTTTTCCACTACAGAAGAGAGCTATCCGGAGTCATGGGGGAATAGCCAGAGTCCGGTATTTTCTCCTTTTTCCTTGTTCTCCTTCTTGCTTTTCACTTCAGCATATATTCTTGTGGAGAGGAGAACGCTACCCCTAAAGTTATATACGCACGTTCACTCTCGCTCGCGGCCGCTTTCCTCCATCGAAGCAGTCGCTATCTACACGCACTGATATAGATATATACCAACGTGTTCGTATACACATACACACACAGTCACCTCTTCCTCGTCCTTTTCGTCGTGTAGCTCTAAGATATACTCTACAGTGTATCTCAACTTTGGAGTTTGGCCAATTTCTCGTTAAATCAATGATAAAATGAGGGATTAATGAACATGGAGACATAAGTATTTACACTGTTCAAATTTGAGAAGATTCTTATCATTAAATATATTTTGTTTCAATAATTTTACTCATTGTTTATTGACGTTTTACGTAAAAGCTACGAAATTTGGATCATCATGAGAACATGCTGAAGCGGACAGCGAGGGGTTGGTAGTACATATCAAACTTCGTTATTTCTATATGTACATATACATACATACATCAGTATATATACCTACATTAATATATAACGTGCCTATGTAAACATGGTATATATACATATTTGCGTGCATATACATACAAGTCCACGTTTGAACACACGCTCCTATAAATGTGTTCGTATATCTATACGAATATGTATAGATGCCAACATACATATATAAATATATATATAATATGTGTATATAATTTCGTCACGTACGAATTTCTTGAAGGCCACAATCCGCCATCTTGGTTAAATTGACCAAAAGGTTCCTATGTTCCTATTGATATTGCAAAGCAAATTTAAAACTTACTTTTATGCAAAAGAAACACCGAAGGCTTCGAAATATAACTTTAGTGAAAGCGCAAATGTGCTGTTTCTACTTTGTTGGTCAGAAAGGGATTGAGATTAATTAAGAAGAATGGGAAATTAACAGAAAAATAATGAAAGAATGCGAAGTTATTTCTTGAGATGTCTTTATGGCAGGTTCGCATTAGGGCGCGAGAGCTGATCCCTGACTCTAGAAAGTATAGCGAGAAAGAAAAATAAAGTTGAGTCAAGAACCTACCCCACGCACCATCGGTCATCTCTCCCGGTGAAGAATACAACAGGAGACTGTGTGGCATTTTTGCCCCAATAAGCCTTTTTTTCCCTATCCTTACTTCCTTCCTTCCTTCCCTAGGCCTTCCGACCTGACACAAGGCATCTCATCGTTTCTAGTTATTGGAAGTTTGGCTTATCATTATGAAGAATGGGGATATATATTTATCGTTGAAAAAATTGATCTCGAAGTATCACATCATTAATATTGCAGAAGGAGTTTTACCTGACAGATTAAGTTTTCAGGAGCAGGGAATTTCGGAAAGAATGCACTTTCACAGAAAATATTATTTACCAAACCTTTTCAATTAGTTGTTAATGAAGTGTATTTAAAAAAACGTAATAAAAAATAAAAATAAAACAAATTAAATCTGAAAAAATGTGATTAAGGATATTATAACGGGGATTACTAGTCAATCAATATTTCACCGAATTTCTTTGGAGAAACGATCACGAGAAAACTTATAGAGTAGAATATTATTTGAAAATATACACCAAATAATAATTTTATTAAAAACGTCCTATTATTTTTGAAAATACATCCAACTGAATATCATTGAGATATCGCAAAATATTGGTTTATTTCGTAAACAAATAATTCACGAAGGATTAAATTAAGAGATAATTTAATTACTGTTATCCACAGGTCTCGCAACAAAATATTTGACCAATAGCATTCGGACAAAATATTTCATAAATAAACAAAAGAATACATCGTGAAAAGCCATAATAAATATACCGAAGAGTGACCTAAATGGTGTCAGTATTATTAACCAATTTTTTTGCTGAGTGTTTCAATGTTACATTTGTTCTCATTATTGCAACTTATCAACCACAATTAAATAATCGTTGGATTAACGAATCGTTTGATTACAAATTGAAATTAATTGACATAGCCAAATTGGTCTCCCAGTATAGTTATAATAATTTTTATATAGTAAATAATGTTAACTCAAAATTCTCACGGGAGGTAATTCATTCCATGTTATTATTAACATGACTTGGGAGTCCGCAAGGTGGAGCTCAGTTCGACAGAGTCAACTGACATCTGGCTGAATTCCGAGATAACCATAAAATGTTTCGATTGACATTTCTATTAACATATGATTCGTCATAATCTTTGCGCAATTTTTTTCTCGGAGTTTTAATCTTTGCACTCTTTGATGAATGGTATGGTGATCAGATAGTTTTTGAAGTGCCTTGAAATTTTCCAGAAATGAAATATTAAAGCTCGATTAAAAAATACAGAAAAAAAGCATTATTTATAGTTTATCTGTTAATAAGCCTAACGATGTAAGATTCTCAACTGCATCTTCAATCCGTACATTTTTTTCGAAAAACTTCGACGGTTGTATGAAATAATTATCACGATGAATGGGAGACTGAATAAATGAACTGTTATGGTTTGGTAAAATAAAAACAATAATTATTATTGTCGAAAAAAGATTTAAACAAAAAACACATGCGAGGTTATTTGAGGGGAAATTCGCTCCAAGAGTGGCTGTAAAAATTAGTGGTAGTTTTAAAATTTTAGTATTTCTCTCTTTCCATAATATTTCTTAAAGACGTGAAGATAAAAATTCGTATTTTTTGATCTTTTTTTAAATATAAAAAATGCCAAGGTTAAAGATAGTTTCAATTTATATGGAATAACCTATATATATAGTGTTTGCGAATTGAGATCAGCCGGGTAGAGAAAGAGCGAGAGAAAGAGAGTAAGCGCGGCGCCCCAGTCCTCGAGACTTTGACCCACATCATATCGCTCGTTTTTGCTTCTCCTCGCGCCTACCTCACCCCCTTCCCCCCACCTTCTTTCACCTCTTACCCTCATAAGATCCGAGCTCCTTCGCAACCCTCCCGAGACTATTATCTTAATCCTATACATCCGCTTTAAGACGTTCGCCTTGCTCTCCCTCGTCCCATCCAACTTTTACTCGCACTCCTTTCTCTCACTTTCTCTCTTTCTATCTCTATCTCTCTTTTCTCTGTCTCACTTCGTTCGATCTTTCTTACAGCTTCTTGCTTGTCTCTTTCGCTCCACGTTTTCTCCTAGTGACGAAGAGAGCAAGGACGCCCGGGCGTTTTCCCTTTCCGAGAGGGTTGTGCCACGACCTCAGGTTCGAGGGCACTCGCTCGGTGGAGGAAAAAGGAAGAGAGAGAGAGAGAGAACAATATATATGATCTTTACCACCCCTTCGCTCGCTTTTCTTCGCTCTATGTTGCTGTATGACTTTCACCAGGGCAATAACCCCGATCTGTAGATATCTACGCGTGCTCCGTAAAAAGTAACTGTATATGCAAAGAAAAGGGAGCATTCTTATTCGATATAAGGGAATACTTTTTCGCATGGACAGTAATTAAGATGTGTTTTATAAACAACTGTTTACTTAATCACTGAAATTTTGTGTCATGCCTTAGGACAACTGATGGTTCATTGTGGCTAATGTATTAAAAAAATAATGTTTCAGTACACTTTTGAAACAAATTATTATCACATTCTTTGACTCATTCAGCCATAAATTTGCTTCTCTTATTGAAACTTTATCAAAATGTGAATTGCAAATGTGTAGTAAATATCATTATCTTTTTTGCTGCTGTAAATATAGCTGTATATATAAAAGCTACGGTATATTATGTACGTATACGTATACATATATAAAAGACATAACTCTTGAAGGGAAGAACGAGAAAATAGTTCTCGATACTGAGAAAGATATAGAGATCCTCTCGTTAAATTCACCCGCTTCGTTTGTATCCCCGTGGACGTGTTCTATCCCTTTTTTCCCTTCCTTTTTCACGGAAAATCTTGGAGATCTCGTTCTCTCTTATTCACGAAGCCTCACCATGGTCTCTTTGTCTTTCTCGATAACTCTGTTGGATCTTACGATCTTTATCTCAATCGTTCCATCGTTCGACTACTGCCGACCGAACGGTTGAACGCACCAGAGGTATCTTTGGGTGGTCCATCTTCTACATATAGTTGTATACACGTATATATATATGTATTCATGCAAACTTGAAGCCGATACTGGTACAGGAACGTTGGAATGGCTGGTATTGCGAAAAATGGCTAATTAATTTGACATTTCGAGACTCCAGAACCGGAACCAAATTTATATACGTTATATTTGTATTTATGCCTATGTACGAAGGAATATGCTTTATTTATAAAGTATTCCAGCGGTTATGTCATCTCGGTCGATCCACGAATTGTTTTTTTTTTTTTTTTTTTTTTTTTTCATTGTCAGTAAAGAAATTATAAACGATTCCGTATGCTACGCATGCATGCACATGTGATCATTTGTTCTTTCATTTTCGTTGGTAGCACTTTTTTTTTACTTTTTTTTTTTTAATGCGTCAAAGCCCGTATACTGTTTTGTGTGTTATATTTATACGTTTAAATTAAAGTCACAGCTATCAAAACGTGAAGGCGCGTTCGTATACATCACCTTTGTTCCTGCAAGACACTTGTGTGGAGACGAATAAATTAAATTAACATATCTCGAGTCCGCAACATATAAGACAAAATAAAAGCGCTGCAGCGTGAGAACATGTATGACGTCGTGAAATAGTTTTGACTGTAAAGAACCTATTCAAAATATATGAGAAAGTTATAATGAGGTGACGTGTTTAAAAATAAATGTATAAATTAATTTAAACGAATCATTCTCTGGTTATTGTGAACTCACATTTTAGCAGCACAAGTCTGAATTTCGTAGACGAACACAGCATATTGGAAATACCAATTTAATTATAAAATTCATGAAACTTCTTACAGGAGATGACAGAAAGAAAACTGCGTGAAAATGTTGAACAACTGTCAAGTTTTGATCATTGACAATTTAAAAGATTTCAAAATCTAGGAACTTCACTAAAAAATTATTTTTTTCAGAACATATCGAGAGAAAACATTAAGCTCGGGGTGCGGGTAAATTGGAACAGAACTAATGGTGACGTAAGTTATAGCGAAGCACGGATTGTTCATGTAATTTTGAAAAAAATCGATACAAAACCATGCATGAAATCTGATAACAATATTGAACAGTGTAAACGATGTATCCATTTATTGTGTTTACCGTTTGACTTATTGGTCAATGCTGATAGAACTCGTGTCGAAAAATGATGATAATCAACGTTCTGTTTTTTTGTAGGTTATATCGAAAAAGTTAATAAAGTGGCTCCAATAAACCTTTCATTTGTTATCGTGCACAAGTGCACTCCTTGTATGTTTGATCGGATTGTTCATTTATCGATTTTTAATCCAGTATCCAAGAGGATTATTTTATGGGAAAATGGAACGGACATTGTATCGTAAATGTGTCGCAAAATAATTGATTATTCGATATATTCTTGCATGACGTCATCGGTAGCTGTATTTATGGGTTATTTATATATGATTATAATTTGTAGATATGATAGAGTTTCTTGAAGTTTATCCCTAAATAACTAGGTATCAAAATTCTACCTTGTTTCCTAATATATAAATACATTTCAGATACTTTTTAAATGCCGAAAGACATTCGAAGAATTATCGCTGCTTAGTTCCGCCCCTTATCCTTTCCTCACGCCACACACGGTTTTTTAAATCTCTTTTCTTTTTTTCTCTTCTTTTCAACTACAAATTTATTGGCTCTCGAATCTCAGAGGCTCTCGAAACGTATTAAGAAATCGGGTCTTCTCACGGTCAATATCTGAATAGCTTATACGAATCAACTGGATTGCACTCGTTTTACGATCGACTTCATTCAGACGATTGAAAAAAAAAAAAAAAAACAGTAGGACAATATTCCAAAATAATCGCATGTCAGCTAATCCATAATTATGTAGATACAAAAATACTTCAGTAATCAAAAAAGTCAGGTTGGAACAATTACAATATTGAATCAACAATTGAAATCTAGTGATGGTCATTACTAATGAAATTAAGGGCCAACTTACACCTGTGGAGGTTTAAAAATTAGAATTTTCAAAAATATCTTTATTCGATAGTATAATTTTAATATCATTTCTACAAATGCTTCAATAACCGATAACATGTTGCAGCTGCGAGAAAAATTTCATCCCTATTTGACAGATGTTCAAACATTGTAATGCTTCTTGCCAAAAAAGTGTTTTTGAAAATGGTAACCGTTCTATTTCCAAAACTAAATAACGAATCTGGATGAAAATGGGTACCAAGGATCTTCACACGATCATTCAGTTTTTGTCGACCAATTTTTTTAAAAACTTTATAGATTTTGTTAACGAGTAATGAAGGAAAAAACTTTCGCCAAAATTCCGTCTTCGACCAGGACAAGGAGTGGTTTAGTTTTTAACTTTTAAGAAAATAAATGTGTTTACTTCAGGATTGAAATCGTAACCTCGGAATCGTAATTACTGCAGATATGATTTTTCAAAAAACTGTTGCACAAAATCTACGCCACACTCATCTAACTTTTTCCTTAACATGAAATTTTCCACATTCATTGACAATTATATTCCTTTTTAAATCAACGACTTCGACTCATTGGATACATGTTTTCTGTTTAAAAAAGAGATCGAAACTGGCTGCATTTTTCGTCTCTGAAGGCGAATGTAAGACCTTAATCGAAGTGATATTATTTTCTTCACGAACGTTGTAGAAATATTCACAAATATTCACAAAGTTTGAAGAATCTTTTATCAGCACTCGACAAATGACTTTAACCGATACCCATTTTTTTATCCGCAATATACAGCAATATATATCCCAGAAAATAGGCAAGGTCATGATTGCCATGATGATATTATATGGTATACAAGTTCAAGGATGGTGGGTTCACAAGGGATGCTGCGAAGACAAATCGTCATAAAAAGTAAAAGGACCATCTCTCATATGTCTCGAGTAGACGACGATGACTGTGTATATAGACTCTCTTGTGCTCGGATCTCGACAGGGTCAAAGTTATCGTTGTGGGTCTAGTGGAGCGAGGGAAAAAAGGAATCCTACAGCAGGATAACTTCCGCATTAGTGAAGAAATTGTATGAACACGATAACCGATTGACTATAAGAATTATTAAAAATCCAAATGAATCAGGTCAACCAATTATTCCACAAAATTCAATAAATCGCAGAAAAATAATTGCCATACATAAATATTATTTACACTTAAATAAATAATTGATGAATTCTTTTTTTTTCGTATTGACTTTTTTAATATTGTGTTGATTAAAGCGTCTTTTGAGCACAAAAAAATCTCGAAACACGTAAAATTTGAAGGTGTTTCGAGCATCGATGGAATGAGAAGCAAAATGGAATATACGGTGAACGACATTTTTGTGGTTTCTGGATGCTCGGAATGTCCGGTGGGGATGAGAACACAATGTCAACGAACAGAATTACGATAAAACATAAAAAATCATCCGAACTATGGCGATGTGTCCAAAAGATACTCGTGATTCGGTTGCACACAGTCAAAAACATGAGGCAGAGGGCAGCACAATTAAGTGTGTGCGAGATTAAAAATCTACGAAAGGAAGATCGATTTAGTCGAGAGTGAAGGTGAAGAATGACGTGAGAGAAAAATCGCTGGACACCTTGTCTACATAACTATACATACATGTACTGAAGTTCGAAGTAGGCGCTTAACAGAGAAAGTGTTTGTTTTACGGCGGCTATTCGTTCTCGGAGCGAGACGATCACCCGCTGCGTGAAATTAGCTCGAGCGGCTCTTTCACTGTCTTTTGTGCTTTGTTTGATTTTTTATTCTTTCATTCTTCCAACATGACCCGAAGCAAAAAGACGTTGCAATGCAACTTGCATGCCTCCAAAAAAGTCTATTAATTTAATTGAATAAATAATTAAACTCAATTCTCTATAGGAGCCAAGCACTTTGTTGCCGCAGGTGATTCGAGTGATTTCATATGTTTGAAAGAATACGTCGAAGTAGTATTTGTCTTTTGTGCTCTATTTGCTTTTTGTATTTTCTCAGCTTGCAACGCATAACCCTCGCAACAAAAAGACGTTGCAATGCAACTGGCATGCTTGCAAAAAAGTCTACCAATTTAATTGAACAAATATCCAGACTCAGTTCTTTATAGAAAATGGAAATTTTTTTACTACTCCAGGTTAATTAACACATTTCGTTTCTTCGAGTAAATACTTCGTAGCGATATTTATAATTTGCAATTAAATATACCTCGATTCATTGTCAATGAAGGGGATCGATTCTTCGCCTTACGTTCGTCTTTATCTGAATAAAAATGGTGCCAGTTCAAGAACTGAAATAACGGCGACGACGACAACGATAACAATCTCAAATAGACCCTACCTTTCACCGTTGTTTTTTTTTTGTTTCAATAACGATTCTTCTACGAACTATGGGCAATGAAACTTAATTGACTTCGGAGATGGCGCGTCAAAGCGAAAGAGCTTCAAAGTCTACCGATCCATCTCGTAAAAAAAGCATTGTGAAAGAAACCCGCAAGCTACAGTGGTCGATGACCTCGAAATATTTCGCTATTTTTATTTCTTTATTTCTTAACGAAAACATAGGCTACGAATGGATTCGCCAAATGATTCACGCTACCAAAGTCTCAGAATTTGGCTGTTGGTTCGAAAAAATTATCAATCGGTTAAAATCGCGCTTATTAACCGTAACACTAACAACAATTTTTTTTGCAACTTGAATATTTGTCTGTTTTCTATGAAAATGTATAAAAACGTGTGCAGAATAACAATCGATTCAGATAACGATCTATTGTTTGGCATACAAATGCAGAGAATAATAATAAGATTTTTAGAATTTTTAGACTCGAGTAGAATTTTGCGGCATTATTATAACAATTTAATCGTACTTAATAATAAACTTGTCTGAAATTCTGCAACAAACACTGCCAAGCATCTGACGTATTATAATTTTTTTAGCGACTGGGTGTTAGTGAGATCGACACAAGAGTTTTTTTCAAAGCAGCATTTCTCTGCAAATAAACTCATTGGACGTAATTCTATAGTTTTTTCCGTCGTTAATATTTTCGTGAAAAGAATTCGAACGATTTGAGGAAAAAGCGAGTGCGCAATCTCATAGTTCCCGATTGCGCCGAATCCCGAATAACATGTAAAAAGTAATCGGTTCGTCAAAAAAACTTTTCAACAAATTTGAGAAAAACTATCGATTTTTTTTTCCTGATAATTCATCTGAATGAATACATGACCTGGATTTGAGAACGAATCGCATAAACAAACAGTATCACTCGCACTATACTCGCGCCTGAGTGAATGTTTGCCATCTCACCTCGTTGTGCTAATGTGCTAACGAGGGCACCCTCGCGATTTCTAGGGTGACGCGAGACTGAAGAGCAACGATTTCGTCTCATAGGCTCACGATTCCTCTGACATGGTAAGCGGCTATGGATATTCAACATGGTACGTTGCCGGTAAGGAGTCGAAGCACCAATTCGCACAGAAAGTTCGCGATTACAAGTTCAAGGTAGTCTCCCTCGTGGCATGAGTGAAACGCGCCGCCTCGTCGACTCCGCGGACTCTCGTAAAATTATCCGTCATAAAATTGTGATTTACGTCTGTGTTCTTAGAAAGCGGATCGGTTGAGAGCTCACAGTGAAGCCTTGCGACCACGGGTAAACTACGACGTTTTGTTGCTTCCACGCTCGACTGACCTTTCAAACGATAATTATTATTTTTCCCAAAATCTTCAGCCTCAATCGCTTAGCCACCGACTACGATACCTCGCACCGGACGTTGTGCCGTTTTTCGTAACTTCGAATAGGGTGATCCTGTCGTTCTCTGTGATTATGAGATAACTCGTCTTATTTAATTGACAGACAATGACCACTGCTAACTTAGCCAATATGCAATTCTCTTAAATCGATGCATTAATAAATATTCGATTGCATGAGCACGTGTAAAATTACGTATGATTTTAAATGATGGTTCTGATCGATAATTCTAATGTTTAAAATAAACCACCGAACAGCAACCCTAGAAAAAAAATTACAAATGGCCCGCCAGTATTGCACCAGCGTCGCCGCAACAGTGTTGACGGTTCACCAATCATAAGTTCCACCACCGGCTGGAGCTTTACTTAAAACCAAAGTGATAATTCCAACCAACGTGAAACCAACCATGTAACATTACATACTTTTTTTTTGAAAAATTGAATTGCCAAGTCGAATTTTATCTTACTTGATTTTTTTATTTTTTAATAATTGAGTGAGTGTCCAATATTCTTTTCCAAGTTCCCAATTTTCCCATTCGGCCACGTGTTAATTTGTTGTAACCTCTTGATTTTTTTTTCACTAGCCTCGGAACAATAGTACATCAAACGTGTCAAAATTTCATCAAGTTGATAGCATTCTTTGACATACATCCCAATCATCTTGAAGCATAGACAATATTTTCATGGGGAAAATATTTAGAACCTTTTCTAGCCCACCAAGCAAATCTAATACAAACAATTATAGCAACTCGGTCTTTTTTAACCTTAAATCATGTGATTAATGCCGCATTTTATGTTATTTTTTTCAATTTCGATATCGCTATAGTAATTGAGTTAAAGGTTCCTTAAATTTACCGATGCAGTTTGAAGAAACTCGGAAATTTCGTACGTCGTAGATGAGTGAAAAAAAAGAAGGACATATATCTGGAAACTGCGAGGAAAATAGCGATGGGAAACGTTTGAGTAAAGGAAATGCGACCTCAGGGACAGAGCGTTGAAACGTGGAATGGCGATATCACGTGGTATAGCGAAGTAAGGGTGAATTTTTCGATTTCGTTGGCACGCCGAGACATGACGAAGAAGATCTTCGTCTCGCACTCAAGATCGAGCACCTTTTATGTTCCTGATATGTACACACGTATTATATATACGAACAGGTTGATGTAAAATAGGCGTATTGCGATAATATACTGGCACAGATTTCCTGCCCTTCTGACCCTCCAACTTTGCTATATTTTCGAATACACACAACTGTATATATAGCTATACAAATAGTAAAGGATATGAAAGCGCTCTTGAGACACGTATAGGACGTAAACGCAAAGTAGAACGCACGACACCCGTGAGTAGTCGTAAAACGAAACTGTAAAACTGAGGGAGAGTTCGCTTGTGGGTGTGTGTATTTGTGTGTGTGTGCATGTGACAGAATTCAGCATCCAACATAGCACTGCCTTTCGATGGACTATATCGAAGGGTTCTTGTGAACCAGTACCAATTTTCTACGCGACTTTGCCGAGGACTTTGCCCTCGACTAGGTTACTAAACAGTTCTTGGTTCGCCATTTCGCTAGCGGGATTGAAACTATTTCGATCGCTGGTGATGGACACTTGTTCTTCTGGTGCGAATATTGTTATTATAATTGTTTTTTTTCTTTGCCAAAATCGACCACGAAGGGAACATTTTGGAGTTCCATTGATAGGTGGTCGGAAAATTTCTCAGTGAAAGCAACTTTTTCTTCTGAAAAATGCTGTTTTTTTTTTTTCTCATCAAACTTGAAATTCACAAAAACTGTGATAATTTTTTTTTTCTTTTGCCAATCATTGGAAGATGAATTCGCTAAGATGCTTTATTGTAGCAACAGATTAAGTTCAGAAATAGAGACAGAGCGAAAAAAGTTCTGGTCCAGACAAAGGTTATGTAGTTTGAGCTCATAAACTTTATTGTGACGTTTTCTTGCATCTCTCTCTCTCTCTCTCTCTCTCTCTTTCTGTCCCCATTCATTTCTCTCCCTTCATACGCTCTTTCGTAATACGGAAAATGCTTGGCATGGCTTTTAGAAAATTCAATTTTGCCAGGCTTTATGTCCGTCAAGTGTGTTGAAGTGGTGAAGGAATATTAGAAACGAACACATTTTATTAAGGTGGTTTACGGCTTCGGGTGTGCACGTCCTCACCCCCAATCCTCCCCTCTTCGGATCGCTTTTTTATGTTAAAGAATAGTGGGGACAGTAAGCGGTTCACGATTTCTTTAGCTGATCTACTTTTGCGAATGAGCTTATTTCAACGAAAAATTATGCTTAAAATGCACTTGTTCACACGGAGTAATTAGACCTCGCATTGGACACCGTTAACAAAAAGAATCTTGTCATCAAAAATGATAACTTTTCTTATGAGCGCGTTTACAACGCTTTGGTATTATTTTTCATAAAAATAAACGTTATACGCGAGGTTATACGTCTTGAGTTTGCTTCATATCATATTTGAACTGCAATCGCGTGCGATCGGCGTTTATGGCAACTTATAATAGAAAGAAACAGTCGATATGTTATCATCGTGTTCCAAACGAAAATCTCATTTCGTCTTTGGCCATTTTATCTTTCCTTCTTTTACAATGGTCGGTAACTTGCCGTAAGAGCTCTTTCTTACCAGAATCGAATACCTGCGAAACGGTTATGGTTCCGTGATTCTGAATAATGGAGATTCAAAAGTTTATTACGAGATAAAATGAAGAAAACTGAAAGCGAAAAAAATTAATGTTAAATTATGAGATTGTTAGGAAATTTTTCGATACTAACGAGAGTGCGTTCGTTCTTTCAGAATTCCCCAGTATCTCTGCATCCATGGCTTACACAAAAAGAATTATATACAATGTACATTTATTTATTATTTTTATCTTACGTGAATTTATTGTTTCATAAAAATTATTGCACAACATGGAACTTTGTGTCAAAATAACATTTGGCTGAATATTTGTACGACTTGATAAGTACCTAAATTTATATTGACAGGACGAAGAGCAGTGAAGCGTGAAAATAAATTGGTTGGGACAAATTAATGAACACTAAAATAAATGAAATATACGAAAAATTTATTTACATAAAAACATGAAATATGACGTACCCATAGTAATCCAACTGTTCCGCATGTTAACTACGTTGTTGATATCGATAGTCGTTGAATTATCAAAACAAAAAAAAACCAAAATAAGTGTATTTTCATAATTCTCTAAATTCAACCACGGTCAATAATCTGAATAAACTCGTAAGAATCTATGCCTAGTCCATCAACTCATATTAAATTGATTCTCCATTTTAGAGGAAAAATGACAATTTATTCGCATGGGATACAAATGAAAGCACGTAACATTTTTTTTTTTTTTCATTTTCTTTTATTTTTTAACTCATAATTTAGTCGATCGAAAGAATTCGTTTGAATTTGAATATAAAAAAGAATCACTGTTAGTGTGATCGTCGTTCGTACTCAACGGAAATCATATATAAATTCAATTAAAATCGATTCTTCGCTATTTATTTATAAATAGTGTGTTTATATTAATCCATCGCAATATTTTCAATAGTAATGTTTGTTCCTTTCTTCGTAGTACCATTCGTTACAATATTTACATAATCATACGTACAACTTAGGACATTAAGGATTTATCTCGAATTTTTATTTCTCCTTCTCGAACGTAAAATATAATAAAAATATGTCGTTTACTATCGTTCAATGAGAATTCCGATTAACTCGTAATTTTTGCCAATTGCACTAATCGTCTGCTCCACTGCAAAAAGCGGACGTGAACTTATTAATTATCTAAATTTTGTTAATTTTTTTTTTTTTTTTTTTTTTGACAAATTCATTTCTCCTCTCTTTACGACGATTAACAGATACTTTTCGACATTCACATCTTCATTCGAAAAATCGATCATGTTACAAAATCGTTTCAAATTTTTCGACATCTGTCCAACTGACAATGTATGAATTCAAACTGTTTTTTTATGGTAATGAAAATGCATCTGTGAACCATGATCTTGCTCGATATATCGACCGATATTAACAATATTGCAGATCAACAGGGTAAACATCATGAGTTGAAATTGTAAACTATCTAGTTACAAAGATTTACGTGATTAACACTTTTTCTACATAATTAATATGGATACAAAAACATCTTCTTCGGCGTAGATTTCGCGGTATTTATATTTGTGTGTAAGTGTTCGAGTCAATGTATATGTGCTCGCTTCAATTTCGAAAAAGATCAGTCGACGCGCGTGCGTACAGTTTTTCCAAACGTTTCCATAGTCAGATGAAACTCGTTTTACAAAATGAGAATTTGTGTCATTAGCATATATCGATATCGATGATTTCTGAACATCGTAAAGTAATTTAGTTAGCCATAAACGACATTTGCTCGAATCATTAATTTTCCAGTGAAATTACAAAGCAAGAGATTTTTTTTATTGAAATAAAAAAGAAAGAATAATTATGCCCTCTGACTGTTCATTGACGCGATGACTTCCCCAACGCGAACAAGCTGAAGCGAAGTGTGTTGATAAAACATTTTGTTACAAATACGTCCTAACGATTGTTGGGCTTGTATGAGAAACTCGAGAATATCTCTTGTCTTCGCGAATAGGTACGTGGAGCCATTGTTATTTGCTTATTTGTCAAAAGGCTCTGAAAAAATTGTTTCTTTTTTTTGTTGCTGTTGTTTTTTTGAGTTTTGTTATTTCGCATTTTATTAATACATGTATATCGTTATCAAAAAATGGCATTAACGAGATCTGGGTTACGGATGATAGTGGATGAAATGACATGCATTTAAAAATAATAATAAAAAGAAAGAGAAAAAAGCAAAATTACAACGCACATTGAGGTCCACGTATATTGTAAGTTAATTCTAGTTTCGCTCCGGCCTCATCGAGCAGCAAACGTACGCCATAAAATACGAGATTACATTAATTACTGGGCTTTAGGAGGGTGAGAGGGTTGTGAACATACACATATATATATATAAATTTACGTTATATATATGTATATGCGTATAAATCGATATACACATGCATTCAATTATTTCTCCGTATCGTAAGTGAACGTCACAGTGTAAATGTTCGTATATAAAGCACCTTGATTACAAAACTTGTTTAATGCGTTGAAAAATATGCAAAACCTAGCAGGCCTAATTGTTCAATCATTAC
This sequence comes from Campoletis raptor, assembly GCA_948107755.1. Taxonomy (NCBI): domain Eukaryota; kingdom Metazoa; phylum Arthropoda; class Insecta; order Hymenoptera; family Ichneumonidae; genus Campoletis; species Campoletis raptor. The sequence goes on along the minus strand of OX403622.1, from coordinate 30,958,488 downwards.
CGATCGTTATACTCAGTTACCAAATCATCATTATTGCTGGATGATTTTTTTCTCTTCACTTGTATTTGATGAATGCGTCAACCTGCAGTTTTGTATCGCTCGTTGCAATTTTACCTTTGTGCGTATGTTTCACATGTTTTGTTTTTCTTTGTCATAGAGTTTAAATATGGATTTATTTTTTTTATTTTGCTTTCGGACAACGCGGATATTTAGCCACGATCGATAATGTCGATTCGAACGATCATCGCAGAAGCTGGCTTATGATTTATGTATCACATCTTCAACATGTGCGGCAGTAATTCTTACAGGCTAAAGTTTCTAAGATTTCTTTTCCGTATCTACTCTCCGGCGCGAGAATTTTATTCCCCATACCGGATTATCATTTTTTTCATTCATCAGCAGATTCCTTTTTTCGTTCTTTCTTTTTTAAATATACTATGTATTTATATTTATAAACCTGTATCATTCACAACGAAGATATCAGCGGTGAGGTCAGATCGTGAGATTTGAAAAATCGCGTTCCGTATCTATTTGTATGATGTGATTTTAGTGACAACTGATGAATAATGAATTGGTGACATCTCGAAAAATCTTTTGCGTGATCAATGATTAATGAATCTTTGTTGTTTTATGAAATTGGATGATTGGAATGATTGCTGGGTCCTTCTGTTGGCTGAGTGATCGGCGAGCACTTCATTCCTAAGCATCTATAGCTTGTGTCTCGAATTTCTTAACAATCATCAAAAGTCTTGTAATGTTCGATATCAAAGTTTATAAAGCTAAAAATGTAAGTTTGTAAAGTTACTTCTCAAAGTTTTATTATCAAGTTTATAAAATTATTCGCTTCGTAGACAAATTGATGTCGTCACTGAGAAATGTTTAAGCATCGATTGGTGTCATTCGCGAATGATGGAATCTCCATTATCCATAAGAATGGAAAAAATATTGCAATCATTCAATAAAATGAACTATGAAGTTCTTTCGTTGATTATTTGCGTGACAGGAGCTCTCGTTGCTGCATATATTGATCGGTAACTTTTTTCCTTTTTCATTATTTCATACGAGTAATAAATTTTTCAAGGCTCAATACTCGTTCGACCTAGTATTCATCCGCTGACGCTTCCTTAATTTACGGCAATATATATTTCGTACGATCGACAAACACAGACATGGACAGTGATACCATAAGGTGTCGCGGTGCCTCGACTCAAACGCACCAAAGTCTCAATACCATTACACCGTAAATGTTACGACGAGCGATAAACGCCGAAAAGAAAGTGAAGAAAAATTCAGTCCTCCGGATAGAAAATGAATTGAAACTCATAAAGAAACATAACCGAATATTTTATCTCGATTCATTCATATACCGGATACAATAATATCAAGCACAATTCAACTTAACATTGAAACAATTGGCAAAATTCTAATCGGACTTATTTCAATCGTTAATCTCAACGAAAAGTATTATGAAAATGATGCAAAAATTCAGAAATACTTTTATATCCGGAGTTGAAATTAGCTAAAAAACGTATTAAAGTTTTACAAGATTCTTGTCCGAGTCATATGAAATTTGTCTGCCACTGAGGAACACAGAAGAAAATTACACTCCGGATGTATCTTTACAGATTTAACGACAGACGAGATCAATTCGAAGCATTATTGCCCCTTCATTCCCCTCTCCATTTAACTTCTGCGTTACTTCCACCACCCACAGAAACAGCAATACCATCGTCTTTCAGTAGGAGGCTGTATTATCTGCTATTGTCAGTGCATCGCTCGCGTCGTCAAATGTGTAGTTTCAGCTCTTTTTGGTGGCGGTGGTGGTGGTCTTCGTTTGCTAGCAATTGCATTAGCAATATTCATACTACAGTTTTCATCGGCGAATCTGACAGAGTTTTGTCGCGTTGGGCTTGTCGCATATTCAACAGGAGCATTCGGATCAGTTGCGTATACATTTTCGTAAAGATTATCCGAGCCATAATGTTCTTGTACCCAATTAGAAACATTGGTTTCCCGATAGTCAGCAATGGCTGGTGGAGGATCGCGGAAGCCCAAAACTTCATGAGGCGTTGTGGTTGAGTCGAGTTTGCACTTTTGTGCAACCTGCCATTTCTTCCTCATGACCCGTTGCAAGTCCTTGAGGAAATCACCTGGTGGAGCTTGTTCCGAAGCGGCTAATTTTTTGGGCGACGTTAGCCTCGTGCTATCTGATCGTCTTGGTGGCATCGGCTTCCTCTGTGGTAACGCAGGACTCCCGGGTTCCTGTTGTGGCGGCAGATTAAACGATATCTTTTTTCCTGTGCCGGTTTTCGCTTTTGGCGAAGTTGGCGGTTCCTGAATAGTAACCCTTCGCTGAGGTTGAGGACTGGCGGTTGCTTTCAACTCGGCAAGATACGGAGGTGCGGCATAATGCCCTGAGTTCTGCTTCAGAGCGCTTCTTCTGACGGTATCCATGTTAGGATTGGCGCGTATCGATTGACCACCGTAGATAGGTTCATTCTTCGAATTTTGTCGGACTAGCTGAGAATTTGTATTTTGTTGTGATTGTTGGGTTTGCAACTGTTGATGCTGTTGTGCACCGTAAGCTGGTGGTGGCACGAATGGTGGTGGTGACACGAAATTAGGTGAACTTGGTGCGTACGTCGGTGTACTGGCGTTCGAGCCTGAATACGAGTTGTGCGGTGACGTAGAGTTTCTCATGTTATTCGTGTAAATTTGATTGTTTTGTAGTGAAATATTTGCACTCTGGGAGCCATTCGTTGTGTTGGAACACGCGTAAATCTGATTGTTCGAATTCATTATGACGGGGGTGTGAGTAGGAGTAGATTCGGGTGACATAGAATTCGTGGGTGTCGATTGTTTGGGCCTTGCCCGCCTAATCGTGCCAGTTTCACCGACCAGTGGACTGGGCGGTGGTGGTAACGAGGCTAAACTGAGACACGAACCACTGAGATCAGTCGTGTTGCACATTGACAATTCACCAGGTGCGGGTGGTGGTGGAAGGGAATCGAGAGAAAGATTAGATCTGAACATCTCAGGTGGAGGTGGAGGCAGGGGTTCACCATCGGACTCTGTCTCTTCGGTAACTCGAGGTGGTGATGGCGGTGGTGGCAATGAGGTGATAGAGTCCATCATGCAGGATTGTACTGGACTGGTTGGTGTTTTGGGTTCTTGACTCTCCGTTCTGCTGTAACCCATTGGGCTGACTCTTTCTCTGACTGGTGTTCCCGGTGGTACAGGACTTACCGGTGTGGCATTTCCTGATCTGTGGTGTCTCTTTAATGTACCTGAGCTATCGGAATCAGTGCCACTTCTTCGACGACTATGTCGCCTCGTGAGTGTACCCGAACCCGAGCTCGTTGGACTCGGACAAGAATCAGGCTCGTCTCGTACCGTCTCACCGACTTCCTTCAGCTGTCTCGTTATCGATGTCAACGGAAGCTTTGGATTCATCGATGGCTTTCGCTTTATCGTACCGGTCGGAAATTCACCGCACTCAAACGCAACTTCGCAACTGCTAGGTGCACCGTCTGACAAACAACCGCTGGAACTTGAACTACTCGCTCTACTCAGTCTGCCGTCGTTATTGTAGCTCTGGCGTTGTTCCGCACTGTTGTAACTCTGTCGTTGGCTCTCGTACTGTCTTCCATTAACCTCCGTCGTTCCGTTGTGTCTATTCATTTCTGCGTACTGCCTTGCATTTTCGCTAGTTGTATTGTACTGCGTTTGTGACGTTGGTGGTACAGCTATGGAACTCACCGAGCACGATCTTGCGTGTGCCAATAAATCGAGATCCTCCTGAGCTAGCTCATCCACAAGGGTACGATAATTCTCCATCAATTGTCTACCATATTTTGCTACCCTGATTCCGGCCATCCATCTTTCCAACGCGTAACTATCCTCCGCACATAAGAATTTTATATACTTCGTTGACTTCGGCTGCTGCAGACGCGGATGCTTTACCGCAAAACAACAATCTGTTGGTGCTTTGTATTTTTTCTTCCAACCAACACCGTGGTAAACTTGGTTTACGTCGAACGTTGCTAAACACACGAGGTCACGGGCTGTTCTTGCCTTCTCTTTTGGCCAATAGTAGAGTCCTGAGGCACGCAGTATAAAGTGATACTTTTTCCAACCCTTTTTGCCGTCTGACTTTAGGTACAGGGGCCCTTCAACCTGTTAAATAAAATGATGAAATTAATCAAACGGAGTTGAACAATGCAAATACCGAAAAAAAAAAACAGTAGAGAAAAATTTCAAGCAAAACCAGCTGATTACTGACTCGTGAAAATAGGAAATGCCTGCATTTTTACAGAATTCAACCATTAGTAAAGTAACTCAATTGGGCCATGTGCCACAGATTGAAATGGTGGCCTGATTTTTTTTCTTTTGGCTGTAACGTTAACTTTTTCTTCTATACTTCGCTTCTCTACTGCTGTGCCAGCTCATTAGGATAAAAATTTTTTTGGCACAAGGCCCAATCAACGACTGATGAAAAGTTTCATGAGTACCGCCGTACTTCAGTACTCAAGCATGAAAAAAAATAAAATGTTTCCATGCGATAATTGATCTTCATCTGAAATTTGGCAATCATACCTCGGGCACACCGACGTTACTGCTCGAGAAGAATTCTTCAAGAAGTATGTTTCTCGAGTGGTCGTCGTATTCGGTGTTACTCCTGTCTGTAGATCCAAGTAAGTATTTCTCGGGTGTAAGGAAAAGTTGAGTTTTATCCGGTCTCTCGACGAAGAGCAATTTGTTCTTCGAGTCTCTTGTCCACAAAAGAAGATTCTCAACTAAGAGCTCGTGGTCCTCGTATACCCTCTCTATAATTGAAGAATGAAAATAAAAATGAAAAATAGAGTCACCTATAACCTCTCAATACATAAGTTGCATTAAAACTTTTTTTATGTTGAGTACAGTGCTTTATAAATCACGACTATGAAGAGATTAACAGTAACAATAACGATGTAGAACAATTGATTTTTATTTTTTATTTATTTTTGTAGCTGAAAGTGTGATTTTATTTTCTTCACCTAATTCATTTTGTACTCGAGAAATTTAAATTTTAATTAAGCATTTAGATACTTGCCCATAAATAGATCGGGTAGATGCTCGACGACGGCCCACTTAGGATCCATTGCGACGTGATTTTTGTCGGCTAGCAGCCTACATACGTGGGCAACGCTCATACCTTCGTCGACAAGAAGACTCTTACCACTGCCATCAAGTGTGAAAGCTTTGATGAAGAGTTTTTGAACACTAGCCTCGCGCATCTTCTCCAAAGCGAGACGAATTTTTTCAGCTTTTGCTCTACCGGCAGCATCTATGTTCAAAAAATAAGAGCAACATTATGCAAAATGGTTTGTTTCTTTCTTGTTTCAATTTTCAGAGTAGTTTACGATGCAAATATTTTTCCAGGCTATTTGAATATTCTTTAATGAGACATGAGATTTGAAACTTACCCATGAGCTGATGTGATTGTTGCTGAGGGACCGTGTGCATGGCGGTCTGAGGTGGTTTGTGTCCTGAACCACTGCTACTTGCTGAACTCTCACTGGACAACATTGACACCGTGTCCGAAAAGGCACTGTCATTGTCCGGACTATCCGTTCGCATCCCTTTTAAAAAATATCCACACGTCAATCCAACTTATTTTTTTAATGACATATACCCGTTATTTGGAAACAAAATTTTTGTATAAAGGGCTTTGTTTGCTATTTGAAGAACTTATTCAACAGAATTTGTCCGAAAACTTAATGTCTCATCACTTCTATTTCTATTTTCTCACCTCCGTCATTTTTGCCAATGTCTGTGCTATCACCGGTGTTAATTCTGGCGCTATTGGGTCTTCCCGTTCTTTGTGAATCCGGTGCTTGTCCAGTGGAGGCAATATCACCGTCGCAACGTCTTTCGAGGGCGCATAGTTCGCCGAGTATCGCATCAAGATCGACATCCTGTGAGTCTGTAATGATTAAAATAAAGAAAAAATCTTGAATAAAAAATTGTCCAACGGATAAGTTGTTACAACTTTATTGAACACTCTGGCGACATTTTTATTCAATAAAAATTTGACACTAATAAATATCGCTTCGTTATGTCATTCAGACTTAAAAATGAAACTTTCATTCTCAAAAAACGTATTAATCGCCGATAAACTCTTAAGTCTATTACAGCAGTTACAAAATGTCTGTTTTTTCACTTTATTTGAAATAAATAACGACTTTTTTGATTCAATCGAGTTCCTCATCACAAGGACATGAAGGATATTGACTAACATTCGCCGATACGGGTTCATCCGTACTCAGTGACTGCAGGAATTACGTACGATTTTTTTTTTTTTTTTCATGGTTCTATATCTATCTCTGCTTTCTTCGAGAGTAAAACCAGTTTTACGCTAATTGCCCAGACATTTCTACCGCATTCGTTGGAGGTGAAGTGGGGATTGCTTCTGGCTTGCTGCTGGGAGATTGTCGAGCTCTCGGTTGAGCACATCGAGAGAACGAATAGCGAGAGCCTCGGTTCGCGATGTCCAGCAGCTCACCGGACACAGAGCGGATAACGACCCACTCAACGTAGTATATATCCAGCTCGCCGGTAACCGACCTCGCACAACTCTCCTTCTCGATGTGGCTTTTCTCGTGCAACCCGAAGGCTTGGACCGAGTTGCTCCGTCAGCGGGAGAGTCTGCACGGTCCATAACCGGCTATATATATCTATCTACATATATATGAAGGCAGCCAGCTGAGTGAATCTTCGAGATATCTCGAGAGAAGTACAACGAAAAAAGCAATGAAAGTACACAGCTTGGAATTTCCGAGTTGAAACATGAGGCTCTTCGAATCATTACTATGGTTAGCTAAATTTCGTATTTCTCGTGTGATAATGAGTTATAACATTATGCATTAGGTCTGCACTTTTTAAATATTAGCTTTTCATTAAATAAATTATAATTGTTTTAACCAAGTGCTGGGAAACGTCAATCCCAGAAGAGATAAGCTTTAAAAATCCCACCAAACGAGACGTTCTGACCCAAGTACAATTAAATCCACGGTAATTGAATATTATGAATTAATGATGGTCAAAGTTATTAAGGTAGATCGATCATTTGAAATCCTTCAAGATGAAAGGCTGAACACTTTTGTAGTCATAAATAGATCCGAGATGAATCTATATCTGCAACATGAACGCTGTTCTAGTTTTGCAGTAATTGATGATTATTAAACATTGACTGTTCTTCGACACTTATTCCTACCGGCATAGGAAAATCGTGTGAAAATCAAGACTTATTGAATTTTTACATTGAATATTTTCAATATTTCATAATAAAATACCTGATCACTATGTTCTGCAAATATTACTGAATATAGAGAGTGTCTCATTTTAGAGATTCCACGCAAATGTCTTCGAAATTTGAAAATTTCTGAAGATGCTTTCCAGACACGAGTTGTCAGACTTAAAAGATGACATTTGATCGCTACTTCGTAATTGACCTTGAAAGTTCACTTTTTCAGAAATTGTCGAATTTCGAAGATATTTAAGTGAATTGTCTAGAATGGGTACTCTGTATAAGCGTTTGGGTTTTTATAAGTTACGGTTGAACGTTGATTGAAAAATGGGGTGAAACCGCATAAAATCGCTGTGTTCGGCATCTGCTCCACTTTATAAGTTATGAATAATACTGTCAATTTTGGCAGATCATAGTAAGAGCTATGACACAATGTGTTAAGACTTCTGAATTGATAAAATCATTATTTTGGAGCCAGTTTTTAATTTGAAATTTTTAGTCTACAATAGTTATTGCAAATATCATGTCGCCGTCATCAAACTTCGTTAAAATTTCTACGAGAAAAAATGAAGTTTAGAATTTAAATGGTCCGGACTAAGGGTGTCTTTTTGGACAATGAAATCGGAAGGTAAGTTTATCGCCATGGACTCAAGAGTTTCGTAGGTGTTTTTGTGGATCGATACTTATGGCGTGTTCTGTCTTATCATCAAGGTCCCACTTTGCATCTCATTAAACCACCCTCTGCGAATTAATTCGTAGTTTAGCCAAAATGACTCTCTGCCTTCGAACCTCGTTTCCGCTGACTCTTCGAGAAGACCAGAGTACATATTAAAACAAATTTTAATTCAAAAATTAGCTCTGGATGGGAACGCACGATCTTGATCACGTATATGTGTGTGCTTTTTAACGGTTCTTTCGTGCTATACGTATTGTTATCACGAACAGAACCATCAGCCACACAGTTTACCTCGAATATACTGAACATCGAGGTTGGGCATCTCTCATTACCCTAATCAACGAAATTAACTTTACTGCCGTAGAGTCGTTTCGGTAATCATAACAGATGTACAGAGCCGCATTTGTGTATGTAAACTTATGCGTGCAGTAATTACAGGCAACGAAAAACGACCATTTTTATCTTTGTTATAATTAACATTGTCAACATTTTCCGAAATTTTTTAATATTCAGCTCTTAGTACACATTTACACGAACTTACACTTACATTTGAATAAATAAAACACGACCATTTCAACAACAATCTTGAGCCTGATTTATAAGTCAATTTATTAAAAAATTCATTAACTTACAACGTTTTACTATTTTTCAACAATAAATAATTGCACGAAAGCTTTTGATGGTGGGAAAGACTGTTACGGTTCATTTATCATTTTAGTCATTGAAAGAGAACGTGGTACAAAAAGTATGTTAAGAGCTTGTCGCAATGAATGATTAATTGAAATGAAAAAAGAAAAAAAAACGGAAAAAACAACAGAAATGGGCGAAGAAAACGTTTGTGTAGACTCATTGGTGGTTGTATTCGTGAAATTCAGCCCGTTGTATAATGGATTAGAGAGTGAGTACGGAGGATATGCGAATTTATCTTCGCTGTTTCCTCGACACGAGACAGGCAACACGAGAGGATTCGTAAAATGAGCTAAAACGTAGAGGCGGTAAATTCTTACGAGTCAGGCACGATAGTGCTTAGTTTCTCGGGAATTAAAGTTTATACTTTGTAGGCTGGGATAGCATTAATATTATACAGATAATATGATCAGTTAAAAGCATATGTATTTATGTGAAACGGTTGTTTTCACTTGATTTTGAAGAAAACCCATAAGTCGCGTAATATTTCTGAAATTGCACTCGAGGGTGTACTTTTCGAGCAAAATCTCAACAAACTCGAGATATTTCCATAAATGTATGCATTTACAAACTGCATAAACGGTTACGGTTCGTGCACGTAATACATGTTCATATTTCATGAATTATTCCGTACAAGAACTGTAATGTAATACCGTAGAGAGTTCTTTGCGAAATAATTTGAATCAATCATTGGCCTGACACCAGTTTGCGAAGATATTGTAGTGGGTGGTAGCAAGTCCTTGTCAGAACTCACAGACATATCTGTCATGTATGGGATATTCTTCATTCACTTTGCCACTCTTCTTGGAAAATGATTATTGAAAACATCAAAATTTGTCTCGTTATTGAAATGCAACTTAAAGTAAAAGTATTGAGAATATTTGTTGTTACCAAAACTTCTCCTTGGCGATTTTTGAAATTTCAGTCCAAATTTGGAGAAAAGAAAATAGAAAAAAAATTGGTATTCCTCATGGTCTTATTTTACAAAAAAATGCTGTGCCTATTACAGTCTGTATGCAAATATGAAGTGTAGTTTTTTTTTCACATCCGATTGAGATGAAAAGTTTCACCTTTCGTTGTAGAATCAATTATGGATGCAGAGTACAGAAAAAAGAAGTAATGAAGCGAGACTCTCAGTGAGCGAGCTCGATGACGATTCGTGGCTGGAATGTGAGATAACTCGAGAGAATTGTCAGCGGTGACGCGTGTAAGTGTGTCGGGGCGACTTGTCACAGGCACGTCAATTATTGTCGCGTTTCCTCCAGTGAAATTGGTGTTACACATTACGCGAGTGACGAGCTCGGGTTGAGCTCACGAGATGAAAAGTGCGATAAGTTCTGTAATTGGACTTTTTTTTATCGTAATTGATTTTTCATGTGCTCTTTCTAAATAGTTTAATTTACATCATTTTAATTAATATTCTAAATGAACTTCAATTAAATTCATTACATTGATTTATTTCGACTCAAATTTTCATATCTCCATAAACGCAAAGAAGCCTAAATAATTATTAGTGGTTTCCTTTCGAATGGGATTCTCTTTAGGACCTATTTTGTTCAGTTCAAATATTTCTATAACTTTCTTACAAAAATAGAACAGCGTTTCATAACTCTAAAGTCTTGCTCGACTTGCATTGAATTAATCTCAAACATTCTCGTTCTTATCCCGTACTCTCGAAAGCTTCAGTAATTGCTTAAACTCGAAAACTTTTGAAGATATTAAGAGCGGAACTGTGGGATATGAAGAGCATTCTAAAATCCGTACTTTTCATTTTTTTTCAAGACTGTGGAACAAATTTGAAAATTTTCTTCTAAACAAAACTTGAAATCTTGCACGAAAAAGACGATTATTCCCGAGAGTCTGGTAATTAAAGTTTACTGACGCGTATTTGTTTCAATAAAACAGAGGAAATGAGCTGCAAAAAGGATTAAAAAAAAAAGGGTAATTGGCGACTATTCTTGTTACGAAGGGAAAAAAATACCTCGTGCTTAAGACAACTGTTACAAAGAATTGGTGCGTACCGTTATTGTAATCGCACAATCGCGGAAAGGGGAAGACTCGATCTTTTTCAATGAAATCGTGTTCAATGTATAATAAATAAATATATATATAATATATAGGCGCAGTACAATAATGAAGAATAGTGGAAAGAAACATCAAGGAGAGATGTGTACAAGAAAAGCGACGCTTAGCGGCCATGCATGCCCGGTGTTTTCGTATTCTCCCGGCGTTTATCGAAGTTGTCTTCGAAAGTGGCGGAGTATAGCTCGTGTGAGTCACACTGTAGAAACTGCTGAGGCATTACACAAGTTCAAAAAAAAAAAAAGAAAAGAAAAAGAAAACAATAAAAAAAAGTCCCCTTTCTACGGTGTAGCTACAACACGACAAAGAGTTGATGCCACACGACGCGTGCGACACGAAGAATCAGTAGAATAAGAAAGAAACGAAGCAGACTGGCTCTCTTTGCGCGTGTCACATTGGGCGTACGAGTTCCTTTCGTTCTATGCAGTTGGGGAGGAAGGGGCGGGGGGGGGGAGATAAAATATTACATTGACGAGGCACAATGAGCTCTTATAAAGGAACTCCCGAGCTTCCGTCACGTGAAATAGTATTTATGTACTACGTATATAGAGTTTGGTTATGAAATCGTAGTGCATGCACCTCGAACTTGATGCGTGGATGAAAGAACCCAAGGACCAAGAGCAGCCAGGTCATCGACGTTAATTCAAATAAATATAATGAACCATTGAAAAAGAAGGTGGACAACTTTTGTTCATTAGATTTGTATTTTTTTAAATCTTTTGAAAATGCATTTGAAATTGTGAAAGTGTAATTTTAGGACTGACTTGTGCTGGCTCATTCAGACATCTCGTTAAAAAAATATTGTTGATATTATAGTGGCACGAGGAGGGTGAAAACAGTTTTTTCAATTTCAAAGAGATTCATAATCATTGGACGTGAGGTTGAAAACAGTGAGATTTTTGCTTGGTTCGGTTGGTTAATTTACATAAAATAGCAAGTCGTATTCATGATGAATATTGTACGTTTCTCAAAACTTAGAATTCTTAGATTGAAAAATATAGTGTAGAATTTCTATGGAATTTTCAAATTTATTTTTATTGTTATTCTTATGAAAAGTGTGACAGAAATTATTCAACGATGATTGTCTTCTGCTATTGTCATGGTTAGAATTTTATTATTTCATGATTTATTGATCGATGGTTATTTTAATATTACTCAGAAGAACAATGTTCATGGAAAACACAATGATTAAAAATCATAAAATTTTATAATACCTCTGCGAGCGTAATAGCCAAGAATACTTTCGTTGCTGCTGAAGTAGCCGAGCATATTTTTCCTGGAGTTCTCGTTCCGCTTCGCGAGAGAATTCCAGATTTATGTACTATAAATATATGTATAATATATCTATGTTTTTTATGATGAAAGAGCAGTGTCCAGCGTGACACCTGCGTTCATCAACAACGTCAAGAACATTTGTTTTTTTTTCCCTTCCAGAGACGAAAGAATTTGATCGTCGAACTTGTCGTCAATGCTTTTCCGTTCTTATCTCATTGAACTCCAAGCGATTGAACAATATCCGAACAAAAAACAAACATTCACAGTTGTTTACGGTTGCACTGCGAGTTTTCCGGTTCGTGCGCTCCACGAGATAACACTATCAACAGCCCAGAATCTCATTGTCCCAGATTTTCGTTGTAAACAATTGGAAACAGGAAGCGAAACGATGAAATGAAAATAAACTTAAATGATGGCTTTCCAAAAATTTCGAATCCTTCGTTTTCAAAACATTATACACTTACAGTTTCACCGCTATAATAAACAATATATCAAGGGACGAAACAATTTTCCGTGCAAATAAATACGAATTGTCAATAAAAAAAACATTCACATGCCACATGAAAACTTCAAATAACTTTCGAAATTTTTAAGTTCTTTCATCGTTTGATAGAATGATAAAATGTAATGAAACCACCAACGACTAAAGAGGTGAACGAACAGGTAAAAGACAGAAAGGCAAGCGATGCTCACGGCGCGTGCGACCGAGCTTGACTAAAGGCCTTAAAGGTAAGCGCAGCATATAGTACAGTCGTTTCTCGGGTTTCTCTCGTGTCTCAACTCTCAAGCTCCTCTCCCTTACTCCTTGCGCGTTCGCAATGCTCTGTACATGTGTATATCGGCCTCATAGCTTCAGTCAGTTGAACAGAAGCGTGTAGTAGTAAATCATAAAGCCTCCTTCACACAATAACAATAATAAATATAATACAAAGATATATACGTCATTGATGGATAATAAAATACATTCACAAATGAAATATTCAATACAACACACAAATATTGAGATTATTTGTTTATAAGGATCCATTTCAACAAATAAGCTCAATATTTGTGTATGGTGTTGGTGTTGTGAAATTGTATATCTTCTGAATGTTCTATGAATATGGCAATGAAAACGCAAAATCTGCCTGGTAATCCTTAAGGATGATTAGGAGGTAAAATCGTGGACAAAAGTGCACGGAATTCTCATTCCATTGATTTTATTATATTTAATATACCTCCGCGAAAAAAATAATGCATAAGGCAGTTTTGCCGTTCAATTGTTATTAAGTATCTACTTTTTTCGATTTTCAGTGTTTCTAGGGATTTTTTTTAAATCTGATCAATCGAAAGGTCGAAAATTTGGGATGAAATTGTCGCGAATTCAACTGTCGAACACAAAATTTTTGTTTTCATAATTATTCGAAATAAATGGAGTCATAAACTTGAATTATCGTATCAGTTCTTTCTTCAAAAAATGAACTAATCAAAAGCAAATTTTTTGATCACGAAATATTTCATTGTAATTTTTTAAGTTTTATTTTGAAAATATCTGCTATTGGGTTACGTTGTGAACGAGGTTTTAAGTCGTGCGAGTGCTGCTCCAGCGGTATGCCCACGAATTATTCGCGGTTTGCATGCGCCAAACATAACTATATAGACCACGTCGAAGCATGTACATATCTGTCAACCATCAGCATTGTCAGACAAAAAGGCCATATACTCATTTACTCAATGTGGTAAATGAGTACGATATACGTCGCTCTGATTGGTACTGATCGATACAGAACATAGTATATACGAATGAATCTGGGATTACTCCGTGAATGCTCAGCCAATCGTCTCTCGTCATTCGTTGCGTGCATGCAATAAACCTTCTGTGACTATTGCTAAAAAGTTAAGTCAAGTCCGATGCTCTTCTTGCTTCGGTTTCTCGAAGCGATACACGCGTGCAATCAGACGTACTCTCGTTACGTAGACGACCAATGACATTCTCGATTTTTTACATCCAAAAAGGTGTTTGTTATTTTTCTCAATCCGTTTTTATCAGTACACAAAAGTGAAAGATATCCAAATGAGAAAAAAAACATATCAACATTAAAATAATCGTCCATATGACTTTCTATGCACCATTATTATCGATGTGCCTTTAATTTTGACAAAATGGATTTAAAAAATGCTTCAATAGCATGTGTCATTTTCAATTGATTTTTCGCTCAATTTTTCCAACCGTTATTTAAGCAAATATCATTATATCATCATTTGAAGACGATTAGATTATTGTTTTTGCTTATGAAGATGACCATGCGGAACTGCTCGATTCAATAAGTAACTTACTATAATATTCGAGCCATCATAAGCCAAACAATTATTGTGTTACAAGAGCAACATATTTCTTCAAAAAACATATATTTGAAATTTTGAATTCCTGCAGTACAAACTGTAAACATAACAAATTATTCGTCGTACACAAAGTTTCTGATTTCATCGTCGGAGTTTATTAACAGAGTTGAAAGTACGATTGCACGAATCTATAGAGAGCGTTTAACGTCGCAGCGTTCGGTGACCCCGATTGATCATCGAGCACTCAGATCACTGACATAATAGATGAATTTTGCGATCCATGTAAATCGATGAAGATCGAAAGTAGGTTTAACTTGATGATTATTTTCGTTCGACTTATCGCTGTATACGTGTATAATTGATACAATAACATGCATTAATATAAAAATAATAATAAATATGAAGTAAAAAAGGCGACGCCTCGGATCATCAACCTCATTCACGCTTCAACTTCTTTGCGACACAAATTCGTATATTACTTTTTCATGTGAAAGAACGTTGTTAATAATAACACAAGCGATAACTTATCGGAGAGTAAAAAATGAGGATGAACGATCAATGTTCGAAGAATATCGTATCGAGCATAAAATTATAACAACAAAGAAAAAAATCGTTGCTCTCCAATCTTGTCTGTTTTTTTCTTTGTTATTGCGTTCTAATTACATGTCAGAGAACTTGAATCGTTCATCGAGATTTGACGACTGGTACAAAGCTCGGAAAAGAAAAACGAAAGAAAAAACTGGCGTTAGCCAGATCGACAAACCACGATACCGATCTTTTAACGCCCCTTTCTAACTATCCCTCGTCCGACACGACCGTTGCCAGTTTATTATTTATTTTTTAAATTCTCTTCGTTCCAACTAATAAGTATCCTCAACCGAGCTTTAATTAACTAATGAACGCCCTGGTGGTTTATACTGTGTGAATATGTGCCCACGTCACGAAAGTTACATGACAGCAATTATATAGGAAAGCGCATATTTGTTTTTATTTTTTATTATTTTTTTTATTAACTACGTCGTTATCATCGTGTTTCACAAAACGGTTGATAACCAATAAGTACGGTAATTAAATATTTTTCATCATTATTATTTTATTCCGTGAAAAACGATGCGTTCTCGATCACTTTTTATGAGTTATTTGAGCAATTTTCATTCTAGTTCCAGTCAAACTACTCAAAGTAAAATAATGGAATTAAAAAAAATTTCAGTCAATAGAATTCGGAAAATCGTAGAAGCAGAAGAATGAAATAATCAAAATGCAAATAATATTGTTTACTTCACTCTAATAAGCACTTATTTCGCTTGTTTGATTGAACTAAAGAAATTTTAGTAAAAATCGACCAACAATAAACTAACGAAGTCACATAATTCAATGAATGGCAACGAATGACGAATGGAAAAACAACAAAAAATCAGAGTAAAGTTTTTCTGGATTTTCACTGAATCTGTAAAAGGTTTACGGATGGCATTCAGAATTTTTTTTCATGAAATACTCGAACTTACTATAACGAGCTTCTTGTGAATAAGAGAAACGAACTGCAAACATGAAACTTTAGCAATAATACACAGTCCAGTAAATCTTGTAATGGGATATTCAAGCTCTCCAGAATTTCTCATGTTTATCATGCCTTTACATATATATTTATGTACAGTGTTAATTCACGACAATATACGTGGAGATTTCGTCGATAAGCTAACGACGTCGATATTCCAGACATGGGGGTTGTTTGGTTACGGACCATTTTTCCTTTTTCTTCCGCAACCAGCGAATGACGTGATTTCGTATTCAAGAGGAAAAATTTATCCCCTTGAACATTTATTTTTTCAAAATTTCCGATCAACGATATCGCAGAACGAAAAAAAAAAACGAGAATATAAATAATTCGAAAAAAAAAAATACAAAATATAATTTCTGATGAAAAAATTAAACTCTGAATCATTTTAGTACTGTATATCTTTTAATGTTTTTTTCTCTTCAATTAATAACTCAAGAATAAATAATGAGTTGTTGAATTTCAAAAATCTGCTCAATCAGTAACAAAATTCGTTGTTTTTACTTTTTTCCCCAGAAAACTGTTTTGTTAGAAGTCACATTGAACTGTGGAAAAAAGAATCTATCTGACCCCAGACTTTGATGGTCTTGTTTTCCATCTTTGTTCAGAGGAACGGTTCAGAGGAACGGAGAGTATCGAGGTCATGAGAGTCTTTACTTAGAATGACAAGGGTGGCTTCGTCAACTGAAGAGAATCAGAGTACTTGTCTATGTAGGAGAGACAATCCGAGCTTAATGTCGTCAGAGATATGGAAGACCCTTATGAGTATGTTTTGTCTCAGTCGAGAAGGGGATAAAGAGCACAATTGTCGTCCACCAGAGAAAGAATAACGAAATCCGTTATTGACCAACTTATTCCACTATTGTAGTCTATTCTTTTTTGTAAGAAAATTTACGATAAAAAATCACATCGGCCAATGAGTAGTCGATAGTGAAATTGTTTTTCATGCGGAGACGTCAGACGTACATACAAGATTTCAGGTAGTAGTCCTGGCGGATCGATCTTCTACAGAATTTCACAAAATTTTGAAAACACATTCGAAATGCTGGTACGTAAGTTTTTCAAAAACTCCGAACATGGAGATACAGCAAAAAAAATATCGTTATTTACGTATCGCGTGAATGAGGAAATGTGAACAACAATAACATGTTACGGATGGTGAACACAGCATGACGGATGGCGATCATTGTACGCAGCACAAACGAAGTTCAAGGTCTTTTCGGAAAGTATTTTGAAATGGGGTTCGAAATGAGTCAGACAGCTAGCGGTGGGGATAGAAAAATTAATAGTTTTCATAGTTATTTGAATGTTCGCAGACATTTTGAATCATGAAATTTTCTAAAGTGGTTATGCAATTGAAAACTATCGCATAGTGACAAATATTTTTTTTCTAAAAGCACGTCAGGATTTTTTATTTTATTTTTTCGAAATAATGAAAATAGGAAATAATAATATCGTTCGTGCGATTTAATGTGCTACAAAATAATGAAAATTACTTGATTGATGAGTATCGACGTATCAATTGATAGTGACTCAATTCCATTTAAGCCGTTGCTTTTTTATTTATTTTTTTCACCACTGCCACAAAGTAAAGGTTTACAGGAACTGGTTAAATTGTTTTTGTTATAACGTTTATGTATTTATACCTCCATGTTCTGTACACGGGCGTGGATAGGGCAATGAATGGAGCGTGAAGTTTGTGGGTGTGTTCTGCTTCGTGTACGACACGGTGAATAGAAAATTTTCAAGGTGGCGTAACGAGAGTTCAGATGAAGTGAGTTATCAGAGGAAGTTGAAAAAAGTTTTGATTTTCTCTACTCGATAAATCAGCATTTTAAACTTCGTCGAAACTAATCGGAGCTTCCCTTTTTCTTCTGTCTTTCTCTTCCTTTCTTTCTGCCGACGTTTCGCGGGTCATCAACCTCTCGCACTCTCAGTACCGCAGCAAAGTTTCCAAATATATTGTGCCGCGACTTTGCTATACAAGTATACAAGTCCATATACATCGTTACTGCTGACTGGTCCCGGGCATCGTTCCAGGAAAAATTGGTGTCGTTTCTATCCATACATATACATAAATACTCGACGGGACTTTGAAGCAAAATCCTCAAAACTTCGTAATTCAGGAAAAGGAATTTAATGGTAACTGAAGTAAAAAGAAAAAAAAAACATAATTTTCAACAGTTGTTTACTTCCGTCGAGACTAGAACAGATCCACGTGTTTCTCCGGCCGAAATAATTATTTAAAAAAACCCTAACGAATCGTGAATTGATAAATTTTACAAGACATGAATAAAAGAATCTGATGGAAGTTATTTGCCAGCAATTTATAAATTTCAATCTTCTTATACCACGCGAGCATATCTGATGAGATACGAAGAAAATAATTGAAGAGTAAAAGTAACTTTTGCAGGAAAATGACTGCCCTCTCGATATCTGACGAAATTTAATATATAAATTTGTTCACAGAGCTCAAACGTCCGATCGTATTCCTCTCAACTCGAGTGGCGTTCAGCAGGAATATGATAAGGCGACGATACTTGAGTTTAGCTTGACACTCTCTCGTTCTCGTTTCTCTGTATACGAGAGATATCAAATTTGCAAGGAAACGAGAAAAAAAAATTTTTTATCGACGCGGCAAAACAATAAAAGGCATTGACGCGCATAAATTATGAAAACATGAGCTATCAGTTGAGCATTTTATTTTTTGTACATTTACTTGTCCCTCGTCAAAAGTTAATATGAAAACTTGATGTTACGTCGAATCTGATGGAATTAGAAAATATTTTTTCGTCTTTTTTCGTATTTACCTTCTATACCCTTTGGGGTAGAAAAAAATACATTTTATGGTCGTTGTGCGATCGTAAAAATGGTCTCAAGAAATATTTCTGATTACTCGTAAAGTCTTGAGCCCGAGGTCGAATTCTACATGAAAGAGGCCATCAAATGACTGTATCACACTGACTAAGGACTGTCCATGAAATTACTTCATTTCGCAAATGGAAGTGCAGAACATTTTGGGACGAAAGGAGCATCGTGAGCCATCAAAAAATAAAAGGGAACAATATTTTATTCAAACTGTTATTTTAATAATGAGTGAGATTCTGACGCGATTAATTAACTGCACGTTTGGTAATAAAATAAAAATATACTCTTCTGTTGTCAATGATCTCGAAAAGCTAATAAATGTTTACTCTCATGTTTCAATTTATAATTCACTCGTTTATGCACTGACCCGTTTGAGTCGATATACGTTCAAATTTTTCGCAACCAGTATTAATAATGCCCAGTTACTTGGCAACCATCCGTAAAATGAGCACCAGTTAATTAAGCAGAAATTAATATGGCGAAATTGCAGCCACTAAATATATTTTGCTTTCTCTGATTCAAAAAGAAAAATTCATTTAAAAATATGAAATTGGAATTAATGTCCTCACAATAAAATTTATTTCCATAAACATTCGTTTATTCATTCATTAAAAATGTATTTTCCTGATGGAGGCGTTCGTTCAATTAAGTAATGAATGAATTTAAAACAATTTTAAGCCATGAGAAAATTGTTATTTTACATTACATAAATGGATAGAGCAAGCACTAGATTATTTACAGTGAAAATAAAGTAACTAGATCTTTTATGAACTATAAGGACTCACAAGAATGAACTCTGTACTACTGCCGTTTGATTCTCTATACAATTTATAATAACTCTTGGTATAATAAACGGTGAGAATTCATGGTCCTTATCTTAGGAATGCCCGGCGGCGGTACTTGACTTCCTCAAGAGTAAAAGCTAGAGAGCGAGAGAGCCATGTAATTTGCCAGCCTCTACTTTGTATCATACCTGATGCTTTTTACATCCTAATATCTACTGCGATGGAAAAATCAGACATCAAACCTATAAACACGACGAGATGCATTTATAAAATTCGCTAAATTCCATTCACAGAATAAATTTTTGTCTAAACATGTTCTGAAAAATCAGTTCTCGTTCGATATCGAATACGAAAAATGTTGAAAAACAATTAGTTCTCCACGATATAATTAGTAGATAAAATAATATCAATTCGTAGGTCAGAATTAAAGGAATCAATATTCGTACAACACGAATTCAATTAATTAAAATTGATTCAATATTTTTTCAAATAGTTCCAACGTTTTTTGTGCTTGTTATATCTTTTAATTGGGCCCACTATTGTTGAATAAAATTGTCGAAATTTCGTATTCATTTCGATTTGAATTTCATTCGAGAATTGTGAGAGCTCTTGGCGCGGTTTGCTCCGATAATTAATATTGAGAGGAGTATGGAATTAATATTATAGATAACAATCGTGTTTTAACGAAACAAAAGTTTGGCATCTTGTCCCACGTGGATGATGACATAGTTCCGGTCTTCGGATGTTAAAAGACTTCAGAGGCTGTTGAAAATGTAAGTAGATTTTCCGAATGAATAGCCATTTTCATTCATGCCAATTTAAATATGCAACTTCCTATTCGCACATGA
Organism: Campoletis raptor; assembly: GCA_948107755.1. Classification (NCBI taxonomy): domain Eukaryota; kingdom Metazoa; phylum Arthropoda; class Insecta; order Hymenoptera; family Ichneumonidae; genus Campoletis; species Campoletis raptor. Next base: position 30,938,102 of record OX403622.1, on the reverse strand, counting down.
CCCAGATTTTCATACACTCGGGTCATAAAACATACGTCTACTAAGGTAAATGGCCTGCAGTCTCGTTTCTGGAAAGAGTGAACTTTCCTGGGCTTCAGCATGTGGAACCAGAGCTCAGTAATACCTGAACGTAAATAATTAAGTGATTCGAACATATTACACGAGTCATTGTCTAAGAACGGAACAATTGGCTTTGCACCAATGAAATATCTATCAGGCAAGTATAAGTGACGAAGGATTTCCATCTGCATGAATGATTTTCACAAATTAAACGTCTTGTTATGCTTCAAACGTGACGGATAATTTGCAGAATCTTGTTGGAAACATCAATGATTCAGAAATCCGATATCATCAAAGGTGTCTCGAGACTAAACGGATATCGAAAGTAGATTTTATCTTCCATTATTCTCACAGATACACGAATCATGAGAATTTTCAACTACGAACACGAATTCGCGAGGACACTTGATCGTGAATACCGTTGGTTCTTCCCACGTCGATTTGCTCCAACAAAGCTATAGATATGGAATAGGGATGCTGTTGATGCGAAAGCGGAGAACACCCCGTGATCTCCTCCGTCTTTTCCCGCGCTCTCTTCCTCTCGCTCTCTCTCTATCTTTCTTCGTCTCCCTTTCTCTTGTACGTAAACCCGCACGCATGCATACTTACTCTCTTTCTCTTTTCTCCACCTATGTCGTCCTCCAAGATTTATCGTGAGAGTTTTCGATCTTTGGAGCACGAAGAAACCGCCCTCGATCAGCCGACAAATGCAAAGCACCGCCACATTTTTTGTGCGGGAGAAGAAACATTATATGGACACTGAAATATTTGGACTTTGCTGAATGTGAACGCGTTCAATGCGCATACTAAACGATTTCACTGTGTTCAAAATCGCCCAAACTTCGTCAAGTTATTTCATGGCTTGATGTCGGTAAGGGGATTGAATAATATTTTCGAGGAGGAAAACTTAAATCCATACTTCAGTTAGAATAGAAAACTATGTCTGTTTTCAAAACCTGAGGAATGATGTTTTTTTTTTTTTTTTTTTTTTTTAGAAGATGGATATTTATTGAAAAATTGCATGAAATAAGTAATTGTAGTAAAAAAGATCAACAAAAATTATAAAATAAACGAATCTTTCGGAAAAGAGTTTTAGTTTTTCGAAAACTGATTCTAGATGGAGTTCAAAAAACAATTGATCTGATTAAAATCTCAAAGTTTGATACTTTCATGGAAAGTCCAATTCCCTGCTTCTCCCGGGTCCATTTAGCCGTCTCACCAATGATTCATTGTTCGCATCGAAGCAAATTTAAAAAGCCTTTAAGAAAAGCCGCGATCTCGGGCGAAAGTATTTTGTAAAGGTTTCACACAAAGCTTGGTGCCTTTTGTGAACACAAACGAGGCCACTGCGAGTTCAACAAATCGTGAGTTCTGATCGGTTGTCCAGTCAAAGAAGAAAGGATAATGCCGCGGGCGCGAATACGATACGCGACACTAGAAAACGTATATACGTCATTTGTATATTGTGTTCCATGTTGTCTAGGATCGATTTAACACAGAGCATTGTTAGGGGTCAATTCATTGAAAAAAATTGGTTACTACATGAAATAAATGAATTATTTCAAAAAAGACTTTCCCAGGACGTCAAAAAAGTTTCGTGTAAAAAAAAGGAAAGACAAATAGTCAGTAGTCAAGAATAGAAAAATAGTCGATGGTCAAGTTCCTGATTTTTTTGAATTTTCATGTTTACGATGATTAAATCTCCTGATGTAATTTTGATCTCATGATTCTCAAAAAGAAACTGGTGTCGCAAATATGCTGCATCTTCTCTACTTAATAAATATACCGGTTGCCAAATATTTATATTTAAATATGTTCGTGGAAGTACAGAAAGTGTGAAATGATCCTGCGAAGGCAAAGGGAATATACATGGTGGAACTACTTGGCACACATGGCAATAGATTAATATCGAAGGTTTCTCGTTGTCTTCGTTGTTTGAATCGCCCCCGCATAAATTTACTGATACGACGTGAAAGCCAAAGCATTCTTCCGCGACGAGTAAAGAGAGAAAAGAGAACGAGAGGAAAAATTCTTACTGAGCAACTATAGTTCGAAGATTCTAGATAAGAACCACGAGTGCACAATCGCGCCTCTCTCGTTTTATACCACCCTCGGGCCAATCGCGAAATATAGACACGTTTTTCCCTCGTGAAGTTTTAGAACGAGCACGTCCATGATAGAATGGAAAGTGGAGACTCCACGATCGCACAATGAAAGCACCGAGAACGTCTAGAAAAAAACAGAATAAAGTTTCAACGTTCCGGAACTGGCAGCGTGTGAATATTAATATTACAGAATCCCCAAGATCGTCCACTAATCATTCATTGGTTGTAATCACTTTCGTATCTAACCCATGTTTCAAAAAGTTTCGTCAAAATATTACGAAAGCAAAAATGAAGTCATTTAAAAGTAAGAAAGAAATTTTTTTTTCCACACAATTGTTCCATTATTAAAATGAAAGAAAACTTATATTTGACAACAAATATGCCTCCCCTATCGTTTGTTCTCAAGAACAAAATGCAACATTTAAAGAAAATATTGACAGATTTAAAAAAACAAAACTTTTTCAAGATCAAATTAATTCCTTTTGATTAGCCGATTTCTTATTGTAGAAAAAAAAATCAGTTGTTGCTTCCATGTAGAATTAAAATGCAATAAATTCAAACGAAAAGACTTTTCCTTTCTCTGTTGCCAACAATTCGCTCTCACTATCGAGAGGCAGCTTCTCGATAAATCGTTTCGCCCTGTCAGAGGGAAAAGAGTGAGAAAGAAAGGTGAATGGAAAGCCAAAACCTTTTCGTTCACGTACCGTGTCGTAAAAAATTGTCGACATAATGAAATCCGGAAACTTGACGTTTTTTTTTACTGGCAAAAAGACGAGTATCTGTGGAGGCTGGTGTAGCGTGATGGAAAGCCAGTTGACGAGCCTGCCTCGTTTTTCGAGATCTGGGGCGAAACTAGCGATCTATCAGACGGGAGAGGAACAAAGGGAGGAGAAAAAAAATTGGCTGAGTGATCCACCGAAATCGGTCAAAGTTGGCAAAGGTCTTTTTTTTCCAGCTCGATGAAGATTTTGCGCCACACGAAATAAAGGGAAAAATGTCTCTCATCTTTGTGTATATATTTTACTGCGGATAAAACCTTTATGCGTGAGTTTATTCGGACCGCTGTGTGGGTGATGTGCTGGACTGTGAACCCTATACAAGGGGAATAAAACCTCGAGAGTGAGTACTTCGTCCTTGTTGTCATAAGTATACATTAGAGGGAGGGACTGGTTTTCCGTGTCACTGGAGCAGTGATGAAGCACGAGCAAAGAATACTAGATACTTCGAGGAAAAAAGGCCTAACTTGAACAAAATTTTTACGTCAAGAAACATCTCTCGTGCCTTTTCGTGTCCCACATAAGATATTTCTGTTTACGTGTGTACCCAAGGAAATCGCGATATGATAAAGGACACTCGACTGTATATCACGAAAAAAAAAAATAAACAGCAACCAAGGCGATGATAGAGTATATTGCACAGTCACGAAATTTTAATAATGAAAAAAAAAATCTAATATTTCTCTACATAAATAGCATTTTGTATATCCAATTATTATTATAATAAGACTTATTTCTTCAAAAATTGACAGAATATGACTTTGAGATGAAATGTGATAGTAAAAATGTTGTTTTTGTCACCATAACTTATTCATAAAATAATTTCATGGAAATGGAAGTCTAATAAATATGAAACTATAACTTACCCTCAAGGTTCGCCATAGAAAACCTGTAGGAATCGATTCTTGGTGTGTTGATGTCGGAATTGAAGGGCCTGAGGGTTGCTGAGCTCACATTGTCCAGACCCTGGAACGAAAAATAAGAAATATTGTTAAAAAATTTATCCCATTAAATTCTGAATGCAATTTTGTATTCGGATGTGATTTTTTAAGACATTTTTGATGATGCAAAAACTCGAGCTATACGCCCGCTCGCTGTACGCATTGCGAACATTGTCTCGCATATATCTCCGTTTGTACCAGGATCTTTGAAAAAATGAAAATAAAATAAAAAAATTGACAAAATTCTCTGCTCTCTCTTCTTACGAGCGAATGCAATTTTCTGCATCTCCCTGGTTCTGACGGCTTCGTGTAAAAATCTCTCTCGAGTCGGTACGGTTGCCAATTTCCGCGCCAAGGAACGGCTTGTTGTGGAAAGGTCTTATTAATATTTTTTTTTTTTACATGCTTCACTGCAGCATGTACCACATTTTCTACATCCAATTTTTTTTTCTTTTCCAACCGGAGTGCTATGATACCTCTCAGGCTTATGCCAATTACATCGATAATAGAGAAAAGCTCTTTAACCACGACTTTTCTATCCGTATTTTCACATCCTGAATGGAGGTTCAGCGGGAAAATTTTTCACATTGAGATGTAGTTTTGAAAACCACATTCAGAACCTGACTGAATAATTAAATGGAAAACTCTAATTCGTGTGGAGTATAGAAATAATTCAAATTTCGACCGAAAGATTAATGAGAGTATGGCAGAAATTGAAATAAAATTAAATTATGCAAAACGATAGTAATTTCCACGAAATTTCGATTTGTTTGATCCCCGCGAATTGTTCCCCGCTGTTTTGCTCGCTATATTTAACGAATAAAATATGAATATTTCAATTGAATTTGAATATACTAAATACACAATGGTCGCTCTTGCGTTTTGAGCCCCATTAGCCGTAAATAATGTGAGCTGTCATCACCTCTCGCTCGGTCGATTCGCTACTGCCACAGCCATCCTCGGATTCGCATAAATGCATATATATATACGCACGACTGAACGGTCAATCATGCTAGCGAAGAGTTTGCACACATCGAGTGCTATGGAACACGCGCGCGTCATCAACCTAATATTACGATTGTGAGATCTCGATGATGAATGCGAGAACATAAATACACTCTGTCAAGCCGGAGCTGTCAGTTTGTTTTGATTCGCAGATACACAGATGTTTTACGGAGCCGTATTATAATTTGGCACTTAAAAAATAAGCGAATGACCGACAGCGACGGGTGTGCAGCTTCAGCGTTCACCAAAGCTGAGCAGCCTCAAGTGAGGTAGAAATTGATGTTTAAGATTGTCGAGTAAGTTTTTAGATATAAATTTATATTTTCACGTTTGTAAAACAATGGTCGGAGGGTGTTTCTCAGTTGAGTAAAGAGTTAAAAGATTATCTTATAAACCTTGTTTTCGTATTACTCATTATCGTATTACCGAGCGATTCTCGTTTTTACGATGCGCTCTCCGCCAGAAGCTGATGTGTGACAAAATCAAAGTAAATCTCCGTTCACACGCTCACGCGAGAGAGACCCTTGTCGCATGAGCCTCACTTATGGCGATGACCCCGCCGCGGCAAGCTCACAAACACAAAGAGCGTGCACTATACTATGGAGATCGTACACGGCATATCTTACAGGATCGTATAACTCGGAGCGTTCACACAAAGTCCAGTAATCGAGAAGCCGATAAGTGCCCAATCTCAACATACGGTTGCGAAAGGACATGCTGTTAGTTTCACATGAAAAGTCTCGTTCAAACAACACTCTAAATAAACAATATTAAGAATTTAACATCGTATTGATAAAACAATAGCAATACCAAATGAAACTGTGGTTAAAAAAGAGAATCTTTCACGATAAGTTATCAATTGAAGATCAAAATAACACCAAATACATTATTTAAATCAATGAATTAAAATACATTCAACTTTATTAAGTAGTCCACTAAAATTTATATGCGAAATTCATCGAAATATTGTAGTTACATCAATTGCTTGCCATTTGATAGCTCAGAAAACTGGTATAAAACCTTGAGAACCTTTGATTTATGTTAATAAAATTCTGATCAGAGTGAAAAAATAGAAATGCTGGTGTAATTCCTAGAATTTAATATTCAGTGTTCGCGCAGTTGGTTCGAGTAATATTTAACTCGATGTCGTTGGCTGTTCTGACAGATTTAGCTCATGCGTGTAAATTTTAGGTATGCAAACTCTACAACAAGTTAGTTGTGGTAAGCTCGCTCTGTCGATCGACGACAGTGTAGTCTGCGTGGACCGTAGTCGAGTCGATCGTATACTATGCACTGTACACGTACATACCGTCAAAGTACTTAGCGGAGTGTGTACTTGGGTACTCGGGCGGAAGTCAATAAGGATCTGCTCGTAATCCGTGATCGCACCACTAACGCACGGATCTATATTTAACGTACTTTATCTTATATGCCTAAAGATATATGTGTATATCTGCACAGACCCGAATATAGAGGTGTATGCTAACTACGATCCAAGTTGGATAAATATATGCACAAGACCAGCATGTACACACATATTATGTAATGTTAAATGCAAAGAACGAGTTAGCGCTGCGTGCAACTGCCTTGTAACGTTTTCAAGTTTAGTTGCAAGTGATACGAGAAAGGGCTTGTTCGGGACTCAGGATACATGTACGACGGAGTTTAGTAAAGAGTCCCCCACAGAAGGGCCGTTTCCATTTTCTTGTGTTCTCACAATCTGGTATTCTCCAACTTTGGATTGGAATACGTTGTACGTTCACTTATAAATTTGTACATGAATATTCCCACTGGGAGGATTCAGCTCTCGATGTAAGTTGGAATGAAGTTTGAACGCGAGTTCACACTTTCTGTTCATCATGATCGCGTGTGGTTTAGTCAAGTGAATTTGTTTGGAGGTGAAACGATAGTTAGAAAGCTAGATCTGTGAAGATGCCTTTCAATTATCGTATTATTGTCACATAAACTCGTAGAATTCACGATAAAACTTAAATAAAAAATATGTGCAACCGTGTGTTCCACATTTACTTGCGGGAAAACTAGGGAATATTCGTAAACCAACCTCCCCACCAAATCTTTGAGGTTTGTATTCCTTCATCACTTTATATGTTATGGACTGTAACTATCATAATGGCAACCTCTGTATAACCCTTTGTGTCCAATGGTTGTCCATTAACCGAAATGTGAACTCGGGGCACATAAAACGCTATTATACAGATCCTCGTAACTCAATACGTTTCAATATACATAATATGGTGTATACTATGGAGCTCAATGGCAAGGGGTACACATAAAATCCACGTGGCATAGAATCGAGGGCATCGTTTGCCCAGGTTGTATGCAAGGATCAAAAGTATCCATGTTTCGTAAGTATTATATGATAATGGAGGTATATATAACGGTACCAGTTATCAGTGATTCTGTAAGGATTCATTGTGTTGGCTTGTGCAAGAAAATGCTAGAGATTGCAGCCCAGGGTACGGATACGAGGACATTACGTAGAAAGATCGTTTGTATGCATACAGTAGAGAGAAAATAATCTAAGCGATTCATGCTTAAACCATTCCCATGATTGTCGAGAACCTTTTTACTGGAAAGTTACAATCCATGATTGAACTAAGCCTGTTCTATTTACCAAAGCAAGTTACAAGTATGATTTTAATTTAGATGATACAAATAAATGTTGCATGATAAATGTTGATTATTCTAATTACATATATAAAAGATAAGTGTTGGATTCTGCAGCTTGTTTAGTAAAAAAATGCACTTTATTGAACTGTTTTGAAGATTATAAAAGCAAAGTTTCGTTGCACGTCAAGTATTCTGACATATGCGATAAGACGTGTGATATAAGCCATGAAGTGACAGAACGAGAAAGCAAAAGAGCAGAGATTCGTAATGCAAGATCGTTATATCCCAGAGTTTCGCTTCTAATTCTCATTGCATATGAAATATTCATGGGTCACGCGCCTCGAACTTGTCAGGAACATGTAACAAAAAAAAAACTACCAAAGCAAAACACCAACTGCAACAGACGACTAGATGGTTGTGGTGCTTGCTTGGTTTGGTTTGTTCGTTCTGTGCCCACCCACGAGTTTACTTTTCGTTCACGGAAATGGATACATGCACGTCTACGTCCTCTCACCAACAATTGTGTCCTCTAATACAACAGAATGAAAAGGGCAACGTGAACTCGAGACAATCACGTAACGATGCTTCGTCTTCCGGTTACTTTTGTACGACTGCGTGCAAACTTATATGAATCGAGAACTGCCGCACATGCCAGATATACATGTATTTAGGTATACATTTACTTAATAAGGTTTCGTACGACTCAGCTGTTACGTAGCTTTGCACCTCAATCCAAACAAACCTAAACACTTCAGCCCATTTGGTTCAGATGGTACGCCCAGACTGTAGACCTCAAATTCTTTTATGTGTACATAATCAACCGTAATTGTGTAGGTGTATATAAGGTCCTACACGAGTATGTATTCGAAGCTATATAACAACATGTGCAATCTCCCACATAGTGATTACAAAAGTAAGCAATGTGTGTTTTATCCAGCGATGCTCATATCGAGAAACGTGTATTCCGCGTTGTGTGGGAGTGTAACGATATACGACGAAATGAAGCATAAAACTATACTACGAAGTCTATATGTATAATAGGCACACTAGGCCGTCAACAGCAACGGAACCATAATATTGCGATTCGCCAGACTCGACAATTAGATCCGTAAAACGGATAAACTCACTCTTCGCTCTTCCTGGTAACACGAAACTCGTGTGGAACCGTTATCTCTCGTTACTACGTACGAAGTGGAAAAAAAGTGTTATCCAGGACCAATTTGTAGGTTTGATGAAAAATTACTAATTTGACAGTCTTGATGGAGTTGCAAATTGATCGAAAGTTTGGGAAAGCATGCTTTCCAATCATGTTGATTGGTACGATTCATTCGGCTTTGAATATTCAACCATCATCAAAAAATCGTGGTACCAGGTGTTTGAATTGACTTTCCCTACGATTGATAACTTTTGTTGCTTTTTATTAACATTTTTTCAAGATGTCCTCAAAAGAAACTCAATATTAAAAGAACTCAATCAAAAAGAAATTGATGGGATTTCTTTTTTTTATTGCGTTTGGGATCGTATCAAGAGCAGGACTTTTCGGTTCAAGGATTTTGATCGAATTGCTGTTGTCGACAAATTTTCTACACGTTTGCCCACAGAATGGTTGTTTGCCCTCGCGATATTGTTCCCTTGCTCGCTCCACTTGCGATTCGTCCCTTGTCACGTTTCATAGGTTACGGTAAACAAGGGTTGAATATCGTATACCGTTCTCAACCACTGGGTGTCGTTCGCTAGCGTTTTAACCACCCACGTCGTCCTTATTAGAGATCCTTAACGTTGAAGTTAAACTTTCTGTACGGGTACCATTGATTTTACTGAGATTCATTTACGTGGTTATTTAACGTCACTTATCTTCATAGCCATTTATTAATTACGAGAACGTGACAAATATATAACCTTCGGCTAAATTTTAACGACACAACGTGCAAATTCAATAAATTTCCGATAATTTTAGTACTCTGATTCATTTTAAAAGAATTGTCATTGTCAAGCTGAATATACAAACTCCTGAGTTAAAAGCCCACGTGTTTAGTCTTAACTCGAGTTGAGTGGTCGAGATGTCCTTGAAAGGATATTGATATATTTCACAGAGAAATACGAGTGTAAGCTTGAATTTTTTATTCTATTTGCAGGCCTTTCTTTGTCGTACCACAGGGAATTTCCTTATCCTCTAACCTCTTGTTTTCAAGCTATATGTAGGTACATTGTATGCGTTACGAGAAGAGCTTTGAGCCCGGTGCGTAGAGGTCATACATAACTAGTGGATGACGGTTTTACTCAAACGAGTCTGCTTGCAGCATTTGTCAAATTTTTTCACCCTTCTGTCGTTACAAACTGCCCTTTGGGAATAAAACCCTTTGACATTTATAACCGTCGAGTGTCTTCAACGACGATGTGCATTATGTGACATCTTATATTTTAATTTCCAAGGCTTTTATAAATATGTATCCAATGAGTGACACAAATGTCACATTTTTCCAGAAGACATTTCGAACAAAAAGTACGCATAAAAAAAATCTCGCCACCCTCGCCTTCTCATCATGGCACAACGAATTGTTACGTTGTTACGCTTCAAGAAACTCAGCGAATCATCCCCCACAGTCAACAAGAGTTTTCTCAGTGCACACCCTTCTTCCTACCTACATATAAGCTGAAAATAACCCACGGAAGAAGTGATTCATAACGACTGAGTATTAGTACAGCAGGGAATTTTCTTCTTACACTATATCGCAATGTGTTTTTCTTACTTTTTCCTATTAAATTATGGATCGATAGGTAATTTACTTCGACGTGAAAAACTAACATTCAATCTTTCCGTTGTGGTAATTTAAGCAGCAATTGAACTATTTCCATATAAATTCCCGTTTTCCAATACATTAAATCATACTTTTATGAAGTGTTGCGGATTGGAACAAATTTAAACTTGAAGGATTTACCCGAGGATTGGATATTAACAAAATCCAATTAGTCCAATCGCAACCTATTGGTTTCCTTCAAGAGCTAGGCTGCTTTAAATTTCAATCACTCTTTGTTGCAAAAGTTTCATCAATATCATGGATTATTATTGTTAATATTGTCAATGGTTCTAGAACAATAAGTTAGTACTTGCAAAGCTTGCTATTGACAGAAAATATTATGATGTGTTTTCTCATTTTCTTTAAATCGTTCCTCCTTTTTAGAGGTCATTCACTCTCAAATGTGTAGCAGCTGACGACACTGGTTTGCTGAAAAGGTTACTAGCACGCTTAGAGCTTTCCTCTCATCGGCTTTATATCCGTAGAGTTCAAAGTGTAAGATCCTTCGGTTTCTATGGCTGGCAAGAATTAAGCGACTTTCCAAACTCGTGTGAGAGAACAGTTTGCCCAAGCCATACAAGCCAAACTGACTATACGTAATCATCTACAAATAAGTGCATGTTCTGGAGCATATTCTTATGTATATTTTCAGAGTATTTATATACGTAAATATTTATAAATATTTAAATATCCGTATGTACTCACTTCGTCGTGAACCTTGTGGCTCTTCCAGCGGAATAATCTGTCCATTTTTGTTTACTGTAGATAGCGTTTGCACCGTATTGCCAGTATTTCCGGTAATTACTCTTTTATTTTTTTCCCTTCAATCAAGCCCGTACTCTGTATGATATCGATTTCACGAAATATAGTTTAACCTTTTTACCCGATTGAAATATAATCGGACGGATGCGTTGAATTTCACTGCTACACACCTCAACAATCAATCGTCATGCCAAGAGTCTCGTAGAATATTCGAAAAAATACTTTTCTGCGTTTTGGTCAGAAAATAATCAAATTTTCTAAAACTTATCTTTGATTTTTCATTAAATGGATGGATTTCGTAAGAAAGTTGATATTCTTTCGAATGGTAATATTCTCATTTCTATCAGTCAAAGACTAGCTCGTCAAGAAGTCCCGTGAACATTAAAGTGGAGTAGAAACTATTTTCGTACGAATATAGCCTGCCAGTAAAGATCCCAAAGTACTATTCCGGGTTATCTTCCGAAATTGAGCTCCGAACGACGTCGTTTTCCACTTATTTCCACTGCCATTAATTCCCAACAGTTTTTTATTCGGCTCTTCAAGAATGTATATAAACTCTTCCAAATGTTGTAAAAAAAAAAAAAAAAAAACAAAACAAAACAAATCAAAATAAAGATAAAAATAAATTAGTGTAGATTCTAAGAGATCACGAAAACAGAAGTTCCATCACTGTCTAAATTCACTAGTATCATTCGTAGAAATTGTCATTATGTTTCACTGTTGATTTCAGCCTTTAACGAAGCCGCACAAGTATTGACTTTGATTCGTTGTTCGTATGCGATTAAAATAGTATTTCCGCCGATAAGTGGAACAAAGCATAAGAAACATGTTTGTGTTTCGATCTACGTATTCTGATCGTCACATTTTTCTGAATCATATAAGCACCATTTGCGATAAATAAAAAAACAGTCTATGTTTCAATTTTCAGGAGAAAAATTTGATTTACTTTTGATTTTTGTTACAAAATGGCAAAAATTCACTTTAGCAGTGATCGTGTAATGTTCTGTATGCGCATTACCAAGAATACTAGTGGTTGATTTGGTAGGATTAAGTGTTGACTAGTTTAACCGCATAGTGAGTTTGAAAAAAAAGAAACTAATCCGAAATACGGAATGAACGGTCAGTAACCTTCGCGGCCGATCGTAGCTCAGCCGAATACTGGATGCTGTCCCGCGAGGGATTCAGCGTGGAGCCCTCAACCAGCAGCACGTCCTCTTGCTTTCTCTCTCGGTTCAAAGTTTCTCGCCCTCTCTACTAGCGTTCTATCGCGCTCGCGCGATTCATCGTACAACCGAGCGTAGAAATAGTGAGTGTGAGGGAGAAAGAAAGAGGAAGGCAAGATCCGTTTGCGCATGTGCAGCTATCGATTCCAGCACGAGTTCCCGCAGGACGTGTTCAGGGTAACACAGGAAGCCGCACCGTTCGTACACACAAACACATCCACACGCCGGAGTTCTCCGTTTGTCTTGTGTACAGGGGTTGCCTATGGCATAATACATCGGAACAGGTGTATTCGGTTGCAGTGGTAGCTGGTTAGAGGATTCAGAGCAGCTGCATATACCCTCTGGGCAAGAATTTCTCTCGCAATCTCTTGTCAGAGATAGAGCATATTGTTACTTCACTTTAACTTACAATTTTACAAGAATAACAGTGTAATGAGAGAAAATTAGACCACATATAGGAACGGTGAGAAACACCTGAGATTGTTACGAGTCGATTGCCCTTGACATTCGTGTTCCGTAGTACGACGTTTCGACATCGTAATGGTAAAACATTAGATTTGAATCTTTGTCTGTGTCTTCTGTAGCACTGAAGGAATCGTACCTTCAACAAATTGAATGAACCAATAGATTGGAATTTAGATGCGTTTAGTATGATTCATATTTTTCCATGTGATGGAACATTTGTACATTTCAGTTGAAAGACATTTTATGCTTGGCAGCCCACTGGGCGAATTTCCAACATATCATATGACGACACCAACAGATTATTTCAAAATGTAAACCTCTGAACAAGAAGGCATTAGTAATAAACAAAGGAGCTTGATTGCGGTTTATCCTTATGAAAAGTTCAAAGTCCCTTTTGGTTCAACAAATGAACAGTACAGCAGCAGGTGTATCAGTGATGATCGCCACCTGATGTAATAATCAAAGGTTAAGGAAGTGAATCAACTGAAAGAGAGGGGTGGACCACTTGCAAATGATTTGATACAGTTCTGCCAGGTCTGCATTGAGCTTGTGTCTGGAACATGAGCCTAGAGGGAAATTGTGATACCGCGCTGACAAAGTTCACTAAGGGAGCACTACATCATGAGTATATCATAACACAGTATAAACCAATATTCTACCTTACGTATATTTCCTCGAGTGTTGCCGTCGAATCCTCGTGAACAACTAATCAATATTTCACGAGGCTAGTATGTTGTTCATGCCAAATGACTATGTATTTGGTAGCAACACCTTGCAATCATTCAAATAGACGAATTTTTAAAATATTACCATGTTTTCAACCATCACGTACTTGCACTTTTAACAATTGATTCAGCTGTTGCATCAATATCTTGACCCCGAAAGAGTAAGTGTGATTGAATTATTTCATTTGAAATAAAGTACGGAGCGATAGAACGATTTCCAGATACTCGTTTGATGAACAATGAGAGATTCATAAATCTAATTAACAGACTTTTGAAAACTTTTGTGCGTTCACGTTGAAATTACAGGTGCCGAAAAAAAGAATGAAATTCTTTTACTTTTACGGATTTTAGCAAAAAAGTTCATTGTCACTAGTATGAGTTTCACGTGTCTATGATGTCTATGATTCTTTTTTTGTCGTCGGCTTTGAAACCACGAGTTAACGAACAATTGTGGACATATCCCCAGCTCCGGGTGGGTTGTGTGGTTCACAGATTCGATCGATCGAGTTCTCGCACGTTTAATTGTCCTTTTCCTAGAGCCAGGCCTCTCATGTCCCCCCCCCCATGTCACATATTCGCTTTCTACTCTTCGCTCTCTCTCTCTCTCTCTCTCTCAAAATCGCAAAATGCTCTCTCGCTTTCCCGCTGTACTCGGTTCGTTGTACAGGCTTCCATTCCAAGGCCAATTCACACCGAGATTACGCTTGGCCTCCCTCGCTTTCATGATAGTGCTCTCTGCTGCTGGTGACTGTTCGTTGTGGTACCCAATGGAAAATACGAACGTCAAACACCAGCGGCGTTCTCTCGTTGGATACCAACACTCATCTTTCTCTCACTTCTTTCACCTTTCTCCATTCTCTCGTTCTGCTCGTGTCTATTATTACCATAAACTACATTCACAGATCTTGGGATTGCAACGCCATCACTTATTATCATGTGGGAAATATTTTATTCTCTTTAGTTTTCAGAAAGGAAAAGAATATTCGAAAATATGTTTTTATTGTAATGAGCACGTGATTTTCAGTCACAAATGTGAACTTAGAGGAATTTTTCATATCATTTTGATGTTGCTTAGTACTTTTTGATGATAATTAAAAAATAATAATAACACATGGCTTCATATAGTTTGACTGGGTGAAAGGATTTTTGCGAAAACACGTGAAGTCTAGTGCATGCTCAGTACAGAGTGGAGGCTGTATAACTGTCGTGATCGTGAAACTGAAACCCTCACAACACATCATCTTCGTTTTTCGTCTGGTCCGCAAATTTTTCACGTCCTCGGCGTTTGAGGCAGCAGTCACAAATTTACAGGGGCAAAATACGCAAAGCAAAGAACCCGGATAAAACGAAAGCGAGTAATGCATGAGAGGGAAAGAGCCTTGACTCGTGCGTGTACGACTTCAAGTGCGAATAGAGCCTCACTCTCGTTTTCTCTTCTCGCTCTCTTTCTATCTTTGTTTCTCTTTACAATCCCATCTATATATCTCTTTTCTACTTTCCCTCTCGTACATTACGGGAGACCCAGAGAGAGGCAGAAGAGAACATATTTATAGTCGTGTCGCCGAGCGAATGTTCTCTCAACTTTTAGCACTGTGCGTCGTAATCCAGCCTCCAAGACTTTTTCGTCGATTTTCAGTCGTCTTTGCAAATACTCAGAAATCGTTTGGACCATGTATGAGAAACTAGAGAAAGCTAGAACGAAAGTGCGATGAAAAATGTTTTCCATTTTTTTAAACTGTCCAAGCCCCTTCATTCAGGGCAGCAATTAAACAAAATACTCTACGTTTCATTATAGAAATGTGCAAGACCTTCAGTTTATGAAAACTCTGGAGTCCAACGAACGTGAATCACACTATTCATTTTTTTTTAGAGTTCAAAATATTTCTTTAAATTTGCCTCCAACACATGACCCTTCAGTGAACCAGTGATGGAACCCCAATTTGTTTATTTTATCCTTTAATGTTCTATTATATATTCACTCATGATTTTCCTGTCAGGGTTCTGTTCAATTCCCTGTTAACATTGTTTTATGTGCGTTCATTTCCGAAGTAAAATATTCACCCGCTAGAGTGTTCGACTGCGATATGCCAAACGCTTTATTTTCGTTGCTTGACGCGTTTGCAAGTGACAGAGGGAAAATGATTTTCCGACTGTGAACAGATATCTGGAGTGTAGAGGGCGTCACGTCGAGGCCTTAACGGAATGTTCCATGGAACGTGAACAAATATTTGCCATGAGGATTATTCTGCCGCGAGAAAAGAGACGGAAAAAGAGCGAGGGCGAGAGACAGGGAAGATCGCGGGACATGTCTGCGAGTCTGTAAGAGTAAAAGGAACGCCATGTCTGGAGAATTTGAGGTGAATTGCGTGATAGCTTTGGGAAACGAGGACCTGAATAGATTGAGAACAATATCTCGATAAGGACAAGACTTTTGACGTTACGTCCGCGATCGAAAACCTCAAGAGAGGGTTAATAACAACGATCATATGTATATAAATATTTAAGGTACATATGTGCACAGCTGTACAAGTTAAATATGACATTTCGTTGTCAGAAGGATATTTGATTCTGCTCGTCCCCAGAAGTCTTAGCTGCCACACGCAATCGGAACATTTTTATCTCGTTTTCTGAGCTACGCACGTTACAGTAATTTATTATTTATTGTGTAACGCAAAATGTACTAATCTATTTATAACGTAAGAAGAACATATTAAAGCGATAATAAATATGAATACATTGAATATTTTATAACACAAGAGGAAGTCTCGCGACTGTGAGAAAAAGTATATAATAGTAAGTTTTATACTTTGAAATTTATACACGTGTATAGATGGCAGATTTTTCTCAATGTTAGAATATTTTACAAGTCGCTTTACCCTCATATCGTGCTAAGAGTTGCACTAGAGACTTGCACGTGTTCGCACGATGTCATATCTCTCGGGATACTTTTGTTCATCCTCTACGAGAGCCCAAAGTAAACTTCGTGCTGCATACATGCACGTACAGAAAAAAATGTACACGGTGTAGTTTTTTTATTCCACATGGAATATCATATTGATGAAATAATCGCTGATAAAACAGAATTTTTTTCAGAAAAAGAAACATAGTTCGAGAGAGAACTTCGTGTCATCAAAAGCTTTTTGGTATCATCAAGGCCGAGAGCTGTAGCTCGATTTCATTGTAGTTGAATTTCACGAATAGCATTCGAAATACTGCGTAATATATTTGCCATCAATATTATTTTTCGTAAATATGTCAAGTAATCCGAGTTTTATTTTTTCTTGATTGGACACCCCGTAGAGTGTAGAAGGGATGCTGGTGGTTAAAAAGGACACGTGTCACACGTGTGTCTGTTACGGTAATTTGAAAACTGGAGAGGCAAACTCGACTTAGGCACGCGTTCTATCTTGACCATCTATACGGGTCGGCTAGAGTAACGTCATCGAATTCTTTCCTGATAATATATATGTCTATATCTGTATCGTGTTCCAGAATCATGGAGCCATGATAAATTCCTTTTTACATGTCAAGATAAAATAAAAATAATAAATTGTTATTAATTTGAGTATCTAAAATCGTCGAAAGGATTGCTTGATAAGTGTATTTAAGGGCCACCATCCTACCCCCCGGAAGTGCTATTGGAACATCTTCATTTGGCCTATATATAAAAGCGAAGGAAGATGAGGTCCAAATCGTCCGGTAGCAAACAAAACGCCGCGACTCATATGAACCTACGAGTCAATTTTTTCAAGATACGACCTTTTTCCTCAGTGCGTGATACATTTGCTTTCATGTCTGCCGCACTTCAACCAGGGAGCATTTCTGTTTATCGTCTCATCCGGATCGAAGTGCTCGTTCATGTTCGAACTCATAGCCCACTACTGACACACGAGAATTAGATTCGATCAATCTTTGCCCTATGATGTAGGTATGGCGATGTATGTTAATATGTTTATATATATATATACATATGACAAACGATGTGTACTATGCGCGCTGACCATTTTGAACCCTTGAAAAATGATGTCGGCAGGAGATCTAATGTCCATCATCGCATCAGTGACAATCCTGGCAGCAAAGTAATATCCTCTCAATCAGAAAGTAAAAAATGACTGGAAGGTTTCGATATCGTTTGAGTCACTACGATAAAATATATTTCTATAAGAGTTTCAATAAGAAATTAATTAACAATTGTGTTAAGATAATTGATATAAGGAAATAACAATGCCAGTTTTTCCACGTTCAATATCATATACCAACGTGGAAAATCGGTGAGGAATCAAATAGCTGGGGTATCTGTTAAATTTCAATTCTGCTCAGGTGTCAAATATAATATGCGTCCGTAGTTCTAATTGCTGCAAAGCTCGTATAAGCTTTCAACAGATAAGAGACAGAGATGGAATATGAGGTTTAGAACCCCAACACTAAAAACTTATGGAGGACCTCTCAAGGGAGTGTCGTTTCCCTCCCATACAATGAACTAATCATCAAACAATACGACGGACTCAAGCCTCGAAGGATGGGCAGAGTTTGATTAATCGTCATAAAAGGCAAAAGTTCTCTGTCCCTCCCTCTCTCTCTCTCTCTCTCTCTCTCTCTCTCTCTCTCTCTTTTCCTTTCTCCTCAAGGGGAGTATTATACCTTATGGAACGTGATGAAAAGTTTTGAATGCGTTATCACGGAGCAGAAGACCAAGAAAGATGGAGATGAAAAGAGAAATTGGGAGAGGAAATCGTGTACACGACCACTAGAGCTTTATCTAATTGCATGCCTGAGAATTACTTGCTGCTCAATTGAATTAAATCCTAAATATATATGTGAATAAGAAGGAAAGAGAAAGTCAGAGGAGATGGACAGGAGACAAATGATTTCATTATCGTTTTAGGTCATCCAATAAAAGAGATCTTGAAAGACGAAGGAAAAGTCGACGTTACACGAAAAGTTGTACTAAATTTTCGATTTCTTATATAGATTTTCATATCACCCACGTATATTACAAAACATCACTTTATCCATGTTGGCAGATTTCTTGCTTCGATACTCTCTGGGCTGATGCAGTAAATGCTGTTAATTTATATCTATATAACGAAATAGACGCATAGTAGTATTTTGTTGGCAGAAACGAGGAATCGAGATGGCCTAGAAAAATATGACACGATGAAACAACCGCCGAATTCAGCTGATTTCTTTGTCAGACAATAAATAAATCATCCTTTGTAGAATCGCAACGTCACGTTTTTATTTCCTTCGTACAAATATCGATAAAAGTATCCCGCGACAAAAACCATTCCAAATCCTTTCGTACTGTAGATTCGATTTATACAACAATATTTTATTGTTTCTGATTCAATTCCCGTGAGTGCCGGAACCTCGAGCAATCAGAGAACGAGCCTTGTCGACGTATATCTGAATTATTCCACAGGGTTCTCGACGTTGTTTTTTTTATGATCATTTACTCTCACCATAGTTTAATATGTGCAAACGATGACTAGGAGCTCTCTAGTTATAAAAAATTGAGAGAATCCATTACTCGCAGTGTATAAAATGAAATGTGCTTTTTTCTTTTGTTTTAGAATCTTTTTTCAAAAGAATGCCAACAATAAATGTGTACAACCAATGTTACTAGTGCGTTTGACGTAAAATAACCCATGGTTCTTACCCCATTACCTACTTCTCTATAAATATTCTTGATGTCACATCTATCGAGCTTTATATAACGAACAATATATATGTATTATATTGCCTATGTACTGCCCACCATTTATCCCGTAGATATAGAATACTCAGCAATGCAGTCAAAATTAATTGAATTCGGTCAGGAATTAAAGATGAACGAGATAAACACTGGTAGAGAGAAAATAGAGACATAATCGATGCGTATCCGAGAACCCGCTGGATTCAAGCCTGGGACACAGGCCACATAGTAAATGGGAATAATAAATAGTCGAACGAAGCTTATATATGGGTGTGTGTGTGTGTGTATTGTTTGAGCCCAGCGATGCTCGATCCACCACCAGTGCAATTTACCACCATAAGACCGGTGTTATACTCTGGTCTCAAATAAATGCTAAAGCATTTACGACTGACCAGG
Source organism: Campoletis raptor (assembly GCA_948107755.1). Taxonomy (NCBI): domain Eukaryota; kingdom Metazoa; phylum Arthropoda; class Insecta; order Hymenoptera; family Ichneumonidae; genus Campoletis; species Campoletis raptor. The sequence goes on along the minus strand of OX403622.1, from coordinate 30,918,520 downwards.
AGCGACATAAAACTGAAAGCGATCTATCGCAAACGGCCACCATTGGGAGATAAAAGAGGATCTGTGCACTCGATATCAATATATATATATTAAACTTCATGTCATTTGATTGTTTGACAAGATTTGAAATAATCAAAAAATTGCCAAAGATTTTGGAAACAAATACGGAAGCAGGAAAAAAAATCGGATAATTTTGCATGCAATTGCCGCCACAGTTCAGTTTATTACATAATTTCATTAGAATAACGTTTATATAATGTTATAAGTTTATGGAAATTTTGGAGAATATCACGACTTCCTTTACCCGTGGAATGAAGAGGACGTTCCTGTCTATCGTGCACACTACACGTGACAATCTATATATGGCATCTCCACTCGATAAAAGGTTCCTGGCTTAAGGTGCCTAGCCCCGAGAGATTCTTCCACAATTGTTTCGCATTCAAACCGCAGAATTATTCAAACCATTCGCTTTTCATCCGCTCGCCCACGTTGAACAAAGTTTAGCAAACCTTATTATAAGTTTATATCGAGGCCTCACGCATCGTCTCTCGGTCTTTCGTATCATATGCGGTTTTCTCGATCTCTTTCATTCTCTGCCACTCGAACGAATAATCCTAGCCACTCTTTATTAGTCGCAAAGCATACACTGCTGCGTTCAATAGATGGAAGAGATTTAAAAAATTCTTTGTCGTTTACAGTCTCCATTATACGGACTCATAATGAGTTTATTAAAGAGGCGAAGGGAAAATGAAAAATCGAGATATGGGGGCCTGATGTATGGGACTCTTGTGATATGCAAAAGATATAGTGCTGCATCGTTATCGCTATAGGACATTGTTTATAGAGCGTGAAATATGATGCAATGAGACGCTCTAAGCCTTTTTCCGTAACCGTGATCACGTTCATTCGTTGATCGCTCCAGTGACGTTGCAGGTGTTTTGATAAACTTCTTTTTTTTTCTTTTAAATAGGTCATTTGACTCAGGGAACTCCGGAGACTTCGAGAATAAGTGTTTTACTTGATAATATGTGACTCGAGTATGTAATTTGGAACCTGAGATAATTAATCGTCTTAAGCTTCTAACAAAACTCGAACAAAAACCTACATATGAACCTTTGCTAATCGTTAATTTGAAGCAATTAAACAACCAAAAGAATAAAAGGGACCTGAGAAGTTACGTGAACCGAACCGTACAGATTGAATCTTGCATGGCTACAATCGAATTTGACGAAAGTACGATTCCAGATAGCGTCAGCAACCACGTCACGTCCGGAAAGGTGCTTCAAAAGTTCGATAGTAATATATATAGCAATAGATCGCCTTTTATGAATAGAAGGCTTTATGATATATCGATATATACGACAGATACTTGAGAATGTTATATAAGAATAAGAAAACCTTCGTCTCCGATATACTCTGCGCTGCAGTCTCGTGAAATGAAATCGGGAGAGTTACTGCTGCTGCAGCCAACTTTTGCCACCCTTTTTTCTGTCCAGTCGTTCACCCTTTTTGTTTTTACTGAACTTACTTCTCAAATCGAAGAGCCATCAACGAAGTATTATTTCATCGTATTTGAATTCAGTAAATTGTACTTTTTTTTTTTTTTTTTTATCAATTGCCATTCATTGCTTTTGCAACTTCTATACTCAATGCGTACAGGCTGATACAAATCGGCGGAGATATGTGCGCTGAAAATTTTGTCCCAAACTCGGAATCACCAGGTTTGTGTAAACGTATAAAATCACCCTGTATATTAAGGGTATCAACGTGAGTCCACACGTATTTTATTTTATTCTGAAAAATGGCATTTTGCTTCTTTCACGTCTTCGTTCTAGTGGTCGTATAGGATCGGCAATGAACCGAGGTACTGCCACAATATAGTAGCAAACCTATCAACTGTCTCGCAAAACCCGTTCACGTCCATTTCCTTTCATTTCCGCATCGCCGTTCCTGCGAAATATTTCCCGAGACTGAAAAGCGCAACATTTTTTATAAAACGCGTCATATCTTTCGATATCGCAATGTCACCTTTTCTCGCAATACATGGCTCACGATGAATGGAAATTCTATGTACTTGATCAAAGGTGATGACCCTCTTTGTATAAAAATTATTAATAAGTTTTGAAATTCGCCGAAAAGAGACTTTAATAACCATTTTCGACATTTTGAGGAATTTCTGTTTAATTTATTATACACTAACAATGATTAGAGGCTATTTACGTTCTACACTCCAGATTCTAACATTTGCAGATGTTAAAAGCTTTTCTTTTTTTTATTCCGTATACACTATCAGTCAACGTACTAGGAGAATCTGTAGACTAGAATTGTTGCTCGAGAATCTCAAGTATCTTTACGAGCAAGATTTGATACGTCGTATTATCTGGGTCACGGGCATAAAATACGTTGGGTGAATCTCTGAGAGGTCTCAAATTACAATAAAAAGAAGGGCGAAAGAAGGGGAGGGTTTTATCGTTCTGGAGGCGATAATCCTGGTCCCCCACATCAATCATTTCGCATGGCACTCTTCGATTTTTTCGTACGAATAAAGTGAGCTCAGCAATCATATGTGGGACACTTATCAAAATTAAAATCATTATTCAGCATCCATTTCCATTCTGATTAGTTAATTTATTATTAGAATTCCCCATTTACATGATGTCAGTACTTTGCTATGATTAAAATTTATCAACTTATTTTTCCAAAAGGTTAAAGAATTTTTACATCTTTTTTTTTCGTGTCACCTGCAATATCTTTTTTACAACATGGTCATCCAGAGTTTTGGGCAAAAAAAAGCTTCGAAGAGCTTGGGTTCACCCGGCGACTGGAGTACGAGAAAGCAAATAAACACAGAACAAAAATATCAGGATTCCTCATACGCTTCCGGTTCTTTTGCAACGGAAGCCTGACTTCTGTTTTTATACCGTAATGATAACGAGTCCAGAATTGAATCTAGTGTTCTGTTGTTTTTATTATAAAACAGATCAAAAAAACTAACCAAATATTATTTTAATGTAGATTTCATTTTGGGACTGTTGTAAAAACAAATGACAGAATTTTCCACGTTATTTAACAATTTCTTCCAGTCCCTTGATTTCTGTTCAAACTATCATAAGTTTACTTCACGAATTGCCCGCAGTTAATTGATCATTCGATAAAAGAAATCAATTATCGTAAAAACTTATTAATATCACTGGCTTTTCACGTCGAGTAATGGGCTCGTATAAATTTTTAAATTCGTACAAATCCTCCCCCTTTCAATGGGCCTTAGGGACCGTTCTTCCCTCCTTATAACTCTTTACGTAGACATGTATAATGTACGATCCGCAATATCGATAAGTCGACGAGATGCGAGAGAGCAAGAGAACCCTTGCCATGAAGAGTCAGCTGACGCGCTTCTAAGATTAGCCAGAGTGCGAGACTCGTGACTCTATATTTAACATATATATACTTGGGCTTGAGAGGGCCCCGAGGCGCGAGAATAAAAGCAGTGCATTACACGCTGGAAAAAAAAGAGGAGAGAATCTTGTGTAGCGCCATGGTGAAGATATTCTTGACGCATTCTCTCTGCCCCGCTCGCTGTTAGTCGCGCTATTCAAGTGCGTGCTCTTTTCCATTGATGCAAAAATTTACGGACTTCACTCTAGTGGAATATTCTGTATGCGTTGGGGTATGATTTTAATGCAATTTATTCTAACGTGAACATGTTTTATTATATTTAATCGAAAGAAAAAATATATTTCAACAGTTTTTTTTTTTCTTTTTATATATGTGAATAAAAATATACAAATAAATAAGAAAATGAATGAAATTAATGAATTTTGTTGGGTGAAAAAATCTATCAATCAAACGGACCAGAAAGATGAAAAATTTCAATTTTTTGACCATTTTCATTCATTGCATCACTCGACAAATGAACGTTATCGTTTCAGTCGTAAAAGTTTGAAAGAACCTTTTGTTCGATCAAATTTAAGATCAGTCCGTTAACTTCATTCAAAAGTGCCTTGATGAATATGGTCTGTTCAATATAAAATTGCCGTTTATATGTATATCTATATCCTCCACTTCCGGGATAAAGTGAATCATCAATGATTAATCCACTCGAATTTTATACCAAGAATCGAGAATACATGTGAGAGCGTATGGGTGCTGTTAAACTTATCCCGTGATGTATATTTTCTTAGATTTGAGGAAACAACCTCATTTTGAGACGAGAGTGACTCCACTGTTGCTTTGAAAGTTTACGCGAGACGGGAATTTTGAAATCCAATAATGGATCCAAGAATGAACCTCTGTGCGATATTAATAGTCTTGACTGAAGTTTTAAGAATGACACATAAATTTATAAACACTTTTTCTCGAAATATATTATTACCATGACATTGAATTGGGAATAATTCAAGAAGTTTAACGACTTTGGAAATATATAATATTGAATTATCGTTTTTTTTTCCTTTTCTTTACTTAGAAAATATATTCATGACAGAAAATTAAGAAAAAAAAAAAAATTTGAACTTTTATGCAGAGAAATGCAATAAAAAAATAAGCAATTAAGCAACCGGAGAATCTACAGGCCAGACATTGGTCAATTTGGCATGGAATTTTCTATATACCCGCATTTATGGCGAGACGAAAATCTCGTTTCCAATTAGGCAGTTCTTGGTCATAAAAACGAAAATTTTCAGGACCGAATATATAGAAATATAATCTCCACCTACATATATACGTATAACATACACTCGTATCGTTCCAAACGAATGCGTTACAACAGTACAGGAAAAAAAAAATCTTTTCTCACCGCGTCACGTAACGACCGTAAGCGCGAGGTTGGAAATAAAACAACCGATAAATCAGTTGCAAACGGTCAAGAAATTGAGTCTCAAGGGAGAATAAATGCTCGAAGTGTCGACGATGTGTGTGTGGAGAATACTCCTTTCATCATTCGTCGGCGTAAAACTATCGGGATGCATTCATATTCAACATTTTTCAGATTTTGAAATTCACCAGTACCTGGGGAAGACGTCAAATAATTGTTTGTTACACGAACACCTCGATTGGAACACAGCAATGATTCTAAAAACCAGAACTTTCTTCTCTTCAAATGCAATCTTTCCTTCCAATCCTTCATAGGGTTCGGTGTTCAACAAGAAAGTACCAAAAGTGTAATGGAAGCGAAAGTAAAAACATAAATGCACACATTTGTTTTATAGTCAGAACAGTTGACCAGCGGTCGAAAAAAGTTTGAAAAATCGCGTGTGTCTTGACAAAGAATAATTTCGTACCATTTCTGTGTCCTGGTGACTGCCCCTGCGGTGAACCACGAAGTCTCTCGAGAAAGATCGTGGAGGGTCCTTTGTCCGTTTGCTTTTAGTCATTGCCGCTACTACCTCTAGTGGCTTTGAAAAAAGGGAGAGAAAGCCGGAAATATTTTGCCAAGACCATTTCGTTCTTTATATTACGTATAATGCTAAAACTTGAAAGAGCTTCATCTGCAACGATTGTAGCTTTCTAATAATGTGACGTAGGCCCTTGTGACTTTGAAGATCGAGAAAGATGTAGAAAATCTCCGTCAAAGGGGCCCCCCAAAGAAGATATTCTTCTGATTCCTGTCCGCATCATATCCCGCTGTTTGACGGACGCACAGCTTGAATTTTTCTTCCCTCTACCTCCAACTGATTCGAGCAGAGTAAAACATTGTCCTTGGAATTTTAAGAAAAGAGAGCTCCTTTCTTTTTTCACCCTTAGCTCGAAGATTTTTCGGACGAGGCTCTTTTTTTACGATCTTTGTAAACACACCAAAAGGGCTCTGATGAGAATAATTAATTTTTTTTTTTTTTTCATTCCTTTTAACTACGCATCGTATGTCTCGTTAGTCGTCGCTTTGAGCACGAACCGTAATTAGTTGCTATATACAGTAAATTTTGGTACACAGTCAAAAATTAAAATTTTGAATAAAGAATATCAAAGTTTATAGCAATAATTTAAAAAAAATCGACGAGTACATATTTTTCTATTTATTATCGTTAAGAATTGTGTTTAACCCTTTTTGATATATATTAGAAAAAAAAATCTTGCACAAGTTTGCTTCATTTGAAACGAGGGAAGGGCGAGAATGGAGTAAAAAAAGGATGTCGACTTTACGACAAGGTTACAAGGTTTAAGGGCCTTTGGAAATTTAAGGAAAATACTTCAAGAGGCACCAAGGCACGGCAAAGTATAAATGCTATCCATGTACACACACACACATGGATATTCGTGCGTGGAAACAGAACTAGCCACCCACGAAGGGCGTGGATGGCAAGGGACCGTAGAAAACATTTCACACCAAGAAGGCGTGTATTTGGGTCGTAAAGATGACATTGGTGTATACATATCTGTACGTATGTTCATCGATATACACATATATACCAAACATAAAAAGATTGAGAGGCAAAAGGATGAATTTGCTTGTACCCTCGTCGTTAAAGTTCTCAACATATGAAAAAGTGGTCCTTTGGTTCTATTATTGACGAGAAACTCAATTAATACATTTTTAAAACCAATTCTACGATTTGGACCTTGCAATCACTTGATTTTTGTGGATGTAGTTATTTGGACAGACGAAAATTACAAAAAACTTCAATAAATAAATAATCAGTGGATTCATTGAGTATAGACAAAAAATGCATTAATCGTTATGATTGTCTTCCTGAACGTGCGGAAATGACGTCTGCCGAATGTTCAAAACTTAGTGAGCAATTAAAAAAAAAAAATACAGGAACAATTAATTATGTGTTGGTTGCTCCCCTCAGTTGTTTTTTCGAGTAGTGAAAATATCTCGTGGAAGTACAAAGCAAATATCAGTGAATTATCATTCTCATTGCGACGACTTTGTCTGCACTTCCGGCTTGAATATATCTATTTAGCTTACATAAACAAAAGAGCATCACCTACGCATCGTTTCGTGTATTTTATTGTGTTTTTGACGCCCCTTATTCTCGTCAGTCATCCGTAAATATGTATCGTTGGATGATCGTGCTTTGTGAGATGTTTTTATAAATCGTCGTGGAATCTTACTCCAAGATATCGTTTCATCGCGTTGTATCTCATACTTGCAGTTTTGGCCATAAAGGGAATCAATTATTCAGTACTGTTTCTATCTATCGAACGATGTTATCAGTTTCCTGAATATATATCGAATATTTAGGGTTGAATTGACAGAGGAGCATGTTGGCAATTTTAGTGTATTAATTTTCTCAGCTTAATTGTAATAAGCAGAAAAAATGCATTAATCACTTTGACGTTTCGTATTAAAGTAGAGAAAGAAATGAAAAACAGTTATAAATTGGTATAACAAACAACCTTAAGTTTAACCTGTCCATCTGCAGGTGCGAATAAAAAAATGCAAATATCTACCAATCGGAAGTCCATTGCGTTAACTGCTTAATTGACTACGTCTTTTTACGTGACTGATAAAGGCATTGAAATTTATTATTTTTGAAAAATGATTGGACTTTCACTCGAATAAATACTTATTTAGCAAGTTGAATGAATTATACTAAAAGTGAAAGTAATCACAGTGAGATAGACAGATTGATGTCATATATGACTCCAGGAGGTAAATTTTCCCTGCAAATTTTTCGTTGGAATATTTTGTCATTTTTTAACCCTTGAAAATAAGAATCCTAAGGCTTATTTCCGATAAAATCCCAGGTTTTTCGATATTCGATCTTGCAGCAGACCATTTCTTTCTGGTCCTAAAAAATACTGGTTTATATAAAGATCGAAAATCGCGGTCGCTGCATCGCATTCCCCTGTGGGCATTTCCCGATTGGCAATACTTCCGAACCCACACACATTCACATACAATAGAAAAGAAATGAGAGCTCGTCTCGGATACTCGATTTTTGTAGTGGCTGAAAAATTGGATCGTTGGAAGCACAGACCATGAAGGAAAGATCAATAACCAATTGATCCACTACTTTTCATCCAGTTTCGACATTTTTATTTGTACATATAAATATATTGTTGCTGGTGGGTAAAGAAAATTATAGATCATGTAATATGGATGACTAATGGCTTGTGTGTATAGCATCCGTGCATAACCATGGTACATAATAAGCTCGAAGGACGAAAGGTTAACTTTATTCAACGTCTCGCTTCGAGAGAGTGTGCCGCATCAATGTATTGTTTGCTTTTCCGAGTTCTGTTTTTTCCGGTCTCTTCTTTTTTCCTCACCCCAATCCGTCTACTTTTTGTTTTTCGTTTCTTTTTTATAGCTGCCCCCTATATTTTTTGTCTTACAGACTTTACGATCTGACAGTTCTCATTTATCTCTCTGTAACGAAGCAACGATATTTGTATAGCTTATGGCCTTAATACGAGGGACCTTTTTTTGTCTACCATCTTTTTCATGGGTTGACTTTTTTGTGTTAATGCATGTTACATTTTCATTCATTTTTTCAGGATCTCCGAGTCAGCCTTTTTCTGCCAGGATACGAATATGGCATTGATGATCATTGTAAGTGATCAAATTTGTAAAAATAAGTAAGTGATAAAATTTGTAAAATTTTTAATCAACAGTAAATGTTGTAAACGTAGAAAAAAATGAATTCAAATGGATTTTTCTAACCATTGAATTCATTCTCCGAATATATATTCTTTTTTTAACCTCAATAAATATTATTCAAACAGAATGAATCTATTTCTCTTCACGATTCTCGTTTCCTTCCGTTTCCACATGTCGCCATTGGCTTCATTTTTTCCCGAGGAAACTCTGTTTCTTTTTTTATCGACCCACCACACCTCGTAAATAAGAGAATTTTTCAAAAAAAAAAAAGAAAGAAAAGCCCAAGAGAATATTGCTCCGCTTTCCGCTTCCATTGTCCAAATTCCCAGCTTTGTTTGCGTTAAAGCGTTACTTTTCGAACGCACGAGGGATAGTGAGCAGGTTTACCCGCAGGCTTTTTTCTCGTCCGAATAATAAGGGAGGATTTACTGAGGGCAAGAGAGAGAGAGAGAGAGAGAGAGCAGGAGGGAGCGAGAGAGAGAGAGAGAGCAAGAAGGAGAATTCCGATATAAAGCGTGCGATGAGTTTCTGAACATGCCATGTAATAACACTGTATACATATGCGTTCATTTATAAAAGCATCACATACACCCACATAACCATATATACGCTCGAACAAGCCTTCCACAATAAAGTCGACCCGAGGAAATGGTTTTAAAAAAATCATAAAAGAAGAAATTTACTCGGCACATGAACCATGGAAAACTGAATTTTCTATTCCCACATCGCTGATATATGATGTGAAAAAATTACCGAAGTTGAGCTCATGTTTGACATGAAGAAATTAAGAATTCATTATTATTTCACTACAAATGACAGACAGCGATTAAAAAATCTATAGTAATATATGTTTTGTAAATGACGTAAAAAATTAATTGAAATTGAATAGGCTTCATACTTTATTTTAGGCTTCCCCGATATATCCCATAAGTTCCTTGAAAGCGAACAATTAATTTGATCCTTTTTGAACTACGTTTAATACCTATATACTGAGGGAAAAAATTCATTAGCTTCGAAACGACTTTGCCTTGCGTCGCTTATGATCGATCCGCGACCTCACTCGCCAAGGGTTGGTATCGAATATCGACTGTTGCTACTGCTGCTGCCTCTGCTATGCCAACCCTTCGCTCCGTACGTGTAATCGCAATACATACTAGCCATCGCTAGGGTAGTTGCTCAGTCGGGGTGTAATTACAGTTTTTAAGAAAGCTCAGCCGGGTTGTTATTTGGAAATAAAATCATGAAGTCCAAGTTCTATTTGCAACGAAGAAATGGTTGCATTTCATTCTTCATTTTTTATATAAATAATTTCTTAATTAATTCAAATGTCATTCAAGTGTAAATGTGATGATTATCGAAGGATTGAATCATCATTTTCAAGCAGAGCAGTTACCATGTTTAGTGACTGTTGACAAAATGATTAAAAGTAAACAATGGCTGAGAATTTTGTTCTACAGACGTATTGAGAACTAAAAATCACTTTTACATTTTACGAAATGAATTCTGAAATTTCAGTCACTTTTACATTAGCATAATATTTTCTTAATGAAACAATTGTACATAATTCACCCTAATCTAGAAGAGATACCAGAGGTTGTTTGACAGTTGCGTGCAACCGTAGGTTGCCAACGTAGAGCACATTAATATATTATGCGTGAGCACGTGCCACACGCCGTCGCGCATACAATTTTCCAAATTTCCGGAAACGACGCATTAACTTAACCCTCCACAGAGTTGACACGTTCACGAAAATTAATTTAAAAAAATTTTGTTCCCAAATAGCGCATATTTACAAATAATAAAACAAATAGAAAATAAGGTTTCACTTAATTCAAACCACTAACATAAATTCAACGGAAAAGAATAAAAATTTATTTATGCTGAAAACTATTTATTATTTTTAACGCAATCGACAATCTTTCCAATTATTATTATTTTATATGAAATGTTGCTGCATCATTAAAATAAACAATGAATTTAAATGTTATGTTATTTAAATATTCAAGATTCAACGTTTTTTTTTTTTTTTGATTTTCGAATTAATAAAGCTATCTAAATAAAAAAAACGATAAAGATCTGTGATATTTCGTTTGAGAGCCTCTGATCGTTTCGTGTTTGATAGACGAGGTTTTCAATCGTCCTAACCAGCGTTATAATAAAACGAGACGAAGCCCTTCGTGATAATCATAGGGTTTGATCTTTAGACCACGTGGCTACATGGTTGTGGGTTAAAGGCACCCTAAGAATTATATTTTATTCCTATCTATCTGATTCGGTCTCTCTCACTTTGACTCGAGCCTCGCCCTATTCTAACAAACTATGGTGAGCCCATATATGAAAGAGAACACGCATGAACTTTAAACCAGTAGACGGATTCACGGACTCTTTACAATATGTGTACAGGAATAAAAAATGAAAAAAACTATAGATATATATATTTTATGGGACACATGCCATAAGATTTAGAAGTTAGATTCTCCGTGGCCTAATCCGAATTTAGAACGTTAGCTTTCGGCTTTACGAGATATAGACTCGATTCTTCAGAGTCCCACTGAGTCGTCAGCAGGATTGGCCACCGACCTCCAATGTTCATCGACCAAACTTGCCACATGGTATTATTATTCAGTCTTCTACTCGGTGGGGCCATAACTTCCGGTATTAATGGATACGAAACCACTGTGGGTCTAGATTTCTATCCCATGTTATATATAAGTACAAAATATAAGTACAAATACATTTACTGATGCGAAATTTTCGGGCTGCGAAGTTATTTTGCAGCGTAAATATTCTTAACACATTGGACCACCTCCGGTAGTTGTTTTATACAACACCGTCGATTATCCGGTTTTCTGAAAACCTAACGTTGAAATTTTATACTTTTAGTGAACGTAATAGTATCCGTAACGTAGCGGTCTCGCCACAGTCACGTTCAAAAGTTCGCTCTCCGGTTAATTTTTGGAAACTTGGATATAACTTGAGAAATGCTCAAATAATGTTACTGAATTTTTACATTTTTTAGGAATGTAAAAGCAGCATATAATCTTTCGGGAAAAATATCTAATATAAATATCAAATTTTAGTCAAAACTCTTGATTTTTTTTTGCTGATAAACTTCGTCATATTTTGATCTGCGCTTAAGAAAAAAATAGGAAAAAATCTGTACAAAAGTTTCGAAGTTATTTCGTGAAATGTACAATTTTCTACTGTTTCCCATAAAACATGTGTAAAGTTCTATAATCTTTGGTTTCCAATATTTTAAATACAGAACAGGAACTGTTTTTTAAATGTTTCATATAGTTTCATACTAAGAGACTCAATATGTAAAATAATTTCTGGATGTGGGCCTTTATTTAACAGCCATCGAAAGAAGCCTCGACAGGGTTATCACTTGCAATAAGTTTAGAAAATATTTTTATGATTATAAAAATACATTAATCGATATTAAACATTTGTATTTCAAGAGTAACCTTAAACTTCGACCTATAAAAATATTCAAACAATTGATGCAATCAAAATTGCTAAGTTCAACTCTACCAGGGTGTCAAGTTTTTAAATTGCAGACTTAACCGCACGAGACCTCCCAGTTCGATACAATCAAAAGTTGCTTTTGTATTTTTACGGGCGCATATATAATTTAACCAGTCGAAGGGTAGTAATGAGGGGTCAATTTTTAGTGTTTCAAAAGTGCGAGCACAGCTGTTGGGTAAATTTCTTCCGTGAAGCCTCGTGTGGGCTTATTGACGCGAATCATAGAACACCGGAAGTGTTCAATACACCGCTGGACTAGATATCCTTCTCTTGTGAAATATCGGAGCTTGTTATAACAAATGAGCGTAGTTATAAGATCGTAAACCAAAAAGTTGAGCATATGCTTTACGCCCTTTTCTTTGTTTGGGGTCAATAAATAATTCAATATAAACACTCATATGTGTATAAGGATGAATGTATAGAATAATGCCGGGTATGGAATACTCAAGTACTACGAAAACTGTATAGCGGAACAAGCTCGAAGCAATGACGCGACAGCGACCCAGAAGCAGCTGTGCGACATCTGCGGATTACGTTCTCGCACTACGCGAAGCTCTTTTCGCCCGCGCACATCGATGGTTCTCGCATTCAATGAGCATAAATGTTATATATACATTTATATAGATATGTATATGTTTCAACCACAATTATCTTATTATAAAGAAATACAGAGCATTCTCCGTGGTCCATCGAAGAAAAGACGCGGGTTTAATAATGCGTGCAAGATCTACAGCTGTAGGGTAGATTGCGTCTGTATATGATGATGGATAAAACGTGAAGCTGTACGAATTAATCGTCATAGCAATTTTGTCATACTCTCCTTCTATCGTGCGGCCTAAATAACAAAATTGTACATTCTTCCTGGAAAAACGCTTAAGTATATATATGATGCCGCCCGCGTTGAATTGCACATTGGAATCATAGAATTCAAGAGCCTCGACAAACAGATCTCATTCGTAAGTATTTTGCGCGCAAAGTGCAGGATGGAATTACAACAAAATACTGATGGTATTAATGGAAAAGTAATATTCGCAAAACATGAATTAATATATAGCAGAAAAATAATTTATGTATTTGTAATTTACGCTGAGAATAACTTCACGAAAAGTGATTATTTCGAAATGGTTCAGCTTGTACAACAGGAGATTAGAAGTTTCGAAAGTTATGGAAAGAGGTGGCTGACAACAGATGAAACATATTTTTCCTTAACTTCACATATTTCTATCATCCTTTTTTCTGTTTTTCCAATTAGGAAGACGCGATGGGAGTTTCCCGAAAGTGGAGAAAAAATAATAACATAAAACGCCTGGAGACATAAAAACAGAGAATCTCGCGTAACGAGGGACTGCTGTGAATGGACCAGGATGGTAGTTTCTGCTCTCGAGGACTTTGCCACTTCCGAAAATAAACAAGGTTTGAGAAGACTCCGAGAGAGAGAGAGAGAGAGAGAGAAAGAGAAAAGTTGATTTCCTTGCTCTTTCGCGATATATACTCGCTCGCGAAGGAAACGTTTGTAATATCTTTGCTTCAGGAAATGAGATTTCTTATTGTGCAACGACCGGACTGTTGGATCCTTTCAGAAAATTTATCTCATATTCTCTTTGTATAACAACGTTTTTCGAAAGATGTGCAAAATGTATACATCTTGTTAAACAAAAGTATAAGGAAGCGTTGGCAAAAAAATTGTCGATATAAAGTGTTAGAGACGGCTTCTGTCAAGATCGTTAGAAATATCTATTCGAAAATATTTATTCATGCAAGTTTAGGGGGTAATGCCTGGTTCAATACAAAAAAAAAAAACGTTTCACGAAGTATATTTCAAAGAGCATTTCATCTTTCTTTTTGTATCAAATAGTTTTGAAATGATGGCGTTATATTGCCATTCCGGTGGGCTTTCTTTCACGATGGCACGATATTTAATCAATAAGTCTGTTTAAAAAGCAATAAAATCAAAAGGTTTAGCAGATATATCAACAACCACAGTCATCGAACGAACAATTCTTCAATATGTCATGTACAAATGAAAAATTGCGACATTTAAAGTAAATACTGCACCAATTTTAATGAAAATGACGCAGTTTGGTCGTTCGATATACTACTTAAGATACGTAATATCGTTGGTTAAAAAATACCTGTTATGTTGTATTTGAACTAAACACGATGCCTTAATAACGCGAAGAAAAATTATACCTCAGCCAATATGAAATTTGCTAGACATTGTTTACATTTATTATAGCAACAACATTCGATTTATGACCCAGAAGTGCAAGTTTTTTGTCATCTCCATTAAATCATCAACGGACCGAAAAACTTCCACGGTTTAACGCATTCGAAGTGTCATTTCACACCACATTGTGCGACTTTAACAATGCATCCGCGTTTAAGGGTTCTTATGGCTGGAAAGAACTGAAAGGATTATTCGTGAAAATTTTAGACAATTGCAATCCGCACACACGTAGATCTTCATTGTACCCTTTGAGTGCAGGACTTGATGCGGCTTCATTCCACTGTGTCACAGAAGGTTTTCTCTCCTCAGGAGATGGTGTGAAGCTCTGTGTGCATTATGGGATGGTCGCTTCGCGATTAATCTGCAACTCTCGTGAGCGTGTGTCAAAACGCTGCATGGCGCCACACACACACAAACGTACACACAGAAACAAACATTCACACGAGCCCCAACAATGTATCGTGGGGTGAACCACCCTTTTTTCCTCGGCGAAAACTGGGGGAGTAATGCTTGGCACTTGAGAGTTTGATGTTAGATGACGTAAGCCCATCGCGTCCCAGCAAATAAAAATGAAAGAAGAGGCGGTTACAGAGGCAAAGAGATATGGTGAGATAGACCGTTGAACAAAAGCGACAAGATCGGATGACGCGAAAGTGAAAAAAAGGATCGTGGCAAAGAAATGAACGACGAGAGTTGAAAACAAGAAGAAGTAAAAAACCCCAAGTACAGGTATCATGGAGATGAAGAGTAGAAAATAAATAACATGCAAAGATACTCGTGTTGCAACAGAAAAAAAAGTATGTTGAAGAAAAACAGCTCTGTAGAAAAAGAGATAAAACAGAAGATTAAAGGAAGCGTGTGACGTAGAAAGAGAGCGATAAACGTGCATGGCCCCAACGATCCAACTTACTTTTTACAGAGTGGAACCGTCAGGGGTATACATTTGCATCTGCTTGTAGGTATTTTTCCATCTACTTCTTTGAGAACGTATCGTTAAATTTGGACAATGTTTTTCCGTAAGGAAAATACATTGCGACAACGATAATCTAAGAAAACATTGGACATTTTTCTGTCATTCAAAGTGCAGCTTGTAAATGATAAAATAATGAAATTAATACATAAAAAATAATTTGAATAAAGGTAAAAATATCTCAAATTCAACGAATCAATGTAAAATTAATTATTGATAGATTTTTAGTAAAAAAAAAAGTTGCACTCATTTTGAAGACGTAGATCAGCGTGTGAAAAAAAAATACGAAAAATAAAACAACAATAAAAAATATGAAGATTCTGAGCACGAGCCATGCCTGGTTCGGTAAGATAAGAAAAATTTCGAAGCACGAGTGTCCCTTTGTAAGGATTCACTAGGATGACGAGCAAACACGTGTTGCTAACAACCACGAGTATAATCTTTCTCTCTTCAAATGGTCGTTCGAGGCCATGTGAGCCACACGATTACAATTTTAGGGGAGGCTCGTAGCATCAAAAACCGTCTGTTTAAATCTTTTTCGAGTATTTTTAAAAGTATTATATGCTTGGCCTGAGTCTTACTGTCCATAACATCTGAATCCTTCACTCAGCTTTTTCGACACGTTCTCCTGTCACAAGGGTTTTGACAAATCACCAAAAAAAAATTGTTCTGCAATATAAAACATTTACTATTTTTTACGCTATATAATAGATTGTATTTAGCATGGGATCGATAATAAGTTATTCATGCTAATTTATCACGATTTTTGGAACTAAATGATGTTTCACTATATAGTTTCGAGTATAATCCAGAAATATCCAAATAATGGATATAATGAACTAGCTTCGAGTGCACTGCAGTCCATGAATGAAATCTCATATCTGCGAGTATTTTACGAACAATGGAATTTAATCGGACCCAAAAAATTGAAATGAAAAAATCCTCTTTTAACGAGGGCTTATTTCCTCTCGAGATTAAATCACATACATAAAGGTAGACGTAACAAATGATGGAAGCTGAAAAGAAAAAAAGCCTATCAAGAGGAGTGCCACCAATGAGAAGCTCGTTAGCGCTTATATCTATGTTCGTAATAAATCCTATCAGACATTTTAACAGCAGCTACGAATTCTTTTATGAAAGAAGCCACGTTCCCTTAAAATATAGAGGTTTCAGGCACGATTTTTCACAGCACAACTTTGGATGCCGATAGTTTAATTCCCCAGAGTCGTTATCTCGCTTCCACCATGAAAATTTCATCTATTGGATGTGTGAAAATTGTCAATATGAGGAAAAGTTTCGAAAATTTAGTTTTATACTTTTAATCGAAAGTTTTTGAATGATTTTTTAAACAATATAATCCTCTAAAATGTAAAAAGAAAGGGTTGGAATACATTCAGCAGAAGTTCTGGAGCAAATAACCGAGAATAGAATTTTTCGCATATGCTGCGGGCTTGGCATTTTAAAAAAACATGAAGCTGAACCTAAAGAGACACGTGGAGAACGTCCAGAGATGTCAGTAAACGAAAACTGCAGTCATTGACATATCCACATCTCTTTATATGGGGAGCGATTTAGTGTGAGCCAGTCTGCTAATGACTAGGGGACCGGCAAATTTTGCTTGTTACTGTACACAGTATATATATATGTACGAAAGTCTCTGGAGTCCCTTTCGGATCGGAGATCCGAGCTGGCGCCGAGCTATAATAACCATTCACCCACGCGGAGCCACAACTGTTTTTTTATTTTCATTTTCATTTTTTGCACACACGCAGCAGTTACAGTCAGGGCATCCTTTTCTCGCAGCGATGCGACGAAGGCTCAGTGATCCCTAACCGTTTGAATATCTGAACCGAAAGACTCGGAAATTTCTGGTTTCAGTCGCGATTCTCGTACGTCTCGAAGCTATAAATCCTTCCGGCTAAATATAGGACCGAACGAAATCCTTCTTCTTTCACCCCTTGTGATTCATCGGACCTTGAGATCGAATATTCACTAGAATCAATATAATATCGTCCATCAAGAAACAGAAAGGCATAACCAACGTTACTTCGTATCTTTCCATCGTATTACCGATACTCTTTCGTATGGTAGAACTTTTTGTATTTATACTCTCGTGCGACAGACCATTAAACAAGCAACATTTTTTTCTCATAGCGCACATAAACGCAGCAAGCTCCTTTCAATGCTTCTCATTCTTAGAGTCAATATTGTCAGATGCATCGGTCATTTTCTCAGAGGGGAGTTTTAGAATCTACAAGGAAAAATGGCTCTACTGTACGATTCATTACTTACAACCTTGATAATGAGACTAAGAAAGAAACGAATCGATGATTCAATAGAATTCACAATCAACGATAGTTCATTGCGTGAATAAATTGACTTGTATTTCATCACTGATTGTTATTCACAATAACTATTATCAAAGTATTCTTTTTTTAGATGAATTTCGTAATTCATCATACCGAGGGTTCAATAAATATGTTAAAAATAGTCTGTAAAAGAAAGAATGTATATTTTTATTTCCTAAAAAAGATCACAAAATGAGAGAATACTTCGCTCATTATCAAAACTATAATCAGGCAATGTTTTTGCCTCTTTTCTGGCGTTACTCACAATCATTAATACCATTTTCGTTCAAATTAATAGAATCTACAAGATAGTCGATCAGCACGTAACGACTTGGGGTGAATTGTCATTATTGCGGAGAAAGAGCCCAAAATATCGATAATAACACCAGCGAGGGAAAAAAACTCGTTGATAGCTTTTAGGAGCTCTCGTTGTTGAGGAACGCGCCCTTAAATGTATCACGACGTTTTACTATATCTATATATATAAGTGCATGTATTTTTCGATCGTGTTATTCGTAGCCGAATGAAGCAACCCTCGTGCCACCATCGTGACTCGTCTCTGTGCGGAAGACATAAATCCAACTCCGTGGTTTCCCCAAAGAAGAGCATAGCAACACCACCAACCTCCAAAGTACGCGAGTTTCTAATCTATCTTCGACATCTAAGCTCATTCGTCAAGTCCCGTATGCTTTCTAACCCTCATTTTCTCTGAGGCTTTTGCTATCTGTTTATATGTATATAATGGCACATACATAAAGATTAATTCATGTATATACGTAAACATAAATACATAAAAGTACATCGAATACGTACGAACACTCGTCTAGATGCCATGCCCCAGAATTATGTTCGTACACCACCCTCGTCGTTATAACTTACGCGAGAAAACTTAAAAAATGGACCTTACGAATGAGTGAAAAAACACGAGTGTTGACGAAGGTTTGAAATGAAAATTAAACAAAAAGAAAAGAAAACGAAACAGCGACGCTATTATTTCGTGGAGTAATGCTTAATGGTGACAGAAGTTAATTACAAGGAAGCTAGATATTTTCATTGCGTTGTGTAATTAATTTTTCTTCTGCCTTTCCCCCTGATTTGTCGTTTTAGGAATATTTCATTAATTTTGTAACAAATTATTGTTTATTTTGAATTTTTGTACTCACTTTGTGTATACTCACGTGCAACATTGCGACGAGCAACATCTGCACGATGTGTCAAATGTTTTGTGAATACAGGATGTATTTTTTTACGATTAGTTACGATACACATGTGTCGTAGTAAACAATAGAGAACAAAGCGTTTCTAGAACAGTGAGTTTTTGATATTTGTATAGATCAACGCACGTGTTTACAATAGATTTATAAATATAAAGGATGCAATGGGGTATGTGCGTAACGTGCGTGCATCGATCAATCGTCCGTTTCTAATCCGTTTCTAATCCTAAATGTATTCCCATAACGGAGTCGGCTCATAAAACAAGGCCAGAATATTATCTTTATGAAGAATGAGGACTTGGAAAAATGTATTATATATGCCTCAAAACTTTATAATTCTTTGAACATTTCTTTCTGACTAATAAAATCTCTTCAATCGGTCTGTATTTAAAATTTCAGTAAATTGACTTCAAATTTATTTGAATTGTGAGTCTAAATTTTTTTTGTGAATACAAACAGAACACGTAGCAGCACAACAGAATGGATTTGCGTAAACTTTTGGAAAAAACATCGAAAAATGTTTGTAGCGATCTTGGAGAAGTTTATGGTGGTCCGATAAAAAAAATTAATGTTTTTCTGAACCTATAAACGAACTAATAAGTCAAAATACGATGTAACAGCATTGAGAAAACTTTCAACAGGTTTTCAAATGAATTAAGTATAATAATTAATAACTTTAGAAGCATTTTTGAACATCTCCAAGTACCGAAAGTCAACATCGAGTAAATAAAGCTGCTGAATAAGTTCGATTAAATACTGTATCTGAAACGAATGAACGGTGGGTATTGATTCGTTCATTTTTTTATTTTTCTATTTTACAGAAGGATAACGTCGATGACTCGAGTCGTGCCAATGCATCACATAGTATCGACTCTGACACCTGAACCCAATAGATACTTTTTGTTTTTTTTTTTAACAGTTGACATATAGAGTGCAGGGTAGTACGGGCTCGCATTGAATTATGATAATTTTCTTGGATCTTCCCCTCCGACGGAGGGGGACGTCAAACCGGGATTCACGCGAGTGAGTTTCGCACTGGCAAATTCATGTAGCGATGTAGCATTCATCGCGGGGTTTCGCCAGGGATGCTAAAGCGGAGAGGATGGGCCGACACTGGATAGAAATGGCGCAAAGGGAGGAAGACGAGGAGAGGGAGACGGGGTCTGGCTAGAGTTTTGGGGTGAAAGTCGTGGCACGAAGCATGCGTAACATGGGGTGCCTTACCGATGAGTCATACTTCATCCCCTGCGGCGTTCGGGTTGCGGGGGAACCAGGGGAGAGGGATGGCTGCATTCCTCCCCTTTTCCGCTCCATTCCCCGCTACCATCTCGACATTCTCTGTGCTCTTCTGTGAATATCTACATGTACCACAGAATATTATCTCTTCCGACGGTTTCAGCACGTGATATAAAGTACATAGAGGGCTCTGGAGTTCGCTTGATTGAAATTATATGTCTTTTCGTCTGCTCTCGAACGTTGCAATTCGTTTTTCCCTAGTTTTTCCTCTTCATTAAAAGGAGTAAAAGCACGGCACAGGGATTGTGTAATAATGTGTGTGTGTGAGAGGAGGAAAGAGAGCGAGGGAGTACGGTGGAGATTGGAGTGATCGAAGCTTCTTCAAATATTGCATAGTGGGCTTTTTTGTGTTGTTGATTATTATATGCAACGAGACACCATACACATTCCACATGCTAAGGATCGACAGTTCGACAATATCAAGTTTTTGAATCTCGAGAATAGTGACAGCTCAAACAAATCAAGATTACGTCTTTGGATGACTCAAAATTAGGGTATGATTCAGGTTGTCAGACGTCAAATTGTATGCTAGATCGAGAATCTGTGAATCTTTCAAATCGAGGTTTCGGATAATCGAAGCTTTTAAAAATACTGGTTTCGACAAACTGGATGTTCCAAGCGAGCAAAGTGCATTCATACCTTACGAGCATAGACCCCAATAAACTGGAAAATTTTCTCAAACATCGTCATTTTTTCAAATTTCGTCAAACATCAAGAAACGTTTCCAGAATTGTTACGCAGAAGATGAATAATTCCGACACGACCGAAAGGGCAATAAAAAATAATTCCTATTCCGAACTACAGTGAAGATGTAAATTTAAATGAATATGTCGTTGGGCACAGCACGTCACAAGTTATACAAGTCCGTGCCCTCTTGCTTCGCGTAACAGTTAAGATGGAAATGTCCTGCGGAGCATGTTCTTCAAAAATTACTCTATACCTTCGTACGCATATATTAAACTTTGAAAAATATGTAATAAGAGAATGAGTAAGATGGAAGGTGCCTGGTCACAGAAAAGAAACCGGCATTTTTAATTTATTTTGAGATTATTCAGGGAAACGTTTTGGACCACTGGGAGAAGAAGCTTCTCTGGCACATCTCTTTTTCTTTTTTTCTTTCTCTCTCTCTCTCTCTCTCTCTCTTGAGAAAGATACAGCTGGCTCTGAATCATCAGTGCCATGGCCACGTCTCGTCGTCCGGGTTGTACGATACATCTACAGTGAACTCTCTGAACGTCACGGATAAGTTGCCGCGACGTTGTCACATTTCACAACAGTTTACGTTTGGTTGCAGCAAAAAAATATGTTTTTTTTTTTAAATATTTATATTTACTTCAATATATTAATATACTTTACATATGATTTTGTATCTAAAAACCGATATGTACTGATAAAACAGAACATCGCTACGCTATATGCAAAATTATAGCAGGTTCTTGTCCTACGAGCCAGAACGCATCCTCTTTTCCCGTTCTTTGTTCTGTGATCATGAAAGTTCCAACTCTGTTTGTGTATCTCCATATAGACATACATACACGCGTGTATAATGGACGAGATGCTACCATTGTTCACGTCGATCGGCTTCGATCGCACGGCGGACAAATGTTAACCCCTTTTCGATCGAAGGATTAAATTGTCGGCTGCGTGAAATAGACAATCAGAGTGATCAGCCCGATGTCTGTTTTTTTTTCTTTTACCATTACCTGTCAGCGCTTTTCGCAAACCCATGGGAAGAAATCAACGAAGCAGAACAATTAGAGCATTGTCTCATACAATTAGACGATTTGTCAGGACTGAAAACGTTATCTAGAAATCCACGACCGAAGAAATAAGGTTTCCTAAGAATTGATCAATTCTCATTAAATCATTTTTCACGAAATTCTGATAAATTTCAGGATAAATACAACTTTGAGAGATTCTTTCAAGTCATAATCGTCTTAACGGTTGTAGTTGCTTAAAACTATTTCATTTTTTTATGAAATTCGATACCTTTACTCCAAGTTACTAAAAGTGATTAAAAACGACGAAAAAACACACCAATGTAGTGTTTTGATGAAAACTTCATCTTGACAATATTTGAGTATGTTGAATTTATGATTCCCAGAAATGGGATGAATATTTTAGGGTCCGCGTAGGCTCAAATATCGTGAATACTGATGCGAGTGTGAACATCCAGAAGACTGGTAATTCGTGTACACGAAACTGTAGAAGTTGTTAAATTTATGAGCCATGGACTTTCGTGGTGTACCATGAGCTACACGATGCACTCACCATATCGTGCATCTATATAGTACGATCGAGAATAATTATATAAATTTCATATGCATGGAACATTGTATATAATACTTTGACTACCAATGGCATTCGAGTATTTACTAGTTTTTCGTATTACATACACACATACATGTATATATATATAACGTATGTTTGCAGTGTGTATTTAGGTATATATGATTTGTAAAATAAAAATAGAAGTTTGTACATGAATCATTATGACCGAGTATTTAAATGTAGTGTCCAAAACCTCGCGCAAAAACTACGTACAAAAAAGGTACAAAGTCCTGAAAAGAAGTCTCTTGATTATCTGTTTCCCCCAAATAGTAAATTAAAAAAAAAAAAACTAATATTTCTACTTTGTGTTTGCAAATTTCGTGATCTGAACAATCTGTAAATTTTTAATACGAGACTTAGGACAGCCTGTATATCCTCCAAAGGTGCATATGCACCGAGTACAATGAGCTCAAGTGAAGTACGAAGAAAGCCCACGTTTGATTATTCTCAAGACTTTGGCCATGGCTATGCAGTAAATATAAATAAATAAATATATATGTATATAGAATCGCCGGGTAAGTATTAAGGATGCAAACGTGCATCGAGTCCCCTACGGGCTTTGCTTGTTTCGCTTACTTATGTACGTGTGTATGCGAACGACCCAATGCAAGACAAGCGTCAGCCTAACTCTTGCACGCATATTTTAAGCCTTTTTGATTCTGGGCTTTCGAGGTGTATGTCCATGTACATCATTTTGATATACATTCAAGGAACTATTGAGTGTGTGTAGTGGTCGCCGCATACCTGTACACACGGATTTATTATTTACGTGCATTAATGGCCCATGGCGCACGTCTCTGTCACGGTCGAGCTCCACGTGCAACAAGCCAACGAGCATGCATAACATATCTGTATATAGAATCCACGCTTGTTGCACTTAGACAAATGTATTGCTAGTTTTATAAGAAAATGTATATTCGAAAAACAAGGTCAAAGAATAACCGCTAGGAAGGTTTATTATTATCTTTCGAATTATATTCGATGAGTTAAAATGAATAAATATTTCAAAAGAAATGGAGGACTATCCAGTCGATTTTAAAGAGAATTTGAATGCGAGATTTTGTTACATGATCATAAGGCCCACAAAATAAAATTCCTATGTCACGATACCCTGATAACGAAATTTCATTGATACTTTGTTGGATCTTTCATAATCGTGGGATTTGATGATTGAAATTATGAAATTTGGATCGGCCTTTTGTTTGGTTCGTTCACTTATCTTAATGATTGAAACAGCATCAACTACTTTGCTATATATCCACTTCTACGTGGTAGAAAAAGGATGGAATATAATTCGAGTTCTCGACAATAACACACTCTCAGGGTGTGAGCCACTTTTGCTGTAACAGTAGATCCTTGGTAATTTTAAACTCAAGAGAGAAAGAGAGGTATAAAAAGAAAAAAGAAGAGATTTCGCGCGCCCTGCTTCCACGAGATGGGTGAGGTGAGATCCAAACTCGAAAGCCTCTCTCGTTTTGTGAGCCAACAAACCGGAGACTTTCTGTATGCTGGACGAACCCTTTCAAAAACTTCTTTAACAGGTAATTTTTCATCTATATATGCTATCAAAGGCTTTGAAGCGCGGTGTATACAAATTGAAAAATCGTTAAGACATCGAAACGAAAAGGAGAAAAAAGAATTGTCATTCTTTCCAGATTACCAATTGAACATTTTTCCTGATTACTTATTTCACGTATTTACCCAGAATGGTGATAAAAACATATACTTTCCAAATGAGGCCGCGTGAGTAATGCTAAAGGAATGCGTTATCGCATAAAAATTCATTTGAAGATCAAAAATCGATAAATGAACGTTCGAACATTCAGGCGTAATTATGCCCAAAAAAAAAATGTCTCAATTCTGTTTTCTCAACAGGATACCCGTGGATGTTTAACATTTTTAGTTTGGTAACGATGAATAATGAAAAATGGTCGTGATTCACGCGGTAATTACCATAGAATGTGGACGCAAAGATCGTATCCGCAAACCCATTTGGTTGAATATTTTTAAATAATAAGTTATTTGAAACGATTTTGAAAATATCGTCGTTGGAACGCAACAAAACGGCTAATTATCGTAGTCACACTACATAGAAATTTTGGGGTTTACTCAGAGAAAAAACAAAGAAATTTCTTCGCATTCCAACGATGCGAACGTCGTTTCTTGCTCCCCGTTGCAAATATATTTCTTGTTGGTTAAGCCGATAAACTTGTATCGATTAATGGATCGATCGTAAAAACACTAGAGAAAAACAAGTGTCAAATTTATGGCCGAATCGAGTAGCGCATAAAGTTGTGTATGTCTAAGTTAAGAATTTGTCTCTCGATTGAAGCCGAGTCACGTACCATGCCTTCGTCGATAGAAACGTCTTCCTCGAAGTAACACTCGTCAGCTTCATCCGGTGTGAGCGCCATGTTAGTTTCCGGTGACTCCTTGACGTCCTGTTGCTGCTGTCTTCTCAGCCAATCCATGATAATTATTTTCAATTGATATCGTGTGCCCTTGGAAACTTGATACACAGGCAATCTCGAATGAAGTATGCTTCAGGATTTTTATTAATTGTTTCTTTTGTGTCCTCGAACGAGCTGCCATTTATTTCGTTGGCATTTTTCTTCTTCCATAGTTTCCCAATTAGGGGGCGTACAAAATCGTGCCAGGGTGTGTAGAGACGATACAGTAGAAGCAATTATATTTGAGATTGAAAAAAATAAAGTAGAAATCGGTAGCAGCTTGGGTCAGAGGTCGTGAGAGAGTCGGGGGAGCGCTTATCGCTCGATTCGATCGATAAAACGAGTCATTACAATTGCGCCCACGAATCGGTCACGCCGTTCACCGGTTAAGTGTCCGTTCCTGTTTAATGTGTGCGAGCGCCTATATATGATCATATGTACATATGAATATATCTGTAAAAAGATATATAATCTATAGTTACGTCAATTGTACATAAATCTTTCTCTTTCACTCTAATCGGGAGTTCGTGACATTTGTAAAATGTCAGTCTCACTTCATCCGTTAGTTCCGCACAAAAAGACACACGCGAACACAACTATATCTGTACTAAACACACATGGCATAAAAAGGAAAACAGAGATATAGAAGAAATCGTAGAAAATATTTAGTTGTATCGCGTTGGAGGAATGAGAGTCTAGTCTCGATCCCCTATTTTCCTTTTGGTCTTATCAGTCAGCACGATAAATAACATCGGCAACACACGCACGGTTCACTCAACTATCTTTCCCCTTAAAACTTTCATAAACGAGAATACTCGCTGAATCGTTGGTTAGGATGAAAAATTCGTTGAACTAATAACTAAATTGAACAGGATAATCTTTGTCAGACGGTGAAAAAGAAAATTTATTCACTGGGCACTTACACACACATACACTAAACCTTCGAGTGATCGCAATGTTATTGTTGCACTCAATGTTACAACTGATTGTTGACCTATTCACAAAAAATTCGAATTTGCCCAAATAATATTTTCACTTCTGGTACGTCATCGAGTTATTCCGTAAAAAGAATAATTATTAGTGTAAAGGATGAGTTTTTAAAAGCTGCATAAGCGAGATCCACGTGTAAACTTTACTCGCGACACAGGCTGCTGCGTGGAAAGAAGAAAAGATGATAATGAAGAAGAAAAGCGTGTATCTCGATATGATCCACATGCACACGCGCGTGGACGAGCCGAGCCGGTGCAGCTGCAACTGCGGGCGACCGGAGAATGCTGGAAGTTGTATGTTGGAGGATGGCTCGGGGTTACTGCCGTTGCTGCTGTAGGTTCGAAAAGCCGGCCGGAAAGCGACGGCTGCTTCGTGTATAGCCCGGGTCCGCTTAGTGTAAGCGCGAGCCACGCAGCCGGAGAGCAAAAGAGGAATGGGCGTATGGGGCTAGCGTGAGCGAGACGAAATTATTGCATGAGTGTGTGTATGTGAGAGAGAGAGAAAGAGAGAGAGAAAATGGAGAAGGGGGACAAAAGAGAAAGATAGAGAGCGACTAGTGTATGAGTCGGAACGAATCCTGACAAACAGAAGGGCGTAATAGACACGATTCTACATGTAACACGATGTAAGTCGAAACCTTTTGCTTTACTACAGATTCATGGAGACGGGGAAAGAGACAGAGATAAAGGAAGACTTGTGTATACCCTACTAAGAAGGGAAAAGAGGGGGATCGTCGAGTTATAGAGCAAAGCAGTGTGCAGAGTGAGAGAGATGAAAGGAGAGAAACAGAGTTCGAAGGTAGGGGTTAGGCATATCGGAGCAGCAGAGTAAAAGAGAGAAAACGAAATTTGATGATAGGGGATGGAGCGATGAGGGACGCGGTGGAGGGGATAAAGCGGCAAAGAAGTGAGGCATAGGAATCGGTGCGGGGGCGTAGGAACGAGGGTGGCCATGCCGCGAGGGCTTTGCTCTTCTTTCCTTTCTCTCTCGTTAGGTTCTTTCTCGTTTACTCGCTATTTCGTTTTCTCCTTCTCTCTCTTTCTCTTCATAATGCCTCTCAATCCTTCTCTCTCTATTTCTGCTCCTTTCCATCTTATGCTTTTAATATATATATCTTTCGTTCCATCGCTATCTCAGAATTTCTCCCCGAGTCTCTGCACTTTGCCTTCGGCTCGCTATTTCTGATTCGGTATCGAAACATTTTTTTTTTTACTTTCTTCTTTCTTCATCTCTCCTTTTTATAGTTCTCTTTGGTACAATTTCTATCAGTCTTCCACTCCATTCCCTTTGATGCACTTGTTTTCTTTGCATCTGATGTTTCTTTTTATTTTCAATTTATTTTTGCCATTTTTTTGGACACGATAATTGCTACTTCATCCTCTGCAGCCTCCTGTGCATAATGGCGCGATCTGTCTCTAAATTATGTATTTTTCTTCTATAAATTATTCAAAAATATAATATTTGTTACGATTAAAGAAATAGATATGCATCAGAAAACAAAAGGTTAGTGAAGCATCTCGTTCATCACCTAGGAAATGTTTAGTTGCATTTATAGTACGAATTAAAAAGTCCACATTTTTCATTTTCGAGAAGTTTCGATCATTTCAATCGTTTGGGCAAATATGAAAATCAGTATATATGCTCACGTGCCCTAGCAAAGAACATTCTCGAATATCGCAAGACATATTCCAACAAATCATTTCGTATCAGTCTCATGTGTGTCGTAAGAGACCAACGGAATTTGACGGGTCAACGCTTACGAAAGCAAGGGGATTCTTTTTGTTACAAGGGTTAGCCCTACGTTGCTTCTGCTTTTTGAAATATTCCTTGATCCAAGCCTCTTCATACATGGAAACGCACGTTTGAAAAAAAGATATATATATATATATATTTACAAAATTCCAAAATTCTTGAAACTGATTACTGGGAAACTTTTTTTTTGCGGAAAACGATCATGAAAATCTTTTTTTACAAAGTGTTTTCATTCACACCTATTTCGTTTATCGCAAATATTTTTGATAATGACAACTTTGAAAAGCTTTTACAATGATCTTTTAAGATGAAAAATACTGCCCACGGTTATTCTAGTTGGAAGGTTTCAATATTTTTCCAAAAAATGTATCCCGATAAAATACGATTGTCAAATTTATAAAAATTCAATGTTACTCATGGAGAATATGCTTCCGTGCCTCATTCTCTTGCGAAAAGCCATTAATCGTGGACCCAACGAAATGCGATTAATTTTCCACGAGTGCTCGATCGCGAGGGGTTGGAAAAGGGTTACCGAATAAACTTCATCCCAGCAAAGCATCCAGACGAGCGCACACCTATACGTATTATAACACGTACCCAAATTCACGTATATACGAATGATGTATATATATATATATATAAATTAGAATAGAAACCGAAGCAACAGTGTGATGCGATATTTCGGTGGTCACGGGCTGTTGCCCCTAATGAAATACGGACGGTGATACATCCCTGAATCCGTGGGGTCCACATGGAACGTATGGTCCAGTCTGGCTCGTCCGCCGTTCACGTTCCGAGACGGATGAGACGAGAGAGAAACAGATGAATAAAGAGAGAGAGAGAGAGAGAGAGAGAGAGAGAGAGAGAGAGAGAGAGAGAAGCTTTGGATGGAAAGCCAAAAGGATCGCCATGAGAACGAAATGGAGGGAAAGAGAGAAAAAATGAAAGAAAAGAAGGAACGAGTCGATAGATCTATATCTATATATGGCCACGCGCGCGCGCGCATGCAGACATGTAGAAATGACGACGAAACGATGCTGACGCATTCGAGTAGCACGTAGTGAACGAGTAAAAGTGAGAAAGGGCCAAAGTGGAGTGAAGAAGAATTTACAGATCCTGTATATATATATACGTCCATGGAGACTAACGCACGATGAAACTTCCCGGTACTTTACAGAAACTAGAAAGAGAGCGTTTCGAAGCGGTTAACTTCACTATAAGCATTGTGTGCCACGTTCTAAGGAAACGAATGGTAAAGAACTGGTTATTGGCACTTCTGAATCAAATGATCCAAAAATATATATAGCTTCGAATTAATGTAGAAAAGTAACAAAATTTTGATCTTTATATTAATCCATCAATTATTCAATTAAACACAATGGATGTTTATTTTTCCATTTACGAAAAAAATACCATTAAATATCTCTTCTACCAATTATGGATATCACATCACGTTTCGGGGTCTTATCTCTTTTTGCATACTATGTTGATTTCATCATTAGAAGCAACCATGCGAATTGAATGAAATAATCGAAGGTGTAAAAACCCTGAAATGCAATGAAATAGGAAGAGAAGAAACGAAAAAAGCCCTCGTACATAAATATGAGTAACGAGAAAAGAGAAGTCAGTATAGTAACCATTACACTGATTAATAACCTTTCATAATTAATAAACTCTTCAGAAAAGAGTTTTTAATCAAACGTTAGAAGGATATGACAATGACTGTTTTCTTTCGTCTGATAGATAGCCAATCTCTGAATCGTTTTGGTTCAATAATATAAAGAGTGCGTCCACGAGAGAGGGAACCCCGTGGTTCAACGTGTTAGTCATGGTTGCCTATGGCAACCCACGCAGGCGTAGGGCTTATGCTCTCGTGAGAGGGTTTTGGTGAACACGCACCATCCTTGGCAGGTTTCTTTCTCTCTTCGTTTCTCCTCCATCCTCTAAATCTCATCATTCGCTCTCTCTTTCTCTCTCTCTCTCGCACTCTTTTTGTTGTGCTTTGAAAATACACTATACGATCCAGTGCTTCTCTTTACACCATCATTTTCTAACGTTGATATGAGCAAGCTCGTGTAAGCTTATTTATCTATATAAACATGCATTCGTAAGATAATGCACACGCTCAAGTTTGCAGTATTCACGTTTTAGCCACCAACTGCAATGCGCGTCAGTTCCCTAATTCAGGTTTCGTAATTATTCGAGTAAAGGAAAATGATGTGCGATAGATCTATCAGCCATACGTCTATCAAAGCTTGATCGGTTAGAACAAATAGACATTTTGATAGGGCGCACTAATTGGAAAGAGCTTATCATTGGTTGAATAAGTTTGAGTGAAAGCCTCCATCGAATTTAAACGTCTCCTAAAAGTCAATGATCGTTCCTAGTTTACGACTAGTTGCACATGAACTGCTTCAACTTTACTGCCCCTATGTAGCAGCATGAGCACTTTAAAATATACGTGAACCACCATTAAGCAAACTTTTGATTGCTTATGGTTAATTAATTACTAAATACCAATCATATGTCCCCTCACTTCTAGAAAAGGAGTAAAATTCAGCATGTTGCAAAGACAAAACCTACGGTCGAAAAAATCGCCTTGATGCATCTATGCCAATGTGTAAAAGATCGTAACCAAAACTTGCAACTTCATTATACCATAAAATCAATGATCGAAATTTGTGCCTGGATTGTCTATCGTGGAAGATTTATAATTCAAAGGGTTCGGCAAGCTCACGGGCAGGGTGGAGGCTGAAGTATCACTGTAACAGCCAACCAATCACCCTCGCACGCGTTTACGGGGGGTTGTGAGAGTTAATTGATTTCCCTTTTGCTGCTGGGGTCCGAGCCTCGATGTTCTTGTCGAGTCGATCGTTGTTTCCTCTATAAACACGTATGTGTTTTCTCATACGTATATGTGTTGAGGTCTTTAGGTGGAAGTGTATCGCCATTGGCTACATGGAAACTGCGTTATCAGCTTGAACAGGGTGAACGATACGACTACACGAAGTAGGAAGTGAAGGCTACAAAATTGCACACACTAAACGTGTGTATACACAATAAAAACGAAAAAAAACGTCTATTAAAACAAGTGTGCTACGAGCAATTCCGTGTCTTAGGGATGAAATAATAAAAAATATTATAGAAGGGGACGGAAAGAGAAAAGCAGCTGCATGTAGTGTAAAATTTCGATAGTATTTTATCTGCTGGTAGGTATTATTTGTTCTCACACATATCTCTATTGTCACTTATACGTGTTTTCATATGTCTGTTCGTATATATAATTATACATATATATACGAATATATAAGAAGTATATATAATATAACCCATAATTGACATTAGAGTCACTGCTAGAGCTTATCGGCCGGAAGTGAATGGCCGCAACTGCTGTAAAAGAGCGATAGAGAAAAAGGAGAAAAGATAGAGAATGAAGGGATAGAGAAGATAGAGAGAGAAAGAGGAGAGGGCATTTGGTTACGAAAGATTGCGAGTGCCGTGTGACCATACATTATATCAGCACGCGATATCAAAACATACTAAAACCAGCGACCTAATATATGCACGTCGGAATGTAAACTACTACTTGTCGCAATTTGACTCGCCTTTAAACGTTTGCGAAATAACGCTGTTACATAGTAAATGCGAAGTGATTTTAGGTTAGGGCTTATTTTAGGTTATGCATTACTCAGAAATCCAAGCTCGGTCATTGTTGCAAAATGCATAATATACTTTGTATTATTCCTTATATTCTACTGATTTGAAAATATTTTTGAGAGTTATTAAAGTTTAAGGAACCAAGTACATTTCTATCAATTATTTATCATAGAAATAGTGCAATAACAACAAACAAAAGTAAATAAAAAAGATACGTAAACAAGTAATTGTATAAAATGAATAAATCATTCAATAACATGGGAGTTAATGAATAATCATCAATAAATGTTTTTAAATTCAATCGAATGAAGCAATTTATGTAACTGCAGGAGTTTATTCGATGGAAACAAATTGGAGCTGAAGCAAATTAATTGTCCTCCGTTAAATTTCCAACAATCGTATATATGTTCAATTAGCCTAAATGACGTTTTTATTAAAGCAAACGGTGCCCCATGAAAAATGGTCGTTGTACATTCAAACGCAACTAAAAACTAAGTTTTTTTTCACTGCCCATATACATATTTGGATGATGACAGCATAATTTGGACTGTCGTGAAAGAAGGTCACGTGTTACACGTGCAGAATGGGGTTGAGACTCCTCAACCCTTCTTCATAACCCTCACTCGACCCTGACACGGTGTACTAGATTTCTTTTTCTACAGTAATGACAGATACTGTTTATTTGGAAATTGATGAACATGCAAGCTAGTCCACGTGTCTTTCTGTTTTAATTTTTTCTCCAGCATTTACCGACAACCCTCTTTGTAAATACTCATCGTACATATCGAAGACACGCGTGAATTCCCCAGTCCTATGAGTATTTATACGATGCGTTGATTGCCCCGCAAGCGTAGTTACTAGTTATACAATTAAATTCAATTCACGTGGTTCTCTATGCGCTCGCGAGTTCTCATACGTCTAAAGTATTCAAACACTTCATGCACAGTTTCATTGCAGCTGAACGCATTAATTAACTAACGTGATCATTATCCGAAATCGTAAATCCATTTGTATTTTATTTACAAACGGTCCTATGGATACGACTAATTATACAAAATGTTCATTATTTACTGCTGATACTACAGATTATTGCTCCATGAAAAAAAACAAAACCATGTTTATCTGTCAGAGGATAAATTTTTATAGTCCTGATATTTCATAAGAATCAAAAATCACTGATAAATCTTAAGGATAATGAATTTAAATTGGAAAAAAATTCAAACTTTTCAGAACAGAACATTCAATGCGTTTTTTTTTTTTTTTTCAATGACATAGAAATGCACTAAAAAAATCATTGCCACGTGTACGTGGTCCCACATCGTTCACAATAAAAATTTTAAATCGCAATACTGAGAATATAATTTTTTTCCAATTTTCGTGATATGTTACGATTATTATTTTTTATTTCTTCAAAGGTGCTAATCATTACGTGCATTCGTGTACGTGCTCAATGGTTGCTTGGAGCAAGTACCTGATTCTAATAAGTTGAATGCATGGGTAATCGGTTTCAATGGTCAGGCGCCAGTTCCCAGTCTCTTTGCATCCGTATCGTCCTGCCAATTAAGGGCGTTGGACGCCGTAATCTGGGATACTTCACAATATGCAAATAGGAACTACCCGCGGGGAAACAAGAGAGGAAGCATTGAAGCGAATTTCCAGAACAGTGATTCTCTCCCTTTTAGTACTCTGTTATCCATTTAACAGATTTTTATCAAGCCCCTGCATTTTCCCTACCGTGCATAAATGGACGGAATTATTTCATTTCGAAATATTATCGAGGATTTCGACAGTTTTCAAGAGCAATTATCAACATTTGCACAATAGAAATGCTCTTTATGGAGAAGTGTTCAAAATCGGTCGAAAATTCAAGTTTTACATTGATTCAGATGACATGGAAAGACCCACACTTCGTTGAACATAATTTTCATCTTACCATGTTTTATATTTGAATATCGATACATGATCATTTCCCTGAGGCTGCAGTAACCTGTGCACCATTAAGAAACGCCTGCACATACCACCAACGACACGTCATAAATGTCATGACGAAATCGGACGTCGTTTCTTATAGCGTGTTGCATCGTAAAAAAATTGACCGACTGTATTTGCAAACATGAACCCTCCTTTCTGCACAAAATCTTAGTTGCCATTGATGGTTTTTGTTTACGCTTCGTACAACATTGCTTTATGTGTACGGGGTACTCGAAAGATTTGTCATTATTCATACGTTATAAACAACCATGGCCAACCATGGCCAAGCAAAACAATTCATGGTTATAAACAACAGGTATTAGGCGACCTGTTAAATTTATGTCTAAGGACTAAAAAGTTTTACTATTCAGTTATGTCGGAGTCACTTAAATTCTTTTCAGATTTTTTTTTTTTTTTTTTCAAAATTTCTTTGTATCTCTATTTTTGGTTTACAGTCGAGGATTGTTTTCATCAATTCATTGCTGTTACTTTGAAACAAAGATGTTTTAATGATAATACCACAAGCAGAAAAAGTACATAATTGGATTTTTAACACACCAAAATTTTTTCAGAATTCTTATTTAAGGCTGCACCATAAAGGCCATTCGCCTCATTCCGATTCCTATACGATTGTTAAAGTTCTGCCTTTAAAAAAAGCGTAAACTATCGATAAAGAATAATTTCTATCGACCGTGAATAAACAGTGCATGCAGCTTTAATGTTGCAGATTTTTTTTCCACTGACCGATAGTTTGAGAGATATTCGTTCGAAAAAATTTTAATGGGCCACCCTATATATATAACGCTTATGCAAATTTTATTTACTCCATCGCAACACACATCGTTTCGCGCTATAGAGAAATGGACTCTAAATTGGAACGAGCCCGAGCCTCGAGCGTGGAATTACACTTAGGATATTACGAGTAAAACCGATTACGTATCACTGTATGTAATACATAAATAAATATATTTCTATGCACAGTATATGTGTGTGTTTTTACGCCTTCAAGGTGGTTTCAAGTATCTATAGCGTGTTCCGATATTCATGTATGTTTATACGTGTGGATACAGATATCTGTACTTTTACCTAACTTGCTCGGGCGTTATACAACGAGAACTCGACTATCTCGATGTATTTGCGCGAAACGCATTACGGGACTTTGCGTTACGATCCCCCGACGCATTCAACGCCCCCGGCGCTTCAGTCAAAGGCTAGCCATTTATGCAGAGCCTTAACCCATTCGCACTGTGCTATGGAACCAATGACAAAAGGGGGAAAAAAACTATGTGGATATGGAGATAAAAAGAGAGACGAATAATGGGAGAAAAAATTGATTGCTAGTTGGCCGCGATCCATCATTACACTTCATGTAATTATGCCTCAAGATCAGGTAAGTTAGCAGCTATAGTCATAAATGTGGTTTGAAGTCAAGTTACATTGATCGACTCGAAATACGAGGGAACCAACATAACAGTGAATATTGATCAGACAATATTTATAAAAACGATGAATAAAGAAAATGAAGATTTCGTTTCGAATTAGTTCTGATTATACAATCGTGCTGGGTCGGAAAAAAACATTTAAAAAATTGATCTTTTGCACAGATTATTCTGTCTCTCTTTTGTTGACTGCAGTATTTGAACAACTTTATTTTGAAGAAACTGTTGTTTAGTCACAACCCAAACATGAAGCTCGTAGTAATAAATCGAATTCTTAAGTTTCATTTTTATTTCGTAACTGGAATTTATATCTTTTCAAGTTTTCTTTTATCTATTTATTGTAAATAATATCTTTTCTCTTCTCCGTTTAGCCGTTTTTCCCGCGGAAGCTAAGCAACCGGTTTTGATAAATCTTCCACAGCAATAAATCTTATGAATTAGAATAAGATGCAGGCTTTATAAGATTCTGAAAAATTCTGTATTATGGAAATGCCAACGAATTTTTTATATTTTTCATCTGATTTCTTACTTTTATAATTCATCAGTAATTAAAAAATGTTAATGAATAAAAAGCACGAATAAATGAGGATCTAAATATGGTTCGAAACGAAGAGAATCAATGGTTGAAATAATCATTTACTACGTCATTTTAAATTAAAAAATTTATGATGATTAGTAATTTCATAGTTGCGTTTCCAACGATGTTTCTAGCCAAAGGCTAAGCCATGGACATAACTAGTTTTAAATAAACGTATATAAACATATTGCAAGAAGCGATTCAAAGGTCTTTATCAAAGTAATTAGCACGAGAAAGCGCGCAGATAGCGATTCGTTAAGGCTGTTGTCTTTTTTTGTTGTTGTTGCGAAGCTTGACGTTACTGAATTAAAATTTGTTCGCAAAGGTACTCATACGTGTGTCTATATTCATACGAATTTTCTGGCACATGCACTTGTGAGGTACGGAGCTTAACCGAGTCATGGACTACAAAGTACTGCTAGCGTGTCCTCGCTTTTGTGGACTCTTTTAATATACGTCAAGGTGCACTCACGTGTTTCGTAAGAACTTTAAATGGAGTTTAAATGCCCTGCAGTGACGGTGAATAACAAGAGAAACTGTATATATGTGGATAAAGTATGTACACGAAAAGACGTTGTTACAGCGTCTCGTAGTCCGGTAATTAAAAAAACATACATAGTTTAACTTGCACGTCACAAAAAGTTCGTCTGCACCTCTCAGTTTCAATCAAGCGACCCGAGAAAGCTTTTCGTTACGTTTTAATAAAAGTTCTATATTTTTTTTAATTCAACATTCAAACAGCGTGCAATTTAAGAGAAAAGTTAATACAACATTATAGAAATTTTACGAAGTTGTATTATAAATTACAACTGGAAACTCAAAAGAACAGGATCATTTACATAATATGAGAAACGATCACTCCCCGGATATCCTGCAACGATATCGTCTTTCAACGATGCTATATAACGTTCCGCGTATCTTTCAGGGCTATCAATCGGTACATCCTTGACAATTATTGTACCAAATCAAAGTCGAATACACTTAACTCTCCAGATATTTTGATTCTACAAGTACAATATTTTTTTTAAATTGTGGAATCATAAGAGCTGTCAGACAAACAATTTTAATAACAAAAGACACTTGTTTACTCGAAAACCAAGAAAATAAAGTATAAATGTCAACACTTTAGATCCAATCCCCTACAAGATCTTTTCGAAAAAACACAGACTAGACCTCTTATTAATGTTTCAAAAAATGTATAATAATTTTATGTTTTGGAAGTTATGAAACTATTTTAGAATGATAAAGGCGAGTAAAAACTTCCGAATACTTGTGAAATATGGTAACGAAGTTCAACATTTGTGTGCATGAATAATTTTCCTCATATATTTTCTTCAGGATGTTGCCAAGTTTCTTCAGACACGAGACAGAATAGGGCTGATCTTTTTTTTGGCTTATTACCCCTCGAAAATAATAATTATCATACTTTATGTACTCTCCACCTCGAGAGCTTTTCACATGGTTCGTGTGAGCCATAGCCTCATGGCCAAGCCGTGAGTTCATCGAGCAATGATTTGCATCTTGGACATGGCAAAGAACGCGCCGGTACGCTGCCTGTACACTTACACGCACTATACATACACGTATCACATAAATGGATGAAGGAGAGTATACACATGACGGTAGAGATATGGTTGGAGTATGGTACAGCATGCGAAGTGACTTGCGGGCTTGCTCTTCTGCGGCAGCACGTACAGGCTTCATACACAAGAGGTCTGAGTTCTTGAGTCTCGAGGAGGTAATACCAACGGCAAATACCTACAGCGAAGAGATCCCACGACTGCCCATCGCATGGTCAATGCTCTTCCATCTCGTGGGCGGCAATATGGCAATGACAATATTTTTGCAATGAGATCAACACTCATTAAACCTTATCGATCGTATTTACCAAATGTCCATCCAGCATTTAATAATTTCAGCACAAAAACTTTGGTATTTCAAAAAATCCTATCACTTAAAACCTATTGTTTTTGCTGCTATTAACCATGAGATTCTAGTCATCGATAATTATAATACTTCGGTTTTTTAAATGCCTAGAAAAATTGGTAAATGGCCGTCAATACGAGAATAGTCGAAGAATAATCTTCTTGAGAAATAAAGCTTAGCAATGAACTATTTTTTGCACAGACATCTTACATTCCGTTGATTCAAAATCGCTTTTATAGTTGACTGTTTTGTCTGCCGCTTATTAGAGGTAATTAGGTGGCATGTAGCCTTGCTAGTGCGAGGTTGGCGCCATGAGATACGAGAATTGGCGTCATCGCAATTCTTTCTTCTCTCTCTTCTTCCCTGAGTTTTTATCACTGTCTTTATCTGTAGAAAGACTACTGTAACTGCCGATGCTTTGCCTCACATGGAGAGAACGTACGTTATATATATATATACGCTTCGAGGAGAAACTTCTCGTGCAACGGTCTCTTATTCCTGCCTCTGTTAACTGACCGCGTGTGATTGAAACGAATTGCCTCGTTCGCTGGCGAGAAACGAAATTGCAAAAGCGTCCGAGCTCGCACTTTTGATCCCTGTTTTCACATATATACACATATATGTATGCTCATAAGTATATTTATGTATAGATATATTTTGTGGCACTGTCCGAGATAGCGATCTCAGCACTTTCGTCCAATGAATTATCTCACGCGCTCAGTCGGAGTAGAGCTACTGCTCTTCTCCATTCCTGCCCACGCTACGCTGCTCGACTCCTTAAGCACGTGTGTGGTTCTCAAACAACCCCACCAAAGTGGTTTCTTCGAACCATCTCGGCTTTGAACCATAAAATTCCAAGCGCTCGAACAAGCGATTAACTCGATTAAAATTTAGCTCGTCGATATTGGCGAGTATACGCACAAAATTCTTTAGGGCTCGTTAACTTTGACGATCGTTGGAAACGAATTGCGCTTTATTTGTCCTATTTTTAGTCATAACAAGTGAGAAGTTTCTATGAAAATTTGAAGTGTGCATGGAATTCGCTCGAATCGAAGAATCTTACGACTACAATTAAGAACACCAATTAATATGTTTTGTGCTTATACACTTTCAAGGAAATATGTTTCTTACTAACAAACACACATCAATATTTTGTACACAACAAGTTTTTTCATTAAGACTCGGGATTGGAAACACTTATTCGTAATTATTATATCTTCCAAATGATTTTAAATATAGATTCAGGAATCATTGCTACTACGATTTTAACACCTAAATTTCAGCAGTTTTATCAAAGTTTATGGTTCTGTATTGATTTTATTTGAACTAAGAGAACAAAATGTTTTCCCTCATTTTTTTTAGCTTTTTTGTTTCTGTTGTTTAAAACTCTATAGTTAATCAAAATTTTTATCCAGTTTTCTTGATCCTACCTCCTGTAACATATTTTATATTCTTAAAGAT
Organism: Campoletis raptor; assembly: GCA_948107755.1. Lineage (NCBI taxonomy): Eukaryota > Metazoa > Arthropoda > Insecta > Hymenoptera > Ichneumonidae > Campoletis > Campoletis raptor. The sequence continues at coordinate 30,879,838 of OX403622.1, read as the reverse complement.
TCAAATGATATGCCAAATATGCTGCACTTCGTTTAGTGTTTTTTTCTCGTTTACTGTGAAAATCATAAGACCCTGTAATCGAATCAGTACCTCGATTAATCTCAAAGAATTATTCGCCCTGACGAAATGTGTCTAATTAATAATAAACTACATGAATTTGGTCGTTAAACGTCATAAATTGCATTGAAATTACGATGAACGATAAGAACGTGAGATTGAGGACGCTTTTTGCAGTCCATGGTTACGCGCGAACAAGAGATTCTTAAGTGCAATGCAGGAATGCGCGACGATATTCGGGATGCGGTGAACCGCGAGTGAATCGCACCGTGAGGTGAGACGCTCACGAAAGGATAGAAAAAAGGAATAAATGACGAAAAAAAGTAGAAAAAAAAGATGGAATAAAAGAGGAGCGAACAAAGACAAGACTGAGGGTACACAAATTACTACGGGAAAAAAGCAGAAGGAAAGAGGGAGGCTCGACCTCTTCCTTCATTTTTTTTTTTTTCAATTTTTTTTACACTTTTTACATCTCTTGTTCCTGCCTTCCTTTCACTCTGGTAGTACTGTATATCCCTTGCGAAGCTTGTTTTTTCGCTGAGCTGGACCTCCTCACGATCTTCCTCGTTGTCTTATTATTCTTATTCTCTTCTACCATCGCGCCCCCTACCTTTCCACTCCTTTGAGCTCTCCGGGCGACGGGTCTTTCAGTTCTTGGAGAAATTTTGCCGCCAGTCATTAAATATATACACACACCTAAATATAGATATATATAATAGAACACAGTAAAGCTAAAGACACCCTTTTCCGACACGAACGATTCAAGAATACAAAATTGGTCTTGTTACAAGAATCTTTTTTTTCCCTCATCATCTTCGTTCTATCACACCTAGGATCTTCCACATCTATATTATTTCTTTCACCTCCAGATGCGAACTGGATTAACGGCGTAGAATATTAAACAGTAACATTTTTGGGCTACTTCCTCATGTTTCACAAAACTCAATCCTTTAAACAGTAAAACAATGACTTACTAAAAATCTTAAAGACTCCTTTGTTTCCAACGAGTAAACTTGTGTCTAATTGTTTAATTGACAACTGACAATTTTGTAAATGAACAAATTTTCAGTATAAACGAACACTGCAACTAAGAAAATAGAACTCCAGGTTTAACTGCGCAACCATGCAACATAAATTTTCGGAATAAAAACTGTCCCTCCGCCGAAATCCTACTACGCCTGAATCCTTGATTTACAAATGCTTGGCATTGCCGTCCTCGTATAGTAGATTTTCCGGAAAGCAGATATCACGAGATAACGAATGGAACGTAATTTCTCGCAATAAAGCCTGGTCCTAGGGCTCGCAAACAGGAGGCAAAAATAAATCTGAGCCAAGTTGAAACAAAGGACTTATAGTAGCTGGAGCGAGGACGGAACGGTCGGAGACTGGGAGCACATCTTTTCCCGAAAAGGACGAGACCTTATAAGGTAAAGCTCGTGCGGTTTGCCGCACCATCGTTGCTTTGTTTGCTTTATATCTTTTATATATATAAATGCATCCGTACATATATAGAAAATCAGGTACTATGTACTTTCGCGTTTCTCGTGTAGCTCGCCTCGTGGCCGCGGTGAACGCCACGTCCAACGCCCCATCAGGCATGCCAGGGTCCTCGACTACTCTTTTCTCTCTCTCTCTATTTCTTCCTTCTCTATCACTTCTACAGTTCTTCTCTTTCCTGCGTCTTGTATTCGTGGGGTTTGCGAGAGTGAGTAAAAGCTTCGTGCCGCGACCAGTGGGCGCCTCCAAAGCCAGATTTAGACCGAAAAAAAAAAAAAAAACAGCAAAACGACAACTAAGAGCCTCGTTGAAACGGCGACCACGACCACGATGAGAACGAGGAGTGAAGCGACGAAAGAGCCACGAGAATCAGGCCTTGCCTCGAAACCAAGGTATATAACAAAAACAAAATGACTATCAGACATGAGAGAGCTTCTGGGACATGAGTGCTGGACGGCCAAAATAAAGAAGACGCATGACTATAATCCCTGTACGTTTAATGCCGGGTTTTGTTTGACTCTCCATTTCCATTGGACTTCTTATCCCACCAATCGTATAAAATCAAACATTCATAATGTTCGGGTTATTTAAAAGTTCGGATGTTTGCGTACTTACTGCATAAAAGTAGTCCTTCATTGTTATAAGGTACTTGGATATTTATAAACATTTTGTAACAGTGGACACACTTTATAAAACAAGTTCTGCATTTGCTGAACGATGTAGAGATTATTTGAAGCGGGTTTAATATAAAATCATGGCTTTTTAATAAGACTCCATTAGAAGTAATTTCTCGAGTCTCTGCCTCGAATGTTCTATTGTTGGAAAGTTTGTTCTCGGTTCTATTTTACCAACAACTGAAGAGTCCGTTCCTTTTGACTTGGACACTAATTTTTCTACCATCTTACTGATGACAAGAGAAAACATCATAAAGGCATTTTCGTCGATCATAACGCCTTATACGTTTTAAAATAATCTGTTTGCTAAGATTACATATAGGATATGGATCAATGTAGGGACTCTTCAAAGGGATTCCACAGCCCTGCGTAATGAAAAGATTGGAAAGGCTTCTTTCGTTCAAACTTACCGTTTGCAGAAGATCTTTGATGAGAGACGAACGAGCTGCGGTTATCGAGGAGGAAGACTTTGGTCTACTCCTTGTAGAAATCTGGCCATTCTCTTTGCACGTCATCACTCTTGGTAAAAACGCATTTGATCTTACAAGACGATACTCGTCACCCGGATGCCTTCTCTTCTTTCTAAAAGACCCGCACAGCATTGTGTATTAATACTTTTACAGTAATTCGCACACTAAACTGTCCAAATACGCCGAGGTTCTCAGTTCGATGAACAAATCAATATTTTTTTTTTTTACTAAAATCGTCGAAGGATGTATTCGATATTCAACGGTAACTCTGCATCAATTGCTGGACCAATTTCAAACGACCGCCAGCTCGAGATAAATGGCTTAGTAACGATCGGCAATCTTTGTGCTCTTAGTCGTTTTGCTATGTGCCTTCTAGAGACCGTTTTCCGCATATAACACCGAGTTGAACGTTGGACCGTTGCAGCTGTGCGTTTCAAAGTTGTGTTGAAAATGAATGAACGAATAAAAACGACGTCGACTAATGAGACTGGAGCGTCCTAAAAATAATCGCTCTGGTTTCGGAGACGCAACTCTGAATCTTCAACGCATGTATATATATGTATACATTTGCATACAGATATTTACGTATATATTTTGTAAAATGGAGGATTGAAAACACCACGCGTGGATGCTGGAGTTTTAATTTTAAAAAGTTCCCACGTGTGTTTCTCGTGTATGCTCTGTTTTACGATACTTATCTTTTGGGTCCTGGAGCAACAACTGTCGCGAATCTTCATACTCGCTCTTTATCTCATCGTCTCAAGCAATATGCTTCGTCTCTTTCTCCTCGTTCTTCGACTTATTTCTCTACACAGCCTTGGCGCCAGTCCGAGATTCCTGCATCTGCTTAGTTCGCTTCTTGCTTATGTATTGAGACACCGGACCTTCTCTTCCATCGTCCTCTCACTCGGTAAAAACCTTTATTCGCAAACAACTTCTCTACGTAGATATATGTCGATGTTTATTTGCCTTGTTCCATGTAGTTCAACTACACTCTTCTCCTTGTTCTCCCCTTCTTCTTTCAACACCTTGATTTTTTTACGACTGTCTTCGTACCACGACCTTAAAGTCTCCAGGGTCTTTCCAAACCTTTTTTCCGGGTCGTTGCACCTGCTCCCGGTAAGTAGGAATAACGCACTTCGAGTAGATAGTGAAAATCTTTCAATTGATCAAAATAAATTCGATTTGATTCCACCTCACCCAGAGAAGATTAATAAAAAAATTCCTCCTGTTGATTACCTTGTTGAATGTTCAAAAAAATTTCACACGTCACTGTACAACACACTACGCGACGTGGTTATGATAAAATCCAGATGCTGGTGGTCTCACTTGTTAATAGTTATTTCGTTTAAAGTATTCATAACCAAAACACTAGGAACATAACGTTTGTGACCGTTCGCAAAAGTACAACAACCTCCAACTTGTTCGAAAAAATCGCATATGCTGATACGATTTCACAAGCAAACGTTCACTAGGTTGTCCCCTCGTGTGTATCAATGAGCATACCGTCGATCGCAGGCCCCACTAACATCACGACAATGACCTCTCGTTGACCCCTGATCACTGACCCCAAACGACCCGTCTCTGTTGCACCGCAATCGCAACGACTATAAGAAAGACTCACGGCTGGTCGTTGGTTCTTTTCGTCTTTACTGGCCATCAAATGTGCCCTGGTCCCACCCCCTCTAACTAGCTTTCGTCTCGGTTTTGGAACCAACCTGACACGTGGTGCTACGACCTTTTGACCTTGAACGTTCGAACAGTGTGAAAAAGGTCAAATTGACTATTTGAGTTACTCTTTTGTATCATTGGTACTGCGATCTTCACGTGACTTCCGTTTTCTGAAGTCTGATTTAGTTCGATTTGTTGGTTTGTCAACTCGGTCACGTTTTTCTTGATGCTTTTTGCTACTGGTCCAATGGCACTCACAAAAAAGACCCTCCCAAAGTTTTTACAATGTTCTGGCGGTTCCAACACAACTGAATTTTGTTATTGGTGTCTGATTGAAATCTTGAAAATAACATCAACGAAATCTCAGACTCGCCGCAGTGAGTGCCGAGAGTCGACTGAAGGCATAAGCCTTCACGGTTATAGCGGTCGAAGGAACCCCACCACGTTGATTTCAACAACACACCCGGCAGCAGCCGTGTAGAGCTGGCCGACCGGACGACCCGGTCGCGTGGCACTCTCCTCTCGGCACAGATACTCAGTGTCTCTCAAAAGATTCGTGATCTTTTCAAGACTCTCTCCCAAGTCTAATCCTAGGTTTCTTTTCCAACCACGCGTCTCAACAGGGGTTCGAGACACTCGTTTTAATAGCCCTTCATATAGAAACGAGCTACGATTAAATGTTTACCTGGATGACACATGGATATGGATCCATGAATATCCCGTTAATGACCGACGTTTATATACTTTATTCGATCCGGTGATCAATACAGTAATCACGATTATACAAAACTCATAAAAATAGGCTCATAAATCTAACTGGTGATTATTGATCTAGTGATTTCGCACATTTTATTGTTGTTTATTTTTATTTTTTGGACGAAAAGTGTTTAGTGGATTTTTGCAAGGTTTAAAAAACTTTGTTCATAAACGCGTTATAATATGCACGAATCCCTACTTCTCATAAAGATTGAATTTTTTTTAAGTTTCGTTTGTTCAAGGACAATGGTGAAAGGGTCGATCTACTTCTCGCGTATAATTTTGTTTCTGTTCCACGCGCATTATTTCACAAAGTAGATAAACGCATTTGTTTCTCGGGGCTATGGAATTCATTAAAAGGAGCAAATAATAAATAAATTGCTGCAGCGATGCAAGTAATATCCGAGGAACTATGCAGACTGTTACAACTGGTGTCTGACCCGATTCAATCTGTTTGCTTTATACATACTCGAAGGCCTTTCCGTGTTGCTTGAAAGCCAACAAATACGTGGGAGTAGAACATGCATGAAAGATTTTTTGCTTCGCGATTTCACGGTCTCCAACAAAGCTTCTGTTATTTTTTTTTCTCATCCACCAACATTTTACAAAAGTTTTGCAATACAAGAATTTCGTTTTTTCTGTCGTTTATGGTTCCCCTTTCGACATCTGAGAGCTCAATGTGCATTTTTCTATTCAGTTTGATTATTCCTCCTACATTCAAAAAAATTACAAAACTAAAACCATTTTTCAACTCTATAAAGTGGACAATGAGTGCTGCCGCACCTTTTTCGAACGCCGATTTTTTTCTTAAATTGTGAAACAAAATTCATCGATTTTTTTTTCTTCTACTAGAATATTTCAGATTTTGCTTCGAAAAACATTCAATCTAAACTGGACTTAATAACACCAGTGACAAATGCCTTTCTGAAGACTTCTTAAGAACCGGATTGTTGCAAGGATGTCGCTAATCTCGATGTCCTTCATGATGAACAACTATTTTCTGCGGTAACACGATTCTCGTACGTTGTGGATTTGATCGAACACTGTTAAACATGTTTGTAACTGAACGAGTGGATAAAATTAGAAGTAAAGAACAAAATTTTGCGTAAGCCAGGCACGAGGTTCGTAAAGAAACAAAAAATATGCCCGGCATATTTTTATTTATTAATAAACTCAAAACTGTCTGAAATTATTGTGGGGAATCGAAAATGGACTTTTATAATTACGCGAGAAGTCCACAAACGAGTGAAGCACTCAGAGCCACGTCGCGAATGTGACTAACAGAAATTTCAGGTGAACCGACAAATTTGCATTAGAAAGAGCTCAACGCTGCCATGAATTTATTCTGTTCTATATACACAGAGTATGAGCTTATCGTACCACCAGTGTAACAAGGGGTCGCAGCCCTTTCTTTGGATCGGAGGTGTGTAATTTTCGACCCACATGAGTCATACTCTTTGCAAGTCCAACCACCTCTTTAACGCAATATATATATACAAAGTCAAAATTACAATTGTACTAGTCACACGAAGTCTCTCATATAATTGAAGTCGATTAGTCAACCTTTCACCCTCGCGAGTGCAAATGCTTTATGCGTGTATGTTATTCGTTTTCCATACATTTTCGCATAGCTTCCATTCTTACACATCGATCGAGTACCAAACGAACGTTACATTGTTTGCAATTTAAAGAAAACGTTTTGTAAAGTGGTTCATTTAAGTTTAAATAAATTTAATATGAAATCACAACTACCTCTAAATAACTTATTTTATTATTTGTTCAAATTATTTATAACTTCAAATGATTTGACAAAAATTCAGCAATGAAAATCTTGTTGAACTTCAAATTGCTCGTTAAAGCTTATTCAATTTTGATGGATTTATGGAACCCTAAAATTGATCGATAATGGCAAATCCGATGACCCAACGTACTCGCTCTAAGGGTTTCCATAGTTACGAACCGTTCCGTAGAATACGAAACTAGAGATAATGGGTTCTGCTGATGGGCTGATGGAGTTCTAGTGTGCGTGACGAACACATAATCGAAAATAACTAAGGAGACTGTGAGGTAACAGGATAACCACATCATTAAGAAGTTCGAACACCTCTCGTGGCACTCGCCAAAGCACTGGGCTTCGATTTGAGCTGAGTTCATCAAAATTCAATATAAATAAAGGAGGTATGAAAAAAGCTCATTTAAAAATAGTCCCTAATTTTTGAGGCTCGACAGCACATCGACTATCGATCCTCTTAACGCTTTAACCTTCCGAAGCATAGCGAAGCACATACTATTCTTCCTTTTTTCACCGTTTTTGGACTAATTAACAACTTTTCCAAACTTCCATTTCTAAATGGTCACTGGAACATTTATGTAATGAAATATTAGCAGTAATTATTTGTTAATTGTAAAATGACGCACATTCAAAAATAGTCGAAATTCATACTATTTCATGAAAAAAATGCATTTGCTAGTATAAAAATCTCAATGGCGCTTTTTCAATTAACTAAATACTCTGCCGAGAATTTAAAGGATATTTTTCCCAATTTTACGGCTTTTGTTCATTAATTTTAAATAAGGAACAAATTTTTCTGTACCAGATTCAAACGGACTGTATTGAAAACTCGTGCTTATTTGAAAATTCTGAGTTCAGATCAGATCACAAAATTTGTGATTGCTAGTTTTTAATCGCGTAAAGGAAAATGTTTGCTCCAAAGGATTAAGTGGGCCACTACATCCTAAGAATATTTACCAATATTTCAGACAAATATGGAGGAGAGATATATAAATTTTTCGTCCTCGTCAATATAGAGAGTGGAAATTTTCCGCAAGCGTTTTGTTCTTTCCTTGGATGAGGTAAATATTGTTTTTTCTTTTTTTTTTTTTAATCTTCGTACTTGAGAATCCCTGCCTGATGGATTTTACCTGTAAAGAAGAGCGCATGCGCTGGCGCGAGCGAAGGAGCAGATGTTTCCTCATCGCCAACTGTTGCCACTCGTCTGAGGCTATATACTCGTTTACTCTTGAGTGTACGAGAGGCTGCTGCAGATCTGATTTGCCCGTGAAAAATAAAGAAAGGGACAAGAAAAAGACCTGAGCACACACATCTATATTTGTATACGTATGCGCTCTTCCTGAGCAGCATTCGATGCATCCACCCCCCGCTTAGCGCAGCGCATGAAAAGAATCCTTAAGCTTCGAACCTGTACGTCCTTTTTAGGGTGTCATGGGATGCATATAAAAAAGAACTATCCATAGTCTTTCATACCAGTGTACGCCTAAGATTTATAAAAGATGTTACGATATATCGATTGTTGACGGTGGACTCACTTGCTATTTGAAACATTTATTTTAATCTTGAAAAATGTATCAATTGCAATAACTTTTTATTTATTTGGAAAGACATATTGTTGTCAGTGATAGAGGAAATTTTCATTGAGAAAATTTAAGTAGATGAGTTATGGTTGTAGTTTTAGTAAAGTTAGTTTTTTGCAAAATACTCTTCGTCGTAACCACGATTCCGACGGGATAAAAAAAAAAAAACAATATTTTTATCTTAAACTTTACGAAAAAAGTTTGTAAAGACAAAGTTAGAACCAGAATGTAGATATTGCAGAAATATCAATTTTTTAAAAAAGAATCGACGATGTTGAAATAAAAAATAAGCTCGAAAAAAACCTAAATAATTGCGTAGAACTCCTCTGTATCAAATTTCGTGCACATGGATAGTTCACCTATCAAAATAAAATGATTACCGCGCTTTCAAAAACACCGTGTTGATTTTTGAGCATCTGTCAAATGGAGATGAAATTTTTCTCATGAATGCTGCATGTTATCGCTTCCTGAATTTTTCTAATAAATTACATGCGAATAGTTTGGAGTAAAAAGGTGTTTGAAAAATCGAATTTTTCTATCTCTCTCATTTTACGTGAACAACGAATAAAATCTTAGGATAAGAACAACAGCGATAGAGTTGAAAACCAAAGTTAAAAATAGTATTTCTTCGATTTGGTCGTGGATACGTGTTTAATGTAAAATAAGGTAGAATATTAAAGGTAAACAGGGCTCGTGCTGCACCTGTTCGCGGCCGGTGTTGCTGTTCCATTCTTGTTCCTTTTTTTACATATCACTACAACCGTATCGCAATTTTATGTGGTATGTATAATATTTCGCGCACAAGATTTATCTTAAGACGTTCAACACAGCGCGGCGATCCCCTTAAGCTCTATCTCTCATGTTATTTTGCCCTTTCTGTCTTTCACTATCTTCCTTTATTTCGTTGAGTGCCTTCTCATTACGGCTTATTAACCGGCAGTAAACTTGAGAATACACGACGAGTTTTTCGTTCATCGAAACCGGTCAGCACATTCAGTTAAAAGCATCACCTGCTCTCCCAACTCATAGTTCTGTCTTCGTTCGAAGCTGTATGAAGGGACGAAAAAAAAAATTACACGCTCCGCTTGCCCGATTTATTCGAGTGCTTTTTGCGAATGTCCGAGAATTTTCAACGGGATCACGGCAACATTTTTCATGATGGTTTTAGCAGAAATCAACACTTTAATTTCGTTCTTTTGAGGTTTAGGTCTGGAAATGTCTAAAATATATTTCAATATTTATTCAAACGACGTTTTACTGTAACGACTTTTCTCGATAAAGTAACTGCATCAAAACTTATAAAATACTCGTTGAAAAACTAAAAAAAGGAAAGTTCAGCGGTGTGGCAACAGTCGTAAGATAATCAAGTTTACATTTTACAAAAGAAGAAAAAAAAATCGTAACTAATAAGGATTGTGTCATCTCAGAATGTTTTTATTTATGGGAATGTTACGAAGCCGCCTCCACCATGAATTATGCTAATGCTTGACCGGTTTTCACCTTAAATTCAACTCTCAAATTTTATTCTTACTCTAGACCCGAAAGAAGAAAACTTTTCTAACTTCCATCGTGCTGGTGTTTTCTTTTTTCTCCGTCGTCTACTTCCAACAAAACTTAGCTCAAACTCTTTTTCCTTTCATTTTCTCGTTCCCTATGCCACGCTTATACCCTCAGCCTTACAAATCTCAGCGTTTTCGTACGAGGGGGAGTCTGCGATTGCTTAACGACTCGGGAACCACCTGCCGTTCTGCGTCCTGAAGAACACGTGCGCGAGCTCCGGACTAGCTGGTAATGGCCACTGTTGCAGCCCAGGACCAGAAGGGCAGCTGCTCCTTACACAGGGTTGTCTGGTTCCTTTTTTTCACGCGAGTATCAACCACAGACCCATGTCCATACAGAAATATAGATATACCTGAGCAAAAATAACTTTTTATTCGTGGTGCTCGTATTTGCTCGGAAATGATGAGGACAACGGTGCTTTTCAACACGAACCGCGTACCCTCGAGTCCCAAAAATGAGGTGAAAAGAACCATTCGACCACGGAGCGAGAAGCTTGTCAAAAAATTAAGAAAAAAAAAAAATTAATATCAATTTAGGGCTTCATAATATTCTAAACGTCAAGTCTTGGAGATGACACGATTGAGAAATAATTGAAGGGAGAACAGAGGATATAAAAATGTAAAAAAAGAAGCTGAAATGTCTACGAATTAGCACTTAACGATTTTGGCAGTCCTGGACTTGCTGAAAAGATTTTACTCACAGGTGCAGTCGTTTTGAAAGGCGTTTTAGGTACGAAACCACTGGTAGTTAAATTATAAGTAAAGTAGGGTAGCTAGGAAGAGAATGAGGAAATTCGTACATTATGGTTCATCAGGAAACATCCAAAAAAGCCAAACGATGAAAGTTTCATATATATGTGTCAGAGACAGATCCAAAAGTGGGATCAGCAACAGATGGTAGGTATAGAAACGTGTAGTTGATTGTTAAGAGATGCGTGTTATATGCAGGATCAACCTTGTACCCTCATCAACGACACTTATCTCGAAATCAAAGGGAGAGATTTTTCGACATGATATATCAATGGCTGTGATGTGAACGCTCCGAGTTTACGGTTTCCAGATTACGATAATAAATCACATGAAAAACATCATGTAATTAAAATTAAAGAAAATCTCTCATTCGTATGATGAGATGCTTTAATTAAAAAAGACGTTGATTAATTATGTTATTGATCAAGATTCTTTTGTAATAAAATTTCCATGAAGACACACGGTTCCTATATAAAAGACCACAAATTCGAACTATCTCGAAAGTTCCGAAACTTCATTCTTCATCTAAATTTCTGGAGTAGCCGAGTCTTTCTCTATCGACCAAAGTTCTCTTTTTTCGCTACTGAAAAAACTTGGCAAAACATCAGATAATCTGATTGGGGTGTGGATGTATAAAAAAAGGGATCAAAGGCTTAGCGTAATCGTGGACAATATCGATGGGTTCTCGATATCTTCACGCGGAAGCGCAATGGGTATCGCTTTACGAGGGCTGGCTGCCCATCCATAACGGGAACCAAAAAAAAATTATACCCATATACACGTATATAGAACACTAAAAGACATTGGGTTTTGGCTGGAGCCGAAAATTGTGCAGCTGTCCCCCAGAGGAGACGCGGGCACGTGTATGCATCGCAAGCAAGAGCCTCGAGGCTCTTCCCCTCTTTCTCGTCTTTCTATCTCAACTCGAGACCTTGTCTTTTTTTTCCTTCTACGAGACTGCTCGAGTTTCCAAAGTTCCGCATTTAGAGAGCACTGAACAGCCAGACCCATCTTCTTCGTTCCATACAGAAGAGACTATTCTTCGCTCGAGGAGAGCCATCAAGAAGGTTAAAGCCTCTAGTTTCTATTTGCTATATCTATGGAAGTACGACGTCTATATGGTTGAAATGTGCATCCGGCCGATCGCACGTGCTGTTTCTACATAATCCTCTAACGAGCGTGTACTAGTCTATATATGTAATGTATGTAATATATTTTTTTCAACGATGGTCGACGACTATTGAAAGATTCAAGAGAAAAAACATACCAAGTCAAGTGAAATAGTAAAGAAATTACAGGTGAAAAAAAGGCGATCAGAAAATTTTTGATCGAGTCGAAGAATTCGTGAAAACTTCGATTCACCTTCTGCTCATGAAATATTAAGTAAGTTTCAAGGCACTAAAGTCGTTTGCAATCACCTTGATATTAGTCAATCCATGAATCGATCCATTGAATTGAATTTAAATCCAAAAGTTTGACATGAATAGGCAGAATGGTGGATGGAATTATTGGTTCGAATAAGGTGGAGATGAATAGCAGGGTAAGTTCCGGTATGCCGTGAATAGTTCTATTGTGTGGTCGGCGTGCAAATTGGATCTAACGAGTATTAGCACGCGAATACTCTTCTTCTTCTTAACTTTCTTCCTTTGGAATTGATATGAACGGATGAAGAAAGTAGCAGAATTTTTCGTGATTTTTATTCAATTATATTTGGCGATAAAACATACCAGGCACTCTTGCCTGGTATTTAATCTTATTAGGTGCTTAAATCTTATTAGTTGACTTAAATTTCTTGTTCACATGTCTTTTCCCTCGTAAATGCATGTCCTGTAATTTCAACAAACTGCTTCACCGTTGGATCAGTCTGTGAGTTTTCATCCCAATGCATGAATCAATCGATTGATCATTCAATTGGTTCATTTTTCTATTTATGTTTACCATCGACTGATTAACTCTTTTTAAGTGGAATTCCATACCTACATCCCTTTATTTTTGTATTCTTGACTTATTCATAATCGAGTACATTTAAATGAATTAGACAAAGTTCAAAAGTGCACATGAGGCATTAACATAAACCGGAAATCTAATAATTGCAGACGAAGAGGACTTTTATTGAGCTAGAGAAAGAGGTTGTCTCTCCCTGTCACGTTGCGGTTCTTTCGTTCACGCGGTAGCGGATACAACGAGGCCCGCATAATAATCTGACGACCGGAAACTCCTACCAAAGTTCTGTACCCTACGCTCGTATTTTTCTCACTTCTCGCACCTCATCTCGATTGAAAACTGCATACATCAATAGGAGAAATCTTGATAAACGATTAGTACGCAGCAAAAATTAATCCTGTTGATCAATCGTATTTTTTTCCCTAAAAAATCACGATTTTTTGACACAGAAAACAACGTGGAAACTTTATCTCAATTTTTCACTCGAAGCTGCTTAACTTTTGATCGCCGAAGATATACGCCGAGCGCGCACCCCTCACTGTCGGTTGAGCTTGTGAAGAAATTGCCATTCCAATGCTCATGGCAGTTGAGTAAAAAATAATTTTGTCCTTTTAGATTAATTATTTTATTTCTAATATGTGTTTGTGTAATTGACAAATAATGACTGTTTATATTTTTCTTACATTCGTGAATGTCCCAGAGTCCATGAAGAACTAATTTCTTGGTATTTGTTGTTGAAATATAAGTTAAAGGATTTTAAAAACCTGCAAAAATAAGCGCATCCGACTATGACTCAAAAAATGATGACAAAAACTACGAACTTTCGTCTTCAAAATAAATTCCTGTTGAATAATATATTATTTATTTGTAAACGATGATAATTTAGAAATAGATTAGAACTTCGCGGCTTATAATGAGTAGCGCCATTATTTTCAGGACGGAAATTTGTTGAACTCGTGCGCATAAAGTGTACAACTCGAGGTAGACAGATTACTAAATTACCGACCAACGGAACATAGAAATCTGCTTACCTGTTTCCGCAACAGTCGAAAAGACAGTTTTTGTGCTGTCTATCAGTTATACTGCCTGACGATACCTCGCAACCATTTGCCGATTATTTACCACCAAGAGGAAATTTGAAGATTACCGAGAAAAAGGAACTTCCACAGGAATTTCAAGTTTTATGAGTAACGCAGGAGATTTTAATTCACGGTATATAACTTTCGTTGAACTCAGTTTTCTATAACAACACTAGATATTTCGAGTCATTTGCATGATGATGTCACAGTTCTAAAGAGTAAACCTTGAAGTCCACATTATTCATGCAGTTATTCAATAAATATTTCTTTCTTGAATAACAAACTTGACTCTGGGTCTAAAAAAAAACCTTAAAAATTAATTCATTCCTTTCATATTGGTAGATGAGTTAAATAATTACGACTCCATTTTTTTCTACGACGCTAAAGCCGAAGGTACTCAAGAAAACTGCTTCCGAATAATCATTTTCCTGGAGAATAATTGAACACTAATTTGAAAACAGTAATTCAAACATTGTGATTTTGTCATGTGTTACATTTTCAATTAACAAAAAGAACAACTTTTTCGATCTAAAGCACAAAGTTCAACCAATAAGAATTCTGCAGTCTCTAAAAATGTTGGATTTGTAGCTTCTCGTAATGATTTCTTCGGTTCTCAGACATGATTTATTATCGAATTCGTTATTTATCTACGACAGGTAAATAAATCGAGAGAATAGTCTCATCTAAATGATTGAATATTATGTCTGCATCTTCAGGTAATCTTTTATCACAAAGAACAAACATTAAATGAACTGGGCAACGGAAAGCGTGTGGTGAATTGAGTGCATGAAGGAGGAAAGTGCAATATAAACGTATAAACTCTGGTCTCGGATGTTCATCTCGTATTACAACGGGGATTCGGTATCAACGTTAGTTAGGTACGTATCTCGTAGGCTCTAGCTGTCTCGAAAGAGATTCCACGAGGACTCACACTCCGTGGAGTCATCAACGAGAAAGGTAAGATAAAGATACATACATATATATGCACATGTTATACATAGCCATATAAACTATATACGTGTTGCGTGGCGATGGTTTGCTGCGGTTCCCTGGGGGCTCTGGTGGTCGTGAGAGACCGAAGTGCAAATAAATTTTGCGTTTGCATTCGGGGAAGGGAAGAAGGCGTCGAGAGTTACGCAACTCAGCACCAGACTTTGTTAATCTCACGGGTGCTCGAGCACGCACACAATTCACTGTCTTACCAACACTAGACACACGTACGTTTAAACTGTATAAAACACTTGTACAAGACGGGTCATGTTGGTATGTGCGAACACATACGCTTTGCTCTACGAAAAGTCCATTGAGGTTCGGAGTTTCTGCGCGAGTCTCGTGGTTCGAAAAGTTCGATATGAAAGACGAAAAAATATCATAGGGACCGTAGAAATTAGTTTGGAGTTCTAGGTTTTTAGGATGCATGATAAAAAGTTGAGATATTTTACATTCAGTTGAGATTCATTGAAGGCAAAAGAACGAAAGCCTTGTTTTACATGTCTAATGACATCAAGATTATCGAGTTTCGTTGCTAATACAAAATCAGGCTATCAAACCCAAGGTCGTGGATGATTATTTTCAAAAATTTTGAAAATCGCACTGATTCATAATGGACAAACCTTTTCACAGAACTGACTCAATCAAACCATCTTCGATTTCATCGATAACGATTTTATCAACCTGTCAAATCCGATTGTGATAGAAATATAATGCAACGTCATGTGAAGTCCTTTTAAATCAGTCTATCAACATCAATTCCATAAATGTAGGATTCTTTAACCAAGACACGAAGACTAGAAAATCAAAGATGATTTAATTGATAAAGTTCAATACACGTCTGATGTTCGTAACGACTCGCAACATTCTTCACTTTTTCTCTCATCGATAGGCTGATCATTGATCGCTGATCGCACCTTCCCCACATAAATGTCTATTTGGTCAATGTCATCTATACCAAAGCTATATTTTGTCAAGATCTATTGTGCTTTTTAAGCTGAAAAATGTAGCAAACTGTAAGGTTGAAGAACCATTATCATTCATGATTTATCGAGCGGGTCTACGATTTGATTATGATCTACGTCATAAGATTTGAGGAAATAACTACACAAGAGATATATTCACAATGAAATTCGAATGCTATAGTGTGGAATATATAGTAGTGTGGCGAAGCGCGAATAGAGACTCGGTGGCTTGCGGGAGAGAGGTCAGCGACCAGTAGCAACAGTATGAGCATTATCTATATGCATAGAAAATATATATACATAACAGATATACATAGATCTATACATATAGACGAATATATACATATGTATAAACGGACTATAGGTATATAAATGAGAAAGAGCGACGGGAGCGTTATCCGTTCCGCGTTGCCAGGTTATCGATCTGCAGTGCCGCCTTGACCGACCTCCGCGGGCGAGCGTACCAAGTCCAAGTGCAAGGGCTCTTTCGCTATAAGCTCGCGATGAACCTTCGAATTCACCGACCCGAGCTCTCGGACACCCAAATTCAGTTTTACTCTTTCATTGATCCACAAATAGCACCACGTTCTCGACGTCGCTTCCACATAAAATACTTTTCTTTTTAATCGTTACTCCGAGTCCATCCACATTCTTGATAATGTCACACGCTGGATGAACGTTGAGTGTTATTGCTAAATGATTGCGAATATATTTTATTCGTTAATCTTAAGAATTATGTCGCATTTTGTAAATCTTGGAACGCTATACCGGAGTCGTCTTTGAACCCATTGTATTTTTTGCAGGAACATCGTCCTTACAGAGATGGAAAGACTTTCCAGCACATGAATCTCTTCGTTTTTTAATAACGAATCCAATGATATGGGGGAAATTAAGTTCCATGAAAGTTACGTTGGAGAAAAACGTATTTAAAAACTGAAGAGTTCGGAAAATTGATGAAAAACCCATTTTCTCGACATTTACTTGGGATCCAAATGGAGCCTCGTCATGACATGATCACGTATGATAATGAATCGATCAAATTTTCGTGTTTGTTATTCGAACGAATGATACAGTAAAGTGAATATCACACATGGGCTAGCAAACGTGAATTGAAAGTGGCAAATATTTGTACGATTAGCTGAATCAATTAACGCGGTAGAGTGTCTGACGACAGTTGAAAATGTTTGAACTGCTATTAGTATCTGTTATCTTTACGAATAGCAGTTCTCGAATTAATACCGGTAGAAATATCTCAAAGTAAATAAAAAATATGTATAATTATGTGAGCGTAAAATTTTTCATCATAGGAAATATGTTAGTAACATAAAAATATATAGTTTGCACATAAACAATTGGAAAAATATAATTTATTCAAATAAGCTTTCGAGCAATGACATTTAATAGTAATTTTATGAGATACATTTCTAAATAAATTCCTCCTACTCGTGATCAGCGATTGCACAAGATGCATTTCGTACGAGAAAGCGGTTTCTGTGTGTCAGTGAAATGACCGGAAGCTGAGTCCGGCAATTCTGCCAAGAGCTTAGATCGATATGTACGTAGGTGTTAGAAACGGTTCAGTAACCGTACAGCAATAAAATATATATTAGGTTGAGATTCGCTGTGAGATCGTCAGGGAACGGGCAAAGTTTCAATCGTGATCGTTTCAGTCACGTCGACTGACTAGAATCACCGGTTTCCTGTTCTGACTGCATTGTTCAACGAAAATGCTCGTTGGTACCGAATGAACATAATAAACGTGCAAATACGTATGTATATTGTACACGTCGATGAAATCGACATCTATATATATCGCAGCATTGTTTGCGGTTATACTGCAGACCCGAAAAAATTTTGAAATTCCATGAAACCGGAGCTCCGTGTGAATTATAAATGACGATACTCAAACGGCCGTTCGAGCTCACTGACGCGTTATTATTCGACGAGTCTTGATGTCGCAATAATCATTATTTCTATTCATACCTATACAGAGAATATTAAAATTTATATAGAAGAATTTTCTGTCATCCATGTACTACATGAAACTTTGTAGGTGTGATTGATCAACAATATTAGTTTCTCCCTTTTTCAAGATTAACCCTATGATCATGTGAGGGCCATTTATTTCTTACAGTTTTTTAATCATTTAATCGCTTTCACTTCAACGAATACCGAAATTATATTTTGCCTATGGTAAGCAAGACATTAAAACACATACAACAACAAAAATATGTAATTTCATTATTTGCTAACTGCATAAATATTCAGATGCCTTTTCTACTAATGTGCTATCAAAATCACGATGAAAATTTTTCTACAACTTCAAATAGACTCCATCAAATTGGTCTGTAAATTCTCAAAATAGTTCGCGATGTATTTTTTGTTGAAAATCAATAGTTGTATTGTCACAAATAGACCCAAATCAATAGTCGTATTGTCTGAAAATTTTTGCTTATTTTACTATCTTTAAGGTTAACTATGAGACATATATCCTGAACGAGAAAGAGAAAATGACTATTTTTGCGGAATATTCGTAATAATAATTCCTTGCGATAAACATCAGGATTCATTGAACCCAGAATGACCCATACATGCAGTTGTATCTATAAACACAAATATATGTGACGATTCAATACAGAAACGTATGTGTGTTATGTAAGCACTTGCTCTTTGTGTTATGTACAGTCTAATGTACGATACATACAATGGTGGCTGTGATTGCTCTTGATATATACTAATACATTAGAAGAGCAATCATCGTAGGTGGTTTCATAGGAATGCTCATTCGTCCGAACCCCATACCTTTTGCCACTCCCTTGTCGATACCAATTTGTCGATTGCATATAAATACATGGGGAACCTTTTTTTTTATATTACCCACGTAAGTACTTCCACTGTCATTGAGAAAATACCCAGATGTGTTGTTTTTGAACTGCGTCAGAAGAATATTTGAAATGTGCAAGATAGTGATAACTTCGTAATTGGTGGAATTTTTTTGTAATTTTTTGTGCTTCGTTGATAATAATTTATTTGAGAATGATATTAATTGAAATTTACAGATATTCAGGTGACAAGATTTCGATGTTTTAACTAGTATTTCATTTTCGAAAATATTAATTACTGGTTTGATGCTTCGAATTCATTTCTTTACCCGAAAACTTTGATTTTGAGAAAAGACTATTTAGTTTGAAAAAATTTGGAAAACAGATCGAAACTACAAGAAATCTGAGACCTGTCTCTACTGCGTAAACTCAGATCGTGTGACATGAAAGAACAGATTATTTGTACCGCGTGCGCGCATCAATTGACACCAATTGGTGGACGAAAGGAACGCGAGATTAACTGTTCATGTATTGTGTGCGTTTACGTATACGTCTTTATATATGTACTCAAAATAGTCAGCGTGCTTCATATTTTAATGGATCGTGTTTTCAAGCAAACGCTTTCCTATTTGCAACCATAAAAGGCAAAAATGAATTTACGGTTCAATTTCGACCGTCAACCGAAAGACTGTCGAGAGGTGTAAAGAATTATTAGAGAAACAATTTTTTCAATCAGTTTCCGTCGACGCAAACGTTTTGTTTTTTTTTATTGCTGAATAAACTGTTTTATGGAGTAAACATTTGATAAGTTGATCGAATAAATGAACTTTCAGGCAAAGGCGATCCGATATTTCATGCTCGCTCCAAAGAGGTTAATTTTTTTGCCTCCATTGCTAAACGACGTTCGCAAATTTTTGAATCATCGCAATAGGAAATGAAAAAAAAACGTCTCGGAGACTCTTAAAAGAATCAGATATTTTGATCGACTTACCACTGTGAGACTGTCGAGCTCACCAAGCCACTCGTTAAGAAGCTGCTCGGGATCCGTTTCGTTGTCGCTGTCATCAGCTCCGTCATCCTCGAACCTCTTCATTTTCACGCTCTTTCTTGTTCCTCCACTTCTTTGACAAATTCACACACACATACACACTTCCGTAAATCAAAAGCTCTCGCTTTTTCGTTCACTCTTGCTCACGGCTCTTCGTTTTGTTACCTCTCGACACCAGCCTGCAAAAGAAAAGAACAATAAAGTCATTAGAAATTATTCCAATGTGGTTCATCGTTGTATTTTTAGAAATACAAATTTCATTATGAATTACAATCGGACCACAGTTCAAAGGTAATAATAAAGAAAAAGTGTCAAATAATTCCGTCATCACATTAATGGCGACAAAAAAAAAATGGTTTTCCAGTTTTTCAATGTTTTCCTTTCTCATTTTTTCATGAATGCGACGGTTCGGTAAGGTATGAATCGTATATTTTCAAGAAGATTCTGTAATTTTTTGTAATAAAATATTCTGAAATGAAAGAGTTTCGGTAAGTTCAAAAAATAAAATAAAACGCTTTTGCGGTGATTACAAATTTTGAGATGCAAACTCTTAGAGTTTTTCAAAATATCACAATGACGAAACGAATGGCGAACGTCGCAAGTCCCCAGATATTTCCCAATATTTTCTCGTTTTATGTAAACAATATCGAGTCATCGAAATTGTGAAAAAATTGCAAAAAGAGTTGATCAAAGTAATGACAAGATTGCCTGCAATAGATTCCCATCTCTTTCTGACTCTTCTTCGTTCCGTTTTATCACAAACACCCATTTTTTTACTTGCTCCACCACTTATTGGATAACGAATCCTCAAAAAATCGCAATAAAAACGAAAAATAAATTCATTCAGGCTCATATACGAAACAACAAGTGAAAAGCCACTAAGATTTAGGACAAATAACGAATGGCAGAGCACTCGTGATTTAATGCTACAATATAAGTGCCGAGTGGTTCGCCACTTAAAACTCGACATAACTGCGCGGGACAGAACAGAGTCCTCGTCACTAGAGCATGAAAAAAAAAAAAAAAAAAAAAAATTTAAATGAAAGAGGAAACCATAACGAATAAAAATCCATTCAGCACTTGAACTCCAAATAAATAACGAATGGAAGAGCATTTGATACTATGTTTTAATGGTGTAGCGTGAATGACATTTTTTTATTTGCAAATGGATTGGAGGTCTGTCCGAAGCCCATTTTGTGGTAAGAACTCTGAAAATAAATTTATCCTTACCTTTAATATCCAGGAATATATGAACGTGGTATGTGAGAGGAAGGAAAGTCAAGTTCGCGTTAATGAACCTGCCCGAGTTTGGTATATTCGCCCGAGCGAATAATTGAAGTCATGCAACGATGAGCGAACTGCATTTACGAGAGCTACAAAATAGATGTACGCATCGTCGACACTCGTATATGACGAAGTGTAAACAGGGATGGGATCGTGGGTTGCATTAGTGGGAAGGTCTTTAAGTGCAGGCACGAGCGATGCATGAAACAAGCAAGTACTCGCATATAGTGAGAATAAGGATGTGGTGGTAGGAACGAATGAGCACGAAACCTGTCGACCCAGGTGAGTCTGGTGTCGAGTGGCAGCTCGGCAAAGAGGAGGGAGGGCACCCCTTGACGAGACACCACATCAGGTGAGTCTGGCATGTCGAACACAAGACAAGAATGTCCATAGATATTTCACAATGTATGTGTATGCATGTAAATATATATAAATACGAGGATCTTCAACGAACGAGCCTTATTCTCCTCATCCACACCATAGTTATGTGCAACAAACTGCTCTTACGCTTAATGACTCTAACTACTTGACTTACGCCAACGCGAACGTGTTATGTACTTCCTCAAATTTATACCCCACGAGATTGATCCGTACATTGAAGGAGAAGAAGTGCGTCTCCAAATCTTAAAGTGAGAATTATTTCATTGAATTCGGAGGGCGAAAGGATTTATGACTAGATTTTAACGAGTTTGATTTAAATCTGAAATTTTGTCATGAGCATCGTTTTTTTTAATAAAAGTTTTCTGTTATGCTCGGAGCTGTTGGAATTGAGACTATAATTGCTCAGATGCGTTAAAAACAATATCGTAATTGATAGATTAATCACGTTTCAATAACATCACTCAACCGCAGAGTCATCCGATCAACGTTCGTAATTTTATCAATAAAAAAAAAGGAAAAAAAACTAAATTTGATATCAAACCCATCCCCTTAAGAACGCTCGTAGTAGAGTTCGAGGTATTGAGGGTGTTCGTTGCGATGAGTCTATCTGATATCTGCAGAAAGGGAATAAGGCAGGAGGATGGAAGGAAACGGAAATTACGGTTAAATGCGAAGAGGAAATTGATCGGGATATCTTTATCTAACTTTACTCGAAAAGTGATCAGGCTTTTGATCACCTATTAGAAATCCCTAAAGCGTGAGTTGAGACCGCCTGAAATAGGGGTTCATAAATGTTTTTTTTACCCACAGTGCATTGAACTTCAAATTTCTGATCAGAAGTAATTAATTTTTACGATAAATCAATTTACTTTGAAAACGTGTATACTTAGTCAGCAAGAAATCTATAAATGAATATTTGCAAGGAAGACAAATATTATTACGAACTGTGCATCGATTATTTTCCGTATTGTTGTCTAGAATCCCGTTTTGAAAGATAATTTTTCAAAATAAAAGAGAATAAAGTTTTCCGAAATAAAAAGAATAAAGACAGAAGTTATGTTTCTTTAGAAAAGTTGTTTTTTAGTTTGTTCTTTTGGTGGAAAGTATATTCCAGAGAAAAAAAAATTGAACAAGTTTCAATACGGTCTTAAACTACATGGAATCTTCTATAAACGAGATTAAGAACGAGTGATTTATTCATGTTCTATAGCAGACACGATGAGTGTGAAAAATGTATATTTTCATCGCACACACTGCCGGTTAATTTATAGCGACGACACGGTTTTGTCCCGCAGCAAAATTGCTTTCGTCGTGCAAGGACACGAGCTCTAACAAATTTGCTGACTCAAGAACTGGCGGAATGATCTCTCGGAAAATTTACTTTTGTTGTTCGCAGTTTAGCGTGTTCGTACTCTAAAGCCTACGATAGTCATAATGAGCTTGAAGAAAAAAGGAATAATTTTTTTAATTGCTGTCATTTCTATACACATAAATATGTGTTCACATATACATATTCAAAATGAGCCACAGTATACATTCTATTATTCCTCATTTACCTAAATTTCAATCTCAGCAAAATACTCGTAAAAACAAAAAACTTCCATTTGAAAGCATTTGTTGATTCATTCGTGGTATACTTTTAGTTAAAATTCCAAAATATTGGAGTACAAAATATTTTTGACTGCCTTTGTAACCTGAATGTTACTCTATGATGTGAAAAATACTGCAACGAAATATTTTGAAGTATAAAATCTTGAATGATAGATTTTTTTAATGTAAAAATGATAAATTCTGCATTTAGGCGATGCTAACAACTTTGAAAGCTGCAGTTCAAATAGGAGATCGCCGTTGGTCGAAGTTTAGTGAATCAGCTCATGCAGATCTTATATAGACTGTAAATACGTAGGATGGCTTTGAATCTTCCTTTCTCGAGACGTAAGTATCTTGAAAAGTTTTCGGTGGGTAGAAAGTTTGGTCCTCAACTCCCCCTTCTACTTTTACGTGGATATTTATATACAATATGTATATATAGTCGACGCGGAAGGTTGCTGATGTTCTCGAACAAGGAAGTAACTTGTGTTGGTGATTGGCCCGCATTTCACACTGTACCGGATTACAAAACACATCGTTGATGCTGATGTTTTTAACATGTTTCCCAAAAAAGTTTAGAGGATCTCGATTTGGAGAATTTAGTTTGGAGTAGCAAATACTCGTAGAAGAATAAAATAAGTGCTTCTTAATTGTTCAGCTAAAATGTCATGAATATTTACAATTCGCTTATAAATTATCATAAGTAATGTTTTTAATCTATAAATATAATTGAATATTACACGAAAAGAAACTTCTAGTGTCTGTTATATCGCAACTTTTTATTATCTCTTGTATTATTTAAAGTTAATGAAATATTTTGGTTCAGTTTTCTAGAGATTTTACAAATTTTCTTTAATTCTATTTCTCGTTATTCAATACTGAATGGTGTTAGTTTTCAAACAATTAAATGCATGATCATGAAATGATCATCACGATGATATCATCCAATAAAGTTTCTGATAATGTTTTTTTGAACTTCTTACAAGTTGTAAAAAGAACAATAGTATTGAAAAGTAAGGAAAAGTCGTGTGTGCGATTAATGATAAACGTTCAACAAATTGAAAATTTGAAAAATTCGTTCAATGTTAGAAAAAATAAAAAAATTTGGTCAGAAAAATGAAGAGTTTTCAGTAGAATTTATGATTAAAGACATTTTCGAAACCAAATTATGAATCCAGAGAACCTCTTGTATAATTATAATCAGTTTTCTACATAACATCTTTGCATAAAGAGATTTTAATAGATCGCACAAGATGAGCCAATGTGAGTTATCTTTACTGCATTGAGTACAAGATTGCAACTTGTGATTTTCTTATCAACCAAAGTAAAGTTTGTCAATTTTATATATTCTTTCGACCGGTCTTTCCAGTCCAGCAATGTCGCGATTTTGTTTTTGTTTTTTTTTTGTTTTTTTTTTAACTCCGTAGGAAACATCGTACAAAAACAAGTTTTCCAGCATTTTTTTCAAAAGCTGTCATTTTCATTGCCACCGTAAGAGCATCCTCGTCACGGACATGCGTCCATCGTGTTATATTTTATTACACAGCTTGGATTACCTGTAGACTAAAGTGTACAGTGTAAACCATTCGGTGTCCCTTTCATGACGCCCATGTACTATTCTCTCGACCCCTTTATCGCAATTCAACGTTGTTTCTTCCATTCTCGTGAGTTTACAACGTCGTTCATGCAGCCGGCACGCGATAAGAACATTTATAACTGACGTTGCACCGCTTTCGCGTAATTCGTTCTATATAATGCCTTCTGTATAAATCATTGTACATTTTTTCATTCTGATATAGATAAAGGTCTAATTAAAAATAAAAATGCTAAGTAGAACTTTATGGAAAATCATCGCGGATAAAGAACAGTCTAGTACTTAAACGTTTCTAGTGTCATAGAATCCGATTGTATGAGACTTTTTTCAGGAAAAAAATGACAATCAATAAACATAGTTTAAAAAAAAAACGTAGTAGTGTCGCAACAGTCGCACGTTTGGAAGACAATTTTCTCTATAAAATTAGCAAAGGTTGGATTGTTATGTCTTATAGGAATGTAAAAGTATGTAAACTATGGGGGAAAATATCTAATATGAAGTTTGACGTTCAAGAAATTACCACCTTTCTCATATCGAATACACAGAGCTTACACTTTTTTTTCGTAGACAAATTTCGTCATATGTTTTTTTTTTTTTGGTAATTTAAGAAAAATAGAAAAAAATTGTAGAAAAGTTTTGGCGTTGTTCCGTGAAATGTTAATTTTTCTGGTGCTCCCCATAAAAAAGCATGTAAAACTGAGTAACTTTTGATTGCCAATATCTCGAATACGGGATAGTGAATCCTTTGGCAATGTTCCAAGTAGTTTCATAAAAGGGTCCTGATGCATGTGGGCTCAAAATTCAAAAATAAAAATTCTGTAAAAAACCACTTGCACGATGCAACTGTCTTTGAGCTACACATTTTTTATTCGATCTATGAACTAAAAATACTTTTGCTATATATGTCTTTCACTCTAACATTTCGAATGTTTTGCAAAGTAATACTGACTTGACTCCATAAGGTAAGTGATTGAAGTGTAACCTTCGTACTAGAGAACTTATAAGTGTTAGTAATGATTGTGTTGAATTTTCATTTTTGTTTATTTTCACCAATTAAATAAATGTTCAATAACAATGCAATCTCAAAGCATTTCAACTATGTATGCATATATCGGAGATATATCATTTCAATTCTTTCCTCAATCGAAAACAATGATGATTTTCAATGCAAATGTATGTTCGATCGACCTCGGGCATCCGCGATCGACGCCAATAAAATTGCTAACGATGCGCAAGTTACTCGTAGCTTCATCACTTCTCGCTAACTCGTATCTCGATTTGTAATTATTCTGACGTAATTTTCTCTCTCTCTCTCTCTCTCTTTCTCTCTTTCTATCAGTTGTTCTTTCTCAATCACGCGATTCCGCATCCATCTATGCAGTACACGAGATACTTTGAGATTCCACACACATTTTGTCGCGTTCAAAACGAGCGTTTGATAACTATCATTCTTCTATTTGTCTCATGTCATCAAGCAATTCGCATTCTTTCGTACCGATCGATCGATACACATTACATAAAATGTGCATTCGAAATTGACTTCAAAGTTTTCTTTTCTATTCGAGAAATGTACAAATTAATTATTAGTTGTTACGATGTTTGTCTACGATTTTTTCATTTTTTATACTCTAAATAAAAAAAGATCAATAGTATTTGATGAAAATGGAAGATCAAAGGATTTTAAATATTTCTAGCAGGAAAATATTGATATAGGATGTTTGAAAATAACATTGAAAAATATATCAATTCCGTATTTAAATAGTTTTAGATGTCTTTGAAGAACTTCTTTACTGTTTTCAGGGAATAGTTTCTCCTCATCGAAGAATCATTTTTTTTTCTTTTCCGTTGATTACGATTTTGAGGAATGCATTTGTGAGCAAATTTCATTTGAACGCGAGTGGGCAAAAATAGATAAATAAGTTAAGACGATATAGAGAATAAGATTCTCGATGCAATTACCGTTGGACGCCATGGGGTTCGATCGCGAAAGGGGGCAAAACATGCGCGAAGAGTTTCGCGAACATTCGTACGATATGCGCAATAGAGAATTTGAGGCACAAGAGAGCGCGAGAGTTTCGAGCTAAAAGAAGAATTCCCCACGAAGGCGAGACCAATCGGTTTAGCGGTATAAAACCAAGAGGGACAGAGCAATACAAAGCGCGCGAGAGAGAGAGAGAGAGAGAGAGAGAGAGAGATGTATCGTGAGATGAAAGATGCGAGACAGGCGGAAGAGAATCGTCGAGAGACGCTCTCAATAAGCCACGAGCGATGAACTCATGAAGATATCGACGTAACACGATGGTGCACAATAAAAAACTATCCTCACAATAACCACATGGAACTTTGATCATTTCGATGCATGCTATTTTGTAATTGGACTAATCATTTACGTAGAGGAATATATGCGTTAATGATTGTATATATGACTACGCTAAATGATAATTAAATTCATTGCTCGATTTCACCCAATTTCATGAGAATGCGGGACTAGTTCGAGTTCAACACACAACAGATGTTCAGATCTTTCGATATAAATCCCCTAATTTCAAACGTAACATTTCAACTGGCACCGTTCAATTATTGAACTCATTATCAACAAACATTTGTGATAGCAAAAAATTGTCATTCTTTTCATTCGAATATTATCCGAAATTACAATGTTGGAAGTATTAATTCCATAAATGCGTTTGAATAAATCGTTGGTTTTCCAGTTCATTGAACACGTGATTAAAAATGTGGTTCAATTCGATGGTCGACCGATTGTTTCTTAATAATGAAACAATGTCAAAAGTTTTATAATAAAAATGAAACATAGAATAATCTTCAACTTTCGAACCTCAGAATACAAATGTTTTCTGCTTCAGTTTTCATTGTTAGAACAAAGAAGAGCATAGACCGGAATATCGATTCGCTAGATTAATAATGCAACGAGCCCAACACTGCCAGGTAAGAGAAGAGGGGCCCCTTTTTCTCCCTTTTTGTCTCTGTCTCTACGTCTGCATGTCGTACGGTGTGCAGCGCAAGTCTACGAGCTTGGTGACATTTATACGAGCAAGGTAAGTCGCGGTTATGTAACATGCTCGACGTCAAAGGACCGTTTTCATGGATTTAAAGATGAATTGATATCATCATTTTATCAAAACTCAACAACAGATATAAAATAGATTTTATTTCTTTAAAAAGATTTGATTTCCACAGCAAATCAGTTACTAATGTATTAGACTGTAGTGAGCTTGAAATTATAATTTTTTTTTCACCCCTCATCATTCAAAGAAATGTCGAAACTTTATATTAGAAAAAAAAAAAAACAAATGAACTGAATCTTGGTGATACTCCGTCAAACGAGTTGTACATTAAATTGCAAAGAAAATGTAATGAGAAATCTAGACGCCTCAAATTTACATCGCGTAAGCGTACATTTACCGCGAACGAGTGAACAGAGCATATATTCAACGGACAGGAGAGATTGCTACCGTGTGACACATCGTGTTACACGCAGAGAGACTCGCAAGTGTCCTGTTACCGTGAATATGTTCACGTAATATCAAATGACGCGGCAACGTCCTGATGGTGAGTAATTAAATAAAAAGAATTTATCTTTATTTTTGGCATTTTTATATACCGAAGAATTATATTCTTAATGTGTAAACAGTGTTATTGGAAATAATGCATAGCGTCATTGATATCATTGTTCATAAAAAATCATACACTTCGTTTTTATGGATAACTTTGGATTAGGCGACAGGAGAGTCTGATTTTAGCAATAAGAAATACAAGTAGTTATGTTGCATATTAACCGATTGTTTTGAAACCTCCCTCTCATCAAATTCATGGGTTACACAGAATGTTTTACGGATACGCATGTAAATTCAGATCCGTTTACTGCACCCTACATGGCTGCATTGTAAATAGTAAAAGCTCGCGTGCAAGTGTACTATATGCATAAATTCAGAGAGAGGGCTGAGGGTAAAGAAAAATTGCAATACAACGTGCGTACGACGGAATTCGAGGGTCGCACTGTGATATTAATCACTGCCGAGTGCTCGTGTTAGTTTCTCGTAGCAAAGATTTTTGAAATGTAAAAAAAGTTAAATTCTTTAATTTCACAAAAATATCAAACTGATCGTATAGCATTGAAAGGTCCATCTAAGATTTTATGCTGTCAATTCCATCCTCGATAGTCTTGACTTTGATTCAAAACAATCGATCATACTTAAATGATTCACTGACGCACGTTGACAATCCCATTGCAATAGAATCGAACTTTAAGTTTTTCTTAAAGCTCCAAAGTCAACGCTTCAGAATGGTTTACAATAATAAATGATGTATACGCTCCAGCTTGAAATAAATTGCGAAGGGATGAAAGTTTTTTTACAAAGTTTAATATTTTTTACTCTTTTTTCATATGATTGGGCAGTTAACATAGTACTTTCGCTACGATCAGGTTTAAAAGTTAAGTATCCGGTGATTTTTTTAAAAGTTGGATATAACTTGCGAAATAATCTAATAATGTTGCGAGTTATATCTTATAGGATTGTAAAAAAGTTTAAGAAATGACAGGTTCCATGTCCAATACACAGAGCTTTCGTACTTAATATCGCTGTGTCTGCGAAACTAATCGGTTAAAATTGTTGCACGATTTTTCTAGGTAAACTTCGTCATATCTGTGGATGAGAAAATCAAGAAAAAACACAATAGTGCCCTGAGTATTTTCTCTCAAATTTGAAGAATTCTATTAAGAAAAAGCTCTGGCTAGACTGCTACCTTATTGTTTACAATTTCTTTCAGTAAAAGTTATATAAACTTGAATAAGTTTTTTTGTGTAAGCGTAAAAGTTTACTATAAGAATGTTATTCGTGGGGAGGTCGATATCTTTACTGTTTTGTTATTTTTATATTTTAAATATTATATTTTTAGAAACGTATATGTAGGAGGTTGGGTTGCTCTATATTCTCATGAATATTTCATCCACGTATAAGATCGTATTTACTAAAGTCATAGATATACATGTGATCCGAACGATCCAGTAGGTAAACCTGGCAATTCGAAGGGATTAAATGTTCCGTTGCAGCCAGGGATATAAAATTTGTATATCCATATCCATGTGCATTTCCCGTCTGAAGTATATTGGCTCTGTATCATGTATTAGACCGATATCGATAACAGATTTCATGATTTAATCCTAATACGCCATTCCTTATGGTTACGAGAATGTATTTTTCTCAATTGTCGTCGTAACCCTAATTTTCATCGGATATATTGCTTTTGATGAATGAATGAAGCTTTGGTGATGAATTTCGTTACTTACTATTTTATTAAAGCAAAGTCTACTAAGAGTTAAAAGAAGCATTTTTTCTTCATCTTCATCGTTTTTACGAATTTTCTCAATGTTCTGATTTAAGGATACTCTCAAATGAGAATTTGCTGTAATATGATAAGTCACTTTTTCTTTAAAGATTTATGAACGGTATCCAATATGAATTATTAAGAATGATGGCATGAAAGCGAGTGGCTTGTATGAAACGTTACGTATCATCATTTTGACATGTCGTAATATAAAGTTTTCTCTTTTGGTCTTTCATTCTTAAGAATGTAAAAGCATATGAGAAAAGATGCAGGTCTGACTGGGTGCAAGAGGTGCATTTTTGTATGCATTTAAGTAGGAACTTCCGGTGGAGAAGGAACTGCACCCTTTGCACCCTCTTTAGCGTTGCTCTCTATACTTTCTAACCGCAGCAACGCCCCGATTCGATCGATCCTCGTCTTTTCTCGTATGCCCTTTTTTGTATAACTATATATAGTTCGTGATACTGCAATAGACGTGTCTTTTATTTTCTATCCATTTACGTCCCGGTATATCTCCCTCCGGCGTTATCTCCCGTTCAAGAACTCCTCATTTCGTTGGTCTAGTCCTTTTTAATACAAAGTTTAGACAAACAAGCCAAAGGTTTTATTTTTTTTTAACTGGAAGGCATTTTCTATTGAATACACTTGACTTCTTTATCGCTTGAGAGTCTTTAATGGATTTGCAAACAAAGAAATGTACTGTAATTTTTAAAAATTCAACGAATAATTTCGTTTATTGTTCTTGGTGAAAGTTTCTGCTCTCCCAAATGAAGTTGAGGATACAGAAATGTGGATTTTTAGAATAATATTGGAATACCCAACGAATTATTAACCTTGTTTACCACGTGGTTAACGCTTCCGAAGACTTGTTCGCGCATCTTTTATGAAACAAGTCCTTCTTCATTGAATTTTAAAGCCCAAGAACTGGAAACTTTATCACATCAGAAAAAAAAATGGTTTCTTCAGTAGAAGTATGAGGCACCTAATTGGTGAAAGTAGCAGAAATATGAGTCCAGAAAAAGCAACAGTATTTCTGTCACAATGAATGCTTGCATTCTCCAACAAGAAAGCTGTACAAGACAAAAGCTCAGTTTCATCTGTATCTATTACAGCAAAGTCCGACTCGTCTTTGGAAAGATGTTTTACCTCGCAAGGATGAGATCAGGACAGTCTCAACGGTGCAATAGAAATGAACACACACACACACATACAAACGTTCACTCTGATTTAGATAGACAGCGGAAATGAATCGTCTTGATTCTCTCTCTCTCTTTCTCTCTCCCTCTCTCTCTCTCTCTCTTTCTCTCTCTCTCTCTCTCTCTCTCTCTCTATCTCGTAGCCCCATACTGATTCTCGTTGATCTCACAAACTTCTTGAAACTTAGGAATACGTATAATACAAACACAGTGAGTGTGTGTGTAGCAGACTCGAGAGTCCCTCTATCTATTCTCGCCTCTGTTTGTCAAGCTTTCCCCTCCACCCCTCATTTCTCTCTGTCTCTCTCTCTCTTTCATCTAGCGCCACCTTGAGATCCAAGAAAATAAGGATGCTGCGCTATACGTGGTTAACTCGTGAGTCACGTCCAACTTTTCTCCAGCGAGCAATCACTCTGCTATCCACCCTCCTCAGATTTTCCTCTCTTCTCTTCATCACTCCCCCTGTCTCCGATCATAATAAAGACCGGCATGGAGCAAGTAAATTGTGTGTACCTTCGATTGGATTTAGCTACAGAAGCAAACAATCTTCTTTGAGAAAAAATGAATGTTGGGAGACATCGAGCACGAAGAACTGAAGAAAAAAAGGAATATTCCTGAAATTTATTGATAATAATGCTAAATGTGTCATAAAAATATATTCAAAAGTACAACGTTTTTGTTTTTTGTTAAAAGTTCAATCTTTTTTCTTTGCCTTTCAAAAATATGTATATTGCTTTCAAATCTACTGTCACAGCGCATGTGGAAAAAAGAAGATTAATGACATAATTACAATGTTTCATTGATTCTTATCCAACTGTCCTCATCAGACATTCGCAGCTACTCCACTTTTGCCTAGAGGAATAACGTAACTAAAAGTGCGAAGTAAAATTAACCAGGAGAGATCCGCGGCTTATGAATCTCGAAAGCTTTATTTTCCAACTGTTTAACGAGTAGCTGCCCGTGAATATCCAAGAGATCGAGCGTGAGTGAGGAAAAACTGTAGAGCAAGGTAGAAACGAACGAATAAACCACGATGCGGGCGTTTCAACCACCCAAAGACTTGAAACGTGAACACAGAGAGTACCAAAACGAAGACCGAACATTAGCTATGTGCAAAAGAACAAATGCAACGAAGAGAGATGGCGAATCGAGTTGGGCACTTGGCAAAGGAGTCGCTCGATAAACCGACGTTGCCCTTGGCAATGCAAAGTAATAATGGCCTCTCTACGTACCTTTGACAGACTACCGTACTACAGTGTATTATAGTATTTATGCTGCTGCACATATTTTTATATCTATATATGCGGCCATTTACATAGAGGTCTACTTGAAGGGAAAACATCAAGCACAGGATTAACGTGAAGGATTCGTGGATCGTTATATGTGTAAACCCTACACATGGGTAACGGAAATTTTCTTGTCCATATAAGTCAACACTTCAAACTCTTTAAGATCAAACATTTTTTTCATGGTAATGTACATTACTGGCATTAATTTAAACAAGTTTTGGGATACGACCGAAAAAGTGAAAATAAATAATAAAAAAAACGAGGAGAGTGTACTCCGGAAGATTAAAGCAAGCCAAAAATCTTCAGTTTAGAGTAAATGGAATGAACATCTTTAAGGAATTATTTTCCCTATGAAGATACACTAAACATTCGAACCTATAAAAGGAATTATAACGAAAGAGTAAACAAGATTCCTTTAAGAAATTTTTGATAGACTGCTACAAAAGTGAGCTTTGAAGTCTCGAGTCCCACATCAGAACGTAAATAAAAGAAAATGAGAACTTGATATCCGCTCAGCAAACAAATCAAAGACTCAATGAAAAACGCGGGATTTCGCTATTTCCAGAGAGTATTAAAGGAGCTTGCACGAAATAACGTGAATCATAAGAATATTATTCAGAGATTTAATGTATAGAAAATGAATATATTACGTTGATATAAAAATATTAAAAACTAAAATATGAAATAAAGTGATTAATCAAAAGATACTTTAAATGTCGTTGTAGCTTATAGAATAAACTTTTTTTTTCACGTGCCACTGAGCGATGTCATTCGTAATAATATCATTTCTTCCGTTTCTTCCTCTGTGATGAATCTTTTTTATGAAAACGGAAATACCTTTTTCACATTTCCTCCTACACTTTCTCAATAACATACATTTCTGATTTTCTGTTTCTGTTTCATCGAGTACAGTGATTTATCAATTCATACAGAAGGATCGAGAATGCGTTTTTTTTTAACTTAAATAAACAGTGTATGTTTTTTTGTCGTTATTACGAACCACTTAGTGTAGTCCATATTTATGGATCGATGTTATTGTAACCAACTCTCTATCAGAATCATTCCTCTTACAGGCAATTATCGAAACGACAATTTCAAGCGTGGGCTGTACGATTCTAATTTCATGTAACCTCGAACAACGTTCGATAATATTGTTTGATTTAGTGATTTTTAATCCTGCGATTTTGTTCGTTTCGTTCGATCTACTTGTATTTTTATCTGTGTTAGTTTTTATATCCACCATTGTGAATTATCGTAAAATCGTCATCCCATGTGACAAAATAAAGCAAATAAGCAAAATGTACAAAGAGATCTATTTAGTGGCGACCAGGCAGGAAGTGATAACTCATATAAAAAGTAATTTCAATGAGCTTTGATCCAGTCGAGAATGAAAAAATACCGGGAAATCGAATGATTGTTTTATCAAAATTTCATAGTTCAGAAAGTCAGAGTAAAATTGATGATGCTGTTGGCGCCAGTGATGAAAACGTGCGTATCCGTTGTAGTCGAACATCGTAAATGATTGACATGTCAAAATTAAGCTTTGTCAGGCACCATTTAATAGAAGGGGGGCTGCGCGTATATGCCAATGCACACTTATCGTTCTTATCAACGATCATTTGTTACATTTCCTTGTGGTATTGAAAATATTCGTTCGAGTAGATAACAAGAATTTGAGACTGCAGCATTTGTTCTATTAATAATATCTGGCGTCGCGAAGTTGCTAGAGTCTCTCTCGATAAAATATTGATAAAACAAATACCCGCATAATGGCTGACAGCTTCGAACATGTTATTAGTTAATTTATTTATTATTTGTGATATTAAAAGAGTATGTGAGTGGAAGATCCAAAATAAAATGGGTTTCATATATATTTATATATTGCAGATACTAGTATGTAAGTGGAATAAAACAATTCATAAGAACTTATAAATCCGCACGTCTCAGCTCAAATCCGAGAGTTCTTTCGATCTATCTCTGTTCCTCTCTCATTAAATTACGATAAAACTACTGGAAAAACTGAAGCAGATTAATCCCGAGACTTTTCCGAGCAGAAAAACCACGTAATTGCCATTTATTAACCTGAAATATATGCGAGTTGGGAAAAAAGCGTATAACGATGCTCTAAATATTCGACGGACTGTTGAACATTTTATTACAATTGTTCTAGTTAACTTCGTCTCTTAATTAACTGTATAAAAGGCCAAACATTTTTGTTCAGAATATATACGAAAGAAATTCAGAAATCAAGAGCACTCAAGAAAATAAAATTCATTAAAATATAATAGTGTTTAGTTTTATTACTATATAAATATCATTTTAGTCCAAATCAGCAAGCTTTATTCTCGATCCTCGAAGTTAGAGAGAATGTAAAATGTATTTACTTAGTGAATATATACACTACATTTATTTTTCTGCTTGATGGTTTTTTTTTTGCCTGCTTGGAAAATTACGTCTTTGAATTCCTCAAGCTTATATACCAAGGCAAAAGACTTAAATTCTTCATGTACTTGATATCAAACGTACACGTATCTATTTATAGTCAATCATATTTATATGTATATATACATATAAATGCAACATGCAGTTGCAATTTTTTTTATGTTTTAATGTGTTAACGCAGATATACTGGGCAGGCGCCATCCGGACGCGATCTCTTTTGCTTCTTCCTCTTTCTCTCTCTTTTTTTCTTGTAATCGTCCACCTAGAATGGCGTGGCAAAACGTCAAGATTCTCATCTGGGTTAATATTCACATGTGTTTGCGTTCTCGTTCGTACGCCTGTTTGTGTCCTTAGTCTGCATAAAATTATGATACGTACATGTATATATACAAATGTATAAATGTGTTCATTCGTCGCTTCGTTTACAGATCTGATGTGAATTGTGCAAAATCACGATTTCGCGAGCATCGACCTCGTCTCCCCTCATTTTCGACGATTCAGCTCAAACACTTGGACACATCGTACACATTTTCTTTTTTCGGTTCGAAATACGATTTATCTGCTCGATCGAATGAGCCACACTTATAACACTTTGTACAACACTCCTTGTGGCTGAATGCCTTGGCTTGTTCTTTCCTCATGTTTGCTTCTGTCCAAGCGGATGATGCACGAGAAAGCGAGAGGAAAAAAGTTCTGTGCCTTTTCCCCTTGAATTTACTATCCTGGATATTTATTGTTGTTTTTCAGAACGAACGAAATTTGACTTTTTTGTAAAACTTATTGAAAAATTATTTGTGTTTGGTATTCCTCGATGTTTGAACTTTACTCATAAAGAATTGATGTTGGAATATTTTTACTGCTACTGATTGATTTCGATTGCCAAATTTATTTGTTTTCTATCGATTGTTATATACAAGAATTCTTTTCAATTGTCACATTAATTCAAATTTTTAACGAATGGTTGTGTAGGCTGAAAGAAATATTTATTCCTATAGAAATGTATTAATATCACTTAAAATAAGAGTTACTATTTTTTATATTCTCTGAATTTTTAGTCGTCGAATAACGATAATCGCAGACACCAGAAAAAAAGCACACTACCACGACAAATAAACGTTTGAATCGACTTTTCGTGATTCATGCGTAATACGCTTGATATCCAGAAAGTTTTGCGATTAAACTCACACACAAATGCGAATTGTACTGTGCCCGCTCTTTCACGCCCACTCAAGACTATATATTTTTGTCGCCTACGCTTAAAGTGGGTTTGCGTCTCGAATTTTTCATCCTCTTATAATTTTTTTTATTCTGCTCTTTAAGTCAACGCTAATATTTCAAATACTGTGTAGTTTTTTTTTTTCATATAGAGTTGTCGACGAAGAAAACAACGATGAATAAGCTGCCAGATCACAATAACATTTGGTAGAATTTATGTTTGAATCTGATCCTGTAGTTTTAAAACAATTCGAATAAAAAAACGGTAGCCACTGATGAGACTTGAAAAATGTCCAAAAATTTGAATATAAAAGTTGGTTCTGGATAACTTAGTTTATGCAGTAGAGACTGTATTATTGCCATATTTTCTGATCTTATACGCCATGAATTATGCACGCCAACATCTTTCATAACTGTATGGCAGTGTGCCAGTAATATTAAAGGCGAAAAACGTGCACTTGACCATGAAATTCTTGAATGAAATACTCCGATATACATCGTAATAGTAAAATGTAAACGTTAATCTCAACGGAACAAGAATGAGTTAAAATCGCACAAATTCATAAATACATATTGAATCGTGAATATATGGAGCTCTATCTGTACATATGCACTTTCGAACTTTAAAGTATGATGTACCGTAAGATATTCACAGTCTCATAAACTCTTTGAGGGATCCATGAATGATATCCTTTGTATCCATTCGCGATGGTAAGTTCCATGTACTTCGTTTGCCACCGTGAAGTTTGATACAGTGTGGAGTCCAGTAAATCAGGCATCACTTTCTTAAGTTAATAAAGAAGAAAAAAAACGCGGAAGTAGACACTACATTGGCGTCATCGCGAATGCTCTGAAGTACCATCGTTTATTTATACTTCTATTAATAAGTGGAAAAATTTATTATATCATCGCGCATTTGATGACTCAGCAGAGTTGCTGTTTTTCCCGAGAAAGATGCGCACTTGATAGGGACAATAAGTGGCACTTTTTCTAGCCTATAATTCCCATTATAAATTTCTTCAAAGCTCTGTCAGTGAAAGCTCCGTCAAATATTATTATCAAAAAGAATTAACAGCATTGATTTTATTCAAAGATTTTAGCTTAGGTTAAATTTCCATTATTTTCATTTTTCTTCAATCATTTCTGGTTCATTCGATTTTATGATGATTGAATTTTTTCAAGAGATACGTTTATTCAGAATGGGATTCGCTGCCGCTTCATAAAAACGTTGTGACGCAACGAAAAAATGAAAAACAATCGACAACTACATGTTTTAGCTTCTGTCAAATTATTCATAAAAATGAATGATGTTCTCCATCAGTCATAGACACATACTTTGTTCAGTAATTTATGAAAATATTAAGACAACAGGGTTGTTCACTAATTCACGAATTCATCCGCGTGGCCCAAAATATTCCAGGTCTGTGCGATCCATTGTACACAAAGCTTAAATCCATGGATGAGAAAGCGTTACGAAATGTGTTCTCAGAATCATTACACTGCCTTTAAGCTCCCGGGAGATTAAATTTTTCAACGCGAGAGACGTCAGTAAATACAATACAATGAGAGATGATAAACGAGATAAGACAGGGAGTAAGAGCGGAATGGAACGAGTGGAAAGAGAAATCAGCGCAAACGTGCGAGACGACGAAGAGAAGAAACGATATAAGAGAAGCCGCACACTTGTTACTGTACAATCTTCTTACTCGGGTCTTTCATGGACCGACAACGTGTCACGTGGTATACTTGGATGAACAAATTTCTTCTATAGCGGTGTTAACTTTTGCAATCCTTTTGAAAATCGTTATTCTCTCAATGATTTTTTTAAGTTCAACGCGAACTCACACTTATTACTCTCCTTATTCGCATGATAAATGAGAAACATTTGATTTACATGACAGTGTAACATGCACACGGAAACTGTGACGCAGACGGAGACTCATTAGCGAGGGCGTGGAATTTGCAAAGAGAATATGAGGCGCGAAGCTTTGTGAAGAAACGACAGAGGGATGAAGAGACATGTAAAACGTTTAAAATACCTTAGTATAGAAACCGTTCGGTCTTTTCTTTGTGATTTTTGCATCAATAATACCGAAAGAAACAGAAACATTAAGAAAAAGATATTGAATTTTTTAAAGAAAAACCATTAGACCCTAAGATATTAGTTAAAAAAGAAACAACTTATCGCGCAAAAAGAATGTTAGTGACAAAGAGTCGAAGATTCGTATCAGGTTTTCATGAATTAAAACAAATAAACCTGAAAAGTGCATTATTTTTATGAATACATATTAATTTTGTTGTACTGCATAAAATATAATGAACTTTCTTCTCCATGATCTATCAGTTTCACACTTATGATGCCCGAGCAAAGAGAACAAGAATTATAAAGTATCGATTGAGGACTTTTCTTGGAAGACGTAATTTCATTCAATAATTATTAATACGATGCAGTTTTATTGGTTCGAATGGTTTATCGTTCTGCTTGTACAACCACAAAAGGGACCGCGATTGAACACATAAATATATACAATCGGGGCATTGTGAAACCGATTGCATTTAATTCTCGATGTGTGAATCAATGTCTTTCGCGAGATTAATGAGAGAGCGGCACATGTGAATGCAGCGTGCAAATGAGGTATTGAAGCAACGTGATCATAGTCAGAAGGGCATGACAAATGAAATTTCTGGATTTTGATAATTAATTTGGTTTGATACAAACTGCAGAGCAATTTACTACAAAAACAAAACAGTCAATACAATTTATTAGTGCATATCTATGACATGCATACATAGGCAAAAAAACTCAACTATGGTGATTCGATTTTCAGCTTCCAAAGTTTGTTTGCAAACTACCACATCTTTCTATTCATTCAGTAATTTAAAATAATAAATATAGAATCCGGATCGTGGAATACTTGCGTATATCGTATTGCGTTCCTGGGACGCAACATCCGGCCGAGACCAATTCTGGAGGCTCACGTCATTATATGTAAGAACTGTCCATCTCTCTTACTCTCTCATTCATTCGTTCGTCTACTCTCTTAGCATTTTCCTTTCGTTTCCACTCTCAACGTTTTCCTCTCGTTTCCTCTTTCATCTCTCCTCCCCTTTGCACTTCCCTTCGACTACTTTTCCCCTTTTGGAATCCGGTCTTACTCTCTATTTTTGGATTATAAATGTGCGATCTTCTCGCCAAAGCGTTTTATTCCAGACGGATGGATCTCTTAAAAGGGCACAATTTTCTAACGTTGTTGGTTATACTCCAAGAATGGTCCAGAACATTGACATTATTATGCAACTTTCTTTTTCGTTGAGATAATACTTTTTTTAGAGATGATTAAATCGTAAAAAGCAGATAAAAACTATTTTAATAATGAATAAATATAGTAAAGCTCAATCTCTTATACAAAGAATTTCACCTTCAAACGTTTATTCGAATTGAATAATATTTTAAAGCGTCTTTTCTCGGATAATTATTTGTTGCTATAAATTTGTCAAAATTTTCAGCATAAATACGAATTTTGTGTTTAATAAAATCTACTAAAAAAAATTTTTATCATGTTTCCAAAGTTTCAAGACTCGATTGTAGTGAACAACATTGAATTGTGAACTTCAGTAAACAATAGTAAAAAGTTCAAAAGAAGTCTAGTCTCTGAGAAAAAGTCCATCGACCCTCAGTGAATCGACGTGACTTTAAAATAAAAAAAAATAAAAACACATAGACTTTGATAAACTGTGATGTAGGAGCTTTAAGTTTCGCTCATTTCGGTCTTCACTCACGGAGTAGTAAAGTCTGGGTATTTTCGTATTTTTTATTCTATGCTTTTTTAGGTCGTCGGGCTTTCGTTTGTGACGTTTGAAGTTCAGCGTTCGCTATATCATGTACTCTGTCTCGAAAACCGTCATAGTCGACGTCTATAGACTCGCAATGTTTGAAGTGTCATCTGTCATTTACGCAAACTCCCACGTTTGCACATACGTGTATGTTTGTAAAGAATGGAATGACTACACTTACACAGTGAAAACATCACCTTAGTTATTTTTTTGGCTGTTACATGCCATGAAAAT
This sequence comes from Campoletis raptor, assembly GCA_948107755.1. Lineage (NCBI taxonomy): Eukaryota > Metazoa > Arthropoda > Insecta > Hymenoptera > Ichneumonidae > Campoletis > Campoletis raptor. The sequence goes on along the minus strand of OX403622.1, from coordinate 30,839,779 downwards.
GTTTGATGATTTCTGAGTTTGGCAAAAACACATTCAACATCATGAAAATGTTTATTTGTTGAAAAAAAAAATAAAAAAATGTATACTTGAAACAAAATTCAATTGAAAAGTGATCAGTCAATGGTTTTAAAAAATAAACAAATTTGGCATCCAATTTTGAAAGTACGAATATCAAAATTGTTGAACTTCGTATATATGCCACAAAAACCAACATAAACGTCTGGGAACTATGTGAATGCAGCGTTATGCATTTGCTTTCCAACCCAACACGTACATACAAACGTGGGTACATTATTTCGATTTACTGTCCACTATAGCAGTACATTGGTGCGTGTCGTGCTTGTACATGAGAAAATTACGTGATGTGTATTCGACCAATGAATGCAACACGTGTGTGAGCGATCGCGTATGTCTCGTGTACCGGCGCCGTTCGTTTTCTGACACACTAGCTAGTGATTACACTCGAGTAGGCTTAAGATCATATAAATGCCAACAATACCAGTATATCACGTATTCTAGTTTGCTGCGTACGTGAAAACACGTGTAAGACAAAAAAGTCGACGATACTGTTGGGTCTAAACCCTGAGAGATTTTTGGAAGACGGCGGTCTCGAATTCCCTTGAGTAAATATTGTCAGATGTCATCGTAGTCATAAAAGGAATTCATGTTCCGTAAGAAAGCAAAGGGTAGATCTTTTTATGGATGTTACAGATTTAGTCGTCATCGATTTCTACTAGTCTTTAGTGACATCGTTATAGAGCAATCCCAACAATAGATAAATTGACTTTCATAACTTTAGAAATGTCATCTAGTTTTAGAATGAACCGGAATCAATGAAGAGTGGATGACTAACATAATATTCTCAATATCTGGTATTGACACCCATAAATTTCTTCACTGCGTAGACAGTCTGGGTCAATTTGACCCGGAGTGTACTGCGACCACCTGTTATCAGCTGATCTCCCGTTGCCTTTCATTGAAGAAAATGAGGAGTATATTTCAAACATTCCTCAATATGCGTGCATCATATAAATTCGGAAAATATAAATAAGATAGATTGTTTAAAAAATTGTTGAAAGTTTTGACGCATTCAAAAGCAAGCGTTATTTTTTTGCATTTCTTGAAAATATTTCCAAGGTTTAAGCTTAATTAACGTTAAAAAATTAGTCCCAGTAAATTTCATGATCCAATGTATCAATGAAGGGTAAAAATAAAATGAAAAGTAAAAAGGGGACAAAGGAAGGTTTTTCTTTATCGCATTAGGTAATCTCGTAAGCGTAGCTCCAAATAGAGTATCTCGCGAATCAAGGATGCAGCTTTAAAATGTGACCAAGATTCAGACCTTTCGTTGTGTCCATGACTTTGCCGATAAGAGCACCCTCGCCGAGTCACGGCTCGACGGGAGAAAGAGAAAGAAACAGATCCTTATACACACACCTCTTGAAGAATATACGATAATTAACCGTGGCACGAACTAATAATAAAAAACGAATTGAAACAGCGAAAGTAGAAGAAGAAGACAGAATTGGAGAATGAAAGAGAGGAGAGATGAGATGCACCATGAAACGAGTATCACGCACGCCAACGGTCCAGCAAGCCAGGACCAGAGATATTTATTGGACACGAAGAATCGCCGGTCGTGCCGAGAACTTGCGACGACAAGATCGCGTGTGTGCACCAGTAGCCACAGCGGATTTTTTTTTAACTCCACAAACCTTTTAATCGAGACTTTTTGAACGACTTTCTTGCATCAACCCTGATCTCAGTAATGCATAAAAATGGGTTTAAATCGTAGGCAACGAAAGGAGCGGGTTCAAGCAACTTTTTATACGAATATTTTTATCACCAACTGCACATGGATTTATAAAAAATGCGTTTAGATATATACGACTTGAAATCAGACACGTGGGAGTCAGTTTCATTGAAATTCATTTGAATTCGATGCCGAAGAAATCGATCGAAATTTGACTGATTCCAATATAATGAATACTTTATGAACGCTTGTTAAAGTCCTTTTATAAAATTCTTTTATCAAAGAATACATTGTTCCATTGTTGAACGTTTGAGCCTTTTTATACCAAAGAAATCCGATGAAATAATTCTCTCATTTTTTGTTTTTTTAGCCCCGTCAAGTCTGAAATCCCTAGAGTGAAGTTAGAATTCACTGATTTCGTTGCTGGTCATGGGGAAATTTGAGAAACCTTTTCGCATTGCAAAAAGCGTTTCTCGTGCATCAATGTCGTTTCTATATAACTCTGATCGTCTCTATATTCGTCAGTCAACCTCGCGAAGGGCATACTTTTTTTTGCCCCAATCAACATTCGGTGAATTCCTGACCATGTACGGTGAAAGAGCTCCGCGAGGAAGGATGCTACACTCAAGCACACACACGTACACGCCCTCACATCATTTTGGACGCGGCGAGTCCTTAAAGATGCCTCTGTGACTTTTTCACTCGGTGGACAGATCAGCCGAAAAATCAAAGTATCATGTGCGTGTATAAGAAAACAATTCACAAGACGAGATCACTATACGACGAAAAATCAACAGTCCTTCCTTTCGATTTATAGACATCGCGTGTGCATATAAGGACGAAACCTGACAATTCCAAAAAATCTCCATACAGGTTGAAAAAAAAAAAAAGTTTTATAGGAAATCATGTTTTATAGGAACGTAAAATCATATACAAATTTTTTGGAAAAATGTCTAATCTGACGATTAGAGTTTGAAAAAAAAAACTACCATTACCTCGTCTAGTCCATAGACTTTATGCTTCATATCGCAGTATCCCAAAAACGAAAGGGTCAAAGTTCTATATTTTTTTAGACAAACTTCATTATACGTATCTTTTTAATTGAGAAAAAAATCTATACAAAAATTTCAGAGGTAGTTCGTGAAATGTGAGTTTTCCCATACCCCTCTGGACAAGGGACCAGTAGACAATAATAATAAATTATATGTGAATAATAATAACGAATTCTCATAATGGCATCTATAACATGTGATTCAATAAATTTGTCAAACGTTGTACTGAACATCAAGCAAATGAACTATTCGCAATTTACTTTTTACCACGACCTTTAGTTGCTGATTTCTCTCGACCCCATTGTTTGTGCACGATGAATTACACTAAAGCAGGCAAGTGGAAAAAACCTTTGCGAATTCATAGCTAACCATTATAATTATACGATTAAAAAAGTTAGATCGAAGTTGACAAATCGATTGATTGATGTTTTATCATTTTTCAAAACTTTCATGTCCTCCTCCTTTTTTTACTACAAATCTAATTCGCTGTATGTACATATATTTAAATATATTCGCTGTATATTACAACGTTTGTGATTTTGAGCCAAGTGATTGCATTCTTGGGAATTTGCAATCCTGCTTGGATTGCGTAAATGAGAGATCGCTTTCTCAAGACCTTCAGGCTCTAAAATTAACGCTGGTTCGTATACTTTATTAAGACAGCTGGGCGAGATAAGAAACGTAAAGGAGAAAGAAAAAAATCCATCTTAAGGAAAGTATGCACACAGTGTCCGAACAGAGAAATAACGTCTTCGATGCGAATTATCCACGTTGCTGTTTATGTATATATTGGGAGTATTGCACACTGAAAGTGCTGCTGCACCTTTTTCTGTTGTGCTGACGACCGTTGATCGCATATGCTATCAGTTCTCCCGCCGTTTAACCTCACCGAAGAAAGTATTACACGAATGAACACACACACACACACACTCACACACACACAAATGGAACCACGTGATATCTCGAGGACCCGAGATCAATTCTCACTACTTCTACCAAGCTCTCCTTTTCTTCTCTCATTATTGATTATCGCAATGAAATATAATCCACGATATCACCAGTCACAACAAAGCAAACTCATTAACCAAACTTTATTCTCTCGATGAATAATCTAAAAAATATATTCCCTGCTATTGTTCCCAAGAAAAAAATCTACAATAATTTTCAGAACAGAGATAATTGTTTGAAATGACAAATAATAAGTATGTATTTTTTACGCATAATTCACATAGTGTAACTATCAATAAAATAATAATGTATTTTTCTTTCATTTTTTCATAATGTCGTCAGATTTTCGTGATGACCTTCCAATACGAACTTCTGTTACGGAAAAATAACCTTTTTATTTCGTTTATCAAATACAAGTTGAACTGTATATTCGAAAAACTATTTTTTAAATGCGATATAAGTTGAATGAATTTTTTCACACGTCACAATTATTACGGACGATACATAGTTATTTTTTGATAATTTCTAAACACCATAGTGAAAATGAATTCTGGTTTTATAACAACAAGAAATGTATAAAATTATATATTTATAAATATGCATGAACGTCTAACGTAGGATCTAGTAAAGTTAAAGCAATGCGACGATAAGAAAAGCTTCACAAGGACTTGTTTTAGTCATTGAACGCGTCTCTAGATATCCTTTCCAGCGTATCCGAGCTGTTTACAAAGTATATCTGTATATAAACGAGTGCAGCTCTTTTTATCAGCGTTGTGCACGGTTTGCTGAGTTCACGATGCGGCAGAAAGGGTTATGTCCCTCTATCTCGTATCGCAATATAGGTAAGAGGAAACTCAGAAGTAACGAAGAAAGCCAAGTGTAGATTGTGTACATGGGGCATTTCACGCAAAATTAATACGAAATAATTTTTTTTAAACAATTTCTTTCAATCAAAACTTTGGGCAGAGTGTCAAAAATCTAGTGATTGTTTATAAATGTTCATTCACGAAAAAAGCTCATCACGAAAGATCGAAACTTATGATTTGATCCACATTCAAACAGCGTTGCTTTCCATTGGACTGAAAGTTCAAAACCATCACTTACATCAGCCATAGAAATATTTTTCGTTTCGACTGATAGATTTGATATGTTCTAAAAGAGCTCAAAATAAGTTTGATTTAGTATGAAAATGCCCATATCGTATGAGGAGGATCGTAACGACGATGCGCTTTATGTGTTTGCCAACATCTTCGATCAGAGGAAGTGGACCAATGCTAAAGCTCGTTCATTCTGACCGCGAGGTACACGGTCACGTCGGCAAGTACACTGTATAGTACTCGACTGATGAGTAACGCGAGAGAGACCCATATATACATAGTACGCATATATATTGTTCTGTCTCTCGATGGTCTCTGTATATATGTTCGACGTACAACGGTGCAAAGCTCGGGCTGTTTGATCGGTCCAGGCCTGTTTGTCAATGCTATACGTCTACATGGATATACACGATGCTACGTGCCACGCGAGCTTTCCAGGGAGAGTGAGTGAGTGAGTGAGCGAGAGTGAGCAAGAGTGAGAAAGAGAGAGAGAGAGAAGTATAGAGGTTGGATGAAAATCGATATTGCCCGGTGAGATTCAAGCTCGAAGGTTTTTCAACTGATTTTGATGGAATGGGGTGTCAATTGCTTTCATGAAAAACCCTAAATGACGAATGAATGTAACGATATTACTCACTACAATTTCGTAACTGTTTTAATTCATTCACAACGAAAGGATTTTTTTTTTCTTTATCCATCTGTTTTTACCATGCACAACATGTGATTCGTCGATAATTTCAATGTCCACAATGAGAAATCATCTGTGTGCAAGTTTTTTTATTCGTGTAATGAATTTTTTGCTTATTACTATACTCGCATGTTGTTTATTTGGAAAATAGTTCGTGAAGAATCCTGTTTTTAAGAGTTGGAACCATAGTTGGAATATGGAAAACGTGTTTGAATGAAGTTCAAAATCAAAAAAATTCGTTGTGAAATATGTTGAAATAAAAAAAATGAATGTATCATCTAATGTGAACATGAAACAAATGAGCTAGACGTGAATAGAAGGTGGATAGTCCGGCTTGGGATATCCACTGCATGTTGTTTAAAAACCGGTGAAAAAATACTAAAAAAAAAAAAAAAAACTTCCGATCTCCAGCACGAAAGTCCTTTCATATTAGTTCGACATTTTTATGGCGGAAAGAAAAAGTCACGAAGCGCGCGTGCGGCATCGGAAGAAGAAATAAAAATGCAATGAGAAGAGACACGCAATAAACAGGAAAAGAGAGGAATGTAGTGGATTTTTCTACCTTTTACTCTATTATTCGGTCGAGAAGTATACGCCAAGAGCCTGGACCACCCGGTGCCGAAATTGTTTGAACGGGTTTTTATAAGTCGCCCGCACGAGGGAAATAGAGAGAGAGAGAGAGAGAGAGAGAGAGAGAGAGAGAGAGAGAGCGAGCGCCATCATAAATAACCGACTGTTCCTTCACCCACGCCTTAACGTTATACCACTAGAGTTACCGTATAACACTGTATAGTTCGCCACCTATAGGAAATTTCTCGTGGAATCAACCTTCAAATATCTAATTTAAAGAAAAATAAAAATAGGAGAAAAAAGTCAATAACAGTTTATTGGAAAGAAAAAAAAAACATTCATTCCACAAAATATCATTGGAGAAAGTGCAGCATGTTTGAAATACCAGTTAGAATTTAAGGAATAAGATTAGGAACACTGCGTAAGAATTTAAGCCATTGTATCAAGCTTTAAGGATGTTGTGTCGGGATGAGCATTCCCAAAAGTTAATGCTCACTAGAAAGTCAGGAGCTTCATACGGTTTAATAGAATCCCGATGATTGTCTTTTGTCAAACTTTTTTGACAGTACTGTTCACACGAATAGGATTTACACATCTTCGCCAAGTAGAACATAAGCCTATCATTCCGTTCTTTTTTTTTTTATCACGAAATGAACGGTTTGATAATCTGTTGAATTTTTTTTTTCTCGTCATTCTGCCTCTTAAACCCTTTGAAAGTTGGCACGCACCTGATTCATTACTTCGAGAAGCAATTTTCATATCTTCGTTCGATCCTCTTTGTTACTACGATATAAAATTTATAAAATAAAATACAGCAAGCAACTTTTTATCTATAACAATTCATTGGTTGAAAAGTTTCATTAAAATCTCACCATTTTGATGTTACGACACAAGTTCCTGAATCATTGTAAACATAAGATATTCAAAAGTTTATAAACTGCACAAAAAATTGATTTGATCAGAAAAAAGCAATCAAGTGACATTTGTCTCTGTTCAATGTGTCAGCGTTCTGATTACGACACTTCGTCATCGACCTATTTAACACAGAATAGCTTGTGCCATATAGTAAAAAGTTATATATTCTACAAGTACCTAATACCTATATATAAGGATACATGTTTTTATGGAGATCCCGTCGCGGAGGTGGGTTAATCGTGTGGAGGATTGAAGATGAAGGGCGTTTGATGACAGGCACCCCGTGTCCTTATGGTGGTAATGTTATGGGTATAGTATACACTACAGGAGAGAAGAGGAGCGCTTAAAGCAAGAACAGGAGTGGCTCTGAAGGGGCCTTTCTCTTCGTCTTGTGCATACATATGTGCATGCCTGTGTGTAAGTGTAGGGTGAACAAACAACAGGGTTACCTTCTCCTCTCTTCCTCTTCATGAGGCAGCAAAGTGCAGAGTGCAAGCAAAAACACAACCCCATAAAGCCCTAAAATAATAAGGGGTTCCTATTCACCCCTGTGCAGTAAATTGTCACTCTCGTAAAATTAGGCTTGACATAACACAGATTCTCATATGCTTCACGGATATTTGGCGGATTTATTGTTAAATCAAGACATCAACTTTGTTGGCATAATAATATTTTATAGATGTGAGCAAATTTGATTGAAACGATGAGATAGTAATATTTGGGTTTGTAAAAAAAGAGGCTGGCACTCTTCGAAACACTTAATAGACTGTTGTCTAAAAATAATTATTTCTTTTTCTTCAATTGCTGAATAATTCACCCTAGAATTTTAGGTCTTGTTTATTGACCGTCTAACGCACGCTCGGGGTTGTTATCGAGCTCATAGTATTTTTGGGGCGAACATGGTTTTTTAAGAGATTCAGATATTAGCTCATTAGAAAACTGAAATTTTCAGAAAATAAACGAAATTTTTGTTTTCGACATTCACCTGGAGTCGAAATCGATGTCAATCAGGAGTCCATAGGTTAAATTTGGGATAGAAATATAGTTTGGATTTAAAAAAAATAATAAAAACCGCACCAAAACCAACCAAGTTTTCAACCAAACTTTGTTACCGTAAATTTTCAATTAAAGAATTACATTAACATAATTGTTTATTCTGTTATACAGATATATCAAATTATCAAAACAAAAAATTTCGTGATCAGATACCTGATGAAATTCATTTATCTCAATTTCTCGTACAGTAAAATCCTGAAAACCATTAGAAAAATCCGCCAAAACGATCGGTAAAATTCACTGAAACCTCGTATTCACCATTAGTTGCGTTACTGTGAAAAAAAAAAAAATGTTCATATATTTTATTCTAATTTTCGAAAGATTTCCTATAATTGGGTGTAAGACATAATCGAATTTGCCCCTAACTTGTGTGCTGGTGCGTTCGAGTTTCGTCAGATTAAAAAATACACCAATAACAGTAAAGATAGTAGGTAAGAGTATAAGCAGACAATATACAGATATATTTCAAATGAATATTCAGTGACTTAAAAGAATTGTCATGAAAAGCTCTCGGAGGGCTATGGCAAGGGTCATGGGGTCGGCACGAATAGAATACAAAGCCTCGTTAAATCAGGACAATAATAGAAATAATAATAACAATGATAATAAGAATAAGAATAAGAAGACGAGAAAAAAGAAGAGAACGATGAATAAGAATAATAATAAAAGAAAGGATGCAATATAGCTGCGACAAAGGAGGTTCGAGCTCTTCGTGGATGTGGTCACTGCACCCATATACACGCAGGTTGCCAAGTCCAAGTTGCAAATGCTTCACCTCATCGTACTCTGCAACAGGGTCAGCTGTGGATTCGCGTAGGTATTATATATTACGTATAACATATAGATATACACATATATAGACGTCTCTATCTGCCTGAGTTCCCCCGAGCTCTGAAGCCAACGCGATAAATACACCTACTCCACGGAACTGCGTCAAGCACGTATAGAGGAGCCCTAAAAGAGAGAGAATATTGTGTTGGCTCAAGAGGTGTAGTATGTTTGGTACGTGGGACGAGATTGCATGTCCGGCACTCTTCTCTCGACCTCGTCTACTTCCATCTCCCTCGTAGAATCGCATTTTGTACTGAAAATTTCACATATAAACCCTACCCAAAACTCAAAACTCGTTTTATTGACCCTACGAAACTCAGGACACCAGCAAAATTTCATATATCGCGCGGTAGCCAAGCCAACGTGTTTGGATGCACACGTATATAGTGAGTTCCAAGAAACTTTCAAAACGCTACATCCAAGTGTTGAATCTTTCTCAAGAGTCTTCATGTTTTCTGGTCAATTTCGGTTGGTCGGCCCTTTTGAATCAATCAATTCGAGGTTTCTATGATAATTACTGAACAACTTTAGGATCGAACTACAAATACAAGGAGTAGCTGTTTCTATGATAATTACTGAACAACTTTAGGATCGAACTACAAATACAAGGAGTAGCTGTTTTTGTCTACGAATCAACATGTTGTTAATCGATTCAGATTCGAAGGGAGAGTAAAATGGATTTTCAGACATTTCAATTATGATTCTACAATCGTAATTCACGAGAAAAACCAAACCGTTCGAAAGTTTTCATGAGATGCAATGTGCATTTGCGTAGATAAACACACTGATAAGGAGGTACGCTTTCACGTTATGTAGATTCAATCGTAGCAAATAGTAAAAAAAAAAAAAAGAACAACCATTATTTGAGTAAACTACAAGTTCGCTGAGCCAGTGAAGCTCTTATGATGGTTTGCGTATTATGCATGCGTACGAGCGTGCATCAGGCGAGCACGGAGAGTATGAAACACGTTCTACGACTGTTAAATGTATGCGAGATAGACTACGTAATGATACAGAGTGTCCCAAAAATCGTACACGAGATTTTAAGGAATAGCTTCGTTGCAAAATTCTATGCAGCAAAATTTGTATCTTTTTTTTTTCTTGTACATCATCGATGAGATATTAACTGATTAACGCGAAAATTGTGACAGTAATTGTGTCCCTGTTCACCAAATATCTCGACATTTGTCCGTAAGTATCTTATCAAAGTCCGAATCGAAAGGAAAAATGGTTAAAAACAATTAACATCAGTTGCACGACTTAAGGGACACACTCTGTATATCTCGAGAACAACGGTGGTGAATTAATTCATCGTACGGACGCGTATTTACGCTTTAAGTACTTCCATGCGTTCGAAAATTCATGTCTATACACGGAATAGTACGAGTAACAGACAAATGAGCAAATATATATGAATATTCACTTGCACATACTTTCCTCAATTCACAGTCAGAGGGTGGCTCAAATTTCGTTCCCTAATTACATTTTCACAACTGCATAAAGACTATAATAAAAATCATCTGCCAGGATCCTTATTCAATAAACCCAAGTTTTCCTTTTTTTTCTGTCCCACTTTTTTAAACTGTATTTTTAGACAATCGTACTCCAAGATTGAACAAACTAAACCTACCGAATCGTGATTGCAAAAGAGCGTTTGCACTTGTTATTCGTCTGGCGTTGAAATTCGATGCAAGGGACCCGTGTATTTACATATATATATATATATTTTGTACGCGAACAGTGTGTTGAGCGAAGCTACACATTTTGTCGTCCCCGCTGGTTTTGTGAAGTATATTAACGTCTCTCTGGCTCACACAAGAAATGCAGAAATATGGAAAGGATCAACCGTAGATACGACGCAAAAAAACAGCTGAATACAGTCCCTTCATTTTGGTCATAATTTAAACAGAAATTCAAAACATGTGCCCATTAATGTTCGAACATAAGTTAAAAATAGAGTTTTTTTTGCAGTATTTATGAAAATTACGTGCATAAGATTCAAAATAATGCCTTTTTTTGTTAGGACAAATGATGCACATCCGGAGGAACACCAGTTCGATTTCAAGGAATATAAAATACATTACAGAAGATAAGATAAAAAAACGGCGTAAAAATATTAATAAACTATCTCAAGTTCAAATAATCGTAGACATAAAAGAGTTTTTTAAATGATGGACTTCGCCAAAATTTGATTTGAATCCCAAACTTTCTTTCGAAAACTCTTTCAAGAAAAAAATGCATCGAGATTACGAAAACACGGTTGTTTTGGTTAGTCACTAAATACGTTGACTAATTAAATCAATGAGCTTAGTCCGGATATTCTGTTGGATTGATTTCTCTTAAAAATATTTTGCGGCTTGTATCGAGCTAAATATTTCGATTGAAAAAAGCAAAATTCGTTTCGACAAACAATTTTTTTCTCACTATGCTCGCAATATCTATAGTAGTGAATTGTCTCGATAAAAAGTCGATCTTGTGAGTAAAGATCACACTGTTGTCTATTTTACGAACAAAATTAGAAGCAGAAACCTTTGAAATAGCACTTGTTGCAGATGCAACTACGAATAAATAAACACAAGACGCATTTCCTTTTAAGTTATCTTGAAATATTTTTTCCTTGAATACATCCCAAAACATCCTCTTTACAATTTGTTATTCTAACATGCGCACGCATCAACAACGTTCACATGATGCTTGATACCTTCCAGAGAGGATGAACGCAGTGTTTACTTTGATGAAAGAAAATCCAAACGAAAACGTTCAGTCAAGTTCTATGCAGGATTTTTTCGTTTCATTCTAAAGCCAACTATTCACCTGATAACCTCATCTCATTCATTCATATTTCAACGCTCATGTGGATCCTGTCACCCATTTTAAAAAAATACTCACTGTGATTATTTCGTAACTAAATATGTAATAACAGGAAATCTAGCTCGAAAAATCTTCAGACAAGTTATAAACCTATGCCTCGCAGGTCTATCAAGATTTGTATTGATACGTAAGAAGGAAGCGAAAGATTTGTTCATTGTTTGATATCAAAAATCAAACGTCCCGCTATTTACCTTATCTGCGTATCGAGAGAAGCCAACAGAGGCGAGTGAGATGAAACGGGTTCGTTAACCGTGGACATGGTGGTTAGCCGCAAGCTACTGTACTTACGGAACGCGGAGGTGTATGTTATTTGTACGCATATATATAGAGGAAAACGAGGAAAGACAGATGTTCGCCACCTTTCACGATGATCTTGAGCTGCTTCTTGCCTTACACAAAGTTGTCCGGTGGCGTCGTTTCGGTTTCACGTACATTGCCCGCCCCCCCATTTATCTACTTCGGCATCACACTTCTTATCTTGATCATTTCGACTCTCCGATGAATCAATTTTTCCCTTAAAGTTTCATTGAATAAAATGATACTAAATCTGAAGATTTTAATTAAAATTCCATTTCAAAACATTGCCGAATATAATGAAATCAATAAATCAACTGAACTCAATTGGCATTCGTTGCTTACATCGTCTGTTGCATCAATTCAATTACTCGCTACTCGAATTATTAAAAATTCTTATTCTCAATTAAATTTACGCTGAACGATCCTTTTAATTAGACTAGTTGCATGCATGGAAATTCATCATTCTACATTATATGTCAAGATATAATTGTACGATACTCCTTTTTTTGCACATTCCAATAAATTGGACCGTAGTGGAGAAATACTCGATTTCGAAAACATTAAAAGCGATTCGTAAATACCAAATCTTTGATGGCACAACGATGTATAGTCCTTCAATGGTAACTCAAGTGAGTCTATTAATTAGTAAGAGGACCTTCCTCCTGCCTGTCACCTGGTCGGGACTGCAGAATCGATAATTCTCGCTTATCTTCTCATTTCCATCACCCAACTTCACCGTCCTATTCTCTCTCCCTTGCAATTTTACTTCTTGTTATTTCCAGCTTTCGAGCACTCCACCATGATTCCAATCCCCAAATAATCCCTTTTCATATCTCGGTGGTGTAAGCATTGAGATTTCCTGATCGAATAACAAAAGAGTGAGAAGTGGAAAGATAGCGATAGAGAGGAAGAGTCCATGGGAAAGGGAGAAATAGAGATTACTCGGGTTTGCGATAGAATTTTACCTTCGGCGTACAGCGAGCAGCGAAAATACGACGACTGTTTCTCTTCCCCTCATTTCACACATTGACTGTTCCCCATTCCATATAAACATGTTGTAATTACGAAATATTTCTGTTCGATTATTTGTGTATACCTTTCAAAGCTGTTAATCGCAATTACGGCAGATTTCACATTCGATTTACTTGATGAAAAAAAAAAAAAAAAAAAAACGTTATGAGTAACTAATTTGCAACATTTTTCGCCTATAGTGAATTAAACGAATACGAGAAATTCGATATCAAAGTATTTTTCATCTTTATATAATAACTCGTTCCAACTGGTTTATATGTTTGTGATACATATTAATTAGCGATGCGAACTAAATGACGACTGAAAACAAGAAATTCATTAAATTAATTGTACATGCAATTGCAATTTATGCGAAGGATATTAATTGTCCCTGATAATCTTGAATGTCCAGTTCGACCAAAGAAATTATATGATTATTCGCGTTATTACGCTAATTAATTAATATCGTAGGATGTATTACAGGGAGCTTTGACTTGGGTTTTTATCAATCTTTGTGGTATCCAGTAATTGACTAAAAGTGACCGGGCGCACGGTGGTGCTTTCTGACACAATGCACTAACGAATAGTACGCAAGATCCCTTAACAAAAGCACTCTCTCTCTCTCTCTCCTCTCTCTCTCTGTCGTTTTCTCTATACCTCTCTTTTTTTCTTTTTTCCTCTCACAATTGCAAACAATACGAAGGCATATGCATCACAAAGTATGTCATTACGTCCACGCGATGAGGCGTGCCCGATGCCCTCTCAACAATCTCGGATTTTATTTCGCTGTATTTCGAAAATGGTTTGCGGCAATGGCAAGAAAAATTATAATCAAAAAAACCCTTGCACGATCACAGAATTTAATTCACGTCGTGAGCTTAATAGCACGCAAAATAAAACACGATTTCGAATGCATTCGTTCGGAATCTTCGGAAGTTATCTATAGACATCCATTTCAATTGTTCAAGAATTATTTTCAATTAGAAGTTTCTTTTCACGACTGCGTCAAATAATCGCAAAGGAATATATTGAAAACTGCGCGCAAGGAAAGTACTCCAGGTAAACGCATTTAGTGTATTTTTTTTTAATTTTTTTTTTTTTTAATTTTTTTTTATAACGTAAACGTAATGAGTTGTGTTGGTAATGAAATTTCTAGGACCACGATAATCTTCGACATAAATGTGTAAGGCTGACTGGTACTTTGTCTACGAGAAACCGCAGAAAAAGTAACAATTTCTCAACAAGATTATAGATTCGTTTCCTGATACGGAAACTTTGTTAAGATCGGATGAACTGACATCGTGTTTTATAGCACGAACGTCCAGATTTCAATATGTCGATATATTTTATACATCAAGATTATTTCGATCAATATCGACCGCAAGTATCAAGCGGACGAGGCACGCGATGAAATATCAACGAACAGTTAACGGGATGTAGTTCTCCGCATGCACAATTTGACACGTCAAGTGATGTAAGTTACGTCTTTTTGGATAGGAATATTGGCTGTAATCTTTTAAAAATAAACAATTTTGACTGTTTATATTTGGTGATACAGCGATCTGAAGTACATGCTCGATACAACAAATAATTTTCAACGACAACTTTTGAACGTGACAGAAGTGGACTCAATGCGCTAAAAGTCAAAAATGTCAACTCTACTGTATAAGAATTTCTATTCGTCGTTGAACTTTGTTACTGACCATTTAGAAACTATTAACGAGTGGTTCAAATTCGCACGAATCATGTTACATATCAGAGTCGAGACACCTACATTCACGACGGTTGAGAAAAGAGGCGGCACGTGGGCAAACGTGAAATCGCCTTTGCAGGGTGATGTGGGAAGACCTAAGAGAAGGCCAATGCGACAAGGGAGCGGAAAGAAAAGCGAGCGAACCGTGGAATATCTAAATATAAAGGTATCGGTGTGATCACTCGAGGATTTGTTACTTTCGCAGTTGAAAGAATTCGAAACTACAAAGTGATACACCTTCCAAATTGGACTTCACAAGGTAATGAAAATTCGCGTAAAAATCTTTCCATCGAGATATTCTGATATGCAATTTCTTACAATGTTTTTCCCCTAACAATACTTATCGACTATCATTCCGTCATATATTTATAAATTTTGGAAAAAAAATTAAATAGTAAATGCTCATGAACAATTCCACTTTTTTTTTATGAAGAAATTGTCATCAACATTAACCTACATTTTAAAACTGTATGTTCGCATCTTTTCATTCTTCATTTTAATCGTTAGTGTGTTCTGGAATATTTTCCAGTGAATAATTTCAGCAAAAAGAAATGAATCGTCGGTAAATGTATTGAATAGTAAAGATAAAATCGTACAAACGGTAAAATAAGAAGAAATAAAAAGATTCTTGTAATATCATGAAAATGCGGTCGAATACGATTTAGAATATGCGAGAATGATATACAACGTTGATGCATGCACTGAAAAAAGGAAAAATATGGTATTTGTTGGTCCATTGGAAGGTGCGAGAGAGTTTGAGAGCCCGGCAGCAGCACGCTGAGATGCAGGCAGTGTGTGTTTGCACGTTGCATTCCATTGCGTGGGGCTCTCGACACCTCTCTACGGTCGTCGTCCCTGTGGCATATTCACTCTTTAGCTGGCACACATGTATATACGAATATATAAATATATTCATTGTGGCTGTAAATGCGAGGAAAGATCGATAAGTCAACGGGACCACGAGAGAAACGCCCGTCGCCCTCGTGTGTTTCTCTCTTGCAGTCACTTTTTTCCAGCCTCTCTGGCCCTTTTCTTCCTCGTCACGTCGTACGTTGAATACAACGTAGAAAAATAGTTTTCCCGCAATGTGTACGAGGAATGAATTATATATTTCCGAGTCGCACGAGCAAATCTTGTAAAATGTGAAAAAAAATATATATATATATTGCGGTTTTGTTAAACCGCAACATTTTTTTTCTCAATGTTTTATGAAATGTTATAATAATAAATATGTATTTTAATTTATAACGATCTATCAAAGTATGACGAGATTCTTAAATGCTCCAGAAATATTATTCTTATACTGAACCCTTTTATTACTACGTGTATTAAATTGAAAAATCTCTCTGGAAATGACGTGTGGCTCGCGATATACGATCATCGTGGCCAGAATATATTCGCAGATCACACGCCAGTAGCTTTTCCTGGACACGTTTATACTGGTTCGATATTTCATAGCAATCAAAAGGGTCCATTAATTATTATCAGAAATGAAATTGAATTTCTTCGACATGGCTCTGGCACGAGAAAAAGGAAATTGAAAAATGAAGCTCTTGGCTATTGATCGATAAACGTTTAAACCATTAAATTCGAAATTTCCTAGCACTTTGTTTGGAAGAAAACTCTTGAAAAACTGGATTTATTATTGCGTGCGATTAAAAGTAATAAAAGTTTAAAAAAAAAAAAAAAAAACTATAAACTTATTCTTACGAATAAATATCGTTCGCGTCGAACTAATTGGGAACCAGTAAAATGACACTCGACTAAACTCTGCATTGCTACTGCTGTTTCCACTTGTGGTTGTGCTAGAAAAGGAGAGCGATAAAGTACAAATCCGTTCGGCCTCGGTTAACTCCTTTAATTGCAACGCTAACTTCTTTTGCCAATGCTTCAAGAGAATTTGTAAGTACGCAGAGACGAAAGAACAACGACAAAGTTTCCCACTTTCATTTCCATACAAAACTTAAAAGTCTTTTTTTCCCTCTTTTGTCCAATCACGATGTGCTCCCTCAGTGTTCCATTCGTAATCCAATTTCGATGTTGGTCCTCTATAGTGAAGCTGTACAGCTTCGAAGATTCGTGCGGCTAACACCCGACAGAAACGGATGTCGCTCTTTAAGACAAGATCGCACCGCGCTATTGTTTCGAGAATTTCTTTTTCGGGCACAACAAAAACTGTTGTTTACGACGAAACAATATTATCCATGCAAAAAATCAATTATATCAGAGTGAGCAGTTTGTCTACCTTGACGCGCACAAAGCACAATACTTGCAAAAAAAAAAAAAATCGACACAGTACGATAAGTGTTGAAAAATTGTTGAGATATCTTTGAAACTTTAAAACTTTAAAACTTTCATTTCTTTTACGTATGAAGAGTTGAAAAATCAATTGATCAATTAAATAAATTTTGTGGCTTAGTTCTATTCAATGAACACACATTTTATTTACACAAGTCAAGAAATGCTTGATCTAATGAAAGGAATGATTGGTACAATTCAATTTTTTTCGAGCAATTATTTCAAACGTTTTTTAAATTAACAAAATATTACATTCGACGGCTGACTAAATAGTTAGGTCGAGAAAATTTCATTGACTTGAACTGAATTCTTCTCTTGTACCGTATCAATGTAAATACGTTTGTATAGCTGAAGGACAATTGTATTGGGCTCTACAGTAGCCAAGAAGGAGCATTTGAGCGTGGGTAGTGCATGCACCAGTTCCGCCCATGCATCGGAAAGCCGGTCGGACTCACACGCGTGCTTCTAAATGATAAGATACGACCGCGGGCCTACAGCAAATACAACTCACTCTCGCGAAATATATGTATTGCAAGATAAGTAGGCTTTACTGATCGAGTCATCGAAACGAGAACAACCAACAAGAACCGTGTGTATACATAATCAACCTGCGGATAATTCTCACGTGAATCGCCGCTTGATACGAAATAATCGTTGTATACATCTATTTGGTAGCTCGCCAACGCCCTATTTTTTGGAAGCTCTGTCTGACAATAAAACTTTGAACTCAAGAACTAAAAGTTTTTCATCTGCAAATTATATACGAGATATTCCACACCAATTCGTATAGACTGAAGCATTTTTATCTTTTTTTATTTTGCTTTTTTATAAAATGGTATCCTATGCAAGGAACATTTACACTAATTTTCAGATTTTTATCGAACGTTTTTTCATGCACGTTCACACTTTCATAAAAACAATAGAAAAAAATTATTAACTATCGTTGTCAACGTCTTTTCTGTGTTCTACTGCAAAATTGAGATTTTGCAGTATCCGAAAATTCAATATGATGTATGACAATGAAAATCTATTAGATATAAACATTAATAACCAGTTTTATTTTTTCAACGATCTAATTAAATTGCAGTAATTTGATTACATGCTATTAAATTTCAGCTTCCAATATCGACACTATGTCTACATAATGAAACAATTTGTGAAAATCCTCTAGTGGCCAAATACACTAAATTGCCATTTCCTTCGCCATGATTCGCCGTTTTTGCTGGAGCGTACTTTCAACTCCTAACTCGGGAGATTAAAAGAGAAACAGGGTTTCAGAGCTTTTGTCACAAGGTACATTTCCTGGTGGGTCTCAGGGGCAGGCTCGCCGAGGGAACTTCCCGACGAAGGAGCTTCGGCTGATGCTGTTGTCGAGAGACAAATTAATTTTCATCACTTTTTACTCCACCCTCTTCGCATTCTTCTCCTTTTTTGTATCATTATTCGCTGCAAAGTCCACGGGATTCTTGTTCCCGCGAGAATCTGTAAGAATTTTTCGACTATGTTGGAGCCAAGTGCTAAATCCGTCGGTCGCCTCGAATCTTGCCTTGCCAAGATAAATTAATGAGCTTTCAATAAACTTCACTTACAAGCTGCTATGTTACTCTCGGTGCGATCGAGAATTTTCGAAAAACAAATCAAGATATTCCAATGATTCTCTAAAACCCACAGCTGTGTAAGTTTCGAAGAATTTATTTATTTGATTCTTCTTTTAAATGCATGAATTTATCGTTATAAACAAATGAAAAATTTTAAATCAGGACGAAAAGTACTCTTCAAATTGAAATAACGAATGTACATATAAAGATTAGTTTTTCACGGAGAGAATATAGATTTACTCTCAGTACAATTGAAGTAAACTGAGAAACATTTTAATGCTTTGCAAGCAGGATTTCTGGTAAATATCTCGCGCATACACAGAGATGCATATTCCCGGTTTGAATATGTAGCATTATCGGATTTTTGTTAACAAAGCCACCGGAAGCAATCCGGTTAGTGATATAAATGTTTATATCAACACATCCATACATTTAAATAAAAGTTCAAATATAAATTTTTCCAAAGGGATTATTTCTTTTCATTTCATAACTCGAAATGGAACTAGTGTACCTCGGCAAATCCATTTGAGTTATTAGACAACGATAAGTTCTCAGATAAAACAGAGCAATGTGGACTGAAATGAGAAGATCAAAATGAGTACCTCGCATTAAATTTAATGCAATCCCACATTCCCATCTTTCGTCTTCAAGAGACATTGCTCGATCGTTTGTACTTAATTGCAAGACTCAAGATTGACTCGTCACCTCCTCTGCAAAATGCAATGACGTTGCCCATATAACGCGCCCTCTTTCGGCGTACTTTCGAATCGTATATACCCACTTATGTCTCTTATGAATTATAGGTGCCACTTTCAACGTATCAACTATATTGCGTGCTGTATATATGCACGAATGCTTTATCCTGTAATTGCTGCTGCATACATCATACTCAAACTATTACATATAAGGATTAGAGAGGTACGGAGAGTATGGTAAATAGCTATTTAACACGATTGGTAAACTTTACCAAGTTTTACATCTGAGTAAGTCTTCGAATGTTTAGGTATTCATCGACCGTTGTAATTTTCACGGAATTCGAGTGAGTTTTTAGTCTATTCAACCCTTCGTTTGGACTAATTTGGCCACTGTCATTGACACACTGGGTCAATGAGAAGCGGAGCTCATCACATTTGCCCATCATCAACGCCCTCTTGCTTGGTGTTTATAGAAAGAAAAACAGAAGCCTTTTTGAAACATTCCTTAATTTGTGTGCATAAGAATATTCGGAAATTATTAAATAAAATTCATTAAACAAATTATCGAAAACTTCGATTTTTGAAAAAGTGAGCATTTTTCTGAGATAATCGGAGATATATGCGTGAATAATGATACTTTTCGATTCTAGAGCAATAACGAGATTTCCGAAAAAGGTATTGATTTGAATAAGGGGAATGAAATAATTCTTGAAATGCCAAAATCGTTAATGGTAGTAAAAGAGCGCTGGCAATCCTGGGAAATATTTCTGGGGTAGGCATAGTTAACGCTGAAAAATTGGTTCGGGTCAAATTGACCCAGTATGTCAATGAAGGGTTAATGGATTCAACTTATTGAGTGAGCTATTCAATTCGGAATTCATTTGCATCCTAATTATTCCACTACATGTTATTATTTAAAAACCTTTGTTAAAGTGTATAAAGTGTAAAGTATAAACCTTTGTAAAGTAATTATTTAACAACCTTTATAAACTCACGCTTTCGCACTGGGCTTGCCATTTAGAAATTGGCGAAACTTTCACTGACAGCTATCGAAAAACAAAAATACCTCCTTCTAGTTCATCGCAAAACCACTCACAGCTTAGTAGGTTTTCTGACAACTAAAACAAAATGGACCTTTTTAACGCTCGGTCATAAAAACATTCTTTATGCAGAAATGGTTTCCGCTCATTTGAAATCACTCGAAATTCTCGGATAATTGAAAGTACGAATGGAGATAAAATCGAGGAACGGGTCATGCATGAACACCCTTCTTGGTTCTTGCATGAGTCTCCAACCATTGAGTCAACAAAGATATACAATTATCACAGCATTAAAAAAAAAAAAAAAAATCCATTATTTTTACAAAATTTCTCCATTTTACACAATGCTGAAGTATTGTGCTCCGGTCGATTGATCTTTTCTAAACTTTCCACTATACTGAGACCCAAGGTAAAGAATCTGGAATGGTATATTTGTGGATTATTTTAAACGACGCCTATTCAAATACTGTCCCCATTTTTCTTTACCAAAATAACGAAAAAATTGAGCGTATTGAGCAACAATCGTATGGGTTCACAATGAATTATATTGATATAGATATATTTTGAGCAATAGTTCGATACTGTATGCTCACCGTTCTTACCATTGCCAACCACTACGGTCTGGATCGTCTCGAGATTAAAATTCTATTGAACGACCGGTACGAACGCGAGAAAAGTATGCCACCGAAGTAATCGCATCTTCGTTTTCACGTCGCGGATAAGGAAAAAAAAAATTGTCTCTCATTGGAGTGTGTGGTACGAGAAAGAGTTACGAATAAAGAAGAGAGAGAGAGAGATATAAAGAAAAGATTCTCGGTCGATCTATTCCAAGGACTTTTCCTCGTTGGTTAGAAGAGAGATGCGTTCTTTGTCGTTTTGCCTTTCGTTCGTGTACACATATAAAGATGTGTGTGTGTGTGTGTGTATATAGATATATGTATAAACGACGACAATAGGGGCGTTGTTTGCAATGGTTTATCGATCGCTTCCGTGCTGACGGTGTGCACACGAGACAACGTCAGACCACGTTGCAAACCGCGAACGAAAGGCACGAGAAAGCTTCGTGACTTCTCTCCTTGGCTGTCCAAGATCTTGGTCTGGTAAGGAAGTCAAAGAAGTTGTTGTAAGTTTGAACCAGGTGAAGTGGATTTTTCCGTATCCTTATTTATGTTGTTACATTTTTTATAACTTATTTCATAAAATCTCCTATACCGAAATGCAGTGATTAACGTTGAATGTAAAAAAAAAAAAAAAAAAATGATTGGTGATGTGCATTGAAGCAGAGTTTTCGTGATAAATATGAATCAGTGTACGTAGAAATAAAAGAAACTCTGAAAACATGAACGAAAATAACGACGGTCGCTAAAAACGACAGCGTTGATGCGACCTTAAATAAAAACTATTAAAAAAAAAAAAAAAAATAACGATCTGGTTCTCTACAAATATCTAAGTGTTTCACGCCAGTAGAATATCGTATTAGAGCTCTACAGTCATGGCCACGTAGGTTCTCTATTTTTTACATCATTCGTGTAGTGACGTACCCCATGTCAGGAAACACTAATGTTTGACAAGAAAATTGTATTCGAAGATTCATCGTCCCCTGACAGTGTAGTGCATTAATGTTCACATATTAGTTGGAACTGATGCACGTGTGAATGATATGCCTACGGTGATGACTTGACGAAATAAAAAAATTGTGGATCTTGGCATACAGCACAATAAATAACCTCGTACTATAAGAAACAAAAAAGTACAAAAGAAGGGACATAGACGCCGTTTGTTTTGTGTTTTCTATTTTATGTGCTCCGATACAGTTAGCTATGTTTAATTATTATTAAATTTTAGTTGTAAAACTTTATGATGTATTACTAAACCGTTGACCGATTGGGTACTGACGGTACCCAAAAATCGTCAAAGTTGTACACAGATCGCACACTTTTGACGCTGATTGTTGACGATTCTCGTAATGCAAAGTCTTTCAACGAAAAGAATGATATGAAGAAAAAAAAACAATAAATACGATACAAATTGTAAATTGAGATAAAAGAAATATATAAAAACAGCGACCTACGTCAATTTTTGATCTCCTGATCTTTGAGGAAATCACTCGATACCCGTTGACCCGTTATCAGAAGAGGATTCAGGACTCTGGTACATATTGTGTATTTCGAAAAGTAGGGTCGCAGAAATTGTATACAGGGACTAAGAGCTACGAGGGTGTCACACAAATATATAGATATATATTAAGGTATAAATTTCCGAGCTTTCAAGATAAACGCTTCACACGTTTACTCCCTCGCCTTACGGTTACATTGTAGACTGTATATAGGGGGTGTTGTGCTTGGGTAAGAGTAAGAAGAAAAGAAAAAAGAGATTGGCACGTGTTTGTCAGACCCGAGTGAAAGAATCCTTTGAGAGTCAGACAGGGTGAAGTCGCGAAAATGCGACACCGACGAGATTAGCTGGTGACGGTACCACATTGTTCTGCAGTTACAACAATGTTGAACTTTATACATATGAAAATATGAATGTTCGTAAAATATATGTTTGGCTGTTGTTGTAGGTCAAATAATGACAAGTCCAAAATGTGACATTTATCGATTTTCGAAACGGTCTCTTCAGTTTAACGTCAATTTCTTCGATCGTACTTGGAGAATTTTAGCCGCCAATGGTTATCCGCGGACTTCTACAACGGGGTCAAAAAGATTTTAATTTCTTGTTTTTGGAGAAAACGCTTTTTTTTTCCAGTTTTTCGAAACATTTTGTCATTTCCTGGAGTTTCCATCATTAAATATTTACTATATATTATGAGCTCCTTCAGAACTCGTTTCGTTATCAAACAACGATGCGCAAAGAAACCTTTTTATCGGACACGAGGAACATTTTATGCTGAAGAGAATATTATTATAAAAGATAGCAGGAAAAACAAAGTGAACGTATCAATAAAATAAAAAGTACTTTCATATTGTCGCATTAAAAAAAAAAAAAAAAATTCTAAAATACTTGTCGAAATATGTTTTGGATGAACGATAAAGACATTGAAAATTAAAAATAAGTTATTTTTTTTGCAAGAGCCCGAATCTGAGGAAACAAAATATAGAAAAAGCTAGAAAAAAAGCAGTGAAGAATTATCTGATTCACCGTTGATCTTAGATTTTATTCTAACAACGAAAATGACACATATAACGATTTTTCTCGATGTCGTAATCTACTGTGAAATATTTTCTCATCTACCCTCAGTTTGCTTATAGAAAATATAAGAGGGCCAAGGAGATTTGAAAGAAGGAGAAATGGTGGTACTCGTTGTCCCCGACGTGAAACTTGGATGGCTCACGACGGTGCACGACCGCACGATTCTGTGTATACACGAGACTCGCGCACGGGTCTTTTCTTCTCTCTCACTGTATCTCTATCTTCTTCTTCACGTGAAAACTACTTTAGGACTTATTTTTATTGTACATTTTTTTATGTCTGGTGGCGGCGATGCTGAAGGCGCGCGAGCAAGCGTCCACGATCGAGGTAAAGGGGTGTGTTCATGGACACGACGTTGTCTGCAATAAGCATCCACCCACGCTGTTCGCTTGTACAGATATACAGAGTTTCTTTCGTCGGTGCATGCTGTTGTATAAATAAGAGGAAACACCTTCCGATGTATATACGAAAACCAGGAATATTCACCCTTAAAATGTGCGATTTTTTATCGTGGGAACTACTGATAGTCATCAAATTTGCGTTCAGGTAACAATACTTTTGTTACGATGATTTTACAGTCATTAGAAAACTGTTTTTATTTTCATTATCATATATAATCAGGCTTTTTGGAAGGGGTCGATGAATATGGGAAAAAAAGAAAATTAATCAATAATCGAAGCGTCGCATTCCTCGAGTCTTTGAAGAAAAATCATTTCTCAATCAACATAGAAATCCCCATAAACGAAAACGTGGATTGTTATTACGAGGATTCTCGAACGATTTTCGCTAACTTCAGGAGGAGTCTGCTGTGGTCGTTGTATCTCCAATTCACATCGACAGAATACTGTTACCCATCGCTCCACGTTGTTCTATTTATAGAAAGAGCAAGGTTTATTTCGGAAGCAGTGTGAGCATGAAGCACACGTGAGTGTGAGCGCATGTGTGTTCGCGTGGCGGCATCGTGGCTGACTTTAGTCTTACTTTGCCGGCCCAAACACGAAGAAGGCCTAAACGATACCATAAGAAAAAAAAAAAAAGAACGAAGTGAAACTCACGAGCCGAGGAAAAGAGAGAGGGCAAAGTTCAAAGAAGATGCGAGAGGTGCGTTACGCCCGTATTTGGAGGAGGAAATAAAATTAAAAAGAATACCTTGAGAAAAAGGAATGAAAAAATAATTTGTGGAGGGGGAAATACGAGACGGTAGACTCAATCGTTTAGCCTTCATCGAGTAGATTTGCCCGACAGTCTGACCAGCAGAGAGTTCATCTACTCTTTCATTTTTTTCTTTTCCCTCTTTTTATATCGCTTTCTATCTCTTTCTCTCCATCTATTGGGTTCTCAAAGGGCGTGAGTATGCTCCACGTGGTTAATACGCGTGCCTCATAGTTTCTTTTCCCTCATAATACATCAGGACTCAAATTGGATTCAACGGTCAATCTTACTGCATGATCTGTTTTCGATTTTTTCTTCTATTCCACGTTAATATCAATTGAATCCAAGGTGAAATGCATTCAAATGTTTTAATCATTGCAAATAGAGTGGAACGAAATCAATATTTATACATTTGTCTTTTACGGTTTTCCGGAATACTTGAGGCCGATCCAGCAATAATTAGACGGAAGTGTTCTCAATATCGAAACGATTTGTTACATTGAAACGAAGTACAAACAAAAACACGGAAATATATGTTAATATAAAGCGAGGTTGAAAGAAGACTAAACACTAAAGCAAAAGATTAGTTTAAGATTAATTGAAAATTGACCCGAGTAGATACTCTTAAAATCTGATTTTCTTTCGTACAAACAACACGTTGTTTTTCGAAAAAAAATATTAGAACGAATTTAATAATCAAATACATCCTAGTTCAATTACCGAATTTATGGCTTTCGATTACTTAATATTCCTTGGGAATAAAATAAAAATAACGATTGTCATAGTTATTCTGCATAATGGTGAACGATGGTAAGTGAGTACACAAAAAATGGTGCAAGTACGATGAGCCAACGTGTTTTTTGTTGGGTCTGAGTTGCACGAGTGGTAACTACTGCAGACACGCAACGTTCGAGCTTTCGCCGTCGCAGATTTAACTTTTCGAAGCCGCGATAATACAAAAAATCCAATAATGGGTGTGCGTGCTGGACTTGAGTGACATACCCACCAAATTACCAGCCAGTTCGAAAATCTCAACGAAAAAAGCTCAGTCTTTACGAAGCCAATTTAATCAAGAATTCCCGATGCAATGAAATCGCAATGCCGGGTTCGCAATGAATTTGCGATTTAATGAAACATTAATAGAAGACAAAAACGGATCAGAGTTAAGCGTAAAGTTTGTATAAAAGTCTTACATTTCGTGTAACATGATAATTTCATGGGTTTGCAAGTACGAAGCTCTCCAAACGATGGATTTATTCGTTTGTTTGTTTTTATGAATTCAATGCTTCGAACTTTTCGTTGGAGCAAAAATAAATGTAATCGAATTACTACAAAATATATAAAAGTTATAAAAACAACATACAAAAATAAACTATACATGGTGAAGCGTTTAGATGATTTACGATACAGCAGCAAGCACAGGATAATTCGTCACGTACTACATATTTTTCACAATTTATGTTTTCTTTTGCTCGAGGGTTGAAAAATATCCAATAACTCAGTTCAATCGAAACTAATAACAAGGACAGAAGTGGAATATCTATTTGCGGAAGTATAGAAACTTGTTTAACAATAAAACCTTCGATTGGGATTTACAAAATAAATAGACTAATGAACACATATACACAGGCACGTGTATGTACCCAGTCAAATGTATACAAGGGCATGGCATGTTTTTCGCATCGTAGTCTCGCCATCGTCACGTTCAAAAGTTAACTCTCCGCGATTAATTTTTAAATACGTGGATATAACTTGTGGAATAATTTAATAATAATCGTTATGTCATAATTAAGTGAAGAAAAATGGCAAAATCAGTAGAAAATTTTCGGACTTATTTAGTGAGATGTGAATTTTTTTACTGCTCCCTATAAAAACGCATATCACGGTGTGCAATTTTTGATTCGCAATATCTCGAATACGGAACGGTACATTAAAAAAAAAAATTACACAAGTAGTTTTATAATCGTGACCTGAAAGTATTCTCAAAATAAATTTAAAAAAATCTGTACAAAAGTTCTTTAGTGAGAACATTACTTTAAAGATGATGCGACGTTCTATTATGCGAGTAAATTTACGCGTACATGATACGTATGTATTTGTGAAGCTAAGTCTATATTTAAAAACTTATGCATACATTTTTGTTAACATTCAAACCTCGAAGGACTATTACGTTCAAGTCATATTGGCTTTGATATACATCAAACGACCCGTAGCCTCGAACTACATTATGATTAATTATCAGCATTATCGATTTATCGGTCACGTCACGTTCGGCACGTGAACTAAATTTTAATGCAGAAAGACCAATAAAGTAGTAAGAGTATCAAGACTGACATTTTTTTTCGTTTGAAAATGCTCCAGACCAACGCTCGAGGTTACGAAATTTATTGCACCGAAACGTTGCACATTTGTACGAAAATGGACGTTCGGAACATGTATTGTATCGAAGAAACAAACAGTTGTTTGTTTAGAGAACCACCCCCACTAATACATTGATTTAAATCAAGTGACTACTCGATAATAATGTTGCTAGAAATATCAGGCAATGAATTCTTAAAGCATATTTTCATGAAACAAAAACATAATGACGAATCCACATAAATTGTGTGAGAATTTGTGTCAATTGCAATGGTTTTTCAACGTCACGTTGTGACGACGTCACGTTTAATACGATCTGTAAGATATCAACATTTTTAAACGATAATTTATGAAACATAGTCGCTGGAATTCACTATAATTTAACGACATTGTTTTCTTACATCGAAACTATTGTTAAATCAAGTTAATCCTTTATCAAGGCCGTTTAAACAAGTTGACGATGCAGAGATAATATTTTATACATCGCCAAACTTATCACGATTGCTTGAAACCTAGAGTATATTTTCTTTAAACCACAAAATTTAATAACCGGAAAATGGAAGATAAAGAAATATATTCAACGTATTTGGACGTAAGAATCTCGCGATTAATCAATCCTTATTTTCTATTCTTTTATTGGACTGAATCCATTTCTCAAACGATCATCATTAGATTACTCAAAATCTTTAACTGGATGCGAGCAGAGGATAAATACACGATGGCATCAAAAACTGATGAATATTTGACATTGAAATCCCAATTAATGTTTGATTGTCGAACGTTTGACTATCCAGAGATAATATTCATTGACGTTTCGTATTGCAATGAAAAAAGGTGTAAAGAGATCACATGTATAGAAACGTACATATATGAAGGTGATAAGGAAGATAATAAACCGAGCGGTATTCTGTGTATGTATTAGTAAAAACTCACGAGTTTCGGGTAGATTATCCCTCGTGAACGTCCAAGAATCCAGGGTCTCACTGTCACTCACGAATTTAAATAACGATGACGAAAACGGTATTTTATATTTAAAAAATAATAATAAACAACTGGTTGATTCACGCACTTGTCAGTATTTTATTTTGATTTACGAAGGTTCGAACGTCAACGCCGATTGACAATCGGCACGCGGCACACGGTAATGAGACTCGCGTGTTTCAACGATCGAGTATCGAGTACTATTCGATATGTGTTTCAAGGGGCTCAGGCCGCCATGCACTGACTCGCTCGTCGTGTCTGGCCATCGCGGAACTCGCGCATGCCTTCATCGAACTCGCGCGCGCACTCCCACTTCCTCTCCCCTCTGCTTCTTCCTCTTTCACCCTCCTCACTCCACTCTTCTCGCTACTCGCCGCAAACCCAGACTTTTCTCCTTCCCCCTTCCACACACCAAGTCCTCTCACTCATTCGTTCAGGGTGTCCCTCACATCTATGATCCACCGGTCGAAATACATGAAGTGAGGATTTTATTGATAAGGCAGAGACCTGCGGGAACGACAACGAGCATATGAAACGGTTGGGCGTTTACTGGTCGTTGGAAAGACGAATTTCCTTAATTTCTATACTTCATTCTTGGTACTACACTCTTCGGATAATTGACGTGATTATATCACAGAAGTTTGTTATGTGTCATTGCGTCGTTTATTCTTTTCTAGAGCTTCTACGTTTTCTCCTTAACGATGACATTTCAGGAAACCGGTAAAAAGGAAACTCCCTGGAATAGGAGACTGTGGCAAACCGTCGGTAAATTTTAAAATGCTGCTGAATTATACAAGCAATGACATGAGAAAATTTATAGATCCTTCTTATTACTATTTACAATTTATTATCAAAAAATGATATGGATTAAAATTTACAGGACCATACACTTTCTCTGGCAAATTTATTCCTGCTATTGGATTTCAATATTAATGATAGATTTATGAATCAATTAATTGGCCGACATTCTTTAACAGGCATCTTCTCATAGAATGATCTCCTTGCTTGTTGTCTTAAAACCAATTCTTCGTGTTCTGGTAAGCGCATTCCCATAAATGCTGCAGAATAATTTCCAATGCCCGGATCACGAAAAACAATTTCGTCGTTGACGATCCATCGACTGTAACGTACTTCCGACAAAGTTTTAAAACCAAGATTCATCGCAATATCTTGGCTGAAACCGGAAGTGAAAACTCCCACAATCGCGGATAGATCTAAGCCTGAAGCTACGTAAATGCAAGTCTCGAGAAGTACGCTTTCCAATCCTCTGTTTTGATAACTTGGATGACAGCACAACAGATAGACTCGAAATGTTGCAGGAACATTGAAATAGTTATAAGCATCTGCTTGTTTGACTACTTGGCTTTTCAGATGCATCATTTTTTCTAATGTTTTTCCCTGAAAAATCTATTAAATTGTATATTTTTTAATATAAACTTTTATTTAAAAGTTATAAAAGTCTAATCGAGTGTATGTTTTTGCAGCAAAAAACAATATATCTGTTTACTGTCTCACAGAAGACGACTCCAGGAATAAACTCAATTAACCTGAACACGTGAATACGTATTAGTTCGATCAAGATTGCTATTGATCCTCGTAATTGCTGCAGCAATTACACGACCGCTGATCGAACTAGTGGCCACGAGACTCGTTGAATCCTTCATCCACACACGTACGAGATTCAAATATCCTTTTATCGATTCTTCATCATTTTGAATAAACGAAGCTTTACACATAGGATCTTCTTTGAAGAAATGATGCTGCATGATTCATGATGAAACAAAAAATCAGTAAAAAAATGGGCTTTAATAAAAGTTCGATTCAAATACCTTTATTAAACTAAGAACATCATCGTAATGGATTTCCCGAAGGTCGTTGATTTTTGCAAACGGTGGACAATCCCAGCTAAGTGGACCTCTGATCTTGCTCTGCATTGCCAACGCAGTCTCATCTTTTTCTTCATCTTCCATTATATTTTTACTGATTAACGAACGTCTATGGATTATTTAATGATCGATTGTGATAATTTTTTGCCTAAATTTGAAAAATTGTTAAAGAAAATACTCCGGAACAAAAGTAATGATACTTTTTGGGTTACTTTTTTCTTCCATGTGTTGCGATCGATAGTTCGAGGTATTCAGGTTGTGCAAAAATTGTTGATATATTCAGTACGATCAATAAATATCATCAATCGTCCAACATCATTTCTTTCGGGACTTAATCATTATAATGGCAAAACGAGTCAGTTTGACCCCTGGCCCCAGTACAAAATTCGACTTAAGTGTACCAAGCTGTAGTGTCGAATCTTCAAGAACTTCATTGAACGAGTTGATTGGATCAGACAAATCCCAGACACAGTTCAATGCTCCTGTAATTTGGGAGAGGACTACGACAGGTTACAGAATCACTGATCTACGTCACGATTTTATAAACTCCGCTCTGAATCTCTTACATGTAACGACAGTTTGATCTAGAGTTAGTTCTCCATTTATTTTCTTCCACAACATGTCTAATTTTTGTTTGCAGTCGAGTTACTTTCTGGAAGAACCTTTATGCGTAGCAACGTCATTGTCCAAAGACATTGATTCTTTAAAGTCTTACAAACGTTTCGTAAGGAATTGTATGTTAGAAGGAAACAGTGTTTGTGCCATTCACGAAGGAGATGGCAGTGTTGTAGGACTTGCGGTCACGTCCAAACGTCATAAATCTGATGAAGAATATCGAGACTCAATGGGAACAGCACTTGACGTCATATTGAACTTGGAAAAACATCTTTTCATTCAAGCAAATGTAAACGATACTATCGGCAACCTTGAAGAATACTTCAGAATCGACGTGCTCTGCGTCAGCCCCAAACATAGAGGAAAATGTGTTGGAACAGGCCTGTTACGTTCATGCATTTCGAAATCAAGATCAATCGGTGTATCTACTTGCATCGGCATATTCAGCTCCAATATCAGTCAGAGAATTGGTTAGTTTGTTTCACAATTATCAAGTTATGCATGAAGCAAATATGTGAGACTTCATGATATTTTCATCGCGAAAAATTTATTCAGTAAATTACTTAATATTACTCTTAATTTATAATTTATTAGAAATAATATTGCTCCGATGAATTTCTTGCAACTAGTAATGTAAACCGACCAGGAAATGAACGAATTGCAAAACTGTCATATTCAGGATAGACCGTAAAATAAATATTACACAAAAAAATGGAACTGCGGTAAATTCCAATATTTTCATAGTAAAAAATCAGTTCTAATGGAAAGGAAGATATTTTAATAAAAATCTAATATTTGAGATTTTTATCGACACTTTTCAAGCCTCGCTTTCATTGGACATAAAACTTCGACGATACGATAATCGACTTCCATGATAATACTTCGACGAAATTGATTTTTTCAACCGTTTTTTTTTTTTTTATAAATCTTTTAAAAAATGTGTACGAAAGTTCAAGACGATTAATCATTTAATTCAATGAAAAGAGAAACATTCCTGAATATCTCATTTTTTTCGATCCTCTATCATGACAAAAATGAAAGTTACGATTTAGAAAAGATATGAAAAATTGAAGAGACGTTGACTTTGTCGACGATACTCGAGCAAACTTGTTCCACTAACATATTTACAAAATGTAGAAACGACAAGGCCAGTTTGTGGGATCGGGTCGAGAGTGAAAGTAACATTGCAAATGAAAGCTAAAATCAACGTTCGTGCTTATGCACAACATCAGTCCAGGCATGAAATAATATTATCCAATAGTCGTAACTTCGTACGCCATACTGATGTCAGAGCAAACGCACCTCCCTACGATAATCTTAAACTAACGATTTTGTTTCATTTTTTATTCCAAAAAAAATTCCATACACGTTCAGCTGCTCGATTGGGTTTTGAAAAACTTGGCGAAGTTCCGTACAAGACTTACATTGAGGATATTAGTCAAGATAATCCATTTGTTGACATTGCACAGGATAATTATTCCTTGGTTTGCATGGCTGCAAAAATCAATGCAAATTCTCCTACGACTTATCAAGAAACACCGATTTCTCGGTCTGCATCAGAGAAACCAACAAAAAATTGAATATTTTCAACGATGGTAGTAAAAGTGTTACTACCATTTATATCCTTAAGGTACGTGTAAACTTTTTTTTTTTTTTTAGTTTTTCTCTTTTACATTATTATAGTTTGTGTCAATAATTCTGCGTAATTTTGAAGTGACAGCATTTTTTCTATAATTCCTCATATTTCTTCACCATTCAAACTGTCTAATCAAAAAATTCTTACAAAAATCATCCCTTTTATTCATTGCTTCTCATTAATTAACTAAAATTCTTCATTTTAGAAATTTGGACATTTTTCGATCTGAGATGTCTTTTTTCTTCAAATCACTTCTTATTCTTTATGATTTTTGTTTTTCGAGCATCACGTAAATATTTCGAAATGCATGTACGATCTACAGTTCGTCTCTTGGACGATTATCGTCACGATCGATTTGTACTTTACCACGATGTGGAATACTAGCCCAGAAATTGACTCGATCCGAAAACAAATCGCCTGCCATGTAAAGATCCTTCGATCCTCCTATGTGTAGATATTCGAGACTGGAAGTTCTCACTGGTTTCCATTTAATTGGAATTTCTGCTGTTTTTTTAGGAGTTGGATTTCTGGAAGTAACAGCAAAAAAAGTAAAGTTTCTGTAATACATTGGCATCGTCGACATTTGAACATAAATTTCCAAAGTAAAAAAATTAAAACGGAATGTGGAGTAACAAAGTTTGGAATTCGAATTCTACATGATTGACAGCAAAAACAAATGCCAGAGCTACAAATTGACGTACTTTCTTGTAATTTCTTGATCAAAATACATTTTTATTATTGCACGTCTCGATTCAATAATAATTCAATTCAAAGTTAATTAATGCTTAGATTCAGGGATGAAATAATGAGAATTGTATCGTTTTCAACTTACCCCGATTTTGCAAAGTTTACCCAGAGCCCAGTCAGCAGATCTACAATTTTGTGATCTTCTTTGGTTAAAGGGGTATCCTTGAAAAGTTGTTCACCAACGGGAAACAGATATTGCAGCTCATCCGCATGGGAAACACCGTAATCTTCTTTTTCATCACCGAATATTTTGCTGAATGAGGAACTTCCTCTGTATGCGAAGTAATAATAATATACTGGTGAACTAAGTGCCTCGAGATGATCTCGCACGGCATTGTCAGCTGCGATGTAAAACCATGCGTCTGAGTACAACTGCAAGTTGAAGTGTACGTCGAAAATATTAAAAAAATTACTTATTTACATTTAGGAATTAAGGAAAATAGGACTAAGCGTTTTTTTTAATTCAAAAATCTAACTTCATCTTCGGTGACACAGTTTTCATTAAATTTTTTACCCATTTTTTTCCCCTTTATAAATACGTGCTTTCAACTTTCAACCCTTTGGGCCATACATTTTTCCTAGCGTGGATTTTTGTACTTGAGGGTTTGTCGGCTCGCCGATTACGAATCTAAACTTGAAATTTGAAAATTCCAAACAGATTGTTTCTTCATTTTTTTCCAAAAGAAACTACTATACAGAATATTTTGAAAAAATTCCCGAGGGTTCTTTGGAGTTTATTGAGTTTGAGAAAAAATTGACATTCTGGTGTCCATAGTAGTTTAGTAAAAAATAATTTTTTTTTCATGAAAAAGTACGAAATACAAATATTTATTTATATGTGGCATTTGTGAAATTAACGAGTAATGTCTGTTAACGTTTTCACATTTATCGATCTTTCAGGAGCCATGCGGTAATGAAAATCTTGGTAAAAAGTGCGAAAAAATCGGCAGGACAAAGTTGATCCCAAAATGGCTCAAAAGGTTAAATGTCACATTAAATTACTGTCAACTTTTCGACCATTATTATTGAACGAATATTTCTGTTTTTTCGTTAACGATGGAAACAAAGATCATTCTGTGTCTTAAAATGTAAACAGAAAAGAGTTTTTAGGTTAGATTTCTAGCGAACTTACGTCAATGAGGTTAGATTTGGTGGATTTATCGATTTTATTATCACCGAAATAAAATTGACGAATTTTCTTCGTCACATCATTTTTAAGTTTTTCGGGACACGTATCCTCGTAGAGTAAAGTTATTGGTGCAAGTTCCATGAACTTCTTGTCCAATAGTTTGTCGAGTCCTTGATCTTTGAGGCCGTAGATACCTGGCATTCAAAAGAACGAGGATTATTAATAAATGCAAATTCAAAGTTTCAACGATTGTCAACTTACCTGCGGCCCGGATGGCACCCTCGTGGGAAGTTATGCCTGTCATCCATGGTATGTCTGCCAATTTTCCAGATTTCAATGACTGTGCTGGTTCTTCTTTCAAAAATGCACCTGGATGATCTGGTTCGATTACTGGTCTGAATGGAATCATTGGGCAATAATCAAACACCTGTTGAAATGGTAAATGTACCAAAAGTATAAAACAATACATTGGAGTTAACGTTTTATCATTATTTTATTTATCTGATTATCCTTACGACGATTTTAGTTTTTTTTTTTTTTTTCAATGTATATTTTATGGTGTGAAATACTCAATGTTAATTACATTCTGCTAATTGAATCAAATTTTGTTGATTCGATGTCGACAACCCGATGTCGTTGAATGTCGTATGACACTCATGAACCGGTTATAATAATTTCCGCTTCGATTCATGATTACATTCGAAACCGTAGCAACGTTTGAAGTGCTTTGCAATAAATAATCCACTTTTACGTTTTACACTAAAATATGTAAGTGGAGTAAAAACAGAAAAATTGGCATAGTTTATCACACATTCGGGCACACACGTTAATAATATATTATCAATGTTTTTGCAATTTGTATGTTTCTCAATTTCATAGGAATAAAATAGAGAAATCATGACATCACTTCAACCGTCACTTCGTCATCTTTCAACACGACTCGAGCACATATTGCTTGACAGGTTGAGCGCATTCTCAGTTAGAAGTTCGCTATAATTATATACCTGCTGAATATGTCTAGGTTTTTTTTTGTTACATACAATTAAAAAAAAAATTATCTTGTTCATTCAGTACACGTTGAGTAAGTAACATTTAAGTAACATAAAGTAATGAGTGAGTAACATTTCGAAAATTATGGTCAGCCAATGTATTCTGAGGAAAATTGTGAATCGTAAATCATTTCCTGCATCATTATGAGTTTCTAATCCAATATTTTTTGCAATTATGTAACGATATAAAATTGATTCATTATAATTTTATATTTTGTGTACGTGTACATTGTCCTATAATTGAGGGCTCTCTTATTTTTCTTACACGGCGGCATTACTTTCAAACGATTTATGAACGCATGTACGTAATCGCAAGGTGCTAGTTTTTTAATAACCTTTCGCCACAACATCTACATACTTTGTTAAATCTTTGCCGTTACAAAGGAATTATTCATTCCACATGTAATCTGTTTTCTTACCGCAAATTATACCGAGAACAGAATGGAAGCCGATTAAAAAAATGTTGGCAAAGTTAGATAATTATTCTGAGCCTTCGCGTAGAAATGATTGAAAAAAAGGATTCAGTCCATTTAAAAGTTACCACGATGGAAAGATGGTTCAGAAAAAGTTAATCTACCAAAATTAATAAGTTCTTACAGGGTGACTTGAGAAAATAATATTTTTTACATGTGCAAATTTAACGACTTGCAGGGAGCCTAAAATCTTATTATCGCATGTCTACCGTAAATTGAATGCTTTCGGAATTTGAGAAAAAATGAAACGAGGAAAAACATGGTTGCATAAGTTTAATTACCTGGAAAGCCCGATCCGTGCCAATAATATCAATGGCATCTTTTTTTTTCAAGCATTCTACAAGCTCAGTAGATGTAGCAATAGGACAATCGAGAAGTTTGCCGAGTTTGTTTGCTTGTTTCTTCGCAATTCCTGGTCTGGTCAGTACCCAGGGGCATAGCACCGTGCCACTCTGTGAGATTCCACGATGAAAAAGACCTGTGGACACACCCACTCTGTGTGTTAAAACCAATTTAATAAAAACATAAATAAGCAATTTCTTTCCATAAATTTATGTCCGAAGCAGACGAAAACGCGTATGAGTTTTGAATAAGTTTGTCGAAACCAAGGTCAACACTTTGCGTGACATAATGTCTCGGTCATTATCATACGTATCTCTAAGAGTTACTGGTACATACGTAATTCACGATAGAATAAACTATGCAATGTGTATTTTTAATGAGCAGTTTTGTTAACAGGTATCGCAATGCTTCATGAGTCCATTGCTTTGCCCTGATGTATTAATTCCCTGTATCTCACACGTGTGATTATTATAATGATTATTACATTCAGACGATTTTTATGCTCGTCGCAATTGCATGGAATTATCTAAAACTATTCATTGAATTAATACAACCGGATACTTGTTTTCAACGTAATAACGAAACGTTTTAGCGTGAGAAAAGTAATGAAAAAAACCTGAACCTTCAAAATAATCCGTCAATTATAGCATTTTTTTAAATTGAAAGATTCTCGAAGATACTAAGTGAGAATATTATGGTTTTAATCTCACAGATGAAACATGTGTTGCATATAACTATGGCGAATACCAGTGAGAGTTTTGAGCGATAGTTCAATTAAAATCTACAGACACGTTACGTTCGAACATATAGCAGATTAGCGGATCTCGATCATTAAGAGTTTTCTTCTGTCTTTTTAATTGGTCAGTATTATACTGGTAAATTGGAGAACCTCCACGATCGTTAACCGTCATTAGTTGACTTACGGTTGTGCAGAAAAAACAAGCAAATCCTAAAGCGAAAACTTCAATTAATAATTATAGTTATGAGAAGGCTATTTTTTTAAAACCACTTTTTTACCTACGTGAAAAAAATTGACGTGTTTTGTCTGAGTGGGTTGAAAGATATAAATTCTAATAATAAAAACGTTGATGCCTGAATAAAATTGAGGACAAGACTGATTGACTCATAAAGTCTGTGCATTTTTCTAGAACACTTTTTTACAACGTCAAATACGTAATAAAATTGAATATTTTACGAAGCAATTAATGCTTTCAAATGTATGATCATCAATGCACAAGAAGTAGAATTTTATGAAACTTTATTGATCATTGCATTTTTGTCGAAACGATTTCTCTTACTCCTAGAAAACCTCTGGAAAGTTACGCTGAGAGCACATGCTGCTCGATCGATTTCACTGAACTATTTACCTTGCGAAAGAGGACTTATCATGTGGTAATGGACACTGGCTCCACCAGCGCTTTCGCCAAAGATTGTAACGCGATTAGGATCGCCACCAAACGATGCGATGTTTTCGTGGACCCATCTTATAGATTGCGCTTGATCTTTCATACCCTGATTGCCGGGAGACACGAGATCCTCTGTGCTTAGAAATCCTAATGGTCCCAGTCTATGATGATAATTCTATTAGAATCTTGATGAAATTCTTGGCTATTAACGTATTTTTAATATTGAATATCATTGGAAAATACCACGAGTTTCAAATTAGTTGAAATCGTGCAATGGATATATGAGAAAAATAATTTGTGATTAAGGTTTTAATAAATCATATGCGATTATTGAAGAAGCGTTGACATTTTGAAAACTTGATTGGTTTTCGATGAATTAATTTATTTGAAAGTGATCTTACCTGAAATTCACCGTTACCAGGACAACCTCATGATCAAGAAGATACTTCGGACCGTAAAATTCGGAATTTCCAGCACCCGTGACCCACCCACCGCCATGGAACCAAATCATTACCGGGTAATTCGTTCGAGATTCATCAACCTCGTTCGATGGTAATCTTGGACTATAAACATTGAGATACAGACAATCTTCGATGCCAACAATTTCCTCCTGATGGGTGTAAATATTTCTTTGAGTGCAGATTGCAACATCTTCCTTTGCTGACCGTACTCCAGACCAGGACCCGAATGGTTTTGGTGGCTGCATAAAATCACATAAAATTTTGTAGTTTCACGCACCACATTCTCAATAATAAGGCTTCCTGTCTATGTTTAACTTTCGCTTATTTTACAAGTGTTTATTTCACGGAACAGATCGAGAAAGATTTACAAACAGCTGTCAATAGGACAAAAATGAATTTCATCAAATTGTCGACTACATAGTAATATATCTTGTCACTACCGTAGCCTCGCTCCAGTTACTTTCAGAAGTTAACTTTGCTGTTAATTTTTAAAAACTTTTTGTATTTATTCATTAATTTATCGTAATTCAATACCTTATTAAAACATGACACTTAAAAATGTCCTCGCTACTTTCGAATAAGAAATTATGTTGCTTTGGATAATAAATGTGTGACAAGTGCGAGTGAAATTCACGCTTCGCGAGTCCCGTCGCCTTAAAAATCCCAAACATCAAAAATGGAGGTTTTGTATAAATATGTACTGATCGAAATTTGTGTATAGAGCCAATCATATAAAGTAATCGACACAGTTATCCGCTTCATTAAAGAGAAACAAATATTTATTAGAATTCAAATGTTGGAATAAATGGTGATTACTAAGCAGTAGTAAGCTGCTTCAGCAGCTTTAGAAATTCATTTAGTTCAGAGACATTCGAATGGAACAGACAACCGGACGAACGAACGCACGAGTGATCGTGTAACGGTTTCATTTTAAGGTGCTGGATTGTAAGAAATGATCAAGATTGTGCTGAACACAGATGATCATCCATAATTTTCTGTCTATGATTGTTAAAAAAACTCTCATTAGTCCCACTTGATGCCAAACTGCAACTGGGACTTCTTTTCATAAACTAATCATAATATTTCTATCTGTAGAATTTAAGAGTGTTTTATTTGAAATTACTAATTGTTTGAATCAAAATTGTTCAAAAATAAACGTCTTCATAACGATTATGAACTTATATTCGGAATAACAGTCGCTGCTACGTTGTAACAACCGACGCCCAGTGTTTTTACTAATATGTTCGTGGTATTTTTTATCCTCATACCCTTGATGCGTCACTCAACTCTGATATACGTAAACCATAAATAATGTACGAGATAAGTTACCGGTTATTTCAGAGTTTTATGATCGTACAGTTTCGTGTCAACACGAAGATTCTGTTCAACGTCAATGTATCATGTTTGCCAGTTATATAATAATGGAATATTATGTTTTCGATTTTTCAGTTAAGTCAACATTTCGAGATGATTGGAAAATTGCTTGTGATACACTAATCAATACATTCATCGGTAGACAAAATCACAACATTACCGGAGCACAGTGCTTAGGCTTCCTGTGTATATTTTTTTTCTAAAAGTCTAGACTCGATGAGTGTTTACAAGTTTTCCCAACTGCTATGATGACCATAATTGTTTCATAGATTAGATAAAGAATCGATTTTCTGTAGCTCAAGAAAAATAACAAAAAAAAAACTTCACTGGTGATTACTGTAGAACCAAACATCCATTGGCCGCACTTTGCATGTGTATAAGGCCAGACAACATCGATGCCACGTCTAATGTATGTTTGGTTTTGCACAGGGAAAGAAAAAAATATAAAAAATTACTGCATCATCATAGTTCCCTGATACCACGACGTGCTTCTGTGAGTTACTACTCTAAACAACGTAATTTTCCATTCATATTCTATTGAAAATGACGAAAACAGTTTTAGGCTCAATTCTGGATGCCAAATTATTTTGTTTTTGCTGCCCCGTAGCTATAATAAAGTAGCAATTTTTGATATTATATTCACTCCCTTCAGGATTTAGGTGTCGAAACAAATAACAGTACATTGAACTTTATTGATCATCGTCCTTATCAGCCGTATAATATGCTAATGAGAATTGGACCACACTGACAACACGTATGATCTGAGTACAAGACGCCGCAGCGGTCATTAATAAGTCAGCTAAATGTGTTGTGATAAAAAGTCACAAAAAATACAATCGCACCGCACGAAATGTAAGTTTTGCGATCACACTTTTTTAACAGATTATTCGATTCTTACCTCAAATCGAAGAGTTCCGATTGGAGGCTGTGCATAAGGGATGCCTCTGAAAGCTGCGAATTCTCTGCCATTCCTGCTGCTCATTATCGTGCCTTCGAGAGTTCCATTTTTCACGTGGACTAAAGGTGATGCAGCAGTGATAAGAAGATTCTGGCTGCATAGCCAACCAATTGTAATGAAAATCGGTAGGTTAAACTTTACGCAGTGCCGCTCCATCATTACTTATTTTCAAAAATAAAAATTAAACTTTGGTTTATTACGAGATAATTAATTTCTCAATGATTAAGTACAAAACATTGAAGGAGCATCACGTGTAACACTTGGTTAAAACAACTTGACAGAATTGAGATACGTGTTTAACGAAAGAACAGTCAGAAATCGCGCGAGCACACCTCGCGACGGCAAGGACCCAACTGGTTGGCTCGAAAGTGAACGTAAGTATGATAAAGAACGATGTTCTGAGACGCAAGTCGATGGGGACTTTATATATTTCAGCGTGGAAAGAGGAAGGAAAAATTCTAATACAGCCAGGCAACATGTAAATTGAGTGCGAGACATATTGGTCGCGCCTCACGATTTATATACATAAATGTAATATATAATAAGCGAGACAAAAACAAATTGCTCGTGTCTTCTATCAAATACAGACGAGATAGAGAATCTCTATGTGCCTCCATGATTCCACTAATTACGATTTTTATATTAGGGCATTCCTCATTCGGCTGAAACACGTTTATAAAGTTGTACTTCATCCTCCGCAACTTATTTCGAATCTTGTCCAATTACTGTCCCCAATTCGCAGGATGATTGTTGTTTTTTCTATATTGAAATCAACAATCAGTCCATACAAGCAAGTTCTGAAAACATCTGACACTCTTTGCTACCTCGTACTTTGTGTGGAGAACTGCACCATTGTATGTAATTAAAGTATGAAAAAATACAAATGAAATAGCACATTGAAAACGTGCTTTACAAAATTTTACGCAATTTTTCAGACCAATCGTAAGCTTCGATATATATATTGGAGATTATTGATGAAATACACAGTACTTAATAGAATATTTGTATATCATATATAATACTTGTATTTATTCGAGCGTGCATGAAACAGATTAAGAATTCTGATAATGATTACAGCACGTCTAGATCGAACCTGTTTCACAGGTTCGCTGATCGTCCCACGTGGGTGCGCGTGTTTTTCGATCACTCACGTTCATGGATCTAATGCATTTGATGGCACGGAAACAAGAAATACAAAAAAAAATAGATATGCAAGTATACGAATGTGAGACAGCACGCATTAATCAATAACATATCGTGACTCAGCTATATATAAGATATTTACATGACCTGGCGTTGTTTTGATTTTAAAAGCTTTTATCATATTTAACACATCATCGTATTTCGTATTGAATACATTATCCTATTGAATAATATACTTGATAACATTATCCTAAGTGGTAAACATTTTATGAATAATAATAACAAATCATATTGATTAATGAAAAATAAAATTATTTTCAAATGCTTGGTAGATCGAGTTTATACTTCGTCCTATTTACTTCGTTTTAATAGCACTTTCTTAACTCA
Organism: Campoletis raptor; assembly: GCA_948107755.1. NCBI lineage: Eukaryota > Metazoa > Arthropoda > Insecta > Hymenoptera > Ichneumonidae > Campoletis > Campoletis raptor. The sequence goes on along the minus strand of OX403622.1, from coordinate 30,798,017 downwards.
ATCAAACGAACTGATTGCTCAAGAGCAATAAAAATAATGTGAGTGATTCGGTGATCTGAACTTAACGATGATAATTAATCCATTGGTAGTTGCGCTTTGACACTTTTTCTCATACTCCAATGAAAACGATAAATACTTGAGTATTCCAAATGACAGGAGCATTTGAAATTACTATATCCGACTAATTGAAATGAATTATTCTGTATAACGAGGAGATAAGAAAATAATAATAATAATAAATATTTTTACCATTCGTTTAGTTTTAATTATCGTTGTTTTTATTGTTTTTGAATAACCATCACGTTCAAGCATCATAATAATCTATGCTCCGGAATCATTTGTAATGTCCTTTTTATTAAATAGAATAGTTGAAACCATACATGGAAGCGAATCTCAGATCGTGCGACCAACGTTTATTGTGTTAGTAACAGGACTTATAACGAGTTAAAATTATTAGGTTGCGATTGGTTTTATAAAAAGCGATTAAGGTCTCGGTAAAGCGTTTTTTTTTCTTCAAATTATTATTCAATGCAAAGAAAAGATTCACAAAACAGGGCAATGCAATAAGATAACGTGCAAGATTTTTAAAAAATCCAAACTGTTCCAAAATGAAGATATATACTTCCTAGCGTTAAATATCAGAAATAACGTTGTTATTTCTAATAGTGTAAATTTTTCTTTACAAGTTTTGACAGTTGTATTAGATATAACAACGAATATTATTGATCCATTCCACAACTGATATCCAAGCTTCCATACATTGCCCTTACAGTAGACTTTTGAATGTAACTGTTAAGACATTATTACGTTGACACATGATTTCATTGCTTAAAATTTTTTCTATGAAGTTATTGTCACCTGAAACTGTCATGTGTTAATTCACCACCAAGAATCATCTCATCTCGTCGATCAGTAAAAGGTGGTTGGCAGCGCAGTGAACCAGCAATTGATGAAATCAGCTTTCCAGTCGTTGCCATTATTCGGTTAGAGAGGGTTTCACGAGAACTCAAAACTGGTCAGGTCACATTGCTTATTCTAATAACATTCTTCAGGGTTAGTTATTTTTGATCTTGTCAGACACGCTAATGTCCAGTACTCTGAATTCGCTTTTTATATGTTTATTTTTCATTTCTTTCGTAATGAAAATATTCTGTCCTCATCGTTCAACACTGCATGCGTGATTATTTCCTTTTTCACCAACCTACTCTCCATGTGCACCAGTTGTGCAATCATATATAAATTATGCACCAATCGCATGATGATTTGAGGCAAACATGTAGTAATCAAGATTCAGGCGGCAATCAATGGATTTAAAAACATCAGTATCGCAATTGAAAAACGAATGTTTGGCTGCAAAATATTTAAATATCCATTCAGATGGTCGATCTATCATCGTTTTTATTATATTTGTCAAATTCAAACGTTGGTAAGTTTCCGTGAAATTAAGATCATCGAGACCACCGATGACTATCACATAATCAACAAGTTTTGTGACGTTTGTTGATCTCTGACGACATTATCAGTTGCAATATAGAACATGCATCTGTGTACATCTACACTTGTGAAACATAAAAAATTCGATGAAGCAAGGCCAGAACTAGTGGAGGAATGTTCTCTTGAGTGTACCAGGTAAATTAAATACTTACATCAACTAAATTCATTCTGGTTGTGTCATCAATCATTCTATTACTGATGAGATAAAATTCTCCGGATGGTCGCGGTCACGTTGTTCATTAATTCATCAATAGTGGCGCAAGTTCCATGAACTTTTTATCCAGTAAATTCAGCACATAGTTTGTCTTTCATGCCATGCATACCTAAACCAAGGCGTTGATGGTTATTGCATACAGTTCCGATTTAAAAGCTATTCACAATTTTGTGTAAATGGGAATCGAGTTTATGTTGTCCACTTACTGGCAACTTTTAAAGCCCCTTAATGCGAATTAGAACCAATCATCCAACAGGAACATCCATTACATTTCCAGATTTTAGTGATTGTACAGGTTCCTCAATGAGGAACGCACCTGGATGATCCGATTCGACGACAGGTTTGAATGGAATCATGGGGCAAGCACCAAATACCTGTTTTTATAGTGAGTTCAAGAAACTTTCAAGTCTGTTTCTATACTCAGCAGTAACGAGATTCAAATACCTCGAAAATCCGATCATAATTACATCATTTATTCATCAATTATCATCACTTCAGATGATGTTTTGTTCAATTTTTCAGCATCCAAAACCAAAAGTTTGTTTAGCAGCTTGATGCTGCATAACCAACAGCGTTTTTATTTAGGGTGAACGAAGCTGTTGCAGTCCATCAATATTTCGGTCGCCATCCGTAGAGCTTCCAGTCAATCCCGAAACGCATTCCTACAAAATCGATAGACGGTATAAGAGATTTCTCGCTCTTTAGTTTTATGTATAACGAACTAACGATACAAACTACAAACTGATTTTACTGTTCGTCGATAAAGAGACGTGTTACATGTAAAAAAAAAATATATAATTACGGAGCTTGACACATTGTTCGTCCGGCAATGGCCATCGCAGAGAGCTGCAACCTAGATTTCAATTCACGTTACAATTACGTTATTGATACAATTACGCTGATAATGAACATTTTTTACGAATTGATACAATTACGCTGATAAATAACATTTTTGAAGAAATAATGTCATAACTTGTTTGGTGCAACTCTGATGAAAAAGTAGTGATACTTTTGTACACCAGCCGACACAGTAGAAAAGGGATTTACCTATCGATTAGCAAGATAAAGCAGACAGCAACGTATCCGATGAGATTTTTGAAATTAGACTTTACGAGATGAACAGAAGATGGAGAAACTTTAGCTTTCATCATTTTGCACATCGAATGAAGAAATATAGGGACGATTTTCTGAAAAATGAACTTATGCTTCAACGGTCTTTCACTGTATCGTAATCCATTTGGAAAGGGAGTGGCATCCATGGAGAAAGTTGGAATAGTTCAGTGATCTGAGGGTATTTTTACTGACGCCGTTCTGGCTTAGGAAGCGCCACATGTATACGGATTGAAATTTTGGGTGCCATTTCCGTACTTGTAAAAAATGACCATGCGATTTATTATCTTTTATGATTTTATGAACGTTTTAATGACTGCATAAAGTTATTTTATTTCTCCTAATCGATCAATGAAGCTTTCCATCTTTTGGACAATTATGTGCTAAAGAATAATAGTGCCAAGAGTTCACCATGACTTTCAAATCCCTTCATATAAATTAATTGTTATATTAAAGAATAAGAAGTGGAAAAAATTGCATTTTGTTAGAATGGACTCCTGAATTTAACTTTTGGAATTCATCGTTTTAATTCTTGGTCGAATTTTTTATTTTATTTGAGATGTCTATATTCGAACATTTGCCTCTATTTACTATGTTGTTACAATCTTCTATCGCACATACGTACAAACACTGAAAACGTGTTATCTACAAGATAGCAATGTGGGTAGGGGGGAAAAATTTCATGCTATTGACGATTCATTTCCCCGAAATGTTCAACAAAATAATAAAAGACCGTTTGTGTGTTAACATGACGTTTTCTTTTTCATTAAAAATACACCAACATCAATATCCAATGAACATTTGAAGATTTTTACAAGAAAAAACAAACTATGTTATAAACTTGATCGCAGTTTATTGACCACCAATTAAAACCGAGCTTAATCAGAAAAGTATGAAAAAATGTTAGCTGTCAGACCTCACACGATAATACGTTTCCTTATGAAATCATTATTATAAGATAAATGTCTATAACCGTATCCATGTTCATTGTGAATATACATGTGTTCCTATTCTTTTGTATGAGTTACATAATTAAAATATTTCGTGCGTCACACAAACTCGCTGCATGGAAGCTCCAATTGCAGAGAGTGTCGGACGTCGTCATTTCTTTGAGGCACTAGCAAGATCTGTAAAAAAAACAGACATTTTATCATAAAAATTATATAATTATAAATAATTGAAACTGTTTAAAAATGTTTGACTAATTTCTATCAACTGTAAAGCGAAAAATGATATTTCTTCAAAGAGATCCAACTAGTGGCGCCTCCACGTTCCACGTACGAGCACGCGGTTTCTCTGTAGACGACCGCCATTTTATTTCTAGCGTGATCCGCATTTCTTTCGTGGCTGTTGGGAGCACTTTATACTAAAAAATAACGATAAAATTCGCCCATTCATTACATGACTTTGATTAATTAACAAAGATTTTATAGGTTTTGTAATTCATTAAAAATTTCAACATTTTCTCCTTAAGTTCCTTCAAAAAACATTGTGAATATGTGAATACTCAATTGTCTCATGAAAATTTGAAAACCAGTAGCAAATTGTTTATGTCCATTTCAACATTCTATTCCCAAATTTAAAAAAAAAAGTCATTATTCGATCATTTCTAATAGCTGAAACAAAATGTTGTATGCGTAGGATGATCGAATATGGTTGTGAAAATGTGTGGTTCATTTTTCCAAAACCGGATCTCCCAGAAAATTCTCTCTCCCCCTTCCCCGGCTTTTCTCTCTTTTTTTTCACTGTCTCTTTCTTTTTCTTGCCCTGTTTCTCTCTCGTCCCCAAATAACCCTGCGAGATACGAGAAGGAATTCCTGAAGAGCAGGGAGAAATTCAGAGAGAAGGGTCTCCCACAATTTTATCGGTTGCCACCGGCAACGAGCGAGCCTCTCGAGTAGCTTCCGTGACTCTTTTACGGGGTGACGGGGGAAGTTTCGTATCGTTTCCTCGTGGTATGCCCATCGGAAAAACCTAGCCTCCAAAACGAGATGTGTTCCGTTACAAGGGTCTTCTAATTTAGACCTCTTAGAGCTGGGATAATTCTACGAAAATGTACTATCCTGCATACATGCCTTTCAAATAGAACGCCTGCTTTAAGTTACGGCATCGAATCTGAACGAACAATGTTTTATCATCTGTTCATTGAATCAGAAATTTTCCACATTAAAACTGTTGCAACGTTCATGGACTTGAAATCTAAAGTTTATTCCACATCATCCAAGTTCTCAGGCATTAGAAGAAGAAAAAAACATGCCCAATGAGAAATTACAATCGAATAAGAAAGCTGCACGGGGCACATATATTTTGTGAACTTCATGAGTATACGATTTTTGAATTCGTTTAAATAACATTAAAAAAGTTGATTAAAGTTTTCAAGCGTCGTCACAATATCGAATCGGGCAGTTTTACCGATGTTTATTTTTTTCGGAATTTTATGAAAATGATGTGCATGTACGACAAAATGGTGGCAAACACAGACAAAGGCATGAAAGTAAAAATGGAATCGAAGCTTCGTTCTTCGTTGACAACGACTTCCACAAATGCTACTGGCGTGCACGAGGGGTTCATCGACCCTCCATCTCGGGTCGAGAAAATTCTGAGAGGGGTTGCACGGAACAAATGCGAAACCCCTCTCTGGGGCTTATCCCGGAAAGAAGGGTGCCTCCTACCAATGAAAACTCGATGGCAGTACGAAAGTTCCAAGGCCAACCTAGAATTCGGGCTCTCGAAAACTCTTTTTATTTCTTTCCGTTTATATATATTTGGCACATTTCATTTTATTCGCTTTGCGTTTATAGAATCTTTGCAAAAGAGATTGATTAATCGAATTTAATGAAGAAACTTCATATTGGAAAGCAACCAAGTAACTTTTTTGCTGCTGTACATTACTTCGTTTTTAATCGAATAAAATTACAATTCCCTGCTTCATTTTCTTTCTTCCTCTCCACTTTAGCCTTAGTCGTGCAGATGAAAAAAGTCAACCAGCATGGCCGTCATGCAATGCATCAAGTATTTAGAGCTACCATGAGAGAATTCTGAAGAAGAAATTTCATTAATTTCAAATAAAACACCATCCTTTCATGTTCGATCTATTTTTCCAATAGCACGTAGCTTAAGATATAGAATTCGCATTCTAGAGCGGCTACACTAGAATCTTGATTAATTGAAATATTAAGACCACCGATATAGAGTTACCACACTGTAAAGTTAAAAAAAAAAAAAATCCTTACAAAACTATCTCTGCTTAAAAACTTGAAGGATACATATCCTAATTTTCCATTGAACGTGTTCCTCATTGACGTAGGCGTGTATTTTCGTATAGCAAAGGTTATCCAACTATATTTGTTCCCATAGATCGTCGTACGGTCGACGTTGTGGTAAGAAAGACGAAGAGAGGTAATGGCCTAAATTCAAGAGGGGTAACGACCCCGAAAAAAGGGAATCTACGAAGGAGCGTGCGGGCGCTCTGTGTATTGCGTTTCTCTGGTACTTACGTGTGTATGTCTACATTCGTATATGAATATAAACATGAATTAATGCGTGCGTATATGTGCGTGAGCCTCCTGCGAACCCCTTCGGCATCCCGTTTGTTCCTGTGCTCTCCTGTTCTTCTTTTTTTGTTCTTTTTCTTTTTTGTCTTCGATCTCTCGGCGAATGGCGGTTCTGTCTTTTGAATTTCGCATATACGATGCTCTACGGATGGAAACTAGGCCGTTTTACCTGTGTTGGTAAATACGAACGAGAGGTTACCAGAGGTTTTTCTGCTCTGAAAAGACTAAGAGCGAGATCCCAGAAATGTTGTATTGCCGGTTACTCGCTGTTGGCGAGAGTAAACGAATACTAACTATGCATATGTATACACACGAACACATATATTAACGTGTGTGCAACGATAGGATACACCATCGAATTATACACTCATTCACCTACATCCCTTTGCTTCTCCACAAATACAGAGAAATAAAACATAAATCTCACCATACGGATTTACAAAAAAGGGAGCATGTGCTGATCATTTTACATGGAACATGGTGTACATAACGCTCATTGGAACATGAGAACACCCGCGGTAACGTGTTGCATATGTACATTTATGAGGCTTCATATACTCTGCTATAATCACTTGCGATCGCAAGAGTTTATTAAATACCAAAGACAAAAAAAAATTTTTTGCAACGAGTCACAGAAACGAGTTTGCCAATCTGTCAATCAAATATTGTCGATTATAAGAATAATCGTATTGAATATTCGAATTAATAATCGATATTAATAATTACACATTGGTCATTAATTAAAATAAAATGAATTATGTGACTTGCATTATTTGCATGGTTCGTTTGGATTATTTTTATTACTTGTGAAAATCAATTTTTCGGAAGGGCAAGAGTTGAACCAATGGTTGGGGCTCGGAAAGCATAAGAGTTCTCTATTTATGGACGATTTTTCAGGCTTGAATAATTTCATACAATGTCTACGATGTCTTTTTCTCACACAGAACCTACAGAACGAACGCGCTTGTGGGTGGGCTTATTTTTATTTTTGAAATATGTATTCAATGGGAGAGATCAAAATACACCATGTTCGTTTACATTATTTACGTGAAATTGGTATAATTTGTATTCTTGAAAATGTTTTTGATCATTTCATTAACAAATGACACTTGATGATCAAAAAAAAGGTCTTTCATAAATAATTACAACGAACATTGTATAAGGAAATGACAAATGTGGAGATGGAAGTTGAGAAACGCTGACTAGGGTGTTGTAAGGGGTTGTATGAGTTCATGTGCCATCAGCAATAGAAATCTTAGTTATATACCTTCTATGCTCGTACACTTAGATATATGTATACAAATCCTGAGAAGAAAAGGAGATCTGTGTTCGCCTCGTCAGTCATCCGCTATGTAAAGCCCGGCCATTCAACCCTTTCTTATTCTTCTGCTTCTTGCTTCTTTGCCGCCTAAACTACCCTACAATATACATATATATTATAGACGTTTTTCGTTTATGCTGGCAACCTTCCGGGACCATTGAATTAACTTATCAAACTCAGGTTTGATTTTAAAGAACCATTGACCTCATCGAATTCACCAAGAGATGGAATGAATCAACTTTGTGTATAAACAATTTTTATATCATTTCAAAACTCGTATGATAGTAAATATAATGTTTTTTCATCATCACTTTTCATAGGGGATAGAAAATTTCTAATAGTTTAATCATCTGACTGATACTGCTAAATGAAATTAAATTAATCCTGCATGACAATTTAGTTGGAAGAACAAATTTATCGAAAGTTTCATTCAATTCATTCTTCTGGAACGAAGAATTTGTGAATAGGGAGGTTTGATTTTTCAACATTTTCTTGCACATGGTTGCATCCAAACACTTTTGCAGTAAACAAATAGCGTCTATCGATTACACATTATTTGAATGTAAAAAATTTGATCTTCTGAAATTAAGGACGTCCATAATTTTCCTAGTTTTAATCAATAAAATTCTAAACAGCCAAACTATCCCAATGTCTGACATCATTCCGATGGCTATGACAAATGTTTAGATACAAATCATATATTTTCTGGTTGAAAATAACTCACGAGTGGAGACGAACATCTCTGCTTGCTTTACGATACGTGCTGCGAATAAAGGACCAAATCTGATGGGGGGAGGAGGGGGATCGGCATATATTCAGGAAGCCAACGAAGGTTCAAGGGTAGCGCCGTATATGTATGAAGTTTCCCGACGCCACCCTGGATATTACTGTTGGCCCGGGTCTAAACAACGCACAGCGAACCCTAAATGATCCTCGCTTCTAGGAACCCAATGGCGTAGGATCGCTTTCCTAGCAGAGAAATGAGGAAGTCCCTTGCCGTTCAATAGTAGTCCGATCCTTCAATAGAGTCTTCAGTATAAAAAAAGAATGAAGAAAAAATCTTCGAATCCTCGAATTTAGAAGAATATGGACAAAATTCGTCATAACTGGAGCTAATCTCGTCCAAATAGGCGTTGAATTTTTTTACTTTTATGTCGACAAGGTAAATGTTTGACATTCCTATAACAAACATTGAGGCTTCCAGATATGAACCTTAGCTAGCGACAGTATTTTCTAAGGACTAATCGGAAGAAGTCCCTAAAACCTCTATTCCAATAACATTGTGAGATGGAATGCATCTCGAGTAAAAAAATGTTGCATGAAGCAGTTCCGTCATGCAATTATTATCAAACCTCCAATTTTTTTTATATTTTCCTAGTGTTTCTAATAAATCTTTCAAATTTCATCAATTGGAACACCACAATTTTTCTATGTGAAATGGCTGTAAGTTCAACTGTAAAATTCAAATTTTCGTTATCGTAATTATGGCGGAAAAAAATTAAATCACAATCTCCATTTTAAACATCGCTTTTATCAAACTTTATTCATTAATAATTGAGTAAGTGTACAATATTCCATGGCGAATTGATTCCCCTGTATCTAATCTACATATGTGCAAATTTTCAAAAATTTAGTAGCATTTTTTTCAATGTATTTTGCCTATTACAGTGAGCCTGAAAACATTTTCCCCATTTGACTACGTGTAAATGTGTTACAAATTTAAGTTGTTATAACTCTTAAACGTCTTAGTGTGACCTGCTCTGAAAATTGTTTAACCAGCCTTGAGACAATTGTACAAATAATCTATAAAAATTTCATTAACTTGGCAGCATTTTGAATATGTGTCCCAAACAGTGTGAATACAGATGTGGATAATTGTAAGGAAACCAGTTTAAATTTTCCATAAATTATATACGTAATTATTCGTTGTCACAAAGCAATCGTTGAAATGAGTAAAGCGAATAGAATAAAGGATGGCGGTGATTCGAATCTATCGTAAAATTAGTTGCATTTGCTTTAAATACAAAAACGGTGAGTTTCCATGACCCAAACTAAAAAACGAAGTAAATGAAGAATCGGCTTTTCAATCGATTATCAAGAATACATTTTTCGCTATCATTTGCGCACAACATACTCTTTTTTGTCAAGAGCAAAAAAAATAAGGCGGATAAAGATGTATTCGAGGTATCGAATTTCCTTCGTGACCATGGCCATCACACATGGATTGGAAAAACTCATGGCATAGTGGAGAGTAATGTTTCGCAAGGGCGGAAGCTCTCTCGCCATTTCGGTGGCTCGCACGTGCTCGCTCCAAAGAGCGGAGTATATAAGGTGACACGAAAAGTTGAACGAGTGACGAAGCCGCGGGGCGAGGTAAGGGGGAGGGAGGTGAAAACGAAGAGAGATGGAAAGTACCAGAAAGAACGGATACACACGTACATTTGCGAAAAAGGCAAAGAAGTAAGATAGTCGAATAGTGGAGGGAAAAAAACAGGAGACAAAGAAAAAAGTTGAGGGAACGAAGAGCAAGGTACGTAGGGAGAACTTGAGGGGGAGAATGTAGAATTTTCCCGATGCGTAAAAAAAATATATAAATATATATCTAAATAGGTTTGTCAGTGTGCATGTGTACATCCCTTAGTCACGTTTCTTGCAGAGGGTGGCTGAAATGATTCGCGCGCTTTCCACCGCACCCTCTTCCCGACCGTGTAATTGGTCACCACAGTGGCAGCCATCTTTCAAATGGGCGTGCCTATGAGTCGTTAATATAGGGGTGAGTCACCCCTGTTCACGTCACACTATATACCAAAAAGGAGCTCCCTGCCACCGGCCCTTTTACTCTATATACATAAATGTACATAAGACTATATATATATTTAGGTACACATGGTGCGTGTGCCCCTGTACGTGTGCGTACGTATACATAAATACCTTAATGTCGACTCCCTTCCTCGTTTTATCTCTCTCGCACAGAATCCACTTATTTCTTTCACTGGCTTCCTTATATCTTGTATCAGCTATTGTATTTATTCTGCAGAATAGTTCAAAAAAAAAAAAAAAAAGAAAAAAACGTCACGTGCTGATTCAATGTACTTATTACTTTCTCAGGATGAAACCGTACGAGATAATTCTTATGACTCGTTAATTAAACTGTATTCATTTATAGATCGAACTATATTTGGCGATCATATCGAGTCTGTGCGGTTGGTACACTTTTTATTCTCCCACTCGATATTCATATTTTGACAAACAGCACTCGAATACAAATGGTTGCATATAGTTACATATTGGAAATCATTTTTTGCTGCTATTTTCGTTGCTATATTCTATAATAATAATTTTTCAGTTTTTATTCTCTCCGTGTGTAAATTACTGTGAAATAATGTTTTGTCCCCATTTTTTATCAGCCAATATGCACCCAAATAAGTTTCTCCATGGATGTATGCAGATTGTTGAGCTCGCACTTGTTTTTCAGAATTGACTGATGTGTTACGTAATATATCAAGTGACTTCCAATGAAATAAAGATGAAATAAATAAACAATTAAAGCCAACCATAGTAAAGAGGACGATGAATTTAGATGATTAACTTATTCTTTACGTACATTTATCCTGAAACTTTATAACGTTTAAGTTTGGACTGATACAAAATACTTTTTATCCTGATTTTTTCGATTGAAGTTAATATGATTTATTGATTTTTTTTTGAATTACCATATTAATGTGCCACGATACTGGTGGCTCAGTTTATTCAGTTTGATCACAAAACTCACGAATTCGTAACCTTTTGGATATGTTACATTTTCCGGATAATTAAAAGCATATTTCTTTCCATTCGTTAACTTTTCTTGGTGTTTTTTATACCGAGTATAATATCGTGTAATGAATTTGTTGCAAAAAACGTAGCGAAACCAAAAACGATGAAATTCTCGGTTTTTTGTTGTTTGAATTCTATCTAATGAAACAATTTGTCATTGAATATTTATTGTTCGTTCTCAATCTTGAAGCACACGGTGAAACAGATTTCGAATCCAGAAAAATGTTGAACTTAGCGAATGACATTAACAACTCATCAACTCCTCATCCAGAGTTCAGGTTAATTATTTCAATTTATATCATGAGCCGAGAGTCAATATTCAAACGTTCCTGAATTAAGAAAACGGAGTTTCAAAACAATCTGTTCACAAAAAAAAAGAGACAGAAGCCACATTGCATCTAAGAACACAGAATCATAAGATACAGATTGTTAAAAAAAAAATAAAAAAAACATACTGTGCTGTAAAGATAAAGCAGCAACTTATTAACATTAATTACAAACATGTTGTTTTTTTTTTTCGTTTTCAAACATCACAGATGTTGTTCATGTTACAGAATGATAAAGAGTTCGTTGGAAACAGGATTTCCTATGGTTTTTCCATGCACGGAAATACTATTTTCAACTTGAGAAATTCGTGGCTTTCAATTTCCAGGTTGAAATTTACTTTTTTTTTTATAGAAAACAAGGTTAGCAATTTGGATAATTGCTCAACTTAGCAATTCCCACTCATCGATGTTCTGTCACGAAATATTCTGAAGGATTGATAAGTCAATGAATCAAACGAAACAACAAAAAAATTCGTCGTCATAGAAAAATAAGGAAAATCATGAACACTTCTGTAGTTTACATCGGAATAGACTGAGAACAAATCTCTGCATCAACTTCAACGGTAGAAAAAACCATGGACTTGGCAGCTGTCGTTCTTCCGGGAGAGCATTTGAGGCTCAATTTTCCAGAGCAGATGTCGAAACGCCAAAGGAAAATGGATGTGGCTATATATAGGAGGTCTCAATTCAGTCGAAGCCAGGTACTCCAAATGGAATGCAACACATAGATAAGCTTTGCTTTGGTGGTTATATATAGAAACGTAGAATCTTTTTCTACAACCATTATCTAAATAAAAACAAAGCTGTTTTCATTTATTCGAAGTAAATATTTCTTTCAAATGGTTTATTTAGGGAAATCGGGGAGTGCATGAGTGTTTTGTGACGTATAGAAATTTATATGACACTTTTAGTGAGTCACTTCTCTAAGAAAGTGAAATTTCTTTTCTTTTTTTGCAAAAATGGACACTGGTTGGACTTTCTCTATATTTGTCATTAGAAATTGTGTAAATCTTAGAAAAAGAATTTCTGGCACACTGAGAATTATGTCCTCTCGTCTCGGACCCCGTCGATATATTAACGGTTTTCTTTTTCTGTTGGGGTTCCCTTCCTCTTTATCGAAAGAATATGAAAGAACGGCATTGAGCTCTGAGTTCTCTGTACAGCGTGGCGTTCAGCAGAAAATTAGAAGCCTCCGAATACCTGAGACGAATGTCTTAACAGAAACGTGCTGAAACTTCTAAGCTTCACGACAACGAAAGACTAAAAGTTTTCGTAATAACGTATTAGAGTAAATGTACTTTGACGCCAATTTAAGCAGCACAATTCAAAAATAAGATGATCGAGGCATAAGAATAAACCATAAAGGGAGTTGGTTGATGTTCAATAGTCCTAATTACGTAATGAAATGTCTTTTCAATTGCTTTCTGTTAGACAGGCAGCAACGCGAGATCATCGCATTTCACAGAAAAAGACAACAGATAATTTTTGATGATTTAGTTGATCAAAATGAACCAAAATAGCGTTTTTACAGTAACAATAAAAAAATCCAATGTAGACTCACGGTTGAACTCAGAAGATGATTTTTGGATTTCATTTATCAATTTCCTGTTATTTTTCTTGTATATTTGATACAAGAATTCTTATCAGCTGCTGGGTAATTGAACATAATTTTAATTTAGAAAAATAGAGAAATTATTATACAGACGAAAATTCATGAAATATAGTTTTTTGACAATGAATAATGTCTTTGTTTAGTAAAATACTGGGCAAGCTTAAGTGAAATTAATAAATAGTATAATTCAGCGTATAAATGTCGTCCCGAGAAAAAAAAGGTGCATGTATGTACATAAAATGAAAGAAGGTTGAAGAGGGGGATAGAGGAAGAGAGGGATAAAGAAAAAGGAAGAGCACAAACAAGCGGTGTACCGATTGGGGTAAAATGCATTACCCCCCACTACTAACGAGCTCTTCGATGAGATTCGCTTGCATTATATACACAGATGCACATATAATACTCATACATGTATAAAGCGATGAGCTTCTCATCCCCACTCATGTTTTGTTCGGATCCGCCTCACCAATCGAGTGACGAGTTTCGACCTTGGAGACATGCATTAAACGTGCGATGCATCCATCGCTGATACAAAAAATTGCCTGGCAACCGAATCAGAAACACACCGTCAATATGTACCTGGCGATGCTTCATTTTAACATCTGCCATTTTCCAAATTCTTAACATCGGGTATGTAATTGTTCGATTTTTTTTCTTCGAAAATTTTTTTGATTGACACAAAAATTTCATAAAAGTGAACTAAAAAAATGTTAATACATTTCAGGTTCTAAATAAAAATCAGTCAAAGAAAAAATGAACAATGGATCGTGGACCCAAAGACGAGATGGTTCGGTGATCCGTCTGACATTTTTTTTTTCAACAATTATCAATGAAATTACTATTTCCTTTTCCCGACAGTTCTTCATTCAACTGAAAATCATGAAGCTTTCGAAACAATATTGAAAAACAAATAAATGTTTTGTCAGATGTATTTTCTAAGTGCTATGAAATTAGAATAGCGTGTTTTGCTTCTATGAACTAAACTTTAGTTCACGCAACATTATAAATATCGTGAGAAAAAGAATTACCAGCTGACGCAAAAAAATTTCCTATCAACCAACAACCGACATAAACAAAAGACATCAAAAACAAAAAACCATTTTTTTTTTTTTTTTTCATTCAATCCGAATTTCCCATGAATTTTTCGCACTGAATGCTTCTTTCGTGAGCTCAGAAAATTTATCGTTGATGAGCGTTTTGCGATACGAGAGATGCACACGCACCATGTCTCCCCTGTGCATGCACTTCAGTACATAAGACCGAAGGGGGAAATGTTGTACACACGTACAATCTGTGCATTTGGCCAACTGCGGTGAATTGCTGATAGGGCAGCGCTTCAACAGCAGAGGGGCAAATTATCTGTTGAACTGGCCAATCGGAAAGCAACGTCGATAAACCGATTTTGCTTCTCAGCTTCTATATATATATATAATGAAAACACAATTGTATGTTTATGACATACACCGTGAACCTTTGCGGACCTTTTACTCGCGCCATTTCATAGTTTGTAACGATGAGTGCCATTTATTTAAAAAAAGGCATTTAAATAAAGTTCGTTAGAAATATACGCACGCTGAAAGAAAAAAACAATCGTCGGTTCGTGAGCAATGTAATTAGAAATTTGAATGATCCAACCATTTTTTGTTTTGTGCTTCTTTAAAACAATAAAAAAACATTATTCGATGAATTAGTTCGGAAAAATGTAATTACAATCGTTTATCCTTTATTTTCGAATTCATTTAATGTGTGTACACAAAATCATTTATTCCTTGGAATTCGAATTCCTTGTATATATTATATTTATTAGCGAAATTTAAACAATCAATTTCGTTCTCTATAATCGGTGATAAATATTGCAGAATAATTACAATATTCTCATATCTTTATTTTGGTTCTTCGTATACAACCATGTAGTAATTTTCCTTGCGCATTTTTATTCTTGTTTTTCTATTTGCAACAAATCGTTTCGTCGTTTAATGTATTTCATTTTATTTTAGTACTGTAGATCCAGCAGACGATATTAATGGCTATGACACGTTTTACAAACTATTCGTCAAAATTCAGTTATCAAAGATTTTTTGAACGATAAAATTATATTAAATTATTCATGCCAAGCTGTTTACATTTCGGGAGTAATAAAAACGTTATTTTGAAGTCAGTTTTGTATTTGGAAACTTTGGTTTTCAATTTTATCAATTTTTCAACTTTATCATCGAGAGACTCGGTAGAATCTCGAGAAAAATACATTTGACAGCTCTGTCGTCTGCTGGCCCAAAGCTCGCCCGAGTATGTTGTCTCTAAATAAAACGATTCGTTATAGTCGTGGTGGTAAAAACTGATTTTCTTTAATTTTTCTATTTTCTATGATTTTTATGAATGTCCATGTGCCAACGTTGTTTGACGAATATAGTTCTTAATGATAATTCGTACATTTTGCAAAGTGTGTTTTTTTAAATATTTGATACAATTAATTACGTTGACGAACAAATAATAAAATTTGAATGAATATTTTGTAGCTTCAATAAAGGATATGCGATTTTTTTGAGTGCGAAGAGTTGCGAAGTCGCCATTGTTACGCGCTTGATATGCGCTTTCGGAACAAGGAAGGGGAGAGAATGCGTGTGTGCGTTTCTCAGTGAGCTGCCCCTCTTCGCGTGCACCCTAAAGCGCATGCACATGAATATAGGCACCAAACGTGCACCGTAGAGGTGACTTCTCAAAAGCATCAGAACCACATCCAGGAAAATGGAGAATTCTCATGATGCAGAAATTGAAATTTCATTATTGTAACAGCTTTTAATTGTCGCACAAACAGATGGAATCATCCAAGGATCTTTTAACAGTCATGCGCCTGGTAACTACAAAAAACGCAATCTTTTTTATCTTTCAAGCGACAATTAAAAATGACCGTTTCAACAAAAAAGATGAAGACAAAAAGTCACAAAGGAAAATCGATACAGTGCAGAAATTTGAAGAAAAAGAACGTGGTTACACCATTTGTGGATGTCTTTAGATGACCAAGCCATCTTTCTGTCTGGACGGTCAACGCACGCTGATTGTACATTTAGGGATTTTCCAGACCCTCAAGATTTTCCTAAATTCCAAGGTATTACAGCTTAAGATTGTTTAGGAAATCGGAGGCAAAAGTGCATGCAAAACGATTCTCAAATATTCTCGACTCCAATTTTACTCTGAAGCATAAAACTTTCACATGGATTGGCAATTGTACTTCCACATACAATGCGAAACTAATCGCGAAAATGTGTAACCTAGAGCTAGCCATTTTCTCGACGCATGTTTTGTCGAAAATTTAAAAAATTCGAAGAATCATTTCTTCACGAATGTGGGATCCTTTTTTATAATGGATTTCTGTAGATACATTTTTCAAAAAGGTTTCTAAATGTTGAAAGTTCAGGATGGAGTGTAATTGATTCTCTTCCAAGTAGTGTATGTTGGGTTCAAAGTTTCTTTTAATATCCACAGCAATGGTGGCACATTACGAAAATAAACGTCCAAAATTGAGCAAAGAGAATCTCTATATATGATTTGTTGAAAAAAAGCTCATAGTGTCATCATTGAGTTGAGCGAAATGCATTGCACGAGACACGAATCGTAAAGCTTTTTCAAAATTCTAGATATTTCCAGAAATTCTGGAGGTGAACGATACTATAAAGCGACATGAGATGCATTGAATGTGCATTTGTAAATTTGGAGTACAGTTTTAAATTACGATGAAAAAGTTTAAATAAATGTTTCGAAGGATTCCATTTCATTTGTCAATTATAATTTAGACCCCTTAGAAGTTTAGACTCTCAAAAAGACCTCAATGTTTTCTTTGATATTTGGTTGAACAGATCATTTCACTTCTACTTACCTCAACGAGAGAACAATGAAAAAACTGTACAGATAGAGCATCAATGTTGATAAAAAAAACCAGTTTTATTATCGCACTATAATGAGGCGTCCAACCCCTAAAATATCAATAGACACTTCACCACTCGAAAAAATTCACAAAAAACGTTCAAACGAAAGATTTTTTTCTTATGGGCAATAAAATGTCTATAAAAGCATCAGCTACGCAAAATATGATGATTCAGTCGAGCTGAGTACGGTGTATGTTTCTAACGATGTGGAAGTCATCTAAATGAAAATAACAGAATTTTAATGAGCTCGTTCTATTATCTTGAACATCTGCAGAACTGTACACTTAACAGATTTTCTTTCACTACTATTAATGGACATTTTTTTTGTCAAGATCCAACGATCTTTAGTCATTTTCAGGGGTAGGATTTGGGTCTCCTTGCAACAAATATCACTTTTTTACCGTCCCTGCCTAATTACCGCTACGTTGTAAACAACGAAAAAGTTGAAAAAAAAGAACGTTGCTCATATCCGCAATAAAATCGTAATAAAACTTGAAGAGATACCAATGCGGAACAATCGTTTGTTTTTTTATTCATGTATAGCATGCATAATTTTCATGGTGTTACATAAAAGATACCAATTCCAAATGAGAGAACTATAGAAAAGCTCAAAATAAAGATTTTTTAATTCATTTTTTCGTAGTTGTCACCGTTGACGAATTCAAGTGTTTACAAAGATTTCTTTGTCGAAATGAATTGTCATAGTTTGCCTAGAATACTCCATATCGAATGCTAACATATTTTATAGTTTCTGAAACGGTGTTGTAGCCTCGGTTACCTGCGTGCTTCGGTAAGACTGTTTGAGACCCTTGGCAGCACAGGCCGTTCGCATAATCCGTGAGAGGGCTAGTGGTAGGTATACGTATCAGGTAAAAATATATACAGAGGTGTATATATTTTTCTCTGTAGTTCCTCAAAAGCCTGGGTTCAGCTTCCCAGCCCCTGAATTTTGTCATCCTCGGATTCTCCGTGAGATCCGTTCCTTTTGTATATCACAACGTTCGTTCCTTTTTTTTTTCTCCTCTCACTTTTTTTCAGTCTTCTTTCCTGACGATTTTACAGTGGACATAATGGGGGATTCCGTGATCCTTTGGATGCGCTCGTTATCCCCGTATTCGTAACGCTTGCAGCTGTCTCCGCGTGAGGAAACGACGAATAATAAAAATAATAAATAAAATAAAAAACATGTATATCGGTATACACATACATGTGTATTCATACCTACGTTTGGGACATGAAAGATTTGACATACGCAATGAAAGAGGAAAAAGGAAGTGATATAACGACAGAGAAAATAGAGGGAGGAATATTCGCAAGACCGAATGGACAGATTAGCGGCGATTATCGTGCAATGCACATCAATTAATTGTTCACGACGATCAACGCAACACTTTGACACTCTTTCTATTATTTTTAAATTATTTTGATTACTCATCTGCCATTTCATTCAGAATTAAAAAATAAGAGTTGTTGTTGAAAGATAAATGGTATAAAACACTAGTGTATCTCGGATTTTTTTTTTTTTTTTTTTTATCGGTTCGCTATTATAGAGAAGCCATTTTTTTCTTTCAAAAAGTTCGTTGCAACTATGAGGATTAGAGTTCGTACGTGTACGTACGAAACTGACGAGGGGTGACGTATTATATTTTTCCTAGACCTCGCGGGGTGACGGCAGCTAGACCAGAAAGACCTAGAACTCGTACAAATACATACACACATACACGTATGGAAAATAGCTGAGGGGCTAGAGAAATGGATTGGGGAAGCAGAGGACTGAGAATGGGAGAGGGCGTTAGTACACAACCAAGCCAGCTGCACTATACTGTCATACACAACAAGCTTTGAGCCAGTATTCCTTTGTTTTGACATCGAAAAATCCATTTTCAACCCATTACTTTCCCACAACTTCTAAAAACAATTACGTTAAAAAATTTCGAATAAAACAAGAAAAAAAAAGGAAAAAAGGTAAAAAGTAAAAAGTAGAGCTATATATAAAGAATTATCACTAGTATTTTTATGAAATGCAAGTATCCTACTTCAGTAATGCTGATGTAAATTACGATGAAGTGATCAAATGAAAATGGATAATAAAGTGTTTCTTAACATGATGTGAATCATAAAGACATCGTTGTTTTTTTGGATGACTCACAGGATGACTTTCTTCCAAGATCTACGTGATTATAGGTTTGGACCAAAAACCTCCAATGCCTTTAAATAAAAATCCAGATTGAAATGAACTTCCCGTTAAATCTTGATCGTGAAATTCGAAATATTTTGTTCGCTTCAGCCTTCCTTATGACCGAGGAATCGCGGCCAGTTGCCAAGAACTTCAAAACTTCAAATGCGTTTTTTGCATAATGTCGCTTTCCAAAAAGGTGGACCATTTTCAAGGAACATGCAGCTTTCAAGCTATATATCTTCGCCCATTTTATCCCGTCATCATTCTTCTTGCCATCCTTTAAGCTTAGGAAGCTTTTTGGTTCAGAATTGCATATATTTTGTAACCAAAAATTGTCAAAAAGGGGTCCAAATTCGACATTTAATTTTAAAAATGCTGTCATTTTCTCAATTTTCATTGGAAAAAATCCTTCATACCATACTCTATAATTTTCTATACTGATTAATAATCATTAGAGGTTTTTTATTTCGAAATTTTTCGAAGAGGTGAAAGCTTTTAGTGTCAGGCGTTACTTTTGTTAGGTACCGTTTGAGAATGGCCCAAAACGTTATAAAAAAAAAAAAATGAAACTAAAACCTTAAAGAAATCTTTTGTTTGCATACTTTGGCAACTTGGATGCTTTGTCGATCGTTATTTCAAATGTATCGGTACCACACACTTCCAACCTTGCATCAAAACTAAAAAAAGTCTCGTTGATCATACAGATATAAGTTAATGATGTGAATGTGATCAGACTTCAACTTACTTTGTACTGTCCACACCGGAAATGAGATTTTGCTCACCTACTCTTGTGCTGCACCGATGACGACACAATAACAATTCGTTTTACGTAAGGTTTCAGGTCATGAAAGAAGAACTGGTGACAATCCGCTCCGCAATGTAAGGCAACGTGTCACGCTGCCCAGTATCTGAATGGATGCAGGTGAGACACTGAAAATACCAAAATCCTAAAATATTTCGAAATGTTTGCACTGATCGAATTTTAAAAAATTCAGCCTGTACTTCCCATTTTTCTAAGTAGTTCATGGTTTTTTCATTTTGATCAATTATTCCGTTTCGGATAAACCATTTTTAGAAATTTCAAAACGATCGGTGAGTGCGATAGGCATCTCAATGGAAGGGTTAAAATTAGATGCCTAATAAAATAGAAAATAACCAACTCTTAATTAATCCAGATTACTGTTTTTTTTTTGTTTTCGGGTCATATTCTTACAAGTGAGAATTCTATTTTATTTATTATTACGGCGGGCTCAGGTCTGCGTCCTCACTTTTGTGAGTTCACATCTGTTTTATTCATAACCAGAGAAGTTAAGGTAGACAGTGGTCCTTTTTTCGCTCAGTGTAAAAAAAAAAAGACGGAAGGAAGATGAAGAAAAAAGAAAAGGACGAGGAGTCGACATCGAGATTTGCTTAGTAGGTCAAACGCATTGTAAATAAATACACAAAACGATTACCGATAAAACTGTATTTTTCAACTTTCTGTGGAAATCATAGAATCGATTAACTATTTCTTCGTTATTGGAAGAACTTTTTCTTGACACATTGATAAATTATTATTTCCCGTGGAATTTTTAGGAAATTCATTAAATTATTTGGAGGTACCAACAAATTTAAACTTAAACTCATCTCTTTTATTGGGCTTTTCAGACCCCCGAAAGTTCGATAAGGGTTTACTGTGAGTTCATTATTTCATATTGATAAAAATTGTTTTGAAAAAAATGGCCATAAGATTAATGGAAATGACGGTCTAGGAGCAAAAATGATTTTATACTCTTTTTCATGCACTATTCTTGAGAATACCTGCTTTTTTGAAATCGAAGCCTTCATCTACGCGATTTATCGCTTGGACATAATTTACTGTCGAAAGATATAGATCTCACGTCCTGGTCTATTAATACTATGAAACTATCTAATTCATTTCCTGGAAGGTTATTGTAACATGAGAAACAAAAAAAACGAAAGAATTCAGCGACAGATGCTAAACGAAATTTCGATACTTTCTTATACCACTTCGCGGCACAGCTGCTGTGCGGGCAAAACAGAGCTCTCCTAAATTAAGCATTACCGACTTTTGAGATGGTAGGAAAAAAGGGTTGTGCTTATTGATTTTACGGTATTGTTTTTTGTTCTTTTTTTTTTCCATAAAATTGCGATAATATTATAATAGAATAGAAAAAGTTCAAGCATTGCTGTATTGGGAATTTTTCTTTTTTGTAACGTAATAGAATTATTGAAAAAAATCGATATTCTATTCCGTATTGTTTGAATACAACTTTTAGGCGGTTTCCCAAATATGTGCCGTAAAAAAATTGGTTTCGGACCATATAAAAAGAATGAAAATACGAAATAAGAAATGTATGAAATTGAACTTCTATCCTTGTTGATTTTTCGTTAAAAATCGACAGGATCTTTGTACGAAGTTTATTAAACGACGGATTTCTCGGAGAGAATAAAGGGAGTTTTCAAAGTTGAAAGAGAAATGCGTAGCGGCGAAACTCAGTTGGAATGATAATGTGAGCACAAGCAGCAGGCACGCACAGGGCAGCTGCGGTAGAAACATTGGGGATTTTCATGGGGGTATTTTCATTTTCCATCCTCGAGGGGAAAGAGTGGGCGAAACACACCCTCGTAGTTCTTCGTGCCCCTTCGTAAAACCAACGCCTGCACAGGACGGGAAAACGCAGTGCATCACACGCACAAACAAACACTCACACACACACATTGGCGTGGGCGAAGGGATGAAAAGCGCTTCCATCGAAGAGGGTGGAAATGTGTAAGGGTAGAAAAAAGATTATGACCGTGAGATAACATTCGCACAAGCTGACAGTTCTGAGAAAAAATTTCATCATTAAAATGAAACCATTAGTAACTCACAAAAATTTACGAGAAAAATGAGAATGCGTTCCCTGTTCGAACAAAAGATCAGTCGTGTTTATTTCATCCCAAAATAATGTTTAATTACCAGGAGGGAAATCATGTAAATTAAACTCTATTTAGTTGAACAAAATATAGTGGATGCGACTATTTTATTGTTTGGTTTGAATAAAATCAACAAAATTCATCAAAAAGAATAGTTAGAGCCACCAATTTTCGTCCAATTAAATGGAATCTTGTTTGATAATCGAACGGTTTTTTTTTTTTTTTTTTTTTTAGTGTATACGATAATTATTTTTTTTTGTCAGTGAATTCCTTCGAACAACTTTCAACCGGAATATTCAATTTTTTTAGAAAACTTTCGTTTGAAAATGTTCGTCAAAGAAGTATATGAATTGACTAAAAAAGTATAATTATTTAGAATAGGGAATGCCATTTGTATGAAATATCGGGATTAAGATTTCTGTCTATGAGTATTATTCTTTTGGCAGAAATAGTCGACAGGCCTAACGGTCAAAATATACTTTTCTTTAGTAGGATCATTTTGCTTGATTCTCCCCATTTTCTACAGAATGCAATAACAGAGGGATAAAGATTCTATTCAGAAGAAATGCATAGAGCAGTAGGGCCTGTTCTCGTAGTTCTTCCTGTATCGACAAGAGTAATCCATCTAGATTTTTCTTAAAGATTCTCCCCGTGCCAAACAGCATGGCGGTATATACTCAGGAGAATTTCCCTCGTGGAAGCAGCGATGTAGGAATTCGATGGAGCGAGCTCACTGCGTTCAAATTTGAACATCTGGTCGATTCCTTGACCATTTGTGATATAAATCATACAAAGTTGAAGAATTTAGCAAAATGCCGATAATTCATTACTTTTCGTAATTCTTGTAATTCTTTATTCATTATTGTTCAAAAATTGGAGTTGAGTATCGATTTAAAAAAAAATCAATACGATTTTATTAGCAAACATTTCAATTCTTACTTCTCGGCCCACAAAGAAACAAAAACTATTTATTAAATGTCCAAGTTTCGTATGCTGTTATGGCAACTTGTAAAAAAAAAAAAAAAAAGGTTTTCGAACTAATCGTGGAAATCGATGCAAAGATTTTGAATATCTCCATTCAACTGCAAAGCAAAAGTGTTTATTATAATCACTTTATTTGAATGTCTGTAAAAAGAATCTCTTCTTCAGTCTGAAACGCGCCAAATATTTCGGAAATGTATAATTATTCGTTCGAAAGTGTTACAAGATTAAGTAAGTAAGTCAGTTTGGTAACAATCAAGTTTTTTTTTCAACATAGTTCTCGTGCAGCGATTCAGGGAAGAATGAAAAGAAAAAGGATGTTAAGTTCCATGGATACAACACGCTTAAACGTTTTGCTCCATCCATAGGATCTCTGATCCTACGAGGAAGGTTCCATGTGTGCTAGCAGCCACTTTAGTATTGCGTGGCACCTTGGGAATGAACACCCCCCATCAGTACCTTCTTCCTCGAGTCTCAGAGGATCGCTCTCAAGGTTTTCAAGGCCCGGCCCGCTCTCATACTCTACTTTCTCCCTCAGACTTTCGACTGGTACGTTCTAACGGTTCACGTTTAAGCTCAAATATATATTTTGAAAACTGCACCTAAAAAACCCGGAAGTTCATTTGTAATGGGCAGAACATTTCTTTGGCTTTCGCATGAACAAGTATCACTTTTTTTTTTTTTCCAAAAAATCCTTGATTTTTGCAAAGCTCACAAAATACATGATTTTCCAATAATGTTTCGGAATCGTCGGCTCTTGCATTCGGACTATTTTTCATTCTGCAACGATATAAGTTAGCAAAAACTAAATTTTCAAATTTCCATTCACTTCATTTGAGGGAAATTCGATTTTTTCTTACTCCTATTTTTGCGAATATCATGAAATCAGATTAATTAATATTTCAGTCTGAGAAATAGATTCGGCCAGTAATGACAAAACTTTACTTGTCACATTCTTGTATATCATGAAGAAAATTTATAAAGAGTTTGTTGAAAGTCCACTGTATCATTATATTTGCTCCAATTCTTAAAAAAAAAAAAAAATTGAGTCTGTTTGCTTTTAACTTCAAAACATTCAAGTTTATTTGATTAATAATCATTTTCGAGTTCAGTGTACAATGAAGATTGACAAGATATTTTATATTTGGTATATAACAAAAATGGAACACCTTAAAATTCATATCTTAGATAATTCTATTTGCATAAGAATCCCTCAAGTGATACACGTGTGACACAATCGCGAGAATGGCTGGAGCTCAAGCTTCCAAGTTGCGCAAAGAAAAAAAATGGCGAATGAAGAAGGCCGGAGGAAGGGGGCTTTTGGTTGCAGAGCTAAAGAGAGACCGGGAAAACCGGAAGCAGAATGGTGCCTCTGGAGCTGAATTAGAACTAGACGCGGTATCTCAAATCGATACAGGCGCGATCTCTAAGAAGCCCCTCACCCTCTCTCTTTCTCTCTCTTGCTCATTCTCAATCTCTTTCTTTTTTCTTTCAAGGCTTTTCATTGAGAGCTCGCGCGGAGTACACGTGCTTAGAAAGGATGCCAACGCGAAACCTGGGCCCTTGAAATTTGCGAAACCCTTTGGAGAGGGGATGCACCACGAAATTCGTTGTTCTCGAAACACCATGTAGATGCTGCAGCGTTGAAGAAGGAGACCAGCAATAGAAAACGAAAAAGAGTAAAAGAGAGAGAGAGAATGTATTTTAAAACTTTACTAAGAATACGACCCGCAGCCTCGAGGGCTCTATTGGATACTGGACAATGGCAAAACTGAAACAAATCGCACTACAGCACATTCACGTATTCTCTGATACGTTGGCTTCATGAGATCCTTTACCAAAAAAAAGTATGTTTTCATCAATTTCTTTTTTATACATTTCACTTTTTTTTTCCAGTATAACAAGAGTCAGTTCGAATAAAATATATGTGCCATCATTCTTTGATAATATATATATTTTTTCAATTTCACAAACTTTTTAGCACGAAAAAAATTCAGGGACCTTTCTCATTTCCACGATTTTCTTTTCAATTAATGAATTTCGATAGTTTGACCGATTTTTTTTTTTTTTTTATCATGTATAGTACATGAATATTTTTTCCTGTGTCTTACTTTTATTTTTAAATATTATTATTGGGCACTCCTAAAGAGTGCCTATAAGAAAATAGCGCCTGATAGCAAGCGTCACTACTCCTCTGAAAATTGTCTAAAATGAAAAATCTCAAGAGATTATTAATCAGTTAGAAAACTGTAACGTGGTATGGATTTTTCTTTTTATAAAAATGAACAAAATGGTGGTGATTTCAAAAGAAAATGTCAACTTGAACGTTTTTTAAAGAGCTTTTCGCTCGAAAACTATTCGTTGAAAATGGCCTACCGTTTTGGAAAGCAACGTTTCGAGAAAAAACGCGTTTGAAGTTTCGAGGGTCTCCGCAACCGGTTGAATCCTTTACTATATAGAATACTGTATAACCCAAATAATTTGAACTTCGTAACCAAAATTCAACAGGATATTTATGGGAGTTAACATTTTCCTCAATCTTGCACTGAGAAGGTCCCTTCAACAAGAACAGACTTAAATGCTTATCGTGATAAACAAACGCCAAATGGGATAGCGAGGCATTTCAAAAAAATATAAATCATTAATGTCAGCATGATTATATTTGTAATCATTATTATTGTTGCGATTCATAAAAATTGTTACATTGGATAATAATAAGTTGGAACAATGTCTAACTTACGGATATCACTTGCTGAACGAATTTCGCGCATCGTATCATTTGACAATAAGACAGCATAAAGTTTATTATGATTAATATCTACATAAAGAATGAAGTAATAACTTAGAATTCACGAATATGACCGTTTTTCGTTGAAAAATTATTATTTTTTTTTCTCTACCATTTATTTTTCTAATTATCTCTGAATTATGGCAATTTACAAAACTGCAGTACTGTCTACAAAGTGACATAATTCCTGTAAAAAGACCGCAGAAGACAGATATCGTACAAAATATTTCCAGAAATGTTTTCAAACATTGTATATCGAACGAATAATTATGTAGTTTCCATAGACAAATAAAACGAATGACATTTTTCAAAGACGCTGGAATAAATGCTGTTTTTTTTTTTTCAAAAGTAATAAGAAATGTTGAATTTGTGTGTCAAGGATAATTATCCTTGGCAATATTTTCCCTCCGAAAAACACCCGGTAGATTTTGCAAGAGTACTATTCGCGAACGAGTGAAGCTAGCAAGAGAGTCTATAGAGAAGAAGAGGGGCCTCTTGGTAGCAGCAGGAGCGAGCAACGTATATATCGAAGAAAAAAAAAAATTCGCAGCAGTGCAAAACCGGCATGCGAAATATTCTGCCAATGGGGAAGAGAGGCGGGAGTCGGGGGGCTCCCACGTGGTGCCTCTTTCGTCCAATGAGGAACGTTGAATTTGCGAATTTTCAAGCGGGGCCCCAGCGACTTGTCGTCCGTCGAGGGCCTCGCGAATGCCGAAGGAAAGAGAGCGAATGAAACAGCAAAAAAAAACAACGATGAAGATGAAGAAGAGGAAGAAGAAAGAAAAAAAAAACGAACGATGGATAAGCAAAAAAGAAAAGGAAAGAAAAAAAAACGAGTTTGCATCGCATAGCGCGTCGTCCGAAGCCGAGCAGGAGAGCTAGCGGACGCGAGCCAGCCGTGCTCGAGTGCCAGAAGTGCTGGAAGTAGAGTCCAGGCTACTTGCTGCTGCTGCAAACGTGCTCTCTCCTCTCTGCGGCTTATTTTGCTACCTATATAATCCTCTCGTTAATCTTCGAAGAAAACACATTCGTTCGCGGTACTTTCACCGATCACCACCCAAAAATCAAATTTATTGTTATCGGGTTATTGTTTTTATTTCAATTGAAAATCCATTCAGACTTCCCTCCTCGAGTGTTGCAAGTGATCGGTTTTAAAATTTCGCGCAACTTAAAACTTGCAAAAATAAAAATAAATATAATTCAATCTGAAAATCGGTACGTGTTATGAGAGAGAAAATCATTCGAACAAGAAAATAGAACAAGTGCTCCGAAATATCCAGCCTCGCAAAAAAGCTAT
Organism: Campoletis raptor; assembly: GCA_948107755.1. Taxonomy (NCBI): domain Eukaryota; kingdom Metazoa; phylum Arthropoda; class Insecta; order Hymenoptera; family Ichneumonidae; genus Campoletis; species Campoletis raptor. The sequence continues at coordinate 30,770,483 of OX403622.1, read as the reverse complement.
ACAGCGAAAAAAAAACGAAGATCATCGGAAGCGGAAACAGTACGCCCGGAAGCGAAGAGGCGGCTATGCGATAAGCAAAAAGAAGGAAAGAAAGGGAGAAACGGAGAGGGATAAGCAGAGAAGCTTAAAAAATAATTGACGCTCGGGCTCGAAAAGAAGATTGACGTCATCGAGTGCATTGCGAGCGCAATCAAGAAAGCTCGTTATAGTTTACGCGAGAAGTAAGAAGAGGATAGAAAAAAAAGCTCATCGACACGTAACAACTTCAGTTTGGGTGTAAGAAAAAAAAACAGAAAGAATTATAGCCGTAAGAAAGGAAGATCCCTTGGAGCAAAAACATTTTACACCTCGTGAACTAAAAACACAACCCTACATCTGACATATAAACGTGTATGTATTGAAATACGTAAAAGCGTTTACGAAGTATTTATAAACAAACGTCACCGCTCCGGCAAAATCGTCCTAAAAAATCATCATTCTCGTAAGTCACGCTTAACCTCCGTGTGTGTCGCCAAATAAATTCGATCGGCCTCTCAGTTAAAAAAAAAATAGAAAAAAAGAGTATCTATTATCGCATTGAGTCTCGTGTTGAAGATAATCTGTAAAAAGACTCGCGAATTGCTTCGTCGTGTCGTTATTTCTTTTTTTTTTTTTCTTCATTTTTCCGTTTCAGTCGCTTCGTATCTCTTGTGCAACGGTCGCAAAATCTAGTAGATCAAGATATTTTTCTGTGTCTTGTTCGACTTTTTCGGGGAATCCTATATTCTTCTAGTCGCAAGATAAATAAATAACATCTCCAACATTAATGCAGTGCGTCGTGGTATAGTAGAAAAAGAAAGAGACAGAAAGAGCGAGAGGTGATCGAGGAGTCTAGAAAATTATCATCAGTGACAGAGCTACAGTTAACCAGACAGCCTCGTCAAAGAAAAAACGAAAAAATAAATAAGGCAGCGAAAGAAGTTGATTGTACGAGAGGGTTAAGAGAAAGAGGGATTCGGTGAAGAAGTTGTCGAAAATTTTTCAGTTCGCTTAGTGAAGCAGGCCACAGAGGTGGCAGAAAAGACACGAGGCTCTCTCTCGTTCTGCGTGTGCGTGTGTGCGTGTGCCTTTTTTGTGTGTCCGTGGGTGCCCGAGCGTGTGTCGAAAAGAAACACGTGTACGAAAGATATCGTAGAGGCGTCATCGTCATCGGGCAATTATTTTCCGCCGATTCACAGATAGCAGGACGGTGAGACAGACGGTAAAAGAGATAAAGAGAGAGCAATCGACATTCAGTTAATTTCAAAAAATCATTCGCACTAACTGTGTGAAAAAAAAAGTTGAAAAAATTTCGACAACGTCGAAAAATCGCGGTAATTGGCAATTGATGATTCTGCAAGTCTGCGAAGCTCTCCATCATCCCCTCGACCTGGATTTTGAGCGATCGTCATTAACAGCGTTTTTGTCTCCATACGTCAAACGTGTCGCGAGACAATTGGACAATTTGTTCATCGCGAAATAAAATAGTTTGAAAGAATTAAAAAATCATCATTTACGTTTGTCTTCCGAGGTTATAACTCGGAAAAAAACGCCGCCACCATAGAGTCGGTAACGAAAAATAACGGAGCTCAGCAGCAGCGAGGGAGTTTAAACGGCGTTAATAACGGCGTTACTACGAGCAATAATACAGGAGGAGGTGTTATAACGAATCCAACGAGCAACACCAACAGCAACACAATGTCTAAACTATATGTCGGTAATTTACCGTCGGATTGCAACGAAGCAGCCCTAAGACAACTATTCCAAGGTCATAACCTTTCATGCACTACAATACTCGTGAAACGAGGAGGTTATGCGTTCGTCGATTGCTCCGATCAATCAACCGCCGATCGTGCCATCGACAAACTCAACGGTGAGTACTGAAGAAACACATTTTTCTATTTTTTAAATATTTTTAATTTTTTTAAAATTATAATCACTATCTACAACTATTTCATTGAATATTATCGGAATAAACTGAAGAACGTGTAATCAATGAAAGTGTGTTCTCATGGACACTTTGATTCATCATGATTTTTTGTTAATCGATCTTCTCCTGTCAATTGAACATGGCGTGAGCCAAATGACAGGAGCAGATTGATCGAAAAATTGTCAGATTCAAGATTTTTATTTACTACAAACTGCACTAGAATGTTGATTTTAATAATGCTTTTCCGTAACTCAATTAGCATTTGAAAAAAGTACAGCTTTCCTTTTTAAATGTTAGTTTTTATAAACGCCATTAACTGCTTTCAGAAACCTACGCTTTTTCCACGATCAACGAGGAATTCACAACGCTTTCGAACTAACCCTGCTTTTGCTTCTGTTTTTCCATGCTTTGCGGGCCGATTTTTTTTTATCTTGCTTCGCAGACTTTATCTTCGACGGCAATTTTGTAACAACGGATCATTTCGATATGGGACACACACGTGGATCGTTGAGAACCACTGGGTCGGGACTTTTTTCTATATGCCAAGATTTTGCTGACGGATGATGTATTGCGCTCTTGACGAAGACACATCTTTTTACGTGTGATGCTGTTGCTGTGATCCTTTATGCTACTAATGCTGCTTATAGTTGTTAAATACATATAAGAATATTAATATATATATATGCGCACATAACATGCTTATTGCTTCGGTTCAAAATGCTTGATTACCATTACCCACGACTTTACATCCTTACTTCCCTATTCGCAAGAGTCCCTAACCTTCAGTGAGGTTATCTCGACCGTTTTTTGATCAAAATAATCTCATTTCATTTCGACTAATTTTTTCCTCAACGCTTTAGTTTCATCTAAGAAATATTTCAACATGGGGGATAATTGTCCGATGAAAAATATATCGTGTTCTGTTTATAGTAACGCAAACAATTTAGCGGAGTCAGATTCGTTGTTTTTCACACAATATTCTGCCAAAAGATGCAAAATATAAACTAGTCATGGCTAAAAGTTTCGAAAATAAATATTTTTTATTGCAAAATTAAATTCGACAAAGATATCACGAAGTTTAATTATTTGCTGTATAAAAAAAAAAAAAAAATGTTCCCACCATTTCATCACGTCGATGAAATTTCTTTATACGTTGATTAATTTTTTGAACTATCACTTCCCTGGAATGAAGAATTTTGTAAAGAAAATCGGAGAAAACGATATATTAATTTTTTATTTGCATTTGTTCCCCTGGAATTAAAAAAGATTGGCGAACAATGCTAAATACACTGTTTTTGATATGCCATTCTACGTATATCACGAGTTGCGTATTCGCCGGTTAGCTCGTGAAGCACGCGACTGGGTGCCGAAAACTCCCGCGCTTTTGTACCCAAATGAGACTCAACCTCCATTCTAAATTCTCCGCGGAGTATTTTTGACGGAACGTTAAAAAAAAAAAAAAAAAAAAAAAAAACAGAGCTATGAGTCATTCGAAAATTCAGACCAAATAAATATTGAGAAAAATCTGCCAATTCAAAATCAACGAGCCAAGAAATCGTAAGAAATATTGCAGTTTCTCAAATAGTCTAAATCATATAACAAACTAAAATCAGGAACAAAAGTCTTCGTCTATTTGCAATAAATACATTCTTTAATTGTCGGAAAAAAGTTAAAAAAAAAAAAAAAAAACAAAAATGGCAGAACGAAACGCCAAAAAAATGCCAAAAAATTGTTTGTTCCCACAGCATTTTGATTATTGAATTCATATCATTAAACATTAGGTATTTTTTTGGTTTATCACAAACAGTCGTTTACAGAGTGTATACCTGCAAATTTTTTTTTTTTTTAGTTTTTTTTTTAGATATAAGGCAAAATAGGTTTAATCGAATGAATGTTTGAACGAGAAATGTCGAACACGCGACTACCTAGCCAGAACTCTATCGTTTTCGACCATCTGCATAACGCCTCGCTCGGCCTCCGGCACAGCCGTTCTTACTCTCCATCTCTCTCTCTCTTTCTCTCACTCTCTCTCTTTCTCATTCTCTCTCGCGACGTGCCGAATTTGTGTGCTGCTTGGCCCCTTTTGCCTCGTCTGCCCCGTGCCGCCAACATATTTTTCGTCTATATCAGCCACGGAGAAGCTCGACTCTATAAAAACGAGATTGAGAACCCCTTGGCGCGACCTCGGCAACGTTTCCGCCGAAAAAAAGGCGCCGTTTCTTTCTCACTCTTTCACCAATTTCTTTCTATATCGCTCTCTCCATAGACTCGCTGTATATCACCCCCCTACTTCCCTAACATCACTTTGCTCGCTTCAAGTACAAATTTTTTTTTCCCGCGCTTTTCAATGAAACGATTACGCGTACTGCGTACAAACACCATTTATCTGTCGAGTATCAATATCATTAATAATTGTTGACTATTTACGATTTTTCAAGTTTATCAAAAGATTTTGTAAATTATATGTTCCTATGCAAAGTATGAACACAGTTGAGAGAAAATAATGTTTTCGCAAACATTATAAAGCCAACATTCTCATTTCTCAGTTTTTTCACTAAAGGGAGCATTGAGGGTATTTTTAATTGACTAAAAAAGTTGATAGAGTAGTTGAGTTTCTCTTTCAGTTATAACGTCATTAGAAAAGCTATTAAACTCGAAGACATGTGAAAGCTATTATCGAAGTATACGCGAACTATCGAGATACTGTATTTTTAGTACCTGGATTCGTTTCTTTTTTTTATTTTACTTTGAAATTATAGTTTTGTCGCTGAAAATTTTTTGTAATAAAAAAAGAGTGGGAGTAAAAAGACTGCAAAGTTTAAACTTTTTTTTTCATTAGCTTCCCTTTCCTGTTTTCTATTCATTCTCCGGCTTTGTCTCATTGTCAACGCTAAGCCACAGTGGCGGAATGGAATATAAAAAAAAAAAACGATATCATCGTCTTCTCTGTAATTTATGTCATGATACAAAAACTTTGCCACATATAATGGCGTCTCTTGGCGTCAACCACGCTGTTCCCGCGCATTTTTCGCGTCCCTACACATTTCATTTAATTTGGCGCCACTACACAAACGCAAATCGACGAGCTCACCCACGCTCGCAACTGTGCTTACTCTGTTGTACCAATTTTCAATAAATTATCTATCGTTTTGTATATTATACGTACTTAGAAATAGGCGGTTCACCAATAATTGAAGTGCTGTTTCCTTGTATTGAATTTTATGAGAATAAAGCATCGATTTAATTTGTAGACCTTATGAAAATGACGTATAGGTAAGTTCCTATAATCACAAAAATGATTTTTTTTATTGAAACCCTTTGAGGCATCAATTTTCTCGTAGAGCTAATTGATATCTGGATTTTTTTGGGCTAATCTGTATACTCGAAATGTGAAAATTAAAAATTAATCCTCTTTTATTGTTCGAAATAAAATCCCTCGTACGAAAATTTTTGCAAAATGTTCAGGAAAATTGTACTGCCATAAAGGAGAGTTTCATATTTTCAAATGAAAATGCCTTCATTCTTCTTTCCACTTTATTTTTCTACATCGTGTGTCATGAAGAGCGACCACTGGCTTTCCTCTTATCGGGCTATTCAATTTCCGTTTGAGATCTTCTGGTCCCTTATTTCCCTGCTATTCGTTCAAACCATCTACCGGGATTCACCCTTCTCGAGTATTTATTGTATCCTTCACACATATACAGTAACACCCAATTGAAACGTATCACTTTCAATTGCGTGTCAATGCTACGTTTGGGGTTTCAATTGAACGTGACTGTATATACATTCATATGTGTTTGTACCTTTAAACGACATGGTGACGAACAATGGCCTACTCTATAAACAATAATGTGACTTTACAAGTGTAAAATCCAATTTCTGTGATTCTGCGGTTACGCTGGTTTCTTGCGACTCAAAGATTGATTCGTAATCTGTAATTAATTGATTTCGTTTGATTTTTTGTTCACAGATGTAAAGAATAAAACTCATGTGCCTGAGATTTTTATAATAAAGCTTGGATCGAATTCTAATAAACCTGCAATCCTCTTGTTTTCTCCTGCAATCGTCCTGCGAATGCACACTTGAATGTTTATTCCTTGCTTATTAAATTAAATAATAAATAATAATAAAGCAAATAAGTTTCATGTAAGTAACGTAGATTAAGATATCATTTAATACGTACTTCAGACACTAGGGTAAAAATAAAAATTTGAATCAGCATGAGAAACGTTCAGGAAGCTCCTTCTTTGATATTCTGCTAGCACACGTAACAGCCAGGACCGCTATCTTTCCTCCTATCTTCGTTTTTTTTCTCGTATCGAACTCATGGAAAGGAGAAGTGAGAGAGAGAGAGGCAGAGAGAGAAAGAGAGAGAGAGAGAGAGAGAGAGAGAGAGAGAGAGAGAGAGAGAGAGAGAGAAAGAGTTCCTGGATACAATGGGTATGGTGGGTCTTTCTCGTTTGAAAGTTGGCTAGTTCAGTTTCCGAGGCCAAAACTAGTTAGGTAGGTTAGGCTTTGAAATAGCCTGGTTAGAGGCTACCAGCAAGAGAAAGAGCTGAGTGATGAGAATCCTTCGAGCTTAGAAAACCCCACATAACCGAGTGTGTCGTAGTATTACCGATTGAGCCAAGAGCGAAAATCATTCTTTTTTTTACGAGGATAAAGCTTCGTTCTGATTGGCCATCGGAAATGACAGGAAAATACCATTCATTGGAATATGTTTTTCTACCGTGCCTAGAATCGAGTCAAAATTTTTAATGAAATCAATCGACTGGATTATTATCGTGGGAACCTTTGAAAAAAAATGGTCATTTTTTTAATTACTGAATAACACCCGTAGAAAAAAATTTGTCCAGAATGCGGTCTTCTCATTTTTATGTTTTGAAAATAATGACAAAAAAAAACTATTTGGTTTCGATACTATCAACAGATGTCTCAGTGATTTTTTTTCCCTTATTTTTCCACCAACTTCCTGGCAAAAAAAAATGTCAAGAGTCTATCTTGTCGAGAGTCATTTTAGTGCCATTAACAACCACAGATTCTCATCGGTCGTTGGTTTTATTCTCAGCTTTTGGATATCTTCGCGAATCTTGTGAAGAACATAACTTTTTTCGATTCGTTTCTCGTAAGCCAAAAAAATAACCTGTAGTACGATCACACTGAGAAGAAGGGCCTTTGAGACCATTTTGACTAAAACAGGGATGCCCTAGCAAAGTATCACTGCCACCAATGTCTGAGCATGTGTGTCTCTGGAACACTAGACACCCTGGCATGTGTCACTTGTGAATTTGTGGTAGTAAAGCTCCTGGTCATAAACACGAGGCCACACATTTGCTGCATTAGGGTCGCAATGGCCCCCGGGAGTCGCGGGATTATACACGTCGCTGAGTCGTCGTCGTTGTCGTCGTCGTCGTCGACAACGACAGGAAACTGCCACATTCTTCCATCGTTTCTCTCTATCTCTCTTGTTCTTCTTCCTCACATCGTTTCGCGTTTACTTACGGATATCCAACATGTCCGCCGCCAGGCCATTCGACAAAAAGGCTATTACGAGGCGAACCTTTCAAAATACACTGGGACGTAACATCTTCCATCTTTGTTTTTTACCGCTAAACTTATTTATGACATTTTATCAAGCAATGGAACTAAGAAAATCATTCTGACAGTTAAATTTCTTCTTCATATAACCATTTTTACACATTCGCATTGATTCTCAAATCCATTGAACAATCAGGTCGAGAACTCAGCCTTACGAAGGTTTCCGGAAATATTTTTTCTTCTGTCACAATTTCACCCAGAATTCTGGTTTTTGTTTAAAATTGCAATGAAGTAATTAATTTCTGAAAAGACAAGCGTTCAATTCCAATATCCAAAATTCATTTTTTTTTTTTTAAGTGGCCCAGAATCTATAATCTGTTATCGAAATAGTTGTTATTTAATATGTCACGTCATTATTCGTATTCTATGTTACTCTCTATCGCACAAAAACAAAAAATTGTACCCCACAATTTGGAAAATTTCGAATATAGCAACAAAAAGTCTTATTCTTTGAATTCACTAATTGGAATGGAATACAATAAGTTAAAATGGAAGAATAACGATTGAGAAATGAAACAAAAGCTTCAATTTTGATTTGACGATTAATTAGGGGCGAGTTCTGCGAACTATGCTCGATTTAACACGTGCCAGATCGAAGGAGCACCTGTCCGTTAAAAAAAGCAAGTAATCAGGAACGAGGTTTAAACAAAATTCACAAGACACGTGACGGTTATTTATTTTTCATAATATGTCATTGATGACCACAATTACTGCATGTAATCCAAAATTGAGATTGAAGTAATACCTTGTTCACGACTCCAAATGAATGTCAAACATTGGGGAACGGGGACGAGGAGAAATATGAAAAAAATAATTTGGTATTTGAGAACCCCTGGGGGAAGAACGCACAAGATCTAAACCGTTATCTCGTCGACGTGCTCGCACGCGGGGCCCGCGGTATATTCGGGTTCACGACACTCTTAATATACGTTACCGAATCGTTTTCGTTCTCTCTTCACTCGCGGGAAGTCGTGGACTTCGATCCTTCGTACTTATACACTCTCACAGTTTAGCGTCACCCAAGAAACAAACCCGTACAGTATGTGTAGTACGACATATTATATATAAACATACATATGTACGTGTAGTATTTTCATAGTATTCGTAGCAACTTGAATGAAAGGATTGGAGAAATTAACGCATCACGTGCCAAGCGGCCAACCATATATCGCCATGATTTTTCGGAGACTTTCGAACCGTTGATAAGTAGCCTTTTCTTTTAACACAGGGAGGTAATCACAGATACTTTGAAATAAAACCACAAAAATTCCTTAATTATTGTATTCAATGAAAAAGAACGATATCTTTCGTTTGACCATTTATTTTATCGTTAATCGGCTGGCATATCGAATCTCCAAATGTCCAATATTTTTATTATTATTTTGGTCCATGTAAAAAAAAGACGAACTGCGGGAATATGACAGGCTAAGATTTCTGTTCAAATACAAAACGTCTGTTCTCAAATTATTTTACTATTTTGTGGAAAACGCTCAAGGGTTTTTCATGCGAGGAGTTTTGTAAAATAACCAAATAACGTTTCAACTACGGCGGATGTAATAAATCCAAATCTCTTATACATTTGGAACAATAAAAAATTGAGGACCGAGTTCGAGAGTCCCAGAGTCAGACCTTGGTCGAGTCCGCAAAACATGACTCATGTAAACGTGACATTCTACGTCCAATTGACAAGGCCATGGTCGATTTTATTTATTTGTTTTCTTTTTTCGTGCGTAGAGCTCGCAACAGAAAGAAACCTCACGCCGTAGCAATTTGACTTGATTCTTTTTTTCATTTTGAGTGATCCGATTGCAATTTCAATATTTTATTAATTAATTAATACTCTTCAATATGTCATAAATCTACGCACAATAGTTGTGAATGTAATTAACGTAGTTTGATTATCGAATCCTACAACTCTTGCTTATCTCATAAATATCCGGACGTTGACTTCTTTCAAGTAACGCTCTCCTGGTCTTATAATAGAGCCATATGCTTTTATTATAGATCAGAATTTTCAACAGCTATATACGCCTGATCGTGCGTCGAGCCTCGATGTTTCTTATCTTTTATCATTTGATGCTTCATTAAAATACTGACAACTAAGAGTTCCTACAGTGACTAATATATTAACTTGAATTTCAATAACAATATTGTACCAACTTTTCGGGCACAAATTTGAATCTATTCGAAATCTTTCATTCACGTTGATTCGAATTCGATAAAATGTTTCATTAACAGTGTTATTTTTTTCATATAATTATAAACTAATATAATCCTAATCCCCTTCATCGATTATGATTGATTTGTTGACTGCTAATGCGAAGGAGAATACAATTTAATTTTTTTTTTCGTTTTGATTAAACAAGTAATCACACTTTTCTCAGTATTCGCTCGAACAGACAAGATGATCTGGTCGTATAAAAAATCTTAACAGCAAATGTCAGGATGTTCATTTTAATGTGTACCAGAAATCCAAGTGATTCGACAGGTGTCAACGAACGCTGGCAACTGCTCTCTCAATCGTTTTTTCGCCACGTTCAGTGAACGAAGCTTTCGCACCTGCCCCCTCCCCCTGCTTATCCGCGACTTTATGGAGATAAACACACACGTATAATTATGAGCAAATTCCACACATTTATGTAGAAGTACATCGTGGTCGGAAGGATTGAAAGTTTCATCGAAACACATTAGAAGGAGCTTCGTTCACAAAGTTAATCTCTTCAACACCAATTGCAAAATCCTAGACATTGAGTCCATTTTTGCTTCAGAAGATGCCCGCGACCGTAAAAAAATTTCGTTGAAATAGACTTCAAGTGTTAAGTCAATTGAAAAAGTTTAATTAATCTTCTATCACACTGGCTTTGGTGTTTTCCTGTCCAGCTCTCTTTTTTTGAGACGGTAGCTTTGTTTTTGGAATGTTTGAAATGGTTCAATTGATTTAATTAAAATGTGAATTGATCCGATTGCTAAAGTTTATTCGATCCATGCGTTTCGAATCGAATTTAAACGTTAAAACGAGGCTATTATATTCGCGAAATTTTTCACCCGTGTCCCACATCCATACCCCAATTATGCACTCCTACGAACAATCCTGCAATCGAAATCCCCCCCCATGATGAACCCAGTGAGATTCGGGGAAGCCACTATCGGCGCAGCCAAAGAGATGCCTGCCACAATCAAGGAAATGAACAAATTCTAAACAAAATTTCACTGCACGGGCTAATAATTGTACTATTTTCTATCAATAAAAACCTCCTTGTAGAAAAAAAATGGTAGTGACGATAGAGTATACAAAAAAATATGTTTGCCCTATATTTTGATGTGACATTAATGTTTCTTGCGTTCGAATACATCGAAATTTGTCTATTAAACGTGCGGATTTTAAACGATTATATAAGAAAGTGTTGAACAATTAACTTGGAGTCGAAAAGTTGCAGTCACGGTGAAAATAAAAATCAAAAGTGTTGTATTTCAAAGACGCCAATTCATCTCAATATCAAAATTGTGATCACATCATTCCTTTTATAATGAAATCTACCATTTCTTTTCTTCACTTGGTATCACTTCACGTACATTCAAACGAAAGTAGGAATTGTAATTAAAGTTGAATCTATGGATTAAAGCATAAGCGACTAAATAAAAAGAAATAAAAAAATATTTCTATAAAGAGGAGATATAAGACGCCACACAGAAGTTGTTCAGGTCGAAAAATGGCCAAAGGCAAACCGCCATTACTCTCTGAACGAGCGGATATATTATTTTAATTCTTGTGACTCCGTCCATCTTCCTTCGCCCCTGCGGTCTCTTCCGTCTCGCATAAGCATATAAAGGTTGAAAATTCCTTCCGAGAACGCGGCAATCCTTTGTCCAATGCACGACTCGGTTTCTAGTTTGCCGAATAAAATCAAATAAAATAGAGTTACGGGTCGTTTTGATGTATGCTCTTGACTCCGTTCTCTTTGTGGGATGGATTGATACGGTTTTTTTTTTGTCGATTTGATTAATCCTGCACGTCGTCTTCGTTTCCAGACCGTCCTTTCTTATTAACACCACTTGTTAATAAATAATTCTCACAGATAGAGCGTGACCTCAAAAGAGTGGATTAATACCGAAATCTACGATTTTGTAACCCTACAATATGTCGTAATCATTGTAAATTTATGGATTGTTTCTCTACAAATCAAAGGAGTGTTTCTGAATGTACAAAAAAATGCAGTTTTTACTTTATTTCTCATTATACCGCCTTCCAAGGATTTTGGTTTAAATTTATGAAAATCTCAAAGTATCACAACCATATAAAAATTGAGAAAAATAAAACGAACAAATATATTTATGAAGTAAAAAAGGAGTCGACGCCATAAAAGATTCGAACTAAAAGATGAAGATCGACTGTCGTTGGCCTTTGCGCACTTTTATGTATGCAGCATATCCATAAACACGGACAAAAAAACTTACTATCGTGTGTACAGAGCATGTGTTACATTGTATCGAGAACAGAGTCAGGACCTAACTTAACGTATGTACAACCGAAGCAGACCGACATATTTGGCAACTCTTCACTTTCTCTCCCTTCCCTTTCCTTTCTTTCTCTTCGTGTGCGTAATTTTGTTTCTTACGGTAAACTAACCTACCCGTCTAAGTAATCTATTGTGGTTTCTTCTTGCTCTCTCGCTCTCTCTTTCTCCTCTCTATCTTTGTCCGGGAACTCTTACTCCGTGAGGGAGGTTCATTTAAGAGGGATATACGAGAATGAAGAGATGAAGAAGAATGAGAAGAGAGAAGTATGCCACAAGGCCACAGAGTGCATGGCTTCCGAATAATTATTGTGTTACCTCGCCACGTAATCGAGCACGGTGTATCGCAGTGAAAAAAAAAGTCACAGTCGCTGTTAGAGATTCTATTGCTTTTTTCGTGCAATTGATTATTTTTCTACTCATTTCTAATTATATTCCCTAAAAACATGGGACTCAGATACGGAGTAACCATGGAGTTTTCGCCAGGTTCTGAAATCATCAATTCGGAGAAATATTCATTTGTGGAGAGCTAATCGTAAAGTTCTGAATAAAAATCAATGACGCAAAATCATTTCACTGCCACTCGCATAAGTCACAGATTTCGTTTACAGTAGAGAGTTGGAGGAAATTTCAGGAGGGTGCAAGAAATATGGGGTGCTCGTGAATATATTTGAGAAACGGATAATTCGTCCGCGGTGACATAATCTGAGAACTCGTTTTCAATAGGCACTGCGTCATGTAGGACGAATTTTTTTTTTTTTTTTCACCAACCATTCACAAATTTTTATTGAAGTTCTCAATTATTGGAATAAATCAAGCTCAAGTTCAAACGTTAATTTTATAACAGCATGGCATTCATGCCATTAGTTTATGAATTGAATAAAACTACGTATGACAAGCGATAAGTAGTTTTTTAATTCTTCAGTATTCAGATAGATTGCATGAGAGGAACCTGTTTTTGTTTCTTTTTTATTTTCGTTGGCACTTAATCAAAATATGTCTTCTTATCGAACATTATTTGGTACAGCATTCAAGAAATCGTCAAGAGATTGCTAATGGGGTACTATACTTAGTTATAATGTTGGTTTGCATCATTGGAATAACGGATCTGTTATGGTATTCAAAATTTTTATTGAAATACTCTCCAAATCTTGTACATGATTTTGGTAACATTTATTATGAGTATAACTTAATAAATGTTATTTATAAATGTTACTGAAAATTGCATATTTTCTGTACAAAAAACATTTGAAATATTACTTATCAAAATAGTTCCGTTCTTTTTTTTTCGTGCAAGACAACGTAGTTTACGAAGCTTCGGGATAAGACAGTAAAATAGTACAATCGTTAAACGAAAGGGTGGAGTTGGAGGAATCGTAGGTGAGAGGAGTATGGGTCGAGGACCGGAGGAAGTAGAAAGAAAAAGGGAGAAAAGGGTGAGTGAAGTAAAGAAAGAAAAAGAAAAAGAAAAGAATAAATATATATTGGGTGGCTTACGCTGGTTTACTTCGTATGAAGCCTTATTCCTTCTAAACTTTTACTCACTCAACTCACCTCTAACCTAGCTGTATGTGTGCATGGAAATAATCACATACACATATGTATAGGCATATGTGTAAGAGTACCTGGTAGTTCTAGCTTAGGGGAGTTCGGAGAGAAGTATGGAATCAAAAGACCTTGAGGCCCGGCGGTCTTCGGGCCTTGCCGAATGGTAGTAGAACACTCGACAAGACTAGTACTGACCCACTATATAAAAGGCACTTGCTATCCTCCTCGTTGGTCAGGACAATTCCCCTGTTACGGTCTCCCTCGGAGAGCCTGCTAACCTACTCTTGGGTTCTTGAGCCCACATCCACCAGCTCTTTTCTCTCTCTCTCTCTCTCTCTCTGTTTCTCTTGCTCTCTTACTCTCTTTTTCCATATATACGTATATGTTATACCCTAAAACTTGCTCGAGCCCCATTTTGCCCTGGGCATAGAACTCCAGGGCTCACCCCTTCTCACATGCCTTGCCCCTTCTCTTTTTGATCGTTTTGTCTCGCTTCTACCAACGCTCATAGATTGATCAAACCCAAACTCTCTCCCTCTCTCCTTCTCTCTCTTGTTCTTTTTACTCTTTTCATCTTTATCTTACTCGCTCTAGCTCACTTTTAGATTGTTCCATCTTTCTCTCCCTTCGTTCCACAACTCCCTCGAATTTTCGTGCCCAACTTCGCATTACGTTCGTACACACATCCTTCACAGCACACAAGAAGGTGAAACATGCGTGCGCCGCACACTCGTCTTTCATCGTTGGAGTTTCGTTCATAGGTCGAACAACTCACAAGCTTAGATCTGTGTTTATGCGTATATGTGAGCCTTGAAATTTTGGGAGCATGCTGTTTAGGTTCTTATTGGCGTATAGGTATATTCTCCGAGGTGAGGAATAAATGTGCGTTTTATACAGCCGAACCGGCAACGAATGTGGTTCAGAGAATATCCACCTAGCATAGCAACTGCTGTTTCTGCATTTCTTAGCAAAATGCTCGGACACGCCCCACGGTTATACTTTTTATACACACATGTACCCATAGAACCTACGTCTTTCCTGTATAACGGGTGTCCAAATAATTATTTGTGACAATATTATTCTAAAAAGTCTACTGAATAAAATATGCCTTTATGAATAGTTAGAATCCAATGAAAGTTTATGTTTTCAAACGTTCTCAAATATTTTTCTATGATCGAAAGTCTATATAATGGATCAATTTTTATTTTTAACGTTCATTTCTAACCCACAGACGAAATCATTAATAAAAGTGCTCTTGATTCCAGCTATTGTAGAATTAAAGAGTAAATACGAGTTTTTCATGGCATTCCGGCTATGAATAATTCCGTTAACACTTTGTTGACATATTTACATTTGCTCGCTTTATTGACTCACTGGACTCATTCAATTTTGAAAATTCTTGAGATTAATGACCGGGAATGCAATCATGAAAAGTGCTATATTTGAAAAAAAGTTGGTGCGATTATACAAAATGCACAAAATGAAATTTATTTAATCAACTAAAGTGAGCTCATTGTGAAAATGAAAAAAAAATCGTTAATTCTGATGAAAAAACGGTGGCAGTGCTTGAAAACGTTTTCGGGGTTGGGATAATCATCATCTAAAAATCAATTGTCTAAAAATAGTCGGTTCACAAATTATGATTTTGCTTAAAAATGTGGGTTACGTAGAAAAAGGTATTTATGAAATAATAGAAATGTATAAATCGAAGCACAGAAACTTCTTGAGACGAAAGTAATGAAATATCGAATTTGAAATTGATATAAAATAAACGTCTTTTTTCAACAAGATGTAAATGCCACATACCGTTATTTTAATGGTCGAGAGCAAAACCGGCATCTTTTTGGGCGAAAGTTAGCCAACTATTTGTTCCTCAGGCTTTCGAGTAACTAGAAGGGCATATTTATTTGCGGCCACAAACAAAACGGTTTTTGTACTGATGAAATATTGATAGTAGTGGTTTTATGCTAATTGGAAAGTCGTACAAGGAAAAAAAAAAGATGGTCTCGTTACGAATGGCCATGTCCGCAAGACGCTCTTTATTTTGTACTGAAAATATCTCGCGATTTCATTCCTCCCAATGTGCTAACTGAACCGGCACTTCCCTCGTTGTCTAAGCAGTCGCGCGTTCAAATCGAGCGTGAAATTTGAGTCGAGCCGCGGTGCGTTTAGGCATTTTCGAATACGATTCAAATTAGAACCTCGTATCCTCAATGCCCCCTCCCCCTCCCCCTTTTTTTCTCATCTCTCCTCCCGCTTTATACTCTCCCTTCTCATCAGCATCTGTGGGTAAATGTATGTAAGATAAAAGGAGAGAAAGCAACGATGGTGGTTACTGGCCTAAATCGTTCTGCCGTTCACGCTAAAACCTGTTACGTTGCAAATTTTGGATCATCCAACAAGTTGGGCTACTATGTAGATGCAGCACTTTACGTATATTATATATATTATATGAAGTCGATGTCTCTAGCGAAACAGAAGGGGAGATTTGACACGGCACGTTCTAAGTAGCCATCTAGTGGCCATAACCACTGCCCTTTTTGTAATCTTACGTTTGCTCTATACACCCCTTTGCTCTCTTCCTCTATTTTTCTCTCACACCTCTTCCATCTCTTCGTGACAATGATCCTTAACATTTCACACATGTAGCTCTTTCTATTCATTCGAATTTATAAGTAACTGACATATACTTCATTGATGCTACTTTTCAAGAATACTTGAAATATGTAACCTGTTGAAGTACCGTTCAAAAAAATCTATTCAATTATTATACAAACTTTCTATAAGAGAACTTGTTCGCTTCAAAAACGAAATTGATGAAATTTTCATGATATTTATACATCGAAATTTCGAAAAGTTAATTGCACCATTCACGAATTCACATCGACACGATTACAGTCAAATCTTGTACTCAACTCTGTTACAAAATCTTTCTTTTTTATTACGTTACGCACTGAATTACAGAAACGCGGTATAAACAAAAAGTTATTAAAAACGATATTTCTTTGATTCCATTCAGCATAGCCCAAAATTCAGGTGCAGTGTTTATCTACGATAATGGAACGATCGTTCTTTGTCGTCTAAAAACTAAATCTACTCGAAAAATTGAGACAATTTAAAAAATTTGAAAAATAAAAAAAATTCATTGCAGTTTAACGATGCAGACTTCAATACCGTCAAAAATTCAACTTGTATTCAAAATTATTCATAACATGAAAAAAAAAAAAAAAACAAGATAAAAGGATAAAATGAATATAACAAAATCCATTGTAAATTACTACATGTCATAACTCATGCAGCATTACTTAAAAAATATATATTTTTTTCATCGTTTTATCTCAATTCTTGCCACCAACTCAATGTTCAGTTTGTCTAAACTAGCTCTCTCAACTAGAGATTAACTGGTAGATATTTCGGACCAGAACTCATCAGAAAATGTACGGTGGATGAACTTCGCATGTATAGTTATGTGATAGTGAACACATAGACATATACACAAGTCTGCATAGCCCAGGATTGTAGTCAACACGTATATACGGTGTTGTACACAATGAACGAGCTATTCAAGACACCTGGCGCGTGGTTTATAGATAAAGGAAAAGAAATGCGAGTGGATAACAAGTCGTTCTTTCGCATATCCCTTGGCTCTCGTATTTTTTTCTTTTTTCATTTTTTTTTTTTTTTTTCATTTCGTTATTTTTTTTTTCCTTCCACTTTTTTCTATCTCTCTCAACGTCTAACTCGGTATAACGAGACATGTTGGGCCACCCGTTGGGCGGTTTCGCCGCTGGCAAAGAATACCACCAACACGTTCTGAACCATATTTCACAATATAGATATACGTGGCCACATATGAACACTCGTCCAGTAACAAGTACGATTTTTTTGTTGTTTTGCACGTGCGTAACACATCTAGTACGAGAGCATCCGAGAAAAGCAGCAGCTCACGTGAAAGAGAAAAAAATCACGAGACCCGGTTCACCGATACTTTCTCATAACCTCTTGATCCTGATTAGAATATGACTAGGGAACGAAACTAGAAGTATAGCAGTAGAAAACTAGCTAAGAGTCGACGACCCAACTGGTCAAGCCAGAGCACGCGTTGTTCCGGCCTTTTTGTTACTATAAAAATATATACGTATACTTTTATGATGTATATGTGCATGTGTATAACGAACGTGTATATTGGCCATTGGGAGGTTTTTCGTTGGTAATGTGCACGTGCGCGAGGAGCCAGGAGCTCACGCTGACAACCCGGAAGCATAGGTGCTTTTCCGGTTTCCTGAGAGCATATATATATACACACTCGACACGTATTACGAGTATGTTAATACTTGTATCTTTATGCTTTTTATCGTTCAAAACCGCAGAGCCAAGACCGTTCGTCTACTTTTCCATGGGAAAAATCTTTCGTATTTTTATGCAAAGGATGAAACGTGAGTTGCTGCAGAAATAGTAGCTCGTACAGAGGAAAGCTAAATCTAACGATTTATATTTGTTATCAGTGATTTTATTTCTTTTCTGGCTGTCGATAGACAGTTTTTCAGTTTCTTCCATTGCTTTTTTTTACTTGAAATGAATTTTATCGATATTCTGATTATTCATATTTTTTATATTGGAAAATGACAATTGATTTAATTTTCTTTTTTTTTTCTTCCTTTTTCAGGATACACCTATCTTGGATTTGCACTGGTCGTCGAGCCATCTGTAGCGAGCGGCACGAAAAAACGGTAAGTCTCAAAAGCAGCTGTGACATTTATCGAGTTTTCTTATTTTCTAAAAAATCAGCTTTCGAATTACTACGTTATAATGGTGACGGTTATGGTTATTGATCAAAATAACGAGTTCGTTTGAGTAAAAGCAAATCGCAGAGGTTTGTCTTTAAGTCTATTTTATCGATATCGACGTGTGTTTTTTTTTTTTTTTAAACAGAATTGACGAGGGAAGTTTTTTATTTCTCTTTAGAAGTGTGTGTCTGTTGATGGCTTACGTTTCTTATGGGGCTTGAACAAATTAATGCCGAATTCTTAGAAGGAAAGCAGAGAGTACAATTGAGAGGATTCGAATGTATGATATGGTACAATAATTCTACTATTTTGACGTCGTATAATCAACACTTTTAAGACCTCTATCGAACGGCATCGCGTGTAATGCCACGATAATTAGCAAGATAATCCGACACGTGCTCGTGAACCAGACAATCGGAGAATAATTGAGTCTGAACGAGAGAGACAGGCTGAGAGAAAAAGAGAGAGAGAGAGAGAGAGAGAGAGAGAGAGAGAGAGAGAAAGAAAGAAATAGGGAAAGGGAGCTTTAACGCACAATTGGCAAGACCACCGGTGGCGGTTCAAAAACATCAAGAATTTTGTGCTGTGGTAATAAAAGACGATTCCATGTTGATGCAATGTTAACACTGATGAGCGAAGAAATATATACAATTTTATATGATAATACCATTTTCATTCAATCATAAATCTCATATAAACTTTTGCAGAAAGTTCGATAGCAATTAATTTGGAATTCATCTCTGTCACAGATATTTTTAGTGAAGTTAAAATTCCTTGAAGTGAATGAAGTTTTTTATTTCACTAGAATAAATTGCAGATAAATGAAAATTAATTCAATTAAAATGCATTTTATCGGGTAGCTGGCAGACTCTTTATTTGGGAGCCTCTGCATAACCAACTACGATCAACTGCTCGCTCACGTTATTCGTTCTCTAAGAGGAAGCGAGACAAACAACCGAAAAAGCGTGGCACCTGCCTCCACACATACTCAAATATATACACGTATAAAAATGTATGTAAATACTTATTCTATAAGGGATAGCGCCGGTAAGCTCATCGAGCGCAACGACGTCGAACAAGCAACGTATATTACGTAGGGAACCCTGTAGACCTCGACGGTCGTTTATTTCCGATATTTTTCGAGCTCGTGCCACATAACAACTGGCATTCTCTCGCACGCCCCGAAGAAGAGTTCTATGATCTTTTATTTCCACGATTTTTTCTCCTGCTTGAAGATTTTTGAATCTTTTTTTTTTTTTTTTTAATAATTATTATTAAATTATAGGAATTATAAAACAAAATCAACTTTAGCAACTTTTTCAGAATCTGTCAAAAGTCGAAAAATAAATACATTGGAGATTTCAGGTTACTTATAAATTCTCAAACCCTGACTTTTTATGACTCTTGGAATTTTTTTCTACATTTTTCTGTACGAGAAATGTACAAAGACCTAAAAATTTTTTTTTACATTTTCCACTATCATTTTTGTCTAAAGAATGTATCAACAGACACGAGTAGATGCATTTCGAGATGACTGGAAAATTTGGCTGGCAGAAATAAAATTAAACATCCAGAAAATATCGTTTTGTAAAAACTCACCTCAAATTATGGTTTTTTTATTATTTTTTTAACAAATCAAATCGCCACGAAGAGGACACCAAAGTCATTCTGAAGATTTGAAATGATGGGAAAAGAATGCTTAGGACTCGTAGAAAGAGTAAAAAGATGGTATAGATGCATTTTGATGGTTTACAAGTGGCTCGCTTAAATATGTTCTGCGACCCAGTTTATATACACAGGTTATTTATACTTGATACATTCATCCATAGTTACAATAATCGTAGCGATTTCAAATAAGAAATGAATGAGCACCAAGAATGTTTCTGCGCTACGCAGTTCAACATTAATTTCCATACAAACCGATATGTTTCAAATGTAAAATATGACACATAAGAAGCTCATAGAAGCCACTGAGAGGAGGAGACAATAATGATGCTTGTCAGAGAAACTTGCGAGGGGCAAAGATGAAGGAAGGGGCGCGTGAATGCATGAATCGAAAAAGAAAGAAATAAAAATCAAGAAGAATAAAAAGAAAAAAAAAGGACTAACTGGTATATGGGAACACTAGTTGTAACTTGGGGTCTAACCCTCCTCTATATACAGTCGATCACAATAAATCTACTTTCGAACGAATTTGTAGAGCAACGGAAAAAAGTTTCGTTCACTTTATTGCTTAGATATTTATTTTCTTTGATCCTTCGATGCTTCGAAATGTCAAAATCCTAATATTTTTCGATAAAAATAATCCTTGAAAAATATCTTTTAGAATCTAGTGTTTGTGTTTTTTTTTTGCTTACTCCGGTCACGTACCACAGAAATAACTAAAAAAATTATTCACCCTTTTAAGGACTAAAAAACAATCGATTGATAAACATCCGTTTAAGTCATGCAACGTCCCGAACAAAGTTCTCCTTCAAAATAACGTTCACAATTTTATAATTTCGCGGAAAATACCGCAAGTCGTACTTCGAGAAACTGCTCTGAAAAAAAAAAGACATTTACAATGGGTTTTTGGCCTTTTACTAGCTGTGAAACGTTTCGCAAATGGTGAAATACAAACTTCATGTTATATGAGTGGTTGCTTATCCATATGGTTGAAATAAAACCACAGAAGGACTAAGACTTCGGAGTAGGTACAACGCCGTTACCACCAAAAGTTCTGTGCACTTTGCCACAACGTCAAGACCGCCCTGACCACACAATGCAATGCTGCATCGAAGGCACGTTCGGTCTTGCCATTATTATCCTCTCCCTTGCAAATGCATCAACTTATATACATGTAAATGTTTATGTACGTAGACATAAACATGCATTTATATATCATGGATGCATATGTAAATTTGTATGGGTGTATTTGCATGGGTCATTTAAGGGCAAACATCCATAACAATAAGAACCACCATTTTTATTATCACCAGGTTCACTAGATCAATTGTATGCCAGGTTTGCTAGAGCGAAATGTTCATTAAAATTTATTTGCAGTTTGTATGACCTTTTTGAAACAAAAATATAAATTGAAAGACAAAAAAAAACGTTAACAAAAATTTTCGATACCTTTAGGGCTTACTAGGACAAAATTCTTCGAGTTTTTTGCTAGAAATAAATGAAATGACGAGTTTAAAATAAGGGATGATACAAAGGTAATACAAATATCGATCTGGCTCCCCAGCGTGTATTTTTGTACTTGCGTTGTGCAGTAGCACTGGTTCAACCTGCTCTTTCCTTGCCTTCTTATTTCACTTCTTCAACGATCTTTACGTAAGTTCGTATTATCTCGCGATACGTAGTCTCGATCGATTCCTCTGAGGCGGGGGGCTCATTCAGAAACGAGTATATAACACTCACGTCCATTTCTCTTCTTTCATTTCTACACACACGCATTACCTCTTATTTTTATTTTTCGATCAATATTTCGAATAAATGTGAAATACTCTTGTTTCGTATCTTGGAGACACGCATGCATGCAGTTTCGCGACAAAAAAGAGTTATGGTTGACCAGAAAAATGATAATTCGTGCCATTAGAGTTTTCGTTTGAATCGCATTGTCCAAAATTCGCGTGATCTTCCATGACAAAATTTGTGACAGTTGGCTGATGTGGATACAATAATAATTCAAAGACGCGCCAGTGTCTTCGCGCCGAATATTAAAAAGAAGAGCTTCAAAATTATATGGCAAGATTTTTTTTAATTTCCTAAAAGTCTGTTCGAAACAATACATTTTTGAAAGAAAACAACTGCACAGAGAAAAGGGATCTGTTCAGTCCAGTAATATTTAAAATGGTTTTTCGAAATATCCTAAAAACTTTACCAATGATAATTACAATGGGGCGTAAATGTATTTGCAATTTTTCGAAAAAATTACTATGCCTCATAATAAATGTTGACTGAACTTTCATATTCTATAAAAATAACATTTTTAATATTGTACTTAAGAAAACAGATCCGTTTTCTCCATGTGAGTAAATCATTCACTATGTGTACGTGCATAATCCCTCCCTTTTCGCCACGGCACTGCATTCCACCTGTAGCTCTATAAATGTATCAAACAATGCACCCTACTTGATCCAAAAGAATTTATCGTATGCACCATACCGTATACATTTGTATATATGCATTTACGCTCGGTGCATTAAGCGATAATCGTGCATTGCCCTCGTCTTGACGTCTACGTACATCCCGGGCAATCCCTGTTTTCACACCCTTTCTCCTGTGTGCTTCATGTACTCGAAGGGGTTGCACTTTTCGCTTTTGCATAACAAGGCCACGTTGCAAGTACATAGGACGCACAAGGACATGAACACATTAACTTCTAACAGTACAAAAGGCGTAACTCGTACACAGACAGGTAGTCATTGTGATATTAGTTACGACCTTTTATTTGTAGGAAGTCAATATGTGTCATGGTAAGTGTATCGGATGCATAAATGCATCATGCGACCACAGTACGTGGTTGCAATTGAGTCGTGTGACGTTATAGCAGGTAGAATGTATGTACTTTTCCCCTCACCCCTTTTTACGCTCAGTCAGCCTCATGCCGTGGGTCTTACCCCCCTCAATTGCGCATGGGGTTTGGATTCGTATATGCATGCATTACCCTCGGCACATAAACAGCGCTTGCACTTGCAAAAATGATTTAACACAGGCGCCCACCCTATATGGTGGATTGCTGGTGTACAAGGGTAGATCGAAACTGTCCTGATTCGCGTTTCTCGTCGTTTATACAATTATTCTATTATAGGGGTAGAATCACGCGCTTCTTAACTTAAAGCATTCCAATCAGGTATTCAATTCTAGAGTAATAGCATTTTCCTGTATAAAGCTTTTTCAGTTGTTTTAAAAATCTTTATTTCAATGATTAAATTAGTAAATCAGCAAATTTTATTTTTTTGGCAAAGAACCAACAAAGAAAATTGTTGAATCAACTCACAAAAAATACTCCATATAAGGGCAGACTCCGTCAAAGTCAGCTGTGGCTATTCATTACAGTTTTATAGATCATTCGTTGAATAATAATATGCACGTGGAGCTAACTGTAAAAGTACTTTCGTCAGGCGTCTACGAGTTCTAACGATTTGCATAATGACTCGTCTGCCATCAACGTGTACTATGCCATGAGCAAGTATATAAACGAGGCAATTGAAACCTTTGATATATGGCAGTCTGCAGGATATTTAGTGAGTAAGGTTTAAAGATAGTGGAAGAATTCCCCTCTCTAAGGATCTTTCTTGTAAGTACACCAGCTAGCACCTGTGACTCATATTTCTTCTGTATATGTGCAAGTACTTTAGAGAGTTTTTTTTTTACTGGTTGCCACATATATACAAGTGTTTATAACGCACTTAGCAAGTCCCTCCTTCGATACGAGTTTCTGTCACCGATTACTGATGAGAAGAAGGGGACTGCTTAAGCAAAATCCATTTGAACCACTCAGCTCTTCTATCAGCCAAGATTGATCGGGAAGACGCAAAGAAAAGTTGACGGATTTAATATAAATTGTGTCTTCTCGTTTAGAAAAAAATACCAATAAGTGACAAACCTTTTTATTTATAATTTAATTCATTGTCGTTGACGTTTATTCTCAGCATCATTTACGCGATTCAATTCCATCATAAATACTCCGATCATCGACGAGATGGATTCAAAGAAAACATTTTAAACGTTGATTTTTTTTTTTTTTTTTTTTTTTTTTAAATTTCCTTCTATCTGTTTTCGCTATTCTCTGTTTAATATTAAATTGCTTCCATTTCCGACGAATGAAATGAAACGAAAAACACTTATGAAAAAAACTCATGGTGTAGTGGCCCGGATGCAAAGCAATAAAAAAAAATTAAGCTGCACACTTTTCTCTTCTTCGCGGATCGTGGTGCATTCATGCCACTCATCCATACAAGCACACATACAATACGTTTTCTCATTGAGGCTGCTGCTGCAGTTTGCTATCTTCCTCAATCTTCCTCTTTCTCTCTCCGGCCTTTTTTCTCCTCACCCCCATTTTATCCCCTCCAACATTCTGAGTGAGAATCGTTGCATGCGGCGCGTGCCGACCTCGTGCTTCAACTCCTCCCCAAACCCTCAGCCCTTCGCTCTCCAAACCAACGCTGTATGCCTTCACCCTTCCACTCTGCTTCGTCCTCTTTCAGTTCCTTTACTTCTTATTCTTCTTCTCGCATAACCCGAACGACAACGACGCGCACGTTCTCTCTCTCTCTCTCTCTCTCTCTATCCTCTTTTTGCAAATTTCTCTCTTCTCACACGAAGCAACAACGTTCGATTCGATGCATCCTGTGTGCGCGCGTGTGCCCGCCATATCACCGATACCACGCGGCGCCAGATCCACTCACGAGACTCCACTTGTTGCATCGTCGTGTCTGCCATGCAATAACGCTTGTTCTCCGTCTCCCCTTTTTCTTCATGCAAAATACATTATTTATGTATACGTATATATATTTCACTCAACTGGGCAGTATGTACTCGCTATTCTCAATCACCGTTAATACACATAACATGGAAAATTCAATTAAGGTAGTGGTCTCGTCACAGTCACATGCAAAAGTTAACTCTTCCATTTATTTTTAAATACTTGAATGTAACTTGCAGAATAATCTAATATTGTTAGTTGTTGTATCTCATAAGAATTCAGAAACTATAAACTTTTCGAGAAAAATGTCTAATATGAAATTTAGAGCTTGATTTCTACCGATGTGTCTCCTCAAGGAAACGGTTGAAATTCTCGATTTTTTCAGACGAATTTCGTCACACGCTTCTCTGTAATTGAGAAAAAAAAAACATCTGTCCAAAAGTTTTAGAGTTATTTCGTTGATTGTGATTTTTTTTTTTTTTTTTTACTGATTCCCATAAGGACGCGCGTGTAAATTTGTGCAATCTTCGATTACAAAAATCGAAGAAAAACGCTTTGGCAAGATTATACTTATCTTAATCAAAGACTGTAGTTTCATTTTACAAAACTGAGCCGTTTTCTTCTCATTTCATTCGAGATTCGACCGTTAAAATTCCGTATTCGAATATTTATTTAGTTTCCTTTTTGACATGATTATTTTTAAAAGTCAATGTGGCTCTTACATAATTAAAAACAAAAGAAATTGTTCTGATCTCGGTGATACGAAGAATATAACCAGCGAGCGAAACACGATCATTTTCTAATTCGCCTATTGGTGTTAAAGTTACAATGTAACCAGATTCTTTATAGCCTTACAACTGCGAAATGACGAATCTGGTCAGGAAATGTGATAATCTCTCACGCATGCAGCAGAGAAAAAAAAATGGATTAAAATAACCGTGTTTGCATAGAAAAAGGTTTTGAGTTTGAATCTGAAATGGCGTTTGAACTCACATCAAAGAAAAAATGAATCAAAGATCGACAGAAAAAGACATAGTAGAAAGAGGAAAAAGAAGCAGGGAGCAAGAGAATGTTACAGAATAACGAGTTTTTCCACTTGTTTACCATACGCACGGTTTAAAATGTTTGTACGTTCAATCAAAGTGATGAAGATTCTCTTTTGTTCTTTATCCTTGTTGGTCCGTTTACCGCATCACGAGAATAGAAATAAATATATTATTCTATAGTGAATTGGTGACTTTTTAGTTGGATTAAAGGGCGAACCCAATGTCTGTGCTCCCTTTTTAAAGTGTACTTTTAGATAAGTATATGCAAACCGTTCGTAGTGAGAATTGACGTTTAAGATCACGAGGACGATTCACTGGAGTGACAAGGGGGAAAACGTAACAAAACTGGTGTAAAGCTTAGGAACAACTTGTACATCCTCCATGTCAAGCGGAATTCTTTTTTTCAAAGAGCATCTAAGAACACGCCCTTCTTATGTTCGATGCTCACTGAATTTCCATTTCTGTAGTGACTCTCTTTCAAACGATCACGAGTTCGCTGACCGAACAAAATCTTGCACCTTTTTTTTCTCACGTGAATACAACGAGCGAGTTCTCGTGATCCACATTTATGCATACGAAGAGTGAAAAACAGAGCAAGAATCTCAGATCGAGTTTGTTTGATAGGGTAATATGTGTGCTGTAGATATTAACGAGTAACGCACATTGTTATTTATACAAGGGATATGTTTGCTCAAAGTATCATTCACCTCTTGTCCAATGCATTTGCTAATGAAATACTCAACTGCTATGAGATCGTGGATCGAGAATACTCGATTACAATACATTTTATTTACACACCACTTTTTCTAGATCGTAGGACGTGAGTTAAGTTTGATATAATCCCGATGGTTGTTTTTTGTCAAACTTTTGTGACAGTACAGTTCACACAAACACGATCATTCATGTGCATGTAGGTCGTACATCTTCACGAAGCAGTGCATAAGCATCTCGTTTGGTTTTGTTATCACGAAAAGAATTTTTTTTTTTCATAATTTCGTCTCCAAAATTTCGTATTCATTAGAGCTGGGGTGACAAGACAATTTCAAACAACTCCATAAGAGACCATGCTCATTTATTAATTAATAACTTCTCAATCACGCTCCTAAATGTTGCCAAATTTTCCAATCAATTAAATTCTTAGTATTTTTATGTAGTGACTCAACTTTTTAACCGCATGATGTCCTACTTTCCCTCGTCACACAGCTAGTCCCCCTTTTACGAAAATACATCACTTTATAATGAAATGATGAACATACTTGATCAATAAAATGTCGATTGATCAGATAAAATGATCGTCACTTATTCGTAAGCCTTTTTAGATGTCAATGAAATTGGGGAAACCCATCAGGAGTACCGAACGTAATAAGACGAGGTCTTTTCAATTTGAATCGGTTTGAGAACGATCCTTCTTGCCGTCTGAGGACGGAATGCAATTTGCGCACTTGGGTAGTGCTTCCCCTTCTAGATCGCTAGTGACGTTTCTCGAGAACGTTAAGATAGATGGATACTTCGTGAATAGACGCGCAAGTACCGAGGCGCCATTCTAAAATGCGATTATGTAGTCCTGTGAACCAAACGACTGCCGCGTCTCTTTTCTTATCTGTCTATCTCTAATCTCTGTCGCTTTTTCTTCGCAGACTTTCAGAGATGCGACATCAATGGAATAACTGCGTGGTATCTGTTTAGTGGTGAGGCCACTCTATAGCAAAAAAAAATCGACATAAAATGACATGTCATGTCATTTTTTCTTCATATTTTTCTTCATATTTTTTTTTCTTCTTCAATGCATTCTTAGGAAGAGATTGAAATCAGTCGGAACTGAAAATTGAAGTAGAACATTTGTAATATAAGAAATTACAAATGTTCTACTTCAATTTTCAGTTCCGACTGATTTCAATCTCTTCCTAAGAATGCATTGGTTCGTAATAATCTAACGAGCTCTGATCTATTTCTCTAGAGCATTGACTTCGAAAAAATTAATTGTACATGCAATTATATAGTTCCACAAACAGACTATATTCAATATATATCAATAAAAGCCAAAGAAGATGTTTCGTGATTTTTTCTTCTTCAATACTTCAAAAGAAGAATTGTATAGGACGAGAGAGCGAACGGAAATAGAGAAAAAAACGCTAAAGAAGGCCCCGCCGCGTAGAACGATTTCGTTTACAGCTCCTCTTCGAATCCTGCAGGTGATGAGGAAACGTTCTGCAACGCATCTCACCCCCTTACCTCCTTCCTGCAGCCCTTTCCATCGGTTCTCGCGTCGTTTAATTATCCTTAAAATTGAAGCACGCTGACGTGCAATAATTATTGTTATCCCAGTTTCTCTTTGTTGCCGTTCTCGTTTTCTTGGCCATAATTTCGTTCGGTCTTTTTCAATGGCAGTCCCGATGATGCACTTTTCTGTTCCGCTTTGACGCGCCGTCGTTACGAGATTTTTCGTTCTTTCGGCACACGACGACGAGGACAACGAGGATCGTAAAGTCACCTCGATCGTCTCAGATCTTATGACCGTTAGTTACGTTCAGTAAAAGCCTCGATTTTCAGGTGCAATTTACGAATCTCCGATGCACCTGCTGCAGATTTCTTTTTGTTGCTATACTGATGCGAATATCGGTAGCGTATCCAAAGGCTTAATTAATTTTCTACTAATTAATCATGCATTCTGAATGCATTTATTATTTCGGATCCAACTATTTCATTGGAAGGTGAATTTGTTCGGTGAACGACGTTACGGTTCTTCTGCAGATTTGTCGCTGATTCTCCTTGGGTTTCAACTAATGAATTTTTTGTTGCCATTGAAAAATGTACTTTGTCCAACCATCGTTTGACTTTTAGAAGATGTATTCAGCCTTCGTTATGATACCAACCCCTTCTCTCGTAAATTTTTTAATGTGCATTTCAGATGCTATCGCATCATGCGCATTACGAGGTAAATAAAAAAAAAAAAAACTTGCTATCTGCTGGCCGGAATATTATCGAAAAGCAAAAACCTGCGCGCTCATTGCTCCGGATTAAATTCACCTGGGTGCCAAATTGCACTTTCGAACGAGTCTGATAAATGGTAAATAAGCTCACGAGTATATATATGAGGAAGCAAAAGAAAAAGAAGAAACATTGGAGATTGTGTGCAATGAGACGGGTGAAGGGGAAACATTGGAGAACCGTTGAATATCAGAATCTATAGAGTGTTCTCGTCAACTTCGTGAACAGGTTTGAGCTGATTGAAATTCCCTTAAAGTGACGCTATCGTGGTAAACAGTTTCTTCTCTTTCTCCCATCATCGAACACTTCATTCGGCTCATTTACGTGCCTAATTAAGATTCGCGGTAGTTAGTCGTATATCTATACACGTTCGGGGACATATAAGTATACAAATGTGAAGGGACAAGGGCGCGAGGTTCAGATATTTAACGGCGATTCAGTGTAATTGGCGTAACCGAGTCGAAAAGAGGGACTAGCCTAACGATGAACGTCTCGCCGTTGTCGTCCTCATTTTCGTCTCGGTTGATGAAAGACGTGAAAGAGCACCGGGCCCTTCGATCCTATCACCCTTGGATATGAATATATATTTTTTCATCTCGTTTGTCATTCGAATACTTGGGCTCATGCGTATCACGTACAGTGCTCCAATAAATTATACTAAATGAAATTTTACGTAAAATTCGCATATAGTCATTTCAATCAATTGCTATACAAACGACTCAAAATCGCTTGCGCACGTTTTCGAATTCTTCATGTAAATTAACATGTGCTTCGATCATAAAATGTCTATATTATGTTAAATATATACTTTACGATCGAGTAACAAAAAGCATAGCATATTTATGCTAATCACTTTGAAGATGTATATCTTTTCTCAATTTTCAGCTCGTTAGTTAAACGATTTTGAAATAAGTAATCCTTATGAGACATTCAAAATGACTGAAGATTCAGCTTTATTGTAAAACGCTCATTGGCAAAACTAAATCAAGATTTCCCATGAATCATTTTTATTTAAATCATTGAAACATTTGTTCAAACATTTTTTAAACTTTCGTTAACACGTTACGATCAGTTGAGCGAAAAAATACAGAAGAATGAAAAAAAATAGCTGATAAAAGAAAATCTTGTCTAGTACAACGGAAGGGCTGGAGGCAGAGTCGGTTTGGCGCACAATGAGCGATTTGCATGCCAATTCGGATCACCCTCTTCCGCCTTTTCTATCTCTCTCGCTCTTCCCCGTTCTCTCTCTCTCTCTCTCTCTGTATTTCACACAGTGTCCCTGTACCCTTAGCATACGTCTATTAGGAAATGTGAGCAGAAAGAAACTTCGTTAGAAGCGTTAAAAAAGGGGTTGCTACTTTTTATAAATAGAACATATCGGAGAACACTATGCATAGGCAAGAGAGTAGAATAAGGGACGTGGAAAAATAGTAGGGTTTTACCCTATTGTGTTGCGTAGCTGGAACATGTACATATTGTGAGTAAAAGACATATCCCGAGTATCAGGGTACCCATCTCTCTAACGCCTTGATATTCCTCTTGTCCTGTTCTCAAGCCACTTCCTACAAAATATGTTTTTTTCTGCTTCCTATGCTTTCAGGGGTAGCGGCACTGCTCTACCGGAAATCCCGGTCGACCAGGTCGGCAACGGATGGAGGTAAGTTTTTTCCCTGCTTATTTCCCCTTGTGTGAAATATTTCATACTTTACATACGTTCACTACCTTCTCCGAATTGGTGTTATACGTTTTTCTTTCATATAAATTCTGTTTTGCTTACTTTGCGCTTTCATTTTATCTGTAAACGATTTTTTATTAAACAGATTTTCTATCATGTGTGTATTCTTAATTTAATTTTTGTTTTTAATTGTTAAGTTGCATTTTATGAAGTATGATGATGATCGAATTTCTTTTGACGTAGTTATGTGATGTTTTTCTCTTTCTATTGATAATGGAACTAATCGCAGTCATGTTTATTTATTTTATTTTATTTTTTAATGAATTTTATGAATAATTTTGTGACAGGAGCTTTAAATAAATATCATAAAAATTGAATGCGTTCGATTTGAATGGAACAAATTTTGACTAATGCTGCATCGGAAGACGTCCTTAGATTGAAATTGACGTCTCGTTAGAACTGCATATCGAAGGAAAAAATCGAAGTAATTTGTCATTGCTCATCAGAGCGCTCCAAGATCGAACGTGACTGATAGTAAATGGTTCCCCTTACAGCCTTAATATGATCGCCGAAATCTTATAGCAACGAAGCCCTTAATACACTGCATACTTTGCAAATTGGCCAATAATAATATTCGCATGAAAATTGGTGCGTCAGGAATAGCCGTACCGACTGCTACTTTATTATTTTTCATACACCAACACTCATACGCATTGCTTGCACACTTGTATAATGACTCAGACACTCGTGTAATCACGTCACCCACTAAAAATTCGTAGCGTTTGCTCTGACGTGTACAGTCGATGAGATGATCTTGTCTTTGGAATATAACTACTAACGTTCAATTATTCCTAGTCACGAACTACCGCAGTTAGGCTAACGATATATACAGGGTATCCAAAAACAAATAAATTATTCAAACAAGCAAAAAAATTAATGAAAAAACCTGTCTTTATTAAAATGAGATACTAGAGTCTTTCTATTTACACAAAGACAGCTCGCGAGGCGAATCAGTAACAAAATTACTGAAATGATGCATTCGTTTTCGTTCACATTTAACAAAAAAACATTTAAAAAATTCACATTTCATGAAATACCTCCGAAACTTTTTCACAGTTTTTTTATCTTTTCAATTATACATAAACAACTTGTGAAAAAAAATTGATTAGATAAGGAGACAAGAGTTGTTTGGCTAAAATGGATTTTGGCATCTTTCGTACGAGTCGATTCATAGAAAACAAATGGAGCGGTATTTTGTTAGTTAATCGTCCCAGCAAAACAAGGCCACTCGACGAAGTGATATATTGCGAAAAAATTAACCACCGTACCTTCTGTTTTGTGTATATTCCGCATGATATTTGCCTTTTTGGCGTGACGAATAAGTCCCTGACGGCGGCTCTGCTATAACAGTGTTTGCACAAAACTTTTCATCGTTCTGTCGATCAGTGGGCCCCTCCCGTTGGATGGAAGGAGAAATAGAAGCAAAATCGCTCACGAGTGTAGGACCAGGTCGAAATCGATTAATTTTTACGCTTCGTTCGAGGTCAGCAAAAGGCACCTGAAATCGCACTCCCTATACATATATACGAAACTTATACACAATGCTTGCTCTGATCCTTCGACGAAGATCTCCTCTCATTCGTCGGGACGCGAGAAAACCGTTGTAAAAAAGAACTTGGGCAATCAGTTTGGCTTACGGTTTAGTTATGGGAGTGTTTCTGAGGGTCCCGGAAGCCATTTGTTACTTATTTCCATGCTGATCCTCCATTGCCGTTTCCAAACGCAATGCTATTTTTGCGTTTTTGTCAAATATATGAAAACATAACTGAATAAAAAGTAATGAAAACTACGAATAAATCAAAGTTTATCATGATTATGAATATACATTTTTAGAAAATTCCATCATTTTTTCAAATAAGAAAATGCAATACACGACTCGTAAAAGGTTGAAGTGACCAGCTTCGCAAAAAACTTTCGAAGTATTCGTTTTGTCGTCAAAAATCAATCGAAAAAAACGGAAGAGGGATTTTCAAACATATATTGAGTGTCCATTCTTTTCTCAAACTTTCATCAACTTGAACTTTCAATCGAATAAATTCCTAACATTTTGAATATTGATATAGCAATTTTCAAAATTCGCATAAACGATGCACTCTAATAATTATGTCCCTTAGTTTAAAAAAACGATTTTTTATGTTTAAGGCTCGATATTCTTCAGATCATTTTAAGGGATTGGCAAATATAAAAACTGCACACATGCGTAAATATCATATGCTGCTATATAGAATATTGAGTAGAAAATCGAAAAACTGTGCAAATTTTTTGAGTCACCTGGTTATTTACGAGGCGTGCAACGATTAATTAATATTGTAAAGCATCGGTGGCCTCGACAGGAACCATTCAAACGCCCTCTACCATCCCTTAACCTACCCCAAAATTGTGCCGTCCAGTTACTGTTCCTGCTGAGTTGCCCCAGACTGCACTTTCTCACTGTCTCATTATGCAACCCACACAAGGTTGGCGCTAGACAACGATATAGTCCAGTATAATTATATAGCCAGACTATCTTTAGACTCTTCACTTTTTTTTTCTTCATATTATGTGCCAACATATGCCGCAAAATTTTCTGCCTACGACCTTGAAACCATCAGGCCCTAAAGATCGGGCGATTAGATGTTGTTCGTGTAAACGAAAATGATGAATAATAGTTTTTAAGGTAAATATGTCAATATTTGTTCGCATAGCGAATGTAAAAGTGAAACATGAAGTAACGTAAAAATAAAATCAAAATCAAAACAGTTGTTAAGATTTGAGTTCGTTTTGTTAAACATTGCTGGCTTATTGTTATTAACTTGAAAGTTTATAAGCAAACAATTGTTTATTTTTAGCAAGTTATACACGTGAAGCAATATTTCCATGCAGTTGTGGCCTGAATCTTCATGGCAAAGTATAACTAAACGACTCAAAGTAAACTCCTAAAAATACATGGATATATTTATATCTATTTATATGCAAACATATATCGATATATAAAGCAAGCTTGAGCAACTCTTTCGACCAATTTCGTTAAATGACCAAACGATTATCTTCTTGGCGAAGCGTGAAGTCTCCGGACACCTCTCTAGAACGTTGTCTTTGGCATTCTAAAAATTTGTTGTGGCCCAGCGAAAAAAAAAACATCATCCCTTCTGGATTGAGTCATCTATCCAATGCAGCGACTTGTTACTCGGGTATAAAATTGCAGCGAAAGCCTCATACCAACCCCCTTTTTCTAAACTCTTTCAACGCCTTAGTCTTCGTTCCTTTGCTCATTGTATCACTTTTTATACGTTGTATGTATAACTTTTATACGTTTTATACGTTGTAAAACGTTTTCTTTCATTACTGGCTGTACGTTTTCGAACTTCGCTAAAATAAGTGAAAGATCTTGAAACAACAGAATAAAA
This sequence comes from Campoletis raptor, assembly GCA_948107755.1. Classification (NCBI taxonomy): domain Eukaryota; kingdom Metazoa; phylum Arthropoda; class Insecta; order Hymenoptera; family Ichneumonidae; genus Campoletis; species Campoletis raptor. The sequence goes on along the minus strand of OX403622.1, from coordinate 30,736,515 downwards.
TTGAAAGTGCAGAAATAATTGATAAATTCTTTAAACTCATGATCAATCAGAGTATATTCCACAATACTTGTTAAATCCTTACGTTTGTAGACTCACTGGATGGTGATACTTTTTTAACTGTTGAATACGTGATGGATGAAATTTTATGTTGTCCGAACTAAATCGACTTCTAAGTCCTTCGAGTGCTTTATTAGACTTATAATTGGAACCGCAGGAAATCTTGAATTTCTTTATTAAACTGATAAACTATAAATTTTTATCAAGCTTCGTGTTTACAAAGGAAGCAGAATGTAGAATGCGTTTATTCCCTTGAATGAACGATTTTCTTGGAAAAGTAAAGGGTGATGAGAACAGAAATGAAGGGGCAAGTGATATTTCTGCCCTTCTTCATTCTCATCTATTGCACTCAAGGGCCAAATGAACGATTATAGAGCAGATCAAGTAGACGACGAGGCCAAAGATCGTGCGACCACGAGTTACTCGAAACATCCCCTCCCTCCTTTCTCTTCATGAGCTAGGAACTCGGGCTTCACTTGACGAGGTAATCACGGGACTCGGGCCAAACTCTTAAACGAAGCCGAAGGGAAGGTCGTATTCATCAGGCCAATAATTCATTTGGCCTGCACATAAATTAGTTATTTCGTTGGTCTTTGCCGACGTTCACTCTGCCCTCCTGTCCCACCCTTGTCTCTTTAATCATAAAGATTACACGCGGGTCTTGGAAACCGTAAAATTCTAGACCATTCCGCCCGATTCTCAATCATTGCATACCCCGAAATGCTCCAGCATTCCTTAACAATTTATGCCAATATGATAGAAAAAAGAGGTGAATTACTAAATTCAGATAATTGTAGAGACACTGCCACCACTAAGATTGATTAAAAAGACGGAAACAAAATGTTAAATTTGGGTTGCCAACGCATTTTCTTTGCCTAATACTACGCGCGATTTCTACAAATCAAAAGTTCCATATCCAGCTGAGAAATAAGTGGAAATGCATTTTTATTCAAACCAATATAACAAAAATTGCAGAAGCAGAAACTCTGGCACCTGGAACAAGCAAATATTTGCACTCTTCCTCAAAAATGCAGGTGGGCTCTCCGGATGGATTCCAGAATGAACATAATAAATTTTGTCAATAAATATATATATGCATAGCGAGTGAAAGGACTCGGTCCATAGCCCTCTGGGCGTTAAATGGTACTGTGCATTATGCTTTTTTACAGGTTAGAAGTAGAAATAAGCTTCGGACCGGGACTTTCTTACCCGCTGGGTCTTCGGGAAGATAATAGACTGACTGTATAAGCAAGAAATGCTGAGACCCTTAGCTGTGTCGTACAAAAGTCTTTGGCTTACAATGCACCCCCAACTACATCCAGAACGTAAATACGTCTATTCGTCTAGCCATCAAATTTTTGCATTGGTAGAAAGTTGTTTGCTTCGGATGACGTTTTATATAATAAATTCATGAATCTTCATCCCCTTATATCTCAACACTTACGTCAAACTTATCTAAAAAAATATAAAGTGTACATAGATCGGAGGCTTAGAAACAAAAAGTTAAAGAATTGAGAATCGAAACGGGCGTATTTCATATTTTCTTTCACGTTAGTTCTTCTCCATAAGCTCTTTTGCTTTTTTAGCATCGCTGGAATGAACACAAAAGCAATGAATCCATCCATATATACCTTTCTACCTGGCAACGAACAAAGAGAGTTAGCGTAACGGAATTAACCCTCTAGCTTTTGCAACATCACCATCTTTCTTCTGATGCTGCTGGAGAGATCCTAAATACGACTTAGACGCTGTTCTATACATTTTGGCACTTTTATGCTCAACAGTGTACATGGAGAAAACTAAAATTACAAAATGACCGTTACTGCTGTAGAAACGGGCAATAAACTTGAATTTCAAGTGATTTTTACTCTGCAAAATGTGAATTGTCGAAGGAATGCATGTATGAATTTTTTCACGAAATTTAAATAAAATTCATACATGCATTCCTTCGACAATTCACATTTCTGTTACTGCGATGATATTTTTTTACATCTTTCATATAACACTCGTAGGCATGAAAAAATCATTTAAAGGAAATTTACAATGTTTTTAGATTTGGTGTTAGAAAAAGATCTATTATTTTCACGTTCTCAATTATACAAATGATATAAAGGGACATTACTATAGTCTGCATCGTTGGAATGCTGGTAAATTCTTGTTTAATTATCGTAGCCAAACATTGCATATTATTATGAATTCTTTTGAAGAAAAAAAAGGAATTTCGTTGCGTTCTAACGATGCAAACTCCAACATCAATATCAAAGGAGCTTTTTCGTGCATAAATGAATGAAACTAAACCCTCGTAAACATTCTGTTGGATTTGGTTCGCGGAATTCGAATTTTTTTGGATTGCCACAGCTTGCCTCATAAAAATGGATCTATCGGTTGTGGAAACCCTCGAGACTTCGAATGCGTTTTTCTCGAAAGGTCGCTTTCCAAAACGTTGGACCATTTTCAATAGACAGTTCTGAAGCTATCCTTCTCGAAAGTTCCCAAATCTTTCTTCACGATATTCTTTCGAGACGAGTGGAAGGTTTTTTTTTTTTTTTTTTCAAAATTAAATATTTTTTAATCAAAAAATTGTCGAAAAAAGATCTAATTTGATATTTAATTTTGAAATGGCCGCCATTTTCTTAATATTTTTCAATTCCGACAATCTTCTGATGAGAAAGCGCGTCCACCATCAGATACTAATTTTTGCCATCATTTTCGAAAAATGTTATAAAAAAATAAATAAAAGTAAAATATTTAAAACATTCTTCTTATATATGATTCAAAAAAATTAATAATCAGATTTCATTAATTGAAAAAAAAAGCAGATCGCTTAAGTACAAATTCGAGTGACGAAAAGATACATACGATTATAACTTTAACAATTTAGTTCACGAGCAGTAGGGATTTTATTGACAGCGAGGATTTAGCAAATTGATCTTACTAGTGGTTTCTCGAATAGATCATTTGAATATCTTTGAACGATACTTTTGACATGCTACTACGCTCCACATAACTTTGAAAGGACGTCCGGGTCGATCTAGAACCCAAACTCGCATAGAAGTTGATCCTGATGTCTGTTAGAACGTAGCGGTGGACCAAGACTTCGAGAAAGTTCAGGTTGATGAAGTGGAGCTTGGATAGGTTGAGGTCAAGCAGTAAACGGGTGTAAAAGGTTCATTGCGGTATAATGTTCCAGCTCATAGACACAGTATGAACATTAGTTATGTCTGTCCAATATTATTATACTGCTGGCTAAGTTTCCTTTAATGGTGAAACCTTTCCTGGTTAGAACATAGTCAAATAGACAAGTACCTCGATTCCCAGCGTATCCTGAAGGAATTTCTAAAGAAATGAAATGCATTAATGATGGATTTTTAAATATCGATTAAATGAATTAGATGGAATAGATGCATCGGAAAAAATGTAATAAATGTTAAGTATGAACGTCGATTTCGTTCGATCGAAATATGGAAACTTCTTTGATTTTCCATCCCATACGTATGATCGCAGTAACGATAGAATTCTTGCAGCCCGTAGTGGTTCGGAGACTTCGGAGATCACTCTGACCGTGTGATAGGTTCGTGTGTGAGTGCGGGTGGGTATGTGTATGGAGGGCGGTGGTCGCGGCGGCGCTTTGCGAGGATATCTATCCACGTGGATCGTGAATGGTGGGGCTTGGAGCAAAAGAGGAAGAGAGAGAGAGAGAAAGAGGGATAGCGCGGAGAGAAGGAGAGGAGTGAGGAGTGGATTGGCCTTGGCGGGTGGTGGTCAGATTGTAAGAGCTACGACGACGTTTCTAGTATGCCATGCTTGTTTTGTGCCGGCTCGATCGTCGTCTTTTGCCTTTAACCATGGCGTAGTTACTTCAGCTCGGGGTCGTTGTCGTCCTTTCTCGTAGATTTCATCGTCTATATAGAGATGGTCAAAAACTCAAACATATAGACATACGAGTATATACATATAAGGAAGAGAGTTATAAGGGTGGGGATAAAAGCGACGCCGATACACACGCGTTGTTGGCGGCTCAATGACGCCGTAGTATGAAGCGTCGCCGTAGCGGCTGCGTTGTCTACCGGCGCCCGCCAGATGTCTCCCAGACTCAGGACACACGACCGAAGAAACGCAGGCGCAAAAGAGCTTCGGAGAAAGATAAAGAGAGGAAAAAGAGGGAGAGTCGAAGGAGGAGATGAATAGAGAAAAGATCGGCGAGGCCCAATGACGTCACACATTTTCCAAATTGCGCGGGCGAACGAGCTTGTCGTATAGACCGAAGTTGATCCAACGATATGTACGAATTCAATGTAGAATAACAATATTTGTTCTTGTCTATTTTTTCATTGCGTGATTACTTCAAAATTACGGAATTTTTATTTTCAATTATAAATTGACATTTGATTGTCAAAAAATGTTCCACTTTATTTATATTTAAATATTTACTCAAATAAATATGAATATATCTTATGAAAAAGAGAACACAGGAAATGTGCGGTATGGCAACCACTAAAAAACCTGTTAAATTAGTTACCCCTCCAACAGAATGACAGTTGAGAATTTTCAAAATGTTCTACGAATTGTTATAGAGAAACTATGAAATTCATTGTTGATCGTCTACGTTAACCCATTTTTATTTGTTGTCGTTTTGTTATGTGTTTGAACAAAAAGCTGCGAGAAAGGGGGAAAGTGATGGGGAGGGGGTGCCTCGGCGCCGGGCGTCTCGATTCATCCGCGACGAGAGGAGCCACACGAGGGGTTGCGATGGGAGGTGGGGGTAACATGAGTATTCCGAGGCTGAGAAAGCTAAACGGATGAAATAGAAAAGAGAATGATGGAGATACATATAAAGTGAATGGAGGGGAAAAGGCGTTGGTGGGGAAAAGATCATGAGCGCGCGCACCCGCGCGCCTCCACGCGATCAACCTTTCTTCCTAGTTATACGTACGTAAATATATATAGATGCTTCTGCACATAGGCATCGGTTTACATACCCCATTTATATGTGTCCGTGTAAAGTACATGTATATGAAAAAATATATATACAGATATGTATAAAGGGTGACAAGATTGGGTGGGGATCGTGACCAAATTTGCGATGTTTGTTGTAACAAGAGTGGGGGCAAAGCTGGGCGCGGCCTATCGCTCTGGATACTCCGTACCGGCGTACACGATTATAAAAATAATATCAGTGTACCGCGCTTTCTCGCATAGATATCCCGGGGCCCACGAATTTTGCCACGGCGCGACGCGCATTAAATATTTATATATATATATATATATCCACATATATATATAAATAAATATACAGATTTATATATATATACATATATAGATGTATTAAAAGTATTTATAAAGCATACTTCAGTGTGGCCAGTCTTCTTCATATTTTTATCACTATTCCCATCAATTTATGTTTATTTATTTTATAAATGTTATTACGATAATTATGACATAATTATCAAAGCACACGCTGTCAGTGTCTGATTTATCGGTACGCAGCACGAGACACCGTTCTCTTTCTTTTGTCTCGCTCGACGAAGTTCAATCTCGTTTTAAACGACGAGAGAAATTGCGAAATTTTAATTCTCCATCGTTTTAGTCTTCGTCATAGGGACAAAATAATATAAGAATCTGAAAATACGAAATTGAGAGGAGATTGAAGCGGAAAAACTACTTCAGAAGAGGTGAAGCAAGTTTGAAGGGCTCATTGCCGTTTCAACGTGCTCTTACAACGCTCGTACATCATACACTGATAAGGACAACCGCACGTGTGCCAACCATATCGCGACGTCATCTCGACCCACCTCACTGAAACTGCGGCGAGAAACGACAAAGAAAAAAATTGTTTATATTTTCGTCTTGCTTCATTGCTGTTTACGTCAAATCGAAGAGAAGATCAGAAACATTTGGAAAAGTATTTCGTAATCGTGGCAGACGACGTCACGTTTCGTACAAGTCTCGGCTACTGCTTTCAAAATTTCCTTGATTTACCCTCGTGTCGGAAGCTATTCATCGTGGAAACGAAAAGGACGATAACAAGACCTCGTTGGTGCAGTTTTCTCGTACATGGTGCGTGATCGTTGAGACAAGTTAACGCCGAAAAAATCGCGAAACATTTGTGAAATTTGTTCCATGACGAAAAAGATACTTTCATAAAAACGGATAGAAAAAATTCTGATGAAAAATTATTTTAAAGAAGAGAATACATCGCGTTTTTAACGCACCTGTATATCGTTCAGGGTCATTTTTCCTATCGCGAGAATCATATACAATCCCCTCCTAATCCCTCCTTCCAAATTCAAACCACGTGTCAATCCTGTTTGCCCGCGATTTTTCGACACTATAAACCGTGGATTCCCGCGAAGTGATCGTAACGCACACTTTGAAAGACCGAGGAAACGTGAAATACCATTTCAACATAGACACGCGCGCGCACACACACACACGGAAACACGAGTGTGTCTATCCGCAGCCCGGGGACTCATCTAGCCGAAAACGACCGAAAAAAACGTAAGAGAGAAAACGATCTATCTCTTTCTCGCTCTTCTCGCCGAGGCCTTCCGCCCAGCTCGTCTAACCTCGGCACTTTAGTCGACCGTCAACCCAGCAGCCTCATAGTCGCGCTCCGTGTGGCTCGCACCATCTAAACTTAAACCACCACCGTTCATCATCATCAACAACAATAACAAATCCCCTTTTTACCGGCACTAATAATTTTAAAAACAACCTCCATCAAGGGTGTTAACCACTGGTAGAATTAATACTTTTTCAATTCGCCATTTCTTTTCAAGACGTTCTAATCCGTCCAGTGCTCGCCAATCGCGTATTTATATATATATTTACATATATATATATATCTATATAAATACCAGATACACGCGAGAAACATTCGATGAAATACTGTTCATTCATTTAACTATTTTCGGTGGAATTCGGTCCAAAAACTAAAAACAGTGAAACGAATAACAATTAACGGTGAATATAAATAAAACGTCGTGATCAACAATATCGTGGTTTTCATTGGATTATCAAATCAATATAAAAATAGTGGTGTTACAGTGAAAAAGTTTGATTCCATTAACACGTGAATTTTCGATCAGATATTTTGAGATATTCATTCTTTTGAAAATCAGCACCAAGCTCCAAAAATTTTCATCCGTATCATTGAACTTGAGGGTGAAGATTTTTCAAATTTGTAAAGCCCGCTGAACGAGTCAGCGCCCTCTCGCACATCAAACGGAATACTTCGTTCCTTCGCACCTCCACTTAAATCGTCCGTGACCGTGAAATTCTCGCAAGCTAGGAATTTACATTATTTACCACAATAACACAACGTGGTCCATTGGACCAAACGAAAAGTTCAGACGCTCAGGTATATTCGAGTATACCTGAGAGGAAAAATTTGGAAAGGTCTTCGAGACTAGAGGAGAGGGTTTCAACCGAAATTTGAAGGGAAGGGACAACGAAGAAGGAAAATATACAGAAAGGAAGATAGGAAAAGACGACTATTAACCGATCACTTTCGTTACTGTCGCTGAACTAAGAAGAGTTGTGCGTTGAGTCTATTTTTCATCGATATATATATATATATATCGATGCAAAGAAAAAATAACAAAAGTGTGCTAATTTTTTTGGGCATTTCCGCGTAGTGGAGTTCTGTTAAAAAAAAAAAATTTCATATATTTTACTCAAATTTATTCAGTAATTAAAGATTAACCGATAACGTAGTATCGATATTTGGAGAATTGTTTGTACGATCCTCGCCATTTCGACGCTTTTTCTCTCTAAATATCTCTCTTTTCTTTTCTCTTTCTCTCCCCGCTATTCGAGCACCGGGAGAGCAATACTTCGAGAGAAATTATAATCCAGTGTGTGCCAGTGTTTAAGTCTACCTCAGTCGTTTAGCAGAAGCTAACGTGAAATAAAGCTCCTTCAAGAACAAAAAACCGAAGGATAATATTTAGAAGAGAGATATTCTAGATATACAAACATATATAAATATACAAATACACACCCGTCAAATATTATATTATATACATACGAGGAAGCACACACATATATAAATTATATAAATAATATTTATTAAATTTAAATATAATATAAAAAAGTGTGTGAAACGTGCCGTAATTATTCGGTGTATATAAAAAGCAAAGCGCCAGTGTCGTCTTTTTTTTACTCTACGACTCCCTTCGTTAGTTCGTCAGTGAGTTTTGTGGGCATATTTGATAAAAATAAGAAAAATGTCACTGGATAAATTCAGCGAGGGTGGCATGCTGCAGAAGGAGATGGAACGTCTGGATATCGAGGATAAGAACGGCGATGGTCACAGGTAAATATCAATTGAAAAATCGAAACGAATAAAACTATCTCCGTAGATATTTCGTTAGATTCGACAATCATCCATAGTGGTCCAATCGATCGTTGACTTCTTCCCGCCGAAATACGCTCGAGTGGCTCCAATACTCGATAAACATACCACACATTAACGCGTCCGTTAAATTCGATTCATCAACTGATCGCTATCGTATTCGATCCGAAATGGAATTTACTCCAAAACGAAGATATCGTCGTTTCGTAATTTCTGCCTCGGCCGATTATAATGGAATTTACGAGCCACCTCAAAACTTACTCAAAAAAAAAATTATTTTCACTTGGAATTTCGAACTTTACAAATAAATTATAAATCAACGGTTCAATTCATTTTTTCTACGCGTTTCTTTCGTAATTTTTTACTCAAATATACTTTCCCTCAAGTAGTTATTCTCGCGGGCATAAAAAAGATGGTTTTAAATTCATTTCGAATACTAAACTCAGGTTCTAATATATTTGGTATTAATAATTTTCATTAAAACAAATTTTGTGTATTACGAAATGACTTTTAATTGAATTCTGTTTCTGTAAAATGTCATTCGTCAACGTGACAAATATCTTAGTTTCAATTATTTTACAGATATTTACAATACGGATATTCATTCATGCTTAACCCATAATTAGAAAATGTTTAGATCGCACATCGATGTCATTGGACTTGCGTACTTGAGCAAATATTTATCGAAGTGTGGGTATTTCGACGGGAACCCAATGAAAGTGTAGTCATGATTTCTTGTTTTTTGCGTTCATCGCAAAATAAATGTCTAATAATCGCTTCGACCTGAAGTAACTTCACCACAAACATAAATACATTTCAAATAAATTCATGATCTTAAAGCATTCCACACATTCTTGACCACTCACGTTTTTACATTCGTCAGAATCATTCGAAACGTTGACATTATTTCAGAGAGTAGTTAAAGTTTTATTCTTTGTATCAAAATGTACCATTAAATAATGTTCCTGATTCTGAATCAATTTCTCAATTCCTTTGCTTCAAACTAATTGAGCCAATTGTGATTGCCTTCAGGAAGATCGATTCGCCACAATCCTGGCACGTTGTGAATCTTGTGAAATAGCATGACACGGACTGATAGATAAGATTTATTTCAAGGGAAACTGAATTTGATAGATCGAAAAGATATCTGCCCGACTACAGAGAGTTATCGCTATTATTTTGTCAATTTCTTTACGAATTGATAGAGAAAATATCGTTCGAAGGAGCCCATGACAATCAATCGAAGGAAACACATTTCGGGTTTTTGTTTTCCAATCACAATCTCAGAAATACTGTACTCGCGAGCTCAGCAGAAATTTGAAAATAATGCCTATCCTGTTCAGAAAAACAATAACTTCAATCGTTGTTTCATAGAGTTCATAAATAAAATACTCCATTTTTTTCCTTGTTGCTTCTTATCTCAGTCATGCAAAATTCGATTACAGTAGTTCGTACGACTCACTTTTTCAATACAAAACATTTGCAGTATATCGAATGACATATGAATGTGATTCGATTCACGAGTCGGAAGTGTGGAAATCCAAGGACAAAGTTCCTTGGATTCCTCGATAAGAAAATATTCACGTCACGATTTAGAAACCTCACTAATTGTTTACAATTCAACTGTTTGTGCGCACGAAAATTCGACAAGTTTCCCTCATTTATTTCGTGTAAATTCATCCAACAAATGGTTTCAAAACGTAGTTTTATTCAATTTTTCCTTGGATTTTCTGATCCGGCTTGTTACTCGTGCGAAATTGATGTTGCGGAAGCAATTTTCGGCTACCATCGCCGACCATTCTGCGCCAATAGAATCTTTTTCGAATATATGTCGAAAAATGATTTTTACGTTATGAATCCTTGTGTGAATTTTTTTATTTCGATGGAATGTGTTAGATCGCTTAATAGAGATAAGAATTCGTGTCAGAAAAAGGAATTTCTGAACAAACGAGCAGGTATAAAACGGTTTGAAGAAAAAAAATCAATTCGATATTTTCGAATATTTCATCCGATTTTTGCTATCTCAATTTTTCGTTCTTCCATTCGTTAAGCTTCGAAATTATGCGAATTTATACAAATTGAAAAAAAAAAAAAAAAAATTATTACGGAATCACAGAACATGTGAAAAGGAAATTTGCATTTTGACAACAAATAATATGAAGAAGAAAGCTGACGAAACATGAGAAAAAAAAGCAGTGCTGGTTAAGTCTGGCAACTTTTGACTCCTGGCGTTCCCGCGTTCTCTCGATGTGCACCGGAAGTCCCAAGTAGTAAACCATGCGGTCACAAATGCAGCTTTTTTCCATGTTTTAATTCGATTTCTCGTTTTGTATTTTATTAATTCTTGCCGTTTCTTCGAAACAATTAAAGTCAGAGTTTCAAACACACGAGAGTCTCAGACGAACCTGAGTGCTGCCACGTGTGCAAATGTACATCTTTGAATTTTTTTGAATGAGAAGTCGAAGAAAATACGTACGTCAACGTTTCGCGTATTATTTTATTCGATGACGCAGCGAAAAAATACTCTTCGCATTCCTCGAAATATTTAGTAATCTCAGGTGAAAAATTGATATTTTTACAAAAATGATTAAAATATAAAATTGTACATTTTATTCCGCAATTTATATCGAAAAGTTCGAACAAATTAATCCGACAGATAAATATTGAACGTGTCGGTGGCAAAACTACTACCTTGAGTTGGTTCTCATTCGGTCAAAATAAGTGGAATAAGATTTTTCGAAATATCTATTAATTTTTTTCGTGATTCTCTCGACGGCGCCATTTTGTCATCAATGGAAAACTTTTCCAAGCAGCGTCTGGTGTGAGTTTGTCGAGGTCCGGAGGGGTCTTCGTGTGTGGCGCTCGTGTAAATTGGTAGTAAACTTCGCTTGTGTGACGTTGCTGGCCCGGCTTCCATATACTATCGGGTCGAAATATTTCTCGCTCTATCTCAACTTAAATATCGTACATGTGTACAAACGTAAATACATGTACGACTGCTTTGGGGCAATCCAACTGTGTCACAGTTCTGCGGGCCTCGAAGAATCGGTATTGGTTTTGTGTGGCGTGTTAGTTACACACATGTGTTAGTTACGGAAGGGCGCGTGCGTAAGTTTTCCCGAACGCTATAGACATTTCAAAAAACATAGATAGACCGATTGTCAGGAATATATGTAGGTGAGGAAGTAAGAAAATTTCAACGACTAGTTCACGTGGCTCATGAACGAACCTTTTTCAATATCTCTTTCGTCTCTTCTTTAGCTTTTCGCGCGCAAAAACCTTACGAGGCCGAAGAATGAAATAATGCGCGTGCGCTGGCGACCTCGTCGTGTGTGTTCTCGTCGATAGATCGAAATGTGGCCAACACACCAATATTTCTATGTATACACATAATTATACGTGAAACCAAGTTTTAAAAAGTATCCTTCTGCCAGGTAAAATTATCGCACTTACGCCCTTTTACTCGCCCACCTTTCTTACGATATTATATTCTTGTAAAAGTGTTGATAAAAAAAACAAAGAAATTTTTTTTATAGGGGCATTCAAAACGTTTGGAAAGATAATCTTTTGTTTTTTTGTTCTTCAGGAATTTGTTAAGCAAATTACTCTATTTTTTTTGTTCCATAGTTTTCGATGATATCGGTGAATATTCATTCTGAAGATTGATGGAATTATTTTCATTTTCGAAGCATTTTTCAATCCATCCTACCCAACAGTGGAAGACGTATTTTTCAAGTTTTCTTCTCTTCAAGATTTCTCATCAAAGCTATCTTAAAATAGTGTTTCAAGGTTAAAAGTTCATGAACTCGGAGAAGTTATTGCTTTGGAGAATGTCGATTACAATTGGACATTTTTTAGTCGCTTATAACGAATTACAAACATTTTTCACCTTTTTTTGTACACAATACAAAATTTGTGTGTACAGTTTTTCAACTAGTTATCGACACGTGATGTTAAAAGGTCTGAGAAACACTTAATGTAAAACCATTAGTCAACACGTACACTTTTAAGCCTCCATCAGTCATTACAAAGCTCAGGTATTTCGATACAAAGAACTTTTTGATCCATCGCTCGATGAAATCTGATGGTTAGCTGTTCACCAAAAAAAATTATGGAAAAAATGGACTGCACTATTGAAAGGGATTTGTATTTTGAGCTCTTATTACAAGCAAGCAACATTTTCGCTATGAAAACGAGTTAAAAAAAAAAATCGTATGAGAATGGAAATTTCATGAGATTTCCGAGAACCGCGAGCTGGGACGATGACGTAACTCCTCTCGCGTTATCTCCGAAAATTAGCGTTCGACGAAAGTCACGCTCGCGTTTTTTTTCGGGCTAACCCATCGACGTCGTGTGCGTGCGTGTGTGTGTGTTCGTTTGTGTGTTTGTGTCACGTTTTTTTCGTATTTTTTTTTACTTAGCTCAAGAGTCGGCAAAACATATAATAATCGAGAGTGCCGCCAATGGTTGCTCGCACGTTACCAGTGAGTCATATACTGTGTTTAATACAGTTGGGAATTTGATACAGTCTGATGCGTGTGGCAAATTTTACTTTAAAAACAAAAGAAGCTTCATTGTTTGCAAAATTCAAATGAACTAAAATAGCCAAACCTTTTAATGGAAATACCAAAAATTCCTGTCCTTTTGATCCAAACTCAAATCGTATAATTGAAATTTTATTCTTTTTATAAGAAAAAATGAATAAAAATCGCTCGCTGTATTTCTGTTAATCGAATATTCAAAAGCTACAACTTGATTTTCTTTGACTTGCAAGTATCTCTTCTCACTACGTATGATGGCTGAGTGTGTTCAATGCGAAACGGCCGCGTGATCGTTTCCTACTAGGTCTCATGTCGATTGTGCGTTTTGTTTCGTGCGTGGCGCGATCTAGAGGCTCATTTTGGCGTTTCGCCCACGCAAAGTCGACAACGCAGAGATCTGGATATTTCTTTGTTACCATGGACATTTTTTTTTTTGTAGAAAATTTTGCGATAATAAAGAAAATTTGAAGGCTGGAGAGTTGATTCTGGAACCTTCGAATTTTACACAATTGTTTCGTTCGTAGAATAATTACAGCATATTTAGAAAATTCAAGTCGATCTTGAATTCAGAGATATTTCTATAATTCACATTCCAAATTGGAACATTTCGAATATAAGCCATTTGTTCCATGTTTACGTCTCTAAAACGAATCTAAAAAGTCGTGAATTTGTTTGTTATGGAAAAAAAATCGTACAATCATTTTTTCAGATCCCCATTTAGTAGAAAAATGTAATAAATTTGAAGTTTTCTCTCGAATGGTACACGAAGAAAACTAAAATTGAAAAATTGTCGTAACAGCGATAGAAATTGTGGACAATATTAAATTTTGGATAATTTTTATTGTATAAATTGTAAATTTTCATGAATATATACATTTAGCAGAGTGAGTTCACTCGAAATTCAAAGTATATATGCTACGTATCGATATTTGCTGTAACAGTAATTTTTCAATTGTGTTTTTCTCAGTGTATGTGATTCATACAATTTTGTGCATATATTTAGATGTTGCTTATAAGGAATATAATTTTCTGAAATCGTACATCGGTAAAATTCGACTTTTTTAAAATTCAGTATGGTTGGTCGAAAGAGATCCTCTGTATTCTGGCAAAATGGTCCGAGGTTGCACAGGTAACGTGCAAACAGGACTTAGGGTCGGGACTTTCTCAATTTTAAGAAAGATCTCGTAGATCTTTCTTCATCTGAATTTACAGGTACGAAAGGTGCTGTCCCAAAACCCAAAGAGAATCGCCAAATTAGTACCGAAAAATAAAGAGATGGGAATGAGAGATGAGAAGAGATACACTCCTCAGCTGTCTTTTTTTCCACTATGTGATTCTCTGTACCTTTTTATCCATCGTCTCTTGACCGCCTTTCTTTTTCATCTTTTGGGTATGTAAGAAACCGTACAACTTCAGCCATGCTTCCATGCTCCGGCTTAAACCAATTCCTAAGAAAAGGACTTTACCGCCCCCGAATCTCAGGTCAACGCTTCATATTTCGACCAATCACTGGCCGCTACACATAATACTTTTTCCTCAAGATCCAATCGTATATATCTGTTCCATATACACGAACGATATTACCTATAGTTGTGCTATACAATTGGAACTCAGAGCGAGAACGATTGAAAGCCCATCGAAAGATGACTGATTTAATAATAAAACCCTATCATTACATTTTTAATCGTAAAAAGTACCTGAAAGAGTCTCGAAAACGAATAGCTCTTCGACAACTCGTTGTATTAGCGGTTCCATAAAATTACGATTCACGTCGCAAGTCACAGATTCGCTGAGGAACGGAATTTGCCGGAATTAATTTGCTGATTAAACTATAATGTGACGAATAGTTTTGCGAGAAATATTTCCGTAGTGAGCGATATTTGTTACAATCAGCAAATTGAGTGGTTTTTCCACATTCAAATCTTCTGTAGAATGAAGAAAATGCTCACAAATATATTTTACAGTGTTCGAGCGATAAAAAAACGCATGCCTTGCGCTTGTGACTTATTGGGAGATTTAATTATGTCGTCAATAAATAGATGATGAGGTTGGATGCAAACTATAGGCTGAACACAATTTAGTATTGTCGCATTTTGTAGGTGCCTACAAAAAATTATCAAAAAAGCTCAAAATCCTAATGGCTGCTGGGGTTATTCGGGATTATTGCAAAAGCGTAAAAATGGCGGCTACGGTCATCTTTACTGAGGCAGCCATATTGGAATCAGTTTCGCGAATTTCGGACTATCGAGATCTCCGCCTATCGCGAATGGTTCGAAGTTAATTGATGATTGGTTTTTATTTATTACATTTTTTCAAATTAAAATACTTATTAAATTTTTGCAATCAACAATTATTCATAAATTTTTCAATTTAAAAACTCCAATCTTCTCACAAATAATTTTCAAAAGCACACTGATGACTAATAAATTATAAATGAAAAAAATTTGATCTAACAATTATTCCTAAATAAAAATAATAACAACGATTTTCTATCATTTAGTATTTTTGTATTTGATTATAATGAAAAATCCACCTCACTAGTTGGATACGATTTGGAAATATTGTAATTGAGTTGTGAAAATCACTCGATTCCTTTCTTGGATGGATACGATGATGGGTCTCGCCGTGTGTCATCTTAAAATTCAATTTAGCATGCATTTCTTATCCACAGTTAAAAGGGAGTGTTGGAGCAAACAAAAATGCTAAGGCTGCAATCGCACGAGAGAAAATGCAACTCTGGGTACGATAATGGCAGGATTCTCGGATCTCGTGGATAATCAGTCACTCACTTCGTGTCGTGTTTAGTTGACGGTTGTCTCCTCGTTTCTCTTGAACATACAAGATCTCTAGTGTCAAATATAGGCAGAGTTTTTCACACTCTTCAACGTCATCTTCTGCTCCACTTTATTCCCGAGATTCTGTTTCATCTTCTTAGACTTCTAAAGCCACTCTTATTCGAAGAGATCTCATACCAGGGTAAAAGGATAATACTCTTGTCCGGATGGCCTTAATTTTGCTGAAACGTGTGTATGCTCTGTCACTGATGATATCGTCGTAGTATATCTTTTCTCTGAAAGAAATTCCTTCGCTTTTACATTTAATAACATTCGTCCACGAGTGAATCCGTGTGAGCTAACTTTTCGTGCGTTTTTTTTTTTTAATCACTCTTGCATATTTCCATTCAATTTTTTCATCTCGAAGTAATCCGATATCTTTTTACTGTTTCAATCAAAATTATGTTTACTCAACAACATATAGGATGTTGAAAAACTTGCGGACAACCCCCTTCTTCGAAAATAGGCACCAAAAAAAGTTTGGGATGAAAAGTCAATACGTATCAACATACTCTATCGAATATTTCGTAACCACTGTCCACCCTCACTGCCCCATTAAAAGTAATAGGGGACAACTTTGGAATTGCAATTGAGAGTTGTCTTTTTTTAGTAAATTGTTTAATTGCATATCGCAAAACAGGCTTCGGTAAGAGCAAAGGTTTAAAAAGATAATCATGACGGGAAGTAATCGCTAAATTTTATCACATACAGCGATATACTTGAACATATAGATACTTTGGAACGATAACAATGAGAGTGACGTCAGTGCTGTCTCGTCCACGTACCTTCACAAAGTATTGATCACTTTTCGTTGCCTGGCTGTATCCTGAAACGTAAAGGACACGGTAAATGGGAGAAAGATAGGGGCAGAAGTGGGGCAAAGAAACGACAGAATTTCTCCTCCCAGGAACTTTTTTTCACCCCTGCGTGGGTGTGAATATATTTATTGGCTGTTGAACAAGATAAGGACGTATCTTACAAAGTTTGGAATGTTAAACTGTGCGTAACCGGTCTTTTGTTTATTTAAAGCCTATGGGAAAAGTAGAGCAGTCAATGTACAAAACACCCGTGTAGATAAAACTAACGGGTCGCGCGTGTAGGAGCGCAGAAAAACAGGAAATATAGCAAGAAGAAAGTTGGAGACTACGTGAATCAAAAAAACCTCGTTAGTTTGTGCGGGTGGATGAGCGTGTCCCTTCTACTTTATTATTCCCTTCTTCGCATATCTGTAGCTTGTTAAGGGTGCAAAACTTCGAACAAACTGATCCTCGATTGAATTTCTAGTAATACTTGTTTATTTATAAAGAACCCCATAAGTTCGGTATACGATCGAATGATTAAAATCTTGATAGTGTTCGAATATTTAGCGTTTTTTCGAAAATTACCGATACTTTGCCTCTTTTTCTATAGAAAAATAAAACTTTCCAATCCAGAAGTTTACAAAAAACATTTATTCAAATAGATTCGTTAAGTATGAAACTAAGGCCAATAGAAATACACTCGACGTATATGAGCAGTGATGAATGATAACAATCACCGAGATTTGATTAACCCGGCAGTCGTTATCACATTTGAATTTCCGCGCCATCTCAGAGAGTGTCAATATTCAATACGTTCATTTATAAATAAATTCAAATTTACGTGAACTTGTCACTTTTGATAAATGGTTTTAAAAATAAAAACGATTTTTCTTACCGACAACCCTCACAGTATAATTACCAGAAAACCAGTAAATAATGAAACTAAGAAAAAACGAAAAAAAAAAAAAATTGACGGCAACTCTATAAAATTGATCATACAGTGTCATTTATGATGAAAAATTGAAGAAATTCAAGTATGGCAATTGACGTTTACATTTTTATTTAAAATCCATATACGAAATTATGACGTTTTGCTTATGTGAACGATCTTCACGTCGTTTCATCCTTGGTCCCCTGGACTGTTCTCGCTATTGTGTTCCCTCGTCGTTTTTATTATAAATGCTCGTTCAGCGAAACAAGCCGTGAAAAGAGAGAGGCAACGAGAGGACAAGAAAGAATGAAAGAAATACGCGCCATCATTGTGGGCTCGCGAGAGTGCGCGCCCGCGCAATCCATCGGGTCCAGCAAAAGAGAGGAGAGAACTTGGATAGATAGTGAGGAGAAGAGGGCGAGAGCAATGTGACGCGGGAGGAACGTTGCGGAGCCAAGGACGTAAATCGGCGTCGCGGTCGATCGCGCCGAGCCCTCATCGCAAACGGTTGAGACCGAGACTCTTAATTTCGCATCGCCATAAATAATTTGACCGCAGACCCATGGATTTCCTGGAAGCTGCGTACCCTTCTCACTCTTTCTCTCTTCCTCCCTCTTTCTCATTCACTCTTACTCACTGTTTTACTCATTGACTCTCTCACTTTAGCGCACGCTCTGCATCAATCTTTTGTTTCTCTTTTTACACGCGCTCATGTATTCATATGAAACAATTGTATGTGTGTGCTTCCCGAAAAGAGAACGATACATATACACATGCAGAAACTTTGCGTTTCTTCTTGAATTCTATCTGTAAATTTCCCCTTCCTATTTTTTTTTTTACTATTCCTTATACGTGTCCCTCTGAGCAGCCATTATCGGAAAGAGCTAGCTCACAGACCCAACACTTAAGGCTTTCTTATGTCCTTGGCTGAGTAGCTAGCAAGCCTCAAAACACATCTATTCATACCTTTGCATCATCATGGAATTTCAAAAACGTTACCCTATTCAACTCTTCAAAGAAATCTCATTAACGAATTGTCTCGATGATATTCTGATTATTGTATTGAATTTTTCCTTGCAATATACCAGCAATAAAAACTTCATTCTTACAAACAATGATTTACTATTTTCATTGTTTCTTAAGTATTCTTCGTATGGGAACGTCAACAGAAAAGCCAGCTCCGTAGTCAAAACGTATCTTGTAGATTTACCACGACTATTGCAACGAGTTAATTATATACACAATGTCCCTTATAGAATTATATTCAACAGCTTATGATATATTTCTATTGTTTTTGACAATACTTTATCTTCGATACTTCGGTTATTGTCAAATAAGGATTCGTGTTTAAACCTGGGTCTCAAACTATTCCAAAATCAATTGTCTGATTGTGTGATTTCTTGATGACACTATCCGACAGAGCTATCCGTAGGTATAATCTTTGATCCTTGACTTTGAATTGAGTTTACATTCGTTATTTGAGTCCAGACATTTCACTGAGCATGAAATAAAGAAAAGAAATATAAAGAACAGTTTTCGTTATCTTTGCAGAATTTTTTTCCATTGATTTATTATCATTAGCATCATATCTTCTCACCATTAATTGATCTTGGGTCATGACGGGTCGATTGACCCGGACAAAGTTAATAATTTGAATTGCCAAGCTTTTTTTTAACCAACCGAAGACGTACTCGAGTCACGTAGACACAATTGTTAATAGTTAAAGACGTAAAAGGTTGCAATTACTTGCAGGAAAATTGATGTTTTACGCTGATCCTGCAGATATGATTTACAACATGACTGTAGGGTCGCTAGGAAAGTATAATTCCATGGTTGGATCATTGATATGTGTTGCTAACTGTCCGATGGAATCGCAAGTACTCTGCCGCATGGAAATTGGACAACATTTTTGCATCAAGTATTTTCGAGTGACCCAAAATTATCTCTGCACTTTTACTATTCACAACCGAACTCCAATATTGAACTCTGAACCAGTCTATAAAAAAAAAAAAAAAAAAAAATTTCGTGATTTCATCAAATATCTGTGTGAATTTCTGGGTCATTCAAATCTATTTCAAGGATCATGATGTCGTAAAATTGGAAGGTAAACCGTGTTTCAGTTTACTGCAATTTTCGAAGTCGGTCCTTCATTTATACAACCTGACGATGATGTAAAAATAATACTTCGTTTAAACCCTTAAAGTAATCATGTTAAAAGTCAGTCCTGCATTGGCTACAACGTAAATCTTTGAACCCATCTCAGGGACGAATGGGCGAGACAGATAATCTTTGTAGTCAAAAATTTAATATTGTCTTTCGACAAATTGCTTCACTAAGACTTGGTTTGTCTTCATATAAGAATATAAACGATATGTACACAACGATACTCTGATATTGAGGCATCATTGTGACTTTTTTTCAATACGTAGGTCAAGGTAATAAAAAAAATCTTTTTTATTTTTTGTTCCAGGTAAAGACATCAGACGTGATCAATCATTCTTGAGATGCAGACAGATTTATAAAAGAGTTCGATTAGTACTATTTTAATGATCCGCTACAAACTGCCTAGGCTATAACATGCTGGATTGGTGAGTCGTTAGCAGAAAATATCAGCTCCAGGTGTATGTTCGTAGCTTTTGAAATCATCAAATTTTCGTCTGTCATGCTCTGGCCTAATATTATCTTTCGTACAATGTATGTAATTGGCGTATTTTGCTTGACTCACAAATCACGAGAATTCAAATAGCTGACAATGAACTCTCGGAGTATAAGTCGATTGAAAATCACGTAGTACATAAGAAAAACTCGATATTTGACTGACCAAGCTCGTTATAATCGATTTTCAATAGTTATTTTTTACAAAATTGACTTGGAAATAAGTGCGGAATATTGGAGGCAAAAAAATGAATAACAGAAGAAAAAATTAAATAGAAAAAAACGGCTGGAACAGTCCAATTACGACTTTCGAAAGAAATTTAACATTCGCAGCTCTGGTCAAGGACTCTGTTCGCTTCCCACCTGTCAGACCATCGCGGCCTGGCTTTGAGGCCAACATTTTGGATTCACTACCGTTATAGACTAGGTCGATCGAATTTTTATCTACTGATTGCCACCTTACGTTGCTTTGAAAAGATTCTCTTATATATATATCACATTTTTTGGTCCAGCATTAATTACTATTTAATGGAACTCGCTGTTTTTGTATTTAGTCCAAAAGATTCACTTCATTGCACGCTTTTGAACAAATTATGCCACATTCCGCGTGAAGAAAATATTGGAAGTCAATACCAAAATTAACCGTGTACAGCTAATTCTACATATCGATTAGTTTCAAGTTTTCGATTGTTGCTCAAGTATCACCAGTACCCTTTGAGGGATAAGAGGCTGACTTGAGGGTTGTGTAGGGGCAACAAAAAAAAAAGATGAACGTTACTCCAATTATTCAAAATACTTGAATGAGAAACGTGACTGTGCTATACGTACTCGGCCTTGTAGACACAGTGTCCTGGATCTCTTCAACCCACTCGTTGTGTTGAATGCAAATACGAAGAGCACGTAAAATTTGTGAATTCCGAGGCAAGTTGAAGTCACAACTGCCTCCATATTGTGATGCTTTTTTTCGAGATCCAAAAGCTGCTAATGCGAGCCCTTGAACTTACCCTGTGAATTGCCCTTGCACAAAGTTCCTAATGCTTCTGGTTGGCCTTGAAATTTCTCCGTCGTTTCACCCTCGCTTTTCCCCATCTCAGCCTCGTCCGGCCTTCAACTTGCTATGGCAGACTCTCGTCACTTTCTCCTTCACAAAGGTGTAGAGGGGTAGAGAGCACTCCGAAGTGTACAAAAGGCGGGTTTACGCATTGGGAGGAATGAGGGAGTTAGAGAGAGAAGGTAAAAATTGAGGTAAAAAGGTTGCGCGAGATGGCCTGTACCGAAGGGGTTGAAAAAAAATGGACGCTCTACCAACGGAGCAGACGACCCCTCAGTGAGTTTTTACAGTGGAAAATATCGCTGTGCACATGCATTGCTAGCTAACTACGAAAAACAGGTTGTACCAAAATAAGCGATTGTCAAATTACGAAAGATACAAATTCAGCTCCTCGTCTACGTAGATAACCAGAATTAATGTAGAATCGTGTTTTAAAAATAGGCTCAATTTCGAAAAATCAATATTCCTCAATCCGAACTGAACGTAATTGAACTACATTGAACCAATTTATCTAATTCTGGTATTATTGAAAGCGGAACTAAATTACATAAGATATTCGGAATCGAAATGAAAATTTTCCAGCTTAACGAGTAGTTAAAAATTAATTTTGGTACATCCAGTATAGCAGCGTTATATGAAGGTGGAAGAAATATACGAGACCGTAAAAGAAAAAGAGTGATGACGAAGGGAGAGGAAACAAGCCTGGAAAAAGCAAGGACGGAAGAGAGAGGGATGCAGACTAGGTTGGGTTACAGTCAGAAAGGTTGGAAAGGGGATTCCAATGAAATGAGGGGGTGTAAAGGGATGGAAAAGTCAGGACGCCGTAGTACACACAGACCAAAAGAACGATCGACGGAGGTGAGGCCAACAGAGTTGCCTGCAGGATGAAAGTCACCGTTGAGGGTGGAATCGGGTGCTTTTGAGGGTCGTACAAACCCTGGCAGAGAGCTATATAAGTAAGTGGGAGCAAAAGCAAGGGAGTTGGGAACGAGAGGGGAATCACGTGCTCCTAGGGGGTCGTTCATCCTTGGGTCAAGGTTACCTTACCTTCTACCCTCTGGCGCTGTTACTCTTGCTGTGGCAATGTACTGATTCTGAGGCACACTACCTTTACAACTAAATTTATAATACATGACACACCAAAAAATTCAGCTCACTTTTATTTCTTTAAACTCATCAACAATACAACTTGGTCTACAATCGTTTCTAAACGGCTATGCTCAAACGTGTTTTCCCAAATTACTTGTCACAAACATTGTCATAAAAAATTAAAACGGATCTGACCTGGTGTTTGAAGATAAATAGCCAAGCCAGTCACAGTTTAGCGTTTTCAATTACTTCGAGCCAGAATGAGAACTAAAATGATCGTTCGAAAATAGCGAAAGATGTTGAGCAAATTCTTCATTGTATATTTATTCAACTTTTATTAGAAGTTGATTCATATCTCACGAGTATGTAATATTTATAGATTCTTATCAAATATGTCAATGATTATACGTTGGAACATCAATAGTTTCATCATTAACTTGGCGTTAAACTATTTTTCTCGTGTCCAAAATATCGTTCACCAAACAATATGCTTTATTCGTAGGTACCTTTAGACTCAACTTTGCATGAATGTATAGATATATATATTCGGAAAGAGAGAACTTTGTCGGCAAAAGCTCCAACACTTAAATTACAATCGATCGGAGTGTTCTTCATCCATATACTTCGATATCTTTAGCCTCTATAATAATATATAGGAAATAAGTATCATCCTATAATTGTATAGCCACGAGCGAACGATGACTCCGCACGATGGAACGTCGACATTTCCGGTTTAACTATACCTGTCGGTCATTCTACATAACTCGGTTCTTCGTACCACGTGATCGATTTCGTCGAGTTTACGGACATACCTAACGTTCATTTAATGTAACTTTAGACGTAATGAGAGTTTACATACTTTTCCGTCATCACCGCGAGAGTTTTCCCCAAAACTTAAGTACTTTCTTTCACAAACACAAATATTTCACGACCAACAGATCTTTGTGCTTAATTAAGTAGAAATAAATTTGATTTTACTGAAAGAAAAACTAAATTAAAACGCAATTATTCGCAGATGAATATTTTGATTGAAAAATTTATGAACAAACAAACTTTAGATGTTTCATGTAATCGGTTCTACGCATAAAACAAATTTCAAAGATTCTGCAGGGAAAATGAAAACAGGGAGTCACAGAATGTTTGACGAAAATATTTACGAATGAGCCTGGAAAAACGTTATTTGCAGACGGTTTTTCGTAACTGGCGTGATTTTCAAGAGATTATATTTCTTTCCTCAGTTTGTATGACACTTTTGGTCCAATTTTTTTTTTTTTTGGCCATTCCAAAACAAAAATGGTTTAACCCACTGCTCGTCATTCTTTGTTAGTAAATCTTAGTAGCTATTTTAAAATATAAATTGGTCCAATTGTATTTTTCCCCACTAATCCAAAATTGAAAAAAACGATGGGACGTCCAAAAAAGACGAAATTGTTTATAAGCATCATTCAGAACGTCAGCACAAATTCGCCTTGTCATATTTTCATTCACAATATTATTATCCAATATTATTATTCCGCTGTATTTGTACTGGCAAATTGAATTATCGATAAACTTTACTCGAAAAACCACCGATATATACGTGTTTGAAGTCACAATGGAATGACGCATCCAAAGTTTCCACAACCGAGGGAGAAATATGAAAGGGTTGCGTGTCAAGGCGCTTAAATTAGTGAAAGTAAAATTACATTCATTTAAAATACACAAGAATGAACACATGTATATCCATAAAACTTGTTTGTTTTAATGAAATTTCTTAAGAGAGAGAAATAGATAGAAAAATTCTTTTTTTTTTCATATTGAAGTTTTCATCTGGAAAATTC
The DNA here is from genome assembly GCA_948107755.1 of Campoletis raptor. Taxonomy (NCBI): domain Eukaryota; kingdom Metazoa; phylum Arthropoda; class Insecta; order Hymenoptera; family Ichneumonidae; genus Campoletis; species Campoletis raptor. Next base: position 30,712,381 of record OX403622.1, on the reverse strand, counting down.
AATTACTTGTGGCTCAAAACTCATCATTTCTCTGCAATGCTATACATTATGTTTTTCTTCACTTTATTTGTATTGTTATTCGTAAATACTCGATGATCTGACAAGACAACGAGTGGTATGCTTATGTAGGAGACCCTACAGTCATAACAGGGGGTTCGGTTTACTCCTCGAAGTGTCGCGTAGCATTCCCTCGACCACCCACTACGGAATATATCACGTCATTAAAACGTTGTACATGCAGAGAATAAAGTATTAAAACGACTGATACTGATGGTAAAAGATGGATTTAATAATTATTTTTTGTTTATCGACCAAATCTAGAAAAACTATCTGTTCTGTTACAAAATAAATAGTAAAATCTATTTGAAAAAGTGTCTGCTGTATTTGACGAATTTCTGACAAGTGCAATTTTTTGAATCCAAATAACTGATGAACTAAAAATTGACTGGAAACGACAACAATTTTTTTTATTCTTCTCAATACGGAATAAATATACGTAAATACCTGTTGACGATAAGTCCGATCCAAAAAATCTCACAACCTTTCAACATCTTGTTCTCAATGACTTTCTTGTCAATTTCAAATATTACTAGCACACATTTTTTTGCGGGGTCTGATGAAAATGAAAACTAAAAAGAAAAAATTCAATTTGTTCCAATTCTTAGAAAGATATAAGGATTTGATAAAAATCAACCGAGTTTCTATCAATAGGTCGTACAAGTCGTACAAGACAACATTTTAAAGAAGAAAATCATACAATCAAAGTTCCTGTTGTAACTGATTTGACGTGCAATGCCCTGTATATTTATTTATATTTCAGTGCACAGTTGTGAGACCGCCAATTTTTCAGCGTTGTTCATAACCCTAATGTCTTATATCAGCGTACTATAGCGACCAAATTTGCATTTCACATGCATAATTCGATCTCGGTTTTCCCTCGCATTGCAGAAGGGTGTCTCATCCTGCTTCCCGAGTGCATACATCTCGAATGGTACTTGAAATTCTCTTGGTTTATTTCCTGCGTTTATTCTCCACACACCAAAGAGAAAACCACACGACATAGTGCGTTTGGTGAATTGTCTCGTTTTTGTATTCGCGGGGGTTAGTCTCCCGCACATCCTCGTTCTCACTAGTTTATCCGTCCAACAATGCTCATGCAAAGGGTGACGCATTCTTAGTAGCTGCAGCGAATGGAAACCCTGCTATAAATTTCATCTTTTTTGGAAATTACCTCTGCGCGAGGTAGAAATTAATACAACATACCAAAATTTGATAAATTCCTTTTTCAACCTTCTTGGCGTTCGAATCTTTAATGTCTTGCTTAAAAGAATAATAAAATCATTCATCAAAATCTGACACGATGATCTTCTAAAAATATTTCTAAAATTTATCTTAATTACATATCATCGCGGTTGAATAAATCGTCAATCATCAATTGTCATTATCGAAAAATTATTGAAGTCATTGAATGATGGGAAGAGCAAAAACATTTAATAAATGGAGAGATAGGGATAAGAGAAAAAACAGGGAAGAAAGATGGAGAAAAGGATCAAAGTGCGGGCGCACGCCTCCGCTTATTGCCTTAAATTGCTAATTGGGCTCCAGAAGCAACGGGCTCGCGGTTCTCTTCGTGTATTATGTCGTGAAATGGGTCCTTATTTTTTTGTCTTTTTTTTTTGGACGAACACGCGTGCGGCGTATTTTAAGGATCTCCCTCTTGAGAGAATACCTTCTAACTCTCTTTCTCTGTGCCTCTTTCTTTATCCATCTTTTTCTACGCACCCCTATTGTCTTCAGTGGCCCTCCTTCGTCGAAAAAGAGCTGAGCATCCGAATGTAGGCACGAAATCGAAAAAAGAGTAATCATAGAAACTGAGAAACGAGAATTCAAACATTAACCGCAATCGATATATATATATATATATATTGCAGCCAAAACAATTGAGACTAAAACTGAGATGTATCGGATAACGAAATAGCAAGAAAGGGGTGAAATTAACGCGAGCTCTACTCTTCTTTCGACAAATTTCGTACCATTGTTTTCAAACCCCTTAAATATCATATGAAAGACTTGCCATTTTAATCCCTCTTCGAAGCTGAGAGTCGAATGTTGTTCGGACTTCAATCCACTATTGATGGAGTAAACTTTATTGACCCTCGAACTCTTGCCCTGTCTGTATTTATTTTAATCTTTTAACAAACATGATCGGGGTCGTTTACGATCCCATGTTATTTTTCCCTGTAACATCATCTTCACAGAGAGAAAAAAACTGACCAGCGTATGAATCTTTTCAATTTTGAATAGTGATCCGACTGACAGGTGACAAGTTAAGTTCGATGAAAGTTAAATTGATCAAAAAGTCATTTAAGAGTGTTAGAGAGAAGCTTGCAAATTTCGAAGGTTAAATTGTAGCACACCGTTCATCCGATCATAATTTAAAGAATTCAGCCAATTTATGCATTTTTACTTTTTTTACTTTTTACTTTTCATTTGCAGCAGTCATTGGCTGTTATTGAAATACTAATGGAATCGATTTTCTAAGTCCCTCGATAAATTATTGTCGAGAAAAGTCACGAATAGCTCTTCCGATACCTTCAAACGATACTCACTCGGAATTCATCTACATATTTGTATGAAAATGTACGTTTCCGACTAACACGTGTAGAATGGATGGCTTTCATTGTCATCATGTGGCAGTTGTTTGCACAGCTGTTATACAGAGAGCTGATAATACGAAAGAATCTTTAACTTTCTTGCACTCTAGATTTACACACGTTATTGCATATTTTCTTTTCAACTTTGTCGATATAATATTAAACATTGCATCAACATATGCATACAATCTCACACATTTTCCTCGACTTCCGGTCGATTTTAGTTTCATCTCACACATTAGAATTTAAAATTTTCTCGATAACATATCGGCTCCAAATGATAACGTCACGAACCACGAGATAATGGTATCAGACAACTTTTTACCCTCTATTACTACCGCTCAAAAATCCCTTCGACACACCATCGAATCGTTGTAAAGTTAGAAAAATTATTGAAATGCCTGAATTTAAATATTTGCGGGAAAAAAAATGTTTATAATAATAATAATTTTTATAATTTGATAATTGTGTTACAGTCTTGTAATAAATCTAATAATGCTTTTTCATCAATGGTTCTTTCTGATAAATATTTTTTGCACCAAATATATCATTTTGCATCAAATATACACATCTCAAATTAAACAAATATCTTATATGCAATAACTATCTTAGGCTGATAAATTTTATTTTCCTTTAACCCAAAAAACGAACGGAAAATTACTTTTTTTTTCCAATTCGTTGTATAAGATTTTTTTCAAACTTTTATAATTTTGCACGTACGCGAGTTAACCCTTTTGCGATGATTTTGTTCTTTTTGTTGCAATCCCTCGCTGTACCTTCCGAAACTTCGTTTACTATATAGCGGTTATTTTCGTCTGCCGACGTACGTTTGTGGAGAATGCGGAGCGGTAAAAACTACAAGCGCTGGTTCGAGTATTGATTAATTAGAAAAAAAATCCACTGAGAAGCATGAGGGAGGCTTGAAAAAAAAATTCGGCAGTTCGCGGGGGAGTGTGCGGGGGGCGTATGAGGATGAACGGCTCCATAGCCCAGGCTCTAGCTTTAGGGAGAGAGAAGCGGACGGCTGAACACAATGAAAGTACTTCCTGCGTTGAGTTTCGCGTCGCCGACGTTCTTCTCTTCCTTCTACAGTCCACGTTTCACCTCCTCTACGATACGTAATGCAACACCCGTCCGCGCCAGAAAAAACCATTTTTGTTAAAAAAAAAAGTTTACCCCTAAAAACAAAGTGTTATTCGTAATGATATATTTAAACTGTCCTCGCAATCCTTCGCACGGTGATTCTTTTATACGAATTTTTTATGGCCTTTTTATTCATTAAGTCTTATATGATGTCCAAAAATATTTCAAAATAATTATCAAATTTGAATTTCTGGAAGAAATAAAAAAGTTTCGTTATAACCGTTTAACAACACTTCATTTTCTATTAATTTTTTCTGTTCCCCTTATTTCGATCAATCCTTAACAATTGGATTATAATGAAGATAATTTTATCCAGTCAATGTTCAATCAACTAACTCATTCGCAATAAACATTCGATCTATTTTTTTCCTATTATATGCATTCGTTTTCTAACGAAAATTACATTATCGAATAAAATGATATTATAGAGATAAAAAATTCTGTTCAAGAAAGAAAACTCGATGATCTGAAACACATCAGTGATGTATCGATCTGTAAAATTTAATATTAGAATGTTGCCATCAAAAACCAAGTCAATCTTTTATGGCATTACTTTTCACGACTTTGAGTGCACTATGTACAGTCATGACAAATATATATCGTTAGTAAATTTGTTCGAGGCTATAGTCTACATACGATTCAATTGGAACAAAGTGCAGCTCCAACGGAATTTAAAGTTGTATGAATAGAGATAAATGGTTTGTTAGCTGCAAAAAGGGGTCGTAACTTGTAAAAATAGTCAAAATATAAGTAAATTGCTCATGTTCATTTACTTATTTATTTATGTCATCTTATTATTAATAAACGGAAAAGGTAATAGCTTCAAAAGATAGTTATTGTAAAATAGGGCCAATTGCGTTGCTATATTTATAAGCATCAGGTTGTGAACCCTCTGAGCAAAAAAGAAATAGTAAATCGAAGTCAGAGGAAAGGTCATTCACACCCGGTGTTTCGTTTGTTAGCATTAACGTTATGATGTCTGCAACCAGAAAAAGATGGCAACCCTCCGAAATTGTAGACTTAAACTTAGATGAATTACGCTTCTATACTCGCGCTTGCATATTTCGTGTATAGTACTGCAGAAGTTGGCGGTGCCATGGTGCTGGGATACACTAGTGCGATCGTGCTGCCGCGAGAACTACACCCGCCCGCGTTTTGATTTTTGCATTCGCATCAGTATGCTACGGGACGTTAAGCAGTCACGAGGCTTGTTTCAACTTCACGGGCGTATTGTACTGATGGACACAGATACATAAAAAAAAAAAAAAAAAAAACAATATATGTAAATAAAAAAATATATTATCACGAAGTTGGTACGGGTATAAATGTTGAGAATAGTGAATCGTGTAAAGTTCATAATTTCTCTAACAAATTCACCTTTCTTTTCTTCACTTGAAAATCATTCCAGAATAGAGCTCAAAATTATCATTTCTGCAAACATTCTAAGAAGCAGAATCCTTACATTTAATTGCTCTTCGTACTTAGACAATTAAAGAAGTATTGCGATGATATTGAAAATGTTTATAACAGTGATAAATAAGATCTTAAAATCATTGTTCTCCAAATTCCAACGTAATTGTAATGGCCAATGCTGTCGTTTTAAATTCTAGGTATTTAAGTAAAAAGATTTTCCATTATTGTGACTGTCGCAATGTTTATACAATAGCTCACGATACCTTTTTATTATTTTGCACCTTGTGTGGAATATATTGATGTCCGAATAAATAACAAAGATCATAAATTCTATGGGGTACCAAAGAGGCAGATTAGTACATGGTGTAACCATTATCCAATGCGTTTGTCACATCACGCAGCCACGTGGTTTCCACGTAGTTGTACTGTTGACCATTTGTATTTGGTACGTGGATATATATTTCTGTATATATATAAAAAGCGAAAAAGAGATAGGAAAACTGGTGTATATTCGCACTTGCACCTCGTAGTGCGTTTTTACACAGAGTCTGGGCTTGTGGTGGTAAAACGAACGGTTGATACACTCACAGAACCAAGAGAGCTGTAAAACGTTGAGTGGAGGAACACCCAACAGCAGCACAGTCGCAGCTAGTCATTCGCGAAGACTCGAAGTGCTCCGGTAACCGCGACGTTGCAATCTTCGACATATGCATCATGTTTATGTATACACTCCAATCTCGTGTTTGAGCCCAGATACATGTTATTTGTGGTGCAAAGTTACACGCCATAAACATTTATTTAATCTCTCAAGATATTTCGATAAAAGACGAGGTTATTTCTTTTTTTCTCCAACATTTCGATCGTGTCGTTACTGAATTTATCTATTTCCGCAATTCTTGTGAAATAAGGAATTCTTCAATGAACATAATAAAATATGCGTGAAATTATATTGAGTTTACAACTGTCAGGTGGTAACACGAAAGTGATTTTTTTTCTTGAATCGTGACGAAAAACGAATTTTCAGTAGAAAGTTCGAATTTAAAAGTGATTGAAAATAATAAATTCATTAAATAGTTTGAAGAAAAGAAAATGTTTCACTAATAAAAATAATAAACGAAACGTGTTGATGGGCTAATGACACCCAACGAGAAACGACTGGACGGTAGCTACCGAGTTTCCTGAACCCGGCACACTATACATCGCTCATCGAGACGCCCGCGCGGATGTTGCAGACGCTTATATCCGTACGTCGTTTATCTTTATATATGTATATATATATATATCTATTTATATAACCGTGTTAGATGTGTGAGTAAACTTCAGTAAATATCCAAGCCTAGTAATCATGAGAGATACTTTGAAGCAATTCCGCGCCAGCTTCACCTCTCAGAATCGTGAGATCCAATCTCTTGCAGCTGACAATGAGAAAAGAAATAAGTGTTCGGTCTGAATCGTTCATTTTTTCTTCCAAGCATTATTCTTATCCTTGCTTAGCGTGTTTCACTATACTCTCATAATTTAAGAAAATTCATGTATACTTCTCACCTCACAATTGCAGGTATTGTCAATACTTTGTAAAATTAAGAGCTGGCATTGTTTCCACGTGTATAACGTTACGGCTTTTAGTTACGCGAGTCTAATCTAATCTGTTCTGGAACCATGTTTTTTTTTTTTTTAGTTCATTTTTGTCACGTTTTACTGCGTCTGCACTGTTTGAGGGGAAATTTGAGTAAAAAGCGTATAAATGTATTACTCTGGAAATAATAAATAAATCCGATTCATCAAATTGCCGATAATGACGGTAGAAAAAAAAATAATCTTATGGTGATCGAAAATCATTGCATATAAATAACGTTTATTATTATTCTGATAACTTATCTGCTCTATTCGCTCAAATAAAATTGCGAAAATATTTGCCTTTTCAGAACATTGACACAAAATAAATGACTTTTCAATTTTTATTTTAAATAATTTGAAATTTTTTAAACGTGTCACTTATCTCTTTTTTATTATTAGGATTGCGATTTACTTTGCTGCCGTTCGAAGCCAATAATCTGTGCGGCGAGTACATTTTAAGTGCGGGAATAGTTCGGCGATTATAACTTCCCACGGAGTTATCGCGGTAGCAAGCTACGAAACGATGTCGCTACAAAACTGCCGCCATCACTCCGAGACGCGACCTCGCTTCTAACATGTTTATCAAGTTTACATGTATTCTGTACATTTATATATATATTTTCATGTATATGACGATATGTATAAATAGATGTTTATATGTATATAGATATATAGATATATATCTATACTCACATATATATCAAAAACGATAACGCCACAACTTGTGCGTACCAACGTGTTTATGTTTCATTCACATTTAACACACTTACGTTTCGACAGTGTTGACTAGTTGCCATTGGAAGGCACACTATGTATCCTCATGTTTTTTTTTTTTTTTTTTTTTTTTTTTCCAAAATCATTATACTTTGAAATTGAAATTATCACGATAATTTATTTTCGGCAAGTTTTCGAAATAGCTTTTTCTAAATACCAAATCAAATTAGCGCACAAAAAATGTACGCTCAATTATAACGATATTCCAATTATCTATGAGCTAAATAACTAATGCTTTTATGGGCGATATGGACTGCAGTAGAAATAAAAGAATTATGGAATAAATTATCACGTAAAATGTAAAATTTAGTTGTCGGAAAATTTTTTATATCGGATTTAATACATTTGGAACTATTCGAGTGTTTCTTTTTTGCTGTAATTTTTTATAAATATTTATTAATCCTGCAGAAACAGGTAGAAAATTTTTTGAGGAAAATAAAAATCGTTAAACTTCCTAGAAACATTTCTAAAATTTGGCTTTTCCAATTGAAACATTTTTTTGTCAAAAATGTTTATGTGTTCCAAACAATAAACACCTGTAGATGAATCGAATGAATTTAATTCTCATGAACTGGAAATATTTGGAGATTTTTCCTGTTTCTTTTACTCAGAGACTTAAAATGTAGCAATTTTATTGTAAGTAACATTTAGTTTTAGAATCAGAATTTTGCATAGAGTAATTAAGAACGTATGCTTCTGAGTCACAGACTCTAAGTTTCGAGCACTGACTAAAGAAAAAAAAAAGAAAAACAGGAGAGTACGGGCCCTGTGGTCTCCGGGAATTCGCCCACTCGTGTAATTTAAGAACGGATAAATCTCGGGTGTTTTGACGCTAAGGCCAATAATAGCATGAGAGGGTGTTGCGTACGTCTAATATTGCTATTCGCGCCTCCACCACGTCAACCAGCTTCCAACTTCATTACATTATATTTCATCATGGTTGTCAAGAAATTGTCAACGAGACAGAGCATTGACATTTTCCTCATCTAATCAAAGTCTGTTGGAATCCTATTCCAAGTTATTCAGAGAATAATTAATGATTACATTAATCCGAATAGTTGGCCAACAACGAAAAATTATATTTTTCGATGAGCATTAGTATTTTTACAAAAGAATTCTATACAGGAGTAACTTTTTTTCATTATTTGATATCCCCAAACGTTTCTTTAAAGATTATGAACTGAATAAACTTACTCCATTGTTAAAAGTGTCAGATACGATTCTTGGGCAAACATTTTTTACTCAATTCTACAAAATGCGATCTATTTCATCGAAAGAAATTACGCTCTAGAATGTGTGTCTGACGTCAGGCGTCAGATTGATTTAATAATTTATCTTGTGCATTTTCAACAGTACGTTAAACATTTGTATCCCGAAATTATGAAAACTCACACCCTCGTGTATGTAATTACCATCGCTGAGTCACTTTCCAGTATCACCCACACGATCAATGTGGGAGACAACGAAGGAAAAGGAAAGACGATGAGAGTGAAAGATTTCTGCGACTTCTTAACGGTCACTGAGTCTTCCGACGGTCCAACATTTATCCACTTGTATGAAGAATTTCTATATTTTTTACAATTTCCATTCATGGAATCCACGAATGAAGATTTAACATTCACGGATTATCACAAAGTTGTAAATTTAAAATAGCAAAATGTTTTTGAAGCCTTTCGCTGTTATCTCATGTCGTACATATACGTCCAGATAGTCGGGAAACCAGTCACGTTTTGCTCGGCCACGGCTTTTTCTCATCGAGCTGATATCAAGTTCATGTTCCCGTATAACCCGTATCCGGAGTGCGCGTGAGACCTCTGTAGACTCAAAAAGGGCGTGAACACTAGTTTTATCACATTTTGTAGATAAGAAGCTGCATAATGTCGTAAGAAAGGGGAAGAAAAAATGTGGCCAACACTGTTTCACTAATAATTCTTTTTTTTTTTTGCTTTCCTTGCTGTTATGCTAGTTAAGGGACTTTCTCAATGTTGTGGATGTAAAAATTGCCGACTTGCACGATTTTTTTCTTAATAAATAAAGTCCGATAACTGCAGTCCGATGTTTCTTCGTTCACATTTATTTAGTCATGTTTTTAAATATTATGTTTGGCTACTCCGAAATAGTGCCTAAAAAATAGCGTTAAATGAATTTAAATTGAGCTCCAGGATAAAATTGCGTGATATTGCGAACTTTTCGTAGTTGGAATATGCAATTAAAAGTTTGTAGACGATTTTTATATCGTAATTTTTCGATTTGACGGTTTTTTCGTAGTTTCTGTAAGTGAATTTTTGGAATAAATGTAAAGAAAATGTGATTTTCAACATCATATCTGCATGACATTTTTAATTGAATATAGAGAAAAAAATATGTAGTTGCATTCCCTTGCGATGCTAGAACTTAAACATCATGAAATTGCAATTATATCATAAGCGTTCCACAGACGCGAGTATTTTCTGATGCCACTGTGATTCAAAACGTACGTCGAGATGCGTATAATGTACCCACGACGTCTGCAAATTTCACCTCTCCTTCTCTCTTTCTCTCTGGTATTTTGTCTCGGTCTTTCTCTCTGCACATACTTGCATTTCACGAGCACAGCGATTATAAAGCGCTATAATTGCTGCCTGATGCTCGAGCGTTAAATGAGTCATTAAGCGACGTGCTCTGAATCATTAAGGTCCGGGACGATGGTCTCGTCTGGCTTGTCATGCCATGAAACCCCCGGGACACCTAGTGTTCGAAACGTACGTCACATTGATTTGTTTGAAAGAAAAAAAAATTTAACATACCTTAAAGATGCAACGCGCTGACAAAAATTGCGTTGAAAAAAAAGTTTCAAACGTGCATCATTCCGTAAAAAATCACAGTATTTTTTTACACAGTTAATCATTTGTTTTGAAACCTCTTTTTCCGTGAATCAATCCATGGGTCAACAATAAAACGATGCCTTGAAGTACGAGAACATATTTAGCCAACGAAAAACAAATACAATCAAAAAAAAAAGTGTATTCGAAACCGTGAATGGTGCATAACCTTCTTTTTAACAAAACTCTGTACCGTACGAGTAAAATGTCATTTTTTAATATCTCAATGAGCCCGAAGAAGACAGTCAGGATAGTCCTCTAAACCAGAGGTCTTATAATATGCATACGTAAGCGAGCTTATCCACGCGCTTTAGGGCTTTCGCCACCTTCTCACCCCTAAATGTTGATACAATATATATGCCGTATCCGTATATACGGAAGAACGAGACACTCATGTGTATATTCATGGACGTACAATAGTAGAGCTCCGAAAGCTCAGACTCGACCAGGGTGGTAGACACTAAGGGATGCAACGACTCCTACCTCGGGTGTGGGTTAAACAAGCGCAGGGAAGCGCCAGTACCGGCGCCTTCATTCGATCCACGCGGTTTCTCAGTATAAAGCATATATGTTGTAAGAATAAACATCGCAACATATATCTATATATTTATATATATACACACGTACACGTATACAGAGTTTGTAGTACGTGCTGGCACCCGGGCTGCCCACTTTCCCTTTTGAAAATCGATTTTGGCGGGGGTAGAACGTCAGCATGAGCCGACGACGTCGGAGTTTCAACCCTCAGGGCAGTGCCAAGGTCCTGACTCGTTTTCCCTCCTATTCTCCCTCGCACTCTTTTCCTCTACTTTTTATCGCGACCACTTTCACTTCCATATACTTTTCATTCTGATGCTCTTTCTGCTCTTATAGCTGAGCATGCCACAGCAAAGTTATGCACAGAGGCGTATACAAAGTTTTGTAAAATTTTACATTTGTTGTATTGCCGTAATTTTTTGGTATTTTAAGATTGATTTCCCAGTGCGCCGGTTGTGACGTAAATTTTGACTTGATTAAGAACAGTTAAATAGAACTTTTGATAAGTCGTTGGGTAAATTAGTGATTTGCGATAGTTACAATATTCCAATATTTAACTAAAACTTTCGAAATGTCTTGGTTCTGAAATTTGAAAAAGGAGAAAAAAGAAGCGATGGAGAATAAAGGTGACCATGAGAACACAAGGGAAAAAATTGAGGGAACTAAAAGAGCGAAAAAAAAAACATTCTCGAGAGTGGATTACAAAAAGAAAGAGAAAACGACGTTGGGAAGGAAGGTAAAGAGAAGAAGGGCGGAGATTAAAAGAGAAAGGGAAATGAAGAAAAAGACTGTAAAAAATTAAAAGGAAAACGAAGCAAGAGAGAAATAGGGAATAAAAAAAAAAAAAAAAACAAAGTATAAAAAAGGGAGGGAATCGATGCAAGGGAGGAAGCAGACTCACCGGAACGGAGAATATCAATGTCCGTGTAGCTTCAGCCTGTATCTCACACCCTCGGGTGCCGCCGAAAATTCCCAAAAGCACACGTAACAAAGACCACCCTAGTCTTTTTCATAGTACTCTGTACGTCATCCTCCCTATTCTCCTATCGTGAAATCCCTTTATCCGCTGTCTCTCTTTCCCTTCATGTTGTCCAACTTTCCTATCGCTGCTCGTCCTTCTCTTTCTTACGCCTTATCCGTTATTCACTTGCTCCGCACACACAGATTTTTTTTTCTCCTCTCGGAATGTATTTTCTTTTTCATCCGAGTCTACCCCGAACTCGCTCTTTCTCTCGCTTCAGCAATGCCTATTTGAACCAACCGTCCGTCCTGGTCCATCAACCACGCTTTTGTTTTCCTCGATACCTTGTATATAGTATACAAATATTTATCATGCTTGTGGCGAACGAAAATAAACAAAAAATTAAAAAAAAAGAAAAAAAAAACACAAATTAACGAAGCCAACGATTTTACGAGTATGTAGACACACATTTCTACTCCTTGTACTCGTTAGAGAATGATGAGAAACGTACTATCCAAATTTCATCAGTTAAGCTGATGAATTGGATTATTCAGGTCCAATCCACTGTATTTATTTACCAATTTTTATTGTTCAATACGACTGAATGACGAAAAAAATTGGTTGGGAAGTTCTAATTTATACCAAGCTGTGAGAAATATCATTATTAATGCAACTGTGATTTTAATCGCAGTCATTTACTAACTTACCAAAATTTAGTGAATTCCGTTCAAATAATATGAAACTTTTATTTTTGATATATTTAAAAAAAAATAAAGAATATTGCATGTTGTGCCAAAATCATTCTTTTTAAGTCTTCTTTCTAAAGTACTTAAAAAAAAAAAATGCTCACTGAAACATTAAAAGTGACAAATGCGACAAATTCAAACTTTTTATCAATTCACGAAAATAGCTATAGTTATTTTCAAATTCGAAATTGGGTCCCCAGCCAACGGTCATAATTTTTTTTTCTTTCATTTATCTGCATTTTTTAATCATCGGGGAATATTTCAGGTTGAACATGAGATGAAAAATATGCATTTCTTCTTATCATTTACGGAATAAAATTTTTTCGGAATGTTATGCAGCTTATATCTTATTCTGATGCCATATGAAAGTTTCATAAAAATTGGTTCTTGAATAAAACGCGACTAAACACATCGTTGCTGTGGAGATTTATATATATATATATATATAGGGAAACAATATATATGACAAGGTGTTCGAAGGGGATCTGGATTCAATGAATAGCCAGCGACGTGCACCCCATACTCGTTTTATAAAGACCACAATTGGGGGTGCCCTAAGCTCTGTCCGTTAAACTACTCTCGTTACATGCTGACTTGTTGCACTCTTCAAAGTCAACTCGTTCTCGAGCTTGGGGGAGTCTTACTAGGCTCTTTGCCACGAAAACAGGGCCAAAGAAACGTTCAAGATAATGGCATTCGCGACAACTACTCCAGGACTAGAACACGCGGTCGGTTCTCTTTCCATATCGAGTTTCTTTCACTTATCCTCTTATTTTTTTCGATTTTTATCTGCGTTGGCAACTCTCGTGACAAATCGTAATGATAATCACTGAGTAACCCCAAGCATCCAACATTTTATTAATTAAAAAGTCACAAGACAAAAAAAATATAATTGAGATGCAATTAAATATTCAGCAATCTTAAAATTCACATGAAATTAAATGTTTTACTTCAAAGTCAAATATAGTCCGAATAAATACACGCAGTTACACAGCATTTTTTACTCACTTTATCAAGTTTCTGTAGGGCCTGTGAAAATAAAAACAGAAAGAATAAATGTGCTCCTCTACGTGCGTGTTGAAGTTCCTCTCGGCTCTCAAGGTGTATCCACCGAGAGATATGAGGTTGTAAGGGTTGTGAAAGAGCTCCCACAGTTACTGGGTTTTGTCGGGTCGAAAAATCAATACCTGCGAAAGCGAAAGTACGCGGGAGTCAGCGACGGGATTCTCCACACCCTCCTTCGCGTTTTTTGCTCATCCTTTTTCATTCCTCACGAACTTTTTCGTTCTATATGTGTTAATAACCTGCGCAAAAGAAATTGTGGAATATATCTACATTTATATATATATTTTTTTTTTTTCCAGTAATTGCGATTCCTCTTAGGCTTTTTTCTTTTGTGCTTTTCGACGTTTAGTCTTATATGCAGATCCTCTTTATAAACACTCATCTTTATCCAATTGTTTTGACGCTCTTTCGCTCGTTCATTCATAAAAAAAGAACCACCCACCACCCCGCGAAATCGTGGAGCGTGCCAAACTCGTTTTATTTCATCAACCTGCTTTTTTTCACAGTCTCTCCTTTCTTCGTATTCTTTCGTTTTGTTTTTGTTCTGACGTTTATTGTACTCATTTACCGCGCACACAGCAGATATGAAATCTTGAATAGAATAAATTATGTGTGTGAAACACCGATAACTAATCTTGGGCTCGAATTAACAAGAAGTTCATTTAATTACGTTTTTAAGCTTATTTCTATATGGGCCACGTAATCAAGTTGCTCCATATTTTTTCTATATTAATATAAAGGACTGTATTTATTAGTAATTGCGGAAAATTCAGTTTCAAGTTAAATTGATGGAAAGAAATTTTTTCATTTGTTCAGAAAAAAGCTTCGGTAACACCGTGGTATTTAAAAATAATTCCTTTAATTTTTTATCAATGCTTCGACACTGAGGTGTGTTTTGCTCAGAAGTTCAGGTGCTATGGTCCTTCGAGTTTTGGTTACGTATTGCCAACAACACTCTATCCCAATAGTACTAAATTCATCGTTTTGCTAGAAAACAATCGAATGCGTTACGTAACAACGAGAACGTTTTCTTAATTTATACGTTTGCTAAGACTGCGAGGTTTTGTTACTCTTTCCACTAATTTCGTAATCGATTCTTTCGTAAATGTTACAACCACCTTTGTGATTTATTTTCGACACTAAAAAATACTAATAAGTTTGAAAAAGTGGATATTATGAATGAAAATGTTATGAAAATGAATGTTAATTAGTTCATCAAAATCTTCTTTTCGAAGAATACAAATGAATTAACTCGGATTGCTGGGAAATGAGTGAGAATTTGAAGTTAACCTTATCATTCCAGTACAGAAAATATCGATCACACGATTAGAAACTAAAATAAACATGTGAAGAGGGTTACTTGAGGTAGTAGTACTTAAGGTTGTAAAAGTTAACTTTCTGGTCAATTGAAAAAAAATTGGAAATAACTTACGGAATAATGTAAATATCTTTCATCATAGCTCACTAAATGGTCAAAATCCTCGATATTTTTTTTCTACAAACTTCGTCATATAATCCTCTCTGCGCGAGAAAAGATTTAAAAAAATCTGTAGAAAAGTTTCGTAGTTATTTCGTCAAATGTGAATTTTCCTACTCCCCCTCCCTCCATGAAATCGCGTATCATAGAAATTCTTCAGAATTTAGAAAAAGTCTTTTAAAAAACGCTTTAGCGAGACTACTTCTTTGATAAATATTTGAACAATACGCTGTTAAGTTCTAAAGTACGAGATAAATTATTCTCGTTCCCTTTAATCATCTTCGCGACTGCAGTATAAGTTCATCATCAAGGACAGTACGAGAAAGTGGTTAAAGCATGGTTGTCCCTGCACGGTTGCTAAAAGTGATTACTGCTTCAACACTTGCTTTGCATAAATGAAAACATCACCAGCTTTCTGAACTTGTCTCCTTTTCTGTTTTTTTTTTTCTTTTTACTTTTGAAGACGTGGCACCTCCGGCGTCTCTTTTGAAGATTGATTAGCCTTGTGCAATGCTCAATCCCCCGGTTTTCTTGAGCTGCTCTTCAGGCTCATCATTAAGTTTCATGAGTTTAGTGCCAAGCGGCAAAATAATTTAGAAAAAAAATGCAATTCTCTGCTGTCACGCGGTAATTACGAAGCCACGTGAAACGCGAGTGTGGCAAAGCTCTAATTCTCAATCACATTAGTCGCCGGCGTAAGTGAAAAACAGGCACGTCACGATTTCCCGGAAGATGACCCTGTTTTTTTTTTTTTTTTTTTTTTTTTTTTACACAACGATAATGAGAATATTGATCATTGTTATGAATATTTCAGAATAAATGTAATTCTGTAATTAACTTTGAACTACTTTAACATACACTACACTATTATTTATCAATGTACTAAATATCTCGATTTTGTCAATATTAAAAAAATATATATATTATTGAAATCTGCAATTTAAGATTCTCGATACATTTGCAAAAATTTATAATTATTTTAATTCTTATTACAGCAGTGGCTCTGGAGGAAAAATCCTCGTGAGCAATTTGCCACTTCACGCAAGAATCGAAGACGTCGAGCCCCTGTTCTCGGTTTACGGGCAGGTGCAAAACGTCGAGAAGGTATCATCCCGTGATCTCACCACCCAGACCGTCCTCGTCAGTTATGAATCGCAGGATCAGGCACAGCAGTAAGTAAAAAACAATAGTATTCCTGTTGATCCAACGCACTTATAAGATAGAGATTCGTTTCAGGGCCACTTGTGCAAAAAAATCAACGACCGATAAAAAATATCCTGTCGGTTATTCATTTATCAATTCATGATGAAATTTACAGGGTTGTGAACCAACTTGACGGATACCAGTACGAAGGTACTCCGTTGAAAGTTGAAATGTCGAGCGCAGAAAGTCGACGAAGGGCACGAAGCCAAAGGGGTGGAGGGGTTGCTTTCTCGGGTTTACCTGGATCGGGTCGTCAAACAGACTTTCCGCTTCGTATACTTGTTCAATCGGACATGGTGGGCGCGATAATCGGACGACAGGGCTCAACAATACGCCAGATAACCCAAATGACACGAGCGAGAGTGGACGTACACCGCAAGGATAATGTTGGCTCGGTTGAAAAAGCTATCACGATTTATGGAAATCCTGATAACTGCACTAACGCATGTAAAAAAATATTGGAAGTTATGCAACAGGAAGCGAACAATACGAATAAAGGGTAAATAGTTTAATTTTTTCATCCAAGTTCTTACCTACAATTGAAGAGAATTTACGTAAAATCTAAAACGATAACTTGTTAAATTAGCTGTATACACTTTATTAAATTAATTAAAATTTTTATTACAGTGAAATAACGTTGAAGATTCTTGCTCATAACAATCTCATCGGTCGTATAATCGGCAAGGGTGGCAACACCATCAAAAGAATCATGCAAGACACAGATACAAAAATCACTGTGAGCAGCATCAATGACATCAATAGTTTCAATCTTGAACGCATAATTACGGTCAAGGGTACAATCGACAACATGAGCAAAGCAGAGTCAATGATCTCCAGTAAATTACGTCAAAGCTATGAGAATGATCTTCAGGCCATGGCGGTAAGTAATTTTATATTTTTCGAATATTTCGTCGCACCAGTCCAAGATTTTTCCCATTCAAAATTGTTCTACACTCAAAAGAATAATAAATTTGATTTTTGCATGAATTTCAAAACATAAAACTATTTCCTGACACTTTAAACTTTATTATTGTTCCGTGTTTAAAAATCAATTACAGTATTCTTTTGAAGATTACTAGAAATTGCTGTATACATTGAGGAAAACATTGTTTTCTAATTGGAAAATCCAAAAATTCATTTTAAAACTGAATCAAGTTAACAAAACGCTGAACCCTTCATAGAATGTTTCGTCAAGTTTTGTATATTTTTAAACATGCAACCATTTGACAAACTAGATAAACAAAAAGACTATTTGTTACAGCCTCAAAGCTTAATGTTCCCGGGACTTCATCCAATGGCAATGATGTCAACCGCTGGAATGGGTTATAGTTCACGTGGTCCAGGTCTTTATGGTTCTGGTCCAGCGCCGTACGCTTTCCAGGGAAATTTACCAGCCCAGCAGCATGCAACGATACCCGCTGACACTCAAGAGACAACATTTTTGTACATTCCTAATAACAGCGTCGGCGCTATTATCGGGTCCAAAGGATCTCACATAAGAAATATTATAAGATTCTCAGGTGCTAGCGTTAAGATAGCTCCGCTTGAACAGGACAAACCGGCTGATCAGCCAACTGAGAGAAAGGTCACCATAGTTGGTTCTCCAGAGTCACAGTGGAAGGTAAGTTTTACCGATGTCATTTTCATGATGGCGCGATACCTTTCGAATCGTCGCTATACTCAAAAGCAAGAGAAAGTTTTTACCGATTCGTCGGTGGTCCCGCGGCAAGCGTTGTTCTCTCAAAACTTCGTGGACCCATGTTCGATCCCTGCTTGATGCAAAGATTTTTATCAGTCATTTTTTCTCTCACATCGTCGTTATTTCAATGAACCATTCGTGGCTCGTTCGAACATTACGATAACAAAAATTACCGGAGAAATGAATATTAACAATAATTAACCTGCTCATTTGGGGTGATGGCGATACTGCTTAGACATCACCTTGATAAATGCAGGAATATTAAAAAATGAAGGGGTCCTGTGATTGAATTACCCAGAATATATCGCAATTTAATTCCCGTACCCCTCCAACAAACAAATTTTTTGTTTATAATAATTAATTATAATTATTATAATATTTTTTTCGGAATATCATCAAATCCATTCACTATGCCAGTCACACCTGATCCGTTCAAAAGTTGTTAAATTTTGTTATTTTTAATAGGGTTTAATGAGCTGCAAACACAACATTTTTTTTTTTTGCTTTTATTACAGGCGCAGTATTTGATTTTTGAAAAAATGCGTGAAGAAGGTTTCGTTGCTGGAACCGAAGACGTGAGGTTGACCATTGAAATCTTGGTGCCAAGTGCTCAGGTCGGCCGCATTATCGGTAAAGGAGGTCAGAATGTGCGGGAGCTTCAACGTGTTACCGGAAGTGTTATCAAACTTTCGGAACAACAAGCTACTCCACCTCCCGCTGATGAGGAAACCACTGTTCATATCATTGGACCTTTCTTCTCTGTTCAGGTAAACAAACCTTTTAATTCAACATCAATATTTGATGGCAATATTCCGATCAAACGTTAACCATGTCTTATATTTTGATTTTTGTTAATAATACACACCGCCAGTCTATAACTTCCTTTAAATACTTGCCTCCGTCCACTCAATGAGATCTTTCGTTGCTAAAACAAAGATCACTTCACGACAGAGGAATAATAAAACGATGTGCTCCACATTGGATCGTTTGATTGTAGCGATACCAAAACTAACGCCAGCGAACATTTATCACATTACAAAACAGTCATCTTTTTAATTTACGACATATTAACATAAGCATATTAAAATTAATTTAAAAAAAACGGATAGCTTTTTTTGTAAGAATTCTTGAAGGATTGGAGCAGCTTATTTTTTTGAGTCAAATTAAGAGGCAAAAAACAACTGAAGACTTTATTTCGCTAAATTTGACAATGAAATCATCGTTTTATTATTTTCCTGCCCATAAAATGGCAGTGACCCAGATTTACTAATCACGAATTGGAATGAACCCCACAGTCTTCTCTCACTGACATTGCAGAGTGAAAATCAATAATCATAACGATACATTTAATTGATACACAAAATCCTAATAAAAATGAATATATTCATTAAGCAAGAAAAAAAAAAGTTTTTAGAGCTTCAATATATTTAGAATTCTTAGAGAGCCAGAAAATGTGAAGAACAGGCAGACAGACACAGACATAAACGGATATCGTTAGCTCTGGACACATTGAAGAAGCGTGACATAAAGAATAGAAAAAATTCTTAGTTTCCAGTAAATCACTAGTGCAAAGTTCAATGTTTTCTTCAAATTGATTACATTATCGAATTCTTCGACATTGAAAGTCTTCAAAGACTGTTGTTCTACAAAATTTGACGTTTTGAATTTTTTCCTCACTGTTCCGGGCTAGAAAGCCTGAAATAAGAGTGACTCATGATCAATGGTTGAAAGTGTTTGGTTGTTTTTATAATGAGTTCTAGGACCTTCACCTTTGGCCTTATGAAGGTTAAGTGAGATAAACATTAATTCAAATAAAACCTGGTGAATCGTTTGTTTGATTTGCAGTCAGCACAGCGCAGAATCCGTGCTACGGTGATGCAATCAGGTGCTCCAGGTAGCGGAACTACCGGTGGTCCCGGTTCTCGTGCTGGACGTGGTAGCAGCCAGGAGGGTGGTTCACGTTCGCGAAGAGACGACAGTGCAACTTCCCAACAAGGTAGCACGCAATCTCAGAATCAGAGTTCGCAGCAGCAGTCGAGCTCATCGCCATCGAGCCAACAGCAGCAGTCGAGCCAGCAGTCACCTCAGCAGCAACAATCGCCGCAACAAGCATCCCAACCGCAACAGCAACAACAACAACAACAGCAGAATCAGTAACGTTGATTAAAAGCAAAACAAAACATAAAAAACCCGACGCCATCGACCAAACCTTGGCTCACCAATGAATCCGTTTTAATCGGCCGGTGTGATATCTCGTCGATGCGAATTTTCCTAATTTTCGAGGAGGCTTACAAGATGAAGAATTAAAAAAAAAAAAACAAAAAATGAACAAAAAAAGACAAACAAAAAAGTTAAAAATCATTGAATAACAAGAACAATGGGGCAACGAGAAAATAATTGCGAAGAAACACGATCTTAAACGTATTTACAAGGATTCTAATCCTGAACACTGTAGTTTTCGAAGCCCCCAAGATCTTCGCAACATATTCCGGCACTTGGTATAACTCACGATATGACAACAGCCAAATGATTGACGTGACAAGCGAGTTTCGCACATCTTTCGGAACTATTATTCAAAGTATTTCTTATTACTGTCACGAGCTCGCAGATTCACGACGGTTTCGTAGTTTTTTTTTCTCCATTAAAAAACAAAACAATAAAGAAAACACGAAACTGGTAACAATTATTAAAGTTATCGTCGGACTCTAGAAGTCAGGGAAGAAAAATAATGAAAAATGGCATTAGATTATCGTGAGCGCTGCGCCGATTGGCTCGTACTTCGTCAGCATCGCAGGTCCCGAAATTACGAGGAGTTTCGTCCTCGACGATCACTTACGAAGCATCAATCGTTTTTTTTTATTCTTCTGGCACTTCGAGTCATAGTATTGAACGCATGAACCGTCGAGAAGAAAATGTGCCCGAGCCAAAAAACGTCGTTGCTGGTATGGAAAAATTGAAAAAAAAACTGCAATTGCGAATAAAAGAAAAAAAAGACCATCAATCATTAAAACAACCTCAAAACACCTGGCCGAAAAAGAACGTGAAACAATGCGAGAGCCAAGAAGAAGAAGAAGAAGAAGAAGAAAAAGAAGAATTTTAATAAAATGAACAACAACGAGATAACAGCAGCAACAACAACAGAAGCAACAACTAACGACGGAAGACACACACAACCTTATTACCTCATTCATTACGATTAAAGATTTAAAATATGATAAACTAAAGTGAAATGAGAATGAATTGATGAAAAAAAAAAGAAAAAAAAAACAAACAAAAAACAAAAGAAACAAACAAACCAACTAATCTAAAAAGTCTACCTAATATTAAAGTTATAATGATATACAGAGAAGTTGAGTAACGAATACACATAACGTTATCACCTGTTACTACTACTGCTACTATACTACTATTATTATTATTACTACCAATACTACGACTATTATTATTATTATTATTATTATTATTATTATTATTATTATTATTATTATTATTATTATTATTATTATTATTATTATTATTATTATTATTATTATTATTATTATTATTATTATTATTATTATTATTATTATTAATATTATTATTATTAATACTTAAATATCAACCAATTCTTCTACCATTGTCAAGGAAGATTTCGTTTGTTCTTCTCTTTCTATATCGTTATTTTTTCCCTACACGAAACTAGTATTTTCTTTCTCTCATGAAAAAAAAAAAAAAAAAAAAAAAAAAAAAAGAGAAACGAAAATATATACAAATAATAACTTGACAAAGTTTGCGCCAGACGTGAATGACATTTTTTTTCATATTGAGAGGATAGAATATAAGGACAATCGTTAACGTTCTAAATGAGGGTGTAGGAGTGAGCGTACTTGAGCTTCACGAAACGGTTCTCTTACCCATGAGCCGTTTATAATACCAAAGAACACGATTGCGATTTAAAATGTCGCATTAAAAAGTGAAGTGAAGAAAATCATACGCGCGTTGGATGTTTTCGTGTCATGCTAACTTGTGCCGTTTACGTTAATACGCCTTGGCTATTTCGCCTGGTCGGCTTATTTTCTTTGGGAAAATAAAGACATCACCGAAACGTCGCAGTTAAATGGTCCGAAGTCTCAGAATCTAATGGACCCTTGCACTCGCCAAATAAAGTGACGATACGAACTGAGATGAACGAAGCATTTCACGATTGAAAAATAGAGGGGAAAAAAAACAACATGATAACATGCTGTTGGTGCTACGCGAAAGAAACAGAACGTGGGGAGGTTGAAGCGTAGTAAAAAAATTATATTGATTAAAAAACAAAGAAAACCGTGGAAGATGAAAAAAAAAAGACGGTCGATATACGAGCCACACAACGTTTTTTCAGGGATTATTACTTTAACCATGGATGTAATGTAATAGTGTGTGTGTGAGTGTGTGTGTGAGAGTGTGCGTGTGTGTTGACTGATAACTATTAATTAATAAGTAATTTCATAAATTACGCCGATAAGTATGACGCGATTAATGAAAAAAAAAAAAAAAAAAAACAAAAACAAAAAACAAAAAACAAAAAGTAAAGAAACGCGAGCGAGAAAAACAAGTGGAACGATCGGTCAGGCCTTCGAGTCTTCAGGACACGTCGACGGGTTCAATTCCGAAATTTATTGACCCTTCGATTGAACCATTAACACGTATGTAAATGTGTTTATAAGAAAGAAAATAAAATAAAAAACGAGAAAAGAACAAAGAAATTAACGAGAAACGTGATTAAAACTCACGATCGACGTTCGTCCCGTACGTTCGTTCGTCGAAGCGTTGATTTTTGGATATAACCAAAATTAACCAAATATCGGACTGGGGAAAATACAACTAAGAATGAAGAAAAAACAAACGTTTTTTTGCGGGAGCTCCCGGAATCACACCGGCAGGAAAAAGCTCTCGACGGTATCGACGAGAATACTCTCTTTCTTCGGTACGTTATTTCGCACGTTTACCATGTTCGAGTCGAACCGGAAAGAGAAAAAAAATCTTTTTTTTTCTCTCTATACTCAACCCATTGGGCTGCACGTATATTATCATTTGGTAATTTACGCGTATCATGGAATATAAGCGACAAACATGCATTTAGTACAAAGATAAAAACAAAAATTTAAGAATTTAGTGTGGAAAATAAAGGTTCGAAAAAGCGACAAAAAAAAAGAGAGAGAAAAATATATAACTTGCGTACAAACGATCGAATTTGGAAAGTGTGCGTGATGTGCGTGAAGATTCCGCGTTATCATCGCCGTTGGCGAGTTAGAACGGATACTGGAGAACGAGGATTGAAAAAAGGGGGTAAAAGATGAAAAAAAAAAAAAAATGTATAAAAGAAAGAAAAAAATAAATCAAACAAGAAGAAGGCAAATCTTTTCGATGAAAAAGCAAAGCTGCTTACGAACAGAACGGCGAAAAGATACATTAAGGGTTGGATTTAAAAAAAAAAAAGAAAAAAGAAGTAAAAAAAAACAAATAAGAGTATAAGTTTATTTTTGATACATTGTTGGGGAGATCTAAGTAAATCTTTCTTTTTTTTTCCATTTTTTGTTACATGTTTTAATAACTTAATGAATTTTAATGATATTAAGGAGTGTCGAGAGGTCGAGAGAGGTGCGATTAATGAGAGGTGAAATTTTTAATATAAATAAGAGAAAGGATGGAACGTAACAAAAACGTGATGAGAGAAAAAAAAACGTAAGAAGAAGACGAGGATTAGTAATTTCACGAGTGAGATATTTAAAGTGAGATATGAAAAAAAAAATACAAAAAAAATAAATGGGAAATTCGAAAGAAAGAAAGGAGTGAGTTAAACGCGTAGTTTTTTGCACTGCGACGTCAGGAATAAAGGAGATTTATAGTCGGATAAAAATTGTATAATATATTTAATATATTTCGAGATACGGCGGTGGTGCAAAGTGGCGTTTTGGAAAGAGATGTTACGTTGAAGAAAAAAAAATGAAAAAAAAAAGAAAAAAAAAATTGAAATAATCCGGTGACACGAGAGATTCGACGACAGCGTGAATTTGAGCTCGGAGTTTTATGCGACGCAAATTTACCGTGTCGAAGTTTTTCTCGCGTCCTATTAACTTGGTCCCTCTCCTCTACTTCACTTCAGCCACTTCCGCATTATTTATCAAGCGTAAATTTTTAAACGAAAAAAAGGAAAAAAGAAACAAAAACAAAAAAAAAATGAAAAAATAACGAAAGTGCCAAGGGTTACACTCATAATTTACCACAAATTCCGTATCAACAGATTTAAAAGAGAGAAATCGAATAAACAAACAAACGAAAGAAACACCTACGACTGCGAAATAATTGCGACCATGCAGAAATAATGCAGAAATTTTACGCCATTAAAAGCTTATACAGATCAGAGGATTTTGTAGCTGTTGGGGAAAACCACGTTATACTGCAAAACAAAAGAAACTGCACCACCGAAAAAAGAAAAGAAAACTTGAAAAAAAAAAAAAAAAGCATTTACGCTATTCAGAGACATTTTTACTCTCCTTTTTCCAGCAAAAAAATTAAACGTCAATATACTTTCATTCTTTCGATAACCGTACATATATTTCGGCCACGGATGACCGACAAAAAAGCAAAAAAAAAGGAACATAAACATCGCTCTTTCACATTCATTAGTCGCATGGAAGAAAAATTTGAATGATTGAAATTTTCTCCACCCACTCACGATTCAACGAGTCCTTCTACCATTGAATTATTTTTCATCCATCAAGATAACTCGAACCGGAAAAGATGGAAAAATATACACATATATAGACAGCAAAGAAGATCGAAACGTAAAGCATATTTTGGTTGAAATTCATCAACGACAAATTAAAATCACGCCGTACGATCAGAGCGTTAAATCGATCGCAATCTCACACTTTCAAATAATATGGAAACGCTTTTTTTGTATAACGTTACATGCAAATATGTATCCAAGCAAATGGATGTTTATAAAAACATAATCTTCGACTTTTTGCTCGCTCAGACTCCCTGCGCTTAGCAAACAAAAGTACAATCACAAGACGAAGAAGGCAAAGTGTAACGAAACTATAATGGAACACACAAGCACACGAAGACATGGACCAAATAGCAGCCATCGTCACGCAAACCAAAAGATACGAACAAAAATAAATAAAAGAGATATATAAAAAGAGACGCGTTGAGAATATTTAACAAAAGACAGAAAAGAGAAATAAGAAGAACGAGAAAAATGGAAAACCGACAAGAATCAAGATATTCTCTTTTTGCCGCGCGTTCTCTTTTTGGCCATTTTCACACCTGGTTAAATAGCATTTCAGCCCATTTGACGAGCGAAAGCTATAGAGAGAGGTAGTGACTGCTGGAGTGGCCTTGGCGAGAGGGACGTAGAAATAAAATGTTCGCGAAAACTTTCGTGTTCGGAAGACAAAACCCTCGACCCTCGCACCCATCGAGAAGAATGTACAAATCAAACTCATTAAGAGAGACGTATGAAAGAGTGACAGAGAGAGAGAGAGAGAGAGAAAGAGAGAAGGAAGAAAGAGAGATGCTGATATGAAGTAAGAGAGAAACAAAAAAAAATGCAGAGAAATTATTAATATAATAATGATAACTTAAAGATTTTAAAGTTATTAAATTATTAAACTCGTGGGAGTGTAGTAAATGAGAAGGAAGGAGAAGTTGAAAAAAAAGAATGAAAATTTGAGTAGTAATGGTAAGGATACCACAGACAAATGTACAAAAAAATCGAGTAATTACTAAATCTTAAATGTTAGTATCTTATTAAAAGTATTTAATTCTCGCGCGAGATGTTTTTTTTTCTTGCGTGCTCGGGCATAAAAGGAGGACTTTTTTTATTTTGCAAATAATGGAAAACCATTGGAGTTGGAAGAAAAAAGGAAAGATTTGTTCGAACGCGAGACAAAACCGATATACCAAACCGTGCTTAAGGATGTTCGAGAACTCCGCGTGATCACAAAAAGTCAGGATCAAAGATCGATAGGTTTAGAATATCGAGATTGGTGACAAGCCCAAGAATTATGCGCCTAAGCACATCGTATTCAACCACAGGACTCAACAGCGAAGCGTCTAACGCGTAACCGCTACGTGATTCGCAAAACAGCAACATAAAAAAATAATACAGAAAAACAACGCATTGAACTTCGAGATCTACAAGCCATGAAATATGGTTTATGATCAATCATCAGTCATTTACGATTCACATATAAGACAAATGTAAATCGGGATAGTCACGAAATAAAATTCGTTTCCGCGCAGTTCAGGCACACGAATCATTAAAAAAAATTGTTCTGCCATTTATTCTACTGACAGATAACAAATAATGACAAGAGAACAGTGCGTATACGTCGACGCGTGTATGCAAAAATGCATATCAAAGCATGAACACACGGCTTATCGCGGCCCTTCGGTTTCACGAGAGGTTGCGCGAAAAATCATCGTTCATTGTGATCGATGATTAGTGTCCTAGGCCAACAATAGATTATTCCGTTACCACGAAAATCTATTTGTCCAGGATCGACAAAACCACCACCGTGAATAAAACAAAAAATCATCTCATTTTTCACATCATCAATGATGAGATTGTAAAATTGATGAATAATCGTAAACAAAATATAAAAACGGTACATTATAAAAAAATAAACATGTCAAGCACTCGAACAGTCAGCATGAACAATATTTTCAACTTTGTAACCGTTGACTACGATTATTTCATAAATATGTACGTTTATATAAACATAACTATAGACACACACTCAAGCAGACAAACACACGCACCAATTAAATGTTTAAATATCAACGCTCCATTAAAATTTTGTGTAGAAAATGATAGAAAAGCTAAAAACGAAAAAAAGAAAAATTATTGTGCTAGGGACACACAATTTCCGTCTACCTCCGTTGTATTATCGACGGCCGTGGTCGTGGCCGTGGGAGATAGTTATTAATGAAATATAGAAAATAGTAATTAATAGTGATAATACATGAAACTTGGGGCGACATAATAATGTGATCGTCGTGCGTGTACGTGGAAGATTTTTTTCAATTTTCTTTTCTTTTCATAGCGACGATAATTGTCGATGATTGTTGTTGTTAAAAGATTCAGAGTAAAATTCAAAGCATGTTGCAATTAACGGTTAACGTACAAACAAACAAACAAACAAAACAAATTTAAAGTTAAAGAAGAAAAAAGGTAACAATAACGTAATTCATGAAAAAATTCATCAAATATTTTGGGCTTTAGTATTGGGAAGATCGGAAAATTATTACGCAAAAATATAAAATCTCACGCGTGACACAAAAGTTACAAAAGATTAATACGATTTTTTTTTTTTTCAATGTTACGAAAGTATAACGATTAATCCAACAGTATGGTACAAAAATCGAATTTTTAAAATAGCCGCGTAAAAATTCGATTACAACGTGCGCGTCGTAAATTTCGTTACTACTCGTAAAAAAGTAAAACGAAAGAAAAAATACGGAATCGCCGGAATTCGACGCGGGGTTAAAAAGAAGAAAACTGACAAAAAATTATAGCCGCGGTGAAGAAAAAAAAAACAAAAACAAATAAAACGTGGGCCTTATTGTATACAGTTGGGCATTGTTGTTATGTGAACGGTTTCAAGTGATATATCAATAACAGATAATATATCAGATATGTGGAGTCAGACTATGCGATACCGCGACGAATACGTTAGTTATACGTTCTCTCACGCAATTCATAAGATTAGTGCGAAAAATGGATGAAGAATATTGGATTTGCTGTTATTTACACTGATAAGAATTAAATCCGCACTAATCGTCGCGAAAATGGTAAAAAAGCAAGAGAAATACGACGTGAGAATTGCGTGAGATCTATAGTTTGAGCAACCGATAGAAAATAACGAGTGAATAAATGACGTCAAGAGATCGCGTTGCCGGAAGTCATAATATATATTATCTATTATTATCTTATTGTTGCCAATGATGGGCATTATGAGAAAACCGCACGGGTATGTAACTTATTATCTACGACAAATGTCATCTTAACTCCTTTTACTCCCATTACAACCCCATCACACCCTTATGTACATATATACACTACAATTACCTTGTAATTAATTTATGTGCTAAGTATAGGTATATGTGTATGTGTGTATATTTAAATATTTATTTATTTATATACATACATATATGAATACGTATACAATTGTTATGATGAGTTTCTGAAACCTGCCCTAACGGTAGCGGAACTTTGCTTTATTCCGTTCTGCTTTAAACAACAACAAAATATGTAAAAAAGCGTGGTGACGATGAAAAAAATCTAAAGCGGAAGGATTTTTACGTGCTTGATACTAAAACCCAAAATGAAGATATTTTGCAATTATAAACGGTTCAAATAACTATTTTCAAAACGATAAACTATTTCCACGCGTCCGCGTCAAGAATATAAACTTAACAAAAAATCATTCGAGAGCCTTAAACATATCTATGCCACTTACCGCCATTAGTATTGAACAAAAAGAAAACACTTTTTTTTCTCATTCTCGTCACTAATTTCTGGAAATGTTCCATCTTTTACGGTCTTCAAACAAGAACAAAAAGTTATAGATCAAAGTTTCTCAACCGCATGGAATCGATTTGAAAATCTTCGTAAACATGGTTTACGTTTTTGAATTTCGAATTATAATCCGAAAAGAAATTTATCAATGAGAAAAGACAATTTTTGGATTTTCATTCCAATTGTGTTGTTATTGTCTCGTTCGAGTTTGATTATTTTCAGAATAACATCAAAATCGTTTTATCATATCAAGCCCTAACTTTATTTGACTTTTTGGAAAAAAATGAGTGTACTGCTTTGAAGAAAAGGAGAAAAGCACGAAAAGTCACAGAGATTTAGTGATGAGAACGAAAAGAAAAAAAAAAACATTCTTTTTTCAAATCAAGCACAACATCTTGAACGCGGAGATCACACTTAATCGTGAAATTATAATCGCTCTCGAAGTAACGAATGCACTACATAAAAATATGCACCCAGCAACGGAACAAAATTAGTCCAAGATCTAGTGCTTGAATAATCGATCTGTTTTGGACTCACGGAAACGAATTCCACATACACGGAGAACACAATTTAAAAAAAAAACGAAAACATAGATACATAAAAACCAATAACGATAGCTCAATCGATTCGTATGAGTTAAAAAAATAATAATAATAATAATAATTACGATGGAAGCTTGAAACGCGAACGGTACGACCCAGCACAGCGCTCGGGCGGCCATGGATCATTAAATATTAAACTGTATAATGTTCGTTGCATGCATACGAAATAAAAATAAAAATAATAATAAAAACGTAAAAAAAAAAAAAATATTAATGATAATAATAATTCTAAAATAATAAAAACAGGCGAATCCCGGTAACAACGCCGAGGCCGACCCAAACTTAATCGTCTATCGATACATTATAATTGATGCTTATGATTTTCTGTTCTTTTTCTTTATTATTTTTTTGTTTTATATAGAAGTTGCGCATTGGCGTTGGAGACAACCTCCGCGCTTGGCATAAGCCACTCGCAAATGATACGTTTTTATTTTCTCTTCAATATTATAATTTTTTGCTTCGGGATTAGCAGGATTCTGGTAATTTTTGTCGGACAACATTCGAATGGTTTTTTAATTGCGATCATCTCGTGATCGATGCATGATTGAAAAAAGAGAAGAGATTAAATAGAGGCAATGTTTCGAGCATCGCCGTTTAAAACGTCGCAAAAATTCCGCACCCGATCTTCGCTGCGTGAAATAATTTGCGATAACGTAATAATGTTTTTATTCGGAAATCGATCGACGATTTACTAGCTAGTTTCGTGACCCGCATTTAAGATATTTTCACAATAATCAATTCATTTTTTTTTTGTCTACTTTTAGTTTACTTTAATTGCTACTATTTCTTCTATAACTCACTACTTTACGATCTACTACTACGATTTTTGTTGTGTCTTCGATTATTGATGATTTGGTACTTTTTCACAAATTCAATGATGCATTTTTCTACCTACTACTTGATTTGACTTCATTTCGAAAGTATCGGCGCATCTAATGTTTTAACCCTTCGGGAACTACGATATATTTACAAATATACATTTTTTTTTTTTTTTTTTCATTTATTTGAGGGTATCAACGCGTGATGAGATTACCGATTTGAGGGGGTTTGAGTGGTTTTTTTAAACAAACAAATCTTGTTTGCACGGATTTTATCAACACGATTTATCAATGTATTTTGAAGCGTTGTGCATCTTGTTTAATTATTTTTGTTTCGTAATTTCATTATTCTTTTCTTTTGTTTCGTTGTTTCTCTCTCACTCTTTTTTCTCTCTTTTGATTTCTCTCTCTCTCTCTCTCTCTCTCTCTCTCTTTAATTTTGACTTACACATGGCGCATTGAATTTTCGAATACAAAACATGCAATTACGGCATTTTTTTTAGCGAATAATGTTTAAAGATTACTTCTACATATACGGATAATCATTAAGTACACACTTCATAGAAATTAAACAAAAAAAAAAAGAAAAACAAATAGGGATTAAGACGGGAAACGAACAGCCGGTGGCTTCACTCCAGATTCAAAATTAAAATCGATTTTCGGCCAATAAATAAATCGGTTAAATCCAATTTACTTCAGAAAATCATTAACAGATGAACTTTTAAACTATTCTGAATCGTTGTTCTGGAGCGATAATGCTCCGGCTGGAAACAAAAATAAGAAATAATGAAAATTCGGGTTTGTTAAATTTACGCGAAAGTGAGGAATTGCCGTACGATATCTAGAAAGCAAAATTTTCGCTCGGTTCAAAATAATGTGCACACCGCGAAGCAGTTAGTTCATAATTTCCGGATTCAGTAAAATAAAAGTCAACGGGAAATCACATTTCTATAGAATGCCGCAGAAAATACGAATATTTAACATCTGTACCTGGATGTTTTAATATTTTTTTCTTCCAAATTCATTCCATCCTGCAATAAATAACAGAAAACTATGAAAATGTTACTATATCGACATATGTCATCCCCCCCTCTCCATTTGCATGATATATATTTTTTTCTCAAGCAAATGAAAAATTTACAAAAAAAAATATATCTCTATAGATATATTTATATGCATATACATATACAATTAATAATACAGCCTACAGACTTTCTTCTCTAAATCGACGATATATAGTTATATTATAGATACAAACGTCGCGATGCGATTAGAAAAGAAAAAAAAATCACAAGTGCAATAGTTATCCAATAGACACGGATTAAAAGCGCGATAACGGCCTCTGCTTCATCATCGGATATGATATTGCTCGGTATCAGTGATTTATTCGAAAAAAAAAGAAACAAATAAAAATTCAAAAACCAAGACATTGAAAAAAAAAAAAATGATTAAGGATTTTAATACCGAGACAGTCTCGAATGATGAAGAATTAAGGACGGATTTCGCGTCCACAAACTACCTCGCAAATTTTTGTCAGCTGCAACTGTTATAAATAAACTTACATTCACGATATATTTATCAACTGGAAACAAAAATATAATCGCATTATACGCAACATCAGGGATTTCATTGCAAAAACATTTCGGTTACTTTTGAATAATATTTATTGTTTCAATGCCGAGTTCTTTACGAATATTCAATTAAGCGAAAATATGCATGGGCATAAAAATAATAGTGGTGACGCAATAGAGCCTGAAACCTGCCTATATACATAAACAATAAACTAATACATTTTATATCGATACGCAAGAACATAAGCGATTAAATTGTACGTATTGAAATAAACAAACAATCGCAGAGAACAAAAACCAGTAAGAACCGTGTACATCGTGCTCGATGAACTTACAAATGAATTTATACACAAATATCTAATTGATAATACACGATCATACCCAATAATGCTACTGATTTCGAATATATGGTGTTCTATTTTTATTTTTTATTTATTTTTTCAGCTATTTTTATAACGTAAAAGTAATCACTCGATACCCAAAAATATACAGTATAACAATACTTAAATTTACGAAAACAACACGAAGATAAAATGTAAAAAAAAAAAAAAACATACGATATTAACAATTAATGATAAACCTAAATCAATGTTAATGAGAACTTCATGATTAATCGATTTCAAACGAAATGCAGAAGCAAGCCATTTATTCATATGTACGAATCCTTTAATTATCCATCCCTTATACACCGAATCATACAAATTTCCTCCTAAAATTCATAACGACAAAAATTCAATATAATCATAACAATAACGATTGTATAATATATTACGATGTTCGTGTGTTCTTACGAGAACTGCGTTTTTTTCGTACTCGGACAACGCACGATCTCTCCTCATTCCCAATTCATGTGACACATATATATATGCTATGTGTATATTTTACATTCGTAAAACGAATATTTCGATGTCTCATCGTGACGTTCATTGTTTCAAAAATTTTCACGGAAAATTGAAAAAAAAAAAAAAAAAAACGAAACTTTCATCGACTTTTGTGAAACAAAAAGCCGTGTTACACGTGCTTTATTCGTACGTCGTCCATCCAGTTTCACTGCCAAACATGCATTTGAAAATAAAATCTTCGACGAGCACGAAATTTTTCGTGAAAATTTAGAGATAAACATAAACGCGTGGGAGAACGAAAATAAAATCATGAATGAGAGAATAATGAGAGAGAAATATCTGTTATATTTCGTCGTACACCGGTCGCCTGAAAATGATCGTTTGTCATGTTTTTATTAATAAAACGATCGATGAAAAATAAAACGCCGGACTCTAAAATCGCAGTTTTGCAGAAAAAAATGAATATTGTCGAAAAAAATGACCAACCTTTGTTTGTTAAAATATTCAATCGAATATGCAATCGATTTTTTTTTTCATCGATCGTTTTAGCGGACGGTGTTTGTCGACGATTTTGTTATAATGCCGAAAAGAAAAATGGAAAAAAAAAATCTGTTACTTTTTGTCCTTACATATTAGTGTTAAATAGAAAATGGAATAGTAGAGTTGCCGTTGTGTTTTACATTTATTCTGAGGAGATGTGATGAAAGGCGATCACGACGAAATGACAAAGTTTGAAAATTCATGAAAATCTAACCAGCAACTGTCAAACGATCAAAAAAGAAATCAAGTTCCGGCGCGAACCGCCGTTTATTTCCGATACCGTCGTGTGTCCTTTTTTATTTTGTAACGAGCCCGGATAATTGCGATCGAGAGTATTCAAACTAATTGCACTTTTTTGGCCATTGTCAAGAGATATCGATATTTCAAAAAAAAAAAAGAAAAAAAAACAAACAATGTACGAGGTGAATTCTCTGTTTGTATTTTACAATTTATCGATATATCCAAATATTCGAAGAAACCTTCGATTGCAAAAAAATTATCCGGGTGTTCGAGAAAGGGCATTGTAAAACTTTATGCAAGTTTTTACATTTATACATAAATACATTTATATACATATATTTATATATAAAAACAAAACGTTGTCGCATGCTCGACAAGAACGGAAAACAATTCCTCACCGAAGCGAACATTTCGTACGCCCCGACAGTTTGAAAAATACACAAATTATTAACCTGTGTAATCCTTTAATAAAGTCTATCGAATGTAAATGCGTTAAACTATTAAGAGGAGAAAAAAAAACAAAACAAAACAAAAAAAAAAGAAAAATGTGCGCGCCACCGTTAGCCATTACCAGATAAGCAAAGAGAGTAACAACTTTTACTACTGTAAGTTTCGAAAAAAAATGAAAAAAAAAAACGTTTTCCTTAAGAATAAAAGAATGAAAAAGAAAACTTGTACGTGTTTAGATACTAAAGAGATCGAAACAAGACAAAAAAGGAATTTATAATCACACCCAAATGCGGATTACAACATTTTTCGTATCCGGAAGTAACCAGAAGGGTATATATATATGTATAGAAAAAGACACACATATATATATATCCAGTTGAATGAAAAATTCTTTAAAAAAAAGTAAAAAAAAAACTATATTGAGAGTATGCCATAATTTTTTGTCTTGTCACGATTTGCCGAAAACGAACTATGAAATGCGAAAAGAAAAATAATCATTATTACCCATCACTTTTGCTTGATTCACGTATTTTGGCACTGCTTGCTGTAATGATTTTTTTTTTTTTTATAATCTCTCATCGTCTGAAAATCAATGTAAACAGAAAACAATTCACCGAGGATTGATAGATAGAATAACGCTGCACCCGCGCGAATTGCGAGTGGAAAAATCCAGTCGATGGGATTATCGAGAAAGTGAAAACAAAAAAAATCATTAATTTTTATATCGTTCGAAACACTTCTTTTAATCTTCTCTATCTGCTTCTCTCTCTCTCTCTCTCTCTCTCTCTCTCTCTCTCTCTCTCTCTCTCTCTCTCTCTCTCTCTCTCTCCGGAACCAGAGATACATCGACAAAAATTTCAAATTCCCTGCCGCAAAGATTATGTCTAATAGAAAAGTCGTGTACTTGAATTAGCACAAGATTTTTTCGTAAAATTCAGAATACAGATATAAAAAATGATGAAACCATAATCCAAACAATAACAAAATCACGATTACGGAGGGAAAAATAGTTTATGATGAATTTATGTATAACGTTCAATTGAGGATTGTATGTAATTGTATATATATGAGTACAATGCAGTCCATGAGTTATTAAGATACATTCTCCTTTTTCTACCATGAAGAAAAAATAAATTATTCTAGTTAATAAAACAAGTGCTTCCTTTGATGAAAGATGACACCATCATTTTATCCTCTTCTACTCCCTTTTTGTGGGAAATTATGTCCTTCGTACCCTCGAGCATAATTTCATAGTGAAATATGCTTAAATGAAGGGGGAAAAAATAGTTTGAGGCAAGCGTAGAACTTTTAAACAGACATGATGCAGAACTGTTGTTTAGCCCTCCTGCCAGAGATTTATCGACTTCTCAAAAAAAAAAAAAGAAAAAGGTACAGTAGATCGAAGTAACTGCTGCAGGAACAGAAGATTTGAAAAGGTGAAGAAAGCAAAATGTATCAGAGCGAGACTGCTGATGTAAAAGTTACTAAAAGGCTAACCAAATTATTAATCGTAACGTTTTGACTCTAGAACTCATGTCCCATGTTTTTATTATTTAACACATGGCCGGAATCGTTTTCAACCCCGTGTTATTTTTTATCGTAATACCGTCTTTACAGAGATGAGGAAACTTTGGCAGCGCTTTAATATTTACATTTTTTATTGACGAATAAAATAATGCGTGGGAAATAGAATTTCATGAAAGTTGAGTCGACGAAAGAGTCATTTGAAAACTGAAAAATTCGGAAAATCGACTAAAATTTGATTTTTTTGACATTTAATTGGTATCGAAATGGACCTCCAGCACGAGTTCTAGGGTTAATGCAAAATGTCATACCGACTGAGCTGACATGAGTACGAAAGAGAAAGTTGCAAATTTCGACGATTAAATTGTTTCACACCGTTCGTCTGATCACAATCAAAAAGTTTTAGCCCCTTTATGCCTTTTTTCTGCATAGGCTGAAACTTTTTTCATATTGAGCTTCTTAACCCTTTGAGCCATCGTGGGACCAACGTAGTCCCACCCATTTTTTAATATTTTTTTTCATCATTGAACTAATATTTCAACAAGTATCAGAATTTTTGGTTCAACACGGACTATAGGGGACATTGAAAAATATCAAAAAAATTTCGACAGTCGTTATTTCTTAATTACACAAACACCAATTATAAATAAATGGTCGAATTTCGTACTTTTTCATGAAAAAAATCATTTTTTTCTAAACGACTACGAACATCTGTGAACACTTTAAAAAATTTGAGAGAATTTTATCAAAAAATGTTTGTACGGTGGTATTCGTAAAAAAAAAAAAAAAAAAAAAAAAAAAATATGAAGTTTGAATTCTTGAGATCAGTTTCATAATCAACGACTCCAAGACTAATATTTCAAGTCCAAGTTTAAAGTCAATTGCACGTCAAAAAAAAATGTATGGCTTAAAGGGTTAACCCAAGTAGTTTTACAATGTTGTTATTTTTTTCTCTTTTTTTTTATAATCTTCGTAGTATTTTTCTGAATCATAGACATATTGCGATAGAT
Organism: Campoletis raptor; assembly: GCA_948107755.1. Taxonomy (NCBI): domain Eukaryota; kingdom Metazoa; phylum Arthropoda; class Insecta; order Hymenoptera; family Ichneumonidae; genus Campoletis; species Campoletis raptor. The sequence goes on along the minus strand of OX403622.1, from coordinate 30,676,082 downwards.
CCTGATTTTTCAACGCCACATTTTTTTCGTACATTACGTACTACAGAAATATATTACAAAATAAAAAATTAAAGTATAGATATTCTTTTCACAATAAATAACAATGCATTTGGATATTTATAAATTTGATATTTTTTTCGGAAACTATTCCGTTGAATGCGATTTTATTAAGCACAGCTCGATTATTTAAAAATTGATGAACAATTTGTGTTCGTTTTTGTTTAAAAAAACGTATCAATTTTCAGTGGACTAGAGACACTTGCACATGAACGATGGCACAATATCCAACACGATCTTTCATATATTTACACCTTCTGTGAGTATTTGGTTTTTTTTTGTTTAATTGCACGAAATATCGGGTTGGAGAAAATGTTAACTTTGTTATATTGACATACAGTCGTGATGACAAAAAAAATGATTAGGCTGGTCGTGTTGCTCTAACCATATCGCCTAATAATCTTTCAACACTGACGTCACCGACTGTTGGTTTGAACAGAAGCTCCTGAAGCGTGCCCCGGCAAAGGGCTCGCGCCGGTGGTAACAAAAGCAACAAACGTCCTACCCTTCCTGCACCCCTTTCACCAAGCACAGCTACAGTCTGTTCCTGTATTGTCGACACTCTGCCGGCATCCACCAATCCTCGTGACTCTAAAAAGTCATTGATAAAATCACATTTGTTAAAAAAATAATTTTATTCCGATATTTTTCATCGACAGTTTATGTTTTTCAAATATTTTTTCAGTAAATAAATTTTACTGATTTTCGATACAAATGTATATTGTCGCTTATAAATTTTCATTCGAAAAACTTGCGATGTTGAAATGTTGAAATGTTGCAGTATTTGTAATGGATAAATTTTCTATTTCATTCGATTATTTATTATTTTTTTTGAACTTTTTACACATCTTGTATACAACAAAAGTTGACTACACTCAACATTTTTTTTCAGTAAAATAAACCCTACAAGGAGATAGAAAACGACCGCGAACTTTCCTTTGGCATAATACGTTCCTCGTATGCGATGAAAAGGTGCAATCGTACATCAATCTTTTATTTTTTTGTTGATTACGAATAGAATGGTGTATGATGAAGTTGCATTTCGTTAATATTTTATGATAGAACCTCTATAAAACTGAAAAAGTTTCGGGAAAATGCTACAAAGAAGTTTTTTACTCAAAAAAAGGTCCTTCGTCCAGGGTTGATTCGACTTACAATTAAAAAACAGTGTCATATTTAAATTCAATGTCAATTCTATAAATTTGAGCGATAATTTGTCATCGGTACATGAAATAAATAAATAACTCACCTCCTTTAAAAAGTACAATAGCTTTGAGGCAAGCGTACTCCGAATGATCGACTCTGAGTATAGCAAATCTCGTCAACAGTTCTCGAAGTCTCCTCGCTTCGTCGGCAAGAATCTGCTTTCTCTCGGTCGGTAGGCTCATGGAGACGAGACTCGTTTCATCCACTGGGAAATTCCATTGAGCCGCTGTCAGAACGAAAAGCTCGCTCCAGGATTCTTCTAAAAGAATTGCCTGGTCTCTAAAAGATAACTGAAACATTTATACATAATTATTATCAGTCCATTCGGTTGGGTATGTAGAAAGCAATGTTCTTTTTCGTTTATTGAAAAAGATTGCTCTTAACGAACCTCAAGAAAAGAGGGAATACTTCTGGCCCATTTGACTGCAAGAAATAGAAGTTTTGCTGCCGATTCGTAAACGTTTTCTGATGGTAATAGTGACAAACTCGAAACAGCATATTCCGATAAGGTATGACCAATGATGGGTCCTGCAAGACGTCCACTCACAGAATCTACGCACCAATCTTTGTTATTTAAATTTGTGGAAAATTATTTTTATGTTTTACAAAGAATACTAATATTAAAATATTTTCAACCTCTTAAAAATATAGGAAAAGCCAGTATTTGGCATATACCTTTCTGTTCGTTTCGATGAGCAACAGTGTTTGCTTCTTCAGAGCTCGTAACTTCGTCTTCATTCCCATTACTCGTCGACAATGACTCGGTCGTAGGACGTGGCATAAAATGTGCTGAAGAATAGAACGAAATGAAAAATATCTTCAGATGTCAATTCATGAAATAGAAATGTATGTGACAGAAAGATTTCGAATTTTTAATGGTTATGATAATTGTGAATAAAATGTAATATGGATTTAGTGGGTCAAACAAAAGGTTTATTGATATGGCGTGATACTCACCGATACTTGGAGTAAACGTAGGCATACTGGGTTTGAATGGAAATAGGGCTGGATACAAGAGCGAATGATAGGGGCTCGTAGTGGTGTGGTAAACGTGAGAGATTCCCGGATAAATTCCTGCGGCACTTCTTCTCGTTGCGGTAACCAAAGATGACGTACTTCTTGGCGCTCTCTCGTGTTGAACAGCTGAAAATGACACTTCCTTTCGAAATTTTTTCTCAACGGTTACCGAACATCTAGAGCACTCGTGTTCTGTGCTTCTGCGATATAAGGGAGAGAGGGATAGAAAGAGGAAAGATACACACTCCCTCACTCTTTTCTTTCTCTTTTGAAATGCGGACTTTAAGTCTTATTCGCAGTTTTATTCCTCTCGGGATAGAAAACCCTAAGAAAAGTTTGACACTCCGTGCGAGCTAAACTTTATTTTGGTTCGAAATTTGACAATTTGTATGAAACTATTGTATGGAAAAGAATAAGAAAAGGTTACTAGAGTTCGCTATTTATTACGGAAAACCCATTTCTACTTTCACCTTCTTCGCATGTTCTTCTGTAATTGGGAGGAAAAAAAAGAAAAATATCTGTAACAAAGGTTCGAAGTTATTCATCGGAATGGCACCTTAAACGGTGAATAATCATTTGGAAACTCTTTGAGATTTAAAAATGATTCGGGATAAATAACAAGTGAGCGATTCAAACTGGAGAAACAATCATTTCAAAAACTGCAGTAAAAATTTTGATGTCCAGCTGAATGGTTCAAAAAATTTTAGGGGTGGAAAGTTGAAATGATTAAAATGCTTATTGAAAATCTCATTTAAAAGGATGTCAAATCGTGAAGGACATAATTATATAAATCTTTCAAAAAAACAATTGTCAGTGATAAATAAGCATTATTCTATTTTAATTGCATTTTATCATGATAAGTTATGAGGTGTTTTATACAAACGGAGAAAAATCGTAATCGTGTTTGGAATCCCTCGAATATTTATCAACCCTCAGAAAAATATCTATATTTAGTGTGTGTATACATTTTCATCCCTGGCTGCAGTGAATTGTGTACATTTAATGGGCACCTCTTGGGCAGTGCTAATTGATATCTCGACGCAATCAAGTGTTTGGATTATCGCTCTAGTAGTGAACACCGGACTTAAATGGAGGGTCGGAAAAAAAAACGTCTCGCGGGGCAGTGTGTTTACAAAAGCTGTGAACGCAAGCCTGTTTCTGACACACACCGCAAGGACGGACTAAGCATGCACAGAACCCTCAAGGACTCTCCTCGAGTTTCATGCATTGCGTTTCATGTTTTTTCCTTCTCTCTCACTCTCTCCCCCTTTCTCCCTCACCGTCTCTTTCTTTTCCCTCCCTCTTAAAGGTCACACAAAAAAGTGAGTTGTGGGTTCATGCATTGTAATATGTTTTAGAGATCGGTCACGCAGGGATGCGACACATACAGCAACCAAGTTTTGTTTGCACTCCGTTGCACAGAGTGCTTTTCAGAAGTGGATCGATTACTAGAGAAAATTTATCTATATGTGTATTTTCTTTATAATGTATATGAATATGGAAACTTTTTTTTCCTAGTGACATGAACTGTGGTAAAGGATCAAATCACCGAGAGATAAACAAACCCTCCCTGTCATGAATGCATTGTATATTGAAAGGGCAAATTCGTGTTTTGATAAAATGTCAGCATGGATAGATTTTTGACTGCCACATCCCTCAACAAACGTTATTATGCTTCGTGATTATATTTGGGTTCAATTTTTGCTGTTTATAAGAAACTTTTTAATATTCGGAAAGTCATTCACTTAGTTATTGAATATCAAAAACTAAAAAACTGTTTTTTATCAATCGGAGTGAGAAATTTGAGCAGAGGGAATTTGAGCAAAAACAGAAAAATTGGTAACTCGGGGAGAAGCTTCTCGAATATATGGCTGTACAGTAATCGAATTGATTCTGAAGTTGAAAAATGATTACCCATAAGGAAGCCATGGTGAACATTTAACGTTTTATGTTCTTTAATCAACATGAATTCATCTCACTTCATACTCAAAAGAATTTAAATTTATTGTGACTACCTGGAAAATTGTAACGCAAATTTTGTTTATGGGAATTTCTATTCTATTCATAACAATACATCGAAATACTCACCATCTCGTTTCATATTGACTTGAAGACATTTTGTAAATCTGCAAGCTTGGCACTGATTTCTTCGCGAAACGTCAACAACGCATCTTCCATTTTCTTTACAAACGTAATCCAGATTTCTTCAGTAGTTCAGATTGGAAAAAAAAATCATTTTAATAAGCTCATGTACATTGTGATGACGGACGAGAGTATATACTGATTCACCATTGTCACATTTTTCCATTACACATGACATATTGTGTAATTCGCTGGCTTTATAAAATCGATAATCAATCATTATTATTACCTTGCGTACCTGCGGATCGACCGCTTGAAGAAACCACGACAACCGTCGCAACTTGGCACGCCATAGTGTTTTCCCGACGCTTTGTCACCACATACTTTGCACAGAGACTCTCCTCGCCCATTTTCTTCCATTTTCTTTAACGTGTGCCTGCAATAAGGTTTTATCATTTGAAGAAAACCATATTTTTTTTGTGTTTCCTCCTCGTTCTTCTTCCTCTTTTTGGGGTCACCAAAAATTCAAGGATAGTTATGACATGTATTTAAAAACGATTCGGAGTCAATGAAATTTTTGGAAATTATTTGGAATAATTCTTATGAGGCTGTTAAATGAACATCGAGGGGTTTTTCACGTGCACTAAAATAGGCAAAGCCCATTGAAAAAAAGCTAAATTTCCATATATATAAATAAATGTATAAATAAATTTCCATATGTATAAATAAGATATAGAGGAATTAATTCACGTTTGAATATCACTTACTCAATTATTGACTCAATGAATAAAGTTGGACCAAAGTGGTTTGAGGTATCAATTTGGTGATTTATTTTATCATACGAATAATTATGAAAACGAAAATGTTGTGTTGGTCAGTTAAAATCTCGACTATTTTACCCCCAAATATTTTCATATCATAATCTATACAATTCGAAAATTTCATTCAAAACACCGAAGAAGGAAGGAAATAATCAGATATTTGATCACAATTGAAAAGCAGAACTCACTTATGTGTTATTTTTTACTGGAGGTTTACGAAATACAATAATATCAGTGGAATAAGAATTCTAGACCGTTTTATCTACGATTGCACCTTTTGAACAGTGCTAATTGTATGAAAGACATTTGTCATACTCAATCAAATGTCTATTTACTTTAAAGTCTAAAATTTCTATTTACTTAAAATGGCTTCCAACCTATGGAGTAAAATACTGCACTAGCATTGACAGGTATATTTGAAAAATATAAAATATTTACAAAATTATCCCAAATCTCCAATGTGATCATCGCTAAATAATGATTCGTGCTCACCCACGAGAATTTAATTTACAACAGGCCAGGCTTTTAATATAAAAATCAATAAAACTGTTCCTTTTTGTTTTCGCCCAATGAATTTATTGCATCCCTTTATTTTCCGCAGTTCATAAATTATTAAAAAATGAAGATTAATTCCTTCACAAACTAGCGGTTGTTTTTTGATCCTATTCATTTCTTCAGTGCATTCCATGATGCAACATTTATGTCACTGGCAAACTCTTACAAACGTCTCGACATAGAGAATGTTATATGGAGAATTCTGAACTATGCTATTCACATCCATAATTCAATCTTGGAATGTATACCACAAGCTGTCGCTAACGGAGTGACTTTGCCAACATAGTTCCACCAATGAAAACGGCATCAAATCTATATTTTTGCATTGCACAAATATCTTTCTGATTCTAAGTATATAAAACAAGTTTTATATACCTTTTCTTACAGTTAAAAGTCACTGAGCTTGCGTTCTCTAACAAAGAATGTATGATAATGCCATACATTGATTTTTTTGCTACTTCTTGCTTTCTTCAATTAAATTTTTTGTCAATTTCTTGTGCATGTTTTTAACGATAAATTCACGTAAAATGTGTGTTTTGTGATAATAAATCTGACATTCGGTACATTAATCAACTTTCCAGACCAAATTGTTTACTTCCTGAAGAGTTTTACAAATGCCCCTCGATCTTTGATATAACAAATTTCATTTCATTGTCACATGATTCGAGATAAGAAAATCTAATTTAAAAAAAGATTCAGCTGCTCGGGATCTAAATATCATGGCAAAACTAGAAAACAATGAATTTTTAATAAGAAATCGAGAGAATTCCAGAGTTTATGACAGAATTGTATAAATGAGAGTCATTCATCGGTCGTTTTATTAATCATGATATTCTATACAGAAACACAAATTGTTAGTCCAGTAACAACATTTTACCACTTTTTTCTGCGTAAGAATCATTACACAATATTTTGTATATAAGTGTACGTGCTCGGGTGCGTTTCCACATATATGTGTACGTTACATATACTCCGAGAAATAACTTTTACGAGGTTATATCCTTTGCCTTCTCCCTTCTTTCGACCCCCGGCAATCATCCCTCACTCTTGTGCCGGTCGCTGTTCGCGAGCCTCGGGGCGTTCCTGGCGTGGGCGCAAAGGGTCCTTTTTCACGCTAATAGGAGACCATAGACACCGCGTTGCCATAACCGGGAACCAGAAAGCCACCTGTAGGTTTCCCAGGCTCAATAATGCAACGACGACACGAGGCGACGGACCAGCAGCCTCGATCGACTCGAACATATACACACAAAGCTGTTCCTTGTTCACTGCTCTCTCCTGCTATCTCTCTTTTTCTTACTAATGGTATACACGAGTATCTAGCTTTGTATTGAATAACGCGTAAAAGTCTTCTCGTATAAATATAAGGGTTGAACGAATCCGTTGCCTTGTCGCACCCCTTTCCCACCCACAAGTTCGGTGAACCGGACACGTTTGTAAAACCACCATTTTCCTACATGTAAATATATATATTTGTCGACTGGAAACGGACCACCATAACACACGTTTGTAATTGTCTTCGAAATCCATAATTGCCTTTGTTCTTGAAAAAATTCAGGAAAGTACTTATTCAAATATTCTTGGCAAAATTGCGGATTTTAAGAGATTCAGAAAATTCATTGAGGAAAATGTTTATTCCGCTCACCACACCAAACTGAGGATTCTAAGGCACGGTCGAAATTTTAACTTTTGATAACGATAAAAAAAAAAAAAAAATTGGAGCTCGTTCTTCTTCTCTAAAAGTACTAGATAATTAATTTATTTATTCGACACTTATTTCGTCGAAACATTAAAGAGTAGATCTGACTTTCTTTGAATTTTTTGAAACCCTGACACACATGTTAAAACTGTACTAGACCGAGACTAAGAGTAAGTTAACAGAATAGAAATTTTGAAACGGGTGAGAAAGTTGATCTTGAACTTTATAAAATGCTTCCGAGACTCCGGAGCTTTGATATGACCTGTAATTTAATCAAAATATTCATTTGCGTACATTTTTTTTGCCCAATGTAGAGATCAAAGTCGTTGAACTATTGATATCAAGAAATAATCAACATTTTTTTATACAAGTCTGTCTAATTCGATAAATTCAATGGAAAACGATGATAAATCAAAGGAAATCGTTTTTTCTTTGTCGTTTATTTGTCCATAAATGGCTGACAGGTGCATTAATTTATTCGTTCAAGTGTGAAAAATCTAAAACAGGTACATTGGTAGAAACATATTTACGCATCCGTGGAATACGTAATATTACTTACACACATGCGTCGTTGCCCCTCCAAGAAAGCTTTACTGTTGCGTATGCATTTTTTCTGCGTGTATTAATGAAAATATAGCCTACATGGTCTATTAGCAGTTACCCCATGTTTAAGCTGCAGCAAGGGTTACAACCAGAGTGCAATTACGCCGTGTCGCGATTGAGGGGCGAATTATTTAACTTCGATTTCCAGTGTTTGTGTATCGAGTACGAAGAGCGTGACCCACGCGACTTCAGACCGGTAACATATGTTCCGTACATACGTTGCCTCGAAAAGTCGAGATGTCGACGAGAGGGTAAAAAAAAAAAAAATTAGGGTACATTGGGGTAAACCGTGACGGCCGTGAGGGAGAATCGCAGTCCAAGTAGTAAACGGAATCAATCGTTTCTTAATCACCTGCCTGATTTATTTTCAATTATTTTGAAGTACATTATTGGCTTGTAAAATCAATACCAATACCGATCCACCATCGATCCACCATAGAATTGTTAATATTATCGAGATTTTGCACTGCTAAAATATATCAAGAATATCGACAGCGATGGATGCGATGGATGCGACCTCTAAGGATAAGCAGCCTTCGACTAGGCCATTGCTCGGTTAGACGACAGCTCGCGAATCAATTATGAGTAAGAGAGGTCGTTTTTCCAAGTTTCTAAAGGTACAAATCAACAGAAACTCAGTAAAATCATGGCTGCCTGCGCCGGCCAGGTTTTTCACAGTTTTCCTCGGCCCTCGTGGAAATTAACATTATCGTATCTCAAGTGATGCGCTAAGCGTGGATAACAATTTTTTAAATACTTTCCGATAAAAATAAATATTTGATAAAAGTAAGTAAGAATAAACTGTAGAGAAAAACGAAACACAAAAAGATTATATACACTCGTGAAATGTTACATGTGTGAATTGCGTTCAATGTAAAATATTTTAATAATGTAAGCCGCATCGATCACTATGGGACGTTGACAAAGCCTCTCGCACACGCGCCGGTATTTATTAATAGATATATGTATCGTAACATCGAGAGGCTTGTGCTTAATGTCGTTTCGATGACTTTCCGATAGTTTGGGTCTCGCGCAAGGTGTCGCGGTTTTATAAACGGGGTGAGCAGAAACATTCAAGTGTCGCGAAACCGAGAGGGTTTCGATGGCATAAAAAAATATCGGTTGAAAAGACACGCAAGGATAACGCGTTTGTATTTCAATGCTAATTTTTTTCATCGTCACGTAACACGTGGGTTACTTCACATAAAAAATGCTGATCGAATTTTAACTTTGTATAAATACGACGAAAGAAACCTCACCGAAATGAACATCTCGAATTACTCACGATGACGTTACATTTTCCATTAACTCAATCATCGGCGTCCGTGTGGTTAAATTTTAACTCTTCATACGCACCAAAAATGTGTAAATTACCATATAATCAAAAGTTACTCACGTATTGGCGTTAAAATTTTTTTAAGTGTTCTGCAAAAAATAATGATACGAAAAATTAATATTATAATAATTTATTAAGAAACAAACGCCACTACCGATTTTTAAACATTTTTAATTCGCAGAAAAAAACAATGCCAGTTTTTTTTTCATCCTCGTTTCGACAATTGTATCAAGGACCTTATCAATGTTCCGATCATAATCGCCGACAGTTTCTCGGTCATTACAACCATCATTAGAACAGGACATGAGTCGAAAAAATCCTCGAGTAAAAAATAATGCTATGATTTGGTTGCTCATTTTTATTTGACTTCCATTGAGGTCTCCTGCCGTTCGGGTACCCGCAAACACGTGCTAACTTCACACGAATGTCACAGTGATTGCGTGACTTGGGTGACTTCGTTATGCACGCTGTGACTCCGATCGCCCCTCTGTTCGGATACCCAACACATATGAATATGTACATGGATATGTCCACGATATGAAAGGGTTATAGACCACGACCAGTAGCACGAGAGCATAACCCGTTGATGTTGATATCCAGAAAGAGCATTCATTTTCTTTTGTCATTCTTCGTAAGAAAATCGCTAAATAATCATATTTTATAATGCTCTAGCGGAAGCCATCACTGAAAGTGATTTGAATGCTAGAGTCTGGTTTTTTTTTTTTTTTTTCTCAAATTTCAATCTGCTTGAAGTTATATATACAATAAAATTTCATCGCACGATTCTGACTGTTAAATGATATCCTAATTACTTTGAAAAATGAATTCACATTATCTCTAAAAAAAATGTTCAAATATTTACTATTATTTGGTACGTTTGGCAGTGAGAGTTATAAATATTTTGATACAAAATAAAAACTGTGTAGACGTTGTAGGTCTCGGGGCCAAGTCTCGTAAAAAAATTTTGAAATCAAGACTAGGTGCTTATTTATAGATAGAAGAGAAGGAGCTTTTGTCCATCTTCTCAATAACTGGGACACAATAACGAATGAAAAGATTGGTTATAATAATTTTCGATTTTTTTTTAAATTCGAATCAGTTTTTCTATTGTTTATCACCCACTTGTTGATATGTTTAGTTTTCGCTTCAATGATTTTCAGTAAGCAACTACATATAAAGCGAATATTTATTCATTTTGAACATGTTATCAATAACAGTGGATTTTTATGGATATTTTTGCAAAATTGAAACACGTCGTTGGTCACACTTTATTTAGGCGGATACTCAACCGTGACATATGCGCCTATAATAAGCCTTTCGCATATGCTCAGCATCGACCGTGATATTATAATAATGGGCTTTATCCTGAACAACCGGTAATTACGTGGTGCAACACCGGAAAACATGTTTTACAGGTGCGTTAAGTCACGGCGTACCTAAACGAGCTGAGGAGCTCTGATATGAAGACCAGCACGTGTCCACGACCCAACAGCCGAAATGTACACTTAAGACCATTTGCAATCAATTTGTAAATATATTTGCGGTAAATATGTAATCACATGGGATATTATTTTCCTTAGAATCCTTAAAAAAAAAAAAAAAAAAATGGAGCAGTTTTGAGCTGCAGCCCTGATTCGACAAATTTACCACATTGGCCAATGAAATGTCAATATTCATAATCGTAAATTCTTAATGTACTGTTGCAAGAAGAAGAAAAGATGAACGCCAGTCCATATCTATTTTTTCTGTAGAACTTGCGCAGGAAGGTTTATTACAAAATGCTTCTTTTTCAGAGAAGTGAAAAGATGAACAAATTTTTTAGGTTTTTTAAATATTCATGTGCAAAATTCGCATTTAAATTTCCATGCGTGCATTTTTATCGAAAAAAAATGGCAGTTAACAAAAAAAAATGCAAATATAAATGCAGCGAAAATGTCGATGCGAAAGCAGAACTTGGAGTAGTTTGCAGAGTTTTGTACTTTCACAATATGCGAAAAGACATACAATTTCAAACGTTTGCCAGAACACGCTTAAATGTATACCGTCTACGAACTCAAATGTTTTACGAATAAATCTTTTTGCAAGATTTAGTCAAAATGCATTCCATTTCACTGGAACAATATCAAGTCAAGTTAGCGAACTTTCAGCAAAGAAACGTCTGTTTCATGCTAGATTTATACGGAGATTACGTGTCGGGCACATTGTTTAAAAATTGATATACTTAGTAATTCTAGATTATTGACAAAAAAAATGCTACGCACAGAAAAAATTTCAACGATTCCGCAGCAACAATAAAAAAAGGAGTCACTGAATGTTCAACAAAAATATTTGCTATCAAACTTAGAAAAATGTAACTAGCAGACGACTTTTCGTCACCGTGATTTTCAGAAGGTTGTCTTGTCTTTAACAATTTTGATGGAAAGAAAATAAACCAGCAGCTTTTTTTACCGTTGCAAATCGGCCAAAATTTTGATCAATATTACTTTGCACTTCATGAGTATTTCCACAGTTTTTATCATCTTAAAATATCAATTGCGGTTCGCTCCTTCAACAGATTTTGATACTGCAATTGTCAACTTCTTGGCTCATCGAAAAAAATTGAAAAATCTTCGATTTCACCCAATTTAGCCAAAGTATTCGATGTTGCAACCGTGGGGGGCAATAAATGGTATCGAAATATTTTTTTTCAGATATCCGTCTAATTTTTTAACGACTATACCGAACTCTGCTTATCCGTCCAAAAAGTATGTTTGAGTGCATGAATTTTCATGAAAATAAAATAAAATTTCTTGTACGTATGACAAAATATATTTTATTTCCATGAAAATGCATACTCTCCGTGAAACAAATTGGCCAGAATTCAAGGTGGTCCCATGTTTCTACTTCACAATGGCAATTTCTTAGATTTAATTTTTTCCACATGGTAAATCCAATGATCACTTACGCTGATATTTTTTCCTGGTGCAGAGGTTGATGTTGTTTTAATTTATCACCAACTTATTACAATTCAAAATTGCTAATGGGTCCCATAAAAGACAGCACTTTTTTGTTGGCACAAAAACGAATTTAAAATTGTTGTATGTATTATGTTACTCGTTATAATATACGAAACTGCACTGATCTCGTATAAAATGGCGCGAGCACTGTTTAAACTAAGAGCACGATAAACAAAATAAATTACTCGTTCACTATGCACGATCTTATTTGGTCAGAAAAGATCATGACCGGTTAGTTCTCTCTCTCGAGGGCTTACGGTGTGATCTCTGATTCCTGATTTTTTGGCTTTGAAGTCGTAGAAGCTTGGTAGCGAGTCCGATTTTACCTCCAAAGAACCGTGAGGAGGGGATTTGTGATCCAGCGATGATCTTGAGGCTAAGGGTTGTTTTGAGACCACGCCCAAAAGCATGCGCGAACAGCAGACTTTTATAAATCCGCTGTGACGATTGGTCGATGGGCGTTGCTTGGAAACAACCCTTGGGGCGTGCTTTTACAATTGATGCTCGAAGGTACATGTATAGACGACATGCACCCTCGCGGTTGACACGTATAAGGGTTGCTCGATTGGCAAAAGTGTTTCCAGGCAGAATAAGAAAGTTGAAAAAAGTCGCGTGAAACGGAGGGGTGGAAAAAGCGGGCTAACTTGGAAAGTCACGAAAGTCAACTCGGTGTAACCTCGACAAGTCGATTTAGTAACTCTCAATTGCACTCTGTTAGCTAACTGGTTTACGTATACAATTACTGTTTTTTCCAGGGACGCATTGGGTAAAGCTTTATCGAGTTTGTTTTATATTCAGTGAATCTGGAATCTATTAACATTTGGATTAGTTTAACATTGACTGAATAATCGAGTCGTTAGTTATGTGTTTGATGATTTTCTGACGTTGAACATTAAACCTAATGTTAAATATTTTTATTTATATTGAAGATTAAAAACTGCTTATACAAGTTGATTAATGGTGATTACATTTTTTTATATTTTGGATCTAGGATCTTTTTCTTTCATTTAATTTGCGATGTAAATTTTTTCAAAAGATCGTTTGTTTGTCAATAATAAACTCTCCAGCTTTGACAAAGACCGTAATAAGAATAAATCATGATCGATAATCGATTATTTCGAACTTTTGGAATTTATTCAAATTTCATTTGTTTTCCAAATCGTTTTAAGTTAGTATTTATTCATATGAAGGTGGTAGAAACTGTACTCAATTCACCGTAATCGTAAGGTCAGTGACGTTACGTAGAAATTACATAAAATTACACCTCAAACTTGCTGAGAACGTCATTCGATGAAATCGTTTTTCACATAGAGAAAAATATTGAAAAAGTTCTCAAAATATAGAATAGAAAAAAACGTGCGATCCATGGTCTAAAGATCTTAACGGTGGATCGAATAAAATCGTACAGGAAATTCCCCTCGAAGATACGCCGAGAGCAGAGAATCGCACTGAAACGACAGCGGTCGGGCTAATGGTTCGGCGACGCTATTTTGTTAAACAAGGAAACCTTTTATCCCCCTTCACTCACCCTCTCCCGAGCGAAACACTCGAGTGCAGAAGCGCGGCACTCAGCTACCCGAAGGAGAAAAAGATTTCACGCTCAGACGCAAGAAATGTGTCTCGTGTTGCAACTACGCTTGTATACTATTGTGCGATATATATGTGTATAGGATTATATCATATATTGCCAATCTTGGTGTCGATGCCATAACAGCTTCTAAAGTATTTATCAAAGTATAAATATAGTTTATTATATTTAAAAACAAAAAAATGTTCTATTTTAAAATAAAAGTTCGATGATCCACTAAATATCTATTCAGAAAATGATTCTGACGAGCACCGAGTACTTAATCAATTCAAGAAAAAATTTCGTTTTTTCCCACATAGACTGTATGAAAGTATTATAGAGAGAAAAAAAGTGAAACTTATATAACCATGTGTTTTAAAGCTCGGTTTACATTTACAACCAAACGAAAACCAAAGCAAACCAAATTTCAAGGACATAGTAAAATTTTTCACTAGAATATTGTAGCCTAATTGAACAAAGATATAGGTGGCACGATCCCAGAATTATAGAAAATTCTCAAGGGTAGCTCTCACGTTGCTACTTGCTTTCATTGTCAGTAAAGTCGCGAACCGTCTCGACCACCACGAGACAAGCCAGCCAACTGTCAATTTTCTCACGATTCACCCACGCAACCAGCTCTCATCCATTCTCGCGGATTCTTGCACTCTCGGATCTTTTCACACTTCAGCAAGACCACCAAATCGATATAAAAAGCTGGTTGAGATATATCTGGCACCTTCAGATATCAGAAATTACGAATCTGTAGAAAAATGTGAGATAACAGTACTAATAAGCCTGCATCAAAATCGTCCATAAATATACTTTACAATTCTTTATCTGACCCCGCAGACTCTTCTGAGCCTGGTTTTTGAACGTAATATGCTTTGTTCAATGTCATTTTAATCATCATGACTTCCACCATAATGGAATTTATTATTCTGAAACTTACAGAGTTTTTGACTCCATACGTGAACAATACAAATCATTTTTATCGATTTATTTAGAACAGTAGAAAGCAGTCATTGCTGTGTGGGAACGTTCTTGAAGCGTCGCCGCTAGATAATTTTCGGGAGGTGTGTTGGCTTCTTCAATAGTTCACATGATTACGTTTTCAATTAACCTTAAAAAGCAAGAAAGAAGTACAAAGTCGATGAATTTACAGACGTTTAAACAAACGATGTTAATATATCATAAAAATGTGTTTTTTGTGGAAGAGGGATGATCAATTCGATGTTCTTCACAAAAATTACGGAGTAAGACCATAATTACGTGCTTGACTGCATTTTACTGATAAAATGTACTTGATCAAGCAAGTAAATTGTGATAACTTTCGAGTATAATCAACTTTGGCTAAAATGTTCTGAATCGTTCAACATAGGAACACTTCACACTTGCATAAACAATGAAAAATGATAGAAGGAACATGCTGTCATATTTTGCTATTTCCCGAACTCCAAGCTCGATCGCTGGAACTAACAATAAGGTAAAAATTGGTTTCCAATCAAAAATGAATACATATTGAGTAGGAAGTCTTGAATAATTTTGGAAATGGTATAAAAATTGGAAACTCATTATTAAAAAATCTATAATTTCATTAGGAAATTGTTAAGATATTTTTTCTATTTACACGGTTATCCATTTATACGTAACAAATGTAAAAACAAGGAGTTCTCATTGATTTTTTTAAATCAGAAATTATCCAATGGATGTTTTTTTCAGTAAAAATGCAAAAAAAAATAAGAATGAACAACAAAAAATGATGTGGTTCCGGCCGGGATCGAACTGGCGACCTTCTGCGTGTAAAGCAGACGTGATAACCGCTACACCACGGAACCAACTTTTATTGATCTAGAACTAAGACGTACAAGTTAGGAAACGTTTTCATGGATACTCACCTTATTCGATTCCAACCGCATGAAGTGTTCATAGAAAAAATTCAATAATTTTTTGTTATTGTTGTTGGTGTCGGTGGTATATTAACACCAACAACAATAACAAAAACTCGATTAATAGTAGGTAAGTTGAATCTAAAAAACTAAACAATATATTAAACAGTGTAGTCAATGTAAAAAAAAAACATCTGAAAAATTTCGATGAATCGTTTATTCTGCTTATATTATAAATATACAAAAAATAATTTCTGGCCTGTACAAAAAAGAAAAAAGTGGGGATAAATACAGCAACACTTTAATTCTAGTGATGCTTATGATCGCAATGAAAACTTATGTAAATTGTACATATTCTTATAACAAGTTTTGCACTTCTTAAGTCTTTGTTAGTTAGCTTATCAAAAAATTAGTATGAATTTTAAATGATCAAAGTAAAAGAACATTTTTAATACAATTAATTACTATACATGGCACATATCATTGGAATAGTTGCCGAGCGCAACGAGTTTATCACTCAGAGCTCCGATCACCTGCCTCGATTGAAAAAAGTACTTTGGCAGATTTGTGTTTAAAACAGTACTTTCTTTATTTCAAACAAAAAGGACCAGTAGAAAAACCAAATGCTTGATGAGGCAAACCGTAATCAACTGGATAGAAATCGACAAGTGGCAATTGTTGAAGTTTGCTCGTTTTAATGAGAAACACAGTTTCACCATTGTCTTTTCGACTTTTACAACTGTCAGTCAAAATTTGAGGACGAGTCCGATTATACGAAAATTCTGCCTCGTTGTCCCCAAGCAACTTCATCGACACATTGCTTTTGTAGTCAGGTGGACTCGACCATGCTGCACTATTTATGCACGTGTACGTAAAATTTTGATATCCCTCTTCGCTCAAGAGTCTTAAGAAAGTCATTTGTACGACACCGATAGTTTCATAAGTTATCTGATAAAGAAGAAAGCAACCAATTTTCAAATCCCCACGAAACGACGTTTCCACGAAATGAGTTACATCTATGTTTCATTGTATTAATTATTTATCATACTCACCCTGAATCCACCGCGGAGTTTCGAATACCAATCGTTTTTTCCACTTTCTTTTTTCCATGGAATGTTTGGCATTTGGCTACTGTGGATGTCAGGAAAGACACACGTCTCTCCGGAGGCTGTCATATTGCAGTAAACGTACACAGCATCATCAGGCATTCCAAGATTTGGGTCTATCCAGTACCATCCTAAATGATGTCAAAGAACCGGTTATGCATAGAGAAATAGTTTCAATTTTCATTGTTATGAGAGAATCTCGATAAAAACGTATAACCTACCATCGTGATAATGGGGATGGCCGAAATGAAGATCTTTGCATGTTCTGCTTGGATTTTCTCGGGAACCGATAGGTTTCCTTATCCGGTCTAAGTCTTGCCTCATCGAATATATTGAGCTGTACATGTCCAAGAATTTAGGACCAAGTTCTTCATCGTCATTTTCCAGGGTTTTCGATTTTTCATCGTAGTCATCGGTTTTCTCGTTTTCGCTACTTCCGTAACACAAAAATTAATTCAGTCCAAGCTCTATAGAAAATGATTTGGTTGAAATCATAACAGTCACAAGACTCGCGAGTCCAGAACTTTTTATCGGGAAAATTGATGGAATTTAACGTTTCATAGGATCTGGAGCTGTCGATAAAAAATAAGTTTACGTAGCAGTTCGATACAAATGAACGTAACTCACTCTTCATCCACTTGCCGGCGCCGCCGAGTGAATTGTTCGCGTGTGAAAAGCAGCTCCGGGGGAATCATTGGCTGCTCTGCCGGAGGACCAGGAGGGCCTGGAGGACCCGGCGGA
The DNA here is from genome assembly GCA_948107755.1 of Campoletis raptor. NCBI lineage: Eukaryota > Metazoa > Arthropoda > Insecta > Hymenoptera > Ichneumonidae > Campoletis > Campoletis raptor. The sequence goes on along the minus strand of OX403622.1, from coordinate 30,658,410 downwards.
CCCACATCACCTTTTGCGCCTTCGTTTCCTATGACTCCTTTTAATCCTGGTGGTCCCTCCATTCCTGGTAAGCCGGGAGGTCCGTCGTTGCCTTTGAAACCTTGTGGACCATCCGGACCAAGACTTCCTTTCGGCCCTTCTGGTCCAAGAATTCCTCTCATTCCCTTCTCACCTTTTTCACCTTCTTCTCCCTTGATGCCAACCTGACCGATTTCACCTCGATGACCTTTCATACCCCTACGACCACGGTCCCCACGTTGTCCCTTTGGTCCTGCAGGACCAATTGGACCAGATGCACCTTCACTACCAGGCATACCGGGCGCACCATTTTCTCCAGATGCTCCAGGCTGACCAGTGAGTCCTTGCGACCCCTTGGGACCTGGCAATCCTTGCATTCCTGGAGGGCCTGGATTTCCTATTGGGCCTACCAAACCAGCATCACCCTTTTCACCCGAGAGGCCTGGGTGCCCTTGTAAGCCAGCTGGACCTTCCGAACCCTTCGATCCACAAAAACACATCTTTGAAGTAAACTTTGAACATTTGATTTGATTTTTTTCTTTAACGCATTGATTATTTGGTTGGTTGTATTGCATCATTGGATATTAAATGAATTTTGTTTACTTTCAACAAATGCAATTATGATTATAGAATTATTGCATATGTACGTAATTAAAATTGACTTTTTTTTTACGTACAGGTTTTCCTGGAATGCCGGGAGCACCTTCTTTTCCTGATGGTCCCATCTCACCAGGTGGTCCTGTTGCACCGGGAGGTCCATCATCGCCATCCTTACCGGGTTCACCTTTGGCACCTAGTATACCAGGTTCTCCAGGTGATCCAGGAAAACCCGGAGGACCAAGGTTTCCTTTCGGGCCCTCTGGGCCTGGAATTCCACGTTCACCAGATGGCCCAGCTGGACCGGTTTTGCCCTCTTCACCTTTCGACCCTGGTGCACCCAATTCTCCCTATCCATAAGAAAATTCGTTCTCATTATTGTTCATGAAAATTGTGAACAATAATGTTCCAAGCTATCAACTGAAATGCCTCATCACAAGTTCTCATTCAACATAACATTCGTACAGGTTTCCCCACTGGACCTGGCATTCCTGGTGCTCCCGGATTTCCAGTATCACCTTTCGGTCCCATTTGGCCTTCGAGTCCTGGAGATCCTTGAATTCCTTCTATCCCTTTAATTCCTCTGGGTCCTTGCTCTCCAGGGGGACCTGGGGGTCCAACAGGTCCGACCACTCCAGCGTCACCCATTTCACCTTTCAGTCCAGGGGGACCAGGCAATCCTTGAAGCCCTATAGGACCTGCAAGGCCTGGCGCACCAACTGGCCCATCCTCCCCCTCAGTCCCTCGTCTGCCTGTTCAGTGTGCATATCGATAAAATCGATTTATCGTGCAGAATGGAAGAAAAACAACCTGGTTGAAAGATAAATGCTTCACTACTCACCAATTTCTCCCGGAGGGCCTTTTTCGCCGGGAGGACCTGTGAGACCTGGCTCACCTCGAACGCCTTGTGATCCAGGAGGTCCTGGCGATCCCTATCAATAATTCGGCGGGAATGATTAAATTCATTTGCAGTTAATAAAAAGAGAGCACCACACAAAGGCATCTTTCAAGCTGTCTGCAATGTATATGAACTTACAATTTCACCCCGCGATCCTTTAAAACCTTTTTCTCCTGGTGGCCCAAGTTCCCCCTTGTCACCATCGTCACCAGGCACACCTATGGGCCCTGGTGGTCCTGGTAAGCCACGCTGTCCAGGTGGGCCATCTCTGCCTATAGGCCCACCAATACCAGGTTCACCCTGTAATATCGAACCTCAATATCAAAAAATCCGTTTTCAATCATAATAACTGTGATGTCGTACCATCTCGCCTTTGGGTCCTACAGGACCAGGAGGGCCTTTCGGCCCTGAACGGCCTTCCGCTCCAATCGCGCCGTCTTTACCAGGTTCCCCTTGAGCACCTTTATCCCCTGTTGGTCCTGGGGGACCGGCGACTCCCATCTCTCCTTTCAATCCTGGCATACCAGGTACACCGTCAAGTCCTCTATCTCCAGGAAATCCAGGCAGACCACTAGTACCTGGGGGTCCATCTTTTCCAGGTGGACCAGGAGGACCATGCGGCCCTTCACTGCCCTTTTCACCGGAAGGTCCAGACTCTCCTGGTACACCTGGACTTCCGGGTGGACCAGAATCCCCTGGTTGACCAGCTTCTCCAGCGGGCCCAGGAGGACCTACGATAATTGAATCATGAACAAGATACTTAAGTTTTTCAATTAGACAATGTTTTAAGGTAAACATTAATAACGTGGCTACTTGAGAGATCATAGACCTAAATAACCTAAACATTACGTACCTACAACTCCAGGTATGCCAGCAGGTCCGGGAGGACCAGATTCTCCTACAGGACCACGTTCACCAGGTGGTCCAGCAATTCCATCTTTCCCATCGAGCCCAGTTTGACCTGGAGGACCAGCAAATCCTCGCGGCCCTTCCATTCCTGGCAGCCCCTGTTCGCCTTGTGGTCCTGGACTTCCTGGCTGACCAGTATCACCTTTCGGCCCCGGCATTCCTTCAGATCCTCTTCTACCCCGAGCTCCTCTAAATCCCTTTACAGATAATTCGGTTTACATTCCTTCGAAATTCATAATGTGACGGAGTCATAAAAATAAAAGCATTTTACCCGTGGACCTGCCTCTCCCCGTTCTCCGGGTGATCCTGTATGCCCCTGGACATATAATAATATCACACATGATTTAATAATTACTCACAACATTCAGAACATTTTTACGTTGAATTTTATCATATCGTAGATGAAGTAGATTACGTAGTAATCGAATAATTTGTATGCTCGGCTATAAATTTCCTTAAATGTAAAACAACTTGCCATCGCATTCCGTTTTCATTGAATATATTTAAAGAACTCCTACCCTTTCTCCCTTATCACCAGCTGATCCTTGTCGACCGGTATGACCTTTGTCCCCCTTGTCTCCGGCATTGCCTGGGTACCCGGGAAAACCCGGAACCCCGATTTTTCCTTTCTCACCAGGCGAACCGGTTTGCCCAGTTTCACCACGTGGGCCTTCCATTCCCTTCAGACCTTCAAGGCCTTCCAAACCAGGAATACCTTGAGGTCCAGGAGGGCCGACGTCACCTTTCATACCCATATCTCCCTTACCACCTTCTGAGCCTCTTTCCCCCTTATCACCACGATCGCCCGCTGCACCGCGTTTACCCTCATCACCTTTCATCCCTCGAACTCCAGGAAATCCTATAGCACCTTGAGGTCCTTGTATGCCCTGATCACCCTTCATTCCAGGAACTCCAGGATTTCCTGGATGTCCTGGTGAACCGTCTGCGCCTGGGAGGCCTGGGATGCCAGGTTTGCCTTGAGGGCCCTGGAGGAACGAAACGAAATGTGCGTCTACATGGCAGAGACGTTCCTGCGTGTATCATTATGAAAACATTTTGTGTTTTTTTTTTACAACTAAGCCAGTAGGTCCTAAAGGTCCTTGAGGGCCGGGAGGTCCAACAGGTCCTGTAGGGCCACTCTGTCCGGCTTGCCCAGATGGCCCCGGTGGTCCGCTGTTGCCTTTTGGACCCGGTGGCCCTTCGCTTCCTGGGATTCCAGGGTTGCCAGGTAAGCCAGGGAATCCTCGCGGTCCAGTGAATCCTCTAGGTCCCTATCAATCCACATCCAAATATCAATCCAATCAAACTTGTGTTTATGATTAATACGCACCATTTCTCCCGGCAAGCCAACCAATCCTGGTGGACCATCCTCGCCCTGCAAACCTTCGTGACCTAAAGATTTTTATCGTGAATCCAAGATTAAAATTGAGAAAATGTTTTGTGAGTTTATAAATATCTGTTCATCCATGTACCAATTCCTCTTATAGTGATAGAATATCAATAACAAAAGAAAAAGAATGTGAAAAAATAGCACCTGGTAATCCTTGATCTCCTACAGCACCTGTTGCTCCTCTTTCACCTTTGTCACCAGGTAAACCGGGCAATCCTGGCAGTCCTTGTTCCCCCTTCACTCCTTGTTGCCCGGTGACCCCACGATCACCGTCTCGTCCAGGTCGCCCACGTTTGCCTTCACGACCGGGATTTCCCAGCGGACCTTTTATTGTTTGAAACATATAATAAAACGTATAAAAAAACTCATCATTGTTCAATGTCTGAATATAATATGTCTCTTGGTTATGACGATTCGTTGGATACTTCACCTGTTTCACCTCGAGGCCCAGGTTCTCCAATATCGCCAGGTTCACCCTTTTGACCCTGAGATCCTGGTGGCCCGTCCGGTCCGGGAACACCCGTCAGTCCCATCGGGCCTTCTATCCCTCGCATTGCTAACATGTGCTGCGACAATAATTGTCTCAACACGTCAGCCTGTGCGTCTGGTCCTTTTTCGTTGCCCTGCTGATTCAACGGTATCATAAACACGTGACCAGGCGGTCCTGGAGCACCTTCCGTTCCTCCAAGACCATCACGACCTGGTTCTCCCTTTTGTCCTGGAACTCCAGAGATTCCAGGAGGACCAGGAAAACCCCTTGGACCTGATGGCCCACGAACGTTATAATATTGATAATTGGTGTAATATGATCCACCACTGTGTGCGATTAATGGTGAATCTGTTGATAATCTGCTGTCCTGGTTAGGATCGCCTCCTTCATATGATGTGATCGTGTGATATTCCGGAAGTAACGTTGGTTCCGAGTGGATGAAACTCTATATATCCAGTAGATATCCAGTTAGTAATTTTGAGAAATAAAGTAATTTAATGATTAATTAAGGAAATTGAATTACGCCTCGTATCGTAGAAAACTCGTCGGACGCCGTTGGAGGTGGTCCTGTCAATATGCTCGGTTCAGCAGGAGAATATTCTTCGTCATCATCATCCTCCGACGTAGGACTTTCGGTGAATTCGTCCTCATACTCATAATCCGGGGTGAATGAAACTCTCGAGAAATTTCGTGAAACTCGGCCATCAAAATTACTAGTAAAATTTTTTATGGAAGGTAGTGAACCATACCTCGGAGGTAAACGGCGTTCCTGCTCCAATGATTCTTCGCCAGGTAAAATATGAGCAGTTGAAAATGACACCTCAGAAACATTAAAACTTCCAGACCTATAAGTTGAAAAAGTTGAATTTTTTTTTAACATAGCAAACATAGCTTTCTTGGTAAAATTCCTTAAATTTAATTCATTATCAAATTGTACAAAAAATTGAATGAAAATAAACCTACCTTTCCCCCTGCCTTAATGAACAATCAGGTGCAAAAATTGTTGAAATTTCGTAAGCAGCATCAGGGGTTGGTGCAATCTTCAGCATTTCAATTTCACCCTATGTAAAGTAACAATGTATGATTAAAATAGATCAAGTTCTCATTGGCAATAAACATTGAATACAGATCATCGATTGACGCTAAAGGACGACACAACAAAGGAATATTCTGTCAAATCAAATAATAATAAAAAATTTTAACAATGATAATTAAGTCAATCTCATTTAAAAATTTCCCAAACCATATACAAATTTCCGTCAACAAGTTGTTGCCCGATTATAACTATTCCGCTTGTAGTTATCGTCGTTCTCGGGTGTCTTCGAAGTTCACGTGTAATTTGCGTTCCCTGATCGGTGATGAGGGTCACAGCGTCGCCTTTCAAGCTGAAGCCCAATCGATGCCAAGTACCATCAGCGACGTTAATACCAAATGAAATAGTATCGACAATTTCATCGGGTACGGTATTATACAAAAGTGTAACATCGCTTCCCAGAGAAACAACCAACTGTTCTTCACCATTGTCGCTGTATACGATGAACAGTGTTGACACGGGAGAATCTAATGATGTTTTTAAAACGACAATTGAAAAAAGAAAAAAAAACAATATAAGACACAAAAGTTAAGTCGTCTCATTATTCAAAGAATGCTTACGGAGTTTAGGCTTAGCCGATATAAGGATCGAAAAATCTTGCGGAAAGCCATTAGGAAAGAGAGTTATCGTGTTTGCCGTCAATAATGCAGCTTCGCCAATCTCATAAGCAATAGTTCCATTGTTACCACAACGACTCGTTTTCGGGGTGACTCCAGTTGGCTCTTCATGCATTCCAGTACCTTCCAGCAAATCGACGATTCCCTGGCCTTATAATCAAATCAATCGATAAATCAGCTCCAAATTTAGCAACAAATTCAAGCCTAAAGAATATGTATCGCTAAAATTCAACTTAAAAATCCCTAACAAGATTTTAGCCAAGGTTTTTATTGAAGTCGATAAAGGTCTGTTAATAATTAACAAATTGTTACATCCTGGGTCATTTATTAGAGAATATTATAATTAACACGTATGATTAATCAATCGAAGCTCGCCTGCATGTTGAAAACTATTTCTATATGAGGCTTTCAATGGCACATTGTTCAACTGATGTTAATCCAATTCCACATATGAAATCGGCGCCCTGTGCTTGATAATTTGTGCTAAGACCCTGCACATTATTTTATTACTGTCTGCTCTCCTTATATCTGAGCTCATATGCTAAGTATGCTTATTGCATGTGACTAATTAAGGGTGCAAGTGTGGTAACTGCAGAAGCATGATATCGCTATGCTAAGTCTATGGTATGATCAATAAGCCTAGTAACCTCGCGGACCTTACGGTACATTACGCGCTTCGCTTTAATAAACGCTTGAACCAATTTCGAGTAAGTACGAACTGCTCATCCGGGGTTGATGTGTATAAATATCAATATACATGTATACATGTCTATACTTTTGCATTATTTTCACATAGCTACTCGTAGTCACGCCACTCAATTAATGCAATGGAGCTCACTTAAACCCACTCTCTCGTTTTGTGACTGTTTAAAGATGCATTGAAATTCTAGAGCAATAATATTGACGTAATTTCTTACACGGATTCACATTTATTTACGATACTATCATTTCGCGTGACGTTATGCGGCATCGAAAAGAGGTCTTAACTGCCATCACGATTCCCATTTCAATTTCTTCAAATTCACGCCTTTCTTCGATGTAAATGATTAAAAGATCGACCCTTATTGCTCTCGAAAAAGCAAACGAGGAAACAAGGAAATCTAAATAAGAAGAATGTGCTATTTCATGTTAACAATTATACTTAATCATTAGTGATAGCAGACGTGATAATCAACTAATTTAATATTCTAATTGTCGTAGTTCTGAGAACTAAGAAATTGGTTGCCAGAAAATCGAACGTTCCCTGTATCTTCCGATTCCAAATATAGTTTAAATCCATGAATTTTACTGGAATTGGCAAAAGAACACTATTTGATGTGGGAACATCGTTTTTTATGCACCATTCACATGTGGCTTTTTTCTGATCCAGCAAACCATAATTAATACTATTTTTTGCGACCATGATTGAGGATAGATTTCCTTTATTTTCATTCATTATTTGCATCCCATCATTTGTATTGTTTCTCATAATTATTAATGAACCGTAATTCAAAATACAAAGTACAAAGACCAAGTGCAAAGAGCAATTTGAAAAATGTTCATTAATAGACAATAATATTTCATTTAACAAAATCCGTCCGGATGTAAAAAAATTCCATACAGAGATTTACTTCACTAAAATCACCCGAATCAGAAAAGAATACTTCTAAGCATTTCTATATTTGAATCAATTAACACTCACCTAAATCCGTAAATTGCGCTTCGACAACGCGCGTTTGGAATTGAATGATTGCCATCACGACAACGTGTAGAAATATACATTTTTTCGTAACGCGGATGACGAGGTGTCTCGTTTTCCATGATCGTTTCGCGTCGTCAGATCGCATGCTACTTTGCAAAATTGAGTCTCAAATCATCGTTTTGTTTTTCGGATTATTCTTTTACGCCGAGTTTTAGCCAATTTGGTATGAATTTATTGATATCAGAGCATATGAATTTTCGATTAAAATCGAGGCAACGATCCTGCGACTATTGGAGATACGAGCCGAGACTAGACGGACATTGCTTTACTCACGAGTGTTATCGACGTACTGAAACACTTACAGCACTTTCACGAGCTTCATCACTAACAATTTCTTCTTTTCCTATTCAACATCTTTACCCCTCTCTTGTTCTTACGCACACATAAGAACTTGCTCGAATGCTTTTGTAAATGAAAGTGCAGTAATTGTTTATATGTACGATTCTACACATTCGTATATTTCTGTAATTTCTGTGTGCCCTAGTATGTAATCGTACTTGTAAATAGTAACTGTTATTTGTCATTGTGTACAAGAATCTCGAACACTTTTTCGGTGAATATTATCGCAATAGTCACACGCTCTGATGCAACTTAAGCGCATCATGTCTCGATGTAATACTTTATAATTCCACACATGTGTCTTTAATGACGATTCCGCGTTTCTAGTCCGTCATCTTTGATTCGCAAGCACGTGGTGGTGTCAGTATAATGAAAAAAGGCATTTTTCTCTTTTCTCATTACCAATATATGACATGCAATGGTTTTACAAATACTTACAGATCCCATCAATTTTTATCGCATTAGAAGAAATTTTTTAATAGCGAATCTAAATTGTGATTCGGATTTGAAGTTCATGAGTTTCTAGAAAACGAAACATGATGCGGTTCAAAATTACCAGACATTCGAGATCTCTTTGCAAAATCTCAAGCTATTTTCCAGATCTTCATATCTTTCTTATGAACCACGAATATAAAAAAGAATTCTAGATCAGCCAACCATATGTTCCACGTATTCTTAAAATTCCTGTAAGTTTTATCGCAGTGATAAATAAGTTGACTGATAAATTACAAAATTTCTCTACGTGATTGAATTTGAGGATTCTCAGAAAGATGAAGAATACATAATCAGTTGTAATTTTCTTCGTGCAGGGCACTTATGCAGTCAGTTCAAGAAAATTCCATAATCTGAAGAAACTTTACTACTTTTTTTCTCCAACAAATGGATTCTTTGAAATATTAGAACTGCTTGTATTATTTAAGATTGAAAAGCGAGTTGAAAATTTAGCAAATTCACGAAAACTTCGTAAGGCAGATCGTGTTACAAGAAAAGACGTTTTCAAATCATTGAAATATGATTTGTAAGATGTGCTTTATTTTTCTTCTATGCGAGTTATTACGTCATAATGTTTTTTACAGCCGCGCAGATCTCAATGATGCTCTCGGTATGCTTATGATACAATTCTGTCGTTTCCGGACCACCCGGTGTATATGTCATCGTGGTCAGTGACCGAAGCCAGTAACAAACTCTTTTATTTTAATCTCAACATGCAATTCTGAGATCATCAAGCAGCCTCATTGATTGCTAAGGATTTAGAAGGAATGCGTTTTTTGGTGTGTTGTTTTGGCTCATTGCTAATAACTAAGAATTATTTGTACAAAAAATTTAAGCGGTTTCCCAACATCGGAATGTAATTAGTAAAATGACACTGAAATCCCATTGAATGAATTATCTGCGCGGAAAAATTAATTCGGAAATTATTATTGACAGCGGTATATGAAACACGATCACAGTTTGGTTTAATTTTATTCGTAACATTGAAAACTATCATTTCGACGTGAGGCAACTGTGGATTTTATTTTAAGGTTAAAACTTTACTGCCAAATAAAAAAGTCGATTAAAATAAAGACGTTGAAACCATCCTTCGAAGTTTCCTACTCAACCGACCATTAGTTTTTGATGTTGATATCCATCATGGGTTAATATTTACGTGGATAAAACAGTTGCGACAAAATATTTCTTACCGTCAGTGTAAGCAGATAGTTTCCATTTGTTGATGTTGTGGAAGTCGGTAAAAATGTTCGCGAAGATATGCAGAAATCATTAGTTGATGACACCGTGGCCCATGCCGTGGCCGTTGGTTTATTGATGCGATTGAAACTCGACCATGGTCCGACTAATCTGCTCAATTTTTGTTCAGACTCGGACGATAAATATTTGGAAAACGACTCAATAGATTTAATCAAAATTTCATACAATCACGCCAACTATCTCTCTGCTATTGCGAATCGTTTTTTCGTAAATCGAACAAATTTCTCCATGAAAATCACCATTGTTTAAAAAAAAAGTCGTAATTTAGTTAAAAATTGATGATAAAATAATGATAAAAAAAATTGTTTTCTTGACATTTTTGTCTCAATTAAGTTTCTGAACGGGATTACCTTTTGTAATAATGCCAAAAGGTTTTTCAACACAGTTTTATTAAATATTTGGGGACACACAGAAAAATTCACATTTTACGGAATATTTTGGAATCGTTGTTACAGATTTTTTCGTTTTCCTCCCAATTACAAAGGAACACATACGATGAAGTTTATTTTTCGGAGATAACTACAGCAGTATAAAGTATAAGCTCTCTGTATTAAATATGATGAAAGTTGTTATTTTTTAAAGCCTAAACTTCGTAATCGACATATTTCTCAAAAGTTTATGTTTTTTTTTATTCCTATAAGACATAGCAACTAAAATTATTAGATTAGTCCACAAGATATATTCAATGAGCTTCTGCCTGTGAATTCGTCTGCGTAGAATTAATACAATGGGTAACTTATTATTTTCATATAAAACATACCCTTAAGCTTTTCACTTCCTTAAGATGATGGATCAGTCACCTCGAATTTTCGAAATGAAAATTCTTCGATGTCGTTTGACTAATCAAAAAAAGGCTCTGGCAGGGTACGCAGGACGATGGCAAAAATCGGCTAACAGGGGCTTTTTTTTATTGGTGAAACCGTGTCGGAAATATTCAATTTCGAAAATTGCAGCTATCTCTCTCGCACTCACATTGCGAGAAAGCGATTGCTCCATCACCTTAATGGGGAACCCTCCGGGACTCAAACTATCTCCATACCAAATTTCATCTAAATTGGTTCAGCGGTTTGAGCGTGAAAAGATAACAGACAGACATACAAAGTTACTTTCGCATTTGTAATATTAGTAGCGATAGGGATAGTGATTTTTCAGATAATAAAAAAAAAAAAAATTTACCATTGTAAAATGGGACGTGATCCCACCATCCATCAGGCCATGGAAATGCCGTTTCGGACCCTCGTAGTCTCGAAGTTTTGTGGGACTGCTTCGTCTGGAATTTGGGCGGCAATTGTCAAAACAGGATGAAAAATAGGTGAACCATGTCAATAATTGTTGTTCATTTATTTCTTTTCGTCTACTACAATATAATAATAAATATGGTCATGCTCAATACATAAATGGTGTATTTACAAAGGCTCTCCACTTTCAGGCCATAATCTTACGTATAGTTAGCATAATCAGGCTTTCCTCGTGTCGAGGCTCTCATTTACTCAACAGACATGCACACGTATTTATATGTATATACATATAAGTACAGTGGATGATCAAATTAATAGTAATTAATCGATAAAAGTCGAAAGATCTTATGACGTTGTTACCTTGGAAAGAGGAGTATACAATTTTCTATACGAATCTTTTTGAGCATTGTCACTATAAAGTTTTTTTTTTTTTTAATTAAAAAATAACAAAGTAGGGTTAGTAGTAGAATTATTAAAAAATAAAAAATCTTAAGTTTCTCTTTCGTGATCTCCCAAAAATTCTCCACAGATTCGTGATCATAAAATTTCCAGGCCTTAACTTTAGTTGCACTTAAAAATTATCTGCCTCTTTTCACATTATAACTAAGGACAGAAATCGTGTTTCGAAAAGTTAAAATGATCGTTGAAAAATCATTTATCGATTTGTCACAACGTTTTGGGTTCCCAAACGCGTCCCCTCACAATGCAAGTAGCTCTTGTAATTTGATCATCAACTATATATGTATATATATATCTTTTGTTTTTTTACAATATCTTTACATTTGCTTATAACATTCTTCTATTTTTCTTAAACATCACAAAGTCGCTTCGTACGCATCCAGTCTTCTGACGAAAATCTCAATGCTTATGTTTCTCATTTTCAATAAACACTAGAAAGATTAAAGAAAAGAGAACAAAAAAAGAAATAAAAAATTACATGATCGAAATGAAATCTCGAGATTCCAATAGTTTGCTGATCGATATATTGTAGTATTAGTGAGATCGATAAAGAATTTTATTAACGTTACATTTATACAAACTTGTAATTCGTAATATTAAGTTTCTATATGCGTCTACATACATCTCTATGCAATTTAATATTTGGTATTACGTGTGTTATGCAGTTTCGTTTATTATCATAGTGATGACGATTTTTTTTTTTTCTTCAATAGGACTTCGAGGGTTTGTTTTTTTGCCATTAAAAAAAAAAATCTTTCTCCATTGAGACTCATTTGATTATGCTCAAATTAAAGGAGAAAAAAAACGATTTATTGACTTTCGTTTTTCCACTGAGTACATTTTTCCACCTGTTATAGTGGGTCTGAAAGTATTCACGAGTTGTTGCTAACTTTGCTACCTGAAAATCAAAATACAGAAAAAGATTATTCGTATTTTAATTGAAATGTAGCTCGTTGTGATGTTTTGCTACAAGAATTCGTGCAGCAGATAATAAAACCTTAAATTAATATTTCGATATAAATTGGACTTTTGTTTTTGAGTTCGCTCAAAAAGTAAGTGGCTAATTCGATAGAATTTTGTTCTAATTATTCATATTATTTCATGTTAAATACCTGATCCTACAAAGGTGTCTCTTTTCGTGTCTCCGCTTTCCACTGAAATCCGTTGACCCTCGTCGTTATAGGCTTATTTCTATTAGTTGCATTCTCAAAACCGTTTCTTACTCCAGCAACGAGTCTCATTGCTGGATTTGAAACTAAACCGTTACGTTTTGGTTTGGCATTGCTCGCGCTGAAAGAAAAATAAAACGAATTATTTATTTCCAAGTTAAACAGAACCAAGAACAATCGCTGAAAATGTAACCGACAGTGATAGATTGGCAGTCAGTTTGTGGTTTTTTCAATCTCCCAAGTTAAGCAGCCTCGGATGAGGTTAATACTTGCTTGGGTGGCCATTCAGCCATACATTGGCTCGCGACTCTATCGCTGAGCAAAATACAGTTTTAACAAAATCTTAACCGAAAGAGTACAGGCGGGAATTAAAAAAGGTGGGAACATTATAATTCTTTTCGACGTTCTGAACAAAATTTATGTTCCTTTTATATAATATCTGTGAAACGGATAACTTTTACGATTTCATTTCATTGCAATATTTATATTATTCTTGAACAAATTCAATTAATTTGCTGAATTGCATTTGTTGATTTGTGTATTTACATTATATTCTGTGGTGTAAAGTTAATATCAATAAGTTTTTTTGTTAAATATTGTTATTGCTGATAATAAAATTATGAAGGAAAATACTGCTTCATTAAAAAATGAGTACCTGCTGCTGTGTTCCGTGTGTTTGACATTTCGGCCAACTCCTGCTCCGCTGTTTCCTAATATGATTCTCATATGCGTGTCTCTCGTGAAATGAGTATCCGCAGAATTTCTTTTGTCATCAAGTCCATTTTTTTTGTCCTTGCTAGAGATTTTTAAACCTAGCATTTCGTTAGTGAGTTCAAAAGGTTTCGGCACATCTTTACTTCCATCAATTAATTCGGTTTTTATATCAATGGGTTCGTATATAACTGCGGGATTATTGAAACCACCGCTCTGTGGCTTGTACTGTATGCTCTGATTGCCAGTCAACAGTGAAACTCCAAGTTGACTTTGTATGACGCTGGCAGCGGTCTGGGCACTGGGTGGACTCGTGTTGGTCGGTGAGTAAGGAATGAGACTATCGCTCAACGGTGAATGTGGCGGTGATGCGTATATTGGACTCTGCGGTTCGCTTTTCAACGGTGACAATAATTTACTAAGAGGTCGACTCTTAGCGCCCCTCGAACATTGTTGTAATTGTTGCGTAAACGACAATGGTGCCTGTAAAGATAATTTCAAATAATTAACACGAAAAATAAAACAAAATATTTGTACAATTCGATTAAAAATGTTTGGGACATCCATTGAAAATGCGACAAAGTCAATAAATATTGGAGACTCAATCAATTGAATGAATAAAGTTCTATGAAAGTGATGTTAGAATTCGAGTTTTTGCAATTTAGTTCATGATAATTTCAACCCCAACGTTTTGTTTGAACGATCGATAAAATTCAAAAAATGGCTATAAATACCCTTAAGAATGAAAAAAATGAGATGATTGATAACAAATCCCTTTCTGCGTCATTTTTCACACTGGAGATACATTGAACATTGTAATATTATTGAAATAAGAATTCTGCGCACTCTTGCTTACGTCTATACGTCGTGACCATCCATAAACTTTGGAATTTAGCGAGATGCCAGATTTTTAATAAATTTTATAGCCATTCACATAAATTGTTAACACAATGAAAAGTGATTTGATCTTGTATCTTCTTGGACTCACTTTGATAACTTGATTCACCATCGGATTCTGTCCGAATTTCCCTTGATCGCTTTTCGTACTTCCGGTTAAATTGCTGCTGGATTTACTGTTGCTCGAATTATTTCCCAACGATACGCAACTTCTGCGTTTCGTTGAATCAGGCGATTCAGCGGGACTGTACTGGGTTGAAAGTGGATTGAGAATGGCTGAAGATGGCTTTGTTTCAGCCGTTGAATTAGATGTCACCGAAGTTGCGCTGCTGCTACCACCTGAATTCATAAAGCAAAAGTTTTAATATCATTATATTCATTTTCGATTTGTATCAACGAGTACCAAGAATTAATCGTTTTAATGAATAACTTACCGCCGTTCATACCGGGCCTCAAACTCCTTTGATTCGCCGAGTGTTCCTCCAACAATCTCACAACGGTGTCATGGCCACTTTTGGCAGCGACTTTTATCGCATTCCTGCCACAATGATCCGAATGGTTTGGATCAGCTCCGTGATTTAATAACGCTCTCACACAGTGCTCGTGACCTTCTTGAGCTGCTATCCCTGTGTAAATCATAAAACAACATTATCATGAGAAAAAATTCATCGAACGGAGCTTCTTGATATAGAACAGATTTTAAAAGAGTTCAAAAGAGACTTTGAACAGCAATGAATTTATTTTAATTAGATAAATAAAATATTCTACTATTATTTCAAAGTTCAACTTTGGAATAATAAATAAAATGGATATTCATTTTTAAACCAACCCTGAGGCTTGCGATCGATAACTTTTAGCCGAACATGTCCCATTCGCATTATTCTAACCTTATAGTTTTTCAAGTCATTGGTAGGTCATACATTGATACACCCAATCGAAAAAAATATATCACTCATTTCATACTTTTAACATTTATAACTTAGAAAGTTTACGGTAATGAGTGATATTTTTTTGAACAATAATCGTAGAACGCCTTTTTCTCATCCTATAGTTTTCTATTAGTTTCTGGCCTTTCATTTTATTTTGACAATTAACTAAAATGTGATATATTACAGTGTTCGTTCTGTGGTATTTGTGTTAAAATTTCTAATTGCATTCTCATAAATCTCGATAACTATATGGTCAAGTGGATTAAATTTTATCAACTCGTGCTGAATGTTCTAAACAAAATTAGTTTTGAATATCAAAATATTCTGTCACAGACCATTTCTGTTTGGCATTTCTCACAGACTGAGCGGACTAAGAATGAGGAGTGAAAGATATGGTGGCAGCAGACTAAACCAATCAGTTATTGAGGAAAAGGAGCCTTGGAAGTTGGAGGGAAACCCAAACAGTACCGTTCTGCACCACAATTGCATTTTAGTGCTGTTTAATAACACTCAAAAAACGTCTTTGAACATTTCTTTTTACATGGTATCTTCCAACATCTTTTTGTAAGCGTCATCATATCAGTTAGTAAGTAAAATGTTGGCTTAATTGGTAACTGAAGAGAAGAGAATTGAGAATAAAAATAATATATTTTTATTTTTACCGAGTGCTGTTGCGCCCTGATTACACGTGTGATCTGGTGTTGCTCCATGTTCCAGAAGCAATCGGACTATAGCAGCGTGGCCTTGCCACGCTGCTGAGTGAAGTGGCGTTCGGTTTTCGTTGTCACAAGCATTAACACTGGCATTGCCATCGGTCAAAAGAAGAGCTACCATCTCGACGTGTCCTTGCCACGCACTTACGTGAAGTGGAGTCCTACCCTGAAGAATTAACAAAAATAATTTGGTCTTTAACAATTGAACAATTTCTTGGAAATGTAATTTCTTATGATTTCTCATCAAATATGATGAATGATTAATAAACGAAATAATATCAACTCACCTCAGAGTCCCTGCTTTCCACATCGGCACGGGCGTGTTCTAATAAAAATCTTGCCATGGCCAGTCGATTTTCCAAAGCTAGTATGTAAAGTGTACTTCTACCATCAGCATCTTTAGCATTCACGTCAGCGTTGTGAGATATCAAAATTTTAACGGTATCGTAATGGCCTTCCAACGCAGCTAGTCTGTTGCATTTGATAAGAAAAAATCATGATTGTTATTACCAAAAATTGCAAGAAATTTAAGGTGTTTGTAAATAAAAAATAATTAAATGGATGGATAAACTTAATCATTAATCATTAATCATTAATTTCTGGATATAAGTTTTAAAAGTATTTACCTCAGTGCAGTTTTTCCATCGTGAGCATGTTGATCAATAGGTGCTGCGTGTTGGTCAAGCAGCCTTTCAACTAGCGACACATGACCTTCTTGAGCAGCAAGCATGAGAGCACCTTTCCCATCGTTGTCGGCCTCGTCCACTTTTGCACCAGCTTCGAGCAGTGCTTCGCAAACATCAATATGGCCTTCAAACGCGGCATAGTGGAGTGGTGTCCAGCCTGAATTGTCGCGATGTTGTTCATCCAGACCTGAGACACATGAAAAACGATTTTCTATTATTTCCTAAAGTTACAATCTTTTATGAAATTTAATACAAAAGTACGTCAAATGTTGTTCATCAAATCATTGTAAAAATGTAGCTAAAAAAATACAAATTTTCATGCTCTTACCTCTGTCAAGAAGTTGTTTTACGACATCTGTACCTCCTTGGGCAGCAGCTACGCTTAAAACAGTTCTTCCTTCGTTGTCGATGCTGTCGACATAGCAACCCCAGAAGAGAAGCAATGCAACAACCGATCCATGACCCATGCTCGCGGCAGCCCACAAGGGAGTACGTCCCGTTGCGTCGCAATGATCTACATCGGCCTCGTACTCAAGCAGAAGTTCACAAACATCTCGATGACCTTCAAACGCTGCTACTAAAAGAGGGGTCATACCATCTTTGTCCTGATGATCAACGGCTGCTCCTCTTTCCAGTAGAATTGTTACAACCTGATGGGCATTTGATGATTGATTAGTAAATATGCAATGAGTTAATTGGCAAACAGGCTTGCAAAGTTTAACAAAAGTAGAGGGTGTTTGAAAAGTTTCTTCATTGAGTAACTGTACCGAATATTCAACCCGTTGGATTATTATGTGACGATTTATTTCACTACGCAATTTTTTTTTATTTTTTTATTTTCAGGTGTGAGCGATGTATTTGTGGTGAAAAAAATGGCTCACGGGCATAGGTAATTATTAGTGACAAACATTTGAAACGCAAAATGTAGATAGTCAATAAAACTGAAGCGAAAAAAGCGAACAGAAAGCAATCCAAGAGCATACCTTTGCATAACCATGATTGGCTGGAACGCATAACGCAGCGACACTCAGAGCAGTACGACCATCACTGTCAGCGTGATCAATAGTTGCCCCAAAGTCAAGCAGGTGTTCAACGATTTCACTATGTCCCATGTAAGCCGCTGCTATTAAGGCAGTTCTGCCCTCATCATCAGTCCTATTGACGTCAGCCCCGTGTTGCAACAGCGCCTTGACGATATCCTCATGACCACCCCAAGCGGCTGCCCTCAGAGCAGTTCTTTGATCCCAATCCGCGCAATCAACCATAGCTCCGTGCTCGAGAAGTTGTTCAACGACCTGAGGATGGGGGCAACAATAAAACCGTAGGAGGATGTTCAACTCCTGTTCGACGACTTGATTGCACTTTGTTTCAAGCATCGTGCGTGTAAGAATCTTTAAAACATGCTCAAACCTTTTCCTTGAGTCTTAGCTCAATGATACTTTGGATTCAAGCTTTCCGTAGTACGAATCCAGACGGAACGAATCAGGATTTGATTTTTAAAATTGCAAGTGGTTGGATTAGATCTTTAATTTATTGAGTTTATCAGTGAATGATTGAAAGTAAAGTGGATCGATCTGGAAAGAAATGTTAATGAAAAATTTCCATCACACTCTGATGTCAATATTCCGTCTTGACTCGATTACTTGAGCTAAGTCCGATGAGTTAGAATGAGGGAAAAAAATGATATGTGTTTATTGCAAATTAGTCACGACAAATAAAACAAAATATAACAAATCAACACTAACAACTTTCGAAGCACTTCTAACAGTGTCGTGGTTTCGTGAAGAGAGAGTTGGCAGTGAATGTACCTGGGTATGTCCGCCCCAGGCAGCTGCTCTAAGTGCTGTCCAACCATCGCAATCGGCATGATCGGCGCTTGCTCCGGCAGCTAATAAAACTCTAACAACATCCGCGTAGCCGTGTCGCGCAGCCAGATTCAAGGGTGTTTGACCGTGACGATCAGTCGCCTCGAGTTTTGCCTGTGACATTTTTCATCGGAATTAAAACACATTGCCATTTTTAATGGCAACGTCCGCTAACAACATTCTCTCATTCAATATTCTTGTGCTTTATTTTTCATTCATTTTTCATTGAATAAAAAGTTTTGCTATTTAGAAATATACCATGAGAAGATTTTTAAGTGTACGAGTAAAACCTACCTGAGGACAAGCAGCGAGTGCCAATTCTAGCAAAGATGCATTACCATCAGCAGCCAAAGTATGAAGTACAGTACGACCACAAGAATCAGCTTGATTTATGTCACCGCTCTCTCCCAGTAATTCAGTCAATGGTTCACCGGGTGATTCGTCCATTGGGCTCACATCCTGGGATACCTATTTTAACAACATGAAAAATAATACTCTGTAATTTTTTATAAAAGATTCATCGAATAGATGAATATATCTACAAACAATTTTTTGATCCTAGAACGCCACACTGAGATAAATAATGACTCAAAACGTTTCCTCAGCATAGAATGTTCGTCGTACGTGATAATACGGTTTAATTGCACATCATACTTTTCATTTTCCATAAATAAGTGAATGGTGTGTAATAAGGTCACGTTAAGTAATCACAAAATGATGAAAACTGATATAAATCAAAAAGAATTTTGAAAAAAAAACTGACCTGACTAGAAGAAATAGGATCCTTGGTAACCTCGTCCTCGATGACCTTTTCGGAAGGTTTAGCTCCAGCATCAACGAGTAGCCTAAGTAATTTAGTGTCTTGTCGAGGCCACAGTATACACTCAGAACTGTCTAAGTAACATTCGTCAACAGGAGCTCTGCAACCGATCATCCACAATAACTGTAAAGTATGAGAATCAAAGTTGCAACCAGTGGCCAAGGGATTAGTCATAGCTCGTTGAAGATGTTGTCCGAGGACGCAAATTTCATCGGGATTAAGCTCTGGTCCACATATTGTGTAATACGTGGCGAGCATAGCGTGTCCCTCGGTTGCTGAGCACAGATACTTCTGTGTACAATGTTTAACATCAAGGAGCCACTCGGCAAAGCTATGATGAAAAAGCATGAGGGCACCGGCACGCGAGACGGAAATGACTCTTCGAAGAAGGTGCAAACGACGATTGAAATCTTCCATCGTTATCGTAGGACTAGCCGTTTTCACACACTTGTATAGTATCTCTTGTGTTATTGGCAATTTTGCGGCTAGTATAACGTTCAACAGTGGTTGTACTTTGGCAAATTGTTTCCTGCTGAACAGCCTCTGACATAACCATAGATAGAGGCCATTGAGAGTTCCTGGTATTTCACGTATTTCGCGCAAAACGATAAAGTTTTCAGCTACTCCATCCAAAACTTTCTCGAGGTAAAGAAAACATCCATTGCTTTTGATGTGCAACTGATTGAGCATCTCAGCGGTATCCCTTGAGATGTGCTGTCTCAGAGCATCCTCTTGATCGAGCCTTGCTAATATATATTGTTGAACATCCCGAACAACTTGACTCTTTCGTAAATCGTCCAACGATATTTTGCGAAAACCCGTAAACATTCGTGAAATAGTTTTGCTTTGTCTTCTTGCAGTGCAGACAAGCAACAGCCATTGGGGGAATAAGTGATGGTGATTGGCCAGTAACTCGGCAATTGTACGGCTGACATTGTCATTTTCGCGTCGGGAGTCTCTAGTGCCTGTTTGCGGTGGATTAAGAAATTGTCCCTCGTCGATTGAGTCTACGAGGAGGAAGAGGCAATTTTTCGGTGGCTCGACTTCCAATAGTGGAAACAAGAGAGCTTTTTTCAGGGCATCGTCAGGATCGCGATCCAAAACTTCCGGTTGTAGAGCAGCTTGTATCTCAGGATCGGTTCGTAATTTCTCGGCATACGATTCGGCTACGGCTTCTTTCGATGTTGTTGGCCCAGAAGTGGTACTAGCATTTGGTGATGTCGGCGATGACAAGTGTATACCGTCGGCACTTGCTTGCAACAATTGTGCCACGAGAGACCTGACGAATTGAGCTGGTGACAAGGAAGCCTCGCTTCGAGCTTGACAAAAATGCCTAGCTAAAAGTCGTCTGTTTAACGATCTTTGATGCCTCGATGAAGCACCGGTAGATGGCCATGCAAGTTCGGCACAAAGTGCTGTTTTACCGCTGCCCGGGCCACCGACGATTAGGGCACCACATGTCTTAGAAGCTGGCCTTTGTTCCAGGCAATGCGATAGCTTCATCAGTGCCCATTCTCGGCAGAAAAAACGTTTCTTTTCTATCACCGGAGCGGCCATTTTGACGTTCAACAGCAATATAATTTATTTCAAAATTTATTTATTGGAATTCGTTTTGTTCAGATTGAGTTCGTTGAATTCAGAATATTGAAAAAATGTAAATTCTCTACTTATCGTTATATGATTCGTTATTTTACAGTAACGCAATGTCCCGGCAAGTTGCATTTCTCGAACAACCGTGACGTTGAATATCCGTTGAGAGGATTTGTCTGTGTTAGAGTGGCAAAGTAGCTCTTACTTGCTTTTCTTCTTCTCCTTTCATAAAATTCGTTTCGTTCGAAGCTCGTTGAAACGTGGCGAATCACAAGCGTGACGAATGTCCGTAGACGTTATACTGATGATTGCAGTGGGCTAGAGACACGGCAGCAGGTGCATCATCGACGATATATCTGCGTAAATTGTAGCGTTTTGAGAACGTTGATAGGCGCCCCGCAGGGGGGAGGCTCTGCAGCTTCCTCGGCCTCCATTAAAGCTTCTCATCGCCTTGTTTCTCGTACTCTCCTCCGTGATTCCTGCTTCTGCATTCTGTCTGCGAACATGGGAAAACAAGATCTACTTGATTTACCGTTTTTATAGATGGGCTCCGATATTTTATTTCACTTATGAACCTACTGCTACGAGAAAGTATGTAACACCGTGACAAAAATGGCATTTCCAACCGATTGAACGAGTGAGTTTATGTATACAAAATAGGTAAAACGAATGAATTATAATTTCGGTTCGTGTCTGTAGAAACACGGTTTATTCGACTCTGGGGAATTGAGAAATCGAGTTGTGCTTTAATCATCCTGGGGCAACACGAGTCTGAGCCTTCGACAAAATTCAAAGGGTATAAAACGAGGTTTGTTCATTTTTTTGTTGTCCGAGAGATGATGGAAGAGAGGCAAGAAACCAATAGTTGCTGAATGAATAATACCACCAGGATCGAAAAAAGCGTGACGGAAGATCAGATAATAATACACTCTTTGGGCCCAGAGTACTGATTAGCCCCGGCGATATCGTGCGCATCATCGCCATGGGGCCCCTTTAACAGAGCCTCGGTGGTAAATCATCGAAAGCATAATCAAGTGCTGCACCTTCCTATTCAGATAAATCGAAAAACAAAGCTGCTGCTGACCTCTCATTTATTCTGATGGAAAAAACGCAGATTTAGGGTCATCGGGATCACAGCTTCACAGCTAAAGTGGTGTCTCGTTTAGAATCGAAGAGTTATCAAAGACAACATGCAGAATATAATTGCTGGTGAGAAACATTCGCTACATATCACAGCTTTAAATCCTAATCCCCTAAAATGGTTGGTAACTGAGATAGATATCAGCAACAGATATCAGAGCGTAATATAGCAGCTTAATATATTCCTAATACATGAAATATCATTTCTGCAAATGCTCAGCTGATAAATATCGTTAATAAAGCCAAGAGGTGGAAATACAAGCCGGAATACATGGCGGAGGTATACATAACATCCATGCATAGTGCATCAAGGGAATCCTGAACGTTAGTGGTTCGAGGAAGTGTAGGAATGCAACAGAGGATCTCCTGGACCAGAGAGGCAGGAAATTATACGAGGCTGATTTCGCGAGCCTGAAGCGGAGCTACGGAAGAGCAGAAGTGCGACGATAAACCAGTTCCGCTAATGAGAGGCGGGTTGATGTAGATAGCGAATGGATAGCATGTGTGTCCTCTTCTATATATCCCTCCGTAACCCCTCTCTCTCGCTCTTATGTCGTCAGCGGCACCGAATGTTTCGGGAAATGTTTTCGTGCGTGTCAGTTTCTCTCTGAATTGGGACGAAGGCTTGGGTAAACTTAATGCAGTATGTATTGGATTTCATGTACACTACGTATCACCTGTCATTGGACTACTATGTGTGTACATTGGATAAAACACATAATGACTATAGAAAACAGGGAAAATATGTTTAAAATCTGTTATTTCTTACTTCAGACGTTGATAGGATTGAAGAACTCAAAAATGATGTATCCGAAACAGAGAATTCTTCGTAAGAACCTGCTCTCAAGTAATTGACAAACGTTCATATAAATAATGAACAGAAAAACGTATGCTCTGAGTCATAATCTTATCACCATCGTATCCGGAAACAAAATCATAGGCTTTAATAAAGATTATAGATAAAAGTGAATTTATCGCTTTGTCGAACGAGCGACCTAGCAAGCGTAATAACTTTGGTAAATAGTATTAAAAACCAGAAATATGTGAGTCAGTTTTTACGTGAATAATTTTGTTCTATTCCCACATAATGTATACGAATCAATAATAAAATATTTCGCTGTAGACTTTCATGTTCAATTTTTTCAGTGGAGATAATATTTTCATGTTTAAAAAAATTCACGCACCAATAAAATCACAGAAAAATGATATCTGCTATTTGCACAAAGTATTAATACACCGTAGACAATTGAATCATCGAAGCAAGATCTTGTCAGAAATCAACGAGGCAGCATTATCCAGCTCGTTGATTCAAACTGTCCTCAAAATTGAAGAAGTCGACACAGTTGAAAATAAATAAATAAAATTGTAGGCAATACGTCAAGCGGATGAGAGATACTGGAACTCGTTGATGGTAGACTCAGCCAGGACGAAAAAAAAAAGCAAAAGAGGATGATTGCGGATTGAGAACATCGATTAATTGGACTTGGGCTTTTAGTAATTGGGATATTGCGGTACGAAATACCTTCTGGTATTGCTCGTGAACCAGTTTGACTTTATTCCACGACGAGCAAGAGTTTACTAGTGTACTTTGGCGGCTACTATGTATACATACATAGTGCATTTTGTGCTTGTGTACTTATGCCTTTGTGTACTTTTGGTTTTCGTGTATGGATTGAAACAAATAGATATATATTAGTTGGTATGTAGGCATATGAACATATAGAATGTATAGTTGCAGGTGAATGTTCGTGCACGAGTTTGTTGAAGCGGGAGTTCCCTAGAGCAAATAAAATGTTCTCGGGTTCGACAGTACACAGCAAACCTAAAGCTGGTGTGCGTAAGCTTACCACGTAACGAATGAGCCGACTGCCGCGAGCATTCCCTTGATTTCCCTAATGACTTTAACGAGGTGCCGCGCGCGAGAAACATATTCTCGAAACTCGCGAATTCAACGTCGCATGAGCACTTATATTGAGTTTCAAACTCTCGTCCACGTCGACGCCAAACATAGATTTATTAATTACACAAACACCTGTATATTCATCTTCATGAGGTATCGCCTTGTGAGTTCCATATTTAACATTTCTTACACACTCAAAAGCTAGAGTACGGAAATGATATTATGTATGGAAAAATCGCAAAAAATCGAGGATCAAAAGAAAGTGATTTCACACGCTTGGTGCACCATGGGCAACGTTACAAATATAATACGAAGCAGTACTTATCATAATCACGCATGTAACTTACGTGCATGATAGAATTAATTCAGAAGAGTGGTGAAAAAATATTTGTAATCTTTACATCTGACATATACATGACATTTCATGTGGAGAGTAAAAAATTTCCACCCATAATGAGATACAGTAGATTTATGTACGCGAAGTTTTTAAATTAAATTGTGTAACGTTACTTATATAATTAAAAGAATTTCCGTCAACTCTGAAGCACCCAATTACGATTAATGCAAAAAATAATTACGACAACGTGACAGTTTTTTTCACAAGTACTTACAATTTCCAATATACAGATCGTATCGAATAAATCAATTATTTAAAACGAGAAAAAAAAAACAAAACAAACTTGCGGTACCCATTTTTAGACAGCAAAGACTTTTTGTACAGTTGGTACAAAAAGAAAAAGTTGTCTTCAAATTCTTGACCCTTGCAGCATTGTCTCATCGTTGAACGATGGTCCCTAAAATTTTGACTGAATTCTACTCAAGCAGAGTTGTTCCATAATAAAGGGTTTCTCTTTTTCTATTTTTCTCTGGGTCTGCCCATCTCGTCATCTTTTAGAGTCAGACTTGGAGGAATTTACGTCGTTGAATAAAATGCTCCAATTTAAATGGAGAGGACTCTTTCATTGTCAACGGAGACGAACGAAGGCAATGAAAAAACTAGAATGAAACTATAGATTGAAGTATACTCGTCATTGGACAAATACACACACACATATATACATATATATATATATGGATATATTTAAATTTGTTTAGCGAAGGCAACAGATCGTTCGAGTACTTATTCGAGGATTCTCAATCAATTATTTTCGATAATGGAATTCGCAGTAGAAATCAAAGAGGATTGTGATTCGAGAGTTTTATTGAGTCATCCAGTGGATCGGATTGTTCCCATCGATTTTACGATAAGAGCTTTCCTTTAATGACAGAATATATACGTATATATATATTATATATGTATTAAAAATGACGTATAATATTCAATCGCCTATTATGGCATATGATGATCGTCTATCAAGAGGATAACGTTAATGAATCTGGCCGCATAGTAAAACAGATCTCGTAGTAATGGTATACCATGGTGAATTCAAGTTAGTCATATAAATCGTTATGGTCCAACCTTGGAGCAGTGTGGTACATAGTTTAAAATACATATACACGACGTACGAACGTATTCGTAGCCTGGTAAAGGCCTTTCTCGATGCGATTGCCATACATCGCAGAGTTGTCATCAAGCTTATATAGAATTCTCGAAGAAGCTGTTTTTTTACTTTTATTTTATTTTTTCAATTTTTCTTTTAAATCGTCGTATGTGCTTGTACTGCAGACTCTCTCTGGTACGTACAACACTCACGAGTTTCAAGTTATGCGATGCATGCTTTCGAAGTCAGCTGGCAATATGCATTCTTATATCTATACATGTAGTAAATATGTATGTAATTTATATGTACAACAAGTACATATACATTACATGGTATAGTAAATAAAGGTACCACGTGGAGTTAAACATCGAGTTGTTACTTCGTGTATAATCAGAGTCGTACATCGTTCGAGTACACCGTATTTGGCCGATTGTGCAAAGGAATATAAGCCGCGTTCTTCGAAACGGGTCGCAAAGCCGTTTTGCGGATCGGACTGTTGGTGTGATAGTTATAATGGTGTTGGTAATAGTGGCGCATTGGTATGAAGCTGAGATGATGGTGAACGTGACTCTCTTCTTCTTCGTACCAGGATGCTGCGAACCAATGTACGATACGCCTTTCGTCTTAGGCCTCGATCTATCCACGTTTATTTATCAACGTGCAGTGTGCGTTTGTATGACGGTATGCTTTCGTGTGTGTAAAATAAATTCAACTCGGGTAGAGGTAAAACAATTGTCTACTGTGTGCTGTATCCATTTCTGAAAGCATCTTCGAATGAGATGTCTGCATTATCCTTTCAGCCGTTTCACTGTCAAGATTGAGATGCTGTACTTTTTTTGTTATATTTTTATAACAAGAAAAAAAAACACGTTGCAAATAATTTCTATATAAATAAATTTACCAGAAAGATGTACAAAAGATGAGCAAGTTTCCTTCTTTAGACATTTATTTTATTCGTCAAATGCATTGATTCAGCTTGTCACCATTTTTGTTAGTTAGACCGTACGTTGTAAAGTTCACCAATCAATAGAATAACCCAGATCTGATCCACTCATCTGTACGATCTATAAACTACCTCTTTTTAAAACGTGACACAAGAGAATACAAATTGACAGAAAATAAAAATGGTTTGACTGGCAGACAGGATAACTTCATATGCTCCTACTAGTATTTTTTTTATTTTATTTTTTCACGGTTGCGAATACCGCACCAGCCGATTAACCTCGTGAGTGGCCAGTAATTGGTCTAGTTGCACGTATTCAACGTTTGTTCGAATAGAAACCCCATGTAGAGAGGTAAAGAGAAGAATGTATTTCGATGCAGTCAACAAATGCTATACAGGGGAAGCCTCTGATTCACCGGCACCCGATTACCTTGGCTGTAACGTTGGCTTTTAATCTCGTGGTATCGCTATAGAATTGACTGTGTATATATATATAGAAATACACGTGTATAATGAAATCTATACGTATAGCTATCGGTCGCTGAGTGTCGGTCTGGCACGCGGAATAGCGATAAATTTAATTAGCTGAAAACCTGGGCACACATGTGTCGTAAATCCAGCAATACGTTCGGTATAAAAAAATGCAACCATTTGTTCTAGTTTGTAAGACGATTTTTACAGGTGCGAGTGTTTCTCACGTCGAAGGTCATAATTTAAATTACTGCTTGTGGGGTCTGTCAGCTTTTTTTTTCGGGTAATGCACCACGATAATTATAAATGGGAAATTCCACGTCAAATAATTGAATCGCGGGTTTTGATGATGTGTTCATCCGATCTAGTGAACGGTCTACCGGACAAGCATCCCACTGTATATTTTTTAATGGATTTTTAATGCTAGGAGTGATCGAGTATAGATTTTTTGTTTTTATTATTTTATTTCACAACCAAGTAATTTTTTTACTTCTGTTCCGGAGGACCTTGATTAAAATAATTACACTAGACCGTCCGTAAAATCGATATACAAGGAGTCGTTGAAGATTTGCGCTACTCAGTAAACGAAACTTTTTTTCAAGACATTATTGTCGAAAAAATGGAATAATTTGAAGAAATTTTTACATCATCGAATTCTGACTCCATTTTTATTATTAGATCGAGTTTTTGATGAATGTCCCCCGCGTCCATCATTATATGAACATCGTGGTTTATGGGACTAAACAACGCCCTCTTGAGGTTTTCCCTTCACTTTCCTCTTGGTGCATAATTTTCATACAGTTTCACAGGTCATAGCTCACTGTCACTTCTCGTTCTATCTTCCTATCTCTCTCATATAATTATACGAGTCGTTTAATACTTGGAATAATGGGCCCAAGAAAATACGAGATGTGGAAACCAAGTTTCTTGGGTAATCTAACTAACACCGTATCTCACTCGTATATTTTGACTCCTTATGCCTATATATATATATCAGACATGGTTGAATATATAGTGGCGAATCATTGCATAGGCCCGTAGTTACAGCTTAGGGCAGAAACCATTAACACTTTACAGGTTTTCTTCTCCGACGAAATGTATCAAATAGTTTTTTCTGAAAATTCATTTATTTTGGTTTTTCACTTTCCTATATATTTCTCTTCCCTATCACTTCTCAACATTAAAAATTCACCGATTATTAAATAATGCAGATAACTGACAAACACGAGTTATCAATTCAAAGATATTTCGAAAACAAAAAAAGTTGAGCGATAAGTTGTATCCCATTTTCAAATATTTGAAACAAAAGTTGTAACTGTATTCGTGAATTGCTAAAAAAATTGAAAATTTCGTCACGTTTGATATTGTATTCAGCATTTTTTTTTTAAAGTACTTTTAAGAACCAAAACTTAGAAAAATTGTTAAAACGACAAAGAAATGTCAAATATATATATTTTTTTAAACTTATCAATAAAAAAGTTTCATAATTTTCGAACGGAAGTAATTAAATTTTGGTATGTTAGAACATAATTGTTCTTCATGTTATCTCAGTTGCGTTAACAACGATATTAATAATTGGAAAAAAAAAAAAAAACGAGAAGATTTCCAATTGCATTCTGATTTGTGGTTTCATAGGCAAGCGTATGAATTTCATATTTCAATTAGTACCTAACTGTATTTCAAAGTAATGATTTCATGACATTGAAATCATTACAATATATTAAAATCATAGAATATATTCATTGAGAAATTGAATATGAAAATAGGACGATAACAACCAGTTATTATTTATTTTCTATTTGATAATAACAGAGGAATATTTTTTCGAAAAAATGTTTCATCAAAAATTGTTCTCATTATAGCAGACGATGAAAAAAAAATTGCATTATAATAATGAGAAAATAGATGCTGGCCATTCACGACATTCAAAACTCTAAATACGTGTGTACATATACCTATCGCCACGTCTACTGATTGTATGGAGTGAACAGCATCACTTTGACGTGTCCAGAGTGATGCATAGAGGGCAACGTCATGATGATTAGAATTTGCAAGGGTTAACTCGTCACGTAAAAACAGGTCGATAAGTCTGACACGCGGCATTTCTGAGGGGAAATTACGCGAGGGTATAATATGATGCGTTGTTGCATTCAACATGTAGTTGGTTTTTTTGAAATTTATTTTTGTAATAAATTTCATATGAAAAATGACGCACGAAAATCATTATCGGTCATGCACAATAAAACCTTCGGAATCAAACTCAAAAAATTTTCAAGGGGGACGCTTTCGTTCTTTTTTTTGAAATAATATCCTGAACACCGGAAAATTGTGGATTAACAAAATATATTTCAACTTTATGGGATACTAAAATATTTCGTGCAATTTCTCGTGGATATATTCCTTAACCTTGCCATTAAAAAAATTCTTTGGAGTCGAAATAAGCTCAATTGCGATAATAAATATTGATTCAAAGAGAGAGAAAAAAAAGTGGAAGAATTTGGATTATTTATCAGAACATTCCATCCGCAGGCTGCTTCTAGAATGCGAGAAACGAATAAAGTGAAGAGAATCGAGGAAACGATTGAGAAAAGAGAAAAAAAAGGGAGAAAAGGGAAGAAGTGAAGTGGCACGTGCATCCGCAATGCGGGCGCTAGGCTTGGCAGTTTAGCTGGACCCTCGCTGGGAGGTCCGTCTGTACGTTCGATTCTCATCTTCCTTGCAATCTTTCTTTATCGATTTCCAAAGATAAAATTAATTGCCGCCAATTAAGCTTTTACTTAATTGTCTTAATTTAATTGATATTAGTATAAAATAATTAATTACTGAATTGGAAACCTATAATGAAATATCGGTTTATTAACGAATATTGATTTAATTATCTCAAATATTCTGAAAAATCACTTCACTGATTCCATCTAATCATGTTGAAATTGTTTGAATGAATTTTGATTTTGATTTTATTATATTTTGATAAAAGTTATGAATGTAAAAAAAAAATTATAATCTTGACATTTGAAAATTTCGTATATAAAATACCGTTCGCAAATGTTCTGAATATAAGGCATCGTATGGTATGGTTTTTTCGCCAATTATCCCCAAGCATTATTTTAAGAAAACGGCAACGTATGAATGTATTTGTAAATTACGAATTTATATACATTCGTTGTACGTAAATGCCGAGTCCTTGGTACTGTCGATGAGACATCGTTCATCCCTTCTTCGCAGGTAGAAATGCAAACCGTGAACCATGAGCAATATGGATCCGCGTTTGGTTGGATGATTCACCGGTTAAGATCTCTGAGAGAGAAGAAAAGGAAAAAAACGAGATTCTTACGGAGCATCAGGATTGCCCCCGTAGGCATCTTCCGAGTGAAATCATCGACTAACTTTCGTCGGTCGAATGACAAATTTACGCATTTTTGAACAAATGAAAGAAATTCTTATTTAATTGGTTATCCAATAAGTCGATAATTGATAATATTGAGAAATAATTTCATTTATAAACATTCCCAGGCATTGCAATAAAATTTAATTACAATCGTACTAATTGACCTCGCGATAAATTATGCAATTGCCACCGATTATGTTATTATGTGTACGTGTATATATTGAAATTGAAAACAGTCAGAAAATGGACAAAAAAAATGTATATCTATATATATATACAAATGGTAGTTCTTGAGTTAAAATTGAGCCTTTATTTGAGTGACGACAGAAATCGAGAAAGAGAAAGAGAGAACCTCGAGGATTGGTATAATTGATAACACGAAACTTGGTGAGAGAGCGCGTGAGTCATTCACTTGACTGGAGTCAATGAGACACTTGTGTAATTGTGAATTACGAGGTCGAGAGCTTTGATGAAGGAATTTATAGAGCTCGCTCTCGGTGCATAGAAGCAGGGACAAGAGCACGAGCAAAAAAAAATGAAGAAATATAAAAATAAAAATTTGTCTCTGTGACGATAATTCTCGTACGGTACGACAAGTGACGAATGTATAGTCCAACTTTATCGACGTACTTTTGGGGCTGTTTCTGCAAGCTGTTAAAGCTTTGCTCTATAAGAGAAACACGTCGTTTTGTTTAAACTGTTTCGTTAACTCGAAGACGAGGAAATTCTGCAAAGTTTTCTGCGATTCCTTAGCATTGAGTTTGAAAGTGAGAAAGCTACAGTAACTGGTAATATTTTTACTAAAGTTCAACCAGGAAATCGAGTAGCTTGAACTAAATTCATGAAAGCAATGTACCTTTTCACGTTGATATTAAAGATTTTAGTTGAACTTCCGAAATTTCAATGCTAGTATAAATGTCGCTGTAGAAAAGAAAACTAGGCTAAATTCTACGTCATTCCTATAGGCAAATCTCAACCTTTTTATATATGACGGTCTCTGTGCACAAGGTGTGGCAGAGATACGAGAAGAGTCTCAAAGATCCTCCAAGCTATATTCAAGCTCGTCGAATCTGTGATATTATGTATGTATATTGGATATTCAGGAAAGGTTCAGATCTTGTAAAGAAAACCGTGACCCATATTCAAAGACATTCAAGTCGTATTTCATTTCTAACATTTCAATTGCATCTTACTCCCGATGATTGTATGAAACTTATTACTTTGTTATATATTTTTAATACATTTATGTAGTCACAGGGGACTCTGTTGAAAAATAATAATCTCAATGAAAATTGTGCTTGTTTAAGAATTTGGTGTCGTTGGGAAATGCTATTTCACCTACTTGAGAGAATTAGAATACTTAATATTTTATCCAACTTTTATGAATCATTAATCGTTTAAAAGCATTCCGACATCGTAATTCATATATATTCCAAAATTGACGATGAAAGAGTATAAATATTAAATTCTGTATGTTTGCGTGCAATGGGCAGTCGTTGCTACTGCCAACATTTCAGCTCGTCGAGAATTTAAGAAGTCCGCTGACCTGGATAACGAAAGAAATTTAAAGTGAAATGTAGAGTTTCCATGGATGTGACATTGATGGTATACTCGGGCGTTTTTTCGGGCCTTCATAAGCCTTTTTTCTTCAATGTCGCTTTTAATGTATTCTTTCTCTTAGTTTTTTCTTGTTTTATGCGACTTGTAGTTTATTAAGCTAACCCCAGTGATGTATGACGTGCTTGGGGCGTTGCAATACTACGACGCCTCCAACCAGTCCTTGCGAGACTTTAAACCCTGGAAAAGCAGCTCGTTGCCATCGAGACACGAACTACTGCAGGAACGTTTTGTGAAGCTTTTTCTCCTTGAGGCGTGGTACTGTTTTCGAACGAGCTCAAAAGACCATCGCAATTGCACTATGTGGACGCTTTACTTATTTGCTCCTTTTTCTTTAGAATCGAGCCATTTTTCTTGACAATAAAAAGTTCCTCTCAATATTTCATTTTTGTGTTTCAATGCAAAAAAAAAAAACAATAATATTCCAATGATCCATAGATTGAGCAGTGTTTGGAATATACCAATTTACAAATTGGCCAAACTATCACTTGGGAGCGCCTTTTAACCTAAACGGCGTACAAATCTTTTGTTCTCCTCAAAGATCCGATTTCTTTGGCAAGTAAAAATATTTTTTGTATGTATTTTTAGGAAAAATGAAAAAAAGGTATGAAGGAAAAATAGAAATTCAAGTTTAGGGAGAAGGAGGGACGGGGGATTTCCCATCAGTTTCCTCTCACACTTTATTGCTTCGATATTAAACTTCAACGGTGGATTATATTTTTCTTCCCTTTCTCTCTCAGGCACGTGCGAGTTTACTTTCCGTCGGGAATATTCTGGGAAAAAGCGATATGGCCGAGTGCTGACTCTCTTTTGGGTCTATTGCCTCGTTGACGTTCACCCCACATCTCTTCGATCTACATAGCATATGTGTATATGTACGTGGATGCCTTTGCTCGAATGTGGTCCATGGGAATTCAAGTTTAAAAAAGAGATTCGAATAAATTCAAATCCTTATCCAATACAGTCGTCGGTATATTATTATTGAAATTTAATCGCATATAGGACAGCATATACGATTTACAAAAAAGGAGTAAGAAATTTATCGATAGGAACACAAAAAAAAAATTATTTTATAATGAAGTGAAAATTCATCTATATGCACGAATAATCACCGTAACAAATTGAAAAAACAAATGACAAACAAATTGTAACTAAAATTTAAAAAACCAACGTAAATTAAAATATCGAATATAATTTGACAGTGTTGCTATCCAAATACAGGATACTAATTTTTAGTTTTTTTAAATGATCAAATACTTGGATATCAATTTTTTTTTTTAAACAAATAGATTTTTGACATAATTCAATGGATCGAACTACAAAGTAAAATTGGGTTTCTTCTCGCAATGAATTTTCATTAGTTCCCGCAAATATATGTTCTGACCATATTTCAACGTTGATTTAGAGCTTAATTGCGTTCATTTGTATTGATCCGTTCGAGGTACGCGTCTAGATCGAACGATACAATATCAAATCAGTCATGGCGTTTGCTGACGCATAATTATTCCGAGTAAAAGGAAGATAGACTCTGAAGCCCACAACGGGGTTGAATAGAACGACGGGCATTCACGTACATTGACGAGGACGATCGATGAGAATGATCGTTACAGGCTAGCTCCAGGATATGTGCGTATGGGGTTGAGACAGGTAACTTTGAGTAATTTGCCGCACCAGGCCAAACGGACTGATCACCCAACTGTCACTGATTAAGGGAAGTTGACTCCGGTTTGAATATCAGTGTATTGTCTCGATTAGAACGCTTGTGCTTGTGTAATGTGTGTTCGTGTGCGTGTGTTCATCAGGCGCAGGCAAGCAAGAGGGGAGCTATGTTAACAATCCTCCAAGGGACTGATATTCTACAGTAACGAATCCCCAACGAGTTAATCAGACGTCAGCAATTATTATTTCTTTCCTTTGGAGTCGTTTTCCGTTTACTTGAAAATGCGAGTTCCTGTCATTCGTATTTGCCTGAAGGAACTAAGTGTGCAAGTAGAAGTAAATTCTTCAACAGGCACGTGCTGAGTGCGATATCAATAAATAAATGATGATCCACAGGCCGCAGCTTTACAATTGAGCTTTGAGCGTGACAAAACAAGCCACAGAGTGAAGCAACGCTCACAATCGATGGACCTTGGCCCTCCTTTACTTCTTATCAGCGAACTGGATCAGAAACCGAAATGTTTGACGACTCATCAGCTTATAACTATACTGTCTACTTTAGAGCAATAACCTGTATCGTTTACTCGTATAAAACATATTGCGACGTCGAGGATGGAGATATTATAACAGGTTACATTCTCGATGCATATCTCTATGGCTTCGATAGCAAAAGTTCTATCGACCGATTTAGAAATGATCTCCTCTGTGCGACCACGCGATAGGTGGAGTTAGTGACACTTTGGCTCGAACCTTCTAGAGAGTTACGACCACCTCCCTCGTTATCATGCAAATGTTGCCTGTTATACAGGAGCAGCTTGCGGTTTTCCGTTCACCAATATGTTCTCCGACGCGTGTATGAAATCTCGTCCCCCTCTTGAGTTTAGATATAGATATATATCACGATAGATATACTATTAGTGGTCTCGAGTGATCGAGCTCGCGACAAGGAATACTGCGCTCGAAACGTGCAATTGCCGCGTTATTAGGCCCCGATATCAATCTGTCGGCCGCCCACGTAAGCTCTCTATACCACACGATTGTATAATAACTATACTACGGATGACTATCTATAGATGCCTATATATCACTATTCAATTGAATTCCGAGCGAACTGTTCGCGGCCTCAAATTTTCTATCTGAAAATACTCAGCTTCTACCCTTCAATATACTTTTACGATTTTTCAACACGTTTTAATATACATTTCAAATTCACGACAATATACCTACGCATTTAAACGGTAGCTCAAATTTTTTCTGTGTCACGCACATTTTTTATGATCTTTCTTTTTTTGAATGGGCGCCAAAGGATATTGCGAAAGATGATAAACAGTCTACGACATTCATTTCACTCTTGACCAATTTCTCGGCACATAGTTTTCAACTCGTCGATGTCGTCTAAACATTTAAGGGTATGAATCAATCGGTCCTCAAATTTTCGAAATGATAACAGTCTTCTATACCGTTCGTCCAATCAGACTGAAAAAAATTTTAGCCCACGCAGAAAAAAGGCAGAAGTAGGCTGAAACTTTTCTAATTCTGCACGGAGAGAATATAATATCAAAAATTGCTATGGCGTCATTGCTCCGTGGTACCATGTCGTCCCTCTGTGGCTTTCTACTAAAAACATCGTAAATCGTTCATTCATATTCTATTGAAATTGACCAAACATTGAAGTTTTTGGTTCGATTCCGGATGATAAATTGCTATGTTTTTGCTAAAAACCCTCAGAGAGACGACATGGTACCAAGAAGCAATGATGCCATAGCAATTTTTGATATTATATTCTCTCCGTGTGGTTGAACGCACGGTGTGAAAAAATTGTATCTCTTGCTTGTCCATATGACACCTTCATTTTGTATAAACATGTTACAGATGAGAGTCTTTTTTAATTTGTTACCATTCGTTCAAGTGGTACTTTCGACATTGAAGAGAAAGAATTTGTTTGACAAGAGAAATGCATCAGACAATGGGCTTGTATTGAGCATTCGAAAGAATGAAAATTATTTGCTCTTGTGTATGGATGTGCTTTTGTAACGATAATGCGAATGTGGTTTTCACCCCTGAGAATCCAATAGTATATGCCACCTTCTCTAGATTTTCGATATCTTGCGGTCCCAATACTCAGGAGAAACTGTTTTGTTCCACTTGCCAGGAAAGTAGAAAGAGAAGAGCTTTCGTGGTTATAGATAGACAGTAGATATGGACATTCATATACGGACGTGCTTCCGTTCAGAGGCATTGCACGACGGGAGCAAGATTGTAAAGGCTCTTCGGTGTGCAGCAATAAGCTTCTCTCGTGACCGAGCAATAACAGGAAACGGTTCGTCCGATTATACCCGGAGAGCCAGAGATAGAGAAAGCGAGAAAGAGCGAGAAAAAAAGAAGAGAGGTAAAAAGCGATGCAGAGAAAAGAGAAGTTGCTTTGTAACCGGCAAAAGCATCGCACTGAGAAATGCATTTAATCCCATCGAAACTGTGCAATACTTCGCTACAAAGCGATGGACTCACTCGAGATAAAAAGATTTTTTTTTTTCGTTTGCAAGTAAAAAAAACAAATTTCTGAAGATAGAATCGAGCACGACAAATGGAGAAAGATATTGCGCACATAAGGTCTATTTTTATTGACAATTCAAGCTCAATAGCACAAACCTTTATTTTTACCGCATTTCTGGAAAAAAAAAAAAAAAAAAAAAAAAAACAATTGCTTCTAAAGGTATTTCCTTCACGGAGGGCGTACTTTTTGGGGCCATTTTCGTGGGATCCATTATGATCGTTCACATAAATTAAACTGGACTTTGGAAAAAAATAAATAAATCAAGCCAATTTGTTGTCCCCGAGGTATAAAACAATCGAATCTTTTGGTTTAATTGAACGAATCTGAAGAATTTTCAATAATATTATGACAAGAGTCTATAAAGAAAATCTATTTATCCATCGAAGGTGGTTATAGAAAGGGAGAGTTATTCGGCTTGGCTCTCCGTGTTTTGAAGAAAAATATTGGACGGAAGCGATAAAGTTAGGCGCCTTGGGGTAAATGCTGCTTTGATTCCATTTTTGGGCAGCTTTTTTTTACGATTTAGAAATAAAATTAAGCCATGATCCTCCATAATCCACATCAAGCCAATAAAATTCAGTGAAAAGAAAAAACAATTTCCATCGCCTTTTTGGTGTCCCAACATAATTGAATGACGTGCTTCTCACCGTGATTTGAAAAAAAAAAAAAAAAAAAAAAAACACTAACATTTCAATCACTGATTTCTGGGGTTTGCAAGTTTTCCAAGATTGGACCATGAAAAAAGTCTGTCTTTTAATGTAATTTTGTCATTCTCGTTATCGTGCTTATACGAAATATTTGAGGGGATGATAGGCAACTCGAGAAAGAAGATATAATTGTTTGCTGACTGAAGAGAGGAGAATAAGAAAGACGAAGAAATAAAAAGTATGAACAAGATTTCTCCAAGGTTTTTAATTCTCGAAGCCGCAAATAAATATAAGCCGGAGATGAAAGGGGGCAGGGGGGACGTCTGGCAATTAGCCGGTTAGGTGGACCGTCTAATTGATTCTCCGGGGCGCTAATCTTTGCGCCGCAGCTCTTCCGGCCATCGGATGGAGGGGTTCAAAGGGCTCGAAGACTTTAATCACGCCTAGTCAAACTACCCTTCTTCCATCCCTCCTTTTCTTCTGCATTAGCCGCCTCTTTCGTTACGATCTAAATATACATATACGTAGACAAAGTCTCTACTGTTCGTCTCTCTCTCTCTCTCTC
This sequence comes from Campoletis raptor, assembly GCA_948107755.1. Taxonomy (NCBI): domain Eukaryota; kingdom Metazoa; phylum Arthropoda; class Insecta; order Hymenoptera; family Ichneumonidae; genus Campoletis; species Campoletis raptor. The sequence goes on along the minus strand of OX403622.1, from coordinate 30,621,127 downwards.
TTTCTCTCTCTTTCTCTCTGTTTCCTCATATTATCTAACTTTCTGTCTTTCTCGTTTACTTCCAAGTGCGTATAATTTGCGAACACCCGCGGGCGGCGTCGACGAGAATATTAACTTAAAGTCCGACTTCCGTTTGGCGCCATATAGCACATGAGATTAGTGAGCTCGTGAATCCAAGAAGGGTCTACAATCTCCCCACCTCCCCTGATGCCATTCCACTCCGCACAATTTTCGTAATTAATATTCACGCAGGTCGAGAGAGGAAAATTATCATCGTCTCTGGTGCACACATACAGAGATGGTTGATCCGCTTCTCTCCACCTACTTAAGGGAGAACTCACTCGATCCTTATCAAACTTTTATCTTATAATAATAACCTCTCGTATAATATCCACTCTCGAGCTTATATACACACGCAGATTTTTGTCTTGTCTTTTATTTCTTATGTTGGTAAAGGAATCGATTGTATATTTTTAAAAAAGTTTCGTGGCAACTTTTTATTCTTTCGTTATTTTAACTTGGAGACGTTAAAAAGATAGACATTTTAAATTAGTCTTTCAAGTCTAAATGTAAATTGCGTGAAATGAAAAAAGTTTTAATACGTTAATGAGCTATACGTTTCTAGACCGAATTGTCACGCATATATATATACAGTTCCTGAAAACTATTTTTTTCATAGTAATTAATGGCAATTTATATTCAATCGAAACATCTAATGAATTTGATAAAAATGTAAATTATTGTCGAGAGCTCAATGAAATGTTTTTTATTCAAAGGGAACGAATGTTTTTGAGGCATAAATTGAAAAATAAATTTTTATTGGCAAGAATGCCACCTGATATTCATTTGAGCACACTGCACGATTGGCACTCATATATATACATATAGATATTAGTACATGATAAGAAAAAAGTATAAAACCATTTATTTCATGCGAGATCTGAGCAGAAATGGTGGGGAGGGAAGAAGCTATCAAATTGAAATTCCGTTGTCGAGTCACGAGGATCTCTTTCTGGTGCTCTGTTCTCGGAGGAACGGGAAAATATTAAAGGGAGAAAATAAAATCGGTGACAACGTAGAAGGAAAGAAAGGAGATAGAAAAATCAGAAGAAGAACGACGACGACGTGAACGACGAAAAATAAGAATAGAAAGAATTTATTCTGGCAACTGTGCAGCCCATGGACGGGGATGGGATACCCTTTTGCACGTCTAGTAAAGGGAGTTCAAAACTTTGGCCTACATTATACATTCACGTTTCAATCTGCATGGCTCACGTGCTTAATGTTCTATTGATTCAGCTCGAACATTCACAAGAATTCTGTGCAAAACGCCTCAAAACTTTTACCTATATACGTTCCATCAGCTTTTATTCCATTTTATTTGTCATTTTTTTCTCCTCTGACTTTATTCTCAATCTCTGTACACGCCTTTTCCCACTCATTTTTTCTTTACTTTCATATTCACATACGTTCAAAAAAACCTTTGGACACTTGTATGTGAATGAAAATATTTTCATTGTTATTACAATTAAAAAAGGTGTGTTCGCGAATTAATAATCACTTTCCTTTTTGCATTTAGTTATTGTTTCATAATGAAGATGTGAAGTTACGAAGAAACTAAACGAACGAAGTGAACAAATGGAATGAATCGAACAACAAAATAATCGAACCTCTGATTATTTTTCATCGATGGAAAAAATTCTTGAGAAATTTGTCATAAAACACAACCATATAATGAAAAAATTCGAAAAAATATAAACAGGCGTGATTCATTCGTTAGTAACTGGCAATGAAATTTGGAGGAGCTGTGATTATTGATTTCGCATTCAACACAACTATGAGCTTCCATGTTCATGTCTTGGGCACTACTGCAATGCATTATTTCCAGTAATATGGCTGCCTATATAGGAAACGTTGCACCTAAAACCGCCACTTAGCACGGTCTAATTGTCGTCTGGCCGAAGCAAACGTTAATGGAAGCCAGGTAATCTCGAGTCTAGAGTGTTCCTGTGTATGACGCTTTCCCTTCGTCTTTCGACGATATATAGCGTCTATTGTGTACAGAAAAGGTTCCAGAGATGCAACGAACTATACTTATATTATTAAAAATGTGCATATGATTCACTCGAGCCGAAATCATTTTTCCCACTTTCCTTGGCACAAAAAAAATATTTCCTACTTTTTTTAAATTGCCGAATAACATAAATTTAAAAAAAAAACTTTTTATTGCGAATGCTCGATTGTCAATTGTAAAAGTGAAAGTTAATAAACAGGTTAAATTTATTAATTGGATAGAATTTAAGTTTGTGTAACTTATCTATTTGCATCGATTTTGATGTTTGCTTTGCGACAAATTAAACTAATCTTATTTTTTGTTTTTATATTTTTGGAAAAGTATATGACGATGGTTTTTCAGGACAATCTTATCAATACAACTATCGTGGAAAGCAGTGATAAATATATATATACCTGCTGAACAAAATATTAATAAAATCTACAAAAATAAAAAATTTCGATGCTCACAAATTCTTCCTCGAATAGCCTTTATATAAATGTACCTCTAATAATGTATTGGTACCGTTTCACACCGGTAGAGAAGTCTCGCAGCGCTAATGTTACGTAATACCTACTCAGAGGGACGAACCCTTGTACTCTGTCCGATTAGATTAGAGTTCGAAAGTGATGAGTCTCTAAGAGTCTGCACGAAACTCGAGTTCGCCCTTGGTCGATTGTTGGATCCAGCAGAGACCTCTGCTTCGAACATACATGTATTTAACACTGTGATATGATTCAATAACCCGCGTGAACGAATACTATACCCTCACTGAAAAAAATTAATCCATTTATGGCTCGGAAGAAAAAACATAAAAGGTGTTTCCATAAGCTAACGAAGTCATTTTTAATAAAACATTGATCATTCAATTTCCTTTTTTTCAACATTAAATTTGATCAGAGATCAACTGAGAATGTTCGAAAACGAAATTTTTTTTTTTAAATGTAAGTTCAAGATATTAAATATTTCCCCTCGATTCATTTCTAAGAAGAAAGAAGACAAAATATTTTTTAAAAAGGCACGAAAAAGAAATATCCAAAATCAGGTGTGTCTTTAATTCCTTGGAGTCCAATGAATAGTTAATCGTTGTGAATATGTCAACACGACAAGGAACTAACTCTGATTGGAAAAGTACAAATTTGTATACTTTTGGCTATATGTACATAACATATGTTTGCACGTTAATTCTCTTGATGCTGTTTGTGACAAATCGATGATTATGTTTATCGATGACTGGTCAGGTTGACGCTTTTCGTTTTGTCAGCTGATGACGCGAGTAAGAAACAAGCGAGCGTGGGACGTGGCGAAAAGGTGTGTCGAATGGATAAATGGCAATGATGAGACTGTTGGATTATTCATTTTTTGCTTCCTCGTAAAATAGCGACATAAGAAAAACAGTTAACTTCTTCAGGTGATTCAGTCGATTTTTCTTTGGTGCGCTTGATTCAATAAAAATCAAATATTTTGATACAACAATTGAAATCAAGAAGTTTGTAATCCATAAAATAAAAAACCTTCCGGTGGTTTTACAATTCTTGTATAAATTTTGTTATTTTTTCTTCTAAACTTTCTGTTATTCTTTAGTTGATAAAACTTTAGTCAGAGTATATGATTGAAGAGATTTGTCGCAACCTCTTCGATTTCCGTCGAGGTTGCGGTTTAGCTCCATCCTTGCGTGCATCCGTCCGGGCTTGGGTTTCTCCAAAGTGCTACTGTGTGCTATTACAACGTATATATTTAACCAACACGTATATTTCGGTTGAATCCAAAACGCGACCATAGTTTCATTAGCGGTTGTCCGTATACACAGTTTCATTTTGCCAAAACGGAAACGAACGTCGGAACGGAACTAGCCGCTGATTGGTTTGTACTCTGCCATGGATGTTGTGTCTACAATACCTACGCATATCTATGTATGTATGAATGTATGGCAAAACCTCAAATGGGAAAAGATGCACATGCGGACAACCGTGTGCAACTGTGTAAAGTCTGCTCCACACATTATGTGTCCATCGTTCGTGCGATTCATCTCATTTATTGATTGTTTAAGCATCGAGTCTATGAAACAATGATAGCGATGGGGACACAAAATGCGTTAAGTAGCATCTGCTGATAGAATGAAATTTCGATACAATTGTGTTGTAGAAATAGCCAACAATGCATTGTCGACGTTAATTGTACGGCGAAAGTTGTTTAAATGGGGAAAATTAAAAATTTGATTATTGATATAAATTTAGTGAGTTTACATCCGCATATATTTGCAACAAGTACCCCCCCCCCCCCCCCCAAAGGAAAATATCTATATATATACACTGGGAAGGTTTATTAAATTTCTTTCAACGTCAATTAACAAAATTTATATTTGCATCAACTAAAAAGCTGTGTTTGAATCAAGCAAATACTGATTTTTGAGCATTTACTGATGGAATACCAAAAAGTATTAAATTCTTCACTAAAACAGAAATAAAATAAAAAATAGTTCGTTCACGAGGAAAAATAATGCTTGGAAATGACGTAAATCTGTGTATTGTATAAATAAATAAAAAATGCAATGGAATTCAGTTCTTTCGTGTCTCAAACTCGAGATAGTGATGAAAAGGGAGAAAAAAAATTGCACGAGATGATGAAACAAAGAAACGAGGGAGCTTTAAACTTTAAAGAGCCTTAGTCAGCAAAATCCATTCATTGATTGGGTACACCAAAGGTGTATTAATGGTGTCGATGGCCACGTGTCACATGAGAGGTTGAATCGCAGCAGGCGTTGCATATAATCAAATGCACGTGTGTGTGCATATAAATATTATAGGGCGAGAGACGCAGAGAGAGAGGCAGGGTGTGCATGTTATGTTGCATATTATGTAACGTTTGTCTGCTCTATTGGAGAACATATACAGTGTGTCTAGTGTGAAAAACAAGGAAGAGAACGGTAGGGCATCGCGTTAAATTGCTCCTTCTCCTATTTTCCTTCAACCCATGCACGAGCCCATGTATCTTGCGAGATGCTCGACCTATTTTCCAACAATGGAAGGAGAGCCAGTATATTATTAGATAGAGAGATATACAGCTGAATTCAAAGGGGTACGGGTATATATGACTTGTATTATGTATTGCGTGGGGTATTATGTATCTGGAAACAGAGATGCAATGTCTGGGTGTGTATAAATTATATACACATGAATGATCTACATGTACAAAGTTTCTGGTGATGTTGTTACTCCCACTGGCTGGAGATCACTGTGCAGATATATACATATGTAAACATATGTATAATTCATAGTGCACTTTAGTTACTACCGTGCGATCGACTATGTATCAGAGTATAAATATGTAAAGAACAGTATAAGTTTATTGCACGTAGATTTATTGCAACACGTATTCTTAAATATCTGAGAAGGTCGGTGTAACCTGGAGACATTTTGCTACTAAAGTTTCTACCATTTTCAACGTGTGTAGGTGTAGATTTTATATAAGCCTTGAGATATTACGCACTGATTACAATCAATTGCAAACTTAATTTATCGAGTTCGTGATTCATCGTGACTAGTTTGGCTTATAACGTATTTCGCTTTCAATCAATTAATCATCAATAACCGTTGCATCATTTCGTTTTTTTTAACGATAATCAGGTGATTGTCAAGTGAATGATTAATCAAACTGTTTCATTTGTTTTATTCGATCGTTTTGTTCTACCTTTTTTTTCTTCAATTTCCCTCCATCGCGTTGTGGTCTTGATGCTTTTATTCACTAACCAATTTTCTTTTTCATTTAATCAAAATACCAAACCTAGTCTGTTTGTTCTTTGTGAGAGAAAAAATTGGCCCACTACATTGTGCGGTAGATACATCAGAAATGTATTATGTTCACGTACCGATGAAACGTACTTCTATCTTGAATTCTCTTATCGGAGATGACACAAATATACCGGAATTTGCGAAGCTCGCACCTTTTGTTATTTTTAGAGGTTGTTCGCCTCGTTGCCAGCTTGTATGTATCTTCCTAGGACAAACGTGTTGAAAACTAGGAAATAATTCGAATAGCGATTCAATAATGAATGTAGAGATAGGGGATTTTGTATGAAATAACAGTACATATTATCGTATCGGGAAACGTCTTCGAAGAAGTCGCGATGTTTAAATTGGTTTAGCATAAATGGGTCAACGGGCGCTTGCGAAGCTGATATAAATATGTGTATCATTGGTATTTCGCAGAGAATTCCACGATGGTCACGAAATCAATGCCTGAATGAGACTTTTCACTCTGTACAGCGTCTCTTATCATTGAGATATCATAATATCGAAACGACGAAAGGCAAACCGTGAGAGAAGCAAGCTCCTTATTCTCGTTCCAGTTATGCCCGAGGGAGATTTTCACGCGAAGTAGTCACTCAAGATATGCCTCGAGATGAGAGAATATACTCTGGCAAAGTTTTTTTTCAAACTTGCCACTTTTCTCACTACCCTACGTATTCTTTCTTTTTCACTATCTATTCCATCCATCAGCCTATCTCTCTTTTTTCTCAAGCCATCTCTTCGAAGTACGTAAACTTCTCGAAACTTTTACCCAAGATAGAGGAGAAAAATGTTATTGTTCATCATGGTACAAAGAACGAAGCGCTTTTTAGTACGTAACTCAGTTATGTTTCATAAGCTGGATTTCTGAGAGGGTAGATATAGGTTTTTAATATCGTAAAAAAATATACCAAAAGTATATATGTATATATTTGTTTCTCTAACGTGATAGAACAATTTTCTAACATGGATTTGTTGATTGAATTTTGATGATCGTTCACTGATATTGATTATTAGTGGAGGAACAATACACCTATCATTTCGATTGAATGAACACGATTATGTTAATCATTTTTTCGCTTTCAACTCTATTGGAAAAGAAATTGTTACGAAAAAAGGCTCCAATTTGTTTGTCTGCGCTGACTTCAAAAATTAGAATCGATTCATTAACTAATTAAACATTGAAATTACTATTCCAAAAATGTCCGCATGAGAAAAAATATCGAAATTTCAGCTAACGAAGCACATCCCTGCAAAAAATTCAAGCAGGTACTTAAGGTTGCTGGTACATAAGTGAAATTCTGACGAGTCAAGAGGTCTCGAGATGGAGTCTGTTTGCCAGAGAACCTAGAGCAGGTTGTTCGGTCTCGTACATATTTTACATACATTTATATATATATATATATATATAGGCTATTGGCGATCTCTGCACGTTTGACTCAGCATTTACGACGTCATGAGCAAAATCCTAAAACTCTTCATTTGTCACATACGAGAGATTTAACCGTTTGAGTTCTCCTCTGAATATCACATACTCTTAAGTTCGTGTTTGAAGAAGGAAAAAAAGAACGAATTTTCATAGGAAATCGAAATGAAAGTTGCCAGCAGCCATGACATAATTATTGTGATTGTAGTGCGATTGTTCATTAGAATACGCTTTGATCGGTTTGATTGCACCTACCCATCAACAACGATGGACCCTATTTTAACCATCCTCACAATATCCTGATTAACAATAAAAATAATTTAAATAATAATAATAACAATAATGAAAGCTGAAAAATAGCTGGCTGTTGAATTCCGTTATGTTGAGTAATAACGTTATTCCTTATTGTATTTAACAATATTAGAAAAACTTTGAGTGTTCACGTCGAGAATTCAAAGTTAATTGGAAACACGGTTCTTGCATTGCTTTGCACCTAATAATTTTTTACATTTTTTTAAATTGAATACCGTTAACTTCATCCTCGCGTTATGCGCAAAAAATTGAAATATTTCATTCATTTCACAGTTATAAAATGAAGAAAAAAAAAACTTTCGCTAAAAAAAATCCCTTGAATATCAAAGATAAAAGTTCCACAGATAACTTTTGTCCTCGATCTCTCAAACTCGTTTTTTTTTCATCGAAGTTTACGTTCTTCTTTGTAACGTCTATATACATTGCATCAATTCTTGGTTGGATTGACTTACCCTGTTTGTACTGTTCGTTTGAATTTATCGATGCAGTTTTTCTCTCGAAAACTTGCTGTCACTTGTGTTCTCGGATTCGACGTTTTGACACACTCGGATTGCTTAACCTTTAACGGCTTACAAACTGAAACAAAAGAAGCGAAGAAAGTTCGGTCAGTAACCCCTTCGAGCAGGTTGTTGACTTGTATATGTGAGAATGTGTCACTCAATGTATAGCACGATTCTTCTCTGATGCCCTTTCTATATACGGCCCTTCGACCTGCCGCATTCGCATATCGAGAAGCGTCGATACTGTGAGAACTCTTGACCTCCTTTATGACATGCAACAATTGGACTTTGAAAAATGTTAATCGATCTTTCGAGTGCATACTGTACAGAGATGCATAGCACGGGTCATTGTAACCGGAAGTCACTTTGTCGTGTTAGTTGGCATTCTATAAAACATGAGGCGTGACAAATTTTTATTATCTACCGCCACTATCGTTTATGTAAAGGCGTTCGTTCAACTTTTTGCTCTTGTATAAAAAACAAAAACAAAAATACGAAGCTAATTAAAAACATTAAAAATTCAATTATGAAAATTGAAATGTTCATTTTCAAGAAACTGAATATTTCGTAAGCATCACATGGATAAAATTCAATGCTATTCCAATAGTGTTTATTAGATTGTGATTGCTGATTTCCTGGCGAGCAATAAACGGATGTTAGTTAGACATGAAATTAAAAACGAAAATATCGAGTCGACATCCGTTTGCGTTCGTTTTTTCCGTTTGGTACTTCTATTTTAATAGGATATCGGTCCCCTTTCTCTAGATAGAACGTATAACGAGTCTGATTTCTCGGAATGCAATTAACAATACGAGGGCGTCGACTCGTCAATCGTAGATTACGTGGAGTGAGCAGGGGGAAACGAATAGAACGTGAGAAATTGCTGTCGTCGGTGCAATCGAACGAAACGGGTTTAAAAAGATTCGCTGTTCGACGTCGAGAGCGCCGCTCCAAAGAACGAAGAACCGGACACTCGGACGAGTCTTCTGTTTTATAAATATATATTGAGAACATTTGCAATCAAAAGGACGTAAAACACTCGATTTAACATCAACGATTGATCCAACGCACACCATTCATTTTCTACGATCTTTATACGTTATTCCGCGTGTGTTCGTCTAACATATAGATATTCTCTTAGCTAACATTGAGAGCATCTCGAGGAAAGGACTCCCTCTCATCTGGCTCTTGCACTTTACGAAAGCACCTTCGCCCGGTGGGTTCAACGAGCTGGCTAATCGAAACCGCTTCGACCAAGTAACCACTCAACTCCGCCACGATTCTTCCTGTCCCTTTTTCTTGTTCCCATCAAAAACTATTACAATCTTTCTTTTCCCATTGCAAATTGTCACCTGTATCGAGAACTGATTTCTTTCCATTGTCGACAATACAAATACTAATAATTTGTTCGTATTTTTAAATGAAGAATAAAAAATCAATATCTCGATAATCAATATAGAAAAGTAGTTCGACTTGGTGCATTTCTTAGAGAGTTACAGTCGCTTGACGGAAAAAAAAAATCGATATGCAGAAAACATTCATTTCGCACAAGTTGATATACATGAAAAACTGAAAAAAAAATTAAGAGAGCTTTTTCTAATGGGTTTCACAACACCTCAAAAGTTCAGCCAAATTAAGAAATCCAAGGGTCAGACTCGGGTCAAATTGGTATGGAATGACCCATATACATTCACTATACATACTGAAGAGCAGTACACACCCTCGACTAATTTTTGCAGAGAGATTCGCGGTTGAGATAATTTTTTTTTTACAATGCTAACTAGCCAGCCGTTCTCGCCCTCTCTCTTTTTTGTTTTTTCGCTTGTTTTATCTCTTCGTATTTTTTTTTCTCTCTGTCTTTCTCTGCACATGCACATGACGAGGTGCAAAAAGAGGCACAATTTCCTTAACCCCGTCTCATTCTCTTCGTCACTTCAACTTTTTATTCGTACGTTTCGCGGAGGCTTGGCCACGATCGTCATAGCGTAAAAACGCAAGAAATAATACCCATGTTTATCCTCGGTCGAGCAAACGAGACTTCTCGGAGCGAAAAAATTCTCAGCCAGTCACGTTGCCGAGAGGCACGTTTTCTTTTCTTTTTATTTTGCTACTCTCGAAGCACGAGAAACTTTGGCTTCGTTTATGAGAAAATTCACGAGCAATTCACAACAGGCCCGCGCTTCTCGCACGGCGGTTTCGAAATTTGTTTATCCGAAGAAAAAAAAACGTCAGCCTTTCGTTATTTTGAGGTTTTTTTTTTCATACAGGTCTTTTTTACATGGGAAGTTTCATATGGCTTTCCATAAGTGACAGTCGTTTTAGAAGAAAATTGAATTCTTTGTGTCAATTCATTACTTTTTTTAAACGAAGAAATATATTTTCTGCTAATCTATCATAAAAATGGTGTTGGAGATTATGTTTTTTCGCAACCACAATATTATTCCAAAGTATTTTTCGGAACTTTTTCAAAATATGACAGTATGTGGAATCGAATTGTATTAAACAGTAAAAAAGTAAAGACAGAAAAAAAGTATAGAGTACATAAGTAAGTAAAAGTAAAAAAAAAGGAAAGTAAACTGTTGGATTAAAAGTACAAAGTAAAGTAAAAGATCTTTGTACTAGATGGATTATTTTTGTCGGAAAACTTTAGATTTTTGTGGAATTTTTTGGTAAAATTTGAAACCAAAGACCCCAAGAGTCTAATAGTGCAAGCAAATTTTCGAGTGAATCGTCTGCAATAAAAATAGTTTGCCTCAAGAGATTAATGTTTTCTGTAAAACGGAGTGTTGACATTTGAGAAATATCGTTGACGTGACAGTCCGTCTTGAAGCGAAGGCGTCAAGGTATATATTGCACAAGCACATAATCACCGTCTCAAATCTCTGGTGATAATGAATTATGAAGAGTAATTAATCGGTCTCTCATAATCGTTCATCAGGAGTCTAATGAATTAACACGCGGCCCCTTGTTCCCGCGTTACAGAGCTAGCCTGATGTATCATATTTTTCCGCGAACGATCCATCAACTGTCACGAAGTGGAGAATTATGTGAAAGTATAATAACTAATTGCAAAACAAAGCAAAAAATAAAAGTGAGCGAAGGGGTGGAGAGATTCGCGATCCTTCTATTATATCGTATGTCACGCGACTGCGAATAAACGAGGTGTTGTAGTAGTAGATATGTGGTCAACGACATACAGATCTACGATTTTCTTTTTTTTATCGATCATTTTATCGGACTTGCTTTCATTCGGGGCTCGAAAATACGAATTTGAGAAAGTCCTTGTTACAAATCTGTTGGCCGTTGATTTATCACTGGTTGGTGCAAATAAATTTTCGGGTGGCGCCATAAATTTGGTATACTCGTAAACATGTATCAAGTCGAACGATTCTGGTGATTAATTCTTGTTCAACAATGCAAAAAAAAAAAAGAAAAAAAAACATTACTCTTTAAAGAATCATTAATTACATCAGAAACCAACATATTTACTTGTCTTCTCGATTGGCCATTAATTCAAACTTTCAACAATTGACAAAATCGAGGGCACTTGTTTGGTTTATTTAATTCTTGAACTCGTAACTCACTATAAAAATCGTTTCAATAAGTCTTTGTTGGTTGTAACCACATTCGTACAGTTCCGCAGCCATTTTCACGTGCCCACAAACAAATAGTGAGAAATAAATTTAAGTGCACGACCACGCAACCAAAAAGAACATCGAGAGAGCACCGTTAAGTAAAATATAAAAAAAAGGGGGCAAAAAGATTCCGAGGAAGAAAATATTACTGGTGAAGCGGACGAAGGGTGATTAGGGACCAACCAGAGAACGGGGCGAAGGTTCTTAACGCCGGTTGTAATCCTTTCACCCAGAGATTCTGGGCGAGAAGTTATCGCGAGCGGAAATTAAAGATTCTTTTACTTCTTTTCAACGTTCCGTCTTACACATTCGTGATCTTCATACATTCTCAAATCTTTTTTGTTCTCGCTGTGAGGATTCAAACTTTTTTATATATACTGACCCACTTAATGAACCTTTTAGCAAGGCCCTGTCCACAAATAAAAAAATGTCACCGTATCATATTCTAAATAACTTTCTCACGATAGCGATGCAAAAAAAAATACAAAAACGACAATCTCTTTGACTGTGTATGCTTCATTTTTGTTTTCTTTTTTTCTTTTTTTTTTTGTTCAAAGATTTATTCGATCACGTTTTATTCGAAATTCGTTAGACTGAACAATCATAACTTACTCGGCGTTATAACTAATAGTTAGTATGAAAAAAAAAATCAAATTTACCGTCGGACCATTGACCTGTATTTGCTAAGCTTAAAAATTTAGAAACTTGTTTTTAATTAGTTAATATTGCGAGTGTACGTTTCACGGAATCCCTTGAGTAAACCATCAGAAAAAATCCTGCTTTTGCAATCCATCACGGAATCGGGGATGAGTTTGATTCGTAGCTCTCAAGTAACAAAATAGGACCATGATACATGCCGCCGATGAGCAATGAAGCTACGAAATTTTATTTGACGATAAATCAGCGTTCGTCATTCCAATCAGTACGAAAGATACTCATCGATATGATTTTTAGTGGAAAAAAAAAAAATTGAGAAATCGATGAAAATCGAATGATTCATGTGTCTCGTGTGCCTGTCGACAAAACAGTACGATACGTGCATTTCAAAGTAAATACGCGATAATTATAACTGAATGATCAGAACCGATAAAAAAAAAAGTTATTTGAGCTGAATAAATTCTACAGTTTGTAAATAATGTTTTGTTGTTGTTTTTACGAGAAAAGTACATGCCGTTTATGCATAAAGGACAACGCAGAGGAATCCTCGCGAGGATTAACGTGAGAAACCGGTTTAGTTTTCGTTCGACTTGCGTAATGTGGTTATCCGTCAGAATCCTCTCGAGTTGTACCACTTGTTGAAGTTAGTTAAACGTTTAGTTTGCACAGCTCAATTAAGTTAGACAATTTGATGAACAGAGTCTCTTTGGTGTGCGGCCTCGGTGCGAAATGGGAGGGAACCGCGAAGTGCTATCCGAAACGGCGAGTATTCGATAAAACGTTGGTACCAACGAATAAATAATTGTCTATCAACGTAAATACAATCAGAATACAATATAATACGAAAATGTGTGAAAACTTAAGTTAAGCCACTTCTTTGTACAGGCATTTCCAATATAAATATAATTATTTCGAGGAATAAAATCGAAACTTGAACGAAATCATAAACAATTGTAAATTTTCCCCTCAGACCGATTCATCGCCAATCCCAGATTGAGAGGAAAAACAGGAGTGTAAACATTGAAAAAAAGTGCATCAAAGAAAACTATTTCCCTGGGGCATTTTCTCGTTCTTTTCTTGATGCTTTATTCCTATAACTTGCCCAGCGTCTATTTCTCTCTTTCTCATTTTTTTTTTTTTTACTTTCTCTACATCGAGCAACGAATTGAAAGAGTCCGACCGTTGCAAAATTGCACACACTATATTGATATCGTATGTAGGACTTGGTGTGTTCGTTCGGCCGTTGGGTGACAGAAGCCCGTTCTCTCGCTCTTTCGATATTACAAAAGTTCGTCTAGACTGAATTTCACGGTGAAAAAAACGGACATTTTTTTTTTCCTTCGTTTCTTCTCTTTTTTTCTTTTGCCGTTCGAATTGCGAGCGGTCGAAAAGCGTGCGCAAAGAGAAAAAGAGAGAGAGAGAGAAAACGTAAATTCAGAGTTGAAAGGATGAGAGGAACAGAAATGCACGATATTCTCCGGTGGGAACACAGAACAGACCGGTAAACTCATAGAATACCAACGGTAAACGATGGAGTCACAGCAGGTCGACACCAAAAGCTCGTACGACAAACAAAAAATAACAATTTACTCTATTCTTATTTTTCCCCATACGCAGTGTAATTTTTTCTCCTAAAATACGTCTGTAAACCTCCTTTCAGTCAGGTTGTAAGAATTTTGATTGAAATATATTTGGCACATAGCCATACGTCCAAAATGATTTTTCAACACGTGTTAATTTTTTTTGTCCGAATTAAATGGTTGCATTTAATTATTTATTATAGAAGAGGCAAAAAAACGATATTCAATAAGTTCAAAACATAATGGAAGCAACTCATTTATATGGATACGAAAAAAATATTCTGTTGAACAAAATTGAATCAAAACACAAGTTCATTCAGTATCACGACTTTGGGATTACAGTTAGCCGATGATACCTTGAATATAGCATAGAATTAATTTGAAAGAATGCATTGAAATTTTTTTTAAATGCATTCCGAAAAAATAATAATACCAAAAATAAAATTTCTAAAATTTCTATTCGAATGAAATATCCGCCATGACTTTCAATGGTGTCAAAGTTTATACTATGCGGGGAAAAGAGAAATATATATGTAATTAATGTATAAGAAGGTTTGCAATTATTTAAAAATAATTAAAAGTTGAAAAATAATGTGGAATTTTAATTGAGAATCTTGCTATTGATGGACGAATGTGGCCAATCGCTGTACCTTTTATTGCTATGTTTTTGCATGGATAGGAGCGTGATATATGTGTATGTTACTGCCCTTGTTGGCAAAAGAGGGTGGATGGGTCGATGTGCAGGGGTAAGTCCAGCCGTGCGCCGAGTGGCATGTCACGCAGTGAGAGAGGGCCGTAGTTGTAATCGTTCTGAAAATAATTAATGACCCAAGGGAGAGTACAATGAGAGAGCCATTGTACGATGAGGGCTCCGGGATTTTTGGTACACGATGGAATAAATTTGTAGGTACACATGATAATGGCAAACACGAGATTTTTCAAATATGAATATCGTACCTTCGTACCAAAACTTTTATTCTCTTCTCGCTTCCTCTTCTCCGAACTCTTCTAAAAAAAACGCACAAGCTCAAAAATCCTCTAAACAAACCACGTATAGATATATGAATGAAAAAATTTGAAAGACAACGAAAGAGATGAAAACGAGTTTGCCATTTGACCTCCAGTTCAAGCTAAACGACGAGGTGAATTGCAACAATGCCCTGAACATTTTTGTAGTCTCTCTTCTCTCCCTATTCCAATTCGCTTTTACCCGTGTTCGTTTCGTCTCCCTTCGCCCGCCACCCATTCAACATTTATCCCCATTATGAAATTTCCCTCTCGCGTGTTTGCGAGCGCTGCTACGAATATGATTGAAATCCGTAGTCGAGATGGGAAAAGAAATTAATTTGAAAAATAACATTGGTATGAGTGCCGTGTTTGCGAAAGCGAGAAATTCTATCTAATTTTTTATTTTTTTTTCCTTTTTTTCTTTTATCGTCATGGGCAAAATGTCATGATAACATTGATAACTGCATTTTTTTTTACATAGAATAATTAATGGATGAAAATGATACGTACAATACGATATAATATTTGGTGTACATGAAAATTAAAGAATAAATTTTGAGCTGATGTAGTTTTTTTTTTTGTTATCAATTTTTGTACCATAACTAAGTCGAAATGATTGTTACGTTTAGTTTTATTATCCGTAAAAGAAACAAAAAGTATACGAAAAATCGATAATCAAGACTCATAGCACGATGCCATTTTGTGGGAAAAATAATTGTTGTGTCTAATTCTGGTACAAGAACTCACAGCGTCAATACAGATGAAGAATATATTTGGTTTTTCTTTTCTGCTTGTATCCTTGATTGAAATTCGATCCTTGATTAAAGGTTGTATCCTTGGTTGAAATTTTTTAAACTTATTAAATCAGTAAAGTCACTTCTGAGAGTAGGATTCTCTACAACAATACATTTTTAAGTTATTACTTTTCTTTAAGCTGACGATTTTCTCTTGAATCAAGTCCGAAAAACATTTTTCTCATTTTAAAAGTTCCAGTACAACAATGTATATCTTTGAAATCCGGAACTACCCGATGCTCACCAAATCAAAGAGAAGTTTTTCGAAAAAGAAATAAAACAAAAATCTCGTACCCAAGAGCTGCGATATACGTCTCGATGGTTAAACTCGATATCGTGTACGATTAAAAAGAAAATTAAAATTCCATCAACTTGATATCTCTGGCGTAGCATCAGAGAGTTGCAAAACATTGGTAATGCGATAGAGGTTTGGTCGAGCGATATATTCAGGGCGTGCAAGGGAAGAAGCGTGAAATCCGAGCGGACATTACGTGACCGGGAGGAGATGAGAGATCCAAGCATCAGCAGCGAGCCAGGGGTTTATTGTTTCGCGAGATGGGACCGCCTTGTAAAATCTACAGGAGTACGCAGGTGCCAAACATATAGATAGAAGGCATGAGGGTGTTAAAGGAGACGACAGCTACAACGGATATATAAACTCGTCGCTGACATCTTTACTTGAATCCGAAACCCTCACATCGCAAGTTTATTCATGTACAAACGAGCAAGTATAGAATAAACATGTACAGAGCACACGCACACGTATGTGCATTTTACTCTTCGTCAAGTAGTCGCACGTGCCACAGCACTCGCCGGTTTCCGAGCAGACGTACCCAGCAGCCTAACTTGCACGGCAAAAGACACGAAAGAAGGGATCGAGTTCCCACGGATAGTTTTCCTGACAACGAAGACGATGCGAAGCTTGTATTTCGAAACTGCACTTAAACTACGACCTCCTGCAAGATTTAAGACGAATGTTGCGAAAGAAAATAAATAAAATGCAAGTATTGAATAAAAACAGAGAGGCAAAATGTACTAAACAAAGAATTTAAAGGATTTTGAAAAACTTTTGAACGTGAGGAAAGCTCTAATTATGAAACCAAAGTGTATTAGTGTTTTCCATACAATCTTTGGATTGGTAAGGAGAAAAAATAAGTTCGAAAGCAATATTAATCACTTCTCAATTCGATAAGAATCCGTGTTACTTCGAGGAAAACAAACATTTACATGGATATTCATCAGGAAACGAAAAATTGAATGAGCTCAAAACATATAATATAATTCCTACTATATTAAAATCTCGTGTTTGAAAATTTCGTTTATTGGCATAACCGAATGGAATGGTCGGGCGCGTCTTTCTGTGAGATGGGAGCTGAGAGAAAATTCAAAGAGAAATTTTCGTGGAGCCCTTTAAAACGCCAGGTTCGCTGTGAACATAGGAGTTGAAAGTTTAAAAGGTAAGCTCTCTGGGCTTTGACTAACCGATGTACGGTATTTGTACCATACCGCGGAGTGAAGCCCCGACACAGTATACGTGCCAAGTGCATCACTCGCTATAATTTTCACAGAGGCGGTTCATCGAACGAGTGGAACGGAAAGGCCTGTGTATACATTTGTTAAGTACATTATAAAAACCACGAAGGTAGTGCTCGAACTTTTCTTTATTTTGAGTCATAGAATTTCACCCGAGTAACATATCTTATTCATGAAAGTAAATTTTCAATCCGATAAAACTATGTACTTTTGAAAATACATTGTAGAGAACGATATTGCATGGGAAGGAATAATGAGCACGCACGAAAAGTCAACACGTGAAATATTTAAGCCATGCACAGAAGCAACATACAATTTATAGTTCATTCATAAACATTAAAAAAATATTTATAACGATAAATTTGTGGAACCATCAATTCATAAATGCAAAATTTCATTATGTCATGTTCTCATCGGCAGTTTTAGAAGAATAATTCGTTTTTATTTTTATTTTTACACCATTTTAATTCACCACCGTTTGTTTTGCTACACGGAGAGAATATAAAATCAAAAATTGCCACGGCATCATTGCTCCGTGGTACCATCTCGTTCCTCTGATGGCTTTCTACCAAAAACACCGTTATTTGTTATTAATATTTTATTGAAATTGACGAAAACCTTGAAGTTTTTGGTTGGATTTCGGAAGATAAATTAATATATGTTTTTGCTAAAAACCCTCAGAGAGACGACATGGTACCACGGAGCAATGATGCCATGGCAATTTTTGATATTATATTCTCTCCAAGTACTCAAGAGGTTCTTTACAAATTCATCACATTGATTTTTGTCTGAGCAGTACATTAGTTTTGATATAACAGCAATTTCTTTGCGATAATTTATATTTTTCAACAAATCTATTTATCTATCGTTATACTTATAGTTTTTTTAGGTTAATAAAAGTTAAGGTTCATTAATGATTGTATTCAACTTTGAATATAACTATTGTGAGAATTGAACACTCATTTGTTGAGTGTGCAGCAGCTATTTTGTCTTAAAAATCACGATAAATACAGACGATATCATCAATTTTGCAAGTTTAATTCATATCAAAAATACGTTTGCTTCTGTGAAATTGATTGAAGTATTATGGTTTTACGTCAATATATTGCGCCATTGAGATCATCTTTACGTCGAGGTTAAACGGTCAAGGAAACGTGCTCTACAATCCAATAGAAATTCATTTTAAACTCAGCGTCAATCAGTTAATGTGCATGACTCAAGATATATTGTTCAACGGACCAATTGGTGCTACAACTCTATTCATATGCACGATTGACGATTGTGTAATCTATAATCGTTGATTCGATGAGAATTGTCATCTCTATAACAGATATCGGTACATTCAATCGATAAATATATAAATATAAGTGTATATTCATAAGAATGATAGACATGCACATCGAAATACGATTTGATATCATTGGTTCATATTGAGACCATTTAAAATGAAGCATCAGATTGTAACTTGCTAGTAACTTAAGTGTCTCTCGATTACACTGTACGTAATACATGTGATTACGTATAAAAATCACTTCAAGTTCTCCATGGAATACGAAAAAGAAACCATATACATGTATAATAACACATATTGAAATATTTGTTCATATTTGTCGAAAAGAAAAAAAAACTGTATGCTTCAAGTATAAAACGTGTTCCGAACGTTCATATCATTGAATGATATATACATATTCACGCAACCATTGGACATATAACGAATGAATGAATGAAGTAGAGCGTGTATTATTGAAACCGTTTGACGTGACAACATAATTTTCGAACTTTGAGCGTTATCGAAGTAGCAAATTCTTACGATCGTTTTCACGTGAATGAGCGAATATTTACACGCGATTTTCAGTCGTCCACGTGAGAAGACTTCCATATTACACATGACGTTCGATATGCATGAATATACATATATATTTATATATTTAAACATCCACATTCGTATGTGCAATGGAAGCACTTGTAATGCGAGCGTTACATTCGATATACCTCCAAGGGGCACGTGGACACGGCAATAAAAGCCATAAAAGTGTTCTACATAAGCGCGTATAATAGATATATGGTATAGGTGCATGTATTAAACTTGGATGAACGTTTACATTGCATTAGTCCGGGCATATGTATGCACATGACTGTTTACCCGCGACGAGACACCGAAGTGTTCATTGCGTGGATCTGAAACGTGAAACCCGTACATGTCGCATATATATATATATACATATATTTACTGTAATATGATACACATATATGTGTATATATACAATCGTGTTTATTCGTAAGTCGTATATTATCTAGGTGGAGACTTGGTCCTATGGATACTGGCTAATTCGAGACCCATATTGCGAGCCGCTGCTGCAAACACACTTTAAGCAATTACCAAGAGTTATATGCGTGATAGGTATATGTGGATTATGAATATAGGTAGTTATCCACATAAATTATTCAACATATATATATATATATGTATATTAAAAATATATACAAATATAACATACGTGATAAAATAATTCGTAAATGTGAGAAGCAATTAAAAATAATATTCCAAGAAAAAGAGAAGAAATGAGTGCAGGAAGCAGTTATGATATCTCTTACTCCCTTTTTCGATTTACATGCAAATTTAGCTTCACCTAGAAATTGCACGAAATCCTCACTGTGCCCGATAGGGTGGTTGAAATTTATTTGAAACTATGTCTTATATTTCAGGTTGAAATCAGATGCATGCTGCCAATTAATCGTTCAAATAGATTGCATTGAGTTACGTTTAATATTAATTCATGGGACTGAGATAATTATCATTATACGTATCGTGAACTATACGAGTGAAAAAAAAAAAACAGACGAGATTTATCTCATGAAATATCAATTAGCAATCATAAATATAAATTGTATATCGTACTCGAAGTTCTACGATTGGAAAATAATGTAAAGAATTCGCAAATCGAGTAACGATAAATTAATTTAATTTTTTTTTTTTCAGACCTTTTATTAATTTTGTATTTATGACGCAGTTTTATCATTATTGTTGTTTTGTTTCGCTTATGAATGCATCAGATGCATTATTTATATTTTTATTTTAAATTCAACACCAATGTAATTCAATAAACCAAATTGGAATTGGAACTTTCGTCAACTGGCATGTCTGGAATAAAACGAGAGAATTGAAATTGGTCAAATTCTAATTTGGCATAATTTCAACGTAGAATATCAGATCAAGAAGCTGTTCGAAATATATTCATCATTTCGTGTTTATATACAGCCTACGTGCGAACATGAGCGAAAAAAAGTTGTCAACGGGATCGTCTTTGAACAACTGGATACTGTTCCCACGATCGCATGAAAGTGACGCGAGCGGTTTACTTTAACATGCGATTCCTGTCGGGTTAGTATTCTTTTTTTCACGTTATTCGTGTGACGTCTGCGTGGCTAGGGACATTTTTTTTCTCTCCGTTGTATCCTTTTTCTCTTGCGCCTGCTCATTTCTCTTCTCTCGTTGCGGTCGAGGGCCAACAGAAGAGTTCCTTCGGGTCACCATCTCGAGTGTGGATTGCAAACCACGTCACCACACAACCCGAAGCTCTTCTCTATTTTTTATTTCATTCGCATTCTTTTTTCAGTTCTTTTATCTCATGCTTTTAAAACCATATCTTATCGTGCACGCTCCGTCATTACAACGACCAACTGGCTAAATTAAATTGAACCTATTTTTTTTTTATTATTTTCAATGCATTTGCACTTTGTTATGTTCGAATCTATTTTCGGAATAAATTTGATTTTGATAAATTTGAAATTCATATATCTATTTTTCAACAAACATCAAATACACGAGTACAATATTAAATTTTAAAAAGTAGCAAAGTTTCAAACTTGTTTTATACAGAAAATCACTTCTGAATACACTTGTAATGTTTCCGCGATGTTGATCATTTGCTTATTCAATTTTCCGTACCATTATTCAAACAACTACATTTTCAAATTATTCAAAAACACGTTATCGATTCTCATTATTACATATTTCATATATATTATCCAAATCTTATACATTGCAGTCGATTCCTCACGTTTGTCTAAACTGTTTATCGAAACAGGTTATAAATCAATTCTATGGTTGGTTTTGATTCAATTTTTTCTAATTAATTATGACCCCAAGCGGTACTTACTAAATCAAACGCTTTGAATAATGTATTCGAATGAGTTTAATCATGGGACGAGTTATGATACAATAATCATAAGTCTCGAATTATTAGCTTGATTATTTGTACATAAAAAATCGCCTGTTGCTATTAATTTAGAAAACACAGTGTTTCCCATGCAGCTGCATTTTTATGACCAATACAAAAGTAAAACCACTTCAAAACATCCGATAATTGAGTTTGTAGTGGTAGCGGACCCTAACTTTGCATTTAGCTTTAGTGTTTCGTGCCGCGAAGGGGTAGTAAAAGTTTTCAGAGGCTCACCGTCATATTTTATCCATGTATCACTTGTACATAATTAGATAAAAGACGTTGTTATACCGTCGAAGCCACGTTGCTATAGAGAAAGGTTAACAAACCTAAAGCCCGCGGCACATCTAGCTTCGCAGCTCAGGAGCAGCCAATATCAATTCTTTCGAAGTTAACGTCCGTCCCCAAGATGTATTGCCCGTCCCAAGCTTAACCGCACGTTTTGCACCATAAAAAAAGAGAAGAAAAGAAAAACAACGAAAAGAGGATGAAAAAAAGGCGAACGACGTCGCTTGGTCCTCAACGTTGTTACATAACTAAGTAAAAAGTGCGACGTGTTAAACCCATAGACACAAACACACACTCACACAGACGTATACATGAAAAACCACATCGCCCGTTCTAACTGCTTACTATACGTACTACAATCCACCAACCACCATCTTCTTTTACAGCCTGAACTTTCTTACTTCCTCGAAAAGTTCGCCTAGAACCAACGGCAAATCTCCATTGCTCGCACGGGACCAGATAAACTTGGGACACGCTTGAACTCCATGCGGGCTCGTTCCTCATCGGTTGTTGCAAAGAACGTAGTTGTATATAAACATATATTACGTGGTACATATGTACGCGATTCGTCACGAACTTGATCAAATGTTCGCGCAATATCCTCATAGCCAATATAATTACAAATATAACTTGAATTATCAATCATTTGATATTTCAGAATTTGTTTCAATGGTCCATTTGTCATCCGGAATAAAAATACACAAAGTTTTATCAACAAATTTTGATAAACTACACAAACAACGATATGTATTTCAAATTTAAACTGGTACCAAAAAAAAATAAAAAAATGTAACAATTATATTGAACGAACAATTGCTACAAAAGTTCCGAAATGCCAATAATCCCAAATGGGCTGTTAATTGATAAAAAATTTCACTAATTGGAGAGCTCGAGGTTACATTGATATCGTTTGAACAGACCTTCGTGCCTTATTGATTAACAGGAGTCTTGTCACCTGGAAAATTCTATATTTTTGCATATACATATTCATAAGGTACGTTTATACATTTTTTTTTCTCGTCTATCGCTCGACTAACCACACTTCCAATCATGCTGGTCTACCTCCTTCTTGCTCCCTCTGGGTACTCTTGATTTTTTGTAATGCAATTAATAATGAAAAAAATAAACGTGAGTTCAGAAAATTACTGGGCTTGTATACGTGGACTACAGCTAAGTGTATAAGAGTGTGTAAAAAAAAACGAAGAAAAATTAATCCGGCGGACGCAATTTTTCTCGGTTTTTACGGTGAAATTTTCTCGTTTTTTTTTTTCTTCTCTTTCCACCTTCCCCTTTCTTTTACATCGCGACTCTCGTAAATTAATCGCTGCCTCGTTTTCTCACTTCACTTTTTATTGCTCACGTTCCAGCTTAGCCTAAATACCATTTAATTGAATGATTATTCGTCAAGCTGCAAACCCAAGTTTTTTCATAAACGACAAGAGAAAATATTTTTTCAATTTGAAAATTAATAATCTATCAAATCATTTTTCTCCCATGGACTAAGGCAAACCTCTAGCCTAAAAAAAATGGTCGCCAATTTCCCTGGCATGAATAATAAAAAACTGTTATTATTGATAGTATACGGAATCAAAATTTACTGCCATTCAACAATGCAAACATATCATCATTTACATTATAAGCAATTGCAATAAATGTTTCATTGGATTGAAAAATAATTCACTAATTGATAATAACACAAGCGTAATTTGAGCTTCTAAAAAGCACGAATCAGTTTCGTTGCCCTGTTCATGAGAGCAAGATAAATCAACCAGAGGATAGACTGATGCGAGAATAACAAGTTGGTAAAATTTTTTCGCGACTGATGCATGCTTATAAATAATATTTCACTTCAATCCATTGACAAAAGTCAATTACGTTTCTTTGAAATGATCAATTTATTGCTTTTAAAAAAATATAATATCGTTGTCACTTGTGTTTAAAATGTTGGAAAAGTTAAAAAAAAAAGAAAGTTTTTCATTTTAAATACACGGTGAGACTGAATCGAGAGTATACCAAATCGGATAACAGGAGACATGAGAAGATAGCAATCGAGCTTGAAACTATTTTGAAGCGAGTATAAAATGTAAGTT
Organism: Campoletis raptor; assembly: GCA_948107755.1. Classification (NCBI taxonomy): domain Eukaryota; kingdom Metazoa; phylum Arthropoda; class Insecta; order Hymenoptera; family Ichneumonidae; genus Campoletis; species Campoletis raptor. The sequence continues at coordinate 30,597,240 of OX403622.1, read as the reverse complement.
AATCAGTAGGATCATTGCACCGGTCAGATATTCTAATTGGAGACATATCCTCGAGGGAGCTTGGTACGAATGAAATTTCACGAAAATTCCAACGTTGCAAGGAAAGAAATTTTTAAATTCGTTCAAGCGGAGCTCGCGCACGAAAGTTTAAAATCGAGACAGGGGTTTAAAAACCTGTTTCGTTAAAGTTTGCATATTTTCTGGGCTTACAGTTAGATTGTGAGAGAGCCCGGTTTTGTATTACATACTTCCGTTTAATCAGTCTGTTTTCACCAATACTATTGATGCAGGTACACACGTACGAACAAAAAATGAGGAAGAGAGCGCGTGAGGGTGTGAACAGAGAAAGAGGATAGAGAAAGGGTAAAACGTTGCTAGACTTTTCTCCCGATATCCGGCGGCATGCACGGACGTAGGACGCGCGTTTCACCGACCGACAGCGGAAACGCCACTAAATGCATTACATGCATAAATGAGAATGCTCGAAGCAACTCAAGAAGGTCTTATGGGGTGTATGGGCAACATAGAGAGAGAGAGAGTGTGTGTGTATACTATCCACTTTGGGTCGCTGCCGCTAGGAGTTTGCTGTCAATAAACACATTTACATGGCCCACCAACCGGATAAGCTCTTTTCTTGTACATATTTTCATTTCTTTTTTCTCAAACGCTTGTCTCACTTTTTCCCCAGCAAACTTTTATATTAGTCCCTCAGCGCCACGTTGTGCAAATGATTTGTTAGCTTCGCACTCGCATTTATCATTTTTCTCGACTTACGCTTGACAAACAAGTACTCCGAGTCCTGTCTATACATATATTTATATTCACATGCAACACCATAAATTGTATATATATTAAGGCGTCTTATTCTTCCGAGGTTTATAAATTATATTAAACGTAAATAATAGTTTTCATATTATACCGAAAAGTTTAATCGATACAGTCATTTTTATTGTAACACAACACAAAATAAAAATTATCGTATACAGATCTCATAATTTCATGCATGCTCCGTTAAATGACAGGGATATAAAAGTTATTTAATATCAAATGGAATTTAACGATGTGTAGGAGCGATAATAGATCAAGTCTCATTCATTAAAATTCTCGGATGGATCAAGTGGATTGTATATTTTTATGCTTTTGTTGAAAACTAAACGAAGTGACAAAAAATTGACAAATGGAATGAAAAATTTGAAACGGAATATACTTTGATACAGACTATGGTACGCGAATAATAGGATTACGTACATACTGCCTGCTGTGAGGGAGATGCTTATTCTCATCCATGTGTGTATACATATAATGTATTTGCATGGATCTCGTCAACGCTGGCATTTGGTACCGCAAGTTTTGCATTTGAAACTGTTGGAAAGCTAAGCGGATTAGGGCCTGGCAAAGTATCGCTATTGCCAGCCGCAATACACGCATATACACTCATACATGGTATTATAAAGATATGTAGAAAATATGTTGAAGGGTGGAGGTGCAGTGGAAAGAGTTATGACGGAGGTAACGAACAGTTTCAACCATGGGAAATACAATATTGGTAACACACGCGGGGCAAGCGTTCGCGTAGTGCACCCGCTCCCCCGAATCAAATAATCTATAATCCGATATCGGTTGAATTTCTCACCGGTTTTCCGACGAGTAAACCAGTCTCGTATAAGCAGCGAAGGACCATTCAATTGCAAGTGAGCTCTTATGCAGACCAGCGAGCCAATATTATTTTCATATATAAATATAATAATAAAGTATATGCTTTGAAAGGTCGATGCGCTCAAATATGCGCATTGCTGCTTATTTCCACGTCCCTATAGTTATTTTCCTATTCTCCCAGAAAATCCGAATACATATCGTGAATATATAATGAAAGATTAATAAAATACTTCGATTTTTGTGAGAAGCTATCAGCTTAAAGCCAACGAGAGTATATGTATAGGTGACTCGTCTGTCAGAAGATTATAGACAGAATCTCATCAAAGACGTTCGAATCCACCGTAATATAAATTAAATTTGAATCAAAATCGTCCGAGAAAAATATTCTTATCGAACCAGTTCTTTCGAACAAAAAAGTAGAAAAAAATACGTAATCGAGATGGAACGAATGAAAAGCTGCAGCTAGCAGCTGACCATCACAAATTCTCGAGTAAATTTCCAAGGAGGAAATTATTCCAGTTGCGTTCTCCAACAAATTAATTTTTCGAACTAATTTAGAGCATTTTTTTTCCCTGAATACATAAAACAAACTTCAATAAAGTTTCAAAATAGTTAGAAATTTTTTAAATATTTTTTATTCAAAAGTTATATTGAATTCAAAAGAATCGAATATAATGTCGGTGTTTTCTTAAAAATTAATCTGAATAAACATTAATCCTTAGCCATATCATTAACAGAGAGTGTGGAATATTTTTGAATCATGTGTCGACTGCAGCAAGGAAAACCTCTTACGATATCCCATTGCTGTTAGTTCATAATGTTGGAGATTTAAAAAAAATAATTTAAAAAAAAACTAATAATTGAATAAAAATGATCAGTGAAAAGAGCTTGTGGCTCAACTCGATCATGAGTTATAATGTACAAAATATTGCACACGCTTTCACTGGACTAGCAAGGTGTGTACGTGTAAATACAGATATATGAAAAACGTCGAGTGGCCTACGCAGAGTCTGGGAAATAAATTGGCGCCACTCGAATAAACTTTGGAATTGTAAGAGAGTCGGCGGCTACCACGGCACTCGAGACTTCGTTATAAAGCAACGCGTTTTGTATAGTCACAGTAACAACTCGCGGTGAAATTCCGTCAGACAGATCGCCATCATCGTCTTAACAGTGTAACTAACTCATCGCTACTGACGGGAGAATAAACCAGTGAACCTCTTTCGCGATGTAAATTACAGAAGGTGAACAACAAAAAAAAGAACAAAATTTAACTAAAAAAAAACTTGCCAGAGATATGACGAAGAAAATACATAAATTAAATCAGAGAGCTATGAACGACATCAGCCATTGTGCTTTTCAATCTGGACTTGAGCTTCTAGAGATGTTGGATTAATTATAAAATTATAACTAATTGTTAGAAATATCAAAAATATTCAAAACTTTTTTTTTTTGTAATAGCAAAAACGGTTTCTCGTACAAGCCGGAAGATCACGATTCCTTTTATGTGTTTACATAGGTGAATATTGACATCGGACATTTAAACCAGTTCGTATTCTCTGTATCAAGGAAAATCCCCATTACAGGCACTGTGCAGTATGAACGACATCTTAATTTACTCTAGATAATTATGCAACAAATTATTTCCAAATAAAAAATCATTTTGAACCGATTTTTGAAATGTCGATACACAATTTTCCATAGTAATCGAAAAAACTACGAGAGTTTTAAATAACACAATCTCAGAATTACAAATATATTTTATTCAAGACAAAAAGAAACTACGAGCTAAAAAGGAATTGCACAAGAGTGTGAGTACACTAATAAATCTGTCATCATGGCCAATTCTTTTATGGCAGAATATCCCGTCGAGATAAAAAAAAAAAAAAAATCGATCACGATGTTAATTAACTCATTAGGGAGATTCTTAATCATTGAAATCTAATGTGATATTCGTTAAGCGGATAAAAGCAAAGTCGACACTTTGCGATACTTCGTGTCAGAATGTAAACATTATTTCAAGAGTAAGAAACGTGAAAATATCAAACGGTATCATTAATAATAATTTGTGGTGATTATAACAGCACTAGTGAACTTTTAGCGTGTTGCGTCGCAGAACTATAATAAATAATATACAAAATATAGATATATTGTGCCGTGAGGTCGGGTATAAACGAGTATATACATACAGGGAGTTGAGTTGCTGTTGCTAAGAAGTTGAAGCACAGCGAAAGAGGCATGCGTGCGTGACAGGGAATCAAAAGGAATCCTCAAGTATTATGTTGGCGAGAACAACCTGAGCGAGTATTTACACACGTATAGTTACATATTCATTGCTCACAAACAAACACACACTCACACACAAGTCGATTACGTGCACTCAATATAGTAGCAATTACGTGGCGCTTATGAACGTATAGCTTCAGGATACTGGAATCATGTGTCCATATTGATGATGATGTACTGTTACAATATATTACACGAGATGAGAGTAAAAGAGAAACGAAAAATAAAAATATAGGCTTCAAAAACCATTTTTTCTTTGAGTGGTGAATAAAAGTGCGTTTATAAATCAATTCGATGCAATCGATGCATGATTTCCATCTGAAAATTGTATTCTAACATGTAAAAGTAGTGGATGAGCCAACGAGGTTCACTGTGATAAATTTTTGTTTCGTCAGGAACCAGACTACCACCACCACCCCTTTCCAGTCTTTTTATCGCCAATTTCATGTTCTTATAATCCATAGTTAGCAAAAAATGTTGTGATTGTTGTCAGGCGCTTTCTGTTAGGGGCAAGTGTGAAAAAAGTTATAAAAAGGCCACAAAGTAGAGGGAATGAGGATCGAAAAATGGAGGAGTATCGTCATTAAGCTTTGAAATGAGAAATAAAAAAGACTTGAATTCTCTTGCTGCTCCCTCTTCTGTGCGTGCAAACCACTAAAAATTTTGATACCTTTTAAGAAGCATTGTTGCTATGCAGAGGGGGTGAATTGCTCTTTCTTCCTCTCATTCTGCCCCAATATTTCTTTTTATATACATGTATAATATATATGTACATATACTATTCGAGATGTTGCGGCTGATGATGTTGAAGAGAGCTTTTGCCACATTCGTCGAGATAAGGCCTTCACCCCCGTCGTATGGAACGAAGCTGCGGAGGGTTGAGAATGGGAAGTTAGACGAAGGGTGTAAAATGGCCAGTGAGGCGTGTACGCTGATGAGCCCACGACCGTCTTCTCTTTCAGGTCGGACTTTCCTTCTACAGCTAGTCTGTGTGAGAAGCCGAGGGAGACGGATAAACAGAAAGAGAGAGAGAGAGAGAAAGACATACAGATCGACAAAGAGAGAGGTTGGAGAAAAAAGTTGGGAGAAACAGACGAAAAAAAGAAGAGAGAGAGAGAGAGAGAGAGAAGGGAAAAGAGCGCCACGATTGCGACAACGATGAAGGAACAGATGCTGATAAGAGCAGCCGTATACGAAAGTGTGCGTTCACTGGCAAGTGTGAACAAGAAGCAAAAAGAGGAAGAAAAAAATCTGTATGGTCTGTCCCACCCCGTCTCTGACATTATTCCACCCTCGCCGTTCTTTTTATCTACGACGTAACGCTCACATTACCTATATCCGCATGGAAATTATGCCGTAATGAGAACACGTATAATACAACATTGTATATTTCAACGCATGTGTAAAGATATGCGTATCTCTTGAACTATTAAAAATCGAGGGTGAACGATCCCTTCTCGTAGCTCCGAAGATACTTTTCCCAGTTTTCTCACATTCCGAAGCGATCGATTGAAAGTGAAAAACGAAAAGTTTAAAAAACAGATTAACGTTGAAAAAATCTCAATACACATTGTCCTCATTTCTATTTGCGAACAGGAATACAACAAAAAGCTGAATACATATACAAAAAAAAAGTAATGTCTACTCCATATTTGACACACAGTAACCCGTATATATTTAGACTCTTTCTCCCCTTTTATCCCAGTAGTGAACGAAGACGTCAGCAAATTCGAAATTTCACAACCCTAGGCTCATGTCCAATATACATACTCACACATACACATACAAAAGATGCCTGGTAGATAAGAATGTAATGGGTAAACATTGGGAAAAAACGATTTGCGATTCAAGCGATTGACAACATTTCCGAATGTCTCGTTACCACTAATTCTTTATTATCGTTCATCGGATAAAATGCTAATGTGATTTGGTACTTCATTGAACAATTAATGAAATTTTTTGATGATTTTCTGGACGTTAAGAAAGTAAAAATAGAATATGATGTACGTGCATTTGATTTGTGTAAAGAGAACTACAAAAGAAAATTAGTTTTGAGTTGTAGAATCACTTGACAAGGATGATTTGAATGAATTCTCAATTGCTTCATCCAATCAGAATCTCTCATTGATTTTCTCGGAGACCAAAGTGTAGTGAGGCTGATGAGCCGTTCGATTGGGTTCTGTATAACGAATAAACAAACAGTATCCACAAGCAGGTCAAAGAACACAACCCGCCCTCATTTATGCAAACGTTTCTACTACACACACGTACACAGTATTATCGCGCGGTTTCATCCATGTATGCATGCACGATGGTTCCTTGCGAATGGCGATACTTGTACGTGATCAGCTTCCATACGAATCGGAATATAGCAATTCTCGAACCCTCTTCCATGCCTGTATATGGATCCTGATATACAGACATTTAGTATGCCGTCTGTAGGAAAGGGTGTTTCTACCCTTTGACCGCCGAAGTTACGGGGTTCAAGGCCTTTTGTTCGCTACATCAGAGTCGTTGGATGAGCTTAACATGGAACAGTTTCGAGGTAACGATCAGCAGAGATTCTGCTCAAGGGTTTTGCTGATTCTCGAAGGGTCTATATTTGCTCGTGCTTCAAGGGATGAAAATCCAACGCTGTTATACACACACACACGCACACACACGTATTCACCCACTGAAAATGAGCAAACGTCCTCATACAGACGTCATGCACATACTGAGAAAACAAAGGACACAAAATAGTCGAGATTTATAACCCTAAAGGGCTACGAAGGCGATTGAGATATGTAAGAGAAAAAAAAACACTATCTTTGCAAAGCTATAGAAAGAGAACACGTTCCTCGTCCATGGAGGGTTGGTTAGTAACATGTGTATGTGTTTGCTGGTGGTATATGATGGACGTTTGAGAAACGACATACACAAGCTCTTCGTCTATGAAGGATATGGAACTGTGTACAACGAGTATTTGTGTGCATGTGTTTGCGTCTGTATTACGTAAGGAGAGTGGCAAGAAGGACTTTTTTACGACGTAAGAGGGATAAAGATTCTATGTACAGTGTGGGTGATACCGGTATTGTTGCCGTTGGTCTATTGTCCCCGAACGTGACGAAGCAACGCCCTTAAAACAAAGAATCTCTCTGTGTCGTACAGCAGCCATCGCAACATTGAGGGCGATAGCAAACGGAGAATGCGCAATTACGTACGAGCGGAGTTCATATAGAGACGTTACTCAACACATATACAGCGTGTTTAAAAAGTTCCAGACCATCTGATTAAGGTTTTATAAAATGTATTAAAATGTAAAAAATTTCATTTCTCCTCCCACGAGCACTTTGAGCTGTGAATTTTTTTATCAGGACTTTCGCATTATCAGTTCGTATCATGTTTTTCTATTTTTCTTCAGGAGGGCCCAAAAATTTTACTTCTTTTTTTTTTATTTTTTAAAAATTTTATTTTATATTTGTTTTGTGCGATTTAAAAACAAAATTTATGATGAAAATTGGGCCAATTTCAAAGATTAAATTTTTTTTATTTTTCTGCGTTCCAACGATGTAAATTTTTTCATCATAAACCACGATCTACTACGATCAAGGCATGCCAAGGGGATCCCTTGGGAGCGGAGGCGTAGCAACATTGACATTTCGAGCACCCTGTACATTTGTTGATATCTATGCCGAGGATAGACTTACAGTCGTTTTGCCTCAGTTCTAACCTCAAGATACACATGGGACGTTCTTTATCATCAAAGCCATCATTTTTTCAGAAGGTCATTAACATTTTTTTTCTTTTTTCCGTGTTCACTTCTAACTATAACATCGATACTTGATTGCTCAAAAAAATGTCCAACATTATCCCGAGATATTTGGACGTCTGGATAAAAGTATCGGTAACCCTTTCTGTATGCGATAATTAACATCGACATAGTAAAGCAAAATAAAACATTCACCTGTGGTCGCATAATAAAGTAATCTCGACCTTTGACCGACTATCCGCTAATTTCACTAAAACCTTTTACCGGGAAAATGATGATTCGAGTGTACTTCATGACATACACCAGAGTGGGCTTTTTTTTTTTTTTTTAAAAGGTTAACTTGACGTCACGCGAGAACACATCGTCTAAACGAAAATATAATGAGATTTTACTGATGTAATGTAATTTTCTCAATGGTATAATTATTTTTTGATATTTGACTCCTTGACTCCTGAGAATGGTTAAAAGCATAATGAAAAAAGCACTTTAGTTTTTGTTCATATCTGTCTCTCGTTCTGTCTCTCTGTATTTATGACGTTTTTTTGGTATCACTCCATCTGCCTCAAATTCATATTTTGTCAACCGTTATTTGCTTGTATTTTGTTCCTGGTTGCATAAGAAGGTCTAATTAATGGCTCTCGCCCGGGCTAGTTGTACACAAATACATATAAATAACAGTAGCTCAACGTTCATTGTCCCTATTCTCATTTACCACAGCTATCCTGCACTTCTTACAACCATTTACTCGGAACCATTACATTCCATAAGTACATGTAGTCAAACATATTTCAACTGGCAATGATTCTTCTTCAGATTTTCGTATTTCAAACCTTGCCCACGTCTGCATTTTGAAAAAATCTGTAACATTCTCAAGTTTCGAACAATCGTACGATTGCTCCGACAAAATGAATTTTATTATCCATCATTTCGAGAAAAAGCAAAAGGTTTGAGTAAACTTGAAGAATATTTGGGTAATTGCTTTTCAAAATTGAGCAATTATATTGTGATTCGTGTCAAAGTATCTCTTATCAATGTTTCAGAAGTTTCGTAAGTTCGCACGTCGAGACACATATTTCAAATTTTAGGCACGAGCTGTGTATTATGCGTACAAATAATGTGACGGTAGAAACAGAGTCAAAAGCAGATGATGGTTTTGTGCAGTTTAGAACAACTGATAATGCAAAGTCAGATCTACGGGTCATGTTGTTTTCTCAACAAATGGTTTTGTGGGCACGACTCTTGGGACACCGGAAGTCCTGTCTAGTGGTCATTGGAGCATATATGTATATAAACATGAACGAAACGATAATTCGTCGTCACGGTTGGTCACGTGTTTGCCGTGGTGTGAAAACGTGTGTGACCGTTGCCGGATTTTCCGGTGAAAATATATTCAGGCCGCTCCATCAACGCTATCACAAGCTGTCTCTAAATTTCTCCCCAGACCTCGCCTCGTATATTTCGCAAGAACCATTCGGTAACCACCCTTTTACTATTCCGTGAGCTTCTCCCGGGCTCTGGCTTTTCCGCGCGGCCATGAAGAAAATTCTTAGCGGCGCGAGTGCACACATTCACACAAATACACACTCATAGATGCGCGTGCTTACGTATATGCAGAAATAAAAGAGGAAATATCTCGGAGAAACGCGTCACCAAGACTCGACGGGGGTTCTTTAAACTTTTGCCAACTTTCGCCTGGAATTGAGCGAAAATGTTCTTCCACAAGAAACCCCCTTGGCCCTCGTCTAACCCTAGAACGAATATTACGCGCACCGCTTTTGTACTCACGATCACGCAAAAAATTTACCGTTCGTGTTCGAAAAAGTCTCGTCGTAAAGTGCAGAACTAACAAAATGACAGACCGGGATCACAAAAGTGAGTTTTTTTTTTTTTTTAAAAAAAGGTAATCTCACAAAAGATTATCGAAATAAATGTCTAAGCGGATTCCGCTTGACTACCGCAATTCAACTTTGAGAAACAAAACATACATTACCGAAGATTAAAGCAAACTGTGTGAAAATGTTGAAAAATTTTTAAGTTTTGGAATTAGAAACTTCGCCGAAATTTGATTACATCACGAACAGCAAAAAATTACATTTGACTTATGGTGACGACGAATGATGCGGTTGAGGAAATGATGTTGCAAGTTTTATTTTCCCGAGTCAATTTTAACAGACAAGAGACGGTTCTCGGTATTAAAAAGACTTCAATGTGATGAATTATTTTGATTTTGATTTGTTCATTGGTTACTTGGTTGGTTAAATTTTCATCTATTAGTGGCTATTACCGACGATATTGTCGTCGGCACTGTCTACAACAGGTATTTATATTTCGAGGCACAAAAATTTCTATGGCATATTTAGGACTAATGAATTACGAAGAGAAACGTCACAGCTGAGACATGTCAATTCATACGACACTAGTTTTACGTCCATGCGCGTAAGCGTTGGTTATACAGCTATATAAATGTATGTATCACGATATTGTGAACGTGCTATTAATACACGAAAGCCATAACGGAAGCTAAGTACAGTCAATTTGAACGATATATATCCGGTGATTGTCAGTTCGTTGACCAGAGTCCAGAGAGTTCCGCGTATGACGCCACACACTCCACGTATACCAGAAGTCTCGATCGATGACAATTCAACGGTTATAGAACGTACAGATTTTTTTTTTTTTTTTGCTTTTTTCCATAACAGTACGATCTTTTTTATTGTAAAAAAAAATCCAACTCGATATTACTAGACAGATTTAGCATACTAAGGAAATTATGTTTAAATGAAAAAAAGTGTCTGACTGGATGTGTGTTCGAGTGTGTAATGTTTCGACCATTTTAATCGTCTGTGAAGTTAACATCTCAAATGTTAGCATTTCACAAATAAACTCAATATAAAGTAGCATCCAGCATAGTTCTACAGTTCTTGATAAGTTTTAACAATAGTTCCGTCGATAAAACTATAATTGAAATCACGTTTTGAAAAAATGAGATGCTAACTTCCCAAATATATTGTAGCATCTCATCAAAATCTGAAAAAACGATTTCTTTTCCTAAAAAAGTACGAAATTTGACTATATATTTATATGTGGTTTTTGTGCAATTAACGAATAACAATAACTCTTTGAGTTTGTTATATATTTTTGAGTGTTTCGGGGACAATGTAGAACCAAAAAAATTAGCATTTGTTTTTAAAGTCGTATATTGAAATTTAAAAGATTGCAAAAAAAGGTGGGACTCAGAGGTTGAAGGAGCGAAATGTAAATTGTGGCTTGCATGGAATAAAAATATTCGTCAAGTGCATGTAAAAACTAAGCATGTTTACGAGGACCTCGAAAGAAAATTATAATCTCGTCTGATGACGTGTCAGAGGCAGCAAAGCTCGACGACAGGAAATGATAAAGTACGAGAAATAAAAACTGAAGGCAGACACGAAATACATGGAGAAAGAGAAAAAGTAAAAGAGAGATATATAGAAACGCGTCATTTCCCGAGTATAGACAGATTCTCTGCTAGGCGTTCTCGCGGTACTCGAGAAACGTCATTTCCTGATTGAGTTTTACCTCGACCGCACTCTCTACCGTATGACTTTAGAAGCCCCTATCACGCAACCCCTCCTGATGGAAGTACAAAATTTCTGCAAATTTCCTCGGCATGAAAACACCGTGAAATATTTGAGATCGAAGATTCCATCGAGAATTTAAGGCTCGAGCAGACGTCTGCGTAGCTTTTAGCGCATGACATTTTATTGAGTTATCAACGTCATTAATTTTGCACTCAAATATGATTTACAGATTGAGGAAATTGAAATACGCGTTCGAGCCAACGCAACCGAAATAAACATTCACCTTTTTTGCGTGGCCTCGAATGCGTAATAAACTGCACAACGTCATAAAATAATAAACGCTGTTCATGATTTTACTAACTCTGTGATGGAAGCGATTCAATTTTTCGAATACACAAAAGAAATCTCTACCATTACGTTTTTCCTTCTAATTTTCGTAACTTTCTTCCTGTTGGTGATACTGGTATTTTTTTTTTTTTTTTTAAATACTCAGCCAACACTTCTTTTGGTTTGCGCCAATGGCTTTATTTTTAGTTTAAATTGATTTATATTGATTTCGTGTAGTTTGTAGTTTCAGATTTATTCTATTTCCGTATTGCGTCGACTTTTTCTATTCTTATTCTTTTGTTTTCTATTGTTTTTGTTTCTCGCGTTATTACGAGTTGCAACAAACCCGAACATAGAGTGAGCAATCGTAAGGAGCTCCATTTACGATATTGTGATTGGGCATTACCCGTAAAATAGTTGAATAAATAAATCAATAAATAAACATTATTACTTACCAACGCGTGACGAAGGCGAATGAAGCTGGCATTCTCCCGAAAATCTGCACAAACAGAAAAAAGTGAAGTCTTTTAGTAACAGTTTCCAGATGCCATGTAATAAAAGATACGTTTCCAAATTTAGTTCAATATCAATATTTCGACCATAGCCGAAATCATAAACACTGCCAAAAACTGTACGATTATTTATTTAGAATATTTAATTATTTTTATTAGTAATAAAACTCGAATTCAGGGACATCATATCCACAGGGAATTTTGAAAATCATTGAACTTAGTACTTGTACAAAAACTACATGAAAATTAAGTTTTTTTTAAATTATTATAACCTCCAGACGATAAACGAGTCGCAAAGATTTGTCATGATTGCGAGACGGAGGCAGAACCTCGAGAATAATGTTTGCTCTTGAGCATTACCTGCTGGTGACTGTAATTCATTTTTGTTGTTGTGATCCAGTAGCTCTTTTTGTACAATCGGAAACCATAGTTAATTAAAAAACCGACAAATAACAGTTGATAATATCAGATTAACAGAAAGTTTCATTGAAAAAAAAGTAATGAAGTAATTAAATCGAAATGGATCATAAAAATGTAGGTAGAGGTATCACATTTCAATTTGGATTCATGACGAAAAAGAAAAAAAAACAATAATTCTACTTTCTCACTGTAATTCGGTGATAAGATTATCTCTATTGTAATAATGGGTTTGTAACGGTCTTGCTGTCGTGATCGATCGTATCGCGAGGGCATTTGAACATGACGTGACGGGAGAATTCTGGTGGGATTCACATCGCCCACGAGTAAACGCACACGCAAGTATACATGGAGAAGAGCATAATTCTCTCGTAGCCGTTTTTAAAACAATGGTCAGTGCAAGAGAGGAAACCGCTATCGCACATATGGCATGAGAGTTTCATTTGTCTCTCCTTCCAATCAGCGCTAATTAGAAGTTTCATTGTTAACGATTTTGCATTCATTCCATGAATCACGACGAAGAGCTTGCTGTAAATCCACCAGTCTACAATTCCATAGATCTGTATATTTGCAAAGGTACGTATATAGATAACCATTAGAGGTATAAAGAATTTTCATGTCAAACATCAGTGGTGTGTATACGCTGTAATCACGTTCAGTATAACAATCACAAATGATTTTCCACGACGATTGATCGATTGATGTCATTATCCACAATGCTCAGGTCAATGACATCGATAAATTTACATATGCCAACAACAACAGTACAAATCTTGGATTATCTGAACTTGAAGAAATCATACTCTTCTCGTCTGTCTTATCAACATTAACGAGTTCTCGTTCTTCGTATTGCAGTGAAGCGTGAGATAAAATTACTAGTAATAAGCATGGATACAAATAAAATAAAAATGAATATAAAAAAAACGAACGTCTAGCAAATTAAATGTGAAGCAAGTACAGCTTTAAACAGTTTCTCGGTGGATATCAACGCGTATCAGCAGAAGATATAAATTCGTTAAGAAATAAAAAAGTAATAATAATATATATCGCGTGTGATCAAGTCAAAAGAAATTTGGAAGTTGCGTTGTGCATAGGCAACGAATTTTCCAGTACATTTTTGAATTCAAAATCGCTCGAGGATGTACGATATCACGAATTCTTTTGATAAGAAAACCATAAAACATGTATCCACCGAGCGTATAAATCACAGATGCAAATACGATTTATGGTGAACCCGCCATATCGCCGAGCATGTATATTTTATGAGTTTACGAGAAAACATCTAGCAGCTGTATTTACATTGAATATTCAGATGAAAAATCAAAATAAATTGTACATTAATAAGCAACAATAATAATCGTTTGAAAAATCACGTAATTGATTTATTTTCGTAGTGGAATCAAGTATTAAACTGAAGACATCCACAAAGAATCATATTTTACTAAAACTCTCGTAAACTGAAGTATTCGTTTTTATTTCCTCACAAGTTATCTACTCCCGAGAGCTCTCATTTCTCGTTTCTGCACTCTTTTCTTCTTACGGTGTTATAGCCAGAAGCAGTAGTAGCACGATACGATCGAGTTAACTCGGAAGAAGAAAACTCTCTTTTAGTCTCTCCTCAACCAAACTCTCTTCTGGCCCTTGTCGTTCACGTCGCAGTAGTCCTCGTTGTCGTCTTCGCTATGCTAAGAAAGTCCTTCCAAATGAAGCTCATCTTGAAACTTTGTTGAAAATTTCTTACGAAGGAGTTTTCGAGGTTCGTTGTCTCGTGTGTGTGTTTTTTCTTTCTTAATTTGTTTTTTGTTTTTTTCAACTATTTTTGCGTAACGTACCATCAGATATCGTTAGTCAATGTATGACAAACGCGAGTTTATATGTTTGTCCATTTCGCATGCATTGAACCAGATAATTTAGCAAGTTTCACCTTGAAAACCGCTGACCGTTGACCGTTGATAAGATAAAACAGTTCAATTATAAGCCGCTTCGTTAGCCAACTTGTTAAAACGTAAATTACGAAAAGAACATTAAATAACTCGTTTGACTTTCACGCAAAGATAGTTTCCTCTTCGTTCTTAACTTCCTTTCCCTCTCCCCCTGTCACGAGAATAGAATAACTTTTTACCTCTAATAAATATCGAAAAACGTTCAACTTAATATTTTTGTCGCATCGAAAAAGAAACATCGACATCAAAAATCAAGCTGTGCTGGCTGAAAATATGTTCATATGGGGGTCAGAATAAAAAAAAAGGTAACGAAAAACTCTGAATGATACTAGCAAAAGCCTGGTTTTTTTATATTACAATTCTATTAATATCTGACGCAGTTTTATCAAATTCGCCGCAATATTGTACAAATTTTTAATATACTTTGGCCATTCGATTTAGTCATGGGAATTGCATTATTTCATGATAAGAAAATTGAGGCAGTTCCAAGAGCACGGATGAATAATGCGATAAAAACAGTATGGAAATATACACGATATAATATACAATAGAGTCAATTGATTTCTAAAGTTTAATAATGGAATAAGTGGAATAGCAATAAATGTGAAGCAAATTCAAAAGAGAGAAAAAAAACTAAATTGCATATTCCAAAAGTATACTACGAATAACAAGTCTAATAGCGTGAGATTTTTTTCCATTTCTATTTCCATTTATGACTCCCTATCAGTAATTATTATTTTTTTCCATTAATTTCTCATTGCCTAGCAAGTTTTTCACAAAGCGTTAATTTCTCAATTGGGTTCGGAGAGTATCGTCGATTTGTGGGGGAGAAAAGAGGATCGGTTGAAAAGCTTTGTAATATACTACTTGCCTACGTGCTTCGAATCATTGCTCGAGGCTATAGATATTTATATCGAGGCTTGAAGCTCATACATACATATATACATCATTTCTATCCCGGATATCCTGAGTTTTATTGCGTGGGAATCCAAAGCAATTAGAGTCTGATTTATTATTTTAATTGTAGGCATTAATCGCCACGCTTATTATTCAGAGAGCATGGCTTAGTCACCTCGGAAGAACAATTGTATGCTAGGCTTTTCCGAGACCCCTTACTTACTTTCCGTAAAGCACAAGTAAAGCCCTAGCTAAGTCAATCACAGATAAATTTCGACGAGGCGCGTTGGGGAGTGAAATTTCACTGGAATTAAATCCAGAGCTAATGAATTGAATCACACGATGTTATTCAAGATTTTTTTCGAGGAGATTTTCATGAATCAACTAGCGGTCCAAAGCTTCTTTATTAGAACTCAAACAAATCCAGCCAGCAGAAGCGAGCTCGATTGGAAAAATAATCAATTCCAAGATGAGATATGTAAAAACCAGAAATAACAAAGTTTTAAAGCCTGTAAATTCAAACTGTTGAGTGATAATAAAAACATTGTTACAGAAATTTCGAATGGCACATTTCCATTGCAATGTTATCCAAATATTTGCATTTTATACCCCTTGCTCAAGATCATTGCTCAAAACTCTCAATTGTAATAAAAAATTTTCAAATTTTTATTCCCCATTTGATCTTACGAAGCCAATAATTATTATATTTAAAACAATGGATGCACATTGGGAAAGTTTATCAATTGTTCACTAGCTGTTTACGAAATGTTCACGACGTTTCACATTTCTTGGAGGGAGGAGGGGGCTCTGTATGAAACTTCGAAATTGTCGAAGCTTTTTCCAGCTCTGCTAGTATTTCTACTGAGAGTTTTTACTGATGGCTAAAAAGTAAGGAATAATTGCAAAAACCGCACTGCCGAATAACATTTCTGCTGCAGTATGAAAGCTTTTCCGTTGCAATTATTTCGTACTTTTAAGATACTAGTAAAAACACTGAGCTACGAAGTGCTAAGAAAGACTCCGGTAATTTTTAATTTTCATAGAGATGAACTATTGAAGAATAATCTTGTTGATTTCAAGTTGGGTCTACGTTGGTATTATATTGTAAAAATCAACATTGAATGAATAAATAATGAAATTATTAGCATAAAAAAATTCCATTAAACGTCAATCCTCTTTTATGTACGAGCTTACGTTGGCAAATCTTTGAAGTATAAACGGGAGGCTGGCCGCAAGTTGCACCAGCATAATCCCGCAACAACGGAATACTTAACGAGCTATAGTGCAAAAGCAACGTGGCCGACCTCTCAGTCGTGTATTATTAGCCGCTGTATATACACTCGCATTTTGCAAGTAGAATAATACACAGAAGTGATCGATTTTGCCCAAACCCAAGGATCGCCGTTCTCGAATTAATATCCAAAATTAGCCTCGCAATAACAAGAGATTAAAAAAAGACTACAATTGCGATTGAATGAATAATTTTTTTTTTTCACGTGAATCGGAAAGAACATGAAAATCGTGTGTTTTTGTTAAATTCCACATTCACGGACTACCATTGATCAACAGGTATTTAAGAAATAAATCAGAATTATTGCAATAATTAATCAGTTAAAAAGTACATTTGTTATTTTCGTTAATTTCATTTTTGGACTCAAGGAGAGTTTTCGTGACAAACCCAACGTTCTAAATTCTTCTCTTCGACTAGTTCTATATATTGTTCGAGTTGAAGAGCTCAATTATGATTTCCCTACATCCATAATGCACACACACATACATACACAGCATAAATGACAAAGATCGAAACTGTTCCTTGTGCAAATAGTGACACGGCTGACTATTCTCCTGTCCAGCCACTCAGACGCGTAAAATATCACCAAAACTTCTGACTCCATCTCGACTGTCAAACAAAATCGAATGGAACTGTCGTTGATTGGGAGTTTCAGGTGGGATTGCGAAGTTGAGAGCAGTAGTGACGAAAATTTTAATGGAAGCGAACTCATCAGAGTTTCCAGAGTTTATCAACGCCGTAGGGTTAGGAGAGAATGCCAGAGGCTGGACTATGAAAGCACATATATGAGTATTTATGAAAAGATTTATGTATGAACAGAATCACGTAATTGTATATGGGAAGGTAAATTCTCTCTCTCTCTCTCTCTCTCTGTGTGTGTGTTTCGGCACGCTGAACAAATATACATATGAGAAGCGCATGATTGGGGTTAGTAATTTCTCATATGGTGAACATATCTATAAAAATGTCCATATATTCGTGTATGCAAAAAGAGATATATATTGCATTGATTCGCCAGGAGCAACGTAAAACATGATGATGGAACAAGACCTCTACAGTGAAGGACATATTATATAGAAATTCAAGGAAATATACAATATTCGAGGGAAATTGCTGGAGCTAGCAAAGGTTACAGTGCTTTGAAGATAGAACGTATGCGGAGGAAACTGGTGCTGGTGGCATTTGCACGAAACGTATAGCTCGTCGAGATCTGCAGGGAACGAGCATAATGCGCGTATCACTGTCATCTCACGCTGGTCTGTGGATGGGATGCTGAAGCCCGCAGTCTTGTCCCTATCGTCGTTGTCGTCCTCGTCTTCGTCGATGTGAGAGGGCTCGGTCGGCCATGTTAAAACGTCTACAACCCATGTGGCATCATCATCGTGCAAAAGCAACTCTACTCTACTCTCTCTCTCTGTCACTCTCTGTCTCTCTCTCTCGCGATCTCACTTTATATATATAACGTGCGCGCGCATAAAAGTCATGTTACTGACGTAGTAACACAACAGAACAGAGAAGCACCAGCTCAAGCCAAGTGGTACTGTAGACAGTAGACGATTCTAGAAAGAGAAGAGCTGGCGAATATAACATATTATGCACGACATTTCTATGAGAGAAAGGGAGAGGGATCAAGAGAGAGAGAGAGAGAGAGAGAGAGGACGAAGGGTTGAAGCATGCTGCACGCACATGACACTGACAATAACATACAGGCAGTGTGAAACCTCCAGGCCTCTTAGCGTAAGCTTCCCGAGAAGCCTCAACAATGCCGTAGTCCCCCGACCAAGCGATTCCCATCTCAAAATAAGCGAGGTAGAGAAATTGTTGATTGAAGATGATTTAAAAAACATCAGAATGCTGAGAGAATGACAAATAGTGTCTGGACATTGAGGAATCAATGAATCCAAGTGAAATGAAAAGAAACCAAAAATTATCATATACATTATCGATATAATTTGTCATCAATAGTTATTATTAAGTGTCTCATCATGTCATTATGTATTTTCTATATAACGACAGATTTTCGAGATAGTCATTTTATATTAAAATATGAGGCTAACGATTACTATATAACCTAAAGAATAAACTCCGGTGATTTGAGATACGAGTGCATGTATCTTCTTACTAGGCGAATACACGCATGTTGGCTCATGACTGGTGTTGGTGTACAGCGACATACTACCGGGCACATTCGAGCTCTAGACATCCGGTACAATACCCTCACTCGGTTATAATGGGCCTCTATTTCCTCGCATTGTTCGAAGGTTATATTATACTCCCGTAGATATGTACGCTTTCGAAAGGTAACATCCTACACATCTATACACATGAATGTATGTATATATATGTATTACGTATATAGTTCAGGTGTGGTGATTGCACCAACATGCCAAGTCGTTGTTTTCGTATTTCGTATGTGTAATACGGCGTATCGCATCCCATGAATATTGGAAGACGTTGGGGCAGATCGATTTCGAGTCTCTTAATGGCTATGACCTGTCCGCAAAGATATTGTCTTGAATATAAGTCCGATGTGCCACGGCCATAAATAATAAACAACGTGAAATATAAAGTTTATTAGCCAAATGAAATGATCGATCTGCCGAGAGTTCGTGTGTTTATTGATTTGTCCAAAATATGTGACATCCGATTCATCACAACTCATGGAAGAAAAAGCGTCAAAAAAGTTTCAGCTTTTATATGGTTCAATGTATAACTGAATTAAAAGTGAAAAAGTACGCATGCGTCTGTACGGTCTTTGTATGTTGGAGGTGATAATTGACGTATAACAATGGAAATAGAACGAATGAGGAAACAAGCACAGTTGCGTTTTCACAACGATATTCATTGTTATTGTTCGCAAAGTGACATGTATATGTGAAAACGGAATGGGCATTGTTGCGTTTCTCATTGAATCGTGTTATCATCGACAGGCGTACTTACTCGAGTTTTTTTATTCGAGGCCGCGAATGCGCTTCTTGACCTCGATTATTAATCATCACCGGCATTCGAATGTATATTCACGTGAATAAGAGACACCGAGTTGTAGGGAATCAAAGCGTCTACAGCCAAATTTTCAAAAAAGTCGCACCCGATATTCACACACGGTTTAAGAAAATAGCATATGAATCCGAAAGGAAACGCCCTTATTTTTTCAACCTGTCAATTTATTCCTAATTGTGAAATGTTACAAACGATTGTCTATAATGAAATGTATTTTTCCAAGTCCGTTAGTTATGATTCCATATGAATTCATCCTATAAGAACGTTTAATGAGTGTTTTAAACTATAAATAAAAGCATTGTGAAGATTTAGCACTTATTTGACAAGCACGCAAGAAGCTCCATCCGATATGTATTTTGGTAGTGTTTCAAATATTTCAAGACATTTCGAGTATGTGAGAATTAGCATATTATATCGATGCTAAATGTCGTTGACCCTTTCGACGTTATCGAATGTGCATTGAATATTGCCCTGTCATCCTACAGCTTTCAGGATCTGTATACTCAATGTGTATGTATGTTAATCTGTATGCATGTGTATATACAAGTGGAATAGATCGAGAACAATGCGCAAGCCAGAGCAGCGGGATCGAAGCATTTCATGGGGGCCGGACAATAATCGAGTATATTCTCCAAGGGACGATCCTACGAAATAATCAGAGCGCATCTCTGGACGACCTGTATATATGTATCCGTATAGATGTGATAATAAAATAATACAGTATATCGAGAGGCATACCAGTAGCTACAGATAAGATGGTAATGCGCAGTATTGGCGGTCACTCGGTCGAATAAAATAATCGATCGATTAGCTACACGGCCACATTAATTCCATATTAACAATTATCTTCTATTTTTGCTACGTCGTTATATAATCGATGAAAATTGGAGGAAGTAGAAAACAAAAACAAAACAAAAATGTATCGTTGAGACAAAAATTGTTTTCAACACACAGAACTTGGATTTCTTAACTTTTATACTGTATCATTATCGTTGAATTGACTCGAGTTTGCAATTGGAACGTACAAAGTAGGCAACAAGTAACATATTGTTAGATTGCACATTCGTGTGAAATTCGAAGGATAAGTATACCATTGAATAAAAAATGAATAAAGCGTAAAGATTGGTAAATTTTTCATGCAAACATTGTCTCGATTTTGTCTTTAGCATGTCATAGCTCAAAAAAAAAAGACTTTAAACGATATATTCTGTTGGTTTATTTCACAAAATCAAGAATTTCAATTGCCTCTGAAAATTTCAGTGTATAAGCGATAGAATAAAATTCTCCGGTTACTGAAATTCGAAGCTTTTCTCGTATCAAAATCGTGGGCCGTTGGGAGATAGTTTCAATAAAAAATATTTATTAGGGAGACGATTTCGGACGGACCGGATTTCCGACCTCAATTTTCTCGAAAGAGTTTCACTCATAAAGTTTCCATGAAACCTTTTTGACGCCTTCTCACCATATCATAGCCGCAAATGAAAAATATCTATACTCAAGTAAAAAAAAAAAAAAACAAAACTCGTATTTTCTGATTGTGTTTTTGGAACCCAATCCACCAATTATGATGGACGAAAAAATGGTTCGCGATGATTGATTGACCGATTGAACAATATTTCATCAATATAAACTGTGTAAAAAAATGAATAGTACAAATTCTGTATAAAATCAAATGTTATATTGGTTCTCAATTTTTATTGTTATTATTATATATTATTATAAATATGTGTCAAGTAACTAATCGTTTTTGTTATGCGCGAATATTCATAATGAAACATCTTTATATTTTCTAATAATGAGAGAAACAAAAGTCATTGGTACGATCAAATTTCGTTAAGTCGATCGACTTTGCGAGTTTTCATTAAATGTATTTTTGTTAAGAATATATTATATTGTACGTTTTACCTCATTAATATATGAAAATGTGACAAACACAGAATTTTGTTCCTGGAAGTGCATGAGAGAAATGGAGATTGTTTGGCCGCGGTTGCTTCTTCAGCGATTGGAAGTGATTTGTCCAAATGCTTTTGAGTATCCTCATGAGAATATGAAACTCATCACAAGTGCATATTATAGTGAGATACTCGAGATGGACACGAGAGAAACGAGAAACATATAAATATATGTGTATAAGTGCTGTGAATTTACTCGTGAATCCAGGCATTCCGAGTCCACTGTAGTTCGACGTGACTCTAATGCACGTCGCAAGCTATAAAGTGTACGTATATATGTCGATTATATACAATGTTGATATACAATATGTAAGATACAATTCCCATTGACTTCGGTATACACTCCTCCCTGTGGATATCTGCCTACGACTCTCTCTCTCTCTCTCTCCCACTTGCAGCATTTGCAATTCGAGCGTACAGCTCAAAGATGGAAACTGCAATAACGAGGAGAGAGTCAAGGGAATATTCTCTATATGGATTTTACTTCAGAATAGTACGGTAAGCTCTACACAAATCCATACAAAGATATATAAATACCACAATCCTCTTAGCATTTTGAATAACTCGCGACTGATGAGAACTAGTCGAGTATCTTACGAGAACAAGAAACCCATCGGATCTTCTTTCTCTAATGGTCGAAGATTAATAAAATATATATTCTCGTTTAATCTCATGAAAATGTCAACGAAAACAAAACGAAAAAATCAGAATTATATAAATATAACTCTGTAACACGAGCTAAAAAAAAAAAATTCCATGAATATTTGAAAAATGCATTTTTCAATTAATTTCGATTGTGTAACTTAATATTTCAGGGTTTCATCAATAACAATAATTGAATGAACGCAGAAAAAAATCTTGTTTAAATAATTGCTAAAGTAAATGAAAAGTATAAATTTTTTCGTCGTAATTGAACATTCAAATGTCTACGTGATTCGTGAAATACTCAAGATGTAAACGTTGGTTGGAGCTTGAGGTGAAAAGATGTTTTCACAACCGCGGATACAGCAAACTCTCGAGCTACTGGCTTCAGAGTTCTTTGAGGAATGAGTCTCACGTACCCATTGAAAGCGTTCCTTGCGTCATCGCGACTGAGAATACAAAAAATAACAAAATATTCTAATGGAGCAATGCCAGACTTACGCGAATGTCCTCCAGTGTAGAAAGACGAGAGAGCACCAGGCTGACTATGGCAACCGAGTAACATCGAGAAGCGGAAAAGCTCATCACTCGGTTATTTATATCTATAAGAGATTCGAAGACTCTTGCAAACCAAGATCCCGGCTAGTGGGAGGTCGACGAAAAGAGGAGCTACAGTCAAAGAGTCAAAGTAGACAGACAAAATATCAAAATATTATACTTAAAGAAAAATATCAAGCGGAAAAGCGGGAATCTCAAGTTATCGCCTAATAATGAAACAATATATATACAGAAAATCACCTTTAAAAACCAAACATAAAACATCGAGAGAATACACACACCTACACAAAATTTTGTTACGGACCAAAAATATTTCATTGCTCGTTCGTATTCTCGTTGTTTTTTTTTTTATTTATTCGTGTGTTTTATTTTTCAAAATTAATTAGAACGTGAATAAAGGTCGATGGAAATTCTTCTGGACCGCAAAACTTGACCAACAGTAAAAATAAATTCCCAATTACAAAAGTAAAATGTATTCAATTAAGTTAAATGTATGCGTAGCGATAAAATAGTGTCAAAATTATGAGCGTCGAGTCAAATTGGCCTGTATACATCTCTAACAGTCCATTACCTCACTAAAACTTTTTACAGTGAGCTATCATTCCCGCCGGGATTCAAAGAATCGAGGTTTAAAAAAAAAAAAAAAAAAAAATACGATGATACTTTTACGACGTCTATTAGAGTATAACGTTCCGGATATTTATGTACGTGTAAAACGAGCTAACAAGTCTTCTTTATCACGAGCGTCGAATGTTTTTATTTTTTTATTCGTTATTATCGTTTGGGTTAAAGATGAACGTTAAAAAATGTTTTAAAAAATGATGCAAGGGGAAGCAAAAAATACGAGCTCACAAAAAAAAGCGTGCATCTGTATTTCAACGCTTTGATATATACGCACAATTTTCATTTTACCACAGAGGTGCCACGGAATGGTCGACGATGGCAATGGAAAGAAATCCCTGGGGAATGACGAACCACAGGTTACGTTATATTCTTGAAATTGTTTCATGCACACTGGGACGTTGCTTTAACGCAACAGTTTTCCAGAAGGGAGATAAAGAGACTGACGAAGAAAAAACGACTTTAGGAGACTGACTTGTGATGTATTTATGCGAAAGTATTTTCTTGAGCGGACTAGCTTCTTCCGAAATATCTCATAACCACTGAACAGCACTATCGTTCGAATACGAAAAAAATAAAACATTAAAGAAGCATCGAAATACTGCAAAAACATATTTTAAAAGCAATCCAAACGAATGAAATATTAGAACGTAGTTGAAAAAAAATAAATAATATTAAGCACATATCATAGCCACTAATTTTGAGTTAGTTCAGTTTATACATACGAATTTATTTATAACTGAAAAAATTATTATCGAGTTCGTATAGCCGCATTTAATAAAAACGAGAAGATTTATTCATTCAAATCACGCAATTAATACATAGAATGGAAAATTTGTATGAAGATTACAACCGCGAAATGGTGAATTTCTTCAAATATCACTTTTGCTCCTATTCGTGCATTTGTTCATGAAAAAGAGGAAGAGTAACAGAGGCGGAAAGACGATACGAAATTTAGTTGACCCACATATTCTCGATTCTGAATATATCAAACGAAAAAGCCGTGGAAGTTCACGTAAATGTATTATAAAAGTAAAACCTACAAAGCTACGAATTAATCTTTAATGTCAATCGGAGTATGAAATTAGTTCTGATACAAAACTGGGTAGTTTCTTTAAAGTGAGCAATTATAAGAATCTCTACTGACGTCGACATCAAAAGTTTATTCATATTTTGATCTAACTTCTTTGAATTTATAATGATTCCGAAAATAGCATTATATAAATTTTTTGTCTTTTATTCAATTGGTGTAATCGCATTATATGTCATGTCATAAGGCGATTCCCGATTATTTAATGAAATATGCATTAATAAAACGAAATATACTGCTCGAGCTTTGAATGATGTAAAAGCAAATTGATGCAACAACCAATTTACGATGCTAATTACTAAAAATCGAGTTCCATCGAGTTTAATTCATTCAGTTCAATCTCTGCTTCATAAATTTATTCATTAATGAATTGTTATCGAATTATTCCGCCTATTTTTCCATTGTTAACTATTAATTTATGTAACAATTTAATCAAGGTCTCAATCTTCAGGCAACAAAATCAATGCACGGCTGATCGAAATTCGTAACGAAATTAAATTGAAAACGAGTCAAGTACAACCAATGATTAAAAGTACTGTAAATTTAAAGCTTAATGTATTATTTTGCCAAGGCTTTAACCAAAAGTTAAGACCTTATACACCCGAGATCGACAGGAAAAAAGTAAGATCATATTTTGAAAGAAAAAAAAAATCTCTTGAAATAATTGTTTTATTCTGTTCACAAAATCGATATATTCTCGCGTGTGCATGGTATTCACTATTTGCAATTGCATAATGAATTATTTGCAGCAAAAAATGGCTGAAATTCTTAGTCACAACAAAGTTAGGAGCGAGCAAGGAAAAAAATCGCAAATTAGAAGCTGTTTAAAATCTGTGATCAATTTTAAACGTAATATTTTGTTTTACAAATCTTTTTTTATTAATTGGTTTTTTTTTTTTCCACAAAATCTGATCAAAGATATCGTGTCCAAATTTAAATAAATTAATTTATCGATCCAGTTTCCTCGAGATATTGTAAACATTGTTATTGTTCATGAGAATCAAATTTTGAGAATAATATGTTTGGAGATTATAGGAAATGCTCATCTTTCCAACGCCTGTGATTAACTTAAACCTCCAGACTTCAACAATTATTCGATTGAATCGATAAAAATGTTTTCCGAACTTATACATTCGAGAAATACAACAAAAAAAAATCAATCTTCACGAAATTCGACTGCTCGAATATAAGCACTTAATGAAAACTAGTACATTGTGTCTGATTCACCCAGACACACCTGTGAAGTTGAACCTGCCTCAAAGGATCGATATCGTCGCGAACGATGAGAGAATTTTCAGGTTACGATATCTCTGTGTCGAGAAGGTATGTTTCACCTGCTCACCAGTTTCTCGTCTGCATGCCTTCCAAGCTCCACCTCTCTCATTTATCGGATACGTGAAACAATGAATAGCTCTTGAATATAAAGGGAGATAGTAGGTAGTCGAGTCCGCGGCAAAGAGAATTGCGAGAAAATCGTGAGTGTTGAGTTGAGTATATGCTTAACCCAGTTTCTCATGTTTCTATCAACCATTAACCATCTTCCTATATATACGTTGAGTTTGTGTTAACAAAAGCTTCGCACGCCACGTTCGAATATAACCTCTTCGCTTGGTTGATGCACTATCTCCAATACGGTAAAGCAATTATGCATTGTTTCATCCTTTAATATAAATATATATGTACGAAATATATATGAGTGGCGAAATATACTCACAAAAGAAAGAAGCTCTAGGCACGTCAACGATTTAAATGCAGGTGCGCGCACACCTTCAAAATTATTGTTTAACAATGTATACGTTTTTAAATGAGAAAGAAACCTTTGATATTATTTTCTGCAAGTAGATAAATTCATTTTCGTCGAAATTAAAGTGGATTAATAAAAATAATTTCAACAGACGAAATAAAATATGAATGAGACGAGATTGTGGCCATGTCTATGCTATTTTCTTCATGTTTATTATTGTTTTTCATTAAGAATAATACATCGCTGTCGGCGAGAAAATGTACGATGACATTTTGTATGAATAATTGAATTGCAAAGTAAAAAAAAAAAAAAAAATTGAAATATTACATTAGAAAGAATAAACTTGATCCAGCCAAGCTATGTGCACTTGCACATAAGAAATAATTCAGAGGTTTACTGGCTCCTCGATCGTTCAACGCTCATTACATATTTGTAATTGTACGTTTGTATATAACACACAAGTAGTGTGTGCAATACGATTAAATGAAGCGGGAGCATTATCCACGCTATTAAACGCGGCTACCGGTCACTCCGGGCACTTTCACCGATCTCGATCATTTATAGAATCGAGGTTGACGGGAAGTATGAGCTTCATTATCATTATTATAAGCATTATTATTGTTTTTACTCATTATTATCATGATTGAAGTTTATTGGTTTTAGTTCGGAACTGTAAGCGGCGTTTTAATAACGTACAGTATGAGATACATGAGATACATGAGTATGAGATGAGTGCATGAGATACTAAAAATTATGCTTTTCATGAATGGTCTCTCGAGTACTTGAATATAACGTTATTATAAAATACAGAGACCCTTAACCATGAAAACCATCGATTATAAAAGATTTTGGGTCCTAGATCATTCAAAACGGAGATAATTAAAACTGAAAAATAATCGTTACAGAATAGAAAGAAGGGACGACCACGGAATTCTTTATAATTTTTGGTATGCTGAATGGAAATTTTCGTAGAAAAAATAAATAAAATTTCGTAAACATAAGAGAATTTTAAGTTCTTTTTTTTACGAAAATTTATTCCGCAGAGAGCAAAATTCAAGGTCATCCTCCGTGTTTTCATTGGTAGAAATAATATTTCAGCTTTAACTCTCTCTCTCTCTGTTATGGGAGTTGGGTTAGTAGGTAATTAAAAAAATGTCTTTTATTGCTAACCAAAATTAATGAAACATTGAAATTTTCTACGGTGTTTGGTCTTCACTCTATATATATATATATTTTTTTTTTAGTGTCACAAGTTAGTCAGAGCTGCGATCATGCCACGGTTCAATGAATCGAATTTCTCCAAATGTGACCTCACTTAAAAGCACACGCGAGCACATGCGATGACGGTGCATCGAGGTTTGCAGATGTATCACCGTACGTATCACCACCTGGTTTTCGTTGATGGGAACGAGCCAGTAACCATAAACGGTTTCGGTTTGTGTCCCCGTCTATATTTTTCGTCACAGGTGCAACACGCAACATAAACAACTGCAGAAAGCACGATTCGGAATGAGGATAAAATTTAATATCTTTATCAACAAACAATATATCCGTGCTCGAAATATTTCGAACATCAATTTGGAAAAAAACTGGATAAACATTGAGGATGTAGTATCGTCGTATCGTCGTGTTTTTCATTCGATAAAATCACCGCCGAAAAATATATTTTCAAGTCTAAATACGTGTCTCTGTAATGATTTTTTTTCTGATATTTTTCCAAATCTGTGTGAATAGAATTTCTTTCGACTTCCGTCGTGCAACATGTATATTTATGTAGGAGCAAGTGATCCAAGGAGGCAAACAAATGCGTGAGCGAGACAGCCAAGACGTACGAGAGTATATGAAACGTCGGAAGCAGAAGGGACACACACAGATTTGTGATTTATGACTCGTCTTCGCAACCGTTTGCCTCGTAACACATGTGGTACTCTCTCGCACAAACACCATACTATAAAACACCATACTTTTTGTTAAGAAGTAAAATACCTGAAAATTTTGTTCAATTTACGAGTTTTTTTTTTTTTCGTTTCTTTGCTCAAGTTTTAATGAAACGGAAAGTGTACTCGAAGAATGTATTAATATCATCACATTTTTATCGGAAGACAATCAAATTAGCACGAAAATTCCAAAACCATCAACAGTTTGAAACTTTCTATTAAAAAAAAAAAAAAAACACAGAGAAAAAAAAACGATTGATTTTTCATGAGTGATTTTTTTTAAATAAAAGAGATCTGAATGCACGTTGATTGCATATAACAAACAGAGTAAAAATCATGAGGAAACATCTTCAATTTTTCATGCTATCTGTAAATGACGAACCATCCCTGTCCACTATCTTTTAATTGGTTTCGCCCGCTACTGTGAAATTGCAAATGTCCTGTCATGCCTTTCCGCCAAAAAAAAAAGAGAGAGAGAATAAATTGAGTAAGGAGAGAATTGGTTAGAGAGCAAGCGAGCTGGAGAGACAGAGAAAGAGGGGCAAAGAAAAATAAGAGAGATAGAAAAGGAGGTCCATACGTAACTCGTTAAAACTCATTTTACTCGAGAAGAAACTGGGTTACCAGGTTTCAAATCGATTCGCAAAGCCCACAGTCCAGTGACTTCTTTTTCCCCATCTTTGAACATATAGGAGGCATAACATATATTCGAATGTGAGCAAAACCGATTGCACCTACGCTCTTGAAAGCTTTATCGCATTCCTTCAAAATCGGCCGGAAATTGAAGCAGACGAAGATACGTAATATCTCAACGGACCAACGAATATAGTGACGATAACAACTTCGAACTCATTAACTTTTGGCTCGAGTCTTATTCACAACGAACGCGTGCACCGCGACGAAGACAAAATAAAAAGACATGAAAATAATGATAGTAATAATAATAATAATAATAAAAGTTCCAAATGGAGACGAAATTATTTCAATTACATTGTTTCGTTGTACATATCGATACTGCATAATCGACATGCCTCATTGTAAACATTTTTATTCAAGCAAGAGTCACTATTTCGTGTCACAAAATTGAATGAAATTGGTTGTGATGCATATATAGTATCGACACGACGAGAATTTCAAGTGTACTATCGAAATATCCATACATCAGGGACCTGTGATAGGGGAAGAGACTGATTCGACATTTAATACACGTTTGGTGCATGCCCGATTGAATTCCCGGTATATGCAAATACGTACTATGTACTGTCTAGAGGTTCTACACTGACAGAGGACTAGAGAGAGAGAAGGAGAGACGAAGAGACTAGAGTTTTATGAGCTAAACATAACGTGTGCACTCAAAAAAAATTATATATATATATATATATTTAAACAGAGAGAGAGAGAGAGAAAGAGAGAGAAAGGAATAAACGTTTGAATTTCGTGCACGAAGTCATCCCAGGTACGGGTTTCGTTCGAATGGAATGGAACAAGTGCGCTGGAATCATGAATCGTCGATACTCAGTGATCGATGGTATCCACAGGGCTTCATGGGCTTTGATATGATGAAGCATTCATGCTATATCCATACATACGACATCAAAATGGAGTATCGTTGAAAAACTGGGAGTTTCGAGTCCCATAAATCATTGTCTGAAACATTACCAGGTTGTAATATTTCTGAAGAATTGTATT
This sequence comes from Campoletis raptor, assembly GCA_948107755.1. Taxonomy (NCBI): domain Eukaryota; kingdom Metazoa; phylum Arthropoda; class Insecta; order Hymenoptera; family Ichneumonidae; genus Campoletis; species Campoletis raptor. The sequence continues at coordinate 30,567,367 of OX403622.1, read as the reverse complement.
ATTTGCACTTCAAGACCAAATGATTGAAGACATCTCGCAAATTGGGAACACGCCTCTATTTCAGTCCATTGTTAAAGCTCAGCAGAGTATTTTCTTCGTGTTTATAAATCCATTTTTATTTTTATCCATATAAAATCGTACCGTCTTTTTTGTTGGATTTATATATATCATGTGATGTAATATATACATATTTCAAGAGTATGGTTTTGTTTTTATAGATGTAGACGAAAAAAAAAAAATCGATATATTTGAACACCGACCTAATTTGCATCGAGTCTTGGATTTTTTCATTTCTTGTTATATAAATTCTCGTATATATATGTGTACATATATGTGTTGTTTTCATCTTTACACATGCAGACGCATATATATAATATAAAATGTATAGACATAAGACCGCACGAGTGCTGCAAAATTCCAGGTTTACCGCACTGCACGTCAACCATAAATCGTACATCTTGGATTTACTCTGGTGGATAACCCGAGCCCGCATATATGTGTATAGACGAGAGAGCCCGAAACGATGTTATAAATTCGAGGCTATGAACTGTCGGATTTGAATTGTCGAACCGCGAAAAGCCGTGAAAATCTATTCTGACCGTCTCTCTTTTCATTTTTCTTTGCCTGCTTCGCCATCTAATATACCTCAACGATTTATCTCAATTGTGATAATATGAAATGCGATGATTCCGAAACATCCGATAAAATGGTACAAACGGCTGTTCCATCTTGTGTGCGATGAGACGAAATGAAAAATTTCTATATAAATTTTCATCAAATATAGATCGCGAAGCAACATTTTTGAAATGTTTCTTCATCCTTTCGCTACAATGCAGCTAAAAAAAAATTACTCAATTATTTTGATTTTTGAATCATTAATAACTTTCGTTAAATCTTTCGATTGCAATAACAATTCAACTATTTGCTTCGGTACAAAAGTAAAATAGAGTAAAATAAAAAATAAAATAAAATTAAATTAAATTAAAAAAGTAAAAAAAAAATAAAAATAAAAATAAAAAGTAGAATAAACGTAAAATAGAGAATTTGTGACGAGAAATGGTTGGTGTATTTGCAGCGAGAAGAAAAACCTTCTTTATCAAACAAAATCCGATAACCAGCGGATCAAACTTTATTTTCTATGCATTTCGTTGAACTCAAGAAACAGAATTGTTGAATCAGTCATTTTGCATCGAAATAAATGAAATGTTCAATAATCCATTTTTTTTTTCTATCAAAGAGTTCTTTGACTGATCCATTCTCTATTATTAAACAAATTAGTAGTCGTATGATGATGTAAAGTGATTAGTCGTCGTCTGTTTTGGAGCACTGTATATGATGCTGATGCACTTTGATTGAAATTGAGATGAAAAGGGTTTGTACATGACATACAAAATGTAAGGTATATATATTCGTCATCAAACAAATTACAAACCCAATACTGAATATATACAAAGTGAGATAAATATATAAATAAATATATATGTATCACATACCGTTTGCAATACGTATAATATAAACTAAATTCCGCAGCGAAGTTACGGTGAAGGATATATATGAGAATGCTGAGGCAGTCGCTGTAAAATCGAGTTGTGAAACTGAATTTGTGCCGCGGTTGAACTAATTGCGAGTACAAATAGAGCAAAACGTTACAAAGAGATGGACGTTGTTCGAAAATACTACGGACATTCAAGTAACAAATATTGAGTTATTTGTATAAAAACAAACATAAGAAAAAATGTATAACGGAAACAAATTATAGGTACTCGAGCTATTGACAATGGAGATATAACAAGAAAATTCTCGCATTAATTATCTCGACCACGTATGAATACAATGTTCGTGATTTGATGGATAAAAAAAAAAAAACAGTCAAAAATTTGCTGCGAAAATAACGTTTTTGTAACAATTATAAGCGCAGGTTCAATCACACTAAACGATTGCAAGATTAATAATTATTGTTTAACCACAATTTCTTTGTTGCGCACTTATTAAGCTATTTTGTTTGACAAATCATTTCTAAAGACGATTTTCTAGAAAACTATATGGCATTTAAAGAAATAGCTGCAGAACAGCTAGTGTTGACAAGGAGTTTTACTTTTATTCATCATTTTTCAGAACTCAACAATTAGTTGAAACAAAAATTTTGAACGGCTGGATCAAAATCAGTGAATTCTAATCGCATACTTAGACCAGCAATTCACATTCAAACATAGATGACATATCTATATATATATATAGAGAACCAGCAGTCTGTATCCGCACAACGATCGAAACTCTTGTCAGGGGCACCCACGCCCGACGTGAATGTCGCATATGTGTATAGGTTGGAAAGTTTATTTACTGACGTCACGCTTGTGATTTCTGAGTTCGCTTCCTTCACTCATTTGCTCACAAATATTGGCCTCAGTTTCATCTGCGTTTTGTTTTCGCACAAAATGAAAAGAAAACGCTAGAATTTTCGAAAATTACACTAAGTATATACTGGATACAAATTATTTCTAAATTGAATGCAGGAAATGTTGAGATTTTGTGACATGATTACCTTTTTTATTATGATAACGGATTATTGTATAATTTAATCAAAATCGTTTAAGATCCTGTGTACTTTGAATAAAATAAATCATTGGTCGCTTATGCACCAAAGACGAGTTTTTACAGCAAAAGACACTGGATACCCTTTTTTGGGGCGTACCCTCGTTATTCGTATGCTTACTACGCGAGAAGGAAGCAGCGAAGCCACGATTGCTACGAGGAATCTTGCGTTATCGACATTCGAAGAAGAGGGTATAAGGAGGAATCGATATGCTCGGTGCACATCACGCAGGAGGGCGCCCGACAGTCTCGCCACAAAAGGAGAACCAAGAGAGAGAAAGAGAGACTTGGCAAGAGAACTCCACAAAAGTCGCCTTGCTCTGAGACTTCACCGCCTCTCCTCGTTTTCCGACCTGACATCCTGGGTGTCCCTACGAAAGTATATCTTTTACGTTTTTCACAGTGTTTCAAGTATTTTCAACATTCCCGTAAAGTTTCAACCTTCTCATCTAAAGAGTAAAGAGAGAAACCAAGTGGATTTGGTCCTTGTCGAAAAATATCCTTAAAAGAAGACTTTTCAGCAGAAATATCAGTATTAAAAAAAATAGATTCTCAAACTTTTTTTACGCAATTGAATGGAGGCAACATATGAAAACTAAGTATCAAATTGTAGAAGCAAAACTCGAACTGAATTGAATGGCAAAAGCAGTTAAAAATTTTCACGAAAAAAAAAAAAAAAAAAAAAAAAAAAAAACAAGGATACCACAGTTATTTCACCGTTTTGGGATCGTACCAAAAAGAGTTATATTTTGAGGAACATATTTATTCCTGTAAAATCTTGCGGTAAGGTCCAACTCGGTGAAGTCGCAACAATTCTCACACTTATATATACCAAATATTCAGCTTAACACCTTGGTAACAGTAATGCTACATGACAGAGAAATAAAGTGAAAAGATTTGTGCCATTGACTGATAATTGCAAGCTCGCTTGCAGTTTATCGGTGTCGAAAGTTTTTCATTTTCTATCGGTGTCGATAGTCATCATCATCAAGTTCGACAAAATGTTTATTCAACGATGTCTGAAATGAAAGTTAACAAAACAAAGTTCATAGGATTGTCTTCGGACAGTCCAATAAAATGTTAAGATATGAAGTAATGAAAAGTGACAGACACCATGAAGTTTCCTGATGTATGATGTAAATACAAAAGTCTCGGATGAAAAACATTTCGTGTTTGCTCCCGAAAAGTATAATACAACGAGGGTAATATAATTTTACAATTCTCTTGTTCGTTATACAGAAAAATGGGACTCCAAAGAGAAAAAAAAATCAAGAAGAGAAACATATAAAGAGGGTGGACGAAAGAAGGAAGGAATGTGTAGGATATATGTGAATCGATAATCGTCGGCGCCCAACTGTCTGCAGAGTCCACAAAAGTGGAATAACGTCGAGGAGTGTTTTCTCCTCCCTGATGGTTAGCTCTTTCGTAAATTTCGCCGTATCAGCAACCGCGTACATTCATATATATATATATAGATTATGCATATTTAGATCTGAAAGAACGAAAGCCCGAGAATTAGAAAAAATAAAAAAAAAACATTTGCAATACGTGCAGACATGCGTAAGTATTTGAGAATCATTCTTTCGCAAGAATTCTTTCATTGCATATACTTTTGCTCCAGTGTATCTCAATCTTATTCATTTTTTCCTCTATTTTTGTCATTCTCTTTTCTTTTTCATTTTTCTTGTGCTTTTGCAAGCTTCGTTTTCCCGTTTTGTTTCCACGTTTATTTCTTTCTATTTGACGTTCATCGTCGCGATATTTTTTCTTATCTTATCGACATCCGGATTAACCAAAACTCATCAAAGCCACCAAGCAATAATCAGAGTATGTCCTTTTCATGTCGTATTCACTTTCATAGAAAAATAATGATGTATGTACTAACTAAGTGACATAAGTATATAAATTTCATTAGATAAAGTGCAGCAAATCAGGATTGCTGTAGGTATTTCGAAATACCTTAATGTATCAAAAACTATCCTACAGAATTATTCTCCGTTTGGTGACATTAACTCGAAGTTACAACTCAACAAATGAAAGGTTAGAAAAAGCCGCTTTATTGACATTTGCGATGTGACCTGCAAGAGACCAGAACACGTTGATTTACATATGATTTTTCGTTACGAGTGCTATCAGTGTTTACCCCTAAATTAAAGATAAAATTTACATACATCGTTTAAACTAAAATCACTAAACAAAACGTGCCTCATCATAACTTACGTCAGCAGTTTTCTATATCTCACTTTCTCTTATTTTTTGATTAAATCAAATTTTTGCAAAGTTTCTAATTCGATTCTTATCACCGATGTTTACAAAGATTAAAGCTCGATAGTTATGCTTGAAGGTTTTCGTTTTATCCATATCTCCTGTAATGTTTCTTTATATTCTTTAAAATCAATATTATATTCCAAATATGCTTCATTACCTCTGGATAAAAGATTAATTTAATATTTTCTTTGTGAATCCAATATTCAAATAAAATGAGAAAACAATATTCGTAATAGAAAAGGAAAAAAAAAAAAACATTACTACAGTATACCCGTAAGGACGATATTGATTTTCTATTAAGCAGTTGCCAAGCCACGTAGAAGATCGCCAACCATAACTGTATTTCATTACAGTTTTCATATGAAATTGACGATTTCAACCGCATTCGATAGATTAATTAATGGGAACACAATCGTTCAATTTTCTCGGAATTTTTCAACCGTACATGCGACAACTCGATTGGTATATAACTGAATTTTTCGTGCAATAATATTTTACCAACGAGTATGAGAGAATAAAAGATGTATGCGCCAGGATGTAATACATGTGCGGCAATGAACTCCGTTTTAAATTCTCAACTGAAGAAGAAAAAGAAAAATTGATGATAAAATTACTATCTAACTGGTGATTGACGCTGTAATTATTGCCGGTAACCGCTCCGAGTTAAAACTGTCTCGTCAACGTTTTATATATATGCTGTATATTTGTGTGTATTCTTAGCTATGGAAGTTCTCAGTTTTTGTAGTTCACGATCATATGATATATATATAAAGAAACACGCACACACACACACAGTATATAAAGTCTTTCTCATCGTCGCGTAAGTCCAGGCCGCGGGAGGACTGAAATTAATGGTTCGCAGCTCCGGGGGCTCCCGCGTGCCACGGATAAATATGGACAACATGAACATCTCTCAGAATGGACAAGAGAGAGGGAGAGAGAGAGAGAAGAGAGAAAAAGAGGGGAAGACTTCTCTCCTGGTTGCACACCTCGGCTGAAGGCCCTCGAGAGCGATCTTCAACTTGCTCTTTTTAGCCCTCCCATCATTCCCTCTGTCTTTTTTCTTTCTTGTTTTTACCTCGCAGATATTGCATGAAAATTATATTTCAACGTGGCTAGACGAGTCCGACCACGCATCAGCATAAGCTGATGACCGATGACGGACCACGCAGCGTTAATAATATAGCAAACACGCAAGTGTCCCACATCACGAAAGAAATAACCGAAAAATAATAGCGGATCGAGGATTTAGGTGAATTTATTCAATTACTGAAACTAAACAAAAAATTATCATTTTTTTGGTTGACTAGAACGTGCGTGCTTGATACCAATGTCAAAAGCTTCTAAAAAAACGAACAGTTAACACAAAAGTCGTTTCTTCCAACTATCATTTCACTTTGACTTTATTTATTATTAATAATAATAATAATCAGCAAAAGTATTAGGCAAAAAAAAACAAAAACTACCAATCTTCTGCAACTGTGGAATTATTTATAATTTCTTTGTCAATGATCTTTTTCGAACTCTAATAGAAACAGAGACTTCATTATTAAAACGCTGAATAAATAAAAGACCATATACGATATTTCTTAACTAAGACAATAAAATCGTCGTGTAATTAATTCAAATGAACATTAATGAATGAATCAATGAATTAATTAATTAATTATCTGATTAATTAACAATTACGTTGAAAACAAGTTGAAAGCCATGATTCTTTTCGAGTGTTTCGAAAATTTGACAAAATCAGTAATTTCAAAAGTTATAAATTTCATTCGAGAACTTTTAAGATTATTCAAATATGTACTGTTGATATCATGCGATATAAAAAAATCGATCAAATTTTCAGTCGACCGAATTTTTCAAATCAATTCATCATGGAAAGTCATATTATTAAAATAGTTTTGAATCGGACTGTACTTTTGTATCCCTGCGGCAAAAATTTTCAAGCGAAGAATGTAAATTGAAGTTCCAATTAAAAATAACTATATATACCTCAAATTTTCTACATGATTTAATCGAACGAAACATTTAATTTCTTTGAGTTCGTGTGTGGCGAACTACGACTAACAAAACGGATAAATTTACGATTAGCTCGAATTATATATAGAATGATGGTGATGCATGACAGCCAAATCGTGGAGAATTTACAGATATCAAAATATTTATATTAGTGGAATAGCTCGGAAGCGAACGTTTGTATCTCATCTCAACGGTGAGCCGCGAAATAGGTTTTCCACTGCGTTAGAATCATCGGGTAACCGTATGTGAGCTGCAGCTTCCCTGATGTTGATCAACTAACCCAATCAAGTATACACTCCTACATATATATTCGCTTCAACCTCGTGTGTATACACGAGATAGAAATTACGATATATGGGATGAACGTGCATGTATACGTATGTATAAGCATCCAAGATTTATTTATGGGCTGAACAGAAGAGGAGAACCACGGAGGTAGATAAAGAATGTACTACATGTAAGATGGTTCATCGATGCATCGAACCTTTCGAATCTATCTCTCGACCATTAAACGATGTTATACATGATCATGGACACGAATAATTTTACATAAAGTATAAAAACAAGTAAACATACAAGTTTACATAAAGTATAAAAACAAAAAAAATAAAGTATAAAAAGTATAAAAGTACATAAGTATAAAAAAAAATGGACAGACTTTTTTTTTTTTGCTGTAACTATATACCGAACGCAGTAGAATTAGGGTAAAAAATGGGGCATCCCAAAAGAGCAACTTGAAATAAAAAATGTTTGCCGAGCGCATTGAATTTTAAGACTTTCCATAAAAATAATACGGATATATAGAGTTTGCAACAATAATTGAAAGTCACACAGAAACGTCGTTAGCATATTATTGTGAAGCATTCTTAGAGGCAATTCGCTTGAAACAACCGTTCAAATGTTTTAATTGTTCAAAATTAAAGTCATAAAAAAATTATTGTTAGCTTAAAGAAAAAAAGAACTTCACAGAGTTGACAGAGTGCAGATGAGTCTGTTCTACCAGCAAAACTCAGTGAAACAATCATGCAAGTTGTCCAAAGTGTGTAAACGATCATATATCTAAAAAAGAGATTTTGGTGAAATTGAATTTGCACGAAATAATTTCAGTAAATACTTCAAAAGACAGATAATTGGATGAATTCATCTTGATATGAATTTTGTTAAAATTTCTTATAAAAAAAAATGCATAAACAGAGTAAAAATAAAAAGTGATGACGATCGCAACGGATTGAAAGGATCTCGAAACGGAGGTATTTTTTACAGGCAGAACAAATCCGAGAAAAAAAAGAAAGCTCGAACGTGAATATTCCAGGATTATTAAATTCTCAAGAATCCTTTCAGGCAGTGTTTAACCTCTAAACTAATATTAGCATTACAACCTGCAGCCACAAGAGCATCGAGGTAGACATATCGACGTTATTAAATTTGGTGTTGCATTGAGGTAGAATGAGGAAAGCGTAGTGGTGCCGAGAAGTGGTCACAAGAACCTTAATTGTATACACGTGTGATGGAAGGCTGAGAGTGTAAGAGATGAAATACATAGAAGGAGCGTCGAGGTGACCATTGGTACACATTGATGCTGCATGCCGCAGGGACATTAGATAGTGTGTCCCTGGTGGTCGATGTGAAATGGACTCCACCTTCTCTAGGACGCTTTGATCGATGAGAAGGAGCGATGAACCAAAGCTTGTTTCATATACTCTATAGAATCGACGAGTCCAAGGCTTAAACACGGTTCTGTGCCTTCAAGAGTATTGATGAGGCTGATGTTCGGAATGTACAAAATTTAATATGGGATGTTGGAATAGTCATGTTCAAGATTCACAAGTGCAGAGAACCCAAAATTTTAAGGCAAAAAGTTCCAATAGATTTTTCTTCTCGATGCACCAATGAAAAATTATCGATTTATTAAAGAACAATTAAAGAATTTAGAAATCCGATGCCATCTCTCCGATAAAAACGAATTCTCTGTGAGAATTTTGCAATCTATAACTGTCCTGTTCAGTTTAAATGCAACTTTAAGGACATCATGTACACATGAACATTCTGCATTTGTAATGTATATAAAAACGAGAGCCCACGTCTCCAAAAGCTCGGAGAGAGACCAACAATTCACAGCCAACGATGTCAGATCAAGCAGACCATTGAGCCGTCCCTAAATCCCTCGTTGTCTCTCTCTCACTCTCACTCTCTCTTTCTCCAGTTTTCTCCATACATATAACGATTTACTGGTCTGAGAGTTTCTCGAATGATTACAATTTCAGGCATTCAAGCAAATTAAGTCACAGTAAATTCAATATTGAGACGATCCTAAATGAATGAAACGTATCCCAGTTCGAAAAAAAAAAAATATGACGGATTGTAGGAAACCTCGACTAAATGAATCGAAAGAATATTCAGAGAGTAAAAAAAATAACCTGCATTTATTTTTCAATGAAAAATAAATAATAAACATAGTGAGAATTTTCATCGTTGGAATCCAACGAAAAGTGTTACATCGATAAAAAAATTAAAAAAAAAAAAAAAACATCTAATTCATTCAATTAAGATCTATTGAAATCAAATATTTTATATTGTTTCAATAGATTTAAATGTATTTCCATTTCTGATCAATGGAAAGTCTGTTTATTTGACTTTTTATTTGAAAAAAGAAGAAAAAAAAGTTTCAGTGAATTTAACGATCAGAAAATTGAATTAAAAATCATTTAATTTGATTCACATGACAAATGTCTCAATACTTTCAGCCGCGTAATGATAGGTGATTGATAGGTAGTCAAAAATTATCATTTACATGATTCGAATACATAGTTAAAGCGAATGAAAATATTGTCAATAAAATGTAGTAGATTCGTATTAATTTTGTTTTCCGTATGTATTTCCCATTCAATCTAAAAGATTTAATTTTGAAATCTCAAAAAAATAACGTCCAATTACATAGAGGCAACCATTTTTTTGACTTTTTTTTGAATTTTGAATTTTGAATTTGACTGAATTTTGGACTCCGATGAAAAAAAAAAAAACAAAAAATGAAAATACAGGGCATCTGAAGGACATAATAATAATTAAATTCCACATCATAATAAAGAAAAGTTTACGTCGAAGTGAATTGAGAAAAAAGAAAATTCAGTGGATAATTGTCATACCAAAATATCAGGAACAATTTGTATTAAATTCATTGAAGCACTAAGAAACACCTGCATATCAATAAACCAAGAACGCAGGTTACGTTTTTTTCCTATGTGAACATCAAATGCTCGCATGGGTGGATGAAAAAATGCAGGTGTACACATTGTGTAGAAAGCCAGACAAAAGAGAGACGAGGATGCAGTGGACCAACGACCTCATCTTCCAAGTCTACCTTCTTATAAGCAAAAGAACGTTTGAGGGTCGTCCAAAGCTGTTGAAGGTTTTAAAGTAACACGGTACACGAATATTTTTCTTGTTAAATAAGTTTACGTGGGTATGGGAAAAAAAAGCAAGCAATAAAAAAAAAAAAAAAAAAAAAAACAATTTAATAAAAATGGGCCACCAAAAATCGTAGCTTTTCTACTGATGATTATTTTCCACGTCTAATTAGAACAAGAAAAAAAGTTCATTCCGTATAAACCAGACACGCCCTTTCGATGTTTGCTTTAAAAAAGTCGCACAAGACTTCTTATTGCTATATGGTATTCTATAAATACCATATATCGCCTAACGGTCGATCGATGTATGTGCACTAAAACAGGAATGAAAAAAAAAGGACGAGAAACACGGGAGAGGGGGGGGGGGAATGAAGGGCAAAAAAAACAGCATCTGGACCGAGAATGACGTCACTACCTGTCTTGCAGGTTCGGTAGCAGCCGGGAGGTATGGGTCAGCGATGCAGCGTGATCACAACGGTGATACTATAAAATCACCGACTATCGTATGCGCGCACATGTACGAAGTTCTGCATTCGTAAGTTACTGTTCTCCATTGCGACCATAAAGTCAACGTACAAAGAATCAAAAAATATAACAAATTGACCAATGATAAAATTAATCCTTGTAATTGTCACAAATGCGCTCGAATTAAAATTGTCATTTTTATAATATTCAAGTGTTTTTACTCAAACACAAAAAACTAAATATTTCTGATAATTATTGAAGTTCGTTTGTTCAAAATCCAATGAAATTCCTTTTGTTTTCAGTTGAATCAATAAATGAGGATGAAAACGAAGCCTCGCCTTAAAAATATAATCAAAACTATCAACGAAAACATAACCTTTCAAAATCCAAGTTTTGTAGTAAACATTTTCGTCAATTCGCTGTTTATATTGTCGCTGAATGACCTTCACAATTTTTTCTATTCATACGATCATTCATAACAAACGTTTATAATGAATTCAAAGATTTTCGAATGAATATTTTCTTTATGAAAAATTCGATAACTCAACTTGATATTTGTTCAGTAAATTAGAATATATTTAAACCTAACGTTGCAAAAAATTTGTTACTCACAAAACATGGGCGTTCACGAAAGAAATTCCTTAACTGTGGTAACAATATTGTTTCATAAAAAACATAAAAATGTATAATTTACGTTGACGCAGATTTGAAATATGATTATAAAAATCAGTATAAAATCGTGCAGCAATATATTTTTTTTCCATAACATCCGAACGAGCTTCTAAAATTGCGTATTTAATAGCAGATCACATTGATTTCAAATGAGAAGAAAAAAATATTCGCTATTATTTTGTTGCTGTATGAAGAAGCAGTTGTAAGATTAGATAAGCGAACAACTTTGGGGTTACGGAATAAGCGTGGGAGACAAAACGAAGGATAACCAAAAGTACTATTTCAATATACACGCGACGCGTATTATTATTCACGTGTATATTCAGCATTTCGAATTTTTTTTTTACCGATTTCACGCATTCTCTTTATTTCTATAGACAACAGATTAAAAATCGTTCATCAATGTTGTAAAATATCTCACAAAGGCAGAGAACGTATACACACTATATATCGATATTTATATACAGATATTGCGATATACGATGCCCACACAGCCGGTATGAGATAAGAAGAACTATTTGTATAGAGAGTGACTGCGAAGGGCAAATAAAAGAGTTGACCGATCGATAGGCAATCGCGTCGTGTGTCTCACGAGCGCGCTGATCCATGAAATAAAAAATAATAATAATAATAATAGAAAAAAAAGCGAAAAATTAATACAACGATATGAAATGTAGTGTAGATAAGCGTTATCATTTTATAGCCGAAAGGTTTCCGGGCATTCACATATATGAATGCGTCGTTTGTTATGTATCCCCGATATCGAATCATCGAAAGATCAATCGAATGTCAAGTTCGAAAACGCGACTACATTATTTCGCATACACAAGAATTCGTTGATCCCGAATTAACGTATGAATTTTTTATCAACGATGACGTTGAATGTGAAAAAAAAAAACAAACGAAAAAATATGAATAACGTTGGGCGCTTAGAAATCAGTAACTTTTTCTAAACCGTCTAATTTTCTGACCGAAGGTTTTAAAATAAAAATGAGTTAGCATTTTTAGGTTAAATCCGCGTTATAATGTCGATTGAAAGTAAAAATAAAAATTTTAATGGTTGTATTCCAGTGATGCAGCTTTCATGCACTAATGGGTTTCGAATTTTCGTATTGTTTGGATTCGAATGCAATGAAGTATTAAGATCGAAACGATGCGAAATTTTTAAATGTATATAAATATACGATTTCTATTGTTGCATCATTGAAATCGAGCAAAAAGTCATTTTTATATTTGTATTTTTTTAATTTTTTTATTTTGCGAATCGTTTTTATATTTTCCGTGATCTTAGTTTTCAAAACGCAAAGAAATATTTTCCAATTATGATAGAAAAATTCTATACATCAATATTCGGCTTTGCTATAAAAAAATTAATGAATTTTGTTGCGTTTCAACGATGCGAGCTTCAACGTAATGACGTCGAATATTTACATGGTAATTAATTCATTGAAAAGAATGGTATTAAAGTTTGCATCGTTAAAACCCAACGAATTGTTATGTTTTTATTTTTATTCGTCTTTTTTTTCAATATTTCGAATCGTCCCAATATTTTTCTAGTACATGTTGTTAACAAATGACAAAAAAATGTCATCCAATTACCAAGAATAAATACTGCGTGTAAATTTTCGGTTCGGTTATAAAAAAAAAGGAACTTTGATTGCATACCAACTTTGCAAACTTCAGTATTATCATTAATCGATATTTGTTTTTAGAAAGATTTATCGTTTCTGAATCGCAATGTCCATAATTTCCAAATAATATCGGACACATACATCATTCATAAAAATCGATCATTGGTCGAGAACATTATTTGTCACAATGTTCGCAATCGATGATAAAAAATGAAACGAAAGAGCTTGCTCGATTTCGTTTTAAGCTCGTTTTCATTTTGACTTTTCAACGCAACCGAAAAAAATTAACTTACGCGAAAAAAGATAATCATTAAAATTATTCCGTCATTCTTCGTTCTTCATTATTAATTATACGGCAAATCCCCCCGAGAAAATGAAATGAAAAAAATCACTCGAAAGAATCATATTTCACGAAAGTATCAAAGCAAAATAGAAATAAAGTTAAATAAATTATCGTAAACAATTGTGTGCGTCGACGAATATGGAGAAATTTCGAGTATGGGAAATTATTTTGTCAACTTATTGATCTAATCTCTCAAAATACTTGCTTCAAAAAAAGTTAGAGCCATTTAAATGTTTTATTATGCATGAGACTGTGTAAATTATTGTTTGCTTTAAACTTGAAAAATTAGCACGTGAGATTTGACCCTGACATTATTCGCCGCAAGGGTTGTGATGTTATATAATCTTTCGTTATGCAATAGAAAGCTTTGAAAAGGTAGAAGACGTTTTCATAATTGTTATAATCTCATAAGTCTAGTGACCTCTTCTAAACTGCATGACACGATCGATTTTCAGTTCCACACAACATTATGTCAGAAAAAGGGAGAATGTAGGTCTTATTTGATAAAGCGAAGGTCGAGCAAGGTTTATTGGAATGAATGACGCGAATAATTAGCGAAAGTTGATGTCAATTATATAAAAAAAAAAAGAAAAACAAGTCGCATTCGAAAATATCAACCTCTGAGATTATTTTTATATAAAAGTAAAAATTTGAAAATCATCGGATCAAAAGAAAAGTTCCAAATATAAATAAAAAGACTTCTTAAGCGTGTGTGGTTTACAACATATAAAAAAAATAAAGAAAAGGAATGTATTTTTTTTATTAAATCGACTTACGAGTTGGTCGACGCTCTCGGTCGATACTTTTCGCTCTTTTTTTCCTCGTAGTCCCTTTCTCGTTATGCTCCGTCTCACTTGTCTCACCAACATCGAATAAGCGAGAGTGAGAGAAAGAGAAAGAAGCGATGCTCCCACTCCTTCGGCCCTTTGTTCCCTCGTGCGAAGGCCGACGACCAAACGAACCCGAGGAGACCACAGAAACACCGTGTATAGAGATATAAATATATCTACATATATATATATTATAATATACGCACACACGCACTAAACAGCAAACTCGCGTACTCGTATACACCGAACGTGATAAAATAAGCACAAAAAAAATCACTGCAAAACTGTCTCTCTCCCCTCGTTCGTTCCAAAAGCACGGTAAAGAGAAGTTAGACAAGTCTGTGACTACTCTCTTTCGAAAACTTCCACGCAAGAGATCTATCTCCTTATTCCTTCTCGAGAGAAGGTTTTCTCCGTAAGCAAACACACTCAGTACGAAGCAGAAACTAAATAAAAAACAACAAAACATAACAGCATGATTACACTCGTGAGTCGAAGACGAGGATGAAAATAAAAACACGATCTAGTCTCCGGTTGACCGGTTTTTGCAAACTTTTCTTTCCATACAACAATGACACGTACATCCAACGAATAAAAACAAGTAAGAATTTACTCTATCCGACGTCTCTCTCTTTTAAACTGTCGCCTTTCTTCATTTTTTTATTATTATTTCAACACACTCTTTCGGTAATTTGATCGAAATTTTTATCGCACTCGGGTATTTACTTGGTACGTAATATCATTGCTTTTATTCGTTAAAATCCGTTTGTGTATTCTATCGATATAAAATTTGGCGTAACGAGGCAAGAGAAATACAAATGCGCACACGCAACGACACGAAGCCTCTGACGGACGCGACCGTACTAAGGTCCCGTGGCGCCGGCGTGTTTACGGCCCCCACCGCGTAGCAGCGCTCTCCCCCTCTTCTCCGACACTCGCCGCTCGGGAGACCAGCGCGCGTCACTTCTTCTCTCCCCACCACTCAGCCCCTCGCAATACAGCGCGGCAGTTCACCCTGTACTTCGTCAGCCCCGCAACAACACGAAAGACCAACGGTGATTCTAAACTCTCGACGAACGTGGCACAACCGCGATGATGTCTATGCTCTATGTTGTAATTGCTCCCGCACGCTTACACCAGTCTCACCGTCAGCTGAGACTTAAGAAAGATCACAAATCACAAAAACATTTGCATAAAATAATCATTCAATTTTTTTCTCGTCCTACACATCACTTGCATCGTTATTTGTGGATAATAAATTCTTCAATGTTTTCTATGGACTGAGAATCCACTTAGAACGTTTTTTTTTTCTTCTACTTATGAGAACGTTTATTCACGGATTGTTTGTCGGTTTAGAGCTATTAATAGTGGCTTTAAAAATACGATTGCTTTCAATATTTTTTTTTTTATACTGAAAAAATGTATCGGTTGAAACGAATTATCGTTTATTTAAAAAGCCATATTGTCATTTATGAAATTGGAAATAAACAGAGAAACAGTTAAAACACGACTGTTGGACGGGCTGTGATTGTAGTTTCTGTGTAAAAAAGTTTTGCGGTAACGACGATTTAGACTGTGCGCTTTAACCTCAAAGTATGATTTTTTTTTTCGTGATGTCAATAAGAAAGACTTTGTCGCGGTGGATATTTTTTAACGCATTTTTCGCAAAATGGCAAAAGTTTGAAAAATGCTATGGACACGCCATTTTTTACGACTCAGTGCAACATTTTTTTTTTTTTTTTGATATCGTTCAATAAAGAACGGTTCACAGAATTACGATTAATTCATAATTTTTTTTTTTATTCTTGAAGAACCATCAATTCATACATCAACATTGATAAATTTAACGAAAATAAAGCAGTTGACGATACGGTTAGACAAAAAAACGATCAGAGCCTCTTTTATAGCCCTCGACTGCCCGTAACGTGATTTTCCCCCATTTTTTTTTATCCCTCTTTTGCTTACAATCTCCCTCCTTATTACGATTTTTGCGCCCCGTTGACATTCTTCCGCGGTGACTCGCTTGAGTACATGCTGATACCACAAACCCTTCGCTCATTCACTCGACGATGATCCACCCCTCAGACTACAACCGGGCCTTTTTTGCTTCGATAGCAAATTTTTCATATACGAAGAGCACTTCTTAAGGATTTTTTTTCATCACCCTTTTTAAAAAAAAGTACAACAAATAAATTTGATCGGAAGCATATTTTTTGAGGTCAATGAATAAAAATTTTTTTCTTTCTCTGTCACGTCGAAAGGAGCATTAAAATAATTTTTTTAAATTAAACTCCTCGCTAGTTCAATTCGTAATTTTGTAAGAAATTCCTTTTTTATCATCATCACACGACAAATTTCTATAATCTGTGTACAAAAGTCATGATGAATGTAATTCGATGGTTTTGTACACCTGGTTGAATGAAATGCGATGTTTTATAATACTCAGTATCACAAGGTGGAAAACTCCCGATGCAGAAAGTTGAAAATCATTTATTCGACGAAGTTCCTTAAATTTTCGTACATGCGTTGTTCGGGCGAAATGAGAGGGAGTTGATGATGATGCGATGACATAAGAATTTCAGCTCTTAGTCTACTTATGTTTTGAAAGCCTAAGAATTACTAAGGAAACTATGAAGAGAAACAAAGTATTTTTTAGCTCTCGAAAAAAAACATTTTCTTCTTTTCATTAAATAGCGATCTTTTCTCAACAGACGCGCGATTCCCACAACTTTATTTTAATCCCCTCAGTGTTGCACAACTTCGTGTCGTCGCTTCGTCGAGCTGCGGTCGTTCGAGATATTGGGAAAGTGCAACCCAACTGTGTGCAAACTGCACTGTTATCATACAATATAGTTATACGAATTGAACATTTAACATAACCGTAACTGTCAGTGTTACGGTGAAAGACCGAATAACAGATACGATTTTTCCAACACCGTTTCTTGCATATAAATCTCCCTCGTCTCCCGGACTTTCTGTATAAGGATCGCAACCGAAAATCTCAAAATTTATCGTCCCAATTACGTAGTTTGCACACTGTGCATTCAACCAATTCTACTGAATGCATTTCGGTCTTTTTCTCTTTTTATTTCCTTTATATCTCTCTCTCTCTCTCTCTCTCTCCCTCTCACTCTCTCTGTCGTCTATACTACCTATTTCACAACCGAAATGCTCCAAATGTCTCAATTTCCGTAGAGAATAATAACTCTTGCCATATCTGGGTGATAACCCAGATATCCCGAGTTATTATTCTCAATCCCAATTTCACGAAGTAATCGTAACACCGTAACGATTTTACGACGACGACATCTGAGCCGCGCATGAAAGATTAGACGAACGATTAGACACTAACCAATTATTCCGTTTCATATATGAAATTATACGCACGAACTTTAAAATTCGTACCTTAATTCTTTTTTTTTTTATTTTCGATTCCAGCGATAGGATTCTTCAAACAAAATATTATGAAGGATATGAACAACCTGTTAAAACTATATTCATATTCAAATAAAAAATGTTATTATCTATAGTTTTTCAGTTGTGTTGTGAATTTTTATTCAATTTTTATTCACAATATACAGATTGAAGAACACTCTCATACTTGTGACTTTCTTGTCAAATCTACAATGACGCAGGTTGTTCGAAGCACGCTTTTATCGACAAGCCCAAGTAGCGGTTATCAAAACGAAATATTTATTAAATTTAATCTTTTCACGATTTATATATATATATTTTTTTCTTTTAACACTCGGCGGAGTAAAATATATATAAATGCAAAAGTTACAGAGATGAGAAAGAACAAGCGAAATGAAGGAGTGCTCCAAACATCTAGATAGCCAGAGACAATGTAGTGGAAAAGGTAACGATGGTCCTATATACTTTATCACGTGCAACGACAAACCCTTTTCGCACCGGTACACAATGTTGTCACCCAAGGTAATTTATACAACCGCACGATGTGTCCTGCCCACAAGGGCTCAAAACCTCCAACCTGGCCCAACATACTCAACACAAATCTACGTGGCTTCACAACGACGTTATACGGCTGACAACGACCACCGGAGGTGTTATTTTGATGAACGATCCGGATTTTCTACAGCGTCACAATTCCCCTACAACTTGTATAAATACGGTGAACACTTTTCTCTGACGTTATCCAGACACTCCTTGAAACCTAATATAAAAAAACTTATTCATCGATTTGTTATTGTTATCATTATTTCATTTCGTTGATGTACGAAAGCACAGAGACATCTGCTTCGAGCTACGAAAGTGTGTGAACGACACAGAATTTCGTGTACTTATTACTTTCGTAATGTAATTGGCTGTGAGCGTCAGAAATGTATCTTTCAAGGTTTTTCGTTAAATTTTCTTCGCCCAATCACATTCTTCTTTTCCTGGACATATAAAGAAAATGATTTCCGGTGCCAGCACAAAGGATATTTGAAAAAAAAGTATCTTTGTCTCATTTGTCGGTTTTTCTTTTTTTAAGGACTGTCTTCACTATTCCCATTTTCGTCTCGCCTAATTGCACAAGTATAATTATCGTGTTAATTATGCAAGCA
This sequence comes from Campoletis raptor, assembly GCA_948107755.1. NCBI lineage: Eukaryota > Metazoa > Arthropoda > Insecta > Hymenoptera > Ichneumonidae > Campoletis > Campoletis raptor. The sequence continues at coordinate 30,548,575 of OX403622.1, read as the reverse complement.
GGCAAAGAACTCTTCGATCTTGTCTCCAGCTTAAAGTTCTTTTCCGGATGTGAGAAAAGACTTTTTCTTTATCTTTAAGAAAAGACTAGTAATTAACGTGGTCTCTTTTGTAATGAGTGCACTGTGTGCCTAACTATATTCACATTATATAAATTACAGTTATGAGGGCTGTCTGAACTTTTCGGTACAGTTTATTGAATGTATTATTCATTTATATATATTATCAAACTTTAGTACACGCAAGCTTTTGAAAGAAAGTACGAAATTTCTCTGCGAAAGTGATAAAGATTCGAATTACTTTATATTAATCGAAATTAAGGCTGAATCGCTGTTACGCAATACGATCAAATTATGGTTTTATACTTTGCATAAAGATATTGAAAAAATTTAACACCATTTGAGTATAGTGTGAAAAAGATATTTGACCTTAACAGTGCCATTAGAAAAAGAAGTAACTTGTACTTTGATTGCAGAGAGCAATCATCATTTTTTATTTAGATATTGACGGATGTGTATGGGTACAATTCCTGTTCCGATGTGTATTTTAGTTTGTATACAAATGTACTTGCACAACCAAGACTCCAACATAGGAAGCCCTGCTGCGAATCCCATGCTAGACTCGGAAGCTCGATAAAATGCGACTAAATATTTAATTACGACCCTCAGAGTCTCTACATTTGAGAATATTATTCCTTACTTATCGCTCTGTAACTTTTTCTACCTGTCACTGATAGATTACCAATAACAACTGTTTTACAACTGACGGTATTGATATCTTGAAGGTTTCACTTCCAATGAATGTCAAATGTCAATAGTCGCTTTTAAAAATTTGATTATATATTTAATCATCCGCCAGTAGGACATGTTGATATTCATTGCGACGCATTTGCGAAATAAATCCTTTAGTGTACTTCCATTTAAAACGCCTTTTTGTCACGATATATTCTTCTGTTCGTGTGTTTTCTACAGAACATAGTTCAACCGATCCCACTCAAGGAAATCTAGTGGGAACACCATTTGTCATATCTCAAACGTGTCTGCACCTTTTCGTCAGAAAAATAAAACTTCATTGTGTCGAAGTTAACACATTAGTATTCATAATTTTACGGAAGATGTCTATCCGGAATACTGCAATTGCACTTTTCGTAACAGCATTCTCAAGTCTCGTCTATTATTCAACTCCGTGATGCTTTTCATAAAACAAGAAAAAAAAAGGTACAGCAGCAGACGACTCGACGGGACACGATGACGACGCCGACGTCGTGATTATTCCACCACACCGCAATGATGAGCAGCAGAGGCTCATAGGGTGGAGCACGTATAGACGTACGAGCTTTTGCTGCTCTCGGTGCTGGAAAATTCTCGTTATTCTCGGTGCTGCTGTGTACATTCGTTCTTCTCGCTTAACTCACTCGTTCGTTGGCCCTTCACGGTAATTACGGTCACGGGCGCGTGCGCCCGGGTCCCTTCGCGTATCTGTTCTTCGTTTCACCCAAGACAATAACCAGTTCCACTGCTCTCCTCATACTTACACCCAGTCTGCAATCTTTTCTTATACCACCCCACGAAATAAGCTTCACAAAGACTTACTTTTTCTTTGTATTTCTTTGCTTCTTTCCTGTACACGTTTTCCTTTGTATTTTACCCTGATCCACTAAAATCACCTGCTTCATATGTTTATTGATGTATAAGCAGTATGGAATTTATCAAAAATTCGATAATTCATCATAGCAATTGAAAAATTCACATCTCGAGAAATAACTCCGAAAATGTTCTAGAGATTTTTTTCTCGATTACAGAGGAACACATGACGAAGTTTATCTTTAAAAAATCAAGAATTTGGATAGTTGAGTTTCAGAGATACAGCGATTTTAAGCTCTCCGAATTATTGGGGAAAAGGTGGTTATTTCTCAAACTTTAAATTTTGTATTTAACATTTTTTCCAAAACTTTGTCGTTTCTATACATTTCTATAAGAAATAACAACTAAAATTTTTATTATTCACGTCGTAGCTTCATTAATAATTCATAAAAATGCGTATCGCAAATGTCTGAAAGAAGAAAAAAGTTGAAACGTTCATTTCATTTTTTTATTGTCACTATATACCCTTGCAGGTTTTTACGAGTCCTTCGCATCACTTTAACCCCACTTTTTCCTCCACTTCCCTGTTTCTATACCTGTTTCTACGCCGCTCCAAAGAGTCCCCTCAGTTTTCTAAGTTTCAGTTAGTAAAAACCATCAGAAATGCAGAAAATCACTGCCTATCTCTCAGCGATAGATACGTAAGTCAGTGTATGGCTAGGTGGTCACCCAACCGTGTATTGCCTTTGCGTGAGACTAGAATTGACTTCGGTTATCGCCGGAGCCACACGCTGACCAATCGTTGTCAATAAATTCATTTTATTTCACTCCTCACGTTTAATTATCTTTTTCGGCGTGCAATCACAAAAAAAATCCGTATTAACGAATATACAGTAAAAAAAATTCAATTGTATATAAATAAAGTGGTAAAAGAAACATTCATCGTGCCGTGACTTCAATTCTTTAGCAGCGACGACATGATTACACGTCGTTTCAAGCCGTTCCTTTTCTTTGCTCAGTCGAGAACAAATCCTACGATAAAAGCAAAATATTACTAGCAGTTCCGTTGCACGAAGAATTTTTCGTTTCACCTCTTATGTTCGTTGCGATGAATCATCGATTATTTCCTACATTTCTTACACGATATGACCACGAGAAAGCGCAAACGAGATCGTTACTACAATATCCGCCAGTCCTTACGATTTTCTTTACGAGTTCCCTCCATTACGTACTACCTATGTCTAGATATTATAGTCGCACCTTTACCATGCCGTTAAGGGTTTCAGCGGTCACGTTGAACGCGAAATAAGCAAATTCACTGTACAGATCCTACATTATATGTGCAACGATCTGCGATTCTGTGCTGAACAACATCGTGTTTATAAATTATATATTATTATATGCCATACCAGGCAAAAGTCATACCTATACATTTTTATACTGTAAGGTTGTGAGGTCGAAAAATACATTTGGACTGGAGAAGCGAATAAGAACTTTACGACACATTCTGATACTTACATATGTGTGTATTTAATATGTAAATTTATAAGGGCCTGCTCATATCAAATCGACCTAAATCACCGAAAACCAAATTTTGTTGAAACATTTAAGTTCGAATTTTTTTCTCCCCCGGAGTCAACAATTTTCTCCTGTAAATCCAATTAAATCACACACACAGACAGAAAAGATAGTTGATTTGGTGAAAGAATTTTTATTCCACGTCTGATGAGAATTAGTATTTTCAAAATAAATTTCGTTGCTATGACAAAATTCTGTTTTCAGTACAGCACTTAGCACCGCTGCTGTTTTTTTTTTTTTTGCCTACAAACATGAATGGTTCGATGGTAACACACGATAGTTATCGGATTTTTCGAAAACTATTCAGACAGTAAGAAAACTCAGATTTTCTCGAAAGTGAGGTTTAGTGTCTACTAAAATACTGTTACGAAGAACGACTTGCTGCTCGGGTCTACAGTTGAATTATTTTCTCTGGAGTCATTAGTCATTACATTTGGAGCGAAATTTGATTAAATTTTTTTTGAAAGAACGAACGCATTTGCCTGATTTCGTCAATATAACGAGGTTACTCCCACAGAAAACCCCATAGAATAATACGTATACATATATTTTATGAACTCGCGTATATAAACCCGATCGCGAGACATCGTAAATAACCGGAGAACCGATATACGTTTTTTTTTTTTTTTTTTTTTTTTTATCTGCGAGAGGAACTCCGCGCAGTATCGTCTAGGCCATTAGCTTCTTCTGCACTCTACTCGTTCGCGAAGCCTATCGATATTATTCATTGGCAATCGGTTTTGCAGCAACAAGCGTCTGTATGTAAGTATGAATTTATAGGGAAGCAAAAATGACGTATATATGGATGTCTATATTTCACAAAGGCAATACATTCGGAATTGTTGTCATCACATCATATTTAGGTATACAAGTCTACAAAAGATATTGTAGACACCGAAACATTTGTAGACCAAACATTCGTACAACCATCAAATTTCAATATTTCAACGTTATAGATTTATTCAATCGATTTAGTTCAAATTCTATAGTTTAAACGATCAAAAAAGTTAATTTTCAGGCATTGCTTTTTCAAATGAAGAAAATAATTCATTTTTCTAAACTTTTTTACGTATTTAATTATACGTTTCGACAATACGTAAAAAAATGTTCATCGAAATATAATAAAGGAATGATGTAGAGCCCATAATCCTTACCTGAAATAAAAATATAAAAAATTTAAGCCATAATTGAAATTGGCTTTAATTGGAAATAAAAGCCTTAAATATTTACAATTTAGATACTTTTCATTTATAGTTGATGAACTATGAACAATTTAGAAAATAGTAGGAAACAGTTTATATTTACGAGTTAAGTAAAGGTAAGGATTTTGGGCCGTAAGTTTATCATTTTATTTTGTATTAAATATTGTTTAAAATACAGGTTTTCGAAATGGTTTAAGTTGAACGAACCAAATAGTTCATTTGCAATATACGAGTCTTTCCAAATTGATTTTTCTGTGGCAAGATGATCTGTACGCGTACATTTGAGCACATTATTCCTTTATCATATTTCAATGGAAATTTTTTCATGTGTATGATTGAAATGAGCAAAAACTCAGAAATATTCATCCTTTTTTCGTACAGTATCACTTTTGTTTACCCTGCAAATTGTCTTTAAAAGAATTGAAAGATTGTCTTTAAAAGAATAACAGTGAACATTTTTTGTAACCCACTTTTGCAATTTTCAAAATAGCTCCTTCGGAACATATTTTGAAGGAAATTCGTCACCAACATTCTTTTCAACTTCACTGTTCTCAAAATATTCACTGGAGTATATATACAAAAAGGATCAATTCGTAATATTCGTTGAATCACAGTCTTCTACGTTCGAAAAATAAATAATTTTTTTATAACGTTGTTTTAACGTCAAGCTTGGAACTATAGCATAAACAACGTCCTTCATTGACATCTCCACAGCACTTTTTTCTCTTCACCGATTTATGAATATTATTCCGTCTGTTTTATATCATCAGCAACCCACATAAAAGCATTTCCGCACCATAACAAATCGCAGTTTGAGGGGCGTATGTTCATGCCTTATGCTGTTTATTCTTGCTCCTTTTCCGCTCGATATATCTGCTTTCACTCGCGTGTGACATGTGGTCGTGACGTAGCATATGCTGCAAGACATTGGTACTCTTTCACGTCTATCATTTTATGCGTGAAACGTCGATCCCGCGTGCCACATTCAGTCGTGTCTTAAGAAAGAAATACTCTCGACATCGACGTCTGTGTAACTCGAGTAATCGCGAAAAAACATACGAAATTGTTTTTGAAAAATAATTTATGTCAGTCATGTTTATGATCTCAAATCGGGAAAATCATTATTTTCCATCTAAAACGATTCCGAATGAAAAACAAAGTCATGAATCTCAATCGTTTCTAAAACTCAACAGAATTCTCAATGACATTTGCTTTCAAGAAATAATTTATTATAATATTGGTGAAAATAAAGGTGAAAATTGTGAATTATTTTCCACGGAGTCGAAAGATTTTATGAGAACGCTTAACGCTCTCATATCTTTATATTATAATTTTATCAATTTCACATATTAATTGCATTTCGTTTAGTTCACGCAATGCATTCAATTCCATAAATTTCAATCACCCACGTATTGCACAGCGTGAAATATAAAATTCATAAACATTCTACATATTTTATTGGCCCATAAATACACATTCATTAAAGCTTCAATCGTGCAGATGAAATATTTATGTTGCCTCTCTGCGGAATATTAATGATCGATACATATTCGTAATGAAGGTGAGAATAAAATGGGACGTATAAATTATGCATTTTGGGTTAAATTGACCGAGCTGTGAAATCTCATTTTTCTTTACTTCTTAACGCGTTACAAAATTATTCAAAAACGAGTGTTCTCGAAATTCTACGATTTTTCCGAATATGTCAAACAGACTGAAATGATATCACGATTAAAAATTACGATTTTTTTAAAAAAATGCACTGTTTGAAGAGAATTCGAGGTAAAAAAAATGCTGAAATTATACAAGTTCTTCGATGTGTGAAATTGCTCCTAAAAAAAAGCGAAATTCACGTTCGTCTCAATATACAGATACACGTGGTTGCACTGTTTGTCCACTTTTCGATTTCAGAGTTTTTGTTTGACGAGATATGTGATAGCAGCATGGAAGCTGGCCAGGTAAAAAAAATTTGTCTCTGCACTGCAATCCCAAAGGTGCAATAAAGTTTATGGGCATTCGCGACTGAAAGTCTCGACGCGAAGTGAGTAAGCTTTTGCAATATTTTTACTTTTTTTTTCTCCTTCTTTCATCAAACGGGATATGATCTCGGATTACTTGTATCACGTAGATGTAGTACTTCGTATATAAATACTGCTCGTAAGCTTTCATTTCGAGGGTACGTAACACGACGTTTTATGCAACTAATTAATACTATAATTTTATCCCCGCGAGGATATACATGCGAAAATTTGAAACTCGTGTTAAGTGGACTTGATGCTTGTTAATGGCAGAAATAAATTAGATATCAACGAATAAAAAAGACTACAAGCGTATACTTAATGTTACTCGTGAAGGACACAGTTAAAAAACGATAAATTCGATGAAATAATATTAAAAAAAAAAGTTTAACCGAACTATTTAAGGTAAATGTGTGGCTCATAAACGATTTTCGGAAAAATGCCCACATATCAATTTGAAATGCACTCTTGAATTTATAGTTAAACAAAATCAATCAACGATAGAAAATTACGAAATTGATGGAACGGAATAAACGATTAAACCATTTTTAAAAGGACTAAAAGATTTCTTCGTGTCGCAAAAATGAAGATTTCTACTTGAAATAAGAATGAGTCTTTACGGTGAATTTTCATTCGCCTCCGGCACAATATAGGGCATTACGAAACGACGTAAAACTGGGGGATAGAAGACTCCCTCCCGCTTGATGCAGTGGCTCAATAATTGTCCCTAATTGCCCCCACTTCTCTAGACAGCCCGAGTAATAAATTTAATTCCCGTAAATGAGTAATTCACTGCAGGCACCTTTTCTCTCTCTCATCTGTTTTTTCCGTCCGTCATTTTGTAAACAACAAATACCGCTTACAGAAATGGAACGCACTTTTTTCTCGCTGATACGTCTCTATGATCGAAGGATATGGATAAAAAATGTAATCATTTTATTACCTGTCAAGTTGCGGAAGTTAATTTCATTCTATCTCTTGATTGTAGTTCCAACGTAAAATTTATAGAGACAAAAATTGATGGAACTCTGAAGCAAAAAATCTGAAAATAATTGAACACTTACTGAAGTGTAAGAAAAAAATGGTATTAGGTAAAAAAAAAAAAAAGAACAAATAACACTGTTCGCGACGAAATATCCAATCGACCCAGGAACGTATTTTCAACGAAATGCCATTGGAAAAAAATAATTCCTCGATGCTCCTATGTCGCTTTTCCGACAATCGCTGCTCTCGTAAAATCTTGTTCTATATATCTCGATAGACGTGTATTTTATCGGAGGAAACGGATTTTCTGTCTGAGGACTGCAAAAATCGTTAGAGGCTGAAAGGAAATTCTCAAGTGAAACAAATGAAATTTGTTTCTCTCCATTCTCGTAACAGCCTTTTAACAACATTACAATCTCATTATTCAAATGTACGATTTACACTCAATTGAAAAATTAATACAGTTTGAACATTATAAATTCGAAAAATTTAATTGAATTTATTGTATTTCCACGCCGTGGAGCACAATACAAATTTATAAACTTTTTCTTTTAATTACATTTACTAAAAATCTTTTTATATTAACGGTTGCTCATTTTCCTTACTCTGTCGTCCAGCCCATTTATAACCAACCAACGAGATTTCAAATTCTCGATATTGTAGTAAATGCCTTCCTCGCTGCACACGTACACACAAAGCGGAGCCCGTAACTTTTAAGTAGTAATGTACATTTTATAGCCCATCATCCCAATTTTAGTATCGTGATCCGATTACCCGCAGGATCAAAGCTATTTTTTTTCACTCAACGCGAGAGTGATTTTTTCAGACATATAAAAAGTCAACGATAGTTCTTTTTTTCCTAGAGACACATTTCTATACTTTATTATATTTTCCCCCTTTTTTCAACCCTCTCACCATTTCTACTCGCCGGTTATTGCGTCATGATGACTGTCCAGAATAAATCATTTTGTCGCAACATAAGAGAATAGTGAATAACTTTTAGCTTTCACAGAAAACTGAAAAATGTGTATGTGGGCAACGTTTCTTCAGAATTTCCTCGATTGCAATATTAATTCAGACACATTCACACCCAAATTTATTTATAAAACAATTTATTTCCTTGCCAATAGCAATAGCTACTTGTTCAACTGAATAGTCTACCTTTTCAACGAAAATTTGTTCTTTGTGTAGGAACGAGTGGATGTGAGCATAACTCTTGAAGAGTTCTACCGAAACATTGAACTTCAACAAAGTGGGGTAGTAGTGTTGGAAGAAACCTGAAAGACACCGGTAAACGTATACACAGGAACATGAAAAAAATATTAATAATAATACATTTGTTTGGTTTCGAATACATGTACCTTTTTCAACAATTGTAAATAAAATTAAAGTCTATTTAATGGAAAAAAATGATTTCTATTTTTATTTCGGGAGAGACTGGACTATATAAGTGTACAAACTTTGTGGAGGGAGATGCTCGAAAGGATGCCCTGTACAGTCGAGTCCATTGAGCTCTCTGGCTTTCGTCCAGACTTCAATATTGACTCGCTTCCGTATACCCCAACCAAAGTTGCATTTATGTGTACGTGTGTATGTACGTTAAACGAGAATTGAGAATTAGCCATCGAATTATATAATTAATCCCAAAGAATTGGGACGATTTTTCACCGTGTTAACCCACTTTGGTGTTTAACAATGCCACGATTAAGTGACGAATGATATATTTAGATGACGGTCATTAAAGGAACAGGAGCCAAATTATATCGTTGTTACTGATCCAGACGAAAATTCATGTGGTGCTGGCATTTTTTTCAAAATATAGATATCATCGTGAAAGTAAAAAAAAAAATCTAAGCAATAAAAAAAAATGAGAAACTGAAACAATTTCATTGTTTTCATGAAATCAAAACGTGGCATCGATTAAATATTTTTTTCCCCAATATGGATGGTTAATAACCTGAGTTTTTTCTTTAATCTATACTGGAAAATTTTTTTGGTGACGTTGGTTAAATTAATTACAATTATAATTAATCAGTGACAACGTGTCATCTCCAAACGTTTCTCAAATAATAAGACCGGATTCACCGAATGAAGCACATGAAAGTTTCATGTACTTTTTTCGTTTTCACAATTTTTTTTTTACCAAATGAGATCAATTTCGTCGTTTTCGAGAAACGATATAATATCGTTGGTCCATATATATATGCAAATAACTTATGCACCTACGTACCTCAGTTGGCCTTACTGTGTAGTATTAAAGTTGGAAATTTCGTTCTGTGTTATCTCCGTGCAGCGCGGACGGAATAAAGAAACCCCCCCCCCCCCCCCAATGCTTTTGGCTCTTGCTCCTTTTATTCCTTTTATTCCTTTTCTTCTATTCTTACGCTTTTGCAGCATATGCAGTATCGTGGAACCGTCTTATTCGGAAAACACGAAAAGTGTACATAGTGTCGTTTGCATTATATGACTATATATATGAATACGTGAAAGTGTATTAGTAACATGAGAAAAGGAAAGAACGAGCACGTTGTAGCACTCAAAGCTAGCTGGAAGTGTGTATTTCGAGGCTCCTTTTCGAAAAATCTGGAACTTTTGTATGTACAACTCGACTTTCGTTTTATAAGCCGAGGTTGCACGTATAGAGCACACAAAAATAAAGAATGGAAAGCTCTGCTTGGTCTTGGACGTTTTATACATTTTCTCTGCTATGCTAGTCTGTGAATCCCTTTGCTGTATAGATTTGCGCACAATCTTTTTTTTTTGTTGCACCTTAAGTGTTTACGTGTGCCATTCATGTACTTTGTCCGGAAATAATCTTTCAACTAGTAGGAAAATGACTTTATGACTAGACTGCATTCGTAGTATTTTATTGCTGCTATACAAAATTATTTCTAGATAAATTCTAGAAAGTTTTTGCAACATAGGTAGATGTTATTAATGATATAAAATCTATAATAAAATCGAAAATATATAAAAGATTTTTCAAAAATTCAAGAGTTACCACTACACTGTTTAAGGGTCGTAACGATTTTCATTTTCAACAAATTTTCACGTAGTCAAATGGGGTAAACTTTACGATAGTATATTGAAGACAACAATTCGTCAAATTTATGATAGTTTCATCCCCACGAGTTGAGATGTTTCAAGTGATAAAATTCAAAAATTCTCCATACAAACACGAAAAAATGGCAGAAGAAAGTAATTGATAAAAAAGAATTATGGAATTCTGAACATTTAAGATAAACCGAAACCCATACAAGTTCGATATGGAGCGATAGCTATGAATTATGATCGAAAAAAAGTCTACGTTTAAGCACTGTCTCTAACTGTTGCGTTTCAAGGGTTTTAATAAATTTCCCTGCAAGTTGGATAAAACAAATATATCACCGTCATAAATCAATTGGAAATACATCATCGATTGTACCTTTCAAATTTAATATATTTAATGGCTAGCATGCTTTAAAAACATCTCGATCAATATGTTTCATATTCCAGGTCGTGATAAAAATTTACGTGAGGCGATTTTCGGGTAAAATATTACGAGAAAAAGTGCAGCTACGACGTACACCAGAAATCGTCTTTCAATAAATACTCACTATCTCAGATCGTTCTTTCGTTGTTTAGTAAAACGAATGCTCCAATTGTGCCATTACCCTGTTTATTATTGCCGAAGATTTACTGAATCAAATTTAACGAACCCTGATGTGCTGCCGAACAAGAAAGTTATCTATAAGGGCATTTTGAATTCGATGTGCAAGTTTGAATGAACTTAAAACAGAGCAATCGATCAAATCTTTATCGCTTGCTCAAAATCGATTTATCGAAATCAAAAAGGACGATAGTGAACATGAAACAGCTGTTAGATGTGAGGGATTTCTAGGAACTTGATCATCTCGTATCAGTTATTCATATATTCATAAATGTGTGACTGTGTTCAACACATGAACCAATGAAATACTACCGCGAAATTCTTACGCCTCAACGACACATATTTCGAAGTAACAAGAATCTCAGACTCCTCACACGCTTATAAAGTCCTTCGGGTCCTTTGGTACTGTTACCATCTGTATAACGTTCTCTTATGCTGGTAGCAAACTCTCTGCCAAAGTAAATATAGTGTACACACTCTTACCACGCGAAACAACTAACTCAGAATAGTATGAGGGTACGCCAAGTTTTCGGCACAAAGGGGATACTTCATGAGGAGGCCCGTGTGTCAAATATATAAAGGAACACTCTTGTTTCTCGAATGTTCCAGAGTCGGATCTATGTACCATTTGGTCCTGAAGTGCAAAAGCATTTCATGAGACATTTAAAACATTAGAATTGAATAGAACGTAAGAAAATACGAGCTAATCGACAATGAATTGCAGCTCAACTTTGGACGATTGCAAAATGACATCCATCTGTTTCGATAATTTTCTTCTAGAGAAAACAACCCTCGGGTTTTTTTTCAGTGTGATTCTGAAAGTGTCTAGAAGTGATATCCATTCGCAGCAATTTCAAACATTTCTATTCGTTTGCACTATAGAAACGTAAAGTCCGAAATTGAAAACATACTAAAAATACTATAAATTCGTCGAAAGAGATTGATCCATTCAGTTGAACTTCAAGGGCATATTCCTTCTCTTTAATATTCAATTCCTTATATATAAAACATTGTGAAAGAAATTTACAGCACCCCCAAATACTTGCACGTGCACAGTTATATGATATTGGTCTGCAGATTTCCTTTGCTAGAACTCGATCTCCATCGTAACCGCAACGCGTCGTTAGGGATAGGCCACATTATTGTTCACTTATATCTATAGAACGAACATTCACAGAGTTCAGTTACGGAATAGGTGAGGGTGAAAGATCCTCGGGATGTATCGAATGGGTTGCCGGTAACCGTTATCGTTACCCAGCCACATCGGACTGATACACCCAATCAAACTCCATGCTGTCTCGATGTATACGTGTATAGAGTAACCACATCGCTCCGTTCCCTTTATACTTCCCTCTTTTTTCATTTTCGATCCTCTTCACGTCTATCGCGAGTTTTCGACGCTACTGCCAAATATACGTTCCGCTTGAATTCACATTTCTCACGCGATTCCTCTGTCTCCTTCTCTCCCTATGCTCTGATGGTCTTTTAGTGTATTTACATATATGTACATTATGTACTTCGTATATACAGCACAAGAGGGAAAGATTGCATTGAAATTTCAAAGGATGATCACACCACTGCATTGCTGCTTTGTACTTTCGCTGAACTTGTCAAAGCAAAGAGAGATGCATTTCCAATCGATTTCATAAGTCGAGAGGAAGGAAATGAAACTAAATTGAGACATCAATATATCGATATAAAATGAATATTCTATCATTTGTTTTTTCCATGTGCAGCGCACAATTTAAAACCGCATTACCACGTTCTTGTTAAATTCGGGTTCCATTCTAAAGCAACATAGTGCCGCATATTTCAGACCTCACGAGGTTGTACAAATGCGAGTCTTTGCAAACAGTTTATAATAACAATTCAGTGAGGAATAATAGTGTTTTAAACGTTCCAGAATGAGGTACGAAAATGGTGCATAGATGCGAAAACACGAAATCAGGATTATCGTACTGTTACAATTATCTCCCGCACCTTTCACATACCCATTTTCGCTGCCGTTACTACTTGCTCAGAAACTTCCTGCGTCGCTTTTATACGAGTGTAATTATACACCCATGGACACAATTTCTTTGTGTTGAATAGGACGATTATTTCGCCATAGGGGGTTGAACAGCTTTCCTGATATTTTATCCCCTCACTGCTTTCTCATCAGACTTATTTCGATTCCGTTGACCCGAGTTTTTATCGAATAAGTTATTTTCTTTCTTTTTGAAAGTTCTGCATCACGTGTTCAACTTTTTTTGGAAGACATTTTGATGAGGATTGAATAAAAGTTCATAGTACGGAAGATCGCACTTTGGAAAATATAATTTTAACCGACCGTCAGCGATATTGTTCTATGGTCGGTGTATTGTTCGCAGATCTCCAAAATTAAACAAACTCAGACGAGATTAATAGCTGGTTCGGTGACCGCTTAGCCATGCACAGGCTTGTGAATCAATCGCTGAGGCTTCATACTATTGCGATGCAGCAGTGCATTAGGAAAAAGTGGCTGTGGGCAATACTCTTGCAGGTCTAACAAGAGCGCATGAAGGTTAAACAAAATATGTATATATTTTTTTAAGCTTCTTTTGTTACGTTCAGGAAAACGATAGCATACGATTAAACAAATGAATTTGTTTTTATTCTGTTTGTGTTTACTTTTTACTTTTAGTTGGAAGCCTTGAGTTCATGATATTGGAGACCTTAATCTGTCCATATCAACATCAATAATTTGGCGATGGCTAAATTGCATGTTCACATGCCACATAAAAATATACGCAACAAATATGTTTAATAAAATTTTGAAACAATACCAATTTCGACAAACATTGCAGCCTGAGTTCGTATTGAAAATGTTCAATTTCTCGTACTTTTATTTCATAAATATTTCATCGAAAATGTCAAAAAATTGCCATTTTATATTATCTGTTTTGAAAAGTATTAGGTAGTTATGATTTATTCCTTTATCATTCTGTCTACTTTTTCAACTTGTAACTTTTCAAGAATATTACGATGTTCGCTTGATACAAAGTGAAACACAAATATATGTTTATACTTTTTTTTCAAATACACCACGATTTTATTATGATGACGACGACAACCAACAATAAGTTTATTGTGTTCTTGGAACTCAATATGTTCTGTATATCGCTACACTCTCAGGAAAATAGAGTGTCTGTGTCACTGATATAATTCATTATCGATTCCTGCGCACCCTTGTACGACGAATCTCGTTAGCTGATACAGTGCACAGTATGATTATACACACGGGGTACCTGGGGTGCGTGGCACCTTCTTTCACTCTGTCTCTCTCTATCTCTCTCTTTTGCTCTCCTTCTAATATGGAATATGTGATTTTGAAGGCGAAAGAGTGGGGAGATAGAAACTGAGAACATTAACGAGAGTCTCATGAATCTATGCCGCGAACCTCTCGTCGTTTCGGGATCAAAGTGAACACTCGTCGAGTCAGTGAACCCATAGGGCTTCGAGTTCACCTGGTTTTTGATCGTCGAAGCAACCCATTCTCTCCCTTTCTTCTGGTAGACTCACGTTCATCACGTCTGATAGTAATAATAAAACAGTGATCGGCCACTTTACTTCACAATAGAATTCATCATTGACACTGTTTCAACTCTATGCAAAAGAATTTGTTAAAGCGACTGACAACCAATCATGGATGACCAATAACTGTACAGGTGCTGCCTATATGCTGCAAATACTTTCAGACAAAGTTCGAAGTCCTGCCAGACTTCACGGCCATGTACGCTGAGAACAGCAGAAATCAAACGTCTCAAACGTCTACCTCCATTCGGATTATGTGATATTTTTCACATTATGGGAAACTCTAATTATGGAAAACTTGTTCCGACAATATTGTCGGATAATTTTTTGTTTTCATTGAAAACAGGAAAAATCTGAGTAGAAAATCGCACCGATTACGTTTCTTCGAGAGATAAAATATCACTTTTTCATGCACTGAATATATTCAAGTCAGGGACTGCTGCTGTTTTTAAAGAAAAAATACTATGAAATTTAAAAAAAACCTCTTCGACATTTATCAACATTCAGAATTATGATTTTTGATTATTAGAATATCTGCATATCGTTGAATCAAATAATATGTTGAAACTCCCATTCACCAACAACTCAAGGTTGTGACACACCAGGTCACTTGGAATCATCCGACATTTTATGGTTGTAATATGATTTTAAAAGAAATTTGTGCGAGCTTGTATTTGTTCCTACATATAAAAAATCTTCCTCATTACTTCTTTTTATTAAACAGTTAAAAAAATCCGTTACGAAAATGTTACCTGACAGTATGTGAATAACTCAAATGGCATTGTCGCGTGAGCAACGGATTTTAGTGCTGCTGGTATAAAATTACATCGGTTTACAATTGTGGAGAACCGTTAAATTGCATCAACGTAGGGGTGGAAAAATATATTCTGAAAAGTCTCGTTTTTCTACGAGCCATTGTATATTTATATAGATATTTATATAATATACTGTTAAGTTTACGCTTTTCATAGCTATATAGGTTCACATTGAAAGTAATTATTGTAAGGGACGTGCCGGGTTAAATATTTCCGCCTCGAAAGGCGACTGGAATGAGAGAAAAGTGTATTCTTTTCGTTGCTGCTCTTCGAGACGACGCGCCAGAGAGTGGAATAGAGAAGGACCAAGAATACGGTTCAGCGAGATAAAGAAAGAGAATGAGAGAAGGAGATCGTGGGAGGAGGAGATTCAACGGAGTATTTCTCGCGAGAAAGACTCTCGACGAGGGCACCCTTATCCCCGAGCAGCTTCCTTTTCCTCTTCCTCACCGGCGTCTCTCTCATCATTCCGACCCTCTTTCCCCTTAACTGAAAGAAAGTATTCCCGAGCCTCTGTGCAAGAGAGATATCGTTTCGTCAACAAGAAGACGGAAGAGAATTTTTCATCAACCCTCTCCCTATCGCTACCCTAAACCGCACTCTTCCTTGTGTCTCGTCGCAGCAAATTTGTTTTCCTTTTTTTCACGACATTTCTTTATCCTCCTTATTTCCCTCTCTTCCTTCCCTCAAATAATCACATTCTGTTTCTCTCTCCATACTCATTCTATCGACCCTTCTGCCGTATTGTTTGAACAATTTGTTAAGCTCGTTCGATAAAAGGTTAAATTAAGGCATTAAATATCAAGACGCTTTTTTTCAGTTTCCGTACAGAATTTCTTGCGCAAAGTAACTACAATAGAAGGAAGCTGATAACAACTCTATCTTCGGTATACATTAAGCCTTGTTGTAAAATTATTGGAAAATCGATTAATATCTCTAGTGCATCAGTTGAGGTAGAAATTACCGTCAAAAGACTTTTCACTGATATTACGATATTTCTGCGAAGTTTATTATGTCCTACAACTATTTGAGTATGTTAAGATGCAAGAATAATTCTAGAGAATAATGATTTTGTTTTTATAGACAAGAGTAAACGAAAAACAAGAGACTCCCTTTTAAGTCTTCCTCATAAGAACTCGCCAATATATTACAAATAACAGGTATTTTCGCACAATGACAGTACTCGAAAAATATCAAGTCCATTTACTGAACTTTTAGCGAAGAAATAAAAGTTTAACAATCGCCTAATTCATACGACAATTTATGGAGATGAACTGTAGTACCCATTTTTCTGTTATTAAATTCAACATATAAAATAACTTCAGACATTTCATATGAACGGTCTTACACATAAAGAAAAAGTCCAAAGTTTCTGTAGCACCAATAAAAACGGGCGATAAATCTTCGAAAAATGTTGTTCGCCGACGATTTTTCGTAATCATGATTTTCAAGAAGTTACGTTTTCTTAGACAGTTTAGAAACATCTTTAAAGCCGAGGTTATTTTTTACCTCACTTCTCACTTTTCTTATTATCTAACTAGTTATCTAAAAGCAACAAAGATTGCAGTTTTCTCTTGTAACAGTTTTTGACAGTAAAACTGTTGACTCTATAGCGCACCGGAAAATACATAAAATTCTACGAATTCACCCAATCGAGCCAACATTTTCCATCTTTGTTTTTGCTACAGGAACAAATAATCAATTTTACCATTTTTTTTTTTTTTTTTCAAGATCCCGTCTAATCATGAACGATTTTAGCAGATCGTTTTAATATGTCTAAAAAGTGTGGCCCTGAGCGAAATGACTACCTTAAATGTATGCCAAATATTTATGATATTCTCGTAAGGTACAATATTAATCGGTGACTAACCTTCTGCATAACTCTGAATTTCCAGGGAAATCCCACTCGTCTTAACGCATTAGTGCATTCATTTATGAAATCACAAACAGATGTAAGTTGTACAAACGTAGAAAAAAAAATTGGAGGTCTCACTTTTTTTTCAACGTCAAATCTGGCGAACTTTTTTTTTGTCTAGAGAGTGAACCGCATAGTGATTTAAAAGAGGGTGTGAATACCAGGTGCTGGCAAGTTTAGAAATTGCGTTTGCGATGTATTACGCGCCAGCGTATATCTCCACGTGTATGACGTCTCGCCTTTTTTAGCTCCTGTTCATTTTTTTCGTTACTTTTATATTATACGTCTCTCTTCTGTCTCTCACTGGGAGTAAAGTGAAAGAGGAAGGGAGTGAGAGAAGGAGAGAGCGAAAGGGATAGAGGAAGAAAAAGAGGAAACAGCTAGACACAGTGAAAGAGTGAGCAAAACATGCCACGGAAAGATGAGTATATAATTACGAAGTGAATGTTCAGGCGCCAACCGGCGGTAGCGAGAGACTTTCGTGCACCTAGAAAGTAATTCTCGTTGCATATATTTTCACGCTCAACACTCTGCGTTGCGTCTAAAAACTTACGTAGCCAAAAAATATATATGTATTATATGCATACACACGTATAAAGTTTTACAGCATTACTCTCTATTCTTCATCTACACGAAGTTCGTTGACTCGATCGTCGTTTTTCAAAGTTCCAAATATAAAAAAATACATTAACATTCTGAAAATATGATAAATGGTGCAAATGTTGAATCTGTTGTTCATTAAAACTGTCATAAAAATGTTTGAACAATGTTTCCAAGACCTAATTGTGAATTCGTTAAAAATAAAAAGCTATATGCTTCAATGAATGTTTCGGAATAAAATCTGCACACTTTCGAAAAGTACCTAACTTTTCTCATGTAGAAATACTTCGTGATGAGAATGTCCACAATATACAATGAAGTTATTCTGAATGAATAATTTGTATCATTGTAATCGTACCTTATAAATGTATAATTTAGTGCTTGCAAAAATCAGAGCCATTCTTTTCAATTCAAGGAGAGATTTCCTCGTCGGAAAAATAAATATAGAACAGTGTGTTGCGGAGTCGAAGGTAGTTGCTACCCTATAGTGAGTGAGAGGGATTGCACGAGCAGAGATTTTTTAAGTCAAGGGTTGGCAGGTCGGTGAGATCTCGTCGTATACATAGGGGTTATTCGTATAAGAGTGGAGTTTCTCTTGCAGTATTCTGTAGCGATTTCTCACTACACACCTCGAGCTTCCTGTATCACAACGTATACACGTACATGTCCACACATCATACATTTATCGATGGCTGAATTTTACAAAGGCTCTGCTTTCGTACTTTAACTCGCAAAGTTAGAAGCAACGAGCCTTTTTTCCTGAAAGTTTTCGAAGCAGAAGACTATTTACGTATATAGATACGTACAAAGTCTGCACGCGCCCTCACGTACGGGCAATCGCTGGCAAACGTGTACGATGAATACGAGAGAGTATGTGCGCATCGTCTCGTACTTTCGCGTGCATCAGGAACATTCGAGGGGATGTTCCAGGACTATTATACACAGCCCTAGTCAGGTCTTAGGCACCGTATAAGTTTTTTTTTTAAATCATTTTATAATCGATCACATTTTTTCAAAAGGGATTATTCAAAATGTCGATCATCGACTAGAAACAGCAATACAATTGAGTTAGGGTAAAACAATAACAAATGTTTACTCCTTTCTCAAAAGAGATTCTCAAAATTCGTCAATATTCAAAATTATTTATCGGGTGTAAAAAAAAAGCATAAATATTAGGGAACAAAAAGAAAAATCAAGCTGTATGTTTTGCCACTTAAACCTCGTTTGTCTAATTTACTTACAGTTTTTTTTTTTTTTTTTTTTTTTCTTAAGAGAGATATTCGATTTTTTATCCGGAAAAAAAACTTGCAAGGTGCCTCATACTATTGGCCAAGGCTCTCTAATTTATCATGTACATTTCTACATACATTCTCTTCTATTTCATGATGACAGACACATAAATGCATTCGATACTGTAAGTGCAAGAAACGTCGAACATCGTGACGATGAGACCAAGTGCGTATATGTCTCCAGGCAAGGGTGAAGAAGTAAACATTAAAAAGAACGAGATGTAAGATAATTAAAAATTATAATAATAACAAAAGGGCGGAGGAATAAAAGCTAAAGAATGAAATGACTGCCCTAGTAAACTAGCCCAGCTAAAATTTCACAAGCAACAGAGAAAATGCATGTTTTAATTTTTTGTCTGCTACTTTACAAGAGGACGTAACCAACGATATGAGTTATTTGTTAAATACGCTTCTATTTGTGTTAGCAACGATAATAAACAGATGTAGATAGTATAATTTATGTAACTATAGTGTTTGGTAGGTTCTGCTACTATGTGCATGTTCGCATTATGCAGCTGCTAGCAGTGACATTATATTGTCAATACCCGCGGGTGACATTGTACTCGGCGGTATTCGTGCTTTTGCTGCTTTATTCAAATTCTCGATCGTCATCCCTTTTGAAGTAGAGGCATTCACTGTTGCCGATTCACTTGGACCTTACTTGGAAACTTACGGGATAATTTTGTGTAAAATGTGAATTTTTCTACTGCTCCCCATAATTACGCGTGTAAAACTGTACAATCTTCGATTGACAATGTTTCGAATATGGGACAATGAATCCTTTTGAAATGTTGTACGCAGTTTTATATAGAACTGTAATGCACGAAGAGAAAAATTGACAATACAAGCATAACAAGAACACTGACATCGTCGCTACAGTTGCCAATGGCAGAAGTTTCTATTCAAGGACTTCTGCGTTCAAGGATTCATCTACACCGCAATTTTGCACAGTAACCCAAATATATTCGTCCGTATAACAAGAGAATTGGAGAGCCGCGAGAAAATTGCATTTTATATGGACACATGCATCTGAAAACGAACACGTCATCGACACTCGAGCCCGGAAATATGTAACGGGTTTTCATTTCTGCAGTCTTTTTCAAGTACACCATAAATCAAGCAGTGCTAAGCTAAAAATAATAACTGACATTATTTGGGAGAAAGGCTCGTCTACTTAAGAGCCTTTTATTTGGCAGGCTTTGATTTTTTGCCGAGTACATTCGCCATTAATTATTGAAAGGAAGCATTGACCGTTACCTTGAGATTTATCTTATCTCTTTACAAACTTTTCTGCTCGCTACGTAACGCTGTCGTCCTCACATCCTCGTGGGTGTATGATCGATAGGATTTCAGAACGAACGGTGGGCGTTTTAATGCTATTGCCCACCCGATATGTGAACGTGGAGTGGAGGAGCCCGGAGAGATGCACCAGAGTGTCATACACGTGTGTACAAAATGCGCATTTAACGCGCTGTGGGTCGTTCACAAACGAGCGAATGAACAAACCCTGTTGGCTCTCAATGTCTGTATACACATCCGTGCATCCATGTGGCACTTCAAACTCTATTGTTGTTGCACGACGCTAATTGTAAGCTGCATCTATTCGTGTGTGTATTTATGTAAATATAAGCAAGCAGTAGCACTAACATTCAATGGTCCGCGGTTACCATCACACTTCTGGTAATGCGAATTTTCCTCACACGAGAAGAGTGGCAAACGGTGGTTAAGGGTTTAGATAACCCACTGGCAAAGTGTTTCAAAGACGCAAATAAATATATTGTCTCATATATAGAACACTGCATCAGACATATCTCTTCATTTTTCATGGTGGAATATATATTTGCGTACAAAAATAATAACGTTGAAAACATCATTTACGAAACAATTGTTTGTCCTTAACTGTAATAAGAGAGCTGAAAAAAAATTCATTATGATTCTCCAAAACTGGGAAGTAGCGATTTACAAAATGTTGTGCCAGATGTTTATCAAAAAAATAGTGATTTCTTTGATAAACCTCTCGGCCGAATTAAATTAAAAAAAAAGATTGTTTAATGCTCTCATCCTCAAATGTAATTTATTCTTGGTCATCAAATCGTTCATATACTATTTGCAGTTGACAAAAGTATTATGACATGATGAAAAAAAGGGGAATTAATGGATGGAGGAGATGGGAGACGGGAGGTTGAAAAAAAAAAAGTAGAGAAAGACTCCTCTGACTTTACTACATAGAAAGAGGTATTATCGATCCAGTTACGGCAACTTGGCTCGTGTCGCGGACACTCGAATCTCGTTGCCAACTGCAATCTTTGAAATCGTCGTTTCGTACATGCACACCAAAATGGAGTGCACGTCGCGAGGCTCTTGCAGTAATAGTGAACTCCAAGTTGTATACGACGAAAAAGGTAAAGTTCGCGATAAACTATATTCATGATTATTTATATCTATATGTATATGAATGCATATATTGATGAAGGCATATGGAGCTTTGAAAAGTAGTCCCTGCGAACATCCGGCACGAACGATCACCCGCAATGTTCGAGACTTTTAATGAAGGTACATCTCAATTAATGCTTTCCGCTTCTCTTGGTTGAAAACCACGATCCTTCCTCACATCAACCGGAGCTCATAGTATGCGCGGAATTTTATGAAACTTCTATTCGATATTTTACGCTGTTATTGCAGTAAAGGCATCAGGAGGAAGAGGGAGACCCAACAAAAGTTCTGATCATGTGCACGCTTGTTATTATTATATACGTGTAAATATAAGCAAAAGTAGTTGATTAAAAATTTTCTAACAAAAGTCTCGTCTCGTTGGTCAAGTAGCGTATATATATTGAGCCGCACGTGTGGTAAACAGAGAAACAATTTCACCACCATGAATGCCAGTTAACTTCTGTTACCATGAACTATTTTTTCTTTTTTTGCTGTGCACAGTGTTGAATTCGGAAAGCGAATTTCTGAACAATTTGGTTTTCGACGATGCACGCTTGAATAGTGGAATTTAGACGGCTAACAAGTTCCTGAAAGGGAATTCATGATAGAGACAACAAATCGAGGTAAACAAAGACAAATAACCAATTACCGAAAAGTACAATTATTCCATATTAAATTTTCGATATGAAAAAAAGAAATCTTCATAATTAGGACGTGAAAGTAATTAGCAATAATTTCAAGAGATAGTACGATAAAAAATAATTGCATCCGGACAGAAATTTTTTAACATTCTCATAAACGAGCTTGAATTTCCAGGGAACAACGAATCTTGTTTTTAATGCCAAACAAAAAATCAAGAGAAAACATCGCTTTGTGTTTTATGGAAAGTAAAAAAAAAAAAAAAAAAAAAAATTCCACGAGCGTGCAATCGAAGGGTTCATTCAAATATTAAAAATATCTACAGTAAATAAAGTAATATTAATTAAAAGTCGCTATTTGAAATTGATTCATTAGTTTCCTTTGATTCGTCATATGAAAATTCATGACGAGAAAAGTAATTTCACAATACAGATTTATATTGACTTTATCTATTTGAAATCAAACATTGTTGTAGTTTCGTAAAAAATGTGAATATTCTAGTTGTGTATCCCGTTTTTCCAATATTTTGAAGAGAACAATATTCACGCATGTGCATATTTATTCGTGTACGATATTCAGACGCTAGGTCGTATGAATATATCTGTGTGAGTACGGAAACTTAACATATACATTATACATGCCACGCCCAAAACACTACATAAATTTATGCACTTTAGCATCCATCGTGTGATGCAACTACGAGGCGTTCCCAGCTAAATAAATAGACTCGTGTTACTAAATACATAAAAAATAAAACAATTTTAATATTTCTCTAACTATCTTCGTCCTACGACCACGTATAAAACAGTTCGCACTATATTTGATAAATTTTTTATATTAGTTTCCGCGGATAATTCATTTTTACGTCACTTTTGAGTCAAAAATCTAATTCGATGACATAGAGGACACTAAATCGTATTACATCACCGGAAGAAAAAAAAAAGTCTCTATGCAGCGGCTCAAGTGGAATATTTATGTTTTGATGTTCATTATTTTATTCCAGTACTTGAATTTTTGTATGAACAGCACTAACATCCATTTAAATTATAAAATCGTCATAATCGTAAATCAATGAAATCTCGAGAAAATAACAAGACCCGTATAATGCGGGGACAAAATCTTGTATGAGCTTTTTGCTGATAACGACAGGAAGCCAATCTTCGGAGAGGGATTGCATGCAGAGTGTTTTTTCATGTTATCCAGAATCATAAAAAAAAAAAAATAGTACGAAGCTCAATAGTTTAGGGTGGTCAAGTCTGTCGATTACACGTGACACGCCTTATGCTTATTAAATACATGACCTCGGATTTCATGAATTCATACAGGGGGAAACACTTGCGGAACATCGTGTAGACTTCTATATGTACCTTCGCGACAGGTCTAAGAGACGGAATATTATCACAAGGTGTCATAAACAACCCCGGTGAACCCGCGGGGTGAGCCTTTTGCGATACGCTTGTTGATGTATGACACCGGTGAGGGTATTTCAGTGTTTTTTTTTTTTTCGATTTTTTGTTGTCGTTTATTCACATATGAAGCACGTGTGTGTACAAAGACTGCTTCTCAACTTAACATCCGGGTGCAACAAACCCCTCGGGATATGTTTCTTTATTTTCATCCGTGGAGCAAGGGTGAAAGCCCTGCAGACGCTGCACTAAATATGTATGTTCAGTGTATAAAACTTGAAGTTCGATGGGTCGTATCGATGTCTGGAATTCGACGAGAACCCCAATATTGAAATCGATCAATGACATCTTAATGTTTCTGGCGCACGAATCTTCATTCACGCGGGACGACGGCGTTATAGGGGCTGATATTAAAGGAAAAATGAATTATTTCACTGAAATATCGTTCAAACTTCCTTCAATATTTTTCCAACAGTCCAAATTATCGAATTACAGACACAGGCCCGGCCTAATTACTACAAACGCAGTTCCTCTTATTCAAACGTTTTTACTCATCGAAATAGATCTTCACTTTTTAATGCAATCGAGACGTTAATTTCTATGTATGGCCATTCGATTTTCATCCTTCGAGAAATAGTTCATTGTAGAATTGTTTGTATTTTATACGAAACAGTATTAAAACATGGTTTTTTTTTTTAATTTCAAATCAATAAAATAAACACCGAGCTCGGATGGATATGAAAAAAAAATATTTGACCTTCAGAAAAACTAAATTGGGTCGTGTCAATTTTCTTTCAATCGAGATTTAATTTGTTCTTAATGTAATTTAAATAAATTGTATTTGTCGGTCGAGTAAATGTTGGCCACTGTATAAAAACTGCCCGAGTTTTTAATTGAATAGCTGGAAAAGTTTAGCATGTACTTGTGTGAATTTTTCAGCATTCATGATAACTGGTGAACCGCGGCTGCAGTGAATTTCTTTCGTTTTGACACAGCGTAAATTAGCATTATGGGAAAAAAGCGTGAATTCACAAGATCTTATTGAATTAACTGAATAAAACTAGCAAAAAAAAAACCGAGACGGCTTGAGATAAGAACAAGTAGCAAATCCAACACTTCTACTACCACCACGTGCCATCGCAAAAGGCAGAGCTTATTAGCAGCCGAGAATTACGGTTCGTCTGGGAATATTTCGAGCAAATTGTACCTTGACAAAAATGATGAAAAGATTTTCGTGCTGACCGGTTAAAATGAAAAATAAAGCCTCTTAATATTATGATATCATTTAATAAAATATACTTTTTATACGTTTTAATAAAATTTGTATAAATTACTTTTTCAATTATAAAACTCTCAACATACATTGCTAATCTATAAATTTTATCATGATGATCGTTTCGTGCTTCGAAATTATTTGTAAAATAAATTTATTTTTTAAAAGTTTATAATTTGGAGTTAAATGGAAATGATTTGAACGAATTAATTCGATGGCATTATTGTAATGAGAATACAATCATTTGAATACGTATCCGATCTAAAAAAACATGTTAACTTCGATTTGAAGATCGGAATCGTCGAGGTATTAAGGCAGAGAACGTCTAAACAATAATTTACAACAGCGTGACAATCGGGCCACTTTTTCGTTCCTCGAGGGATTTCTCTTGCAGTTCGGTGCTCTCTGGATGAGCTTATAAATTTACGAAGGGGAAAAAAAAGAGGATGAGGGAAAGAGGCTTATGGTATAGCCCGTAAAAGAAGTACAATATATAATGCCGTACTTACGTACTTACGCGGACGGTACCGGCAAAGTGAGAGAAAAAGAAAGACGAAGAAAGGACGAGAGAAAAAAATGCATCGTGTCTGATGCATCCGTGTTGCGCAGGTTTTCTTTTTGCCTCTGGTCTCTCTGGACCATTGGGCAGAAATGGCGCCATAGTTGTCAGTATCCTACTCGTGGCTACCAAAAAGGAAAAGAGACGGAAAGAAAGAGGGTTGAAAGCGTGAGGTCAATGTTAGAAGAAGATCACAGAACGGAAAGAACCCCGAAGGATCGTGTAAGGGAAAAGCTTGCAACGCGTAAATACCCCACCCCAATAAGACATTTTTTTTCTTTCTCAAAACCCATTCCTGCCTCTCTCTCTCTCTCTCTCTCTCTCTCTCTCTCTCTTTCTCTCCCTTTCTTCCTCTCCCTCTTTTGTACTCTGTACTCTGACCAGGCGTTCCTCAGTGCATGCAGTATATATACGTAACGTGGATACGTGACTACCTCGTAACCCTGGAACTCCCTCGAGACGTGTTAACTTCGCACGTGATATTCCCGTCTCTTTCGGCCTATAGATGAGTGGGACTTGCTCAGAAAAGAGCTTTCGTTTCTGTCTTTAAGAACTAGAGCTACTTACATCCTTCTGCTCCCCGTACTGCGACTTCATCAACGATATGTGTCTGACATAATGTTTCTGGACTTGCCCACTCATGTGTTACAAAGAAATCTAGTGGGACACACTCCACAAGGTCGTGCCGCTCTTTCATTCGCAACTAATTTTTTTTTTTAATGTTTCATAGGGGAAAATAGGATTTCATTTTGTGCTCAGCTGAGAAAGTCCCGATACAAAATTTCCCTTACGTACTGTTTATCAAAACCCTTCGACTGTTTTCTGCTTTCCTTGCCCAAGTCACGGAAGCTAAATTCGTACACCTGCCGAATGTATGCTGAGCGCATAAAAAAAAAGAAACTGCAAGCCATCCATTCATGTTAACATTTTCAATGTTTCTCATAGGGCGTTGAGCATCAACGCAAAAACGAGCGTGTGTTAGAATAGTGTGAGCAATGTAGCAAACAGTGCATTCTAGCGAAGTTTCGAGAAAGCGTGGGAAAACTCCCGCTTGATACTATTGCACATCCATCAAAGACTTCTTCGTGGGCGTTAATGTCGAAGGTAACCTCTGGCGTCCTGAGATCTCGTATATGGGCAAAGTTTTTGCCTCCAGTTTTACTTGCTATCTTGGCTGTACGTAATGTAAGCCATAGAGTTTTTTTTTAATTTCGTACTTGAGACCTAATGCGGGTGCTATTTTTTGAACATAAATTTTTTGTTGTTGCTTAACGTCGTAATGTTAAACATAAAATTTCTTTACACCGAAAAAGTTTCATCGAATCAATCAATGAAGGATGAGAGTGAGGAAAAATGTCTCATGTTTTTTTTTAACACTGTGAGTCATTATAAGAGTTACGTTGTCCCATCTAATTTTTCGGTTTTCTGATCATTAGAGTCGGATTCCGGCAACAAATACCAAGTTTTTTTTTATGTCTACGTGATCCTAGAACATCATTCATTAATGTAGAAAATATGTGATCAGTTGTTGTTTTTTAATCGTCAAATAAATAGTAAAATTTTGTACTTTATCATGGAAAAATGGTGTTTTCTACTAAACTACTGTAAATTATTGTAAGGTAATTTGTACACAATCTCAATCCAAAGAATCTTACATCATTTCTTTTTTCCGGTGCGTTGTTTCCGTTTAAAAACATTGGAAAACAATCATTTTTGATTCTCCAAATTTAAGGTTCAAATTCGTAATCAGCAACGCTCCAAAGCACAAAATTTCCAGTTAACTGCACATAAGAGAAAATGTGTGGCTTAGAAGGTTCAAAATAAACTGAGATTAAGAACAATATTTCCTGGCATTATGAATTTTCAAAAGCATCAGAAAGAAATAAACTTTTTCCAATTTACAGTTTTTCTACTTTGCTAAAACTATAATATTCGAGCAATTTTTGTTATCCGACCCAGCAAAAACTAATTTGTTTTGACACTTTTCATAAGTAAGCCACTAAAGAATTCTTGAACATACGGACGTGAGCTTTTACATCCCTCTGTTTTTATTTTACGAGGGATTTTTGTAGACTGCTCTCTGTATCGACATCGATTTTACCACCCCGCTAATATAAGAGTTGTGAGCTCTGTGGTATCAAAGATCACGATAAAATGGGGTAAACGTTTCTACGAGCTTTACGTATAATACAGAAACGTGTACGAAAGGGGTTTAAGGTAAGAGGGTGGAGAGTATAAGACTACGTATTAGGTACGTGTGGACGGTGTTGGAATCGTGGATTTAACTTTATTGTTACTCCCAGTTGGATCGTTCAACCAAACTCGTGTTTTACGACTTCAGACATTCTGTGTACGTCCCATGCCTCCGAAAAATTAACCCTCTTTTTTTTCTTTCTTTATCTTTACTACGCTCGAGAATTACGTCAATCAACAGAATTTGTGAGATATCTCACCCTGACGGTTTTTCAGTTTTCTCTTTAATGACTTTGTTTATTAATTTAAAAGGAATGAAATTCACATCCTCGTAAATTATGCCCGCAAGGCCTTTAACGTTTTACAGCAAATGTTGCTCCCCATACATTTCTGGGAATTCTATTACTTTCTCAAATACTTCGCATTACCTTATTTTGCATGAAACACATAGAATTCTCAGAATAAAATATTCAGCAAATGTTATGAATTAATTGGAATGAAATTTGCTTTTCCCTGGAGATGTTCTCAGGCACCATTTTGCGTATTGTTAAAGGAAATTCTTACAATCAGATAAAGTTATGGACAAAAGTTTTTAGCTTGAGGAGATCTAATCACTTCGCAGTGATAAAAATGTTTGATGTTCAGATGGTACAATAAAAAACTTGTTGGATATCGTTAACAGGCGAAAATAACTTTAAATTCATTGGATTTTTTATAAACCAGACAAATATTCAGTGACCTCATGTTCTAATTCTTCAATGAATTTATGAAGTGATTTCTGTGTACGAATATCTTTTATTGTATTTTCATTATTTATAACGAAACTGCCATTCATCCATTGTCACGACGAGTCCAAATTGGATGATAAAAAAGTGCAAGCTCGCGTACATTCAAGGGAGTCACGAATATTGAGCTCATACACGAAAGCACTTGGATATGAAAAAAATTCGATAAAATAAAAAATATCGGAAAAAAAAGTTAATTTTTAGTAGGCCGTGCGGATTATTGAGTTGGAGTAGCAAATAAACCAATAGCTCCAAACAGACCTAACCATTCCTATCATAGCGCAAGCATCCCATCGAACTTGTGAGAGGGCAGCGAAATATTGACCGCCAAATTCCTGAGCAGGGAAAAAAAGTTCAAAGACAAATCGGTAAAATATATTTACCCTAAGCTCTACTGAAAAAATATAATCAGTTAATTCTGAGACATAATATCGAGAATGAAACACTTGACATTTTACGTAGTGTAAAAAGTGATAACATTTTGTCAGATAAGCTTAACGAAATTATTTACGAATATTAACCAAATTTTTGTCATCTCAACAGTATATTTTGTTGTTGAACCAAATATACTGTTGAAATGACAAAAAGTTTGTTTTATATCGGCAAATAATTTTGTTGGACATATTCAACAAAATATTTCCAGTTCCAACAAAATCCAGTTTTTCGTGTACGTTCGACGCAGTGGAAACATGACTTGGAATAAAAATCTGTCTTGCGGTTGAAAAAATATTACGAGCTATGAAATAATAATCTTCAATTATGGCCAGACTATCGTGGAAAATTTAATTATAAAATGAGACACGATTGCAATACGTGTGTAGTGAATGTACCGATAATTGCGAATAAGAGGTATTTTGATTGCTGCAACAATGACACATTCGTCGTCTGCGACAAAATTGCACACTCACTATGTTATTTCTTCTGTTCGCGTTAAATTATATTGAAGACAATATACGCGTTAATGACGATTCGTTCTGTAAAAATTGCGTATAGACGATAATTATTAATTAGAGCTCGGTTGTTCAATGGAATTGGTCGATAGTCATTATGAATTAATGCAACGATCGGGGAGGATCTCACTTCTTTATCACAGCAAGGTTGGTTTGTCTCTTTCACATTTATACCAGCGTAAGATTCTATAATATGGCAGAACTTAATAAAGTCATGAACGAGTTACAACACAAAAAATTTCCCTGGCTCATTTTTCACTCATTTTTAAAACCCGTTGATAGCATGATTAGTTTTTCTTTTTTGTGCAGAGTATTCGTTTTTTAATCCACGTCCAATAATTCAATAAATTTTTATTTATTCCGTCATTAAATACACGTTCGAAATAGTTTTAAAGCCAAGAAGTGATTCTCCGTAATAATTATCCACATATTCAATTAATTATTATGAGATATTAATTAATTCAATTAATTGTTGTAATGATATACACCAAAAACAATTGTAAGACAACATAAGTTTGAAAAACTAAACTGAAGAAAAACGTGAGTATTATTGTCATTGGGTTATTTCGAGACAGGTTAAAACTTCAATTAGTAAATAAATTTAAAAGCAGTTTTTTTTTTAACTTCAACAACCAGTGAAACAAATCTCTTATTCCCACAGTCAGGAGTTGTTTTAATAATTAAAAAAACGAAAACAAGAAAATTTAATGTCAAAAACTAATAACTT
This sequence comes from Campoletis raptor, assembly GCA_948107755.1. Taxonomy (NCBI): domain Eukaryota; kingdom Metazoa; phylum Arthropoda; class Insecta; order Hymenoptera; family Ichneumonidae; genus Campoletis; species Campoletis raptor. Next base: position 30,518,427 of record OX403622.1, on the reverse strand, counting down.
TTGGAAGGCTCATGTGCACAGGTTCCTGGGTCATAAAACCTCAACCTGATCCTCAAAACTGGTGTCAGGGGAAGAGTTACAAGTTTTGTATCGATTTTTTAAAAACTACAAGAACAAAACGATCTTCATCATAATTTATGTCAGCAACAGAGCTATTCCAAGTTATCTACACCTCAAGATGAATCTCACTTTTTTCTATTTTCTTATCAAATCAAATTTTGCCGACTTCCTTAATTGTTGTCATCTCTGATATTTGGGATGATTAAAACTTGATAGTTGTTCAACATTTTCACGCATTTTTTTCGTACTATCTCTTGTAGAGGATCATATATTCCTTGAAATAAAAATCGCACTCTAAATATGCTGCACTTCGTCTGGTAATTATAAATGTATGCAAGCCCTCAACTTGCTATTCGTCGAATGATTTTTTTTTTTTTTTTTTTAATTTACGCACGCGTTGCAGTCTCGATGGAGAGAAATTAATGCAAGTTACATTATTACATCAATTAATTTCAAATAAACTGCCGCACGTATAACGGATTAATCGATTTTTTTAAACGCGTGGATCTGCACTCATAAATTTTTGCTCGTGACCATTCAACAGCCTCTAGTGGTGATATTTCGTGCCTACTCACACAGTCACGAAGCCCATTCCCGTAACGCAACACATTTGATAGCGAATCTATGTATTCGATATTCTACTCCTCTTATACGCTGTGAATTACGTGACGCGTTTTCTAATTCACGAGTGCAATATCCACTACACCCCTTTATAATACACTATAAAAGTCTATTTATAAATGCAGCAGCATTCGATGTGAACGGTGAAAATGCATTCTCGTTTTTACGGAAAATCTTTGCTAAAAAAAAATTGTGACCAGTTTTTAATGCGGATTAAAAAGTCGCGTCGGGAATTCGTTCAATGGATCCTCGATTTTTAATTCTATTTAGCGGATCTTAATTGATATGCAATTCATGCCCTCTCTGCATTTATATATTTATCAAATATACGTATTGAACGTTTGATTTCATCAATTGGGATTCAATCGAACTATGTATATGCTACGATCACGATACAATTAAGCAAATTTCTATACATAGATTTTCACCCCTCGCTAATACCCGGAATTCAACATCGAGTGTCTCTTTATGCATATCACGTTGATAAACATATATGTACTGACTTAACGTACGACAGGAGGGTAGCAGAGATTATTCCATATAAGCCAGAGGAATTAATTTCAATTATTAAGCCCATTTTTAATTGACGTACACTCGTAAAGTCCTTAGACTATAATACGTGAGTTCCATCGAAATATTATCGTCAATGTAAACTATGATTGTACGAAAATACATATGTACGTACAAGGTATATCGATAGTTCTGCAATATGAGCCCACGCCCTCTCGACAAGTTTTAATGACGTCATTATCCCTACGGAGTAACGTTAATATTGGAAAAGTCATTAACTACGTCGCGTATGATATTGAAGAGGTTTTCGACAGACACAGTGAGTTCCACATAGACTGATGGCTATACTACTTTATGATTTTATATATTTTGCACTAAGCTTCGTGAAAGCATTAAGAGTCCATCGAAAATTTATTCCAGACGTAATTAAATGAAGTTTGGACTTCAATCCAATTGTTTGAAACAAATCAGGCGTCTCTATGGATTGGTGATTATTATTGGAACGGTAACTTCTATCACGTTAAGCCCACAAAATAATTTCATAATAGTGGTCGAAAAAAAAATGTATTAAACATTATTAATAACATGAACTTCAAATATTTCTTGAGTTGGTACCATTTTTATGTTGACGGGCAATCGACTGTATTTTATAGTACTGTATTGTTTTTGTATTAACTTGTATTTCATAAAGAGAAACGAAAATTGAGAATTTTCGTAATTAAAACAACGTTTGATAATATTGGTCATTTTCACGAAAAATTACAATCGTGCTTATTAAAAATGTTTTTTTTTTTTTCATTTATAAAAAGCTCGTGTTGTTACGCGTGGAACCGAGTAATATATTTCATGCTCTATTTCGGAGCATTAATTACGTGTATATGTTGCTTTTTCGATAAATCCGTAAAATCGTTTCCCACGAATGAAATTGTTCGCATACTCACACCTACACACGTGTACACACATGATAACACTAGAAGGAGAATCTATAATGGAACAGAAAGCACAATAAATATACAAAAAAAAAAAAAGAACATAATAACGTGTCTCCGCATCGATGATGATACGTGCTTGGAAAATTAAATGAAGGTTATTTTCGCGAAATTCGTTCGGCAGATCGGTCTCCGCTTCTGCGTCATAAAAATGGAGAATGTGATAATGGACAGGATTCTCTCATGCTGCTATAGACGCCTTTAACACACATACAAAATGTGTTTCTCACGAAACTTCGGATACATTATTTATTCGATGTCTCTTCTCTTTGACCCTCGAGCCTCTTGTGGATACCATAAGAATCTCTCCTCACCTCACCGAACGTCTTTAACAACCCTAAGGTTATAGGATATCCCAGTTTTTATCCCTCAACCACTCGTTTCCTCATCCTCCCCAATCCACTCTCGAATTTCTTTCACCTTTCTCTCATCTGACATCCCCTGCTCATTGTTCCATTTATTCTACAAATATGGGAAAATGGTCCAGAATCACTATACGTTAAGTGGCCATAAAATTCAGACAAACTCCTTTTATCACAAGTACAAGCCTCGAATAAAGAAAAATATTTTGTTAAATATATATTTGACTCTTTTCGCATTAATTCTCGTGTTTTATTGACAGCTAGGAATTCATTAATCGTCTGTACTCATTTCGACAATTTTAATTTCATACTCCGGTTACCAACGCCTTCTAATTCTATTGTATTTTTATTTTTATTAATCATTCACCCCTATTTTCACAATAAGACTCCATTGAATCAAAGATGCCATTCAATATGAAAATAAATCGAAAAAATCAGAAACTCACGACATTTATGAAAAATCGAATTTGTCGCGCTTTATCTTACGTCAAGCTCTCGAAAGTAGACTATTCCATTGAAATTGTATTTCTATTTTCTTTTCGAACTTTTTATAACTCGAAACACGGAACTACTCTTTGTGGTTACAACTATACAATCATACCATGTGAAATATCGAGTAAAGAGAAATTTAATCGGAACGAGCGAAAAGGAGAAAAAAACAGAAACGATGTGGTCGACGGCCGATGTTCAGTAGAATCCACCATAAATAACGAGATTTATTTTATTATATTTTGATAATAAAAGACTGTAGAGTCTGGCATTATGAAGGCAATGAAGGAGGAAGTGGCAATCGAAAGAAAATATCCATGGATTGAATATAGTCCCGCATTCATTATTTTTATGTGAAACCGTATTGTACATTATCGAACGACAAATGCGAATTTCGCATCTTAGTATAGAAATCGTCGATAGTCAGTGAGTTTTAGAAAAAGAAAAAAAAAGGCTGCTCACCAAAATGTCTCCAAGGTGGAGATTTTCGACAGTCGTAATATGATTTTTAGAAGCAATGAAAAAACTTTCAAAATTGTTTTCCAACATTAATACATATTTAACGTGATATTTGCACTTTTTATGGTACCTATAATTAAAATGTAGAAGGTATAACCTTTTCAGAGAAAAATTCTAGTTCAATATTGACGCTTTGTACGAAACGAAACCTGTTACAAGTTTGGGAAATGCAAGAGAGGGTCACGCAAATATTTAACGAGCGCCGAGAGTTGTGAGCCTCACGAGAGGCGCGAAAGGTTAATTTTACGACGTTTCGACTTCCGAGTAATTATGTTTCACGATTTTTTTTTACTCTTGTCAAGTTCATACACCCGTCTCTTCACTTGTGTGTGACCTCTGCGTCATTAAATCTCGTAGTCGGTAAACCACAGGCAATATACCGCGAAAATATTGTCTTTATCCTGGCAACCAGCTTGCACACTCAAACTCTCACGCATACACAGACATATACATCCTGAGAAGTGTTGATTTTGTCGCTTGGAAATTCGCAAGTTATGGATTGATTTCCTGCCCTTACACAGTGAAAATTAAGCGCTCATACTGTTTTATTATTAATACGCAGCGTTTGTTACATACGTCTACAAGTCGTACATTTTGTGATGAAATTGTATAAACAATTTATGTTCACCAACGTAATTTGCTGAGTGGGAAAAGGTATATAGTAATTTGACACGAAATAAAATCGAATTAGTTTTGCTAAATTTGATTTCGCGACAAGCCATTCGCTCAATAAAGCTATTTCAATTTCATAGTTGAATTAAGCCCAATTTCTATATTTCGATATCCCATAAAACGGTCAATCGATACCGAATATAAACATATTCATTGTTATCTCATCATAAAAATATCAGCTCACTGTTGATATAAGTATCAAAAATGTAACTTTCTTTCTTCTGTATCGAGGGTTGTTACATTTCTTTAGAAAAATAAAATTCAGTTTATCAGTATACAAGAAAATCCAATATTTCAGTATTAAAAAATTATTGAAATTGACTTTATCTTCAGCAAGACTAGGTGTACCCGTAAGCTTTTAGTATATTAAATAATAAAACACATCAAATCGAGTCAGAAAAAAAGAGTAATTTTGTTCCGACACATTTATATTCAGTATGGGCTTCAAAACACAAGTATTTATGCATGAATCTCATCAATTATTATATTCAATCAGAAAAAAATCAATGGAATAAGTAAATAAGTGATAAGTATTAAATAATGCAATAATGCTTGAAAAAAAGCCTCTACAGCAGTCGTCTCTCGCATGAAATTTTAACAACGCCCGTCTATGTTGTCCCATTTTCATTTTTTTCATCTATTACCCACACACCCAATAAACTAAAAGTGTGATACACAACCAAAAAAAACCTATGCTCAAGAAAATTTCGCAAGTGAAGCTCGTCGTTGTTGTGGTGGCGAGAAATATCGCACGTGTCGACGTGTCTCGGGTGAGTTTCCTCACTCCATGAACTTTTAATATATAAAAGTGCTTCGGTAGCACGTTATCATAACGGATATTGAAGTGCTATTCTCAAAGCATGGAAGCTGAGATTCTTCGATGAATGGTTTTTGCACGTTGGAAAAGTCACAACGTTTTTTTCTCCTATATCGGTGTCAGCTTTGAATCATATCACGTTCATTCAGTCAAGTATTCAATCGTGATTGGTTACAAATGAACAGAAAAATATGGCCACTCAATATCTCAATTCGTTTCTGTGTATATTTTTTCATGCTCGACTGATTTTATGCTTGGATTTATATTTTTTTGCCCAGTTCTTACGTTTGCAATCTATAGATACAGGAACTTCGTGTTGCCATGCTAAAAATCACGTAGGAATTAATACTGAATTGAATATTAATGAAAATCTAAATATATGTGTAACAGGTGAACCTGAATCGAAAAGATTTTTTTTAGTCTTCTGAGCTAGAAAATTCTTTCGTATTAGACAAAAAAAATCAAGCACTGGCTCTTTTATTCGCTACAATTTAGACGAACCTGAAAGCCTGAAAAAAAAACTGTAATTTGAAAAAAGAGTCGTAAATAAAAAAATGAACGCCTGAATAGGCGATAACGTAATCAAGGAATCTTATTAACGGTCAATTAGAGCTTTTCGAAGTCTATAAAATTTTTTGTTTTTGACAAAAAAGAATCACATCATTGTTGGCTAGGAATTAATATGGATCGAAATAAATCAATGACTTATGAGATTCGATATAAGTTTATCTCCCGGGAAACTGTTTTTTGTTAGAAAATGAAAAAGAACAGTATATTGTGGTTTTCTGGAAAAAAAAAAACAATAGCGATTCATCATAAATAACTTTTTAACCTTTCGGGAAATCATTGGACTACACAAACGTTCAGATGGGTCATAAAAAAATGGTTTAGTTTGTGAGTAAACAGAAAAGTTTGAGAGATAAATCGAAACGACGGACTCGTTTGTGTAACTTGTCGATTCCCTGTATATGATGAGACTAATCACAAAATACTCTATAGTTTCAAAAAAGTGAAGCTAGTAGTAGTTTTTCGCCACTGCTACGCCACTGGCACGAAATATTGATCGAGGGGCGCAGAAGCCCTTATACGCTTAGCGCCACAGCCTCGAGCAGCAACGGCATCAGCCCTTAAAAAATCTATATATATATATAATTCTTTTCGCACTTCGTACCGGTCGGAAGAAAAAAAACATACGCGGAAAGTGAGTCGGAAACACGAGTCTTCAATGATCATCGTAGCGCGAAAATTCGCATTAATTCCTACCTCTACTTTGTCCCCAACAAAATATTCTCTTGTTTCGCAGTTTTTCGCCACAGGGATCGATCTCACATTACCTTTTAAAAGCAGCGGAAATGTGTAGGATTCGAAATCACGAAGTAATCGAAGCGAATGAAAGATTTTCATGGTTTAAGTTAATTTTACAATATCATAAATTTGATTTTTTTTTTTTCAAATTTAAAAACTTGACACTCCTTTAAGTTAACAAATTCAATTGTTTTTTGTTTTCCGTTAACAGAAAAGTTTAAAGAATATTGAAAATATTTTTCATTTTTGTGTGATTAAACATTTATAATTGTTTTATTTCATTTTTTAATGCTTTTATAGAAATTTTTTGAATTTTATCAAATGAAACGTTAAAAACCAACACGAATTCTAACAGCTCTTTTGCTCATCTCTTTGTACGTCTATATATATATGCAAATTTCCACAAAAAAGGTGGCATTCTTAAATGTATTTTGGCTATTGTAGTGCACCTGGAAACAATTTTCTCATTCATCTACTTGTAAATATGTAAAAAAAAAAAAAAATACAATTGTTATAACTAGGAAACAGCTCGGTGTGACTTGTTGATTTTTTTTTCAACAGCTTCAGAGCAATTGTAAAAATCATCTGTAAAAATGTCTTCAAGTTGGTAGCAGTTTTAATAGGTGATCGCCGACCTATTTCAACATAGTAGAATTTTTGTTTCGTCTAAAAAGTACATATCGTTTATTGAATTACTCACCCATTACCTCGTACTGGTTTGAACCGTTACACTCTTCGATCTCATAAGGGCGCCCATATGTTGCATCTAACGACTTGTTTCATTCCTCTGTGGAATCGCTGCAAAAGAGCCAGACTAATTTATTACGAAACATCCTTTGGTGCCTTTGTACGACTAGTGGGAAACTTTTTTTTTTACTGAAACGCCCTTCAGGACCGGGGATTAATTAAAAAATTAGCAGCTCGAGCGTGCACTTGCTTTTACGCGTGGATCCAATATGCATCTACGCCGACACGCTCTAATAATCGCACACATACGAACAACCTATTGACGTAGACTACAGTGCGAAAATTCGCGAGTGGACGACTAATCGCTACCCAGACTCGCGGGGTCCATTTATATAACTATGTATTTTGTTCCATTTAGCAGCCTAAATTCGCTTTCCGTTTCAAATCTCCTGCAAATTAGACATGCCCTTTTTACCGAAACAGCACACTGAAAATTAACATAAAAAATGCCCGAATGTTTTTAAATCCCCTAATAATATGAAATTTTGATATCAAAGACAAAAACTTTCATACACCGCTAAGGAATAACGTAAAGAAAGATGTGCTCAAATTTGAGAATAATAGCTTGAAAACTGTTTGTTGAAAATGGTCGTCCGTTTTAAAGAATTATCTGTAAGCTTTTCAAAGTTTTACACTAAGAAAGTTTCTTAAAAAAACTAAAAACAAGCTGTTCTATAGCAGCAATCGAATAGAAATTTGCTGATATGGGCCGATATGGATTTTGAGACGTTGGGCAATTCTTTTCGTTTTTATCATCATTCATTTATCGCAACGTAGTTTTCTTATGGGGTTTTTCTTACGGTCAATGTGAATTCGTTGACACTTCTTATTCGAGAATCTCATTTATTTATGTACAATGGTCTCAGTTTTGTCCGCGGTCCAGCCAACTGGAACGAGGAGAATTTTTCTTCATCAAAGTGTGTATTATCAATAATATTTGTTTGTTTCGACAAAAATGAAATTCTCTGATAGACCATTTATTCAGTCCTTATATTGTCAATGAAGATTCTTCCTGCGAAAAATTCATTGAAATACGTTCAATGGTTCTCGAGTTGTAATCGGTGAAACGTATACAGACACACAACTTTCTTTTCAACTTCCAAATTATATACATATAAGTATATGTGTATAAAGAGAAAATAGAGATGAGACATACATATATCTATCGGGGTCGAACTAGCGTCGTGTCGTTTAGCGAGATAAGAATTTTTTTCGGAATTCCATCGTCCAACGCTGGAACGATGGTCTGCTCGAAAAAGAAGCAAAAGAATTCACATATTATATAGCGATGGGTAAAAAGCACAGAAAGGAAGGACACGAAAGTGCATCATGTAGAGAATCGATTTTCCACATTGATGAATAGAATACATACATGTGTATAGTTATAGTTGAATCTCAAGATGAATTTGCGATACTACCAGGAGCGTGTCTTCAACTCGCCACACAGACTCAGTTTTCCAAAGTGCGAATGAGAAAACCCAGATATTGAGAAAGAGAATAATATTGGAAAAAAGATAATCGAAAAGTGAGACTGAACATGGTTCATACTTGGACACTTTGCAAGCCGTTATATTCCATTATTGCTAGGCGTATGTTACAGACATGTGGGTCATTTGAAACAACTTTATTCTCCACATTCAATAAACTCCTGAAAATAGTGTCTTCAGGTAATAGTCTCGCCACAGTCACGTTCAAAAATTAAATCTCCGGTTAATATTTGACAACTTTGGAGACAACTTGAGGAATAACTTAATAATGTTCGTTGTTAAAACTTATAGGAATGTTAAAACGTATAAATTAACGGGAAAAATGTCTAAGATCCAGTTTAGAGTTGAAAAAACATCAATTTTTCCATGTCTCATACACAAAGGGCTTATACTTCATATCGCTATATCTCTGGAACCAAATGATCTAAATCCTTAATTTATGTATACCAACTTCGTTACATATGTTCCTGTGTAATTGAGAAAGAAAATAAAAAAATTTGTCGGTGATTTTTGCTACTGATGCTCTCCATAGAAACGGAAGTAAAACTATGCAATGATTACTATTTTAATAATCGAGTTCATTCCTACGTATGAGTTCTTTTATGACAAATGATTCATACCGCAATATCAAGAAGAACGGATTCAACTATAAAAAATGAAAAAAAAACTATAATAAGGGTTTTGTTATTGCTAATAATTACATTTTTATTATCGTTAAGCTTTTACTTTGGCAATAAAAATATACAGAAAATTATTCTTATATTACGAAATTAGTATCGTAAGAGCAGAAATGAAAATGAGTAACATCGTCGAGGGCTCTACAAAACACCCAATGGCATTTGAACCAATGCTCGTATGAGCGTGGAGTACCCCATATCTCCGTGAATTCATTTTGTCAATATATGTATATACATATTTCTGCAATAAAGTGGGCGATCGCAAGCATCTGTGCGAGAAAATTATAGTAGTATGTAACGTGTCGTTACATCAGTAACGCCATCTCGGGAGAAATCTGCGAAATACAAAATTAATTATAAGAACGAGTGATAATTATAACAACAAATAACAAATACGACAAAATAAGAAAAACAATGAACGAATAGTTAAGGAAATGCCCGATAGATGGAAAATGCTCTCATTAACAATAAGTAGTCAATGAGGACATAAAAGAGAGATAGTGGAAACGGAAAATTATCTAATCAACCAGAGCTTCTAATATAAGGGAAGACGCCAGAGTAAGGTCATCTTGACCGAACACAGGTACGACCCGAATACAGGAGGCTAGGAAGATTAGATCTTGGTGGAAAAGGAGAGTTTGTGATGGGAGTATAAAAAACTCACCTGAAACCCTCCTCCCAAGTAACACTGTGCTTCGGCAAAACTCGGGGTTAAACGCTTCGTCAAATTCGTCGGTAAATCTGTCGGAAGCGTGCATTTTGAATTAATAGTTTATATCCTGGCTCAAAAGTAGGGATTTTGCAAACTGGTGAGAATTGAAGAAATTAAGTAAAAGTGAGGATCCTGGCTCAAAAGTAGGGATCACTCACGACTTATATAATTGAAAGAGGAAAGGGAGAGAAATAAAATTGTGGAAGAAGAGTAAACGGACTAACGAAACAAAAAAATCTACGGAAACTTACCTTATCGTAACATTGTAAAAACACTGTATCGCACATTTATAACGACACAATACATGTACACAGAACATCTCAGAGAAATTAAATAAAAGAAGAATTGATCTGTAATGAATCCAACAGAAGGGTGTTCAATATTTTTCTTTATTCGTGTCCCGTACTCAAATTATCATTGAAACAACCTAAAAAGTTTCAAGTACTACTACTATATATAAATTGTATAATGGGAATGGTATATATGAAATGTTCGAAGGGAGTGCTGGCCATTCGACAAGGGATTCGTCGTTCTCAGCCATTGCCAAGTAGTTGTAAGTAGATGCAGTAATTTGAAGGCATTTCTATGCATGATACAAATGTACTTTTGATCTCACATTACAATGTACATAAATATGTATATATAGTATTTAACGATACAACAAAACTTTAAATATCAAAACAAAATACGAAATAACAATAAAATGTGATATTCCATCAATAATAATGCGTTAAAAAGGAATGGGTGTTGGTTATTGTTGATTAATAATTAATTTTGAGCGGTTCAGTAATATTGAATATTCAAATTCGCTCATGAGATTTCTACATTTTGCTGATGGAATCCAAACAAATTTTATCCAACGCAGCTCACTGTTTTATAAGGTAAATAATTTAAAATTGTATGTTACTTTTCCCTGACACATACTACAATTATTTTTAATTAAATCTGCTTTAAATGCAATGTTAGTACGTTTTTATGAATTCTGAATATGTGAAAAAATCAGGATACTACTAACTTGGTTCCGAGATGGTATTAAAAATGGAGAAAACGTGAATACCCTCACATCGCCAACCCTCATCATAGTTCTTCATGAAATGCAATTGCATTCCACCCGTTGGGTTCTAGCTGCACGTTTATGCACTTGACTCAAATGTTATTTCGTAGAGCGAAAATATTTTATACCTAAGTTTCTTTTCCCCTTTTTTCTACAGCACAAACATATACACACACTCTCTCCCTCTCTCTCTGTCTCTCTCTGTCTCTCTCTCTTCCTGAGTTCTAGATCGCGCGTGATGCTGCCTCCGGTTTTTTCTGTAGCCTGCTTGTTTCGTGCAGAGCTTAATTCGTTAGAACAGATATAAGACCCGAAAGAACGAAGATAAATAAAACCTGGCAAGCGAAAAAAGCTACTGCTCTCTCTCTTTATATCGTCTGTTAGCACGATAAGGGCTTAAATCACATATGAGTTTCGCGGTTAAATCCTAGAAGTATTGCCGACGTTGTTGGGTTGAAATACGCGGAGTTTTTAAAGCTTGCAATAGATTGACATTTTTTCTCTCTACTTTGGACATTTCCTGTAGCTACAGAAACATTCAGAATCTCCCACGATTGCATGAGAGGAGATTTCCAATGGGTTTTTAGTGGTCACTTCCATCTAAAGATAACTCTGTGGTTAATTTAAAAAAACTTAGATATAACTTGCAGAATAATTGTCGAGTGTTTAGTAGTTTTTAGATCATCCCGTTGAGTCACGAAAAGAATATCCATTGATGTTTGAGGTAAGAAGACCACGACGTGGACGAAAATATGTCAAGGAAGGTTCAAGCGGTATTCCCCGTAGCGAACGACCTGTGAGAATGTTCATTCCAGGAAGGGCAAATATTTCTGGAATCCCGAGAGTCCCAAGGATGGAGAATTCAGACTTGTGAAACTCGTCATAAACGCGATTGAAAGTTCAACTTTTTTGTTTTTCAAATTCAAAGTCAATTGTGAGAGCGATTTTAAGATTTGAAGAATAAGATTGTAGGTGGATATCGTTGGTGAGAAATTTATATTGATGGTTTTCACGGTGACTCCATTTACTACGATGTATCGTATTGACAGGCTCAGACCTAGGCGAAAGCTCGATAGATCTCGTGCATGGAAAGCCTGAACGAGAGCACCGGGGTTGTATATTCAATGCCAAGAGCATTAAAGGTCCCAAATGTATTCTCGATGGAAAATAGGCGAAAAAGAAAACCCGTGAACCATGCCTATGGGTATACGAGAAAATTCTCGCTCGCGGAAAACCTTTTCCATATCGCAATTCGTGGCAAATATATAGAAAACGCCTGGGGGCGAGTAAAGGGTACGACCACCGATTCTTCGCTCCGTAGGGTTTTGCTCTTTTACATAGAATTGATTCGACGAACGTTTTTGTGTACATTTGTATATATATATATATATATAGGTATTGTTGCCCGGATATTGCCGGAGAGGAAAGATCATAGAAGAAGCCAATCTTTTTTATCGTAAGAGGAGACTCGCCAAGTCTTTGGGGAATACCATAAGATTATGTACGCGATTGAAGATTTGAAATTTCTTTGAAGATATACACTAGAACTATGCAAATTAATCCAAAACCTCAACTTCTTAACTCGTCTTCTTAAATCGAAAAAAGTTACTGAACTTTGTCGACATTATTCGCATTGGAATACTTTGAAATATTTTTTAAATAGACTTTTTATATCTTCACCGTCGACGTGTTAAATTGAGTTGAGTATTATTCACCGATGAATAATACTATGAAAAAACCTTGTCCGCGTGACGGGCAGAAAAATAGTCGATTTCCATGACTTTTATTTCAATTGATTGAATCCAATGACCAGTTCCATTTTTTTCGCTCATTCAAACGAATCGTCGAGAAGAACTTCACTTTATGAAGTTTATGAACGACATTTTGAGTGTTTGGCTTATATTTTTTATACAACGTTTTGCCATTTTTAAATTGAATATTAAAATCGGCTTTTTTCTACAGTTATTCGTTTAAAGAAATTGGAAATTTGAAAAGAAAAAACAGATTTTATTCGAAATATGATGCATGAGAGTCCATTTTTTTAAATATTCTGCTCTGAGCAGACCCCTTAATGCTCCAAATTACGTGAAATAACAACAGCAGCATTTTATTCGTTAAAAAGTTCGTTCAGTCTCACAAGAAGTTTAAAAAACGCGTTAATTTTAAAGGAAAAGTTAGCTGGCCCTCTGGAAATTTGTACACTTATTCAAACCGAGGGGAACTCAAATGATCCCTTATATAAACATATCAAAGTCCTCGAAAAAACAGAAACTTAAAATTATAGAGTACGCATCAATGAATCATTATGCCAATGAAAAAGTTGTGAATGCGGTTTCATGAGTAGCGTGTAGCGAAAAGTAATAAAGGGAGTAAAATGCTAGAACGCACATTTTATCCTTCAGGAGTTGGACAGTAAAAAAGTATAAAAAACTTGGGTCTAGTAGAACGGCGGATACATGAAGAGGGATAATAGGGGGAAGGAAAGAAGTGAATAATTGAAATGTAATGACGGCGTGTAGTTGGGGTGCAGGTCGGAAGGGAATGTCTGGAATACACTGGTATATTTCGATACAGTGAAGTGCACGAGACACTATAGTCTAGGAAAACGGCATTGAAGTATCGACCATTCGGAGGGCCTATGCAGATTTCGCGAGCACGAACCTTGGCATTGGAAAAGAGATTCACAGCTCGTAAACGTGTATCTGTATACGACTAGACTATTGACAACCAAAATGGCGTACAAGATATCTATGAATGCTGAAAAGCACGGAAACTTAAGCCCTTATAATATTTACTTGTCAATATGCAATATGCACCAAGAGGACTATATATACGAGAAGAGTACAATTTTTTGTTTGTTCGTCCCGTTCTATCCGTTCCCTCTTTTATTTCCGCGAGGCTCGTTGCTTTTCATCCACCCACGTTTCTCGTTTTCTCCATCACCCTCAACCCTCCTCACTCACCCTTTCATACGGTCCATTGTCATCACTAGACGCTTTGAAACTACTTTTCACCGGAGGCTACGTTTGTATACTCTACCTAACGCCCATTATTATGCTTTCGTGTACATTTGCGGTGACGATGCAGCCCACTATCTACTCATATGTCCTTCGACTGCATCAGGTACGATGTACTCGGTGCATCTCATATTCTCACCTTGTATACCTTACTTTTCAACAAAACCTTTATTGCATCATACTCGTATTCGTCTAATATTACGAAAAATATTACGATACTAAAACCGTTTGCCTCTCTTATTCCTCCTGTTAGTATTAACGTTCCACACTGTCCGTTTCTCTATTACCGCATGAACACCAACCCATCCGCAGTGAAATGCTCAATGTCACGTACCAGCCAAACTCTCTTTAGGCAAACTGTGCCCGTTTTGCAGTACGTGGCTATCACTGTGCTTCCTATACGATCTGCTATCTACGAAGGCTCTCTTAGTCCACGTTTAACATATTTTCAAGCAACCAGATGTTTCTTGTAATTAGATCGATAATCCTTCGTTCTTACACTGCGCTATTTTGCCCCGAGCTCATTCTTCGGTGTCTATCAAGAAAGCGGCTCGACGCCAAGTATTAAAAAAAAAAAAAAAAAAAAAAAAACAAGTATTTAAACGAAAAAGCCTTTTCACTGAAATTAATGATTTTTTTCATTTTCACAATAAGCCGAGTTCACTTGTACAAAAAAAAAACAAAGCAATATCATGAGTACATTCCTGGTTATTAATCTAAAAAATATCAAAAATTGAACAAATTATGTTTTGTTCACTCACTTCATCCGAGGGTAAAATTTTCAATCATTTTTTCAAACAGTTTGGTTTGATATTTAAAAAAAATTTCATGATGCACACATATTAAGGCACCTTTAATGCGTACTCTTGATTTTTTTCAATGAAAACCGATCGAACCACTGCTGATGACAGATGGATGGAGTACGCTCCAGCTATTTTTCTCACTACTTGTTTGTAATACATTTCCAATGAGTTTTCTTTTCAGAATCTAGGCTATTACGAAAGTATCGAAAAGTTTGAGATGAAACTAAATCGTAAGGATCGGTTGAACGGTACAATAGACAATTACGTGGCAATCTCGTTACAAAATCTTTTGATTTCCAACGTAAAGTTCACTTGTTTATAAAGTTTGTACGAAACTGAGTTGTCAGGAAGTTTCTCCTATCCATAAATATCTATTCATTTACTAGACCATGCACTAGACCATGTACCAATAGGTATTTACTGTAGTTATGTACGAGCAGGTTATAACAGCGAGAAACACGAGAACGAGAGTCTAGGATGCGGACATTTGAGTTGGGATTGGGTAGACGATTGCAAGGATGGCCGCAGACAGGGGTACTGACAGAAATCGTGAAATTTCTCTCAACGTTGAAAATGTTTGGTGGCCTCTCTTGCGGGCGAGTTCACCAGAGAGGTGGACGATGTGCAGCGAGAGAAGAAAATTTGACCGGGCAAACGGCCAATCGTCTTCTCTGTTCTAACGGTAGACCGGCAACTTCCGGTTGCTGTCTCATCAGGACGTCTCGCAGGGAGACTTTAGTACTACACAGCTAGCCTGAATTCCTAATAGCCTCGTTTTCATTCTGAGCATATTATTGCTCACGTACGTACTCGACTATAAATGGTAACGTAAACGACGAATATACTAAAAAAATACAAACCTAAAAAGATCTTCGTACGTTTATGTACGAAATTGACAGTTAAGGTGCAGAAGTAATTCATTCGAGTAAAACGTCACATCGAAGTATTACTCTTATCAATTCTTGAATATTTATATGCTGTGTCGCAATTAGAAAAATAAATTACTTATTGTTGATACTACTTTTTTGATCATCGTGTCATCGAGATAACAATTCGTCTGTCCTACTTTTGCCGATCACCTGATAAAGATTCTTTATCAGGATCGACCTTCTTGGCTCGACAGATACGATCTGCCGGAGCAAATCCTCGTCTGATATAACAATAATTGAAATCACGATTTGTCTCCTTCTAACAAGGATTCAGCAAGATCAACAGATCTGTGAAAATGTTTCAATGCCATCAAAATTGCCCTATTTTTTCGTATTTAGATCAATATTTATGGTTTTCGAGATTCAAGACAAAGCTTGGATGAACAACCATTTTTTAAAATATTCCATGAGCGTAACTGGAAAGCTCAAGTCATCTTGAAGTTTTCTATTCTTTGAAACTCCTTGAAGCATGGATTTAGAGTTTATCATTGAAAGAAAAATGTCACGTTTGCAATGAAACCCTCATATCATTGAAAATCCACATGTCTATTTTGTAGAACCTTTGAGATCTACGCAACTCAAAGGAAGATATTGGGCATTCGTGCAAGATCCAGGCACAATAATTGTACAAATATTCGAATGTCTCAAGCGAAGGGTAGTTTCGTGTCTGGTGATAAATGAGCTACGGTCTTGGCATACACAGGCTTCCTCCGGTTACTGACAAAACCCCTCCTTTGCGTTTGTCCCGGTAAGCAACCTGCTACGTCAGGTCGTCGACTAATAACGGGTGTGCCCGAGGGGTTCGAGAGAACGTGGACCGGGACTGAGTAAGTTCTGTGTACGACTCGGTTACTCGATGCGTAATATCCTGTAGAGAAGCACACACGCGTGATCCAGACTGAGTTAACTTGACGCTCTCGACGTCGCACCCACGGACATACACACCCAATAGCATCGTCGTGGGAGCAAGAAATTATTATTACCAGACATTGGCTCATACATGTGTAAACACACGTGTACAACGAAGCTATAACTTATAACTTCTTTGATGACATCGTGATCGCGTTCGCCAAAATACATAATCTTTCGAGCAGAATATTGAGACTCTGAAGATGGTGTAACCGAACTTATGAATAAAGAAAAAAAATAGTCCATGGAAAAGTGGAAAAAAAAGTCAATGTATCTCTATCAATTTCGATTGTGGGAAAAAATGGCTCCACAGATATGTATGGAAACTTTATAAATCACTCGAAGGAAGAATCGCGATGTCCTTAACGATTTAGCGATAAAGAAAAAAAAATATATGAATTTGTCCAACTAACTTGATCAAAAAAAGTTTACAAATTGAAGTGCCTTCACCAACAATTGAGGAAACATATACTTTTATGAGGTTCGAAAAATCAGAAAGAACGAAAAGTTTTCTTCTGCGAAAAATCATTGGAAGTTATTGGATGAAAGTTTTGCTGTTATTTTGAAAAAATCGAACACGACTGTGTTATACGACGTCGTAACAATACTCCTTGAAAAATAAAATTCAGTGGCATAAGTGTTTTATTTACGAACATCAAACTTCTAATCACCAATATAAATGAAGCTTCGGAATCGAAATTTGTAGGTTTTTATCGAAAACAAAAAAACTTGGAGCCATGGAACAAATATTGGACGGTATTTAATTGGGTATAGAAAGGGATATCGAGTGATTTTTGTAATTTCTCTATTACGATTTTTTTTTAACGGATTTTTTTAATTCTACGAAGGAATGTCAAGGTTTTTGGACTGTTTTGTATGAAAAAAGAATTGGAGTGGAAATGTGTGTGTTAGTCACAAAAAAATCCTCATCCCATTCCTTCAATGGTTTGTTGAAAGACAAAAAACAAAAACCTCATATGGATCTTTTTTACGTTTTACTCTTAGGTGTGTACGTTCTCTAAAGGGTATAAGAACGGATCCGAGCATGGTTGCAACGATCTGAATAGTTAAAAAGTCCAGAATCATTGCGATGCACCATGTACACAACACACATTTAACTTACAGAGCACACTCTACCAAGTTCACAGACAAGACTCTTCGATAATCATCGCACGCCCGCGTCTTCACATCGTTCTCATCTCATCTCCTCTTTCTCCCCTCGCAAACGCAAGCGTTCAGGATGACGACAAGAAGCAATCTATCTTGATAAAGAGTAAAAAAAGGACACGTCGTGCGAGACATGCTGTGAGGGAAATTTCATACGACCCACAAATTCACGACTGCCTGAGGCCCTTTAAAGTACTTGTGATATCCTATCTCTTCCTTTGACTTTCATAACATCCTTTCAATTTGGCTGTCATCTGTACGTCAGTATACGTCACATAAGTATTGTATGACCAATTATTTGGGAGCTCGATTAGCTGGAACAATGCTTGTGAGACACGCATGGCCGCTTAGCTCGACAACACTGAACTCTTTTATTCGTTCACAAATATAATTTGTTGTAGATCGAACGCGGACTTACGGTTCAATTATTTTTGTAACTTTTGATCATTTGATCGAGAAATTCAAAACAGAATCACATTGTTTTCTAGCAGAGAAACTCTTTTTAATGAGTTCAAAATCTTATGTTGCACTCTGATCTTTTTCAAGTGTTATCAAAATTTGTCCAGTTTTAGAAAATCAATAAATACCTCGTAGCAAAGTTCCTCAGCTTTCTAACGAGTCAGAATGCATGCAGATTGGCTGATCCTTCACGGTTTTCGAATAGTCGAAGAAAATCATCGTATTCCACTTGTTTCCCACGTCACTGCAAAGTAACATCAGATTTTATCAATAAAATATACAAGAAGCGAATGACTTGTTCGAATACCTCGGTATTTGTAACTTCCGCATTTTGCGTGTCACGCGGTAAGAATGCTGACTCGCTGAGCTATTGTATAATATACCAAATTGAGTTTAAACTAGAGCCAAAGTATTCTGTTGCATAGTGATCCATCTTGACGATGTTTATACGTATACAAGTTTTGTAAAATTTAGGCGAGTTCATAAATAACAAGAGTTCTGTAAAATTTAGTGGAGGAACCAAGGCAACGGATTTCAGGATGCCGTAACGTTGACGTCGTCGACTACCTGGTGCAACGAGTTTACCGCTGGTCATGGACTCATAGATTGCTTAATAAAACTTTCAGACATGCGAAACGAGGCTTCTGAATCTTGAGGTAAGTTTGAAGTTCGGTAACGTTAGTGTACGCACCGAGGTCATCAAACTTTATACCTTATATTTATTTCAATGGATCAGCGAACCGTTAAATAGTCATATCGTGATAATTACGAATGAAATAATGAGGAAATTTTCTGGATCGATAGAAGAATCATCAGTAATTGCACTCAAATACTAAAAATACAACCAACAGTGAGCAGTGCCCAGTCTTTTGGTCTTTAAAACTAAAGTTCAGAAGCCTCGGACGAGGTTAATACTCGATTGGCCATCGATCGACCATACATCGGCTCACGCATCAATCGCTCAAAGGAAAACAGTTTTTCCGAGTTCCTGATGCTGCTAATCAACATTTTTTTCTGTAGGTTTTCAAAAAAAAATCAAAAATAATGAAAATACACTGGTTATGCTTGGTCAGAGTAAATTTAATAATTTCATATCTAAAACCGAAAATCTCTATCCATTAAAGTTCCGTAAGGTCACGATGAAAAAAAAGACTCTATCCGGAAACTTTCACTCGAAGGCTCAAGCTAGTAATATCCAAACTTCCATCTGGTTTTCCTCTCTCAACGAAGACCTTCGATATCACTATCTACAAAGCCCGACCCTTTAGGCAAATCTCAGCGTCGAAAACGACGAGAAAGTTCATTGTAGTCGTGGCTGAATCCGCAGGGACGATGGATACAGCTGTAGTCTGAGATGAAATGAGAAGGCCAGAAAAAAAAATGAAAAAGGTCGTAGACTAAAAATTCCGACTAAATCTAGCTGTGGACACTAGACAGCGGCTAGACCGGAAAAGCAGACTGAAAGACAAAGAAAATGTTCACCAGGCGAATTCGCATTCTATATTCTTCTTTTCAGTCTCCGAGGATCGTTTAACCATGCAGCATCCGATCCGTATACAGTCCTAACCAAAACGATTTTATTTTCATTTTTTTATTTTTCGAAAATAAAATCGATTAATTTTAATTATGAAATATTTATTCGAGATAAATTTATCAATAGCTCGCGATAGTATGTCCAACGTTTGGATACAATAACTCGTCACTGGTACTTTTTATTTATTCTTCTAATGGCTACTTTGAAACGACTGAAAATTAGTACTTTCCTAACGTCCTTAAAATTATTAAGAAAATAAAGCATCTATATGATAAATTATCGATACCAAAGGCTTAGGAAAATAAGGGGAGTTCCTTTTTACAGATTTATCGTGAGGTTAATCGGCTTATTACACTTCATCTTTTGCCCTCTTGGTGCATTGCACCAGAGGCTCGAGACGCTCTGAGTTATTTTGCCCCGACGATGAAGCCGCAATCTGAAACTTTCGTCCCTTCTCCTTCGCGAGGGCTCACGATGTGTTCTTCTATCACACTCAATCGTGCTCGATCGTTCACTCGGGCGAAAGGTCTCACCAGGGGGTCAACGATCCGCCAGGAAGCCAATCTATTCCGCGAGGTTTAAACTGGACTGACGCCCATGCAACTTTCTTCCAGCTCATCGACGAACGTGCTGTCGTTACGTAACGGGCTTGGGACGACTTCTTTGATACTCTCCTGTCCTCAGGGGATGCAAGAGATATCACGAAGTCGCAACGGGACAAATCGTTTAGGAAAATAATAATAATAATAATAATAATAACTACAACATAATTGACTCAAATTCATTTTTGATCCAATAAATTTTAGAAATTAACTACCCCTTTTGTCACACATTGATTTTTATTATTCACGTAATATTATTATGACCAAAAATAAGGTCAATTTCAATCACTTGTTTCTATACTCAAAAAATGTATCTATTGACAAAACTTTTTGTTCATTTTGAAACATTTATTGTTTATTTATTTTATTAAGTCAACTGTGATTGCAATTTTTACAAAGTAGTTTTATGCAAAATGCTATTTGCAGTATCTAAATTTTTTTCTCAAGATTTGCAAAAAAAACCAGTCTATATCGAGGCAAAGATATATTTTTTTGCCACTTGTAAAAAAACTCGATTATACATTTAAACTGAAGAAGCCTTGACTAAGTCTGTAGATAATTGAGGAAAGATCATCTGTACCAAATTTCATCGAAATTTGTCGTTGAGCTTTCAAGATAAAACATCATTTTGCATAAAAGCATTTCGATACTTAAGCATCTGAGAAAAATAGAAGAAATTTTTTTTTTCCAGCTGTAAAATGTTATCAATTCCTGGAAATTTATTAGAATTTATATACAAGGAGTGACACTATCGAACTGAATTTTTGTTTGTTTGTTTTGAATCAAATTTTATGACCTCTCGACGCAACAAAACGATCACTGAAGAACGAAGAGGTTAAATTAGCTAATTATGAAATTATTTATTAATTTTAATTAATTATATGTTACCAAAATAAATTGAAAGTACGTTTTAATGAGACGTACATACGATGAAGCAGTGTTCGAGTATTCGAGAATTACATTAAATTTTCAGCCTATTTAAGTCAAATATACGATTTATCGTCATCGCGGTTTAGAACCTTTGCTCCGTGTGCTGCATAGCATTTCACGAAATTCTCCCTCCCAATCTCTCTCCCATGTCGTTTCCATAATCCTCTTAAATGCCTGCCCTGTATTCTCTGTCTGCAATTCTATACAACCTATGAACGCGTGCTCCCCATTCTCACAATTTGCAGCTGCACTTAAATCCGGCAAAATGATCAATAAAGCCAAGCTGTGCCCTTCGCGTTCTCACGCATAGACTCACGCCAATACAATCCTTTTGTCTCTCTATTAATCATCAATTTAAACAGGCGATTGTTGAACAAGAAAAAACTTGGGCACATCATTAATCAAATCAAAATACCTAAAGTATGCCAACATTTTTTCACCCCAACGAACTATTTTTTCATTTCCATAATAAGCTAAGTTCACTTGTACGAATTAATACATTTTTTTTTTTTTAAACCTCGAACATAGCACTTTTTTCATTCGAACAATAGCATTGTCCATGAGTACATTCCCGAATATTAATCTCAAAAATATAGATAATTCATTAACATTATGATTTTTTAAAGTTGAAAGGTGATTTTTCTACAGATCAAAGTTTTTAATAATTTTTTTGAAACTGTCAAATTTAAAATTTCAGAAGTTTTTATGATGCACACGTGTCAGGGATTCTTTCAAGTGTACTCCTGACTTTTTTCAATAAGAAGCTCAAGATTGCATGCGGATAGAGTGTACCGCGGGTCAAATTAAGCCAGTGCCTGAATAAAGTGCCCTAATTAAAATCGTGTCATAGAAAATTATGCCTCCAAGAATTATAACAGTAAAAGCACTGCAGATATTTTTAAAAAAATCGAAATATGAATACGGAGGATTTTCAAAAATATTTTCAATCCAATGACAACGTGGAATAAATTCTTGTTTATTAAAATTATTGATTAAATTTCGATTCAGAAATAATATTGATCACAGAACAAATTACTGAAAAAGCAACTAAAGTACTCAGTCAAAAAAACGCTTTTAAATTAATGAAAAGGGGAATTGGGAGTAAAATGAAAAATCTACTGGGTTATTACAGCAAAAAAAAAACACTGAAACTTTCTGCATTAGGGAACAATAATTGAAGAAAAAAAAAATTATAAACTGTATCCACGTTGCTGTGTATATATTTTTTTAAAACATCAATTTTTGAGGGAAAAAAATATTTTGGAGTATGACTATCAGCGTGATTGCGTTTTTCTCGTGACGTAAGTTTGTTTACGGTATTACTGGCAGACGAAAGTACTTTTCTGCGACGACGAGGCGAGGCGGATGAAGAAAATGAGCGGGCGTCGCGACGTGCTGACGCCAACAACTGCGGCATTTTCATTATTATACGTCGAATCCTGAGAAAATACAGGACTTTATGTTCTATGTAATATTGATATAAATTTCATTCCATTTATGCTGGTAACTTTTCGTATATTTAGTTTCTTGATAGCCATGGAACATACGACGACGAATCAAAATTGCAGTTTCATTTAAATCGATGTTTACAAGTTCTCCTAACCTTAGAACTCATATCCCATTTTCTCATTCGCTCAAAGCATGATCCAGTTCATTTTCGAATCCACGGTACTTGTACTATAACATCATCACTACAGAGATAATGAGACGTAGCAGCACACGAATCGCTTCGTTCTTTACAAAGGAATGGAATCATATAAGGAAAATTGATTTTCATATGAAACTTAAGGGGAAACTCTACCGTAACGATTAAAAAATATCGAATCTTTTAACGATAGATAATATTTATTCTAAACCAAAAGTAGGCATCGATATCCGAATTAAAATTCCATTTTAGGGGAATAAAAACGCAGGAAAAACTCTCTAAATGCGTTTTTCTCGAAACGCCTTTTTTCGAACCGGTTTCAGCACAATCTCAAAGACAATTAAACCGATTGAAACATTTTTTTTTTTTGCACGTTTCCCAATCGCACTGGCCAAGTCGGTGCCTTAGCTGATTTTTGAAATTTTGATAATTATTATTCTTCAAAACGAAAACCATCGGCATTATGTGAAAAAATCAAAAGAAAAATAGAAAATATAGCGACGCCCAACGGATTGCTACATTCATATAAATTTAAAAAAAATCAATTTTTTTGTTTGCAGATAAATCTTGACCGGAATTTCGATACGACAACGAAGAAAATTTTGTGTGTCTCATTTTCACATGAAAACTTATAATTTTGTAAATTATTAATATTCTCCTAGAAAAATGAGTATTCAAATATTTGAATATATTCTCAATAAAGTATATTTTGCCTCACCCTCAAATGATTTAGTAAAATTGACGATTTTTATTGGATCTACAATGGCACTCAAAAGTTGGCGAAAAACTGATTTGAAACTAAAGAATTCTAATCGACAAAACCTCATTTATTTTGACTTTCGCTTAGGGTCGAAATGGATCCCTTATATAAGTTGAAAAATCAAATAGAACATTCTTAGAAACCTCACAGAATAAATTTCAGCACTTGCAACAAAAATATTTATCCTGCAAAGTCACAAAATAAGAATTGATGGAAGAGAAAAATGGGAGACATAAAAAATGTTGATGTTTATTCTGTAATAGAAAACATACATTTTCAAACAGTTCCGAAAAAGGGGCTCGAAAAATAGAAATTCTTAAAACTAGTTACTCTTAGGCACAATTGTTTCTTGGCAAGATTTTTTGGCGATAAGTAATACGAAAGTTTTCTTCGATTGGTCACAACTGGAAAAAAATGTTCATTAGGAACTTGTAAATGTTTGTCACACGGTATGGATATGGAACAACGTAAGGTGAACAACACACGTATATCCAATAGCTTAAAGCAATACGAGGTAAGAGAAAAAAAATGGGGAGAACCATTTCTCGGGTTACGCCGTTGCAAAGCATGAATTATTTGGCAGGGTGAATCGTATCGATCGAAGGTGACTCATGTCACGTCAAGAGACACATTTTGTACTGTTACATGAATATAAAAACGCACCAAGCGTTCCGAGCAACAAACAAGCAAACGTAAAAGTTCATTATACTCATACGTACAAAATTCTCTCAGCCAAACGAGAAAAACATCATCTACATTTTTCGGATTGAACTTAACAATGATGAACTGAGCACCGAATGTCAATATTTATCAAATTCCGGTCCCACTTCGACTGGGATATATATTTTACATTCTAACACACTCGTAATTCTTTTTTATCGCTCCCTCGGGCTTTTATTGTGCGTAAATAACAAAGAGCCTTGCAGCCGGCCCTCAAAATCAAGTGGCACGTCCTGGTAAATATATTCGATGAACTAAATCAATTGATATTATCGTCGCAGTACACAACAACTGAATTAAAACGTACTCGCCTTAATTTCCATATCTTTTAATCCGCCACTAAACGACTAGCGCACGATCGAAAAAAACAAGAGGAAAAACGTTTGGTAACGAATATTGATGAAAATAAGACAACAGACAGATAAATGTGTCCGTTAAATTGCACTGAACAGTACAGTATCAATGCATCGAATAAACCTAACTGTTACATATACGAATCGCAACATTTGTGACATTCGAAAAAAAAATTGAGAATTTAATTTTTAATCACTCAATTTTTTCAATTAATTTTTATATTAATTTTATATTAAGGACTAAAATATGTGCCACCACTTATCGAACTTTAATCACAAAGTCTGCAATCAGTGACGTTTCCTTAATGTTATGGTGATTGTGCATTAAAGCTTAAATGAAAGCCTCATTCGATTTGCATCTTTCTTCACTGTTGAACCGTTTTGTATCCCTTAAAAATGTTTGAAAGTTCATTTTCTCAGTTATAAAACTGATAATTTCAAATCTGCACATACTCTTAATATACCAAGTGGTTTGACGAAATTATGTTTCCTTAAAATATTCCAAAATTTTAACAAGACATCGAAGTTTGTTTCGTTGGAATGCAAGTAAATTCTTGTATTTATTTTTTCAATATGACTGTTAGAAGCAAACTTTTTCCTAAATTGAATCTGTGCGGTTGTCAGGACGACTCTTAAAAAGACATGAGCGTCTATAGCAATTTGATATATAGAAAAAAAATTAAGGTAAAACTGAAAAACGTCAGTTTCGTGAAAACCCAACGATGCGATAGTCGTGGGACCCAACTTGCTCTGTCATAAAATCCTTATTTCATGTCTTTAACTGTTCTCTTATATGTAGCATTTTTTGTCGTATAAATGTCGTATAAATTTGATATTGTTATCGGATCCACGTAGTTGTAATCCTGTGAGAAATAAACTTTAAATACACCTGATAAGTGCAAGAGCAAAACGTCGACGTTCTTTGTCAACAGTAGTTACTTTTGTCTCGACTTTTTGACCAATGTCCAAAATGACACCTTTCGATCTCGATTTGTGTATCAAACCATCGATTTCGAGGCCTACGTCAACGAATGAACCAAAATGAGTGTTACGACATACAACTCCGGTCAAATGTATGTCAACGACCAAATCTTCGAAATGTTTCAAGCTCGTACGAAACATCGATAGGTCCGCTTTGCCTCTGCTATCAAAACCCTTTTCCATCGATAAACCTTCGACTATTATTTTCATCGTTTCTACGGTTGTGTGATATTTACTCGCCAACGCACTATATCCCTGATTCGCAAAAAGCATCACGCTGAAGATAAATGACTTCGTACCAAGCTGAAGCGGATCGCAGTTGGCGTCTCTCAAAAAAGCTTCCGCGACGTCGTACATTTCTGGGTGAAGGCATGTTTGATCGAAACAATTGAAAGGATCCAAATTCATTCGTTGGTTCTTACCGACTGCCGTTTCCGGTTTTATTTTGAGAAAACCAGCGCACTGCTCGAAAGTCTCGGTACAGATTGCTTCGACTTTCTTCAAATCGTTTCTCGTTCTGAACGGGCCCGATGATTCTCTCCATTTTATCAAATTCTTCGCTTTATTCTCATTCAAACCAGCAACTCTCTTCAGCAATGGAAGCGATGCTGTGTTTATGTCCACACCAACGAAACTTACAGCTTCCTCGATTGCCTGCAGGAATTCAAAAATAAATACATTAATAAAAGATTTCATGGATTGAGGTGCTAATGATGTAATGTAACGTAATTTTTTCTTTTTAGATTCAGAGAACTTGAGGTATTGTTGTGGATTATGCAATTTTAAGAATTCGTTCAAGTGTTTTTTTTCTTCTGTCTAAGGATCCTACAGATAAAATCCAAAAAAATGCTCACAATTTGAAAATTAGTAAATAATGAAAACGACTTTCGTCGGATGTCAACGACATTAACGTCTTCTATGTTCATACAATGTTTATGAAGTTTACTTCAGAGGCCATATTTTGTTGCTAAAGATTTAGAGCTTGAAAAATGAACTTGATGTTTCGTTTTATAATTTTTTTTTCTGTTTCACACAAAAAAAATAGGTCGATTGAAAAAATTGAAATATCTTACTTCTAATGTAAATTTAAATTACTAACTTTTTCGAAAAATTATTAGTAATTTGAACCCAGAACTATGCGATAGCTCAGAATAAAAGTTTATTAATTTTTCAAAATAACGTGCTTCGATCAAAAAAATTGGTACTGAACCTATTTTGATGGATTTTCAGCATTGCAAATTGAAAAATGAACAAACTTACCGCATTCAATTGAGAAACTAATATTTTTGAAGGAAGATCGTGCTGAGGAATCATTAGGTTCCATTGCTTAGGGTCAATTTTGATCAATTCAGCCATTGGATCCTGCAGTCTTCTGGCCAGAGAAACAGCAGCTCTGAAGCTACTGTCCAGATATGGGAATTCCATGGAAGATTCTTGTCTGGTAGAGTAGAAGGTAGCTGGAGCATTATTAACGATGGCGTAAACGATATGAAGCCGTTGGAATTCAGGCTTTTGAATGAGCTCTGTGAGAAAGACTTCAGTCTCACGACAAGCTGCACCGTCGCCAAGTGCCAAAGTAGAACACTTATGGACAAGAATGATTTCAGAAAGAACGCGTTGAGCTTCGTGTTTTGATCTCGGATTATCTGCGTCGTGAGGATAAATCGTTTCAGTCTGAAGGACTTCGCCTTGTTCAGATATAACAGCTAATTTGCAGCCGATCTGAAAGCCTGGTTGAATTCCGACGATGACTTGATTTCTGACAGGAGGCAGAAGCAAAATCTGCTTGGCATTTCTAGCGATGCCAGCGATGGTCGCAATTTCTGCTTTACGAGTCAACTCTTGTCTCGTTAGTGTGAAAATCTTTGATTTGATGGTAGAGTTCCAAGCAAAATCAAAAGCAATATTCAGAATATCTTTGTGCAGCTCCGAAGTTCTGCAAGCATCTTCGTACCGTTTCACGCAATATTCTTTGAAATCTTTCTCAAATTGATCGGGAACAATGACTTTGACATTGATGATTTTTTGGCTTTCGCAACGATTAATTTCCAATATCTGATGAGGCTTGATGTTCTTCTCGTTTGAAGAGTAATTGTAGTAGATTTGGTAATCCATTTTACTTCTAGACTTGGATCTTGTTTTTTTATTTCTACCTTGTTTCCTTGTTTCTTCCTCGTTTTCTGTGTCTCCATATTTATTTGTTTCTATGCTGACAGGATATTTTTTACGCAGTATTTTTATATTTTCTAAAGTTCTTGGCTCTTTGCAAATAATGTCTGCGATTAAACAGACTAAAATACTTCTCACTTGTTGCTCCGTTTTCAAACTTGCAGTATTGGATTGTATGTAATGGGACAAAAAATTGATGGGCTGACCTTTAACAATAGACTCCGCAGGTATGTGTAGACCGAATCGTCTACCTTTTTCCACCGCCGGCTCTGGCAATTCGAATATAGATTCTATAAACTCAAGATCATGCAACGATTTTGTGCTTCGCAAGAGAGCATACAGTTCAGAATTGCAGCTTCCCTGCCTGTCAATTTCTGCGATAAGAGCGTCAGCCTTCTGCTTTATGAGCTCGGCTTGTTCAAAACTATTTTTAATGTTTCTCAACTGATCTACATCCATTCCTAGAGTAGTGTTTTTTCGGTAACGCGCTATGAATGGTATTGTGTTGTTGTTTTTGAACAAAGCAATTATATTCTCTACAACATATTTACGTATACCGTGTATTTCCTGAACGTAGTCGATATCCGTCCATTTTACAAAAGGAAACTGTGGTGACGCGTATCGTGCCTGATACACCTCAGGGCTATCGTCGCACTTTGATGGAAGTTTTGATGTCACTTTCTTGGAGGTATATACCCTTGTTTTTTGTGATTTCGATGAGGCAGGCGCCTTTGGTATCGAAACTGCTGGAGGTACTCTTGATTCAGGCATCACAGGCGCGACAGGTAACGACATTAGCGGACGCACTTTTGGCTGAGATGAAACAGATGATTTTGGTATCGACATTAGTGGAGGCACTTTTGACTGAAATGGTACTTTTGACTGAAACGGCACTTTTGACCGAGACGGCACTGGTGGCTTTGACATTGACGCTACCGATGGATTAGTTTTTCCATGTCTCGTTGCTTCTGGTTCCATGGGTGGAAATGAAACAGGTGGCTTCGGTGTCGGCGACACCATAGTGACATGTTGCTGAGCCAAAGAAGCAGTCTTTTGAACCAATTGTTTTTGTTGTACTGGATGTCCTGTCCATACTTCTTTTATGCGTAGTATATTTTGTGTTCGAATTTCTTGTTCGCGTAATATCTTTTGCTGCTGCTGGTATTCCCTCAAATTTTCTTGACGCAACCACTCCTCTCGATTTCGTCGGAGTTTCTCTTCCTCCTGCAACCTTTGTTCGCGATGATGTTTCTCCAACAGTTGCGCCGCTCTCCATGCCGCTTGCTGCTTCTCGTATATTCTTAATTCATTCGGAACTTCCTGATTTCTTGCTTCCACCTGCTGTGCCTTATTATCTTTATCACTTTTCGAACTACTTGATCCCATTTTTACGTAATACAAACTCTGAGATATCGAGTATAAAAGAGAAAACACTACGCGTGTTTTCAGCGATGTTTCATGTATAACTAACGACCACTAACGGCAAGCGACACCATCACAATGGCGAATTGCGTGTTGTCGATTCTCTCACTTATCACTGTTACGTCACAATTCTTTTTTTCTTTGTTATGTGAGAAGATTTCCCAGTTTGTATACATACTTGCTCGGGGATTCCCCGGCTCGGATCGTGCGCTCGATTCTCGCGTGTATACCGGTACATGCACCGAGTAACGGTGCAACAACATTTGAATGCCTTCCCGACATGCGCTGGTACCCATAACCGTGTCAGATGGAAACGGAGGTAAACGGAGGTAAACGCTGTATAAAGCGATTCTTTTTCGTCGAGTAATGTACCGACGATCGGTAAGACGAATTGTCATGTTCCATTTCGCTTCGAATTCGATGTATGGACGAACCGGACGAACGCGTCTGTCCGAATTGTTCTTTAAAAAGAAAACCTGCATTGAAACCTCAAAAACGGTTTAATTTTTGCGATATTATTTTCTTCAGTTCCAACAAAATAAATCTTTCGAAAGTTTTGAAGTTTTTCATTGCGTATTCAGGCATACTGCGATACTGAAGTTGTTCCCCGATGTGCCACGAAACGAAAGTAATTTTTGTCATTTAACCATGAATCACGTATAGTCGTAGTCGTCTATGGGAACCTCGGAGTTTCGTAAATGGACAAAAATGTAGAAGAATTCAGCCACCCTTGGAACGGTATTTGTTTCGTATTTTAACATGCGGTTCCAACAAAATATTCATTAATAATCAATTTTTCGCTAATTCGTTCCATACAAGGAGTTCAGTGATTTTTCCAAATGCACTCAATTTTTTTAGAATACGCTTTTTTCTTTCCATTTTTCCAACAACTTATGGATAAATTTATTTTGTAATTCGTTTATGTACAAAAAAAAATTTTACGAAAAATATATTCCGAATTCGCATTTGAAAAATATGTATGAGGTTCTGTATTTTTCCCAACCCCTAAAAAAATGAAATTAAAAGAGGAATATCATAAGAAATCTTAAAGTATATCAATAAATGAACAAATTCATTTTATACGAGGAGAAAAAAATCGTCCAATGTAACGAATAAAACAGCTCATATTTTTAAATTTTTCATTTTATAGGAGCCGAAAAAGGAAACACGAAAAATTACACTCTTTTGTAAGGTTCTAATTCAGATCCCCCCTTACCAGAACTATAGAAATATTTGTTCGTTTATTCTTTCTAGGAGCAGAACAATAATCACATATATCAAAAAAAATATATGAAATATTCTGCTGTGTAAAATTGGGAGCGACTTTTTTCTTCTTCGAAAGATCAATGTTATGTGAACAATGATATTAATTGAATAATCATTATGTTCATTTAAGTTGCTAATAATCGTAAATTAAACTTTGATCAAAAACTTTTCTTGAAAATCGCAAAACAGGAATTTCGATTAAGGAACAAAAAAAAACTTGGCGCTCTATATGCAGCTGGAGACATTCAACTGTGTTTTTTTCAGGTACCCATAAATAAAAAGTAAAATTAGAAAAAGATACCTGTATGGAAAGTGAAAGATTCAGTCTCCCAAAATCAGAAACCGAAAAACTTTAGAAACATTTAACAAGTGCGAGACCAAGACGACCGCGATTTTTTTCAACATTTAAAACTTTCGTTTCGACTCTCTGACCAACACTCAAAGTAATTCCACCCATTTGGCTTGTGTGTATCAAACCCGATTTTTCAACACCAACATCAACGAATGCACCAAAGTGCGTATTGTTACGAACAACGCCAGTCAAGACGGTGCCAACTTTTAAATCGTCGAAACTCGTTAAACTCTCACGGAACATGGATTCGTCAGCTTTGGCTCTGATATCCTGTCCCTTTTCCATCGACAATCCTTCGACTATTATTTTCATAGTTTCTACGGTTGTTTTGAATTTATGTGCCAACACATCGCACCCCTGATTCGCGAATCGCGATACACCATCAATAAACGATTTTGTACCGATGTGAGCAGGATTTAATTTTGCAGCGTTAATAAAAGCTTTTGCTATGTCGTAAGATTCCGGATGAATCCAAGTTTGATCCAAGTAATTGAACGAGTTCTTAACAGCTCGATGTTCACTGCCGATAGACGTTTCCGGCATTATTCTAATGAAACCAGCGCACTGTTCAAAAGTCTTGCTACCAATTCGCGGCACTTTCATTAAATCGCTTCTCGTTCTGAATGGACCTGATGATTTTCTCCATTCGATTATACGGTTCGCTCTTGAATCTCCTAAACCAGCTACTCTTTTTAATAACGATACGGAAGCTGTATTTACATCGACGCCGACGAAACTAACTGCTTCCATGATTACCTGTTAACGAAAAATAATTAAGAAATTAGAACGAATGGGTCTTGACAAATAAATCTGCACGAAGTTAATTTTCTATTTATAAATTGTTAAATACTATTTTTACTTTGTAAATGATTCATGAAATTTTGTGTTCAAAGAGAAAAAAAAACCAGACTTATCTACTGCCAAATAATTCTGAACAAAATCATTTTCTATAGATGGAAACGTTTAAATTCTATTTTTTTGTTTCAGTATGAAATGACTATTTGAAATACTTCGTTTAATTTGGTGGCCAATTGTTTTTCCGGTAAATCATGTTGATACATTCCAACACCCAAGTGTTTGGGTTCGATTTTGACTAATTCAGCCATTGGATCCTGGAGCCGTCTCGCTATAGAGATAGCGGACACAACATTTGCGTCAAGATTCGGAAATTCGGTAGTAGCTTCCTTGCTGCAGCTGTAAATCGAAGCTCCAGTTTCGTCAACGATCGTGTACGCAACATTGAGCGGATCGAAAGCTCGTTTCTTTATAAGCTGAACAATGAAAACTTCGGTTTCTCGACAAGCTGTGCCATTGCCAAGAGCCAAAATCGTACATTTGTGCTCTCGAACCATACGAACGAGAACACGTTCGGCTTCGGTCTTCGCTTTCAGATTATTATTATCATGAGGATAAATAGTCGCCGTTTCGAGGACGTCAGCTTGTTCAGAAACAACGGCTAATTTGCAACCATGACGAAAGCCCGGATCGAGCCCTAAAACGACTTTTCCTCTGACCGGTGGAGTTAGTAAAAGTTGCTTAACGTTCTCAGCGAAAACGTCCATAGAAGCGACTTCGGCCCTTTCATTCAGCTCGTGTCTCGCCCGTCGGCCTATCGAGGGTTTTATCGACTTATTCCAAGCATAATCAAAAGCAGCTGTTAACAGACTCCTGTGCAAAGTTGAAACTCTACAAGCGTATTCGTAATGGTTCTCACAGTATCGCTTGAAGCCTGATTCAAATTGCGGAGGAAATTCGATCTTGACGCTGAGAATTTTTTTAGCTTCACCTCGATTTATAGCCAGTATCTGATAAGGTTTCAAGTTGTTTTCCCTGCATGAGAAATTATGATAAAGATCAAACTTGGCTCCATCGTCCTTTTGCTTGCTGCTTTTAGCCTCTTTCTCTACTTTGTTTCCAGTTTTCACAGTTGTTGAGATAGATACACAATGTCTTTGTCTCAAATCTTTTATCATCAAGAGAGTCCCTTCGGCTTTGTTAATCATATCAGCGAGAATACAAATTATTCCGTCTTTCACCTGTTCCTCAGTATTGAGACTTTCATTTTCTGGTTTAACAAAATGCTTTAACGGTTTGATTTTTTCAGCCTTCATTATTGCTTCCGCTGGTACACCTAAGCCAAGGTCTCTTGCTCTTTCTGCCAAAGTGGATTTTACCACTTTGAACATTGACTGCAAAAGCTCTAAATCGTTCAAGGACTTTGTGCCATGGATGAAAGCATGAAATTCTGGAGTCCATTTACCCTGCTTGTCTATTTCTTTGATCAAAGAGTTGGCTTTCTGTTTTATAAGTTTAGCTCTTTCCCAACTGTTTTTTACATTTCTCAGCTCATCCGCGTCCATACCCTGTGTCATGTTCTTACGATATCTTGCTATGAACGGTACAGTGTTATCTTCTACCAGAAGTTTTATTATGTTCTGAGCAACGGACTTGCTTATACCGTGAGTTTCCTGGATGTACTCAACGTCGGTCCATTCCACACATTGAACTTCAGATCCTGTAAACCGAGCGAAATCAATCTGTAACTCGTCATTCGATTTTGGTTCCAGCTTCGAAACCTTTTTTGCTGTGACATTTCGTGCTTTTGCAGATTTTTTTTCTGGCACGTTTGACTCTAAAGTTGCAGTTTTTCTCTTACGAACAGGTGCCGCCGGTTTTTTCTCTTCGAGTAACAATACCAAATCGTCTTTGCTGTCATCAGCTTTACGCCTCTTTTTAGTCGATACATTCTCTGCTTTTTGTCTGACTCGCTTAACTCCGGAACTTTTGCTTTTTCCGTTCTCTGATTTGAAGGTTATGATGTCGTCACTCGTGTCAGAAAGTTCCACGATTTTGACATCGTCCTCGTCATGACGTACGCACTTGCGTTTTGACATTGTTACGTTTCTTTCCCCTTCTTATTGTTTACGTGGTTTGTTTATCATGTGCGTACGAAGTTTGATTCAAAACAATACCAAAGTTTTATTTTTGTTGAAAATTGTACAACTGATATTTTTTCGAGTTGACAAAATGCAATCATTCTTTTCACCGGTATAGATATTTACGATATGGAATTAGTGAGTTTGCTTCGTTCAACATAAATATTTGTGCCTCAGATCTCAACGATAGTTAACAAACACTTTTTATTGTCTTTACAAGTTCTGAAATCAGTACAGTTTTTCCTTCACACACAACCGGTGGTTGTCGTATTCCTGGAGCCTTTGTGCGAAATCAGCTGTTTGTTTTACTGGTTTTTACCCACGTGTGCAGTTCAAACTGAGCGATGAGTGCGGAAGGGGGAGAAAGTAAACAGATTGATTGCCCGATTGCTAACGGGGTCGGCAAAAAACTGAAGTTCCGATCTTTTTTCACCAATTACATTTCAAGTGAGTAACCATAACCACTGTGATCTTTTCTTTTTTAATCTCTGTTGGTTGGAAAAAAGCTACCTTCCATGAGTGAGGCCCGTCAAATAAATTGATTTTTTTTTAAATAAATCTCTTGGGGCTCGTACAGTGGTTCGTGGTGGCGCAATTGGATCGTATATGCAGTGGTGTACCGTGTTTTCGACTTCGACTAGTTTAAACATTGCTATAATAATCATCTTTCAGGAGAATATATCTTAATTTGCACTTTTCAACGTTAATATTATATCCAGAAAACAGTTTAATTCACATATTCTTTACCGGCAAACGATTCTACATCGATTAGACCCCTGGTTAACCTTGCTAGCTTGAAAATTGAAATTTTTGGTGCTAACTTTATAACGAATCTTAGAGTCAAGGACTCCGTCGAATGAGTGTTAAATCTTAACAATAGTTGTATGCAGTGTTTAACATTATAACACATAATTCAATTTATTATATGGAGTGTTGAATACATCAATTTATTTGACTTGAGGGGGCTAAGGCAAAAATTTTGAACAACATTTTCTGAAAAAATCGTTCACTACTGGACGATCTAATTGCGCCACCAGGAACCACTGTACGACCACCAAGAGATTTATGTTTGAAAAAATCAATATATTTGACTGGAGGGGCTAACTCAGGGGAGGTAAAAAACGAATAAACATGAAAACAGCTGTGCCTGTCGCACTACAGTATTTAGCTTTCCGATTTGCCGCGAGCGCTGCTATGTTCTCTGTGTTCCTTACGCTTTCGATAAAGAAGCACGGAAATAAATGTTTTTTTTCTTCATCGCAAATATTATTGATGTAATAAATTACCAATTTTTTTTTTTTTTGTGGACAAATTGTATTTTTCCGTTTAAATTTATATCAGTATGGTGATTCCGAAAATACAACGTATTCAAATTTGAACGATAATCGTGTTCTCGAGGCATTCATCGTTTGGAATTATATTTATAGGAGCTTTTAACAATTTATTATGTACTGAAAGCCAATTTACACACAACAAACAGAATGAATATGAAACAATCGTGCTGGTTCATAGAACGTGCGCTGTTTTTTAACAAAGTTTTTTTAATCCAAGCCAAGTAGTGATCAACTCGGACATAAACACCTGGAGAATTTGGTGCTGCGCAGCCATATCCCCAAGACACAATACCGACTTGAACATTGTTGCATAGCAGAGGACCGCCACTGTCACCCTGTGAAATCAAATATTAACGAACTTCATTTTTTTTTTCGTCGTTTATGAAATGAATGACCATATACGCAAAACAAAGAACGGCGAAAAGGTTTGATAATTTATCAAAGAATATTTTGTTCGAACATAAATTTAACCTTTTAAAGACGGGTCTAGTCGATATGTCGACCACTAGTTTGGTCAGACACTCCACGTGAATAATTCATCGACATTATGCATAAATTTCGTATAAAATAAAAGGTCGATTTTAACGTGAAAATCCCCGTCCTTAAAAGGTTAAAAATTTCTAGAGTAATCATTTCTGAAAATTAGTCCATTGCAAAGTTTTGAAACTCCAATCCAACAATATTTCTGACAGATAATTAACCAAGTGCCATTTATTTTTAAAGTGATTTATCGGTCTCACGGTCAGTAAAAAAGTGGATACACATTGTTCTCGGACATGCTCGATATTTTAAGGAAATTGCAAGTGTCACGTTGCTCTCTCCTATCGTCAGAGAACAACCTAGTTCTTTTATTTTTCTCAAAATATCAAGAATGTTCGAGAATAACATGTATCTACTTTTCAGTTTCTCTTTCTCTTTCTACTTTACTTTCTACTTTCTCTCGCACTCGTGCAACTGACAGATCAGCTGATAATTTAATTCTTTGCCATTTTTCTCCTTTGATAGCTTCACTGAAAGAAATATCTTTAAAGAGCGTATTAGAAGCTAGAAAACAAAAAATCACATTACACTTTTTTTTAGTATTCAGGGCTTTCCGTTGATCGAATGTTTACCTGACAAGCATCAACGCCACCTTCTTTTTTTCCAGCACATATTTGCGAACGATGAAGATAAACAGTAAAATACTTGCCACAATTTTCCGTTGATATTAACGGTACAACCACGTGTTGCAAGGTGTCGCTGGTGACCTAAGTTGAGTAATTAGTAAATAAGGATAATGCGAAACGTCGATATTGAAGATTCCACAATTTTATGATAATCAAAAACCCGAATAAGTTGAGTTCTCAGAGAAAAAAAAAGTTTGTTACAACGATCACGTACAGAACTCGTTTCAGAAGTTTTGCCCCATCCGATCACCGTGCACATTTGATTTCTTTTTCGATATAAACTGTCATCCTCACTAACCGGCATTGGGGCGTAGCTGACGTATGCCGTCAGTTGCAAAGATCGAGTTAACTGCGAATTGGATGAATATTTTTAAATAAGTCAGTGTTTTTCCTCGTTCCAATTTTTATTCAATCGTCGCAATAACAAAAAAAATTGTAATTCGACTGTAAATATAAATACAAACATGAGTTTAATTACTAAAAATGAAAACATCATGAGTCTTCGTAAAAATTCAATCACGAAATACCACTTCTTGTCTATTTTTCTTTTTCTAATTTGAATTTCGTATCAAAATTCCAATTGTGTTTTTTTTTTGGTCTTTTTATTTCGATATTCGATATTTCGATTGTTTCGTACTTTTTTGTGGTCAGAAAATAACAAGAAAATATAACTATTGAAAAACCCGAAAACCATTGGAACAGGTTTATAACAAAAACGTTAAATTAAAAGAAAGAAAAACCTTGTATAGTCCAATGTCGTTTGCCATGGTGCTGTAATCGAATTCCGAATGTGGTAATACTGCGGAAACAGTCATTATCTGCCAAGATGGTGTGTACCAAAGATTTGTTGTTCCCGCGATAATGAGATAATATCGTGGATTTTCCGGTTGCCAACTTCTCCTGACGTGTCTGGAAGATTTTTTGTTCGTGGAATAAGCAAAATGTTATTTCTGTTATCGTTTAAACCCTATTTCAAATTCACTCATTCCGATGATTCTGTTATTTATTTTGATTAATTCTGGTACCTGACCATGCAATGAGCTGCGGAAAGAACAAATTGCGGCATAATATAAGTCCCTCCGCAATGATGCTTGCTACCGATTCGCCATTGCACGGACACCTGAGAGTAAACGCAAAAATATATAAAAATATTAAAATGCAACATATATGTTCAGTATAAAAATTTCTTAATTAATGTCATTACATGAAATATAGAACATTTTTTTATTCAAACTCACCGCGTAGGGATAAGTTTTGATCGTAGTCGGAGATCCACCGATAATTCGCGTTGAGACTTCAATTCCCTTTTGCTTGGCATCATCCCCTATCGGTATCACAGGTCTCTCGGTCTCATTTGTACCGTCAATGATCACGATAATTTTACAAATGACCAGAATACTGATAATTATTATTCGGGCCATTTGGGGGTTATTTTTTTATCCACGTCCAATGATTGATGGTAGGTTAGCTTTCAGTACATAGTCAAAGATTGTGTTCTCGTTCGATCGTTTTTATGTTGTTTTGTTTCTTTTCTCTCGTTCATGCAGCGTATTAAAAGGTGTTCTTTTATTTTATTTATAGTTAATCGACATTTTCCTGTATCCGTTTGGTCGATGAATGCAATATTTGTAACTTTGCATTTCTTTCAATTCGTTGAATACACTATTATTTAATAATTAAATTATTCATTCAATTTATTTGGAAGAAAATCATTTTTCTACCAATTGAATAAAATTCGTAGAAATACGTAAGAAAAATCAAATTTTTCTTTGCAAACGAATGAAAATAGACATCGTGTGCTATAAAAATCAAATACTGAATCAATAATCAATTTGGTTGAATGAAATAATTGTTTCAACAGTTAAATGATGACGAAATTTTTATAAATCAATTAGTCAATGTGTCCAGATGAAATTCATTAATTTCAATCATCTTTTTGATAAACTGCTACGAATAATGCCATTTTATACATTTAAAAATATCGAAAAACAGCATTTAATTGAGAGTTTCGTTGACGTACATTTAGAAAACTTTTTTAAAGAATGATGAATATATTTCTTTCGTAAAATGAGAGATACATAACCATCGAACTAATTTTATTGTTGGGTCAAATTATTAGCAAGATTTCTACGAAATTGAATCAATTTTTCAATCGAATTCTACCCTCGCCCAACAGACAAGAAATTTAAAGTTACAGTTGTCACTTTCCTGCATACATTCACGAAGAGCAAACCTGATTTTTTCGAATCTTTCGTCAGCCCGACACACATGTCAACACTAAATCGAACCTAAAATCTCCAGCGTGCTGGTAAAGGTCTTGAAATCACGATTACTAGCGAAGTCTGAACAAAAATTGAACTTTAATTTTGAGAACTACAGAGCACGAAGTTTGTCAATGTAAACGAACCCTCCCAGCATGATTGTTTGGTCTTTTATTCTTCTGCTTCTTACATTATGACAGTATAATACACATTATTTATTCTATAGCAATTGACTTTTTATTAAGGAATAATTGGATGCATAGCATGTAATATGCATCCCACGAAAAGCAGAGATCCAATGCTTCCAACAGCGCCTGATGTTGGAACGGGAACCACTGCGATTTCCACTGAAGTAGAAAACAGACATTCTTAGTAAACAATTAAAATCACTTGGACGAATCAAATAATTGCAAACTCTGCAGATATATTTTTTTCGCTAATTGAATAAAATGTCGATGAAAGGTGACAAAAGTTTTTGAATTCATTCAAATTAAATGAATCTTCGTGTCTGCTTAAAAATGTATTCAATATTTAAAAATTCTCTATATGCGGTCGTTTCTAATGTCGAGTTATTCAAAAGCTTCAAAAAGTGAACATTTCGAATGTATAATTCAGTGCATAACAAAAGCGAAACGAGCCTTCATTTATATTGACGTAAAAAAGAGTAACTGAGTCATGTTAACATCCTGACATTATTAAAAACCGAATAGTCAGAAAAGAAGAAGATACGTCTAATGAATTTAAAAAAAAAAGAAGAAAAACGTCTATCTTTGAACAACTTCAGAATATTTTTCAAATTTAATCTATTCAAGAAAATAACCGAGGTAGAAATATTACCTTCCACAGTCTTTATTCTAATGTCAGCGTACTGCTCGTGATGAGTAACAAAGCCCGGAAT
This sequence comes from Campoletis raptor, assembly GCA_948107755.1. Taxonomy (NCBI): domain Eukaryota; kingdom Metazoa; phylum Arthropoda; class Insecta; order Hymenoptera; family Ichneumonidae; genus Campoletis; species Campoletis raptor. The sequence goes on along the minus strand of OX403622.1, from coordinate 30,478,793 downwards.
AGTTGATTGACAACGAATCTCAAGGCGTCCGTTGTCGCCAGCGTGTAATTCTGACACTTCAATCAATAATTTCGCGGTAGCTGACCCAAGATTAGCGTTATGAAAACGATGTGGAAATGATGTAACCAACCCAAAATCCACCTGTCAATTAAACATTTTATTCATTAAATAAATAAAAAATTAAGGTTGCATTAAAACACGAAGCAAAGTTTCTCACTTCGTTTCCGTTGATAAACCAAGTTAGATGAGGAACAGGATGAGCAGGAGCCGAGGTACAATTCGCCTCAAGTGTTTCTCCTGCCTCGTAAACGCGCTGCTTGAAAGTTATGTGCGGATTTTGCGCTTGTGGTACTAAAATACGAAACCATTCGAATTGTCAACATATATTAAGAAATTTTACCAAAATCACAACAACACTTATCTCTTAAGTCTATCTATATATATATAAATCTTTATTACAAAAATGTGTTTTGCCACTTTTCACACAAAAAACCACTAAACTGATTCTGATAAAGCTCATGAATCGAACTCAGATGTAGGACTCATAACACTTCGATAAATTATTTATTAAGGAAATGCCAATGAAAAGAATAAAATTTTTCACCCAACGTCAAAATTGATAAAATCATTGACGATTAGAAAATGCTGATAAATAAAAAATAGCAATTTAAAGATATTGCGAAAAGGAAGAGAATGAGCGGTGGCTGAGGTTCGAATTTTGAATAGAAAAAAAGTTACACCTATTTGTGTAAATTCACAATAAATTCCAAATTTTCAATTCGTATTCGGCTTATAATTACGGGTGGATATTTTAATTGATACTTTAAATTTTCTACTTGGTTCATTGCAGGTCAAGATTTCATTGAGTCTGAGGGATAATTATTATAATTCGTTAAAATGATTGAAAATTATGTTTTATCATTTATGTGCATTTTTGATTGTACAATTAAAGTGTTGAAATAGATAAATGGTAAGCAACAGCAAATCAGAAATTTTACACATCAGTAATTATGTGCATATTTGGTCAGACAAATATCGTCCATATGAATTTATTAAATCTAAATCTGCTGAATCTGCTTTACATTTTGAAAATAGTATTTCTTTCACTCACCTATAACCTGTAGTTTCGTCGCGTTGGAACTTTTAGTGAATATCGATGGAGAGGCTGTAACGACCACGCAGTGATATGAACCCGTCGCTGCGAAGCGAACGGAGTTCAGTATGATTGTCTGGCCATCCGGCGAAGGCTGAGGGGAAGAAGGAAAAAAGTGTAACACTTGAAAATTCAATAAATTTCACGAATATTCTTTTCAACACGTCACACTAACGTCCAATTAATGACAGTTACGGCAAAATTACTATATTTTGCGAAAATCATTGAAAAAAAAAATGGGTACGAGGAAACTATACAAATGCTGTTAACCCTTCGTTGCCACATTGAGTCAATTTGACCCGGAATCATTTTTCGGACGGCTGTTCACTTGCCCAAACATTTTTCATGAGTAAATTCCCGGTTATTAATCTTAAAAATATTGAAAATTCAACTAATACGTTTACTTTTCAAAAACTACAAATTTTCAATAAAGGTTTTACCACTGAAAACTAAATTTTTCTGAAAAAAGTTGATTGTTATGTTGAATATTTACGAAATTTTGGTTAATTTAACATCATTTTTGTCTGACATTTGAAAAGAAAACCCGTTGAAATGACTGAAATCTTGTTAGAGTCCAATGACATTTCGTTGATCGTATTGAACAAAAACCGTTTTTAGTTAATTTAATTAGACATATTATTCAAATATTTATGATGCACTCAAATTGGCCCAGCGTGTCAAATTTGACTGAGTCAGTGCTCGATGAGTGCTCCAACGAACAGATCACAATTTGCAAATAATATTACTTGAATTAAGTAGTTTTAACATTTCAGAAGGCTCAATGTATTTGAAATGATTTGGAAAAATAAAAAATATAGACAACGTGCTTAATCACCGATTCATTCGAAAGTTAATTGTGGGATTGTAAACTGTCATATTGCAAGATTTTATAAAAATAAAAAATAAAAAAAACAAATTTCTTTGTTATTTGGGACAATGATGCACAATGCTACAATAACAGGATATAATGAAAAGTTTTCCTTCAAAAAGACTGACATGATTAAGAATTAATAGCAAGAGTTTCTAAAAATAGTGTTTATTGGATAACTTTTCGCATGCAGTTGTGCACTCGTACTGCTTAAGTGTCGAGAAAACGAAAAAAAAAAAAATTGACGTTTGAAATCATCTACTTTATGAATTTAATGATAGGGGAGAGTCGAGCAATCCCGAATGACAGGTAATACGAAACAGTTTTATTTTTAGACTTTTACGAAGATCAGATTATGAAATAAATAATTTTAAAAAAGTAACCATTTTGGCAACGACGTTGTTCATATTTTATGCTAAGTTTTTTTTTTCTTTGTAATTGTGCGTAAGTGTTCAAAAAATTAGCTGTCCTGCATCATACGCCGTCCGGGACTATACGGCTCTTCCCTTTGCCCTTGAACTGCTATGCAAATATCCTCTTTAAGAATTTTGCAAATTTTTGTTTGGCACAATTTTACATTTTTACATGTAAATAAAAAACTTCGCAAACATCTCGACATCTCAATTGAGCAAAAGAATGATTTGAATATGAAAATAAAAAACGTTTTGCTTCGAATACAACTAGGTTCTCCGGATTTTACGATCGAATAAAAATGATTTTCTATTATGTGGGCATAAGATTAAATGGACTCTCTAGTAACAGTTGTGTTTTGTTATTTAATTGTCTCATGCCATCATTAATAGTTTGATAAACGCGTTTTATAATATGTTGTTGTTATAATTATTATTTTTGAAAATAATAATTGATCTCTTCGCAGCCTCAAACGGGTCAGCTCGCAGCAGTAACTACGGTAAGTCATTCAGCTTCACTGCGCGGAATCGATAATACGTACATTATATATGTATATATATATACATATATACAATATATATTTATACATATAGATATATATGACATATATAGGGCACAGGACGGGAAAGCAATGAGATTTTGATATACCTCAAAGTCCAACCCGGGAAAGGGCGTTTTCTGCAACGGGTACGTTCGGCCGCTTACATATTGAAGAATCTTCTTATCGTCCTTTAAAAATTCGATCTTGTGAAGATCATCGGGTGCCACATTGTGCTTGCAAATAAGGGTTGCCGAGTCGTTATATTTAACATAACTCGGTGCAACGAGCTGCACTACGTGTTCCGCATGAGTCGCATCTGTCATTCAAATACAAAGAAACAAACAACTAATATCTGGAACATGATAAATGTTGTTCTTCGAAAATGTCATGTTTTGTGGTTTGAGCTTAAGGCTATATTCTTTTACGGCATCAGTATTCATGATGAAAAACTATTCTGGCTTTCTCTTAAGGGACCTTCTCATAGTGTGAAATTTTTTAAATCCCGACTTAAGTGTCAACATCCTGTTACAATTTCGTCGCGAAGTTTGAATCATTTGAATCGCTATAGTTTTCCTTATGAAGAAGAGTTCTACTGGCTGCGTAAGAACCTTGAAACTTTGAAGGTGTTTTATTTTTCGAAATGTCGTTTATCAAAACGATTGACCAATTTTAACGAATAGTTTTCTATCTATCCTTCTGAAATTTTGTCACACCATTCTTCACGACATTCCTTAGCGGAATGCGAAAACTCTTTTCTTATTTTTGTATTTTTTTTAACAAAAAACATTGGAAAAAACGCCTAATCTTACATTTTATTTCAAACCTTCACCATATTTTTTATTTTCATTGAAATAAAAAAAAAATTTAATACTCGGCTACAGTTTTTCATTCAGATTAATAACCCTTTTGAAATTTTTATTTCAAACCATTTTTAAAGGAGAATTCGCGTCCACCGTCACACAGCTTTTTTTAAGCGCCATTCGTACTTTTTTTTGCAATCTTGTTGTAAAATATGATTTATTTGAATGAACGGAAAAACTAACGGACTGATTATCAGATTTAATTCACCGAAAGAAAAAAAAATCATTTAGAGCAGCAATTTTTCTGTCTGACACACTAAGAAGGTCCCTTACAATATAACGTTTCATTTGTACATAAATCTTAATTGAATTTTGTACACGGAAATGAAATTCAAAGTGTTCATTTAAAAAGCTCATTTCATTAATCTAATAAGACAATTTACAATTGTTGGTATAAATGTTTCATTTAGCCAACAAGTTGAAGTATCGACAAGACGATATTGACATAAATAATATCGTTAAATAATGTATGATACAATAATCTATGATACAAAGAAATAATAGACGTTGCACTTCCAGGGTCATTATTTAATACGATCTTATTGCAAAGACGTCTATAAATTGGTGCTGTTTTTATAAAGAATTGCCAACTAACGCCAAGACGATGTGTTCCTGACGGTTGTTAATAAATTAGTTAGGGTGCGAGGAACTACGGTCGATAATAAATGAACGTGGTCCGACGTCGCAATATCCCGCATCTTCGATATATCTGGTATGGGGGATAAGCTTGGCTGTATACAGGTTGTCTTAAGCTAAATGATCAATTCTGTAAATTAAGGTTCTAGACGGCATTTCGAATGAGTAAGCCTTTTACCAATAAAGATTTGCTTCCAATACTGCGATAAGTTATGAATTAATGAAGGTAATGAATCCGCACTCTCTCATCGGACACACTCTCGAAACACTTAGAAATAGAGCAAAAATACATGAGATTAATTTTGTAGAGTATTTCATTTTGTATAAAAAAAGTCTCTCGTGCAACTCTTGTATCTCCGATAGTTTGGTCTTGAGAGCGTTTTGAAAAAGAACTTGAGTCTCGAAACATATTCTCAAGATATTTTTCGCCCCGTTGTCAGAGCTGCAGTACTAAAGATAGAAAAATGTTGTCTAAAACTTTTTTGTAGAAAATTTGATGCTGTAAAAGATTGGACCAATACGTAATTGCTGTTTTACCAGTAATTGCAACATAGTAAGCAACAGAAACGCGCTAGTATTATTCAGCTTTGATAATAAATCATTGGCTGAAGAGGGAGTCCGATCTAAAAACAGGACGAGAATTTTTCACTCGAAATTTAGTGTAGAACTTAAGTTTACAGTATTGACTATTCAGACGGGAACGGCCGGTATATGTACGCACATACACATACATATACTGAAAATATATACATATAAATCTCATGTGCGATATACCCTGTTGCTGTGGGAGGCGTAACTGTATCGATCAGGTAGCGCGTGTCCTTCCGCATGAAGAACAGAAATATTATCGGCGACCCTAACTTGAATTATTCCTTTATGAAATTTCAAAGTAAAAACAAGAAACCAAACTTCAACGTACGTTAATAACGAAGAAACAAAATCTTAAAATATCTCATGAAATGCAAAAAAAATGATATAAAAGGCAATGAATTATGTGGATTCTACGAAATAATAAAAAATGCATGACACGATGCATCACAAAGTTATTAAAAGAAAAATAATTTGAAAAATCATGTCCAGATGACGATGAAGAATGATTCGAAGGACAATGAATATTCAGCTTGCAGTATTTTATAGTCAATCAAAATAAATAATTAATATTAATAAAAAGTGTGTAAAAATATGAAAAAGTGTAGACTATCGAGTATCACAAATGAATGACGAACCCAGTAACAATAATAATATTAATCGATTTAAATTTACATGGGGGTATTTTTTGTATTGGAGAACTGTGTCAGTATGTTTCTAGGGCATTTGAGGAATGTAATACAGTTCCGTTTTTCGTTCCTCCCTCGGTGATAATATGGGACACCATTATAAACCATACTCGATTGAATTTAATTCATTTATTCGATCCTTTGTAATAATTCTCTCTGAAATTCTCATGAGAGAGCGTTGTGTTATTATTGAACGTAGCCTTGTTGTTTTCATTTAACGATTTCTGTAATATTCATCAAATGACGAGCCGTAAACTTCTGAAGTATGCGTCAAGGAAATGCATGGGTACGTGTATTCCAGGGGTCTATAAATATACATACATCAAGGGTTCTCAACGTATATGGGAAAATATATACATATATGCATGTATATATAATTGTGCGTTTGTGCAGGGGCTCGGTCTTTAGTCTCGACAAGGGCGGCTTTGGTCAAAGGCAATTATGCACTAAACCAAGGCCTATGTGTGTTCGAACTGTGATATTTTTATGCATTATGAACTCTACTGACATCAAATAATTTCTATAATAATGTGCGATACAACAGACAGCCAAATATACAGATAATAATCGATTCCAACTTACATGAAAATAATTGTAAAATATATACGAATATGATCTTTCTCCAGTCGGCTTGTTGACGCGGCATTTTTGTTTATATTTTTTTCTGTTTTTTTTTTCTTCTTTTTATTTGCTTTTTTTCTTCGTATTTTTCTTATTACGTTTAGATTTTCTTGGTTTGTTGGTATCTCGTTTTCTTCAATTTATTTACTTATCGAGGAGAGTAGTATTAAGGGTTCTAACTTTTGTTTAATGCGTAATTGTCTTCGTATTTTTATTTATTTATTCGTTTTTTTTTCCTTTTTTTTTTGGTTGCTTGGTTTTTTTTTTTGTTTTTTTTTTGTTGTTTTATTATTTCTTTTACTACGTAAAGTTAATACAAACGTGCGTCTATTTTATACAGTGTGTGCCTTTAAACTACGCAACTTCGTGCCGTGGTCGGCGCTACAACTGGGAAAAGGCTTTCGATCGTCGGTCTATCGCGGTGCCTCCGCGAACCATCCCCCCAGGAGACACATTCGCCTGAGATAGAGAGAGATGAAAACTCCGGGAAATTTTCGGGGGTTCGCTGGATCGAGAGGGAGCGCCATCATGCGGCGCCAATTCGCGCTTGTGCGCACACCGCACCAACCCCCTGCCACATATCTACCCTCGAATACATCTCACAGACTCACGCGCATGTCTCCACCCTCTGCTCGCCCCCCTCTCGCCCTCCTCTCTTCGCTGTTCTCGGAAAAATATCATCCCTTAAGGATCCTGTGTGACGTACAGTCGTATCAAAATTTATCATCAGATACACTCCATGTATTTTTCATCCCTTCAGAATGACAAGATTTTTAAAAGATTAAATAATTCATTATGTCAATTATTTAGATGATGCACTTTTTACAAAAATTTTAACATCTAATCAAATATTTTCGAGATTTCTATATTTTCGTGTATTTTCATTCACAGAAAAAATTGAGTAAAATTGACAAAATATAAGCATGAGCAAGATTTTCAAACGATTAACTTATTCGTTTACTAATTATTATTTAAATAATGCACATTTTACTCATTTTCAAATATTTTTATTTGCAAAACAGGGGAAAATTGTATTTTATCTCCTACATAATCGCAATCTTAAAAATAGAAAGCAATACATGGCCAAATATCTGTTTTAAGGAAGAAATGAGAGAGATTGCAAACAGAAATGTGTCGGAATGGTGAAAGGGTTTGGTCGCGGTCTAAAACAGTTAGAAATCGAAGAAATGATAGCGATGGTAAACGAAAAAAAAGAGTTAAGAACAATAGAAAGCCTAATAGAAAGAGGATTGGAAAACCTGAAAAAGCAGACCGTAGAGAAAGAGAAAGAACAGATAAAAAGATCGACGCATATAACAGTGTATATAAGCACCTAATAGAGAAAGAGGAAAAACCATGGAAATACTGCGAGACAAGCAACATTTGCGGCAAAGATAAGGAGACTTGGGCAAGGATGAGTTGTGGAAACATAGGCAGAGATGGAAAGAAAGGAGAAGAGGATTGGACACGCAGAATGAGTAAACAAGAAAAGGAGACGATGGAACACCTAATCAACCGCGAAAAAGGCAGGCAGTTGATATTAGAGGAGGTGAGGACATACATCGAGGAGTGGGAAGAAGCAGCACGGGAAGGCCAGGGGTTAAGGGAGAAAATGATAAGGATGATGAGAGGGGAAATTAACATAAAAATGTGCCAGTTCTTCAGAGAAATAGAAAATGAATGTAAAAAAGAAGGATAGAAAGTGTGAGGAGAGGTTTCCTTGTATGATTTGGTTTTTGTTTGTGACTATGTATGAATGTATAATTGTAATTACTTTTATAAAAGCCCACACAGAGCGTGCAAATAAAACTCATAACTACTCACTACTTGTATTTTATCTCCTAGACACAAATTTTTTACGATAAATGAACTTATTCATTTACTGATTCATTTCGAAAATTAACGTTTCATATGTATGGGTTTGCATTTGTGAGAGTAAAATATTTCCATTGAGGTTTGTTTTGCTGATAAAACGCATTGTTTGCAAAGGAAGGGAAAAAGTGCTCGTCATAATAAAGTTGAAAAAAAATGTGTTTATCATCGATTTATTGAATGTTTATCTGATGGCATTACAGTTGGTAATAAAGAATAACACGGATTTATCGCCGTCAAAAAATTTGCAGACTCTTCGAAATATAACAGTCGTTGAACGATTTCAACAAAACTTGGCCGATTTTTCGGACTCGAGGACCAACAAGAACGCATCAAATCGTAAAATTCGCAAGATACATTTTCCGGCCTTTCCAAACGACCTTCGTCACAAAGTACGTGACGTAATAAATGGTCGTCCTGGATCTCCGAATATGGGAAAGCTCCGAGTGTACCGATCTCCCATAATACAACAGCGAACGACCAGACGTCGCTTTTCGATGTAAACTCACGATCGCGAAGCGCTTCCGGTGCCATCCAACGTACCGGAAGTCTTCGTACTCCACCATCACCGTTACCAATTATGTAAACACCGTCGTTTCGGGAAAGACCGAAGTCTGATATCTGAAGTGAGAATTTGACAGTTAATTTATGACAAATAAACTTAGAACCTTTTTCTCTGATCTTAAGTTTTCATGTCGTTTTTTTTTTTTCAAACCGTGTGTTCACAAATGTGATCACGAAAAGGAATCATACAAACTTTCGGGACAAACAATCGGGTGATATTTTTTTTCACCTTGAGAAATTAATTTGTTCACTTTTTAGAATATTTTTCGAGTTCATTTTCGTTTTTCTAAAATAACTCTGTTGGACATTTTCCGAAGACCCTAATCAGCTAATTGCTTAGAAAATTCGTAAAAAATGTATTGAATCTTTTTACAAAAGCATGTGAAACATCTGTGATTTATGTTTTTCAAACTTTTTGAAAAAACGTTCAAAATAGAGCTGATTTGATTAAAGAAATCTTATCCGTTTAGAAAAATCACTAAATTCATTTAACGTTACAAAAAAAATTGGCTAAACAATCTGTTAATAACTTTTTAGATCTTTTTTAACTGCATGGAAATAAATGTTTATAAAGTTTCGTTCAAATTTATTTCACTTGCTTCCGAAATCTTGCGTGGCATTGAAAACTGTGAGTTCTTTTTTTATCTGATTTAAAAAATTGGTGTTCGAAATTTTACTCAAACAAAACTTTTTGAAGGAACTTATTTTTTAGATTTTTATTGACATTTTTACTTTTTCGACTACAGTTTATTGAGAGTTTCAAAGTATCAAAGTTTTACCTTAAGGGTCATATCTGCAGTGAGTAGAATATTTCGTGCAGCAAGATCCCTGTGAATAATTCCTTTGGCTTCGAGATGTTCCATTCCACGTGCAATGTCTAACGCAAAAGAAGCAAATCGATATCCGTCCATACCGTTACATCCTTCCGAGGAATCGTTAGATACGTCTTTCGTAATATTTGCATACGTTTCCCCTTTTTCTTGAACACCATTCATAGATCGCTGGTCTATGGTTGGGTATTCCGGAAATATTATGTTCGTTGGTGACTGATCATCCAGTGTCGTACACACGGCTGAGATAAATTTAAAAAATATAAATTCATGCATTTCATTTCGTTCGTATGAGTTAATACACTGGGTCAATTTGACCCGGAGCATACTTCATCCGCCGGTGATCAGAATACTGTCGTTTGGTTTTTATTGGAAAAAAAAAAAAAAAAAAAAAAAAAACAGGAGTACACTTTAAACTTTCCTCGATTTATGCCCATGACAAAAATTCAAAAAATATCAAAATGAAATGATTTTTAAAGTTTTCGACACTTGAATTTTAGTAGAAGTCAGTATTTTACTACGGGAATGATACATTTTTCAATTTTTCATATCTTGAGATTAGAAACCGGGAATTGATTGATGAATAATGATTTTTTTCGAAAAATAGTCGTACTATGTGGAGTTTTTTTTAAAGAAGGTGTTTATTTGAACAAATGAACTTTCTAGTGAAAAAATCGTAATGATAGTTATCGCTGGAAGATAAGCCTGGGTCTGAATGACCCCAGTGTGTCAACGGAGAGTCAATTACTAAACTTTCTTGATATTTTCATGTGGATTATTGAACTTTATTTTCTTATTTCCATCCATCTTTGATAATTTGATCGGTATTCGTAAAAAATGTGAATTTTTTATTAATATATCGTCTGGTGAGGAAGAAAAATACTTTAAAATGTTTTCCAATTATAAAATATCTTGAAAGGTCAATATTTCATAAAAATAAATGTAAAATGTCGTACTCTCGGAAAAACTGGGTCGTTGACTTATCGATGACGAGACAACTGGATTGAAAATACGATCGCATTCGATTAAGCAATCGCGGAGACGATGAAGATGCGCTAACAAATCACCGCCTTCAACGTACTCCAGTATCATGCACATCGGATTTTCGGGCAACGTACAAGTCGCTATTAATTGTACAAGGTGTGAATGATTTCCCGCATTTTTCATCGTTTCAATTTCAGCGAGTAATTGTTGTCGCGCTTCAGGCTCTCTTCTCGGTTCCAAACAGTTTGATATTTTGATGGCAACCAAAGATTGACGATATCCTTCAAGTGAACCCAGATAAACCTTTCCGAACTGACCTTTGCCCAATTCTCGTATAAACTTCAGTCTTTTGTACGACACTTCGAACTCGTCGGCTTGACCTCGATTTATAGCGTTCTGATAGATTTTAAATACAGTGAAAAAATCATATGATTTTCAATTCATCTCAAGATAATTATTCGGGGAAATTTCAAATGCTACAAAAATGCAATTAACTTCCTGGCGTAAGTGATTCTTTTGGTATTCGAGTCAATTTGACTGTCGAATTAAATATTCCGATCATAATTCAGACTATTTTCTGACAGAAGGAAAATTCAACATGCGAAATTTTAATTTTTTAGATTCATTAATAAAGTTTAAAAAAAATATCGTCTCATTTTCAATAAATATTTTACTATCGATTTTTTCTCGTACTGAACTCCATATAATTTTAACCAAACCTCACGGCAAAAATTTCCGTACCACCTATTTCAGAGATCGTAAAAAATGTATATAATGCTGTTGAATTGTTATCAATCAATTACCTGAATTTCTTCCTCGACGTAGAGAACATTACGTTCTCGCAGAGTCGAATCCGCCCATTGCGATCTGAGCCTCGATAGACCGATGAGATCGTAAATGCTACGAATGTGATTTATAATTTTGATCGAAAGTTGTATCTCCGAAGAACTGTTGTGCAATTGTATGTCATATTTTTAAAATTAAAACTGAAGTGTTGTCTAAACAATGCAATTTCCCTGGAGAGGGGCTTTTATGTATAGAACGAATGTAAAAATTTTAAAGTTTTTTAAAAATATTTAGTACACGTGTTTGTTGTTCGTTTAAAAACACATGAAAATGTTTTCATAAATAATAAAAAATGTTGTCTTATAGATTTGTATGATTCAGTCAAACTTTTGATTGGCGACCAAAGTTCCGTACGTTTTATACATGCGAGAAGGAAAAAAAATATTCTTAATCTGTATCAGTGTTTTGAGCAACGATACCAGAATCAGAGGGAAATAGAATTTTTTTACAAAATGATGACATGCTCAAATTCGGTTATCAATTTTTCGAATGCCATTTTTCCCCTTCTATGGGTCTTAAAATAACAATTATTATGACTTGACTCTGGTTCCATTGATTAAAAACAGCCTCATGAAGATGTGTGAGAAATTTCATGTCAAACGGCCAACTGGTTATCAAGATATCATCGTCACCAATTTTTAAATGTCATTTTTGATAAAACTTTACTCAAGATGTTCATCATTTTCTCTTTTTCTCGAAAACATTTGTACGTGTTTTTGAGTAGTCAATAAATATGTGCACGAATAATAAAAAACAAAAAAAAATTAACATTTACAGTTTTGTTTTCTAAAAAAAGAATATTAAAAACAACAATACAGTCGCAAGCTTGTAATTTCATATCGATGACAATAATGAAATTTGTTGATATAAACAAAAAAAAAAGAATAAAAATTTTTTGTCCTACCGTGACGTTTCTTGATTACCCCATAAAAACTCGTACTTTTTTCGGCTTTGTTTGTAAAGGAAAGTGACCGTGAATCCCACAATCATGATCGACATAGCGATGAAAGAAAGCCATACGAACCACTGGAACTTTAAACCAATTTTGTTTAGTATGTGACAGTTTTGATATATTTTTATTCATCTAAAAATTTGTAGATTCTTTATTACGATAACATACGCGACTATTTCGTTGCATCGAAGTCAATGCTTGGACTGGAATTTCCATCAACGTCGTTCCAGGCTTTCCTGAACAACCGACGATGTCTTCAGCAACAACGTAAAACTTACCTCCTGTCGTAACATCTAAATTTGTGTTATTTAACGACCAAGTGTATGACAAAACGGAAGAAGGCACACTGGCTATCTCGGAAATGTTGTAAACCGGAAGACGATTGTTTGATATCAAAAAAGGGAGTCCAAAGCTTTAAAAAACCACGCATGCCATCATTAAAATGAATGATCTTTGATTTTTCTCTTTAAATTTATTCAATATACCTTTCCATATTTTTATTGAATATTTCGCGATATGAGAATCGATAATAAGTTTTTAAAATTTTTATCGTTAACAAATATTTTATTTTTACAATGAAAAAGAGATGAATAATGAAAACATAAACGATTTTTCGTTTGGCAAGAAAAGGTAACTGTCGAGTACAAACCTTATGACGTACGAATGAACACGAGGATCTAACGGTTCTACCGTCCATTCAATTTCAATTACTTTTGAGGTTTGTGATACAATTTCTACTTTCGGTACAGGCAAGTAATCTTGAGCTTTCTCACAACCACACCATCCTCCAACGCATTTTGGAACAGTCAATATTACCTGACGACCATAAATATTAAAACCGAACTCGTAAAAATGTGTTTTAATCGCAACAAATAAATAATCATTTAGTTAATGAAATATAGATTGAGAGTACATTCAAATCGTCGAACAGAAATGTCAATTTGATGTCAACTTTGTCGGAATTGCCTTTGCGTGATTTTAATAGATTCCGTTTTTTCGGTTAATATTCCTTAATCGGAATGAAGGATTTAATTTAATCGAAACTTCACTTTCTGGTTAATTTTTGAAAATTTGGCTATAACTTGGAAAATAATCTAATAATATTAGTTATTATATCTTATAAGAATGTGAAAACATATAAGTTTTCAAGGAAAAATATCTAATGTGATAATTACAATTTGAGAAATAATCTCCTCCTCCATTTTTAATGTAAGAAGCTTTATATCGTTGTATCTCCGCAACTAAGCGGTCAAAGTTCTTCAATTTTTCAGACAATCTTCGTCATATGTTCCTCTATTATTGAGAAAAATAATTTAAAAAATCTGTAAACAAGTTTCGGAGTTATTCCGTAAAATGTATAAATATTTCTACTGCTGTGTGATCTTTAATTGCCAACATGTCGAATACGAGACGGTAAATCTTGTTAAATTTGTATGGTTTCATAAAAGTGTCCTGAATGCCAATTTTTTTTTTTTTTTTTTTATAATTCTGTCAAAAAAACGCTCCGGCTATTCCACTATCTCGAAAGTAACGTTAGAGAAAAAATTGACAAATTCATCGAATCCAATGAATTGAAAATGAAATATAATTCATTCACTTACCTCTGGTACTTGAATTTTGGGATTGTTTCGTGGATTGGCGAAAACTTGAATTGCGTACGTACAAGATGGTCGTATACTGAGTTCCGGAGCATCGGACAAAAATTGATTTTCTGGCAGGATAACTTGAAAACAGTCACCATCTCTTGTTGTATAAAAAAGTGTCTCCTCGGGACACAAACTCGCGTCATCGTGTTTGTTCAGTGACGATATCAGAATACTAGCAAAAGTTAGTTCTTTTTATTGACATTTAAAAGTTACTTCAAATATTCGAGAAAAAAATGCATCGATAAGAAATGAAGACATTTTACGAACATTTCGCATACAAAGCGAGTCAACCAGTGCATGAAACCTGATTGAGTGTATGCGAATCCTTTATCATTTATATGAATTTTTCTACTTCAAAATCTCCATTTATTAATTTTTTCATTAAATTTTTTTTTTTCGATTCCGGGATTATTCAATGAAAAGTAAAGTCGATTAATTTAATTTAATTTAATTTTTAATTACTATGGATGAGAACAAAAGATGATTTTTATTTTCAAGCTCATAGTCTCTTAACCCTTCGAACCATGTATTTTTTTACGTCTTGGAAATTTACGACTGGCAAATTGGTATTCTGAAGTTTTTGTGATTCCTCATTACGAATCTTAACTTAAAATATTGAAATTCAAAATTTTCATTTCTTTTTTATTCTAAAGCAAAAATTACTTTACAAGAAAATTTGTAAATATTTTGTGTGATTCTTTGAAGTGTATTGAAATTGTGAAAAATCGTAGGAAATTCGACTATTTACTTATGTTCCGTCTTTGTGCAAATAACGAATAAAGACTGCTTATATATTTTTATTTATTTACGGATGTCCTGTGGACCATGTAGAATAAAAAAAATGGTATTCGTTATTAAAATAGTAGTTCAATATTTTTTTACAAAAATCTTAATCTTTTTTTTGCAAAATGTTGTAAAACAAATCAATTCGAGATTGTATGGTTTTTTATTTTCGAAAGAAAATCCAAGGCCAAATAATCAAGCCTTACTATGACTATTCACTTTTGTTTTAGAAAAAAGCTTTGCATATTACCTGTAAGAAGAAGGTTTACGACTATTTACGATGGTGTCCCATGTGATGTTGAGCTTAAGAGGGCCATGGGTCTCGTAGTTTTCGACATGAGTCGTATCTTCGAAAACCGATGCCTTCAAGTTGTCAATTATTCCCAAATCGTTGAGAGCTTTCGAGCACGAGAATTGGAGACGTCCAAAGAAAAAAAAAACAAACACTAGTGATCCCGTTTTGACATATTTGCATTTTTTGACCACGGACATTTCATTCTTATATATCGAAATATATCACGCACGTTGGCCTCTCCTCACGATGCACTCTTGTTTTATTATACGTTGCAAAATGAAGATAATCGTAAGACGCGTCGCGATGCTATCGAAGTCTTTGTTTTCGTCCTTTATTTTTGTTTCATTTACTTTTACTTATGTATTCACTATATTCGATAATAATTATGAGCTTTCATTAACGATATTAAAAATCACAACTTGAGCTTCCGGAGGTCTGCTATTTTATTGACGTTACTCTCGTACCTGGAGAAGATTCACAACTTACAATATACCATCGTATCTCCGCTTCTAAGATTACCGCGAAACACATACACGAAAAAAATCATCCATACTCTCACGATAACGGACAGATAAGAGTGAGATTTTTTATGAAGATATATCGTAGTCTCGTATATACGAAAAATACAATTCTGTGTATATATACAAGTCTATAAAATATAGCAGCGTCTAAAGGTCCTTGGTGGATTATACGAATAAGAAAAAACGGAAAAAACTCAAATCGATCTATGAAACCGTTTATTCTTCGTACGTTGGATTGATAACATAAACGTTTTATCGATTGATATTGCTTCACACAGGCTTTATAGGGCCATATCGATATTTCCCGCGTTACAACGATCGCGCGTGCACTCACTCCAGTTTGTTTACATCGGAAACTGGTACGAGTGTAAAAAGAGACAGGGCTTTTGGCCCAGTGTGGAGTGTGTTCAAGATTCGACGAATTTAACGATCATTTTACGAATCAATTGACTTGGACAATGTTGTTGACTTTCTCCAAGAATAATTATAAACTTGTCCCGCGAATTCGGTTGAAACATTATGTTGGAACTGTTCTCTGATAATTAAAAAATAAATGCTTCTTTTTAATGTACCGCAATTTTGGTCGTGAGTGACGAAAGACCCGTGTTTGTTATCATTGCTTTTCGTCGCCCTGCGGGCAATTTTGGAACGCATTGTGAAATGATCACAGCGTGACAGCGCTCGTTGGTAGATTTAGGAACACGGCGACAGGCCGTACGCACGAAGCGCCCGAAGATTTCCTAACCTTAAAGATCCGCAACAAAGTCACTTAAGTCACTTTCCAAGTCACTGCAACAAGTCTAACAATAATCGTGAAACTAAAATTAAAATTATTGTCAAAAACATTTTTTACAATGGAAGTTCAGCGGCATTCAGTGCACACCCTGGTCTTTCGATCGCTAAAACGTACGCACGATATGTTTTTAATGGATCAGAATAATTTACCACCAATTGACGATTCTTTGGAGAAAATAAAGAAAGCTGTGAAAGCGAAAGATTATTATGGGCCGGTGCTTGATCTTGTCAAAAGAAATAACAATGCACGAATAAGAGTTCAAAACGAAGCTTCGGACAATCAACCCCAAGACGAAGATATGCCTCCAGAAAACAGTTCATCAATAGTTCCCTACAACAACGAAAGATCAAACAGCGTAGTGACGTCATCGATGCCGCAGTCGAACGCAACAACAAATTCCATGGTAATGGCCCAGAAAAAGTCGCATTCCATAGCTAAACCCAAATGGCATGCTCCTTGGAAGCTTTACAGAGTAATAAGCGGCCATCTGGGTTGGGTGCGTTGTTGCGCCGTGGAGCCTGGAAACGAATGGTTTGCGACTGGTTCCGCGGACAGAGTAATCAAAATATGGGATATGGCAAGCGGAAAACTTAAAGTTTCTCTCACCGGTCACATCAGTACGGTGCGAGGATTGGCGTTCTCGCAACGTCATCCATATCTTTTCTCGTGTGGAGAAGATCGTCAAGTCAAATGTTGGGATCTAGAGTATAACAAGGTCATAAGACATTATCATGGCCATTTGTCCGCTGTGTATTCCATGGCTTTGCATCCTAATATCGACGTTTTGGTAACTGCCGGACGTGATTCGACCGCAAGAATCTGGGATATGAGAACAAAGGCAAATATACATACTTTAGTAGGTCATACAAACACAGTGGCCAGTGTTATTTGCCAAGAAGTGGAGCCTCAAATAATAACTGGCAGCCACGACTGTACTATAAGATTATGGGACTTGGCGGCTGGTAAATCACGAGGAACCCTCACCAACCACAAAAAAAGTGTCAGAGCAGTCGTTTTTCATCCCACCGCCTACATGTTTGCTTCTGCTTCTCCGGACAACATAAAACAGTGGAAAGGTCCAGAGGGCAAATTCATTCAGAACTTATCTGGACACAATGCTATTGTTAATTGTCTGGGGGTCAATTCGGATGGAGTGCTTGTATCTGGAGCAGATAATGGAACTATGCATCTCTGGGACTGGAGAACCGGATACAATTTCCAACGTCTTCAAGCCCCTGTTCAACCTGGTTCAATGGACAGCGAAGCTGGTATTTTCAGTATTACTTACGACATGTCCGGCACTCGAATGATAACTACCGAAGCGGATAAAACAATCAAAATGTACAAAGAAGATGACGAAGCCAGTGAGGAAACTCATCCGATCAACTGGAAACCGGATATCCTCAAAAGAAGGAAGTTTTAATTTAATTAAAAACCCAAAAAATAATCCGAGATCTTTCAGTTCCGAGTTCTGTACATAAAACATCAACGTCAATATACATTAATCAATAAAACTTTTCATTATCATTTGTTGTCTTTTTTTTTTCAATAAAATAGATTCAAATCCGAGAAAAATCGATTCCCTGCAACAAAACATAGAGGATTTCTTATTCTTCAATACTCAGAAAGGTTTGACAAATATTGAAATGTTTCCTTTGAAAAACACTGACTTAATTTATGATGCACGATTCGCGATTATTCATCTTTCAATTTTTTAATCAACAGAATCATAATTTTCAAACATTCGTGATTTTTATGTGATTGAATTGTAATTACTAGCAGTAATACTTTTGATTCAACGAATTAATACTTAATTTGAATTTTTATGTTCGTGATAAAAAACATACTATTAATTTTTTTCACCATTTTTTGGAGTACTAATTAGTAAATTCGTTTCCATTCGCAATAATTTCCATAATAGATATATACGTATACATAGAATGTTGTTAGATGAGTCATCGACACACTTTATTGGACAGTAGCCACAACAACATGGCCGTCACAAAACATTTTTTTTTCAACTGAATTCCGTAATTCATCAAACAGTTGGTTGCGTGAACTGCCACATTGTTCTATATTTCGACTAACAACGAACAAACAGAAAGTCATACTTTGAAGCAAAACAACAACTTAACATTTCTGTCTACTTCCTGCCAAGATTTTGTAAAATTTCAAGGTTATACTGTGGCGTTTAACCTCTACAAACTTACGTCAATATACTATTGACTCCGTGGATTTTTTCGAGTGATTTTTCCGAAACATAGGTAAGCATGGATTTCATTTTGTGGCTGAAAATTTGTTGATTTCCAATTTATTTAAAAAACAATTATTTTCGTTTTTTTTTTCAATGAACATACAGTGTTTTTTAAATGGACATACCACATAACATTTACGTATATGAGCGAAGAATTTTCTTTATCAGAAAACAATGATGACTTATTTCATGATTTAGGGTCCTGTGTTAAAAACGTATTGTTACTGCTATAAAAGTACTGTATTTGTTATGTGTTTGTTATTGAGTGACGTACAAATCCAGTAAAACAGAATGATCTGTTTCGACTGCTTCGAAAGTCCGCTGCTCCAAACACTTGTTTCATACGTCACAGTACTTCTAATTCCATTATTGGAATGCAACGAAATTTCTAATATTTTTCAGTAGAACCAAAAATTAATGTACGACGTTGAGTTACATTTAAAAAATCGCGTCGATTTACAAAGCTACCATTGAAAACGTTAACTTTGTTCATATTTGGTTTATCCAATATTTAATTCTATTGTAATGAAAAAAACAATGAGATGAACGAAAACGAGCTACACATTCAAATTTAGAAGCGAAGTCTGATGTTGCTAATTGTCGCACTGTTGAAACATGAGGAAAGATAACATTTTCAATGGTAAGGATAATAATAATAAAACGATCATGTTTCAAATCAGTGGTCTTTTTTTTTCATTTTATTTTAATTAAATCGTTTCAATTTTCCAAACAAAATATTATCCCATTATGATAGTCCCTGCAAATGAATAGCAGGCTGTCCTAAAAAAAAATGAAAGATATTGTGTTGCGTTGCTAAGATGGAAACTTCAACAACATCGTGAGTTTTGGCAAAATCAAATAAATTAGTTCAAACACTTTCTTCATAGTGAACCTGAAATAAAGGTGACGAAAAAAAAAGAATAGTTTTTTGTACAACGAAAATGCAGATTTGCGTAAAAAAATGAACGAAGAAATACAATATG
This sequence comes from Campoletis raptor, assembly GCA_948107755.1. Taxonomy (NCBI): domain Eukaryota; kingdom Metazoa; phylum Arthropoda; class Insecta; order Hymenoptera; family Ichneumonidae; genus Campoletis; species Campoletis raptor. The sequence goes on along the minus strand of OX403622.1, from coordinate 30,459,100 downwards.
TATATAAGAAATGTTTTCAGCTAAAGAAATGGCATCAGCGGCCATGTCATCAACAGAGGATGATGAGTTGACGCTTCCTCGAGCCTCAGTCACCAAGATGATCAAAGAAATATTGCCTCATGTACGACTTGCTCACGAATCCCGAGAGCTTATTATCAGCTGTTGCACAGAGTTTATACATCTTCTCTCTTCCGAAGCGAACGAGATCTGTAATCAGAAACAAAAAAAGACTATAAATGCTGAACACATACTGCAGGCACTGGAAAAATTGGGTTTTGGCGATTACAGTGCAGAAGCCGAAGCTGTTCTCAGGGATTGCAAAGCAGTTGCAGCGAAACGTCGACGCCAGAGTACAAGATTGGAAAACTTGGGAATCCCGGAAGAAGAATTATTGCGACAACAACAAGAACTCTTTGCAAAAGCTAGAGAAGAGCAGGCAGTCGCTGAGCAACAACAGTGGCAACAACTCCAAGCTGTTGCTCAAATGGCTTCCATGCAACAGGTCGACAGTGAACAAGAGGATTATTCTTAGATGTTTGAAGGAAAGAAAATGAGAAAAATACATTTTTGAGAACGATCGAATCTGTCCTGAACGTCCAATGATTTTTCTAATATTATCAGAGACTTGATTCGTTCCCAGAGCTAATATTTCGATGGAGTAGTTTGCATCGCTGGAAAGTAACGCTATTTATTCCTTCAGTATTGTAAACATTTTTCTGTACATCTAGCTTACAAAATGTAGTCAACCTCTTTTTCAAGTTTTATTATAAAATCACAAATCCCAAATCGATACAAAAAAAAAGCGTTGTCAATTTGAAAAATTGCATTGAATAATAAGAATGGAGAGTTTTGGTCCCTTCCAATGTTGCAAACTTCATTGACTTATATTTAATAGAAAGCGAGTTGAGTTTACCTGTGAAAATATGAATATCAGAGCGTGAAAATCGAACACAACACAGAAGAAACGTGTTGATATTTAACAGTTTGAAAAATTATTACGAACAATGGAGCTTTTCAATAAACTGGATCTACGTTAGTGGATCAATGGACGATTTCTCGTCAGGATTACTCGAGATATGGTATCTCAAAATTCATTGGAGGATCGTCACCTTAATCGATGAGCCGAATCGACAATGACGAAATTTCAATTGCAACGGTAAATGTGAGATGCCGTTTCATGGCATAAGCCTTCCGTATTCCAGAGAAAGATGACTTTTCTTTATGGCCTCCATTACTTTCGAGACGTAGTGGTACCTGGAGAACAAACAGTACAGTGGAGTATGTAATGTGATTATAATATCGATGAAATGATAACGAAAGGAAAAATTCAATAAATTCATCAATTATCGACATTTTTTTTCACAATCTTTCAATACTCACCAATTTTTTTCCGTCAGCGCCGACGGTGTCATGGAATTTCGCGAAACACCGTGTATCTTCTTACGCAATTCTTCTATCAATTCGTTTCTCGCTCTTTCGTCGAATTTCAGTTGCTCATTTGCCCAAGCCGTTGATTCGTCTGCTTCGTAGGATAAAAAAATTAACGTTGGTAATTTACAAATATACGAATTAAGGATTAATGTCTTTTTCTTTTACCATCCAAGTTTATATTTGGTATTAAAAATAAATTGAATTGCAAATCAACCGAATTTGAATTCATGTGCAAACCACTTCGGATTTGTAATCTCGAACTGGCAAATGCTCTGCTATAAAAATCCTGAAACAAACATTGATCCAGTTTTGAATTAATTATTTATTTATTTAAATTTTATTTATTGATGAGTTTGATAAAAATTTTGATTTTCGGATTCAAATTAACAGTTGTGCGTATTCACCTTCATCATTTCCAACGTACTTGGCATAAAGTCGTGAATTTCTGCCTTATTCTGAAGAAATAGAATATGGGGATAATATTCGACGTAATCTTGGTCCATGTTGGTCGTCGACGAGGGCTTCAACATTTCCGCAGTTTGCAGAAATCTGTGGACATTTTGGAGTCAAGCAATTTCGAAATTCACAACTCCTTATTTGTTACATTTAACCCGTTGAGACATAAATTTTCCAATAAAACCAATTAATCGGAGAGTTAAGTTTTGAACGTAACTGTGACGAGACTTTTACGTTAAAAATGTTTGATTGGTTCCGACGTTTTTAAGGGCTCTTAAAATTCGTATTCTATTTCTTTGACTCAAATTTTTCAAGTCGATAAGGTTCATTACTAAGATTGGATCTTATTCAGAAATGAAACAACGTGAAAGATACTCTAAATATATTATAATGTTAATTAATAATAATTAATAATTTTTAGGATCCCAATTTTTTTATAATTTCGCGAAAGATTTGAACATTCCTATAAGTAAATTTGTATTTCATATGTTCATATCGATAAAAAAATCATAATTACCTCACCAAATTGGGATCAACGAACCAATCCTGTACGAATATAATAACGTGACAGACGGAAAATAAAAATGCGACGAATTGCAACGACTGGAGTTCCAGGTTGCTTTCAATGTTCGCAAAGTCGGTTGAATTTTTTTTCTGATCATAAGAGGCGGAGTGATCGATTACAGATGCGGAAAGTATGGGTTGCGTGTCTAAATATATAACTCTGTTTTTAGTCACGTAGAAATCGATACCGCTCGTGCAATTGGCGCCGCTCTCATGATGTGAAAGTTTCTGTGCCGCGAAAATATTCGACCTGCGTCAATTTACAATCGTGAAAAAGAATTAATTAAGTATCAAACTTTAAAACCCATTGATATCAACAAAACTCCACTGAAAATATACTCACGCATAATTTGACGTCAAAAGAGAAAGTATCGTAGATTTTCCGACACCTTGGGGCCCCAATACTCCAACAACTAAAAAGTCTTGTTGGTCGTATAAATAATCCAATGGATTTTCACATAATTGCATACTTTCGTCCATAAATTTTATGCAACTCGTCATCTCGATGCAATTCGAGATCAATTTACGTGCTGCAATTGTTTTGCAACTTAAATTAATTATTGCAATATATAAATAAATTCGTTAATTACACGATTTATTATTTTAAAAGCAATATTTGTTCCTGTAGAAAGTATACGATTCTCGAGTATTCCTCAATAAAATAGAACAGTTTGTTTACAGTTACACTATATGAACGTCGCAAGAAAAATGATCAATATTAAAATGATTGAAAGCTACAATTTCGCCTCAAACTTTGCCTGGGATATTCTAAACCCGAAGTTTATTTAAAGAATCGATCATTCAGGTATCACGAAACAAAAAATCATTAAAAATATAATTGTTCCATTATTCTGAATCAAAGTAATGAAATATTTCATTGTAGGACTTTCATTAATGGGTGTATCTTACGCACGTTCAAGACTTTTGGCTGAAGAGTTAGCCTGAGTTTCAGATTCTTTCCTGAAATAAATAAATCATGTTTTTTAGAGTATGTTCAATGGAAGCAATAAAAACATTAAAATGTTGTACAAGATGTAGACTCGGTGGAGTCTCAATGCCGTGTATAAGAAAATAAGTTGACCACATCCTTGCCTCTTAATGATCAAGAGGGTCATTTTTGTCAGGACCCAATGCGAATAGCCACAAGGGTGTATTTTACACTTGAGAAAATAATATAAATAACTATTTTGGAAATGTTTGGGTGTGGTATCTTAGAGCATGGATAAACTAATTGTGTGAATTGGAAAAAAAAAATACATTTCTAAAGTGTTCAATGGACAAAAATGACACTGTGGACAAAAATCGAGTGTCAAGAAAACAATGGTACAATTATTCAAAGTAAAAACTCAATGCATAGTCTATATCAAGATTATACCGGAAAAAATATAAAATTATATTACTTGGCTCCATTACGCTGACTGGGTGACACAGCTCGGCTTTCACCTTCCCTAGTTTTTAGAATAAATGTAGGTCTTTCTGCTACTTTAATAGACAATCTCCCATCGCTCTCTTTAGACTCAGAATCTTTTAAGCTCAATGAGCTCATTTTTCTTGAACTCATCTTGATGTCTTTTGCACATGGCTTGTGTATACAACTGTGTCCTTCAATCTATCTGCAAACAATGTTGACATGTCATTGTAACCTCAAATAGATTTATAAGTTTGATTTTGTAAAAATTTATGTGGTAATTGAAAACCGGAATAAAGTAGTTAACTGGTCTGTTTACCTTTTACATAACACATTACATTATACATTAAGGTTGACCACATTTTAAAAGAAATTTTACCTATCGTGTGCCAATTGAACCAGCCGATGTGTGTCACTCATAAGTTCTTTACAGGTTATAAAAACATCAGCTGGAATGGATATGAAGAAGGAGTGTCAACTCCAGAAAACAAATGTTTCACAAAGAAAACAAATTGAATCGCACACCTAGACGGCGCCACTTGACGGTCCTTGCAGCGCCGCCTTGCGAACATTTTTCGAACCCACATGTCAAATTCGTCGAACTGTTTTTCGTAGTGTTTTTGCCCATCTGATTCCCTGTAACGGAACATTAGTCTTAGTTGCCCATCGCCCATCGAGGGTGGCAGAAACTCATTTTTTTCTTGATTAGAAAAATATCGTTCAGCCGTCATGACTGACGGAATGAAAATGAACTGGGGACTCTATCCTCCGGAGTACAACAAAGCTCTGCACGGACCGTACGATCCGGCTCGCTATTACGGCAAACGTGAGTTCTCCAAAAGTGAAGCAATCAAAAATGGAAGAAAAAATGTTACGCTACGTATTTTATTTTTACTATAATTTACACGTTTCTTTTGCTCGGAACAGCTGACACTCCCTTTGGCGAAGTGAAACTTGGTGAGCTTACCTCTTGGTTCGGACGTCGCCAAAAAAGTCCATCCAGTTTCGTAGCTCTCATTTCTAGAGGTAAGATTTTTCCCCATTCAATCAGATCGTCGCGATACCACTCAGCAGCCATTTCCCAAAAAGTATTGCATAATCCCGGTTACGTTACAATATCTGCAAGAAATCTTTAAAGCTGACATTCTCAAATACTGAAAATTCATCCCACAGAAGTCTCTTCTTTGAGATAATTTTTTTTCTTTAGTTTTTAGTCTCGATATAGTTAAAACGTGTCAAAATATTAAATAAACATCTAAAACACGGCTACGCATGCGCATGCACGTGTGCGCGTGCAGGTGCTTTCCCGTTCGCGAATCATACTCTTATATCAAGAACTGTTAGGTGACAATCTTTAACTCTAAAATTAACAATTTACATGAAAACAGTGAATTGAGTGTGGTCAAAGATAAGCAGAGAACTTGGTAGTTTAAATTAAAAGAAACCAAACTCAGTTCCTTCATTTTTATTATAAACACAAACGACGAATTAAAAAATATTGTATTAAAAGTAAAAATGTGCACTAGTCAGCATAGGTTTTAGCAGCTAATTCTGAATAGTCTACAATTATGGTAACTATTTTGACAGAAATTCGAAAAATTGAACATAAATTTAATCTGTGATATCATAAACTTGACTGAGAATGACTTGTTAAATGTCAAAATTGTTGTCCAAAGAGAAATTTGGCAAAAAGATATTATTGTTGACAGGATTTATTGCGACGTTTGAGTACAATTTCATTTTCGTGGAATATTGTACTCTGGAGCCGCATTAACTAAGAAGAAAACAGAATTGATTTGAAAACACAATACTTTCTGTGAGACCACAAAAATGAATTTTATTTTAATGGAACATAAATTTTGACCCTTTGACCCACCCAGTGATGCCAAAAACCCATGTTGTTTGGGGTTGCTGGTTGAAACCTCACATTCGGTATTTGGAAAATCCAATATGATTTTAGTTTTCTAAACAAAAAACCACCATATGCAAAACTTTATGAAAAATTCTGTGCAGTTTTCCCCGATGCGTTGCGCTTCTAAAAAATTTACCATTCGACTGTTAATAATTTTTTAGTTTTATAATTAAAAAACTGTAAAAAATCAGAGTATATTGTTGTATGTTGGTTTCATTAACTTCTGCTTTTATTATTTAGATTTGCAAAAACTCCAATTTTTTCGAATTTCTCTTAAAGTATTTCTGTTTTTGTAGATCTCCAGCAACCGAACTGGAACTCTTTAAACACATATTCTAGATAATAGCATTTAAAATCTGGCCTACATATGAACACATAATGTGTTTACTTTTGAAGACATGTGTGAAATGTAGGACATTAAGTTACATTGTTTCTGAATTGATAACAAAAAAAGTTGACTTTTAATGAAATCTTGAAAATTCTTAAATCATGATTTTCCAAACAATCATATTTTTGACATAACTTTTGTAAATGTGCAATTTATAGTTTGGAAACAGCGACACAAGGAGAGCAAGAAACAATCACGTTGATCATTAAGTTTCGAAGGAATCACTGACGATCTTCCGTAATGAATTGATTTTGTTTAAATCTGTCTAGCGGTTTCTTTTTCTCTATACAGATTTAGTCAATGAATTGTATAACCAAAACTAATCAATAGCACTCGCTCACCTTCTCGGGAACTCATTTTACATACATAAATTTTCTCAAAATTTTTCAAGCTTGCTAAATCGTCAATAAAATATTTACAGCTTGGTGGCGTTGGCAACACGCTTACGTGCAACCCAAACGTAATGGAATCGCCCCATTCGCTCAACTCACTTTTGCCGGCATGGCAATCTTCTACTATATCAATTACGGCAGAATTAGTGAGTACTTTCTACGTCGTTTTTTTTTATAGCGTAATGCAAATCAGGTCTCATGCGTCTAACATTCTTTCTCGGTTTCAGAGCACCACAAGAACTACAAATACCACTAAGGAATACGATCAAAGTTGCTTCGTATCTACAATCACGTAATAATCTCCTATATATCGATAGCCGAGATTGTACTGTGAAATATTATGGTGAATAAACTCCAGCTGAGATAGTGTACAATTATAATATACATATTGTTGAACTCACCTTATAACGAACCGTCTCTGTTCTTAGGACCCTGAATTATCTCTTTAAGTCTACCAATCAATCTCCCATCTCCCTCGACTTTTCAGAACTCACATTTTTCGACATTGTTCTTCCAATCTTGTGACCAAATCGGAAAACTTTACAGGAATTTTCGACGATGATCATTCAAGGAATCTCTTCAGTATCTTGGGCATGAAAAATGCTGATTTTCATGATTATTTCCTCCATACCGAATTTCAACCGAATCGATTTAGCGGTTTAAGCGTGGAGACTTAACAGACAGACAGACAGTGTTACATTCGCATTTATAATATTAGTAGAAATAGTAGTACGATAGGGATTAACAAATTCACGGAGAATCCAATAAAATGTATAGAACTTTCGAGCCGATAATATAATTAACTGATTCTTTTTGTACAAATAGCAAAACAGTATTTTATTTTGGTCGCAAACTAAGTCCAGATGACTGGTGCAACTTCGACAGTAAATATTTTGACGAAAAGTCGATATTTTTGCAACTGTTTTTTTTTTTCGTAAATGAGTGAATAATTTCACATCGACCGAAACAATAACAGAAGATGATCTTGAATTTCGGGAAATTTTTGAAGTGCAGAATGCTTTTTGAAAATAGCAAAATCTTGAGTATGGGATAAAGTTTCTTTCATTTGCATGGAAATTTACATTCTGCATATGAAAAAAGTACCCGAAATTCAAAGTCATCCTTCCGGTTCCATTCTATAATGATAACTTTTTTATCTGTTGAGCTTTGAAAAGATGCTCAAAATTTAAACGTCCCGAGTCGGTCTTGAAGATCTCTTGACATCCATGAAATGCAATTTCGCGGGCACCAAAGCAAAAAAAAATCTATTGCAGTAACTCTTCGAATTTTTGGGGAAGCATTTTTCCTTATGTAAGTACAATTGGAACGAATTTTCGCATGCATAGGTTTTTGGGTTCACGGACTACAAATGTGACCGAAAAATTCGAAAATAAGCGAAAGTTTGCAGACAATAATATTGTTAATTGGGGTCTAGTACAAAAATGATTGTATATTCACTTTTCTCAACAAAAGAGTGGACCGGAATATATTGAAAAAATTCCGAACATTTCGACCTTGGAAATTTCCATCGTAAGTTTTACAGTAGATTAGTTGAAAATGCATTTTTTTTCACGATCAACTGAAAGTTTGAACCGTTTGTTTAGAAATTATATTTATGCAATAAACGAATACTGGATATAAATAAAATTCAGTAATGGCATCTTGGTCGGTATTTATGTACTTGGTACGTGGAAACGGATTCACAACCGCCTGATAAAGAGTTCAAGAGAATAAGTTGGTCAAAGTGCTAAAAAAATTAAGGAAGAATGTTTAAATTATGTACTTCGGTAATTAATATCGTTGCGCTTTCTTTTCGATCTTATTCCATACTTTTGAAACCTTGCATGGGTTCGTAATACAATATCTCGTAATCCGCGATAAAGGCCACCCCGGTTATATCTCGATGACTAATACTGCGACACTTTATCGATATTTATTGTTTTGTATACACTCGGCTGTTGTTTTCTAAAATGTTTTTATTTTCTGGATACCGCGAGAATTTCATTAGACCAAATAAAGCAGGTCATTCCTTCTCTCGATATATGCATTCAAAAAACGAACAACGCCTTTAAAATAGCTTTAAGGTTTAAGGTCTTGCCGAAGTGTTAATTTTTATTTGAGGGTACTATTTGGAAACTATAGAAAAATTCATATTTCGCGAAATAACTCTGAAATTTTTCTACATATTATTATTTTTTCTCCCGTCAATTATAGGGGAATATGTGGCAAAGTTTGTCTAAAAAAAATCAAGGTTTTTGACTCTTTTGTTTCGGAGATACATCGATATAACGTCTGAGCTCTGTGTTCCAGCCACATGGAAATATGGTAGTTATTTCTCAAAACTATAAACTTCGTATTAGATATTTTTTCTGAAAGTTTATGTTTTTACATTCCTAAATAAACGATATAACAATTTAACATAATTATAGATTTTATTCCCCAAATTCTATCCAAGTTTTCGAAAATGAACAAGAGAATTACTAAAGTGTCTTAGAGAGAGACTTTTAAACATTACTGTGGCGAGACTACTGCCGTAGTTTTGTCGCATTATATTTTTTTTTACTTTATCAAGGTCAACCTTTGATATAACATCTTGCGCAATTCCCTCGGCCATTTGTAGATGGTGAGGACTTGGGCAATTTGACAGAATTCATCACACAGTACTGTTGTTGAATGATCCTAATCAATATGTAGATATTCTTTCAAAAAATCCTGGATGGAAATTTTTTTAGAAAGCATGAAGACACGTGTTTTCGTTGAGTAGTAAACAATAAAAATTGCGTATAAAGGGTGTATTTACAGATAATACGAGAATCGCGATGCAGCGCCACCTGCAGCGTCAAATTGGCAGCGCCATGTTTCGAGAAATTTCGGGAACGTCTTGGTAAGTTCGCAAAAGAGTAGATGATATAGTCGCGACGATCACAGCCGGTCCCGGTGTCAGTATCTCGCTAGTAGTCGTGAGCGCTGGTTCATGGGCAAATTTAGCGTTATCCGTGTTCTTCTTCTTGTTCAATAACGTTTATGAAGTGATAGCCTATCGCCGTGCACTCATTGTGTTAGTTCATATTTTTAATCGTACACAAGCAAGAATAAAACAAAAAAGAGGTTCAACCATTTCCGTTGCTCGCGAAGGTGAAGAGTTCGTAATAGTTTGGTTTTATCGAAGTATGGAAAGCCCGTTACCTCACATAATGGAGGGTAGCGACAGCGAATATTCCAACAAACCGAAAGACAGGTTATTGAGCCTTCTCGATCAGGTGGAGATGAGGGTCGAGCAACTACGTAAGGATGCATTGAGACTCGAAGACGAAAAGGACGCTATGCTGACGACCCTTGATACACTTCGCAACACCGAGATGCTTATCGCACTCGAAGAAGGTCCGTATTTTTGTTCGGTTATCGCACTGTGGAGAACAATACATTTTTCTTTGTTTTCCAAAACGAATAACCAATATTTTTCTTCAAATTTCGTTCATCAGGTGATCGCGATGACGTTATACGCTATGCTGAAAGACTTTCGATGCGATGCCTCACTGTCGATGTTTTAGTCAAAATTACACGCGATCATGTTCAGACTGAAGCCCTTTATCAGGTATGATATATTGTACACCTCGCTATGATAGTTTTTGCTCACCATTTTCATTTTTTTTATCTACTCATCTATGAATTACTATAGTATTGAAGTGAGCACTGTTGAAACACTGTAGAAAATAATTTTCTTACTGAACTTTTTAATTTTTCAATTCAACCCAATTTTTTATGATACTTCGATATGACATTTTAAGCTGACTGTTATTTTCGTTAAGCTTCATTATCTTTATTATATTCAAAAAGTTGCAGATGTACACTTTTAACCTCATCTTCATCAGACAAATACTGTTCCGATGTTAGCCAGTCAGGGGTTAAGAAAAATCATATTTCTTTTTAGCATCTACGTGTACATTAAAAAATGTTAAGGAAAAATTGCTGTATAAGTACATAGAACATTTTTCAGGTGAACGGTTTGATTGACACTCTGGTGGTTGGGTTGAGAAACGATCCGTTCGGGACTCGACAACGCTGTGCAGCATTCATGAACGCTTGTTCATCCCATGGTATGGGACATTCGGATAAAAACTTCGAATCGGCGATATTGGGTTGTACGTTGGACGATCAGAAGCGGGTTAAGAAAAGGCTTCAGGGTCTTCTCGACTACATCGACAAGATGCACACGATAGAGCTGCAATGAGCGTGAATTCGTCACCAAAAAAAAGCGTTCGCTCCGCACTACGCATTTTAAATACCAAACGGCTGAATTTGTTGAGATTTAACAGTTTGAATGGGAAAGCAATGACATTCGTCCGATAGTCGGTTGTTGCAAGGAAATAGCGCAAGAAGAAAAGAGCCGAGCTCGTCCACCGTGGACAAAAGTGCTTTCTACACAACCGTATTTTCATAAGTTGCGGATCATGATTGATGCGACGTTACTTTTTCTTATATTTCCCTTCTCCGTTCTTGGTCCTAAAGTCAAGATATAATATAACGTCATTGTTACGGAAAAGAGAGAGAGAGCGAGGGAGAAAACAAAAATTGATTGGGTATTAAGAATTTTTGTGTCGTGCATAATTCGGATTAATCTCACTAAATATTCTCGTCAAAACAACAACAAAAAACTAAAGAAATAAAATCGATTCCAGTATTTACTTCAATATCCCGCAGACATATATATTAAACGACAATATATATATATTGTCGTTTAGATCTTGAGTCACGCTGATAGATTCGAATCATAAACATCGTTTCGATTGTGGATCTCTATTAGAGTTATAAAGCACGGTTACGTGTGCGTATCCGAAAAGATTTTAATTGTTATACGTTAATACGAGATCGAGAAAGGACCAGCTGACCAATTATTTCCTTATCGTTGAACGTTAAGTAACACGTTAAAGCAGTTGTCTTTTTTTCCTTTCTCGAAAATGTTTAATGTTTTTTTTTGCTGCATTCTCGTTACTGCCCCTCACCGCTGAGACTCGTCGATTATCGATTCTTCCAGCTCCTCGTTTTTTTATCTTCTCAATATATTCCAAATAAGTCCTTTTCAAAATAAACAAAAAATACAAAAAAGCATAACGAGTTTGTTCCAAGAATACCATGTGTGAAGCCGTTAGGGCTGATCCTTTAGAAATTTCACCGTCCGTTTGAAGCTTGTACTCTCATTGCATCGAGAATCAGAGTCACGAATATTCCATCGAAAAACAAATCGTTGCGGCATGTACACAATTTTTATCGTCATCTCTGTGATAATAAAGATTTTCATGTGAAAGATGAGAGAGTGAAAGAGCGATAAAAAAAAACATCGGTGTGCTGTAAAGATTTTTCCTCTTTTCTTTCTGCTGCATTTCTAATTGTCTTTCTGGAATTTTAAACTCCTGATGTTTTTCTTTTAAAAATTGTGCGTGTCTGTGAATGCGTGACGTAACAAAAATAACACGATAGAGGTCTGCCACCGAAAGGTGGGGGATTTCATACACGCGCGCACACGCTTATACTTTCCTATGAGAAAAGGTCGAAAAAGAGAGGAGGGGGGGGGAGAGATATTGTGGTAGGGTTTTGCGAAGAATGATGGCGTTCGTAGGCAACAGCGATGGTGAGAGACGTCAGAGACGAGATGTACTGAAGAAGCACGAGTCTACCATTCGGCCGTTGACTCTTGCCTTGAGGCCTTGTGAAAGGTGAAGGACGTGTTCCACCGACGGCAGGGCGCCTCTGCGAAATACTCACACCAACTTGGAATGTCACCAGTTATACATCGGGCTCTTGCTTCGAGCCCGGAAGCTTTGAAAATTGTTATTATTATTTATTTTTTTTTCATCATTCTCTTCGCTTTACGCTGCCAAACTCGGTCATTCTTGACCGAGGTCATCCTTCGCTCTATTAACGAAAACTATTTCTACGATTCATCACGAGATTACGACGTGATCTAGTGAAACAATATGGAAAGTTTCATACCTTGAAAATCCTTGTTTTTCACATCGTCCTGACGATGGCGAACCTCCTCATTTTAAAGATCAACACAAACCCTATTCATTTTTCACTTAATTTCATGAAGCATTATGCTGGATCATATAAAGAAGGAATTTGACATCTCCGGAGCTTCTACTGTGCGAGAAAATATTATATATTTAAGTATTAACTATTTTTTTGGAGAAATTAAAAAATTAGAATTTTATCTGCCCCAGATAAATAAATATAAATGATCGATGCGTGGCTTTTTCACTCTCTCAAGCTGAGACAAACATTCGGGCCTTTACCTTCGACGGATTACTGTTTATGTGCCCATTAATTTCGAACAGATATTTTTTTTCGACTCTTTTCAATCTTTGAAAAAAAAAAACAACAACATAACTGTTGGTTCAGTTCTTTTGTGGCAGTACAAGTTCTTTGAAATCCAAATACGCATTTTATAAATAAAAAAACTTTGAGTCTGAACTATTTTGAAAACGTATGATACTTGGGAATCGGGATTGAAGAAAATTGCATTTAAAAACTTAACAAGAAAATCGATAAATACGTGTAATAATGCCTTGAAAACAAGTGTATGCTAATAAAAATGATAATAAAATAAAATAAACATATGTACAAATTCTTACGGCCTCAAGTTGCCTAAAAAACTAAAACTGCTGTGATACGTGGACGGAGCAGTGCGAATTGGTCGTCTTCCTTGAAAAAGTCATTGCACACAATACATATACACACACACACATTCATAAACACATTCTTAAACGCTTGATTACTCTCACACCGATAATTTTTTTTCCAATCATTTCTTCATCGCAGGTAACCACGTTTTTTTTTTTTGGTTCTTACGTTAACTTCCGCTTCCTCTCTCATCGTGTCTCGTAATGATATGTTACAACAGCCTACATGCGTTTTTGACAAAGTTTTTTTTCTTATGATGTCGCGGTTTGCCACCAGGTCGAAGGACTATCGTTCCATTGCCAGCGTTGCGTCCACACATCGATTCGTTGGGACTGAAAGCACCTGTAACAGTGATAATTACCATTTTAATACGTCATTCTAGCGTTCGAATTTTAAATCATCGATTTGACTGTTTTTGACGGTTTCTCAAAACATGTGCTTTTGAAAATATTGTGTGGAAAATATTTTGCATGGTGTATATATCGCTGATCCAGCGTAGACAAGAATTTTGTAAAATTTTTCATTGAAACAAAACTTCAAATGGGGGTTTTTCATTTCTTCTGAATAATATCTTTAAATGCAGTCACTTTAGAAATTCGAAAAAATCGTCTTTTCTTTGAACGTTTAATTTAGGAAGACGCTTTAAGGCCGTAGTCTCGCCACAGTCACATTCAAAAGTTTACTCTCCGATTATTTTTTGAAACTTGGACATAATTTGCGAAATAATTAAATGACGTTAGTTTTTATGTCTTAAAGGAATGTAAAAACGTATCAAATGTCTAAATCGAAATTTAGAATTTAAGAAAAAAACTACTTCATTCATATCTAATATACAAAGCTCATACTTTACTCGCTGTCTCCGAAACTAAATAGTCAAAAATCTGATTTTTTTTATAAACTTCGTAATATACTTATTCCTCTGCAATTGGGAAATAAAAAATCTGTAGAAAAATTTCGGAGTTATTTTGTAAAATGTGAATTCTTCTACGCTCTCAATAAGAACACGCGTAAAACTGTGCAATATTTGATTGCCAGTATCTCGAATATGAGAGACGGTGAATCCTTTTGACACTTTGCAAGTAGTTTCATAATAATAATAATAATAATAATAGTGCCCGGAATATGTTCTTGAAATTGTAAAAGATTCTGTACGAAAACGTTTTGGCGAGACTAATGCCTCAATGTTTTATAAATTTTCTTTTATTTTATGTTTTTTACGTCCTCGATGAAGACTAGCGTCGGTGAAAGTTAATGTGCTTGCGAGTCAAGAGCTCTATACACCTTTTTATTTTTAACTATTTGCCTGATGAATAATAAATCCTAAATAATTTGCATGCGAAACACATTTCGGTCACACGTTGACCGAATTTTCACAAATTTAATCGCGCCTTGTTAATCAATACGCGTAAGTCTCTACGGAATTTCTAAATCGGTAATAAACGAGAGAGAGAGAGAGAGAGAGAATCAGAGAGGGAACTTTTTTTTTCTTATTACGTGATGTGGTCAGTATTCAGAGGGTGACCAAGCGATGATCGATGGTTGGTTTGTTTTTAGGACTTGACTCGCTTTTTCTTATTTCTTTCTTTTCTGAATTTATCACTCGTTCGTATAACATGTATTATTAATGAATCACGCGGCACACCGGATACGCGAGTCTCTGTCTTTCTTTTTTTTTCTTTCTCGCAAGGGTTCACTCATTGCACGCGAGCACCGCACGAGTAACCCCGTGGACGAGTCGAGTTTCGTAGAAGGAGCAAACGGAATAAAAAGAAAAAAGATAAAACAATAAAATACTGACTGATGACTGAGGGTGACCTTGGTCCTGAGGAATAACACCTCAAGTCATCTTGAAAATCATCTTCACATCGTCGCATTTCTATAAGACAGCGCGACGCTAAATGCCTGAATACACCGACAACACCGACATCTTCTTTCACTGAAGTACGTAAGAGCTTGCAACCAAGTGCTCTTCCAAGTCTCTCTGCTTCATCACTGTCGATTGAAAAGAAAAACAAAGTGAATGTTATACGAGTAACTTGGAAATTCGTCCTCCTAATGCATAGAAATTTCTTTTCTTATTTCACGAGCTAGTTTTTATGAAACCATTAAATTTATTTGTTCATTTTAGTTTGTCAGGTTTTATAAACTTTAGTTTTTATATGAGTTTTAGTTTTTAAGATAATTTTTATGAAATTTAGAAGATTAATGAGTTTTACTTACAGGTCGATAACGCACTCGTCAACCAAATCAATTTTGTTTTGAACGAGAACCGTTGGAATCTCGCCACATTCGTTCTCAACCTGAAACGCGATAATTAGGCCATGAATATCCTTGTAGAAAACTCTTGAGATATGCAGAGGAGAGTGACTGGACAAAATATATTTATTCTTAAAAAAACAAGTGTATTTAGAAAGTTCATCGGGTTGAATTGTTGTTAGTTGACGAAATCCTTGTGTGCAGAGCCTAAGAATGTATTTTCCGAAATTCTGTGATTGGATACAATTCCGGAGAAACTCTGTGTTAAGCAGAACATCTACACAGGGTCCTGAAAACTGAAGCCAACTGAAGCCAATATATTTTCGCTCAATTGTGTGAATTCAACGAGTTTTTAACATTTTTCGGTAGGAAACAAAGTCGTCAACTGCAGAGTGAAAAACTCTTTGAGGGAGAAACTGCAATCAAAGTTTTTATAAACATGAGTGAAAACACTCATAAAGTGGAAATTAACCGTAGTAAAAACATGAATCGGTTTGTAATGAGCAAAAAAAAGTCGCTCGTTAAAGACGTTATCAAAACTTTGAAAGAAATGATGAACTCTTAAAAATCGCTTGGTGGTGATTCCCTGTTTTTATTCTTATTATTGAATCTTGAGAATTTTTTTTTCTGTATCGGATTGAAATAGAAATGTGCGCCGCAGGGGGTAATCTCTCTAAAGTCTCGTACGAATTAGACGATTTAAAAAGTTTTATTACTTTGTCAAAAGTTCGGTAACTCGACTTCAAATATTTCCACTAAAATGGGATAAATTTTGACTTTATCGTGCAACGACATGCGCTATTTGTAAACGATTTTAATTCGTATAAATAATTCCTTGAACCGTGTAATCCGGAGAAAAAGTTTCAGGACATTTTTCTTCACAGGAATGTTCGAGAATAAAAATTAATTGGTGGCAGGGACTGCCGTTCGAAGATAAAAGGAGAGAGCCAGCGTTATCGTTAATCGTTGGAACTTTAATAAGTATATCGGACACAACATCTGGACACCCTGTAGATGAAATTTAACATGTATTTGAAGCCGGCAAACGTGAAATAAACGCGACACTTCAAACTACAAGTTCTGCCGAGGCAATAGTCCAAGAACGTACCGGTCAACGATGCTAAAACGAAAAAGAAGATTTAAAAAAAAGAGAGAAAACGTCCGCACGTTCAATATGCTGAAGAAAACTCGTTTTTTTTTTTCTTTCATTACGAAAAAAAATCGGAGAGTAAATTCGATTTATACAGTAAATTTCGACCTATATCTACTACCTTGAGCTTCCAGGAAGGTATAGCATCGAAGGAATCTCTGTCTGTTGCCGAGTAAGCAAGTACACAAGCGTGAGCTCCTCGATAATAAGCTGCTGTAATAGCATCGAATTCCTCTTGGCCCGCTGTGTCCCATAGCATCAATCTCACATCCTCGCCGTCGACTCTGTCAATGAAAAATTGAACAATCGTTCTAGAGTCTATCAGGAATAAAACAATGGGAGGCCGGGTATGCGAATAAAAAGAGAAAGAAAGAAAGAAAGAGAAAAAGAGAGAGAGAGAGTGAATACTTATATATTTTATAATATACAGAAGTATATACATATATGAAACAAGACGAAGAGAGATATTGTTTATACGTGGATGTGCATATACTATTTTATATATGTACATAAAATCCCACGACCCTTTGAGTCTCGAGCCCGAATATAATCGCGAGAGCGCGCGTGGTGCTTTTCTCTCGTAATGAGAATCGCGTAGGCAGTCAGCCGAGCGAGTCTCTTACATGTAGCTTATCAGGTAGGTGTGCATACCTGCTTTTTTTTCCTCAAAGAAACTTACAGTACTCTATTCCAACAACTATATATTCTTCCCAACCCTCGAGTTTTAAATATGCTTCAAATATTTCAAAATAAATACAATAAAAAATAATGTCTAAATTTTAAACGATAATCGAACATTTTTTAAATGTTATTATGATACTCACTCGATTTCACGTTCTAAAAAATCTACTCCTATGGTCTTCTTGTATTCTCTCGTGTACGTGCCCTTGCAGAATCTTTGGATCATTGAGGATTTGCCCACCGCTCCGTTGCCCACTATCACCACCTGCAATCAATTATTTACAATTACGTACATGCAATCCGATGCCGAAACGGTGATCGAACCTCAATCACGTTTCTTCATCACGATTCTGTTCGTTTTTTTTTTTTTTATGTACGAGAACCATTTTTAGTCTCCTTAATTTTTTAAGTGTTACTGGCTACGATTTTTTCTTCTTCTTTATTTATTTTACGTGTATGATAACATTAAGGTAGTCCGAAAAATGCTCATTTCGTAACTATATATGTAATTAGCTGTCTTAGAAGATTTTTAGATGCAAGGAAAGAGCTTTATCGGCTTTGTCTATCGTGTTCAGTAACGACGTAACCCAGTAAAGCTGGTTTTTTTCTCGAAGAAAAAACAATGTACGTTGGAAAGTAGTTGGATTTAAGATTTCAATTGTGGTTAAATCGTTCATGGGAAGTTCACATTACCTTAAGGATTCAAGAACAGTTTCGAGCTGCTTTTTTTAAGAAGTAATTCTCGAAAGCAACGCGTTGCTTATTTTCACGCATTTGGAATATATATATATCTTTGTGACATTCGTTTGAACGCAGGAAAAAAACGTTTTTAGACACGAGTCTTTTAATTTTTGAATTTATAGAATTTTTCTAAACGGATTAGTTTTCAGGTACGAAAACCAAGATTGTCTAATTGTCGTAGCCACATTACGAAGAAATTTTAAACTAAAATGCACAAAATAATATTCGATTCGTTTGCGTTTCAACGAAGTAAACTTCAACATCATTTTTTTTATTTTACTCAACGTATGATTTGTCAAGCTGCACACTACACGAATGGATAGATTTTCCAGATCGTTAAAATTCCCCTTTTCGACGACACCACCTGCCGTTTTTTAATTTTCTGCTCCACGTCATAGAAATCTGTAATGTATTCGATGTTTTTACAACCCCACATAATCGACTCTACAATAATATTTTTTTGTCTTTTGACTAGCGTAAAAAAAAGCAAAGAATTGACATCCATTTAGTTGGGAAACGATTATGTTTTGAAAACGAACAAACTCCAATGGTCTCCACTGTGTAATCGTTGTATTAAAAAAAAATGTTATTCAAATGAACTTTGTAAATGAAAAAAAAAAACATTGTAACATACGCATTCATTCATGCGAATATAAATGACAGATCATTACGAATATTGAGTGAAATTGTATGTAAAAACATGTATAACATGTACTAGCTGCTTATGGCGAGAAAGTTAACGGTGATGACGTCCCCCTCGTATATATACGCGTGGCACTCTTTCTCGTAGAGGAGAAACTAAAAGACAGGGCGCGTCGCGAGAGACGACGCCGTTGTAGCGGATTGCTTCGACGATTAACCGGCAAATCGTGAAATCTCTCTGCAACATATATATATGTATATAAAAAAAACGGGAGGGGGTTTCCGGGCCAACGGAGGGCCAGAGGCTTCGCGCGCATCTCGAATTATCTTCTGTCGAACATCGGATAACGGTCCTCCATTTACGCAAATATGTATATGACACGTTCCACATTGAACAAACCACCCGATTTTGGGTCATGGTTTCATGATTTTGTCAACATGCTAATATTTGAAATTTGACAAATAATAATAAATTATGTAAAAATCATTAAAAGTTCATTGTTTTTTCTTTGTCTAATGTATATTTTGAAAAGTCCCATTTTATCTATAGAATTGATTCGTAAGGAATTTCACGATTTTCGTATCGAGTCTAGCGCGTGTTACAAATAAAGATGTCATTTTCTTTCTGCCTGAGGGCATTCGATGCCGATTTCACCAACGCGGTTTAAAATGCGTTCAATTATTCGAGACGGATTGTAACGGCTCAGGATTTTTTTTTCCATTTGCATTTTCTATAGTATTCATGTTCAAAAATATGTAAAAAAAAAAAAACAATGGTTCAATCAAAAATAAGAAAACTTCAAAGAAGCTTTTCTCGAAACAAGTTTTTTCAATCTTCTCCCATCGATATCTCTAAAACTGATGAACTGATTGGGAATTATGTTTTGTTTTTTTGGAAGTTTCGTAATTGTAAGAGTGAAGTAAGTAGTGTGGTTCGTAAGTGTGTAAGAAAGAAAAAAAATCAAACCGTTGGCATTTCGTGGAAAAAACAATAATAATAAAAAAAATATATGGCTGCGTTCGTACAGTTCGTATAGAAAAATTCGATGTTGTTATTTTCAGAAAATCCTGCCCCCAAATTCCGATTGGACAATGGAAAAGAACTTTTATTTTTATGTTCACGTGAAAACTTATAACTTTGGAAGCTTCCAACAATTTTCAATAAAAATTAATGTTGAAATAGTGGATTAAGGAGGTCGTTTTATTTGTGAAAAAATATTCCCGAAAGAAGCCCAATTTTCTGAAAATCCACAGTGACCTTCCTCTGTAAATATAATTTTGATACAAGAAGAATTGAGTTCAAGCTTCGATTACTTTTGGAAAAAATGGCCCTTAATATTTAGCTCTAATTTGTCGTCTTTTTCGTCCCGAACACACGTGGAAAAAGTTAAAATCATTAAATTCTTATCACTTCTTACGTTTTGATTGACGTTTGGGGGAAAAACGAACAATTTCTTTTCTCTTCCCCTTTTCGTCGTTCGCTTACGATTTTCTGAGAAAAATTCATTCAAAAGAGCACGGAACAACCTACATTTTACATTTCTATGTCCATGTACATGAACCAAGACGTATTTTTCGTGAAATTAACCTTCAACTTACGTGTAACCTTGAAAAATGGATTACAGCATTTTTGAGGTAATGCTCAATTTAGGAAGATCTATTTATCACTAAGATGACCTCGTTGTTATGCAGGTTATGCTATGTCCTGTTTAACCTATATATCAAGTGCAGAATGATTCGAACCGTGTTTTAAGTCGGTTAACAGATACACTCACGAAGTGTAAATAAGTGATCGAAGGAAGATGCTTGTCGACGATTCACGCGCATGTGTATGATCATCAGTGCGAGATCGTACATGTCGTGAAAGAAATCGAAACAAACCGGTAGTCATGAGCCAATTTGGAAAAGGTATTTTAACGGAAAAGCAAGCATACTAAAGTTAAAACGTAGTATGTATAGTCACTTTGATATTTGTTGGAAAAAGAACAGTGTTTGAAGAGGGCGCAGTGGGTAATTAAAGTATATAAGCAAGGGAAAGAACCATTAACGACGAAAAAAGATAGAGTCGAATGAGTTTTTAAGTGTTTGTGAAAACACGATTGACAGATAGCGCGCGCGGGCTATTTTCGTGCCTTTTTTGAAATGCGATTGTACAAAAATAGCTGAGAGTTTTGAAGTTGTTTAATCGTAAATGAGTTATAGAAATGTTTAGAGATTGTAAAAAAAAATAATGCGTTTCAATTTTTCGACAGTACCTTGAGTGATATCTCAAGTTCTTCCTCGCGCATCCTGGTCGCAGCGGTCGTAGCAGCAGCGTCATTAGCATAATAGCGTATCCGGAGTTTAAGAATTCTTGCTTACTAGCTCGTAATACTCTTCGTGGCAGATGCAACAAAACACGTTGCGACTTGACTATTGAGTTATTTAACAAGTAATGAATGAGTATTTGCTTAAAAGCATCGTGTACACTCGTGCGCGTACGCCAAGAATATTATCTTTGGCAATAAAATACGTTACCGGGCGATTAATCAGTCCTTGAGCCCGACCGATCATACTCGACCGTGCAAAGCGGTATGAGATTCATTGCTTCCGTAAATAACATTACTTTTTCATTCGAAATTCATTCACAACACAATGTTTATTTGCACTTTATTAATAAACTGGGTGCTAAAAGTGAAACAAAATTAAATATACAGTATACGTCGAAAACGAATGTTTTATGACGGCAGATGAGAATCGCGTGTTACATGGGAGTTACACTGCCGGTCGACGCTCCACTCCCTACTGAATCCGCTCTCGGAATTCTCGATTCTCGATGTAGCAGTGGCGGGACCCGCGCGGGCGAGAATCATTCTCGACATGGGTAAGCGCACCTGCTACACTATGAATACTTTTTCAAACAGAAGAACCCCCTAAAGAAAGAGAGAAAATGGAAGGAGCAAAAAAGATGGAGGGAAAGAGCAAAGAGCGAGAAAGACAGACTCAGAGTAAACCGAATGGGAGAAGTGTCTCCCTCCGAATAAAGCACGGGACTCGTAAGCCCCATTGGGCCCTGCAGGTAATAACAGTATGCTGTCCTACCGAGAGCTGAATTCCCATGCCGGTAGGTAATGAGAAATTTGACACCAGCCAGAAGGGATAAAACAGGCTTTGTTTCTTTCAGTCTTGAATTTACATTTTTTACACATTTTCTTCGTGATTAGATTATGCACGAAAGATCGATGGATCGAAATTCACCTGAATCGAAATACTTTATACGAACGCCGGCAAATGTTATGAGCGCTATTATCAAAGTGCGATTGCCACAAAATTGTCTTTGATCTTTCGAACAAAAAAATTGAATAAAAGTCGTTTTTGCCTCGATATTTTGTATTCAGGCTGAGTGAGCCAAATTGAATTCCCGATCGATCGAAGCTTCGAAAAATGTTTGGTTCGAGCATTTAATCACGCAACTTTTTGAACAATGTTCGTTAAGAAATGTTCGTTTCGAAACATTTTAGATTTTGTGCATCCTGCCGCAAGAGTTATCGAAATAATGTTCTGCGAGAAGAGAGTTACTTTTTCTTTAAACGCTAAACTGCTTGCGATAATGATACACGGCACCCCACTTCCGGGTAATCTTAGGTTATATATGTGAATATACATATGAAGGTAAGTAAGCATCTAGGATTTTCAAGAATTAGAATATGTATTAAAGTTTCAAATTGGATGGAGTAAATTGCCAAGTGATTATAATAAATACTGTATATAAACGAGAATCGTCAAGTCTACTAAAAATGCGTGTTATACTGTTGGTTCACTATACTATTGAAAAATTTTGAAGTATGAACATTCAATTTTGATTATAGTAAAAATGGTAAAATAATATTTAAGCTTAAGCACCCAAGGTTTCATGTTAAATCATGATGTAGCCAATTATTGTCTTACCTTTGTCCAATCGAGTGGAAGAATTTTTCCATACGAGAATAGGCCAAATACACAGTTCTTTTTTGATGTTATTATTTTTCGTGTTTTTCGTAATCTCAGTAGCCTAGTGTTTATTTTCATGTTATTTCGATGAAAAAATGGAAAATAAATTCATGAAGTAATACCTCAAATCCATATTGGAACAGTTTATCAAAGGGTTTCACCAGGGAAACAAAATTGTCGGTTCTTGGGCATGAAAACCATATGACTATAGAACAAAACACCAGATGAATTTCGGTCGCTCTGGTGGTGTCCAAAGGTACGATAAACACGAGATCAAAAACGATGCCACGAAAAAAACGCCGTTTTGCGCGCCGTTCACAGCAATATGGCGGGCAGCATTAGAAAAAGTACTCAAAATTTTTTACTATTTTCTTCAAGAAATACCGAAGAAATCCATCTTCGCAACATTCACATTCCATCATTTTTTTTATTACTATCAATTATAAATACAATATAATGATAGATATATATATATTTTTTATTTATATTTATTTGTAATAGCCAAGTTTAGGCAGCCAAGGAGCATCAGACGTACAGAAGGACGAAAGGACGAAAAGAACAAGAAAGGAAGAAACAAAGAGGAAATAAGTGTGTCATGAAGAGTAATAATATAAGTGATAATAATAATAATCATAATAATGATGATGATAATAATAATTATAATATCTATCGTATGTATACGTGTATATAAAGATTGTCGATGTTGCGCACACGATTCGTCGTTTCGCGAGCCTCATCAGTTTCATTCTCTTTGTCGTGTCCTCCCTGATTCTTTGCCCCTCCTCCTTATTACTCTTCCTACAACCTTTCAGTTCCATTTCAAATTCGTTTTTCATCACGCGTTGTCGCCGTAATGTGTTAAATAAAATTGCGTACGTGATAGTATTGAGCATACAGGATGTCTTATTAATCTTTACAAATAGATGACAAAATTTCGAGCTTTCATGCGTTTTTTTATCCATCACATTAGTGCATCGATAATGATAATAAAGTGGCAGCGAAAAGAGTTGTACCGGAAATGGCGTGCGGCAAATACCAACGTGTCCAGCACAGAAAATGGGGGGAGTATGTTTTTACGACGTATTTGATCGGCTATCACTCATTATTTTATTTAAGAGGGCTCATTTAAGGTTAAAATTCCAGAAAAACAGTAAAAAAATTCTTACAAACGATGATTTCATGTGTAACAAATGATTATGTATTTTATAAAGTATACTTTGATGAGAATTTTTCACAATTTTTCGTTTAATTGATATTTAGAAAAATCCTGTATTCAAAGATTGGACTGAGTTCATATTCCACATAGATCTTGTTGATTTGTCTATTTTAGATTAACCAAATCTGAAAAATCTTCGTCATCAGAATCTCCATGATTTTGTTATTGCAACATGTTTTATTAGAAAGAAATTATAGAATACACGTCAAAAGATATTTTACAAAATACGTAGTCAATTGTTACATATAAAACCATCGTTTTCATGGGGCATAATCGAAGGCAATGTTTCTTTGCTTTCCAATCAGACATGACCCCTTCATCAATGATGGAACTTAGAAAAATAAATGAATAAGAATTATTGCTTTAGAATTTCACAATTTATCTCCTAAGATAGATTATCTGATGTAATTTTTTAGACATCCTGTATACAATGCAGTTTATTGACAACTGGCAGGAAGATGTCTCGTAATAATAATAATAATGTTTACGGAACAAAGGATTTGAGAAGTAGTAGCAATAGCAACTGCAACGCACTCGCATGTCGTAATACTTTTCGATATGTTTGCATAGTGAAAATTAAAAAAAAAAAAAAGAAGAAAAAACATCATACACTCGCCAAAAAATCGCAAATTTACATTGTTTTTTGATGCACGATTTCTCTGCGTGCATGTATCTGTGTCAATTCACACTCATCATTCTTTTACGTTTTTCCTACCAACATCTAACAGCGTACTATAATATCACTATCAGTATTTATATTTCGTACGAGTAATACAATCGAAATTATCTCGTTGAGGTGCTCGAAAATACACAATGTCCTTTATATAGCATACTTTTGCACTTTTTCTTTTCTTTTCTTCAATAATTACGAGTGACTCGATAAAAGCGCAACCACAAATTCATTCACGCACACATAATTACATATATCGGACATTTCACGACAAATAAACATTTTATTTGCAAATAAATTTTGAATTTCTTCACAATCATACTATAGGGATCGATAAAAATAATGGAAGTTTTAATAAAACGTGATGATTCGAACGATTTTAACTCACGTACACCGGAAATGGCTTATTTTTGAAAAAAAAAAGTTGTACGAGATTTTATTTGTTTTGAATTCATGTTTTTACATTATTCAGCTAGAATGTTATTTTTCACGTGTGAGTAATTGTTTATTCGTCTTGTCTTTTTTTTTCGGAATGCTACAAATATATTGACAACCTTGCAATTGAATTCCGGTGCAATCAATTTTGACAGCTCTCGCAAAAAAAAAAAAAAAATTCATGAGAAACGTTGTTAAACTTCGAAAATGTTTAAAAAAATTTGACGTGAAATGTCATCCTTTGTGTCAAACGATATTTTCGATGTCATATCGTTTGATCGTTTCTCGCGAACTCCCCATAAAATATTGCAATTACGTCATTCGATCCTCAAGAGCATTTTCTTCCGAGACAAATAGTGGAAAGCGCTGAATTTTGCAGAATGTTAAAATCACCAGGAAGACCGAGGAAGCTTAGAGAAAACTGTCAAAAAATCGTGTAATTTTGGGCATAATCTCCAATAGATACGCTTGCAATTTTTATTGTTTAAACGGTCATTCGTCGGGTGCATTTATTCTACATTAGGTTAATGAATAAAACTCGTAAAAAAAGAAAAAAAATTATGTTTAAAATAGCATTCAATGGGACCAAAAACAATGACAAAACTTCGAATTCGATATAAGCTTATTGTACAAAATTGCTGGGAGAAGCTTATTCACATATATCTTTCGACATGTTTTAAAATAATCTCTGGCTCTATTGTTTCGTTCCTTTCGTCTTTCTGCACTAATTATTTGTAATATCGAATAACGACAAAACGTCGTACAAGAACGTTCGATCTTCGAAAGACAATATATATATATATACATATATATATATATATACATATATATATATATCGACTTGGAATTGACAATATCTGGTTTGAAAAATTGTACGATATTGGCGTTATACCATAAAAAAAAAATCAAAATCCTCGAACGATCAGCGTGTACGATTTTGGATAAAAATCGAGTCCGGAGTATTTTGTAACGGTGTCATCGTGGTCTCATCTCATGCAGTTTGGACGGATCCGTTGTGCAACTTATAGACGTCGTGAATAATTGTTTCATCGACGTTATCCAAACTTTTCACAATTTCTACACACTGATTGACTACATTTACGAAACAATGACGCGAGTGACACGTAAATCGTTATAATGGATCATTTTTTTGCTATGAGAGATCCACGCGTATTCGATCGAACGAGTAATAGCCAATTTTATGGAATAACTTTATCGATTGGATCACGACGAACGCGCTCGTACATATCCACCTTTCTCATTGTACATACTCTATGTGTATGGCAGCCAGAATGTGTTAACGAAAAACGAAGAAGATACAATGACGACGTTAGAAAAATAAACGATGCTATCATCTATGTGTGTATATGTATATATATATATATTGTGTGTGTTTATATATATAGATATATGTATATATATATATATATATATATCTTTCGGTAAAGATCGCTACGTATCTATTCTCGAAATTGGCCTCCCTCATAACTCATTCGTGTGTATATCTGTATCGCATCATGTATAATTTCGTTCGTGTGTAATATTTATGTATAATGCATTATATCTATTCAAATCGACGAATATCGCGGTCTGATTGAATATTAAAACAGCCAAAAAAATACGAATTTTCTCGCGCTGAGGTTAACCACTATTTCCTTCGTCCCCGTCTGTCATCTCCAACAACAGAGCACATTCGGGAGTTTCGATACTTCGTTTTTTTGAACACAAGTGTTATCAAGTCTGTCAGCCAGTTTCGTCGTACAATAACGACGATTATCGTTTAAAATATCGTCCCGTGTCGTTTCGCTCGATACAGAGCAGAATGCGGGTGCAAAAGCATCGACAAATTGTGCCGCATTCACGCGCTCGTGACCGATCCATTTAACAATGTTGTCACGGACATTGTAGTTTTTTTTGTTCTCAATATTGCTGCTGATCTCCGTTATTATATCAGCGGGGCGAGACTCAGTAAGCCGATGCCTCCTTATATTCTGATCCCTCCATTGTGAAGAAATCTTCCAGCTTCCATTGCAATGTCTCGAACGTTGGCCTCTTCATTGGATCCTTGTTCCAACACTCCAGCATTATCTCGTACAATGCTGTTGGACAACTCGGTGGACATGGCATTCGATAACCGTGTTCCACTTGATGCAATACTTCAGCGTTCGTCATACCTAACACGTTGATTGTTGCAGAGAAAAAGGGGAAAACAACAATGAAGCTTGAGTTTTCGTTTAGTAAATTAAGCGCGAGTTATAGGAAATCTTGAAAAATGGAAATTTATTATCAAATTTTTTATCGTTGGCATGCAATCATTTTCTTTTGTTCTTTTGATAATTTTATTTTCAGCATAAAAAAATTAAGATTACATAGGACGGACCGTTGTCTTAAAAACAAAACAATAACTTTTATCAATTCGTAAAAAATTTCATCGATTTCATGTTCGTTTTGCACGCAGGTTCGTGACTTCTAGTCTATTCACGCGATAAGATAAGGGAGAGTAAAACTGATTCTTACCTGGATAAGGTATTCTTCCGTACGTGACAAGTTCGGTCAGCAATATACCAAAGGACCATACATCTGATTTAATACTGAATTTACTGTAATTGGCAGCCTCAGGTGCGGTCCATTTGATAGGGAATCGAGCTCCTATTCGTGCCTCATACTCATCCTCTTTAATGAGTCTCGCTAATCCAAAATCGGCGATTTTCACAACATTTCCTTCAGCCACAAGTACATTTCGAGCAGCCAAATCTCTATGTATGTAATTTTGCGACTCGAGATAAGCCATGCCCGCAGCTATTTGAGCGGACATGTCGATCAATTGTTGAAGTTTCAAACCACGTCCCTTTCCTGAAAAATAACATAAAACAAACATCAACATTTCAGAAGAAGTCTAACAAATATCCATAATTCCGGTCATATTTCCAATAATTATTTCGAGCTCGAATGCTTGGCAATTCATATTTTTCACTCATTGATCATAGAAACTTTGAGTGGATAAAGAAAAATAATTAAATCAGTAGTCCACCATAGTTTTAGATTTTTCAACAAGTAATTGGAATCGGAAAATTGTCCAAAAAATATTTGTTCAAAAAATTATACTCAGTTACAATGATCATCGACATTACATTATGGTTATTGAAATGTCAATGAAAAAAATGTATAGCTATATTTTTTTACATTCGATGTTTTCTGAATAGACGATAAGTAAAATATCATAAGATTTTTGTGCCATCAAGCCAGTTCTAAAATTTTGATGAGCATTTTTTTTTTTTTTTTTTTTTTTTTCCCAATGTAATCGCATTTTCTAAGGAAGTACCGAATTTTATTACTCGCATTAATAAAGACATAAAAATGATGATATTCATCACCTTGAAGGAACTCGAGAAGGCTTCCATTCCTCATCAATTCCGTGATAATGTAAATGGGTTCTTCCATGGTGCAAACTGCGTAGAGTTGAATGAGTTTGCCGTGTCGAAGTTTCTTCATGATTTGTGCTTCAGCGAGGAAATCTTTTGGATCCATTGTGCCAGGTTTGAGTGTTTTAATGGCGACGGGTGTCGTGTTGTTCCAGAGACCTTCCCATACTTCGCCGAATTGTCCTTGGCCAAGTTTCCGAACGAACTTGAGAGAAGATCGATCAATTTCCCATTGATCTCGTGTTCGATGACTTAGTCCCTCGGTAACGGGTTTCTCAACCTGTTGACATAATCACGTACGGTTCCAAATCAATTATTATTATTATCGAACAATACTCCGATTTATTATTCGGCATGTTTTCTCTCGCTCCCCTTTCTCAACAGAAAAGGAGATGGTACGAGGGGCCGAAAATATTTTCAATCGAAGCCTTTTTATTTTCTGCTCTTCTGTCTGTGAATCGGTGATGCGTTACGAAGCAATCGCAATGAGGATGTATGCGGCAACTTGGTGACGACAAGCCTAAAGAAGCTTTTTTTATTCTTAGGAAAGGATATAAAATTGTTGGGAATGATTATTAACCACTTTGTCTGTGTTGGCCTCGTATATGTTTATTTTCCACATTCATCGTCTTACAGTCTCTCGTGAGAGTGACTGTAAACGTACGTGAGCACAAAAGTAGAGACACGGATGAACGTACGTGTAAATTCGTATCTTTATCATTTCTTACAACACATACACAAGCATACGTGAGTCCCACAATTCAGTCTCGCTAGTAGATTTGCAGTCTTGTTACACTCTTTAGTAATGACTCTTTAAAAAATTGTCAGAAAATATATCTAGTTCGGATAGATCAAGACGGAAATACTCTCTGTGTCCTTCTGTTTTTCTTTGTGTATTGTAATGTCGGTGAAAATAATAGTTATTAGTATTTATGAGATTCACGATCGTAAATGACAGATCAAAAAATTCATTTGGAAACGCGAATCCCAAAATGTATAATAAATCTTGTTTAAATATCAGTGTGAAGCACCATGTAGCACCCTGTCGTTTCTCGTGAACTTTTGTATTAAATTCAACGAATTTTGACAGCAAAATATCTTAAAACCTAATACCCTCGGGGGTAAGAAGAAAATAGTTTAATTTCTCTGGAACATTATGCCGTATACAACCGGTTTGTGCTTTTTACAGTCAATCGTTTATGAAAGTATGAAAATTCGTGCGAAATTGCGTGCATGCATGCGTACAACGTGCGTTTCAAATTGTACAAAAGGGAGTGAACCACGAGAACGAGGATTTTTTTTTTTACGGATGAAAGGTTTGAAGAGACAAATTAAAATTCGTATTGTTCCATTATTTCGGACATAAAATTTACCAATAAAATCCAGCGGGAAGTAGGGCAAGCAATAACAGAGAAACAAACACAGTCTAATCAGAGATGGCAAAATTTATATTTGTATCAAACTATCAAAAAAAAGCTCATATTCTTCGATTTCAATCGTATTATTTTCTTACTTTGATCATTCTTTAAAAATTCTTTTTTTTTATACTCTATTCAATGTCACGAGCAGAGTCTAAGCGGAGTTTGGACAGCGCTTTAACGATTCATCTTCGTGCAAAGGATCGATATGATATTCGCAGCAGGGCACGTCTCTATCCAAAGCAAATATTCCACGAAATAAAGAAAAAAATAGGAAACACATGTCTCTCGCATGCAGAGCAGGTTCTGTCTAAACTCCGTTTAGACCAAAATGCATCTTTTCTTTTTCACATTCGTTAGAGACTTTCATTTGTTATCTCTTTAGTTTTGGTTTTTTTTTGTGTTGTTTTTCTTGTACGAGCTTAAAGGAGAAATCGTTTATTTATGTTTACCTGGACACAAGGCTTGCACAGATTGACACATAATCCGTCAGCCTCTTTGCTGTAGTGCTCGACGAGATCTTGAAGATTTCTGAAGGTAGTCCGTCTTGCAATGAAAAAGCCACCCTCGTCCAATTGACGAATACGGTAATGCTTTACCGTGTCACCATCACGAACTGAAAACAAATATCGTTTTTTGTTACGTTTTTTTATGTCTTTGTTTTATAGATCAAGTTTATAACAGTAATTCTCCATTAACTGGAATAGTTGCTAAGTTTGTGGAATCAAGAGACGAAGCGCCGCCTTGAGGCGGAGTATTAAAAATAAATATTCGTAGTCAAGATTCGGTTCACATTTATTATATCTAGAAAAATGTAATCTGTTCGCTTAATTCATAACTTTCTTTATACGCTATTTCGAGGTTTCATAAGAAGTGATAAAAATTAATTAAACCACAAAGCTTGTCAGTGTGTACTAAAAATATCCGTAACAACGATTTAAAAACTCGACATTTTTCCGTCCATTTCAGAATAATAGCGTTTAAAATTAGTTTTAGAAAAAAATGACGCACAATATTGATGAAAAATTATGACTTTTTTGTCTTTGTTGAAACTATATCTACAATTCTCAAATAATGTCGATGTTTGCTTCAACTAAACTCGTGTTTGGAATAATACTGATTACGTATGGAGATTTTTTAAAATTGTGGTTAAATGATATTTCTCTATTAACATCAGAAAAACCTATGTTTTTCTAAATCTTTAAGCCTTTCGATAAAAACCTGAACGAAATCAGACTTTGTTAAAAATTGATTATAGTCAATGGAATTTTTTACGAATCTGTAGTTACCAATATTTTCCAGGGCCACTGACACTTTAAGCAATATAATTTATTGTTCCTTACAGTTTGTTGATGCAGGAAATTTTGTCGATATTATTCCATTAACATAATGTCCTCTTTTTTTCCTATATTTCATTTACATTTATATTTTCTATTCTTATTTGTGCTTTTATTGTCTTATTCCTATATCGCTTTTTCATTTGTAAATCTACATTTCTACATCTGTATCGTGGATGTTTCGAATATGCTGGTAATTGGGCATTGTACGAATTTGTTAAAAAAATAAATAAATCAATAAATAATAGTTGTTTGACTGAACCGAATTGCAGTCTTGGAAGCGTTTTTTTTTTTTAAATATTAAAGAATAAATGGAAAAATCACTCTGTCCGTTTTGACCGAGTCGCGGTTATAATATTAATTACAAAAAGATGGACGAAAAAAAAAACAAAAATCGAAGGTTAAATGTCTGAGTGAATTAGCCGAAAGAGAATCACTCTGTGACTCAACCAAATCGTAGTTATGATGTTAAATACGAAAAAAAAAAAAAAAAAAAAAAAAAACAAATGAAGAGATAAATGACTGAGTAAATTACCCGAAAGAGAATAATCATTGTGTCGACTCTCCGAGTCACGAATCAAAAAAGCGCCGTGATCATTCTCCGGAAGTAGAAGTTTTTTCTCGGCTTCGATTCTCTTGATCTTCCTGAAGTACCATCTGCGAATAATTTAAACAAAAGAGATTTTAATGTACAATCGTTAAATCTTACAACGAAGGTTGTGAGAGTGAGAGCTCTGCGAGTAATAACGAGTCTCTCTCGTAGGGAAAGCCCGCTAATCGTTCACAGAGCGTTACGCTAGTGTCCTAATTAATTAAGTGAAAATGTAATCGAGAAAAGTGTGCTAATAAACCATTTTTGAACAAAACCATCTTTGTGAAACGCACTGTGTAGAGCATGTCATTTTTTTTTATTTTTATCATCATCAATATTTATTTATACCGTCGCATAATCTATGTTTTTATTTTAATTAATTTTGCATCAGTTTGAAATACAATAAAATTAAATGATAGTAAAAAAAATCATGTTATTTGGTACTGGAAAATATTGTTTGACACGAAATAATTTTATATTCAAATATGTTATGAACGAGATTTATATTTAACGCAATTTAAGACAATTTAAAAAATTTGTGTCAGTGTGCTAACAGTTATAGATCCGCAACGTTCAGCCACTTTCGGAAGATAGTGAAAGAAAATAAAATATTGAGAATTACTTCTAGGAATAGAAAGTTTATTCCTAAAGTAAAAATCATTCTGAATTTCCCTTCATCTGAGCATGATAAATCTACTGATTATAAAAATCATATTGTTCTATTATTGAATGATGTTGAAGTTTGCATCGTTAGAAGGCCACAACATTCTTTTTTTTCGTCAGCAAACCCAAACAATCGTTGTTTTCGGACCAGAAAATTTAATTTGCAAGAAAAATTAGGACGATTCGAAAATGAAATAAACTATTAAGTAAAAAAATTATGATTTGCTGTGTTCTCTCGACATAAACGTTAATTCTAATATTACTAAATTCTTTACATTTAAATTTACAAATAATTTTTCATTGCTGTCTCTGCAATTTTCTTTCAATTGTTTCAAGAATTAATGATATATTAGAATGGGCAGAATATCGAAAAACTTGACATCTAGGCGTTGACATGAACGAATTTAGCTCCAACGGGTTATGGAAATCAATATGTGATGATTTAGGAAAGCAAAATTGAGAGGAAAATTGACAGCCAACGTAATGAAAATCTATAAATTTCCGAAATTTTAGATTTCGAAATTTTCTTTCCGGTGAGTACGAATTTGAAAAAGAGATTTAAAATAATTCCTAAAATTTTACGACCCCAAATTAACATGAAATTCTGAAAAATATTGGGAAAAAATTTCTCATTACAATGGTTTTGACTTTAATGGAAGATTTGAGCTTGGCAATAAATTTTTCAATGTTTCGTAAAATGAGACTAAGATAAAAAAAAAATGTTGTTATACGATAATTATACCCCAGATTCCGTTACGACATAGTAAATCACATGAGAACGTAACACCGGATATTAATTCTCGACATGTGGCATGGATTTCTCGTGACGCACAAAAGTTCGAATTTTGTAGTCATAGCAACCACACCCGTGCAGTAAGAAAATTGAAATTTACGTTAAAAAATGCAACGAAAAATCTTATTTTTTAAAATTTTATATCGTTAAGAATGTCAAAATGTTTTTTTTGTCCAATTCATTTGTGGATTCGTGATAGAGACATGGTACAAATATTGGACTAATTTTCGAAGCTCATATTCGCAAATAAAATTGTTTACAATAGCAAGAATAAGAAATTTCGTTTTAATTTAGCAGTTCAAACTTCAACATTATATTAAGAAACTAATGACTTGTTGCCAGTACGAATTTTTCACGGAATTTATTTCCGAGAACTACAATGCTACGTTCAATATTTATTTGATTGTACGTCGAGGATAATAATTCAATGCAAATTGAGAGAAAGTCATGAATGTTCTGTAGGTTTACTTAGAGAGGTTTTATATTATACCCAGCAAGTTTCAAGGTCGTCGACTAACCAGTTTCATAAATACAATCTCCTAAGAATTCTTGAAAATGGTGATTTAGTAAAATGAGAAATAAATAAAAGAACAATTAAGACATTATGTACGGAATGACACCTTTAAATACGTCAGCGTTTAAGATTGTATTATGCAATTGTTTCTCTTTTTATATACTTAACCCTTTGACAATTTTTTGCAGTTTTTCTTTATAATTAAACTTCTATCACAACAAATACCAAGTTTCTGAGTTCTCCACAGTCACCGGTACATTCATAAAGATTAAAAAAATATGAACAGTCATCATTTTGTAATCGCACAAATACCGCATATAAATAAATAGTCGGATTACGTACTTTTCGTGAAAAACTCATTTTCTACAAAAATACTATGGACATCGAAGTGGAAGTTTTCCCCCAAACTTCACTTGTGTCCAAAAAGATTTTCGATTGTTTTCAAATTATTCGCACGTCAGATTTTCGTAAGAAAAAAAAAAAACAAAAACAGTTTATTTTGAATATCCAAATTTGGAGTTCAGATTCACAAGTAGCAACTCAAAAAAACCCCTTGAGAACCAAATTCCGAGTCGCTCGGACGAGTTGTCACCATTGTTTGTTCGTATTTATGAGTTAATTTCTAATTATTCATTCAAACAAATGATTTTCTTTCAATCTTCGATACAATGGACTTCTTCGTCAATCCCTGTTCGGTCAAAGTGGTTTATTTACTAATTTCCGATTATATCATAAGATCTGATAAATAAAAATAAAAAAACTTGTTTCGTTGAATTTCAATATTACAACTAATTATCTGCTATAAAACGACAGAATATTAAGCACGATTTAAAGCAGTTTTGGTTTGCCAGATCTTTGGTCATAGACAATTCAATATTTCTTATCGACATGAGCAGAGAAAAATATATCTTTGAATTATATCAGCAGATTAGATAGTACCAATGAAAGAAATATTTTTTAAATTTGTTGCAACGTAATAAAACGGTATCGTTTCATCCATTAAGTCGAAAATATCGCCTTGTTAAGTTCACAATTGAAATGATCGATAAAAAAAAACAGTGTTAATGTTTAGAACTTGAAATGAATCCAATAGACACAAAATCTGCAGATTTTCCAAAAGTCAATATTCAAATGATGTTGAAGGTTGCAAAGTTAGTAGGCAACGAAAAATATTTTATCAACATATAATTGTTTAATTTTTCTGCAATCTTCGCCATTTTTTTCTACAGATTGAGTTTTTGTGTCACATTTAGAAATTATTGAATTGTCGTAGGGCTGAAAATAAACTTTGGGCTCTTAAAAAAATAAGGAGTTTCGTTAAATTCCAACGATGTAAACTTTAACATCATATATTTAATGAGAATGAAAACTTCATCAAGTTGATAAATTCCTGGCTGAGTGTGTGTACGTTTAATAATGAAATGAATAATAAAATGTTGAATGCTTTATTTTAGTGCACACAAATTGTAAACTCTTATGGTTATTGGTATTCCGCAACATAAATATTTGGTTCGCTATTGCTATTTCCAGGCTACGTGTGTATAAAGCAATGACACGCACCAGGTGGTGATCATCATGAATATGTAACCGAGTAACAGTTTTGCCGTTTGTGCATGACACGAATTTAAATCAAATAATGACAGTGGATCTAATATTCCAATTAGATTTGACACAGGAAATTTAACGTATCGAGCAAATACCGTTTTTATATTGCTTTATTACAGTGTGTAGATTTGTTAATAATAATAAAATGAATCCGAATAAATAAAATCATCATTTCAGACTTTATATTAGAGAACAATTGAGAAAAATATACAAGTATACAAAATTTCATGATGAATAATGTTAACGTTAAGATTGTTCAGCACGTAATTGTAAATTGATATTATTTGTGGTTTCGTTTTTCAATAGTTAAGGAAACAGGCAAAAGTTTGAATGGGTCGAAAATGTCAAACTGTTGTAATGCAAAGAAATCAATTAACCAAAGACCAGAAATTTACTTTTGATTTTCAAACAGCAAGATGTTTGTATCATTTGTAGCAGAGCTCAAAATTTATGTCTAGTGTGGATACGACAATTGGACAATTTTTGTTTTGATACTTGAAAATTAAACCTGCAAAAAAATTCGAACGAATGCAAAAATTGAAAAACTAATGAGTAGAAAAATTATTTTTCACTGTATTCCAACAATGCAAACATCAACACAGTTTTCAAAAAAATGTTTTGGATGGAATAATTTACAATAATCATGAGTAAGAAAGCAGAAAGTTTTGATGCACTGTAAGCATCAACAATATCAATATTGTATTTTTTATTACAAATGTGCAGTTTTATTAAACTTTCTACTTTTTCACTTTCTTCATAATTAAAATAAAGGCCCACGTATTTTTTTGCAGTTTTTAAAATGATTCATCTATTATTTCAACAATAAATTTCAAGTTTTTTGACAAAAATAGTCAAATTTCGTATTCTTTCATGAAAACAGTTCGTTCTTTTACTGCACAGCCCTAAACATCCAAAACGCAATTTTGGCAAATGTATGGTTTGGAAGATTACGGATCTTCTTTTAGTAATCTTCTCTAATCATTCCTAATCTAATCATTCCTTCTCTAATCGTCTTTTCCTAATGATTATTAATTCTTTGATATTATCGATTTAGAAACACACTTTGGACGATGGATTTTTTAGCAATAAAAAGTATAATGTAAATATTCATATTGTTGAATTTTTTTTGCAAAGACTTACGGTTCGGCTTCGATGGACTTCAGCTTGGCAACGTAATTACTGGGAATGTAGCCTTCTTGGCGAGTTCTCTTGCTTCTTGCTAGCCACCAATCTCCTTGAGTATCATTGAGAATTTCCAAATGTTCGCCCTTGCGGAAGCTTAGGTCTTCGTCGGTGCGAGCATCATAATCATAAAGAGCTACAAATATTTTGGCTGTGGGAACTTCGGTTTCAGGTATTTGAGGCATTGGTCTTATAGGATCGGGCGGAGGAGTAGGAACAGGGCTAGCTTGAGAAGCCACAGCTTCTATGCTAGGATTTCCTATCCTGTCTGGTTTCTCCTTTTCAACATCACTCGGACTGCTAAAACAGTTTCCCATTGTTATGTCGTTTTTTTTTCTTCTTAATAATAAAAAAACGATTTCCCCTTTGAACTGTTGTCCGAAGTAAAGACGTTTTAAAATTTTCTCGCGTCTCTGTCAAAGTCAAATTCCTCTTTCGTGCATTTCCTTTATTATACTTTGTTTTGTGCGATTTATATTTTCCGATCACTTTTGCTTTCGGGAATAAAATGTACGTATTTTAAAAAACGGTGTTTCCGGGATTGTGAACTTTAATCGTATTAATGCAACGAGGATTACGGGGAGAGGTTTGAAGGAAAAATCCCTTTGTCCATTAAGTGTTTCGATTTATTCTCCTGCTCTCCTTGATTTTATATTATTTTTCCATTCGTGGCTCAGATCAGCAAGTGCAAGGCGTCAAAGGCGCCTATCGTGGATCGACGCATCCTTTTCTTCTTTTTTTAAACTTATTTTGTCACTGAGAAATATCTCTGCTTCCTTACGACACACGCAATCTCGATGAATCGTCGCGAGGACGTTTGTCCATTATCGGCACCATTACAAATAACAACACAAAAAGAACCTCGTATCTACAATTTTCCCTTGGAGTTAAAACGTTAAGTTAGATTTGGTATTGTCTCTCTCTCTCTCTCTCTCCGTTTAGCTCTCGGACCAGGAATTAATGTACTAAACACATACGCGGTGAACTCGCACTGAAAAATCTCACCGATTGTGGATCTGGTTGTACAAAATACACACACACAATTAACTTTATACGAGATCGAGTATTGTGGGCGATTTTACACGGGAAGACACGAAGTATGCGAGAGCTAGAGAAAGAAAGAAAGAGTCCAGCAGGGCTCAGGCACGCAGAATCGAATGGGCGAAAGGAGGCGAAAGCCAGAGTGATAGAGAGAGAGAAACGGACAAAACACGCCCAACTTGCCACCAACTGTCAATCGTCGAACGAAACTACACTACGAGTGCAATTTTTTTTTTCTAATCGTAACATATGACGCGCCGATGATGAGCACAAAAATTACAGGTCGTCACATGTTTTTTTCGTTAATCCATTATGCTTTTCTTTCCTTTTTTTTTTAAATCGTTCACTTTATTTGACGTCCGTCAATGTCGTTTTCTCCAACGTATGGCGAGTGGAGACTTGTGGAAACAGGAGACCAGCCTCAGCACTGAATATCGAATGCTGAAGAAAGCCAGCGATATAGAAAGTTTTGTCTCCCATTTCAATCCTGTTTACGATAGCGAGGGTGAAACAGTAAATTATTTGACCGACTGAATTCTACGTCGGTAAATAACATTGGAAACAGCAATGGACAATACATACAGCTGTATAAAGTGGCCGGATCATCTTGACTTTCGTACTTTTTTTTTAGATTGTTCGTCGTTTGTTCTTTTTTGTTCATTTAATTAAAATATTTGTTTATTAATATGTTTTTAGGAGCAAGCAAAAGAAAAAAGAGCATTAAGTTAGCCGATTTTTTTTAAATTTTGTTCGATTCTATTTTTCCAAATTTTAATCAATTCCGAATGGTGTATGTGCATCAATAATAATTCAATCCGGACGTTTGTTCATTCGTATTTTTTCTATTAAACACTTTTTTTGTTATAAAAAAAAACTTTTTTGTTTTTCCGGTCGACGAAAACAACCGAAAAATAAAAGTTTGAAAGTCAAAATGTCGCGGCCGTCGCGGCCAGTCTTGCATGCAGCGCGGTCTTCACATCGTGCTGGTATTCAAACCTATAAAACCGTTAAGTAAACATAAACAAAAATCGAATTTTGATTTCGATGCATAGCACACCTGCCATCGTTCTGTCGAACGTCTTCAACGTTACTTGTCAGAATTAAGAATTCAATAGAAAAAATGGACGAATATTTTGACCGACTTAGAAATTTGGGCCAAAAGATCGACAGGGATATAAAAAAATTAGAAAAAACTTGGGAATCGCCGATTTTTTTCATGAGTGGTTGTAGCAACAATGTCGAAGAAGCGGGTCCCTACATTGAAGCCTTACACGGTACTCTCAAAGAAATACAGGTAAATCAAATACACGATAAAGAACTTCACAACATACCTATTTGAAGTATGAATCTAGCGAAATCAATAGTCTAATGACTTCGATTCTTTTCATTTATCTTATTTAAAACACCTGATTGTAGTGGTCGTTCAATACCCTGTAAAATTCACTTAATGATTTTTTTATATCGTTTTTATAATGCAGAATGAGCTAATTGAAAACCAAGATTCTCGATCAAAATATATAAAAAGCACCGAAGAATTCTTGTCTCA
This sequence comes from Campoletis raptor, assembly GCA_948107755.1. Taxonomy (NCBI): domain Eukaryota; kingdom Metazoa; phylum Arthropoda; class Insecta; order Hymenoptera; family Ichneumonidae; genus Campoletis; species Campoletis raptor. Next base: position 30,419,995 of record OX403622.1, on the reverse strand, counting down.
TGTGGCAAAATTTCATGGAGACTTGAAACAACAATTTGAAGACGTCGAGATGCTACTTTCTGAGAGCGGCTATCACCCATTTCCAGAATCTCCTGAACAGTAAGATATTTTAATGATTTTGACCTCAATTCAACGTACAATATTATATGTATCTTATTCGTATTCTCCGTATTTCATGACCTATAATACAAAATTTTAATATATACAATATTGTAATTGTGTACCTTGATAAGAAATTATGTACAATTAATCATTATTTTCATATTATTTACAGTTCATTCAAAACAGAGTCAGAACTGGAATCCAGTATTCTTACTCCAGAACAGATGGGGGACACGACATCGTCTTCCGTCTTTCTCAGTCCTGGTGAAAGCAAAGTACCAGATAAATTTATAACGCTGCGTAATCAGCCAAAAAGTATCGCCACTCCAGTAATAAAAAGTCTCGCATCCGTTATACAATCAAAACAGTAATTTTAGGATATAATAATAAAACTCAAAAGTCCATGAAAAGTGCCTCATTCTGTTTATTACTGATGGTTGAATTATGAAAGTGCCACTGAGAATAGTTATAATTGTAATTGTACAAGAACTGAAACTAATTTTTACACTTTGCTGTTTATTCAGGGAAACTTGTTGTTTAATTGTTTATATAAGAAGCTCTATCGATCGCAATTATTTTGTGCTCACGGAAATTCTATTTATAACGACAAATGGAAAATAAATCATTTAAAAAATACAATAAAATATTTGTTCTCTTACTGCTGCTGTATATTTTACCAGAACACATCGATTTGATCTCAAACTCTCGTAAGCCTGTTGCCAGAGTCAAGAATTTTCATAAACATTGTAGCAAAGTAATATGCAGTTCACTCGGTTTGAGCGACTGTTATGAATGAAACGAAACACTTCACTCTACTATTCCCATTCCGGTTTATACATTTTTTCTGTGTTATTTGTTTTTAAATTAAAGTACAAAAATGACTGAAATCTGTTTAACTGGATTTTCTTACAACGATAGAATTAATTTGTATAAATAACAAGTTCAGAACAATAATATGATGTGATATTCTGGAACGATCCCCCGTTTGAAACTGATAATATTTAGAATCACGGATTCCGAAAACGTATTCTATTTTATTTGCATAAAACCACGTTATGAACACTAGCTTGGAATTGGTAATTTCTACAGACGGGTGTCAAAATTGACACTGTGTTAGGAGAAGTCTAAAATGACGACAATTTTTCGTCCGAGTTTCAACTTTTTTATATCCCCTAGAAACTTTACGTTTGGATGAAATTGTAGCGCAAGAATTACTTGAAAAAAGAGCTTTTTCGAATATTACAAAAATACGAGTCTCGTGTTTTTGACAGTAGCTGGCGTGACACTCGTATTTATGCGTGAGGGCACTGATGTGCAGGTGAAGCTGCATCGGCGCCAAACCCAACCCCCGTAGAACTCTTCCGAGTTGTTATCGATGCGTATTGATTACATATTTTCCGAACACTAAAACCTTACAACCCTTATATTTTTATTGATATCATTGCGTGGATTGTTCGTACCAGTGAGTATTTTTATTCCAAAATATCCGATTCCTTATCATTTACGTTCAACTGTCATAATACATATATTTTCACATAAACAACCTATTGTTTATTATTATGCTCTATGTTGAAGCCATCATCTCTCTTGATGGTGTATTTCATTGATGTGTCGTCGGAAATTCGTACTGCCAAAAATAACGTTCGTTTATCAGTGGGATGAAAAGAACCACACGACATATCATGGAATAATATGAACTTGAGATAAATAGAATAACCCTGTAAGGGTTGTGTCGCAAGAGTGTTTGCGACATAAGAAAAATGGATACAGCCACTGAATCTCAAAACATCGAGAGGCTGGAAAGGGAGGCGGAGAGTTTAAAAATTCGTCTGGACGATGAGAGACAAAAACTCAACGATGTTACACGTATGTTCAAAATTATTGATTTATTCCATTCACTGTGGATATACTTTAAGTTTTATATTTTTATTGCTTCCAGTTTCCAGCGTGGCAGATAGACTAGAAGCCATCAATGCTATTATTGTCAAACCAAGAAAAATTTTAAAAGGTCATCAAGCTAAAGTTCTGTGTTCTGACTGGTCCCCTGATAAACGTCACATTGTTTCTTCGTCTCAGGTATTTTATTCCGCATGTGTGTCTGGAAATTTTTTCTAGTGCTATTCAATATTGGGAAATAGTTTATTTCCACAATTGGATACTTGAAGTGACACAAGAACATTTCAATCTCTTTGAAAATGTATTGCAATGAGGAAATGTGGGGCTATGGAATTTTTGTTACAATACCATAATGTATAAATGTAATATAAAAGAATATCTATCAGAAACTCCTATTGAATGATAAATGCGAAGAAATTTTATATATACAGCAGTACTCAAAAATTTGACGCAGAGTTTCTAGTAAAACTATTTTCTTAACTGTTTGAAATAGAACTGTCTTAACACAGCATCCAATGGAAGCAACAATTTTTTGTAATGAAAGCAATGGCTATGGAATTTCGAAAGAAATTTTCGAATGTAAAAGTTCACATGGAATTCTTAGTGTAATAAACAATGTCAATAATAGAATAATCTGTAATGTAACGAAAAAATAGATTGAAAAATATTTAAAAAACCGTAATATTCATGATAGTGATTTTCTGTTTGGGAAAATCTTATTCATTGCTGAGTACTAAAAGTTCTGAGGAAAAATAAAAACCTGCTTCAAATTTTTGAACAACAGTTCACATTTGTTGTAAGGACTATAAAAATAATGAAAATATGCATTAATTAATATGGGTTCGTTAAAATATCGGTAGGATGGAAAGATGATAATATGGGACGCATTTACAACCAACAAAGAGCACGCTGTAACAATGCCAACGACCTGGGTAATGGCTTGCGCTTATGCTCCAAGCGGAGCTCTCGTCGCTTGCGGGTGCGCTGATTTCGTGTTGTATTTCTGTTTTAATTGTTTTAACGATTAAGTCGATTAAACGATGAATAATGAATCTCGCAGGGGCTTGGACAACAAAGTAACGGTCTATCCGTTAAGTCTGGAGGACGATGTAACAACGAGGAAAAAAACTGTTGGGACCCATACGTCGTACATGTCCTGCTGTGCATTTCCAAACAGCGATCAACAGATACTCACCGGTAGTGGCGATAGCACGTGTGCCCTTTGGGACGTTGAGAGCGGTCAACTTTTGCAAAATTTCCATGGGCACTCTGGCGACGTCATGTCGATTGATCTTGCACCTAGCGAGACCGGTAACACCTTTGTTTCTGGCAGTTGCGACAAAATGATTCTCATTTGGGACATGAGAAGCGGACAGTGTGTTCAGAGTTTCGAGGGTCATCGGTCCGACGTGAATTCGGTACGCAAAATTGGTTTTTTTTTTTTCAAAATTATACGAACATTCTTGAATTAATGATAGATCGTGAAATCAGAAGATATTCAACCAGTTTTAAATACTCGTAAACGTTGAATTTGTAAAACAAAATATCTTTGACAGATTAAAATGCCTTGTTTTTTTATATTTTAAGTGGGTTTGTTTAGGAATAATGTAAAAGATTCTAAAAAAAAGAACAAATTCATTCCATGAACGAGAAAAAATCGCCTGAATGTTTTGAAAACGATTATTATCTGAAAAATATGTTGTTAGCTATTTTATAATTCCATTATAGCACATCGAAAATAAATGGTATGATTATTACGTCCCAAGTTTCCTCTCACAAGTTAATAACCAAAACGAGCGTGTTTCTGAAATTGTACCTTTATTTTGATAAATATTTAATTACAGGTGCGTTTTCACCCAAGCGGAGACGCGGTCGCAACGGGTTCTGACGACGCAACTTGTCGTCTCTTCGATCTTCGTGCGGATAAGGAAGTCGCTGTATACGCCAAAGAGAGTATTATATTCGGTGCTAATGCTGTGGATTTGAGCGTTAGCGGGAGATTGCTCTTTGCCGGTTACAACGATTACACGATTAACGTATGGGACACCTTGAAGTGTCAGAGGATAACGATACTGTACGGCCACGAGAACAGGGTTTCGTGTCTCCGCGTATCACCGGATGGGACCGCTTTGTCAACCGGAAGTTGGGACGCTACCCTTCGAGTCTGGGCTTAAATAAGCGACGTCGGTCTTTTAAGTAATGCACAAATGTTCTATTGAGAAAACATTGATATCGTACTAGAAGAAACGCCAAATTTGACTGGTGATTTTTTTTTAGGAAATTCCCACAAATGTACTCGAACGCGACTGATTATAATTTCAATGCTTTTCCGAAAAAATAATTTTGTTTACTGTGAAAGGCTCACATACACGAGTATACACATAAATATTTATATAGACACCTGGTTGGTCCTAGTCGTGTAGCTTACGAAGGGTTGCACACAGACACATTAATATGCATTTTCGACGTATCTCGGCTCGTGCTCTAATATATAGCACATCTTATTATTGCGGTGTACCGTAGAATAAAAAATACGCCCCCTGGTGCCATCGTTCGATTATATAATAAGTACAATTAAACAAACAACAAAATGCTAAGAAATGTTATAGTGATCGTGAGGCTAGTGCGTGATTAAGATTTAGATATATTCATCGGTAATTTAACATGAGAGGGGCGTAAGCGCCAGCAATTTCGTTACTGCCAAAAGGGTGTAAACGTCGATTTCAATGGTTTTTAAAAGAAAATACAAATCTATCACTACACAGCCATTAGCGCTTACTCTATTCTCGAGATAAATATTCTATTGCTTTGTTATGTTCACAGATTACGCCCCTCTGGCATCGAATTATCTACGTATAGTAATCATTTTTAAAAATTCGTTAGTGCAATAACTTATTTGTGTACAATACTCCTCAGTTGTACCGCCACATGATAAATTACACTTTAGTAACAGCTCGTTCGAAGCTCCTTTTTATCCTCAAATGTCATTACTGGCTTCGCTTGAAGCCCGTGCTCTAAAAAGCCATTTGCAAGAGAGTTTCAAATGGAACTCTTCTTAAAAGTCAGGAAATTCTTGAAGGCCGGAATTTACGTACTTAGTGACTCGATCAATATTCGACGAAATTTAGCAATTTTTATTACGTTACAAAAATTTTATTAAAATAATAATAATGACAAATTGTTTAAATATAATGGTTGTGTAAACTATCTTTTTTCGTCATTTAAAACGAATTTGTTGATTATTCCCAAGATTCATGATTTTTCAAAGAATATTCCGTTTTTTTATAATTTATTTTCATGGAAATTTGGTAAATTACAATATATTTTTTGTAGAAACGTCGAACAACGCACCGAACGAGATTTCAAAATCTCACAACTTCTAAATATCGCTTCGAGGAAAATTGGAAAAGCACATACTCAACAAATTGAAAATTCAAAACAAAACAAACAAAATTCAAAACGAAACAAAATTGAAAGTATTCGGAAAAAATGATTTCGAAAAACAACAAATTGTCTGATGTATTAAAGAAATTATTATTTGTATAATTTATTAATAACTTTACAGCAGTATTTACATGGAAAATTTCCAAAGTCTCAAAGATGACAAATTTTTTTTTTTTTTGTCAAATCGCCAACAGTGGCAGACAAATATCTTTGTTCGTAGTTATACATTTGTAAGACGCTTTTGAACACTCAAAGCATCACTTTTAGATCTGAAACTCGGACGATCAATGTCCCATGAATCCCTCGAACTTCTAGGAAAAAGGAGCTTCAAATGTGTCATACTCACAACTCCAGTGCAAACAGCTGTGTAAAAACATATTTGCGTATAGGCCTTAATGGTATTGAATTCACATTGAAGCAAAAAAAGAGACATAAAGGATCAACTGCGCTATACACATGAAGGGCAACTATAAACATCTATAATTTTAATAACTTGTATCTACTGCTGGGTACAAAAATTGGGCTGGTCCTGTGAGCTTCGTTAAACAAAATATGTAAGGATATTTATTAATCTCCATCGATTGTTGTCTCTGTATTCTCTCATACATTATGAATGAATACGAGATTTGTAAAGATTTCAATAAAGAATCCATCAAGCGAGTATGTCGAGTAGAAAAAACAATTATTTCATTATATTTTCTCGTAACAGTAACCCATTTCTATTAGAACCCTAAACAAGTAAGACATTTTTCCACAACTGGAATTTAGATTTAGATAGACACGCTAATATGAACAAGATTGGTTTTTTTTTTTTATTAGTTCCGATTTTAATAATAATTTTTTTATGCAGAATTTTATGATTTTGTGTGTTTACAGGCCTTTATTTTTTTATGTAAATAGGACATTAGTTTGAAAGAAAAAAAATTGGCCAAAGCTGTCACGTTGGAGTGGAGCAGAGCCCGAGCTGGCTTTTTAAAAATAATATTCGGCCTCGAACCGCTTCGCATTGCTTAACTTAATCTGTATTCGAATTTCAGTAAGTTATTGTACATTTTTCTCCTAAAGAATTGCACTTTCGAACAATATTTTCATGTTTACATATTTTCGTAAAATCTCATGTTAATGGATTTGAATTTCCCGTTTGCGTTTGCTGGACGAATAAGAAATCTTGCATGTGTTTACGTGTGTGTGTGCGTATAGCAGCTGGCTGGCAGGGCTGGCGTGTCCGTCATTATGCCGCGTTTCGGCATCTCGATCTTCTGACTAGGCAACTTTTTCTTTTGCCTATATTAAGGAAAAGCCGATAGAAACCAGTCATTATCAATTTTGTGAAGATCAGTGAAGAATTTATTGCGTTAAAGGTGATTTCGTGAACTAAAAATGCCTCAATACTCAGGTGAAAAATTTGAAATTCTTGTTTACCTATTATTTTAAAAGCGAACAATATTCTAACCTCTCATTTAAATGACGATAATGATTACAGAAATGGTCATTATTTGTGTTGAACGAAACTAACCAACTTCAACAAACAAACAAAACTTATTTATTCTCATCTTTATATTTTCGTGCTTTTGCAGTAAAAGTTAAGTGGGGAAAAGAGTTGTTTCCAAATGTAGAGGTTAATACCGATGAAGAGCCGATGCTGTTCAAAGCCCAATTGTTTGCACTCACTGGAGTTCAGCCAGAGAGACAAAAAGTTATGCTCAAGGGAATGACTCTCAAGGATGAGGACTGGGGCAATATTAAGCTTAAAGATGTAAGTGAAAAATGTTATCATTATACAGCCCTTAAAAATAGATACAAGGCAAAATAAAAAATAACATTATTTCATTTGAAAAAGTAAATTTTTCTAGTATTAAGTATAGACGAATAACAATTTATTTTTCAATAATCCAAAATACATCCCTCAAAGTTTTCAGGACATAGGTTTTTTGTAAATAAATATTTTTTTTTGTAATAGTTATTAATCAACGTAACCAACTATCGTTATGCTTTGTGCAATATTTGAACCCAAACAAACCCAAAACAAATGGGTGCAAGCATGTAGAAGAATGATTACATGAAATGTATTGAGTATGTTTTTTTTAAGGGCGTCACGGTACTGATGATGGGATCAAAAGAGGAAGATGTACCCAGAGAACCTACAGAGAAGCCAGTATTTATGGAGGACATGAGCGAGGCTGAAATAGCCACAAGTCTGGATCTTCCGGCGGGTCTTACCAATCTGGGAAATACTTGTTATCTCAATGCGACTGTTCAATGTTTGAAGACTGTACCTCCATTGAGAGAAGCACTGAGAGGATATTCCGGTGGTTTTGCAGCACCTGGAAGTACAGTGAATATGCCTGCTCTCAGTATTACAGCAGCGCTTCGCGATCTCTACGAATCTATGGACAAGGGTGCCTCGCTCCCACCAATTGTTCTTGTGCAAATGATGCATTTGGCGTTTCCGAGATTCGCAGAAAAGTCTGAAAACGGTGGATTTCAGCAGCAGGATGCCAATGAGTGTTGGACCGAACTTGTGCGCATGTTGCAACAGAAATTGCCTCCTAAGGTCAGAGAAACGAACTAGAGTAAATAAACGATAAAATAATGCAGATAAATGATCAAAATCGACATTTCACCGGAGACCTTAAACTTTCAACAGGAAAATCAAGCGATTTCTACATCAGAGGGCAGTGGCCAGGTTTCAAAACCGAGATCTTTCATAGAGCAATACTTCGGTGGAAGCTTTGATACAGAGTTAAAATGTGTTGAAGCAGAGGACGAACCACCGACGAAGGGAAAAGAAGATTTCTTGCAATTGAGTTGTTTCATATCGACGGACGTGAGATACATGCATTCTGGCTTGAGAAATAAGATGCAAGAACAAATAACTAAAATGTCTGAGACTCTTGGACGCGACGCGGTTTATACAAAAACGGTAAATAAACTAAATTTTATTACGCGTATTTTCATGTTTTTTGGCAGCAATTTTATGGAGGAAAGAGGCGCTGGATAATCTAACAATGATAAATTTTCAGTCAAAAATCAGTAGGCTGCCAGCTTATCTTACTATCCAGTTCGTTCGTTTCTTCTACAAAGAGAAAGGAGCGATAAACGCCAAAATTCTCAAAGATGTTAAATTTCCAATGGAATTTGATGCTTTTGATCTTTGCACGAACGAGCTTCAGCAGAAACTCACGCCAATGCGTGAAAAATTCAAGGCACTTGAGGACAGTCAGGTGGAAGAATCCCTTGACAATTTAAAGGACAAGAGAGCCAAGGACAAAGCTGCAAAAGAGAATGAGAAAAAGAAGAACGTTAAACAAGAAGCTTTTTGGTTCGAAGATGGTAACTTTTTCGAATTTTCGTCTTTTACAATAAATTATTATTAACGTTGCAATAGCAATAATAATAATTTCGAGACTAGAAGTAAAAACTAACTATTACAAGAGACGGAGAAATGTCTTAAATTCATATCTTTCAATATTTCTGCAGATTTGGGTTCTAACAACAGCGGATACTACATTTTGCAAGCTGTTTTAACACATCGAGGACGATCGAGTAGCAGTGGGCATTACGTCGCCTGGGTACGACAGAAGGCTGACACGTGGTTGAAATGTGACGACGACAATGTTAGTATGGTCACGAGTGAAGAAATTTTAAAGCTGAGCGGCGGTGGTGACTGGCATTGCGCTTACGTCCTTCTCTATGGGCCAAAAATTCTGGAAACACCATTACCGGAAGAAAGTGAATAATTGCTTGGACTGCTTGATATACTCTACGAACATTAATCTTGTTTTCTTACAAGAATTCCTCGTCTTTTGTTACGAAAAGTTTGGTGAAGTTAATTGTAAGGAAAAAAAAAGAAGGAGCGAAAGAATTTGTAAACATGTATGGGGGCTAGACACGTACAAAACGTGTGAAACGGTGAGAAAGAATGTGCGATCCAGTTATATCACACGATAAATGATTTAAAACTAAAAAATTGTAAACTTTTGCTACAGAAAGATAAGACTCGAGGAAGACTCATGGCGAGATTATGGAATTTCATTTTTGCAAAAGTCAGACTGTTCTTTTGTAATATTAAAGTAATGAATATTATTTAACAAAAAGGAATTTACTCTATTATTCTCCGTGTTACCTGGGCTCTTCATGAAACTCCCCCGATTTTTACAGAACCGAATAACTGAACCCTCAATTCATTTCCTCAAGTCAATTAACTTCCCAGTGTTAAGCAGCGGGCAAACGATCGGTGTAAATTCCGTCTCCAAGATTTCTCGTAACACTTTCTGACAGCGCGTATGGTTTATTTTATCTGAAGGATTTGTTTTTGAAGAGACAACTCGGAGTTTCGAAAACATCTATTTTCCACAGTCAAGATGGCTTAGAATAAACTTTTCGTCTGGAATGTTGGAAGTTTCTAAGTTTAGAAACTTTATTGAATTTTGAAAATTTGAAACCTCTCCTAGCGGTTCCGTAACTTATTTAAACAATTAAATAATTCAATACTTTTGATTATATTCCATTCCTTTGATATTATATTGGAAATTATATTGGATGTTATCATAATATCTATAAATATTTTTAGGTTTTGGCAACTTATGGGCTATCTTATTCTATCTTTTCGATAGAATGAAAAAATATTTCGACCTAGGTCCACCATTGTTCTGAAAACAGTAATTATTTATTTTGAGCAGTATAACGACCATGAAAGAAAAGGATCGCTCGTATCCCTCCGTTGAAGAATTCCTATTGGTTGAAATATCTGCAAATTCAATTTGCCGCGCTGAATCGCGCGCCATCTGCCTCTGCGTCTAAAACGGCGGCCATTTTATTCCTTCGTAATGTGAGGAAAGTTTGGCTAGGGACGCCTCTGTTCGATATTTCAAGATACACTTTTTCCACGGTAAGTTCGATTTTGTGATTATTTTGAAGTTTATTAAAAAATCTATTCAATGTAATAACATTCTGTTAGACACTTGATATTTGAAAATTCTTGTGACTTTTACGAATCGAGTTATAAAATTATTTTGCTAGCATGATTATTGACGTCGCGACGCGTCTACATAAGTGTACAATCGACAGTGATGTAAAAAGTGCAAATCAGTGAAATTCTCCTTTTTTTCTAAAACAATCTTTGTTCCTAGTTCTATTTGATCGAAATCATCACACCTTCACCACGACACCAGCATGGCACTCCCGGCAAATTACAAACAGGTTGCAATAGCTACCTCCAGCCCGGTCACTACGACTCGTAAGTCAAATAACTTTTATTTTCACGCCTTGGTCTACAATTTGAACACGATTAAGATTCCTGTTCATTTTTTTAGAGCGTGCCAGAGCTGCGGGAGGTAGTAGTAGCGGATCAAGTGCTACGGTAATTTCTTATTTATTAGTTAAGATTTACAACATTTACAATCGTCTTATTACAAATAAAATTCATGAAAA